>CM057453.1:805510000-806760000 GCA_016271365.2 Neoceratodus forsteri
AGCCAAATGGAATGTCATGCTAATGATGGAATCTTTAGTTTGTGCATTCAATTCAAAAACTGCCCAGTGTAACTGCCTACATTCTAACCTCAGATTTCTTAGTAGCCTGCAAAGAGGCCATACTAACATCTAATTAGAAGAGAAAATGGGGGCGGGGAGGTCCCAGTTGGGGCAACTGATAACCATTAAATCACAGGGAAAAAGAGAAACGTTCCCCTTTTCTAAATGTCAGATTCACCTAAGGAAAAAAAACCTACTAAGCTATAAAGCAGTACTAAGAAGTGTCAGCAGATGGCATACCACTCCAATTATGTATTCAATAAGCACTGGAGAGGTCTTTACTGATTCTGTCAGGGGAGGCAAGGGTGGGCAAATGATAATACTAGTGGATCCCATTGGAAGAAACAAGATTAATACAGGTGAGTAATTTTTTCTTCTAACCCCAGGAATCCACTAATATTATTACTTTTTGCAAACTATGCAGCAGTTCCTTGTGGAGGTGGGTAAAGAATCTACTTAGGAAAAAGACTCTGCAGGACTGCTGTACCAAACCTGGCATCACTCCTGGACTGGGTGTCCAGGCTATAATGCTTAGTGAAAGTGTGGACTGACCTCCAGGTAGCTGCTTTACAGATTTCCACCAATGGCACCTCTTGGGTAGCTGCAATAGTGGCAGTTGTGCCCCCTAAGAATGGGCTCTGAGTCCAACAGGGGTTACCCTACTTGCTTTTGAGTAGCAAAACTGGATACACTGAACTATCCATCGAGAGATAGTTCTTTTTGAGGCAGGTGTCCCCTTACCTGCCTCTCCATAGGTGAGGAAAAGCTGTTGTCTTTCCTGCCTATGGTCCTTGGTATGAGTCATGTAGTAACTTAAAGCCCTTTTTACATCAAGGCTGTGGAGTCTACACTCCCCTGAGCTACAGTGCTCAGTGAAGAACACTGGCAAGGTAACAGACTGGTTCAGGCGGAAGTCCAAGACCATTTTGGGGAGGCACTTCCTATTAGTTCTCAACACTACCTTGTCCCTATGGAAAGAAGCATATTCCTTTTCCACACAGAGGGCCTGGAGCTCACTTATCTTCCTGGCTGAAATGATTGCCACCAAGAAGACTACCTTCCAGGTAACAAACTTGAGATCTGCAGAGGCCATGGGCTCAAAGGGAGGAAGCATAAGCTGAGCAATGCAAATATTTAGGTCCCAAGCTGGCACTGGTTCCCTGTGAGAGGGAAACAGGTGAGACAGTCCCTTGAAGAACCTCCTGAAGACAGGAGTTCATGCTAAGGAGGTGTCCTTTCCAGACGAAATGTATGCTGACACCGAAGCCAGGTGCACTCTCAGGGTTGAATGTTGCAGGCCTTGGGAATGCAGATGAGTCAAAGAGTCCAGCAAGGTTGGTATGCCAGCTTGAGCTGGGGCTACACTCTTATCTTTACATCATGTAGAGAACCTTTTCCATTTTGAGGGATAGGTTTTCTTAATAGAAGGTTTCCTATACCCTTTGAGGACTTCCAGGACCCCTTCAGAGAGTTGCCAGCCTGCATATTCTAAGTCTTCAAGAGCCATGCCTTGAGTCTGAGAGACCTGAGATTGGGGGTACATGACCCTCCCTTGGAAGGAGGTCAGTAGGTTGCACCTTTGTGGGAAGTGAATCAGTTTGGCCACTGACATAGAGAGCAGGAGGGAGTACCAAGGCTGTCTGGCCCAGTCTGGGGCTACCAGTATCATTGAAGTTGGCTGTGACCTGAGCTTGATGAGCACCCTGAGTATCAGGGGAAAAGGGGGAAGGAATAAAGATGCCTCCCTGTCCAGTCCAGAATCAGGGCATCCAGGGGAACTGTTCCCTTGGTAGGGTCCCTGCAACAATACAGAGGCAGGTGGTTGTTTTGGTGGGATGCAAAAATATCTATCTCTGGAGTGCCCCACCTCCTGAATAGGACATTCACCACTTGCTTGTTCAGTGTCCATTTGTGATGGGCCTGGTTTATCCTGCTCAAGGCATCTGCCAGGGTGCTGTTCTTGCCAGGCAGATGGATCGACTGTAGGGAGGTGTTTAGAGAGTAAGCAAGGCTCCATATCTTCATTGCCTCAGTACAAAGTGGGGTAGACCTTGTCCCTCCCTGCTTGTTGATGTAGTACACTGTTGTGGTATTGTCTGTTCTGACTTGTACCACCTTCCCCTGGATTAGATGTGAGAAAGCCTGAAGGGCCAGGTAAACTGCTCTCAGCTCTAGTAGATTTATATGCTGGAGGGAATCTGCACTCTCCCAAGTGCTGTGAATGGTGTGCTCCCCCAAGTGAGCACCCCACCCTAACAGGGAATCATCTGTTGTGAGAACCAATGAAGGGGCTCCTGCAAGAAGGGAACCCTTTCTCTCAAGTTTTCCGGCTCCATCCACCATTGGAGTGCCTGTAGTAACACCCTTGTTACTAGCATGGGTTTTGATACAGAGTCCCGCCTTTGGCACCAGTGTGCCCTGAGGTGAAACTGAACAACTCCCATTTGAAACCTGGCACCCATGACTGTGTTTGTTGCTGAAGCCATGTTGCCTAACAGTTGTAGAAACTGTCTTGCTGGCTTTGGCTTGCCCAAAACAAATGAGCTTGTCAAAAGCTGAATGCTTTCTGCCCTCTCCCGAGGGATGAAAGCCCTTCCCAGTATGCTGTTTAGTTCTGCACCTATGAACTGTAGTACCTGCACAGGAGTCAGGACTGACTTTTTGATGTTGAGAAGGAATCCTAGGGAGTGCAAAAGATCCAGGGTTATCTGAAGGTGCTAAGTCACCTGCTGGTCAGACTTTCCGATGATTAGCCAATCGTCCAGGTAGGGAAAAACTGAAACACCTAGTCTTCTTAGGTGTGCCACCACTACTGCCATGCACTTGGTAAGGACCCTTGGGGCTAAGATTCGATGGGGGAGGAAAAGCATTCTGCACATGTCAGAATGTTCAGCTGTGCCTAATCAGTCACACGTGAAGGAGATGTGGTCTACCCGCTTTGGCATTTGAAGAAAAAATCCTCTCCTGCTTATTGGTAAAATGAATTTAAAATAGAAGGGTTGCTTTCTTAAAGCTACCGTCGGGTGGCTTACCTCTTTGTATTTGGCAGCTCTGTTTTCTCTTTTTACTTCCCGGGAAACACCGTTTTGAGTAATGTGTTGGTGTCTATGTTCCAGTCAGGAGAAGATAAAGAGTGCAGTGGCTGGTGTTAGTGGTTTAAGGTTTCAAGGGTCAGTGGCTACTGTTCATGAAGGTGTCAGGTGTAAGTGAGTAGCGGCGGATCCATTTCAGCATTCTGTGTGCCCACAGCCCCAGTCTCATAGTATATTTGGGTCGGTTAAATTTGAGGGTGATTTTGGGGCATGTCGGGGCTTTACTAATGGGTCTGTAATATCGCTTGAACTTCGAGAGACTGCAGCAAGGAAAAAATAAATGTGAGCAGACCACAAGATATAACAGAAATAAAGGCCGAAGGGAAGAAAACTACGGATCCTGAAATCAAACTGACAGAAGGAAGCTGGGGGTAACCCCTTCATCTGGGATAGCCAGGTGGAGGGTTTTTTTGTGTTTGGTCAAAGAGATAATATCCAAGATTTATCAAAGTGCACGCCTCAGTAGAAAAGGAAGATATTGGGACATATCAAAAGAACAAAACCACTAAAAGAAAAACCCCTAGTCTTTCAGGGGATGTCCTGGGGGATGTCCTTGAGAAAATAAGTCTCAAGGAGGGGAGGGAGTACAGAGTGCAAAGAAGAGAAGTAAAAAAGGTGAAAGAAAGGGAAATACTATTGAGAAACCTGAGCAATGTGCATCCTCCATCCACTGCTCCAGTAAAAGGGTATATTGCCTCACCTACTTGCACTTATGACATTTTTTCTCTGAAAGGAAACATTTCAGAGAAGGCCAAAAACCTAAAAAGGAATCTAGAAAAAGAGAAAAAAGTAGTAATTGGGTGAAACAGTGGTAATGGCATAGATTCCGTGGAGAGGTGTCAAGAAGTAGGGGAGGTATTAGAAAATAGTTTGCCAGATAAGTTGATGAAAGAAAGGGAAAATGTTAAGAAGGGGGAGAAAAGAAAAAATTACTCACCTTAGTAATTATGTTTCTTCTATTGGAGTCTTGCTGTATTCTGACCAGTGCTCTTAGCCTCAGCCTTCAAACTGCCCCAGAGAACAAAGGGTTAAACTTTCTATGCAGAACATAGAATGCTGAGCTCGAACTCGGTTGATGTCTCTGTCTGTTTCCCACTGAAACCTAACCGTCAGATTCTTACGAACAAAACCCTAATAGGTATTGTATGTGGAAACTGTAACATTTTTAATAGCCAACTGGCAACAAAAAGTTTTGGATCCCCAAAGGAAGACTCAAGTCAGGAAACCCAAAACTCAAAACCCAAACCAAACAAGAATAGTAATAAAACAACACCCGAACAAAAGAAGAGGGTGTAAAAGGAGCACCCCTGAGGTGCAACACTGCACCTGCCCACCACTTCCCAAAACCAGGTTCTGAGAGGGGAGGCAGGAAGGGAGGTCAGAATACAGCAAGACTCCAATAGAAGAAACACAATTACTAAGGTGAGTAATTTTTTCTTCAAACAACTTGAAGTCTTACTGTATTCTGACAAGTGCAGACTACCAAGCAGTACCTCCATGGAGGACAGAGCCTACTTTGGAATAGGCTCTGAAGTACTGCAGTGCCAAACCGAGCATCATTCTAGCCTGGATATCCAGAGAGTAATGTCAGAAAGGTATGGACTGTTTTCCAGGTGGCTGTGACAAATTTCTAAGAGAGGATGTCCTGGCAGCACAGGAAGCAGCTGTACCTCTTGTAGAGTGAGCCCTCAGGCCTGAGGGGAATCTTTCCAAGTTTTTCATAGCAGAATTGTATACAAGACACAATCCACCTGGCAATAGTTCTCTTGGTAGCAGGTTTGCCCTTTTCCACTTCTCCATAAGTGAGGAATAACTGGAGGGAGTCAAACCTGTGACCCTTGGTACGCTCTATGTAGTAACTAAGGGCTCTTTTAACGTCTAAACTGTGTAGTCTCCTCTCACCTGAGGGAGAATGATCAGTGAAGAAAACAGGGAGAGACATAGACTGATTCAAATGGAAGTCTGAAACCACTTTTCGCAAGAACCTTCTATTGGTTCTAAGGACCACTTTATCCCTGTGAAAGATAAAATCAGGTTCCACTGACAAGGCGTGCAATTCACTGATACGCCTGGCAGAGGTAATGGCTACCAAGAACACAGTTTTCCAAGTCAAGTACTTAAGCTCTGCTGAGGACATATGCTCAAAAGGAGATTGCATAAGTTGAGCAATGCAAACATTCAAATCCCAGGCAGGGGTAGGGTCTCTAAAGGGAGGATTGGTGTGAAGCAATCCTTTAAAAAATTTACAGAACACATGATGAGATGATAGAGAGGAAGACTTTCCCAATGACAAAAAAGCAGAAACAGCTGACAAGTGTACCTTGAGAGTAGCTGGTCTGAGGTCTAGGCCATTAAGATGGACCATGTAATCCAGAACCGTAGGCAATTCAGCAGTATCTGGGGAAATATGCTTCTTGGAACACCAAATGCTGAATCTCTTCCATTTGGAGTTAAAAGTCTTTCTGGTGGAGGGCTTTCAAGCAGCTTTGAGAATATCCAGAACCCCCTGAGAAAGATGCAGGTCTGCAAACTCTAACTCTTCAAGAGCCATACCTTGAGATTGAGAGACTGAAGACTGGGGTACCAAATCCTCCCCTAAGAGGATGTTAACAGGTTGTAATTCTTGGGGAGAGACAGGGGAAGATGGACTGCTACGGACAACAACAGGGGGTACCACGGCTATCTGGCCCAATCTGGAGCAATCAGAATCACTTTGCAAAGTTGAGACCTTATCTTGACTAAAACTTTGAACAGGAGTGGGAAGGAAGGGAAGGCATACAGAAATTTCCCTTCCCAATTCAGAATCAGAGCATCCAGGGGGACTGAGCCCAAGACTGGGGGTCTGCAACAAAAGAGGAAGTTGGTGATTGTCTGGGGCTGCAAAGAGATCTATCTCTGGAGTGCCCCATCTTGAAAAAAATACTTTCAACACCTGAGGGTCCAGGGACCATTCGTGATGGCCCTCAGAGATCCTACTCAGTGCATCTGCTAGCACATTGTCCTTCCCTGAAAGGTGAACTGCTATCAGAGAGGTTTGCAGGGAATAAGCCAGGGACCATAATTTCATGGCTTCCGTGCACAAGGCCGTGGACTGAGTGCCTCCCTGCTTGTTGATGTACCACATGGTGGTGGTGGTGTCTGTTCTGACCTGAACCACCTTGTTCTGCACTGACTGACAGAAAGCTTTTAGGGCCAGAAAAACTGCCCTGAGTTCTAGGAGATTGATATGGAGAAGGGATTATTGGGGGGACCACAGTACCTGGGCATTGAGAGCCCCCAGATGGGCTCCCCAGCCCAGAAGAGAAGCATCTGTGGTAAGGACCACTGAATGAGACTGGGTGGCAAATGGGACTCCTTGTCTTAAATTGTCCTAATCCTGCCACCATTGAAGGGCCTGGATCAAGGTCAGAGTCACTGGGATCAGTTTGGTAAGGGGATCCTTCCTCTGAGACCAAAAAGCCCTCAGATGGAACTGAATATCCCTCATCTGGAATCTTGCCGCTTGGACCACTGCTGTTGAAGTTGCAATGTGTCCCAAGAGCTGGAGGAAATGCCTTGCTGGTCGAGATACCTGAAGACTGAAGGAAGAGGCTAGTTCTATAAGAACCCTTGCCCTTTCCAGGGGAAGAAAGGCTTTTGCTCTGATTGTGTCCAGTTCTGCCCCCATAAAGGTAAGAAGCTGGACTGGTTCGAGAACTGACTTGGGAAGGTTGAGAAGAAATCCTAGAGAAGTATGCACTTGCTGGGTCACTTGAAGGTGAGACTTGACTTGGTCTGGAGACTGGCCCACTATTAGTCAATCGCCCAGATATGGAAAAATGGAAATATTTTGCCTTCTTAGAAAGGCAACTACTGCTGCCAGGCATTTTATGAAAACCCTTGGGGCTGAGGTTAGGCCAAAGGGCATAGCTCTGAACTGATAGTGGCCTGAGGGCAACTCGAACCTGAGGTACTTTCTGTGGGAGCACCTGATGGGAATGTGAAAGTAGGCATCTTTGAGGTCCAGGGAGGATAGCCAGTCCCCTGGCCTTAGAGAGGGAAGGATTATTCCCAGAGTTACCATCTTGAACTTTGGTTTTGGAAGATGTTTGTTCAGGTGTCTTAGGTCTAGGATGGGTCGCCACTACCCTGTCTTTTTTGGGGTAAGGAAGTACCTGGAGAACAGTCCTTTGCCCCAGTGTAGGGTAGGTACTCTCTCTATGGGTCTTAAGGCCAGCAGAGATGAAACCTTTGCTTCTAGGGCAAGGGTTTTCGAGAGATTTGCAGGTGGAAAAGACCTGGCTCTCATCTTTGGAAATTTTCTGAAGCTGACAACCAGTCCCTGGCTTACTACTTCCAGGACCCACTTGTCTGATGTAATAGACATCCAGTCCTATACAAAGTAAGCCAGCCTGCTCCCTACTGGAATAGAAGAGTCGACCCGGGCAGGCCCATCAGGGTGTCTGCTTGGCAGGGGCCTTAGGCTGAGGAGTGGATGCAGTCCTGCTCATCCCCCTTCTGTCTCTCCCTCTGAAGAACCCCCTCTGTGAAAAGGGAGAAGAGGCATGTGCTTGGTAAAAATGCCTATGAAAAGGCCTGCCCCTGCCCCTAGACTGCTGCCTTTGAGGAGTTGCCTGCCTCTCCTTGGCCTGAGCACTCCTGTAAGTGGTCCTGTACTCATCCATTTTCTTCATGTAATTCTCTGTCTGCTCCCCAAACAGAGAATTACCCACTACAAGAAAATCCATAGCCTTAGCCTGGGTATCCTGCGAGAGGCTAGTACATCTAAGCCAAGCCATTCTCCTAAGAGCCACAGATGTAGCCATGACTCTTGATGAAACATCATTGGAGTCCACAGCAGCATGAAACTGAACTTTAGATGCCGCAATCCCATCTGCAGCCAATGCCTCCAGCTCCTTAGCTAGCTGGGGGAGGCCTGTTTAGCCAGTGCCAGTACAGTGTCCCACCTGGATTTCTGGTACCTGGCTGTACAGGCCATATAATTCACCTGTCTGAGTCCCAAGGAAGATGCCATGTACAGCTTTTTTGCCATGGCATCAATCTTCCTGGAGTCTTTGTCTGGGGGTGTGAAGCCAAGGGAATGCTTGCCTTATCACAGGCAGCAGCCTGCACTAACCCTACATGGCTGCATTGCTGATATAAAAAATCTGTATCTGAGCCTGACAGTGTATACCTCGTGTCCATTCTTCTGTCCACAGGAGGTACAGAATTAGGAGACTACATAATTTTTTGTGTCTGTTTTCCGAAAGATTTGTGTAGGGGAATAGACAGTCTCCTGGACTCTGCGATGTCCATCATTTCTACAAAATCAGGCTCCTCCTGATCCTCCATTGCCTCTTCCATAGGAAGCTGGAGGGTCTCAGCCACCTTTCTGTAGAACATAAAGTGGGAAGGGGACTCAGAAAGCCTAGGAGGGGATACACCTGAAGATCTGTCTGGGGAGATGTCCGGTTCCACAGGCACATCTAGACTTTCACCATCACCATCATCATCTTCAAACTCCCCTTCCTCCTCAAACTCCGGTTCATAAAATTCTTCAGGGTTATAGTTGTGAACCGGGGGAACCGAGCTCCTGCCAAAAGGTGCCGGATCGGTCGGAACCAGGCGAAGCAATTCCACAATCCGAATCGCTCTGGCTATTTCTTCGGTGGTCAGAACATGGACTTCTGGATCCAAACCAGACAATTTTTCTTTGCGCTTTCTTTTAGTCGGAACTGACCCCTCAGGATCGGCTCTCCTTTTGCCCGAAGAAGTATCGCCCTGGTCAGAGGGCACTCCTTCTGGTTCGGTCAGAACCGAACCAGGCTGGCCATCTGGGTCAGCGGACTTCTCGGCCTCCTTTTCCCTCAGTCTACCTAATCTCTTTTCAAGGGTAGATTTGGGAAAATTTTTGCAAATTTGGCAGTCTGAATCAAGGTGTTCAAACCCCAGACAATAAACACAGGTGGTGTGGGAATCGGCCTTGGCAAAGACCTCCCCACACTCAATGCAGTGTTGAAACCCAGTGGGCCCGGTTTTTTTCTTGGGTTTTTCAGACATGGCCAACCTAACCAAACTTACCCTTCTTTTGGCAACCACCAGGCAATACTCCCTTATCGGTTCCTAACCGTGTCACGGGTCTTGGAAAAAAATGGATAAAAACACGTTTTTCTTTTAGAACCGATAAGGACCGGTAACCACACACTAAAGTTAAATAAATGATCAGTTCAGCCGAACTGATCCACACTTTTTACAAGTTCCACACAGAATATACAGTACAAAACCTATCTAGTACTCACGGTACCACAGACAGAGACTGAACCGACTATGCGGAATAATTTTTCGGTTAAAAACCGATGAAAAAACTACACTTCAACCGACTTTCGAACCAAGCTGCAGGAGAAATCTCTGGAGCGACTGTTCAGTGAGGCAGAGTAAAGAATCTGACAGTTAGATTTCAAAGGGAAACATAGACATCAACCGAGCTCGAGCTCAGCATTCTATGCTCTGCATAGAAAGTTTAACCCTTTGTTCTCCGGGGCAATTTAAAGGCTGGGGCTAACTGCACTTGTCAGAATACAGCAAGACTTCAAGTTGTTTGAAGGAAAATATTCAGGAAGAGCTTTTGAAGGAAATGCAGCAGGGTTTTGAGGCCTTAAACCTGGCTGTGTCATCGCTTACTAGTAAACTTAAAGAAGTAGCAGAACAATTAGATTCATTAGCAGTTAGAGCCACCGAATGTGAGAACAGGGTTAGCACTATAGAAGACACCCTTCCAAAAATGAACTGTGTAACTGAAAATAGCAAAAAAGAGTTGGAAGAATTACAGATAAAAATCAAGGACTTTGAATCTAGATCTAGAAGAGCAAATTTAAAGATTGGTAATTTACCTGAAGGAATAGAAGGAAAAGATTCACTAAGTTTCTGTGAGGAAATGCTTTTTAAAGTTCTTGGTCTGCCTTATCCGGAAAAAAAAACAGAAGTGGACAGAGCACACAGAGCATTTGGGAAAAGGGATATGCAAGGGAGACCATGCTTTATGTTTGTAAAAACATTACGATATCAGGATAAAGAAAGACTTCTAACAAAAGCCAGAACAGAAAAAGGTCTCTGCTATAATGGAATGAAGTTACAAGTTTATCAAGATATTCCTCCAGGAATTCTGGTCAAAAGAAAGCTGTTTGATGAAGTTCAGGGCAATCTTAGAAAAGAAGGAATTCAATTTACAATGATGTATCCAGCTAAACTGAGAGTTCATATGGATGGTAGAACGTATTTTTTTAATTCACCACATGAGGTAGACTTAGCTCTGAAGAAGCATCAGAAAACTTGGGGCAGGATATAGACCTAGATCCAGGAGGAGTTTGAGAGATGGAGAGAAAGGAGAGAAGTTTTGGGGAGGAGGGATGAAAGATAGAACTTTATGATTTCTCTTTTTTCTCCTCTCCCTCTTATTCTGCTGGTTTGGGAGGGTGCTCCCTCTTTTTCTCTCTTACTTGCTTTGATTTACCCCCCCCCATATATTTTTCTTTGTGTCTTAGCTCTTAGGTTCCTTAAAGGTAGTGGGAGAGGTGTAAAAGGGGAGTAAGCAGAGGGAGGTCTTGTAATTAGAAGGGGGACTAACTCTCTCTTCAACTTAGTAATTAACTTTGCGCCCGATAGAGGTTAGGCAACCTTGGAGGGAGGGGGGTAACATGTACCCAATGTCTAATCAATTGCTTGGGAATCAGATATTTAGATAGGTAGAAAAGACAAAAAAAAGGAAAAAAAATGGATGAAACAACAAGTAAAAAAGACTCAAAGAAAGCGTGGGTGCCAGGGTTGCAAGACCTGGAAGACTAATAGAATTAGCTGTGATATCTGTAACTTTGACAGAATCTGGTTGGTAAAAATTAAAAATGGATTTTTTTATCTATACTTATGGAAAAGTGGAGATTGTTGTCCTGGAATTTGAATGGGTGCAAGGACAGAACTAGGGTTGTCAGAACTAGTTCGAGTAAGATTCGAACCCATCTCGAACCCTGGTGTTCGAGTTCTAATTTAGGACTCGAACACTAGAGGGTTCGCAAAAGGGTTCGAATCTTTGTAAAAAAATTTTATTTTTCTGTTTTCTGGTAAGCGCATCCCTCCCAAGTCCCGAATGCAAATTTTCAGTCCCCGATTGAAAAAAATCTTACTCCGGAGTCCTCACTCGAGTTTCGCCTGCTCCCATCCCGATTCCAGCTGCACTTACTGTTCTTGTGGGGGGACATTGTGAGATCGCGCCTGCATACCCTTGATCCCAGTCACCGTCATCACCACCTGACCAACTGCTCTGCGGTCATGTGGTGCTCATACCAGCACAGTATTTAAGTCGCGCGTAGCTGCATTCACAGTTCATTCCGAGATTGAAAGGAGTTGCAGTTCTGCTGTGCCTGATTGCGTTGCGACTGTGAGTTGCGAACTCGTGGCATTTAAAAAAAAAGTGACGACTTGCTTTCCTCCAGCTACTAGAGTAAAACAAAATCATAAATCTAAAGTGTGGGTGGTGGACAGGGTGAAAAGGGGGATGGAGACCGAGGAAAGCAAGGAGGTAGGAAAAACGTGGGGTCTCTCTCGTTGTGTGGATATTATATCTAGCTGACTGCCTGCATTGGAATGCTGCTTAGTCTCGCTTAGTTGCCAAACTACTATATTCTGAATTTTCTGATCCTCCTGATCTGTTCAAGATTAACTACTCATCTCTGTCTAGTGGGATTTGTCGTGGAGACAGAGCACCCTGGCTGGGGGAGGGGTGAAGAAAATCAGATTTTGAGAGAAAACAGAGTTAAATGAGTGAATGAACAGTGAACTTTTATTGAATTGAATTGTTTAAAGTCAAGTCCTACAACCAAGTATCAGGAGGAATGACACTGCTGCTGTGTTCCCTTCCCTTTGACTGCACTATACCCTAGTTATTACTGCCCAGTGTGTGTTTTGTGGTGGTATTATCCTTAAATACATTTTTTTACTGTTGGGAGGAGAGACAGAAACATCTCCTGTGATCAGGCCATCACCCTGCTGCTGTGTGCCCTTTGACTGCACTGTACCCTAGTACCCAGTGTGTGTTATCGTGAGAGGCCCAGTGGCTAGTTTTCTGGTGGCATTATTCTTAAATACTTGACAGAACGAAGAAGCCTAAAAATATATTTCCCTGTTGGGAGGAAAGACAGAAGCCCAGTGGCCAGTTTTGTAGTGGCATTATCCTTAAATACATGACAGAAGCCTAAAAATATATTTCCCTGTTGGGATGAGAGACAGAAAAATCTATTTCCTGGGTTTGTGTATGTAGCTCCATCTCTTGTGGTCAGCCCATCACCCTGCTGCTGTGTGCCTCTTGACTGCACTGTACCTTACCCAGTGTGTGTTACCGTGTGAAGTCCAGTGGGCAGTTGTGTGGTGACATTATCCTTAAATACACAGCAGAAGTCAAAAAATATATTTCCCTGTTGGGAGAAGAGACAGAAAAATCTCTTTCCTTGGTTTGTGTGAGTAACTCCGTCTCTTGTGGTCATTCCATCACCCTGCTGCTGTGCACCCCTTGACTGCTATGCTTATGCCTTTGCCCAGCAGCCCAATCATTCTGTAAGCCTTGAACCTGGGATCCTTTAGTTGCAAACTGTCATATTCTTCAATTACTTTCAGTCCACTGCATCACAGTGTCACATAGCCAAAATAAAATTTTGGAGTTGTAGCCAGTGATCATAGATCACATTGCTTTCTTACACAGGAATTGTGTGGGTGTATTCCCTGCAGTATACTGGTTCTGTTATGGCTGACACCAACATAGATGAAGCATCTAGTGCTGGTGTTGGAGCAGGTGTTGGTGGTAGTGGTAATCCTGGTGCTAGCAAAAATAAGTAAAATGTTTCATGTGATAAAAATTCAACAAACAGCAAAAGAGCAACAGTGAAGTGTGGTAAAGGGGGACCTTTTAAGAAAACCTGTACAGCTGCTGGGGTCACACGAAGAGGCACCACAAGGTATGCCATTCATGCTGTTAAGATCCCTGTGACTAGCAGCAATAATGCAAGTGACAGTGAGTCCCTCTCTGACTCAGACAGTAGCTCTTTGTCTCAGTCCGACACTGTTGTGTCTCGCGACGAATCATTACTTCCTCAACAAAGTGAAATAAGCAAGTCTGCTGACAATGAATCAGGTAGTGCACTTGCAAATACATCCAGCACTGTTGGCAATGAAAAGAACATATCCATTGAATCCACCACTTCTGTGTTGGCCAGCAATGAAAATCCATCAGAGTCTTCTGCCCACTCTTCTAGCACCAAGGAGCATGTCCCAGGTTCTATTAGGACAGGTGAAAAGACACAAACAGTCTTTAGCTATCTTCCTAGCACTCGAACAAAATCTGTCACATCTGAGGTGTGGAATTATTTCTCTGTCAGTAAAACTGATGCAGAGCAATTTGTTCCCTGAGTAAACAGAGTGCAAGCCGTGGTAAAGTTGTGTCATGCCTTGGCACTACAGCTCTTAAACGCCATCTGAAAAAGCATTCAGTTTTGCTTGATCATCCAAAACCGATGTCCTCCATCTTCCAGACCACACATGAGAAGGGTCAGGAATCTGAACTGGATACTGGATTGTCTGAACTTGATGCAGGCAGAACCACTGCCAGCCCTAGGATCACTGTTACCACCAATGCCAGCACCATTAGTACCAGTTGCACATCCAGTGATGGCACTGAATGTATAAGTCCTAGTCCACCATCTCCGTGTCCATCTGCCCATCGAAGCACGGTGTATAATAAACCAGCAGGGACATGTTGTAAACAGCTAACACTGTCTCAGGCATTTGAAAGGAAGAATACCTTTACTAGAAATCACCCAAAGACCCTTCATCTTAATCACCGAATTGGTGAACTGTTAGCCGGAGCCCTTCTCCCATACTCTTTGGTAGATCATGAGGATTTTAGGGAGCTCATGACATTAGCAGAGCCTCTTCACAATGTTCCTCATCGAAGGTACTTTTCCTATGTTGAAATACCAAACATTTATCAGGCTTTAAAAGTTACAGTGATGCTTGCACTTAAAATCGCGGAGGTGGGTTTATTCATGTCACAACAGATATGTGGACCAGCACTCAAAACATAGATTACATGTCCCTACCGCTCATTGAGTCACGTTTCTTGTGCTTCTTCAAAACAAAGACACCCCAAAAGATGGCGCTGCTGCATATAAAGAAGTTTGGGCAAGTCATACTGCTGCAAACATCTTGCAGGAACTAAATGACCTCCTTGACGAATGGGTTTATTCTCACGGTCTAAATGTGGCTTCATAGTAAGTGACAATGGAGCAACATCTTGAAAGCAGTACAGGATGGAGGATTTCTGCATGCTTCTTGCTTTGCACATTGCTTACACTTAATTGTCACAGGATTTCTCAGCAATGAAACACAAGTGGATGGTATGATTGCTGTTTGCAAAAAAATTGTGACTCACTTTTCACATTCAACCAAGGCTATACGGACATTGTCCGAACTGCAAAAAAAACACAAGCTGCCCCAGCAAAAGCTGATTCAAAATGTTTCCACTCGTTGGAACTCAACGCTTTATATGCTGCAGCGCCTCTTGGGGCAAAAAGCAAGCTGTACATGAGTATTGCTCCAGTTACATTATTGGAGATGGCATTATGCTGTCTGTGCTGCAGTGGAAATTATTGGAGACAGTGTGCTGTATCCTAGCTCCTTTTGAGACAGCTACAAGGGACATGTCTTCTGAAGGCGCATCTGTGAGTCAGGTTATCCCACTCATAATGCTCATTTCACATCATCTTAGTGTTCTAAATCTACAAATAGAAAAAAGACAGATCTGAAGCGCAGACAACATGTCGCCTGTATCATAGGAATCTCGTAAAGAGAATGAGCGAGCGTTTCAAGACCAATGACAAATTAGTTGCCACGACGAAATCAAAACACTACATCCTTGCAACTCTCTTAGATCCCAGGTTCAAGGCTATACATCTTCCAAAAACAGATGATATAGAGCAGTACAAATGTATGTTGCTAGATGAGCTTCAGCACTCACAGGAGTCAAACACAGACACACACAGTACCCTCAGGTTGTCATCACCACAACATGCAGGTTCATCTTCACAAAGGGATACAGAACTGGGAAAAGTCACCAAACATTAACAGTAGTTGTTCCACAACTGCCACTTCTTCAACCCTTAGTAGCAAGCTAAATCTGTGGCATAAACCTTTCCCAAATTGCTGCCATACCAGCTTCTGCTGATTCCTGTTCTGAGCGGTCTCTGTCCATCATGGTAGACAGATACCTGCAAGAACTGCCTATTCCTATTGATGCATGCCCTTTGAATACTGAGATCAAAAAGTCAATTTGGACAGAGCTGTATGATGAAGCCTGTAAATATCTTGGTTGTCCTGCAACAAGTGTCTCTTCAGAACGCATGTTTAGTACAGCTGGCAATATTGTGACAGACACCAGAAATAGGTTGCTGCCAGAAAATGTACACATGTTAACTTTTATTAAAGTTAATAAGTCAAGACTTCATGATCCCTACAAGAGTATACAAACTGATCCTGAAGTGATTGATGTTGTGGATGTTGATGGTGATGACAACTCAGATGGTGGTGGCTGGTAAATACTGTGTGGGACAGAGTCTCTCTGCACCAAAAAGGAAACTTTTACAGACTGTGATGACTTTGGTTGTCTCTCTCCTTTCTCGATCTACTACCTTGGACCATATACCCCTGAAAACTTTACCATTTCATAGCAAACTGCTTTGTAGCTAGGGTCTAAACTAAAGTCAACAAGTTTTATATACAGGGCAATTTTAACATCAGTGGGAACAGGCCCAAATTTGGCATAAAAGGGACACTGTTATGTCAATCCTTTCTGTATCATATTATTTATAGTTAAAGTGCAAACATATATTTTTGGATTTACCTTCTGTGACTTTGTGGTGCATCAGTATGGGCTGGGACAGAGACGGTCTATTTTTCAATTTTAAAGAGGACAAAACAATGAGTTCTAATTGGTAGCTGTTTATTATTTTTAATTATAGAAATGTTAGCTATAAACCAAAATGGATGCTAGTACATGGGTGAGGGTTGTGGGTTGGTTTTAACATGGGTGTAAGGGTGGCATGGGTGCTACTGCACAGATGAGGGTGGTGGAAAAAAAGTGGAATGGGTGATGGGGTGAAAGGTGGGTGTTGTTTTAGTCCTTTCATTTACAGATTCGTGATCGGCTGGGGATGGTGAGGAAAAAAATGATGACAGACCGAACCTACTGTACACATAATATAAATTCTTATTAAATACATTGCAAACTGCTGCCACCTAGCACAATTGTCCCGTCCCCTTTAAAAAAAAGAATAAAGGAATCAGAAATAAAAAGAAAATCTGCATCAGCAGTTTTCACAGAATGTGACCTATCATAAAGTGTTTTTGCTTTACAAGTAGTGATAATTTGATACATAATGGGGTTGACAGACGCTGTCCCTTAAACATCACATGCCAACTGCTGCAGCTACATTAAATGTTCCTTAAGTGGCCTTGATGGAGGAAGAACATCTGGATATCGTGGCAGTCACAGAAACATGGTAGACACAAAACCATGACTGGGACGTAAACATACCAGGATACACTGTTTACAGGAGGGACAGGGAGGGTAAAAGAGGAGGAGGAGTAGATCTTTACATAAGGGAAGGAATAAAAGCAACAGAACAAAAGGGTAAACAGGGAGGAGAAGAAGCACTGTGGGTAAATTTGGAGACAGGCAATGGCACCACAATACATGCAGGGGTTGTATACAGACCCCCTTCTCAGGGGGAGGACATGGACAGGGAAATGATAGAAAGTATACTTAGAATGGCAGAAAAAGGGGAGATATTGCTGATGGGTGATCTGAATATGCCAGATGTTAACTGGAGTGCAGTTGCAGCTGCCACTTCGAAGAGTGCAGTTATTCTAGATGCCCTACAGGGGGCATGCCTTAGACAACTAGTACTGGAGCCCACTCGAGAGGGAGCAATATTAGACTTGATTCTCTCAAATGGAGATGGAGAGAGGATCACAGATGTAGAAGTGGGTAGCAATCTGGGAACTAGCGACCATCAAACAGTAAGGTTCACAATAAACACAGCAATAGAGTCAAGCCATACAAAGACAAAAGTACTGGACTTTAGGAGGGCTGACTTTGCCAAAATGGGTGAGTGCCTAAGGAATGCACTACCAAATGGGCAGGAAGGAGGGGTAGAAGAACAATGGGGAATAATAAAAACTGCCATTACAGAGGTAGTGAGCCTTTGAGTGAAGCAAATAAACAAAACAAGATGATGTAAGAAACCACTATGGTTCGCAAAGGAAGTGGCAGTGAAGGTTCAAGAGAAAAAGAAAGCATTCAGGAAGTACAAGGAATCGCAGAAGGAGCAGGACAGAGAACTGTATCAGTTAAAGCAAAAGGAGGCTGGGAAGGCAGTCAGAACAGCAAAGGCCCAAACCGAGGAAAAGATAGCCAACTCAGTTAAGAAGGGGGATAAAACCTTTTATAGGTACATCAGGGAGCAAAGGAAGACCAAGGGAGGGATAGTGAGGCTTAATAAAGGGGAGGGAGGGTGGACAGAGGGAGACTGTGAAAAGGCAGAGATACTAAACAAATATATTTGCTCAGTATTTACAAATGAAGAGGAAGGTTACAAAAAAAACAGTAACACTCTGGATACAGAAGTTGATACCAGCCCATTTACAGAAGAAAGGGTTCTGAAAGAACTCTTAAAACTGAAGGTGGACAAAGCAATGGGGCCTGATGGAATTCATCACAGAATTCTAAAAGAGCTAAGGGTAGAACTAGTGACACCACTGACTACCCTTTTTAACAAATCATGGGATGATGGGGTGGTACCTGAGGACTGGAGGAGGGCAGATGTGATTCCCCTTCACAAAAGTGGGAGCAAGGCAGAAGCAGGAAACTACCAACCTGTTAGTTTAACCTCAGTGATAGGGAAAATGATGGAATCACTTCTGAAGGAGAGAATTGTCGAGTATCTAGAGGCAAGAGGGGCACAGGACCATAGGCAGCATGGATTCACAGAGGGAAGGTCATGCCAGACGAATCTGATAGATTTCTTTGACTGGGTGACCAAAGTAGTAGATCAGGGAGGGGCTGTGGACATGGCCTACCTAGACTTTTAGCAAGGCATTTGACACAGTCCCACACAAAGATTAATATACAAGTTAGCCAGCCTGGGAGTGGGTCCCAAGATGAAAGCCTGGGTAAAAATTGGCTGGAGAATAGGACACAGAGAGTAATAGTAAATGGAGTCCACTCAGAAGAAAGGAGGGTTATTAGTGGGCACCGCAGGGTTCAGTATTAGGACCGTCCTCTTCAATGTCTTTATAAGCTACATTGTGGAAGGACTGGAAGGAAAGTATGTCTTTTGCAGATGACACTAAGATCTGCAACAGAGTTGATGCACAGGGTGGGATGGAAAGGATGAGAAGGGACTTGGCAAGGTTAGAGGAATGGTCAAATGTATGGCAACTTAGATTCAATGCTAAGAAGTGCAGGTAATGCACCTGGGAAACAAAACCCAGGGAAGAGTACACAGTGGGGTGAGATACTAACAACAACAAAATGGAAAGGGACCTGGGGTAGTCATATCAGATGACCTAAAGGTGGGCAAGCAATGTGAGAGGGCAGCAAGGAGGGTTGAGGGGTTACTGGGATGCATAGAGAGAGGCATCACCAGTAGAAAACAGGAAGTTATTATCCTCTGTAGAGACAGCTGGTGAGACCCCATCTGAGTACTGTGCAGTTCTGGAGACCCAATCTCCGCAAAGACATAGACAGGATGGAAGCTGTCCAGAGGAGGGCAACTAAAATGGTGCAGGGTCTGCACCGGAAGACATATGAAGAGAGACTTAAGGAGCTTAATATGTATAGCCTCGAGGAAAGGAGGGAGAGGGGGGACATGATAGAAACTTCAAGTACCTCAAGGGAATCAACAAAGTCCAAGAGGGTAGCATCTTTCAAAAAAAGAGGTGTGCAAGAACAAGGGGGCACAATTTGAAGATGGGGGCAGCTCAGAGGTAATTTAAGGAAGTATTTTTTCACAGAGAGGGTTGTGGATGCATGGAACGGCCTCCCGGAGGAGGTTGTGGAGTCAAAATCAGTGGTGGAATTCAAGCATGCATGGGACAGTCAAAAGGCAATCCTGGGGGGGTGGGGGTAAGAAGAAGTAGGCTGCTGGTTAACTAGGATCTGCAGCTTATCCAGTAGGTAGGGAAATGGGCAGACTGGGTGGGCCAAGCGGTCCTTATCCGCCATCAAATTCTATGTTTCTATGTTAAGTTAGTATGTGGTGAGGAAACCACTTTTTTTTATTTATGTGACTGAAATACAGATTTTATTGAAATATCAGCTGCAAAAATGCATCATCTTAGAAAGTTGTATGTATTACTTCAATTTGTCAACAAAAATCTTGGTATATGCAAGCATTATCTTAGAAAATTGCATGCATTTTTTGCCAGCAACAATGACAGGCATATTTTTTTTATTCAAATGTCTTGACTGACTACGTTATGACATAATATGTTTTGCAACAGTTCCACATGCTGCTGCTGTAGTATTGGCTTGACTTTGTTATAAAAGCTTTTAAACATAGCAACTTTTGATTTACTCATTTAAACAGAAAGCAGCAAATAGCTGAAATTAGGTAGTATCAGTTATTTTTCTCATAATTCATGATGATGAGTATATATAGCTGAGTACATAAATGGCTAATGCCTCTTTCTTTCACTAAGGAACTATGATGCAGCTGCAGCAGGAAGAAAAATTACTCACCTTAGTAATGTTGTTTCTTCTAATGGAGTCTTGCTATATTATAGACATTAGCAGTTTGTTCCAGCTCTAGAACTGCCCGAGTGAAATGGTTAAAACCATTCCAAAATAGAATTTTGCACGAGAGCAGCTCTATCTGTGTCATTTCAAACTTGAACTGTCAGATCTTTACGAGCCAAACTCACTAAGGTCTGTGTGGAAGCTGTAACCTACACTAGCCAAATGGCTACCTAAATAATAACAACCATTGATGGTCCCAACACCCAAGACTCAAGTCAGGGACCAGAAATACTAACACCATTCTAATAATATGAAAATGGAACATAAGTATAATAAAACACACGCACACGCGCATACACACACCCAAAGTCCCAAAGGGACAAAATGCTAACAGGACATAAGTAGTGCCCACACTAAGTTGCCCGCACCCCACCAAGTAGAGGTTCTGAGAGGGCAGTTTGGGAGGTCTATATATAGCAAGACTCCATTAGAAGAAACAATATTACTAAGGTGAGTAATTTTTTCTTCAAACAACATGAAGTCTTGCTATATTATAGACATTAGCAGAATACAGGCAGTACCTCCATGGAGGAGGGGCAGAACCTACTTAGGGAATAGGCTCTGAAGAACAGCTGTGCTAAACCGAGCATCTCTCCTGGCCTGGACATCCAGGGAGTAATGCTTGGTAAAAGTGTGTACCGTTTTCCAAGTAGCAGCCTGGCAAATCTCTAATAAAGGGATATCTCTGGCAGCAGCTAGAGACGCAGCTGTACCCCTGGTAGAATGAGCCCTCAAACCGGGGGCTCTGCCCACTTTCTGATAACAAAATTGGATACAAGAGACAATCCACCTGGCTATTGATCTCTTAGTGGCAGGTTTGCCTTTCCCAGCTTCACCATAGGTAAGGAAAAGTTGGAGGGATTCAACTCTGTGACCTTTGGTACGCCTATATAATAACTAAGAGCCTCTTAACATCCAGGTTGTGCAACCTCCTCTCACCCAAGAGGAGTGATCAGTGAAAAATACTGGAAGGAGATAGATTGATTAAGATGGAAATCTGAAACCACCTTAGGCAAAACTTCCTATTAGTCCTAAGGACTACCTTATCCCTGTGGAAAGAAATAAAGTCAGTCTCCACTGACAAGGCTTGCAATTCACTTATGCATCTGGCAGAAGTGATAGCCACTAGAAAAACAGTTTTCCAAGTTAGGTACTTAAGCTCTGTAGAAGACAGAGGTTCAAAAGGGGGTTGCATTAACTGGGCAATGCAAACATTAAGGTCCTAAGCAGGGGCCGGTTCCCGAAAGGGAGGATTAGTATGAAGTAATCCCTTAAAAAACTTGGAAAACACAGGATGAGAGGAAAGAGGGATGACTTTCCTGTTGACACAAAAGCAGACACAGCTGCCAAATGAACTCTCAGGGTAGCTGGTCTGAGACCCAAGGAATTAAGATGTACCATGTAATCTAACAAAATGGGCAATTCAGCAGATTCTGGGAAATATTTTTCCAGCACACCAAATGGAAAACATTTTCCATTTAGAACTTTAAGTAGTCTAGTGGAAGGCTTTCTGAAGCCTTTAGATCTCAAGAACACCCTGAGAGAGGTGTAAATCAGCAACTTAACTCCTCAAGAGCCAGGCCTTGAGGTTGAGGGATTTGAGGTGGATACCAAACCCTTCCTGGGCACAAGTCAACAGATTGTGATTCCTGGGAGGCACAGGGGAAGATGGACTGTCAGAGACAGAAGGAGGGTACCAGGGCTGCCTGGCTCAATCCGGGCAATCAGAATCACCCTGCAAGGCTGAGATCTGATTTTGACTAGTACTTTGAGTAGGAGAGGAAAGGGGGAAAGCATAGAGGAACTTCCCCTCCCAATCCAGAAGAAGGGCATCCAGGGGAACTGAGCCCAGCACTGGAGGCCTGCAACAGAACAGAGGAAGTTTGTGATTGTCTGGGGCTGCAAAAAGATCTATCTGAGGGATGCCCCATCTGGCAAAACTATCCCCAGCACTTGAGGATCCAGGGACCATTCGTGATGGCCCTGGGAAATCCTGCTGAGGGCATCCGCTAGGACATTGTCCTTCCCTGAAAGATGAACTACTATGAGAGAAGTGTTCAGGGAATAGGCCAGAGACCACAACTTCATTGCCTCGGTGCACAAGGCCGAAGACCGAGTGCCCCCCTGTTTGTTGATGTACCACATTGTTGTGGTGTTGTCTGTTCTGACTTGTATCACCTTGTCGTGGACAGATGCAGAAAAGCTTGAAGAGCTAAAAAGACAGCTCTGAGTTCCAGCAAATTGATGTGGAGCAGAGATTCCTGGGGACCAAACTCCCTGAGTGGAAAAGTCGCCATGGGGCTTCCCAAACCAGAAGGGAAGCATCTGTAGTGAGAGTCAAGTCGTGAGAAGGGGAAATGAAGGGGACCCCGCTCTAAATTGCTCTGATCCTGCCATCACTGAGAGCTAGGATCAAGGTTCGAGTCACTGGGACCAACTTGAAAGGGGCTCTTTCTGAGACCAAAAGATTCTCAAGTGAAACTGAATGTCTCTCATCTGAAATCTGGCTCCTGCACAACAGCTGTGGATGCAGCCATGTGCCTCAGGAGCTGCAGAGTGTCTTGCTGGTCGAGAGACCTGCAGAGTGAAGGAAGAGGCCAGAGCCACTAAATTCCTTACCCTTTCTGGGGAAGAAAGGCTCTGGCTAGCTTTGTGTCCAATTCTGCCCCTATAAAGGTGAGTACCTGGACCGTTCCAGAACCGACTTTGGTAGGTTTAGCAGAAAACCCAGGGAGGTGAGAAGCTGCTGGGTGACCTGCAGGTGAGATTTTACCTGTTCTGGGGACTGGCCTACAATGAGCCAGTCGTCTAGATAGGGAAAAACAGCAATCCTCTGCCTCCTTAAGTGGGCCACTGCCACTGCTAGACACTTTGTGAATACCCTTGGAGCAGAGGTAAGGCCGAAGGGCATTGCTCTGAACTGGTAATGACCTGAGGGCAGTTCGAATCTGAGGTACTTTCGATGGGATCTTCTGATTAGGACATGGAAATAGGCATCCTTGAGGTCCAGGGAGGCTAGCCAGTCTCCTGGCCTTAGGGAAGGTAAAATCATTGAGAGTTACCATTTTGAACTTTGGTTTCAAAAGATGCTTGTTCAGATATCTGAGATCTAAAATGGGCCGCCATTCTCCTGTCTTTTTGGGGTAAGGAAGTATCGAATACAGACCCCTGCCCTGATGCAGGGAGGAACCTTTCTACTGCTCTGAGAGCTAACAGGGATGAGACTCTGTTTCCAGAGCGAGGGTCTCTGAAGCACTTGCAGGTAGAAAAGTCTGCTTCTCAACTTGGGAAACTTTTGAAGCTGAGAACCAGACCCTGCTTACTACTTCCAGAACCCACTTGTCTGAGGTTAAAGAAGCTCAATTCTGACTGAAGTAAGCCAGCCTGCCCCCCACTGGTACAGGAGAATCGGCCCTGGGCACCCCATCAGGGTGCCTGTTTCGCAGGAGCTTTAGGCTGGTGGGTGGGAGCAGGTCTGCCCACCCCTCGTCTGCCCCCTGCCTCTGAAGAAGCCCCTCTGAGCATAGGCAGAGGAGGCCTGAGTCTGGTAGAAAGGCCTGTGAAAAGGCCTACCCCTACCCCTGGGGGGCATGCCTTTGAGGAGTGGCTTGCCGCTCCTTAGCCTGGGCACTCTTGTAAGTAGTCCTATATTCATCCATCTTCTTCATGTAATTCTGTCTGCTCTCCAAACAGAGAATTTCCCACCACAGGAAAATCCATAGCCTTAGTCTGGGTATCCTGTGACAAACTAGTACACCTGAGCCAGGCCAACCTACGAAAAGCTACAGATGTGGCCATGACCCTAGAGGAAACATCATTAACAACCACAGCAGCATGAAACTGAACCTTAGAGGCTTCAATGCCATCAGCAGCCACCTGTTCTAGTTCACTAGCCAGCTGGCCATGGGCCTGCTTGGCCAATTGCATAACAGTATCCCATCTAGATTTCTGATACCTAGCTACATAAGCCATATAATTTGCTTGCCTGAGTCCCAGAGAGGCTGCCATATACTGTTTTTTGCCATGGCATCAATCTTCCTGGAATCCTTGTCAGGAGGATGTGAAGCCAAGGGAATATTAGCTTTATCACAGGCAGCAGCCTGAACTACCCCAACATGACTGCATTGCTGAGAAAGGAATTCTGTATCAGGGCCTGACAATGTATACCTTCTGTCCATCTTTTATCTACAGGAGGCACAGAATTAGAGCTTTTAAAATTTTAATTGTTTGTTTCCTAAAAGACTTATGTAAAGGAATAGACAATCTCCTAGACTCTGGAATATCCATCATTTCTACAAAATCAGGCTCCTCTTGCTCATCCACAGCCTCTTCTAAAGGAAGCTGGAGGGTTTCAGTAACTTTTTATAAAACATAAAATGAGATGGGACTCAGACAGCATAGGGGAGATTCTAAAGGTCTGTCTGGGGAGATGTCCGTTCAATGGGCACACCCAGACCTTCCCAGCCACATTCATACTGTTCATAATCTCCTCCTCCTCTGGTTCATAAAATTCCTCAATATCATAATCCTGAACCACTGGGACCGGACGAACCGACCTTTTACCAGATAGTGGTGGTTCGACGGACCCTGAGACAGTGACTGGACAATTTGTATGGCTTTTGCTATCTCTGCAGCAGTTGGAGAAGGAATTTTGGACTCCAGACCTGCTGATTTTCTTGTTTTCTTTACTGGAATTGGTTACTCAGAACCAGCTTCTCTTTTGCCCGAGGAGGTCTGGCCCTGGTCAGAGGGCACTCCCTCTGGTTCGGTTGGCACCGAACCGGCTGGCCATCCGGTCAGCGGACTTTTGGCCTCTTGTTCCCGAGCCTGCCCAATCTTTTCCAGGGTGGCTGCAGGAAATTCTTACATACCTGGCAGTCTGACTGGAGGTGGTCAAACCCAAACAATAAACACATGTGGTGTGTGGGTCAGCCTTGGCAAAGACTTCCCCACAAACATCACAGTGTTGAAACCCAGTGGGCCCGGTTTTTCTTTTGGGTTTCTCAGACATAATGCCAGCCTAACCAAAAACTTGCCCTTTTAACGGCAGTGCCAGGCAAGACACCCTTATCGGTTCCTAACCGTGTCACGGGTATTGGAAAAACCGTAATAAATCCGTTTTTTTTAGAACCGATAAGAACCGGGAACCGCACTCTAAAATAGTAACTTTTAGTTTTAAATGAGTTTTAAACCCACTGATCGGTTCAAAACCGAACCGATAACTTACAAGTTCCACACAGACAAAACCTTCATTTACTTACGGTTACCACAGATAGAGCTTGAACCGAACGGTTTTGCGGTTAAAATAAAACTATTCTCAGTTAAATCCAACCGAGAAAACACTTTTTAAACCGAGAAATGAACCGAGCAGAAGGAGAAATCTCCGGAGCGACTGTTCACTGAGGCGGAGTAAAGAATCTGACAGTTCAAGTTTGAAATGACACAGATAGAGCTGCTCTCGTGCCAAAATTCTATTTTGGAATGGTTTTAACCATTTCACTCCGGGGCAGTTCTAGAGCTGGAACAAACTGCTAATGTCTATAATATAGCAAGACTTCATGTTGTTTGAAAACTTTTAACAGATGGGTGGGTGGGTGGGTGGGCCTGTTACGTATTAAGTTGCTGGCTTTAGCAAACAGAAGAAACCATAGATAAACCTAGTTGTATTCCTATCAATGTCACACATGATAATTTCTTTCCCCCTTATATTGAACAGTTTTTCCTTTACATGTATTTTATTACTATCTTCATTACTGGTTGCACAAAAAAAAATTGGGTTCGAGTTCTAAAAAGTTCTAAAAAAGATTAGAACCCTAGAACTTTTTCACAAGTTCTAGACTAGAACTAGAACCCAGAACTTCAGAGGGTTCTGACAACCCTAGACAGAACTAAAATAAGGAAAATAGTAAAAACTGTGAAAAGGAAAAAAACAGATGGTCTTCTTTTGCAAGAGACACATTTTAACCAAAATGATGTAAGGTATTTTGGAAACTTATTGAGGGCTTGGGGTTTTGTCTTCAATTTTATAGACATCACCAGATGTACTGCAATATTTGTTGGAGGTCATTTCGGAGATACAGTAGGGAAATATAGGCTGGATAAAGAGGGGAGGTATGTGACAGTGGAGATAGGTTTACAAGAAGGGAAATTTACTTTAGTGTCTATTTATGGTCCTAATCAAGACAATCCTGTTTTTTTCTCAGATTTTTATTTCAGATTATCTCAATTTGAATCACCTAGAATAATAGAAGAGGATTTTAATCTCACCTTCTCTGGATTGGACAGAAATCCTCCAGCTATGGAGAGGAAAAAACAGGCCTTAGAAATAGTAAAACAAGCACATAGTGTCAGTGGCTCAGTAGGTAGCACACTCGCCTCTGAGGCCGGGAGATCAGAGGGCTGTGGGTTCAGTTCCCACATCTGGCACTTGGGTTAATATCCCAATACTGACACTGTAGTGCAGCATGAGAGGGGTGCTGCACTTCTGAGGTGCCGTCTTTCGGATGAGACATTAAACCGAGGTCCCATCTGCCTGAATTGGTGGTAGTTCAGGTGGATGTTAAAGATCCCATGGCACTTATCGAAAAGAGTAGGGGAGTTTTTATTGAAAAAAACATAAGAAAAGTATTTCAAATAAATATACAATAAACACAATTTCACTCCCACAATATCACATTACATACAAAAATCATATTCAAACAAAATTATCTTCAATACTCATTTAAATTTGATAAAATGCAAAAACCCTTTCCATCATTTGGTAACTGTCCGGGAAGCAACCTTTTTTTTTTCCTGCCAATAAATCCTCGATAGTTCATTAGCAACCAAACTGACATAACAATCATATGACATGTGACATTGATAGATCACCCATTGGCACCGGGCCTGCCATAAATAATACCGTATACAACAAAAAAATAACAATAAAGTGCTGTCCCAATAAGAAGATAAAACCTGAGGATAAATCCCAAGGACCAACATATCATATCATATCATGGATTCATGAGCCAATTAAAACTCCATGTTTTTGCTAAATGAGGCCATAAACCCTTAACATAAGAACAATCAAGGAAAAAATGTTCCATAGATTCTTCCAAATTAATACAGTCAGGATAGGGACAATTCCTTTCTTTCTTAGCTTTATACTTAGCATTTCCCCGAACGTTTAAACGCCCATAAACTATAAGCCACTGTGTGTCCCATTGTGTAACCGGCAATCTAGAATTATTAAGCTGGGCAATAACCCTGCAATTAAAAGCAGCTGGACAGTTTTTAAAACAAGGCTCCTGAGGATAAAGTGATCGAACAATTAACTGATATAATGACTGTGTAGTATTCTTTAAAACCGTATCTTTAGTAATTTGCCATTTAAACAATTTTTGTACTGCTGGTTTAAAATACTCAGGAATAATAACATGTGGATTCAATTTAGGGGCCAAAAAAAAACCATTTCCTAAAGTAGCTACCTAAGACTGCGACCACCCATCCTTTACAAATCGCTTCTTCATGATGTAATCCAGATCTAAGAGTAGTCCTTATAAACAGGGAATGCATAAACACAACAGGATCTAACATGCCCAAACCTCCCGAGGTTTTATTCAGATAAGTATATTGCCATTTAACTGGGTTTAGCCTATTTCCCCATAACATCTGAAAAAATAAACTATATAACTTTGTTTCAAGCATTAAAGGAAGGGGATAAATCATAGCTACATATTGTAAGCAAGGAAGAATAAATTGTTTCAAAACATGAATCCGTTTAAACTTTGAGAACTTCCACTGTTTCCATCTATTGATTTTAGTTTCCACTTTTCTAAGAGCTAATTCCCAATTTAACTGAGGCAAATTCTGAGGCCCAAACAGGAGCCCCAATATTTTCGAAGGTGTACAAGAAACCCAAATCCCATTTTGATAGAGATCAGATAAACCCAGTACTCTAATAAATAACCCACGTGTCTTCATCAAATTCAATTTTGCATTGGAAACTACCGCAAAACGCGAAAAAAGGTCCAAAAAAAAATGAAACTGAGTATAATCAGAACAAAATACTACTAAATCATCAGCATACGCTTGGACAAAAAAAGGAGGTAAATTCCCAACCTGCACCCCCGGCCAACACTGAGATTGTACTATAAGTCGTAAAAGTGGATCCAGAGAGAAACTGTATAACAGGGGACTTAAAGGACACCCTTGCCTAACCGCAGTATGTAAACTAAACCCTTCCGCAACTGTCCCATGAAGAAAGGGGTAAACAGTAGTATGCTCATAGAGAGAGACCAAAACTTGTATTATCCATTCAGGAACTCCATATTTTGCCAAAACTGAAAAAAGAAAAGGAAGATGAACCCTATCAAAGGCCTTTTCTAAATCCACTGAGAGCATGCAACCTTCTATATTCTGTGATGAAAAATTCTATAGTATCTCTTACAATCATTAATGCTGACTGAATCTTCCTATCAGGGATTCCACAAAATTGATATGGGGATAACACTAGTTTAGCATACTGCCTAAGCCTATTATTTAAAATGATTGTAAACAACTTATAATCAGTATTTAAAGAGTGATTGGCCTCCAATTTTAATATCATTCCTATCTCCTGACTTAAATAAATGCAATAATAACCATCAGTAAAAGAAGGAAACACAGCCTTGGTGTCAAAAAATTTAAACAACAAAAAAGACACTGACTGAATTCCTCAAGGAAGGTTTTATAGAGGTGATGGGGTAAACCATCCAACCCTGGTGAAACATTAAGTTTAAGTGAGTGAATAGCTACCACTATTTCCTCAAGTGTAATTGGGCCTAGTAATGAAGAAATTTCAGCAGTTTTAGGGGGTAAACCCACATCCTCAAAAAAAGTATCAATGTCCAGCATGTTGATTGGTATTTCAGATTCTAAAGCCTGAAAATGCTGTTTAATAACTGCCCTAAGATGTGGCACAGTGGTTGCTTTAGAGCCCTCAGGAGTCATGAGAAAATCAATAGTAGAGGAATCCCTTAGCACTTTACAGGCCTCAAAAGCATCCCCAATAGGTGCCTTCTGAGTTCCATTAGTAAATATAGCTTGCAGTGTTTTAGCCCTATCATACTGGAAAGCCTTCATGGAAGTTTTAAGTACCTTTATTTGAGCTGAATAATCAAATTTGGAAACATGAGAAATGGAAATTAACCGTTGCAATTGCTGTCTTAAAGATAAATACTTCATAAAGTTTAAATCTTTAGTGACCACCCCTTGATGTTTAAACCAGTTCTGTAATATAGATTTAGTATCCATCCACCATGCCCCAATATCTGAATACAAAAAAAACACTGATAGTCTAGCTTGCAATAGCATTTTTACCCCACACTTAGTCTGGGGAGAATCTAGAGTGGAGACATTTAATCTCCATCTACCTTGTCTAACTTGACCTAAATGCCCTGAATCAAATAAACTAACCAATAATAAATGATCTGAAAATTCTAAAGGTTTCATTTGAAAATCCTGTACTGAAAGTGATGAAGAAACAAACATAAAATCAATAAGAGAATGCAGTTTACCCTTAAAAAAGGAGAAAACCGGGCCTTTTGAGTGAAAAGTTAGACAATTAATGAGTCCTGCGGTTTTAATTATAGAAGCTAAAGCATGAGAATCACAATAAGTTTTTTTTGTCTGTTGTGCCAAACCCCTAAGGCTGCAATTAAAATCCCCTCCCCATAGGATAGGCAACAATGTGCACAAATAAGGTTGTACTGCCTTCATACACTACACCCTATCAGCTTTAGTTTGGGGATTATAGATATTAATAAACCTATAGCAGATACCATGCCATTTACCATCAATCAATAAAACTCTTCCAGGAATAAGATCAACTAATTTTAACAAAAGAATATTATAAGAAGAAAAAAGAATCCCAACATCATCCGCACTATCTGTGCCAAAAGACCAATAGGAGGGTCCCCAAGGCCAGTCTTTTTTAAAAGTATAAAGCTGTTCTATAGAGAACATCCATGTCTCTTGTAGATAACACACCTCAATCTGTGAATCATGCAAATATTGAAAAGATTGACTGCTTTTAATACATCTTAAAAGGCTATGTGTGTTTAGTGAACCCCAAGACAACTTCATGACAGTAAACTTTTATTTTTTCCTTTTTTTCTTTTTCTTCCCTTTGTAATTATCAACAGGTAGTGAAGAGGAGGAAAATGAGGATTTCTGGGAATCTGAATCCCCAACCTCCATATCTGTAACACCCCATGGTGCAAACAACGCTGCATAAGAGTTAGTAGATTTAATAGGGACCGAAACAGGGGGAGATTTAACCTGTGAATGCCTAGAAGATCTCCACCTCTGCAAGGGGGAGGAGGGGGCTACGAAATTTACTACTACAGAATCAGAATAATTAACTGGCTCCATCTCATGAGGTACTACTGAAGCCATGTCCATTTCTGACTTGGTAGCCACCTGAGAAAAGTTATATATATGTTGACCTTCAGATGTGGAGGAAATCAATACCAGGAGGGGATTATCTCGGGTACTTTGTACTAATATCTCAGAAGATGGGGGATGAAAAGGGGGGGGGTAAGTACCAAATCTTGTGCCTTTTGAATCAGCTGCTCAGGGCTTATACAAGATTCTTTATTTTAGCTGCCCATGAACAATCCGAAAGACATGGCCATACTCCTCACACAAATGCATAGCGTGTGCGATTAGCACATTGCACAGTGCAATGACCCACTTCCCCACAGTTATCACACCTGGGCCGATCACACACACTAGATAAGTGAGTTCGTGAACCACACCTATAGCAGGCCCGAGGCTGACCACCATAAAAACAAACTCCTCGATCTCTTCCTAACAAAAAGGAATTAGGTATATGCTCTATACCAGAATCTGACTGACGAAGCTTAACTTTATATTTTCACCCTCCTGTCCAAAAATACTCTGCATCCAGAATAGGTTCCGGGGCACTTAACACTTCACTTTTTTGTGAAAGCCAGAAAGTAATATCTTCCACATGGACCCCCTCATTCCGAAACATCACTGTTACAAATCTTATCAAGGGTTTAGTTAAAGGTATAACCAAAAAGGGGGTCCATGTGGGAGAAAACTTGACCTGACCATACCTTTCCCAAAATAGGTCTAACAGATGAGATGACCGAAAACTGATATCGAAATTATCTTCTCCTGAAATATTAATAAAAGCATAAACATCTTTAGGAGAAAAATGCAAAGAATCCTTAATCAAAGTTTTTCCAACATAATGTCTGTCAGGTCTGGAATCCAAACCCCTTTATATCGAATCCGAACAGCATGTCTATGTGGAGCTGCTTCCCTTTTGATAGTTGAAAAAAGTTCAGACATTAGAGGTTTAGTTTGAGATGGTTTAGAGGCCTCTAAACTTGGAGAGTCAGAAGGCAAATCAGTAGTCACAGCGTTGGTTTGCAGTGTATGAAAGTGTAGAGGGCGCTATTAGAGGTGGTGGCAAAGCAGCTTGATGTAAGGTATCCGCAGAACCTGGTTTCCACGTAGGTGAATTTTGAGTTAGTTTGAAATCAGAATCCCACTCTGGGTCTGGCGTCCAAGTGCCAGACAGAGCCTGCTTCCATCCAGCCCCAATTAAGGCCCTCCCTGTTGTCCAGGGCCCTTCAACATGGTCCGAAGGAAGAACTTGTCTGGTATCTAGATGAACAGATTTTGTTTGAACATTCCTCCCAGCACCACGAAGCTTATCCTTAAATGAAAATTCAGTGACACCTAATTGAGGTGACAGTTTAGTTTGATATATAGTTCTGGACAGATCATCCGATTTCTTGATGATAGGTAGTTTAAAAACAAACCCAGCAGTTTTACTAAGCGGGGTGGTAATAGGAGAGGAAAAAACCACAGGATACTCAGGAGAAAGTGTTTTTACTGTCATACTTGATTTTTCCTGCCCTTCCACAATCAGCTTCAGGCACTTGTCAGAACTGACATTAGAACTGCCAGCCGATAAAGCCATTTTAGAAGGAGGCACCAGTTTTGAAGGCATACTTATTAATGGAGAAACATCCCTTGTAGAACGAGAAGTGTGCGTTAAGGCTGTAGGTTTGAAAGGCTCCTGCCTTTCTGAAAATGGCTGTAGGCACTCATCCAAATCAATGATATTACTGCCAGCCGATCGAGCTGTACTCCCTAGTACAGGTGCTTTAGTCTCAAGAGGGTTTTGTGTAATTGTAGATAAAACATCCTGCGTTTCCCCTTTATCCTTCAAAGGTATTACTTTGGATACGTTCTGTACACTAGGTTTCTCAAAATGTAAAGCAGGGGATTCAGAAGCAGAGTTTATTATTTTTTTATCGACTGTAGAACGAACAACAATACAGGTTGAAACTGACTCACCGAGCCTTGTAGACGGAGCAACCTGGTGTGTCTCAGCTGAAGCGCTGTCCTGAACACTCTCACTAATGACAGGGCACGTCGCAGGAATCTGCAGCTCTGCAGAAGCTGCAATAGAGGAGCGCAAAAATCGTCCTTCATCATTTTCAAGCTCCTTATCTTCACAAACTTTAGCAACGGCTAAAGGGACATTTGCATCCTGAAATGACAGCGCTTCGTAGAATTCATCGTCCGATACCATCTCAGTCAACAACAAATGGCACTCCTCCTGCAAAGGCACAGCGGGAGATGAGGCAAACTCTCCCGCTGCAGGAACGTCCTCTCCCTTCGATGACCTCAATGAAGTGGCCATCTCACAGACAGCCTGTCCCCCTACTGGCCACCCAACAGCAGCAGAGTAGGGGAATTTCCCTGGTGTCCTGGCCAAATTTCCCTCATTCACTAAAAAATACCACCAACAGCTTAATCTGGTTCAAATTCAGTTGCTTACCATCTGTATCCCCCCCTCCCCCCAGTCGCCCCTGAAAAAGGGACTTCTAGGCCCAGTGGGCTTACCGCGTCAACAAAATTCAACAACAACAACATAAAGACCTGGACCTGATGGACCCGTTTAAAGAGCTTTACCCTGGCCTGAATAAATATTGATATTACTCAAAAACATATGTCTTTTTCAAGGTTGGATTACTTCTTCATTAGCACAGAGTTGAAAAAGGAAATAGTGTATATTGGAGTGTTGTTCTGTATAGAATTCCACCTCTTTCAAAATGCTGTTCTACCCCATGTCCAATATCATGGAATGCTGCTCTACCCTACTGTGGTAGAACAGCATTCTAGAACCTTTAGAGACTGCATGAGTCAGTTTTGTTTTGAAATCAAAAGAACTCACAAAACACATTTTTCACACAATACTACACACTATAAAAAAATATAGGATGAGCAACTCTATGCACAACCAGTGTGTTTTGCCACCTCGGGATTCTGATTCCTATGGACCTCTCGAGCTTCGCTCTCAAGGTCAGAGGGAATCAGAATCCTTCTCTTGCAGAACACACTGGTTCTGCATAGTTGCCCATCCAGTATTCGCTATATAGAAACTAACTATGAGTCAATAAGGGTTTCAGATCATCCCCTAGAAGTTGTGGTAATAGAAAGGGAAAGTGAGGGATAGGGGACACAGAGGACCCAAGCTTGGAGAATGGATAGTTCAGTTTGGTTACTTCCAAGCTTTAGGGAAAAATTACAAGAGGAAATACAATGCTACTGGAGACAGAACGCTGGACAAGGGGTAAGTATTAATGTATTATGGGATGCTCAAAAAGCATATATAAGGGATTGGGTGATTTCCCAGGCAATTACAGGAAAAAAACTACAGTAAAATAATATATTAGAATTGGAAAGAGAGTTGGAAATAGTTGAAAATGAATATTTACATCAAAAGACAGAACAAATGGAAATTAAATATATGTTGATTAGGGATACAGTAGAACAAAAATTGCAGGAGAAAGAGTTGAATAAAGCTAGAGCAAAATATTATTATTATGGGAAATTACCAAGTAAGGTCCTAGCATATCAAATTCAAGCTGAAAGAAATACAAATTTAATTCAGAGTATATCTAAGGAAGATGGGACACTAATTTGTGAAACAACAGAGATACTGAAAGTATTCTATTGATACTATGAAAAACTTTATACCCCAGAAGTAATACCAGAAGAGAGTAAAATTCAGGAATATATAATGGCATTACAGCTTCATAAGATTGTAGAGCAAGAATGAGAAGATTTAAACAAGTAATCTACAGCTGAAGAAATAACAGAGGTAATTAGAAACCTTCCGAATAATAAAACTCCAGGGCCAAATGGCCTTACGTTTGAATTATATAAAAATCAGCCAGAGATTTGGGTGCCCCACCTGGTGAAATTACTTAACAGCTTCATAGCATCAGAGGTTTTACCAGACTCCTTTAATGAAGCAAAAATAGTATTGCTATTAAAAAAGGAAAAAAACAGAAAATTTATGTGGATCCTATAGACCCATTTTCTTTCTTAATAGCAACTACAAGATATTTACTAAGATTTTGGCAGAAAGGTTGGCCAGGGTGGTTCCAGTATTGGTACGTCAGGATCAGGTCAGATTTGTTTTAGGCAGAAGACTTCATCACAACACCAGGAAGGCATTTAATGTCATAGAGGCTTTTTGGTGAACAGACACTGCACTTCTTTCATTAGATGCTGAAAACACATTTGATAGAGTGCAGTGGCCCTTCCTGTTGGAAGTGTTGCATGGATATGGGATAAAGGGTAATTTCCAATCTTGGATTAAAATGATTTATAATAAACCAAGAGCTAGAGTGAAGATTAATAGGCTTTTGACTCCATATTTTCAGTTGTTAGAGGGACAAGGCAGGGTTGTCCCCTTCCCCCCTTCTCTTTGCCTTATTTTTAGAACCTTTGGCTGTTAAGTTGAGATCACATATTCAGGAATTACGAGTCGAGACAACTATGGGTCCGGTTTTAACAATGTTATATGCGGATGACATATTATTAGCATTAAAAAGTCTGTATATAACATACAGATAGTTTGTGAGACTTTAGAACAATTTGGAAGTGTTTTAGGATATAAGGTGAACTGGGGGAAATGAGAGATGCTGTACCTGGGCCCACATGATGGTATTAAAAATCAAAATTTAAAAGAAATACAGAGAGACAAAATAAAATATCTGGGGGTTGTCTTGGCACTGTACCCAGATAGAGTGCTTCAATTAAATTATGATCCAGTCATAAATATAATCAAATTTAGCAAAATGGCAATGTTTACCTCTGGTTTTGATAGGCAGAATAAGCATTCTAAACATGAAAGTTTTGCCTAAATTACTTTTTTGTTTTAGTCTGTTCCCTTTAGTCTGTCAAAGAAATTTGTTCAGGGTTTAGAAGGTATGGTGAGGAAATTTATTTGGCAAGGGAAACCGCCAAGGACAGCATTGAATAAATTAATATCAAAAAAAGACAGAAGCAGGTTTGGCATGTCCAGACTTTAGATTATACTATATAGCCACACACCTAGAAATAGTTTATCACTGGTTTCATGATTCTGGGAATTATGCTCAGGCAGGTATGGGATTGGAAGTGTAAAAAATAGATGTGATAGACCTGAGAAATGTTTTGGTACCTATAAAGGTGGATATGTTATTTACAACTAAAACAACTGTCACGGTATGGGAAATAGCATCTACGATTTTGAAAAGGGTAAAGGGAATGTCTGGACTGACACCTATTTACAATAATAGAAGCTTTAAACCAGCCCAGACAGACAGCACTTTTAAATATTGGTATTTCAGAAAAATATCAAGGGAATAAGAGACTTCTATACAAGCTAGGAATTTATGTCCTGTGCCCAGCTTCAAGAAAAACATGGTATATGAAGTAATTAATATTGGCAATTTAATCAAGTGAAGAATTTTCTGTTCAAAGGGAACCATAATTCTTTCCATGATGACCCCCTGGAGAAAATCTTTGTGGAGTTGGACTCAGATAAACATTTGGTTTCCAAGATATACCAAAGTATCTTGCAAAAAGTTCCTAATCAGATGGATACAATTAAGCAGGCATGGAAGAGACAGCTTAACGTAGAGACAAAATGGGCATCATTCAGAAATATAGAAGAAATCCAGATTCAAAATAATAGGCTCTTGCAAATCTATTTTAACATAATACATAAAACATACTTTACATCCACTCAATTACACAAAATAGATCATTCTATTTCAGAATGCTGTCAAAGATGTCGGAAGGAAAGGGGTTCTTTATCCCATATGTTGTTTCGGTGTGAAAAGCTTAAACCACTTTGGAAATATATATGGCTGTTGCTGGGGAGACCATTGGGATTGTTGTTCCCCTTCGATCCTGGAATTGTAATATTCGGCTATAAAATAGATTTTAGCCAGGTTAAGGATCCATGGGGAACACAGAAGATCCTTTGGAATATAGGCATTTTAATTGCCAGTAAGATAATACTCTAGCACTGGAAAGATGCTGCAGCTCCATCTAAGGAGGAATGGCGTGAGAAAATGCTGGAGTCTACAAGGTTGGATAGAGCAGTGTGTATTTCTGAAAACGCAACAGAGACACATAGCTTAATATGGTCTCCCTTTAAGCAAGATTTGTTTAATTTGGCACAAATTTTAATTTGGCTGGTGAAATGGTATGGTGGTGATGTTGCATGAAGTCTTCAAGAAATCTTAAATGACTGAAGCACCCATGCGCTGAGTCATACCATTCTGAGGTCTAGTATAGGCCGCCACTCCCGTTCTTTTCTGTTGTTAGGAAATATCTTGAATAAAACCCCTGCCCTTTTTGGCTGGGGGGACAGGCTCTACTGCTCTTGCTAGAAGTAAGGACTGAACCTCCTGTTCCCGCAGTTTTCTTTCTGTGAAAGGAACTGCTGTGAACTGCCTTGATCTTGGAGGAGGAAGGGATTTGAAACAAAGGAGCAGGCCCTGACTCACTATTTCCAGAACCCACTTGTCTGTGGTGATTTTCAGCCATTCCTGAAAATAATGAGTTAGTCTGCCCCCTACAGGAGATGGAGAGGCAGCCTGGAGGGAAAAGTCAGGGAATTTGTTTTGTTTGCTGCTGGGGTTGTGCAGATTGGGATCCTTGCCTGGAACCTCTTCTGCCTCTGGCTCTATAAAACAGGTAGTATAGCGCAGTGGTCTAAGGCACTGAACTGCAAATCTGGTGACATCCAGCAGACCAGACCTGGGTTTGAATCACACAGCTTCCACTTACATACTGTGTGGCCCTGAGCAAGTCACTTAACCTCCTTGTGCTCCCAGGTCGCTCCTGTAAAAAAGCTTCCAGTTTAGTGTGCTATACCTGGTTAAACAACTAAATTAAAAAAAACCAAACAAACATAGACTTTGATGGCAGATAAGGACCGCTTGGCCTTGGCCCACCTAGTCTGCCCATTTCCCTACCTAGAGGATAAGCTGCAGATCCTATTTAACCAACAGCCTATTTCTTTCTACCTCCCCAAAAAATTGCCTTATGTCTGTCCCATGCATTCTTGAATTCTCCCACAGTTTTAGACCCCACAACCTCCTCAGGAAGGCTGTTCCATGCGTCCACCACCCTCTCTGTAAAAAAATACTTCCTCACATTGCCCCTGAGCCGTCCCTCTCTATCTTCAAATTGTGTCCCTTGTTCTTGCACATCTCTTTTTCTGAAAGATGCTACCCTCTTGGACTTTGTTGATTCCACTGAGGTACTTAAACGTTTCTATCATGTCCTCCCTCTCCCTCCTTTCCTCAAGGGTATACATATTAAGCTCCTTTAGCCTCTCCTCGTATGGCTTCTCTTGCAGACCCTGCACCATTTTAGTTGCCCTCCTCTGAACTGCCTCCATCCTGTCTATGTCCTTGCGGAGGTGGGGTCTCCAGAACTGGACACAGTACTCCAGATGGGGTCTCACCAACTGTCTGTACAGGGGGATAACAACTTCCTGTTTTCTGCTGGTGATGCCTCTCCCTATACATCCCAGTATCCCCCCAGCCCTCCCTACCGCCTTCTCACATTGCTTGCCAACCTTAAGGTCATCTGATATGATTACCCCCAGGTCCCTTTCCATTTTTCTTGTTGTTACTACCTCCCCCCACCAATTGTGTAATCTTCCCCTGGGTTTTTGTTTCCCTACTTTGCACTTCTTTGCACTGAATCCAAGCTGCCATACTTCTGACCATTCCTCCAACCTTGCCAAGTCCCTTCTCATCCTTTCCACACCTCCTTGTGTATCAACCCTGTTGCAGATCTTTGTGTCATCTGCAAAGAGGCATACTTTTCCTTCCAGTCCCTCTGCAATGTCACTTATAAAGACATTAAAAAGGACTGGACCCAGTACTGAACCCTGCAGTACCCCACTAGTAACCCCTCTTTCTTCAGAGTGGACTCCATTTACAATTACCTTCTGTGTCCTGTTGTTCAGCCAATGTTTTACCCAGGCTACCACTCTGGGACCCACTCCAAGGCTGGTTAATTTGACTACTAATCTTTTGTGTGGGACTGTGTCAAATGCCTTGCTAAAGTCTAGGTAGGCCACGTCCACAGCCCCTCCCTGGTCTACTACTTTGGTCACCCAGTCAAAGAAATCAATTAGAGTCCTCTGACATGACCTTCCTGCTGTGAACCCATGCTGCCTTGGGTCCTGTGCCCCACTGGCCTCTAGGTACTCAACAATTTTTTCCTTCAGAAGTGATTCCATCACTTTCCCTACCACAGAGGTCAAACGGACAGGTCTGTAGTTTCTTGCCTCTGTCTTGGTCCCACTTTTGTGAAGGGGAATCACATCAGCCTTCTGCTGTACAATCCCCTGGTGATCAGGGTGAGTAAATAAAAACATCCTGTTGTGACTGGTACTGCTGTTAAGGCACAGCCTGCACCTGTAAGAAAGGCCTGCTAAAAGAGGACCTACCCCTGCCGCCCCTTCCATATATTGAAGTTTTTCCCTGGTAGAATTACTGTGGAAAGTAGCTTTATACTCATCTACTTTTTTCATGTATGCCTCAGTCTGGGCACCAAAGAGTGAGTGACCCTCGACTGGGAAGTCCATAGCCTTACTCTGGGTGTCCTGGGTGAGATTAGTAGCTCTCAGCCAGGCAAATCTTCTCAGGACTATAGTACCTGCCATCCATTCAGCAGCTGTGCCATTCATATCAGCTGACATTTGGAACTGATACTTAGAAGCCTCCAAGCCCAGTTTTGCAGTGTCCACTAACTCTGAAACTGTTAAGGAGGGGTTAGCCTCTGCATTATCCAAGATGGACTGCCAAAGAGCCTTCTGCTAGAGGGCTGCTTAGGTTTGGTAGTTGGCTTGGCAAACTGCCAGGGAAGCCGAAAGGTACCCTTTTTTAGCTATGCTATCTATCTTTCTCAAGTCCTTCTCAGAAGAATGAGAGGACAAGATAGTTTTTGCCTTTTCACAGACAGCTTGCTGTACGATCCCCTGGTGGTCAGGGTGAGTAAATAAAAACTCAGCCCCTGACTTCTCAAGTTGGTATTTTTTATTACACTTTTTATCAGTAGGTGTGACAGTATTTGGAGTCTTAAGACTTTCAAGGACATCATCCTTGAAAAATATATACATAGACAGCAGGAGTCCTCTAGTGGGTGTCAGCCCCATAAGCTCCATATATCGGGCTTCTTCCTCATCCTGGATCTCTACAGCAGTTTGTAGATCCAAGGTTTCCACCATCTTCCTAATAAAGGAAAAATGGGAGGAAAACTCCTCTGTGGGTCTGGGAGGACAGTCAAAGTCCTGTTCTGGCGAGACCTCGGGTTCAATACCCTCCTCTGCCTGATCATCCTCCTCAAATTCTACTATGTCAGTAGCTAAAGGAGGTACAAAAATAGTTTTTTTTTTCAACTGGCATAGCCACAGGCTGCTTTGGGGGTAGTAAGCCCTTCAGCACTTGTAGTAAAGCCAGAGCTTGGGTTAGCTCAGCAGGTATTGGAGCAGGTACAGGCACCTAAGGGGCCCCTTGAGGCATTTCAGCCGGGGTCTCAGTGTGTTTTGTCTTCTTGAGTTTTTTGGCAGGTACCGGAGAGTCAGCCGGTTCATTGCCGCTCTTGCCAGAGCCCTCAACTGTCTCAAGGGTGGTTTTTGAGGCCCTGGAAGAAATAGCCAAGGGTTTAGAGAGGGTGGACTGGTTAGAGCCCGTGGACTCCTCTTCCAGTTTTATTTTCAGCCTTTCCTTACGTTTTTCTACTGTTTTTTCAGGCAAAGACTTACATATCTCACAATCCACAGAAAAATGCTGTTGCCCAAGGCATATCAAACATAAATCATGTCTGTCTGCCTTTGCAAACACTTCAGAGCACTTCAAACAATTGTTAAACCCAGGAGGTCCTGTTTTCATTTTAGGCTTATCTGACATTTTAAAAGAAAACAGGAACCGGGAACTGACAAAAATAAATGCAAGTTAACTATTTGCAGTCGGTTCAGTAACCGAGAAAAAAAAAATGGAAATTACGTACTTACCATAATTCTGATCTTTCTGTGTATCTTCACTATTCATCACCTTTGGGTACTTGGCCGGAGGGTCATGACCCAGCGGGAGCTTTTTTTTTTTTTTTTAGATGGGCAGAGTCGCCGCACCACCGGCACTGCCCTTGAGGCCGATGCACTGCGTGGCGCTCTCTGGTTGGCTGTTAGGTGTTGTCAACTCCGCCCTCCCGCCAGTTCTGAGTCGCCGTAGAGGTTAGAAAGAGGGTTGGGTGGTTGGGACAAGGAAGTCCAAGGGACAGATAAAGGAAAAGATATAAAACTAAAAGGAGAAATAAATGACTGAGAGGACAGAAGAAGTTCGAAGACTAAGGGGATTGGGTAGGGGCCCCAATCTCTGGAAGTAGAACAGGAGGAGGGAGGGGGAGGGTTAAGAATTGTAGAAGTAAGGATAAGAGTGGGGGGATAGGAGAAACATACCTTGTAATCTTGACCTGTCTACAGTTTGTATAGGAACTGCAAAGGAGTAGCTAAGAGGCTAACTGCCAGAATTCAAGGCATAGAATCACTGGCAATAACTCCTACAAAGCAGAATTGGCTTTTCTGGAAGAAAAGACAGGATACAAGATATCCCCAAAAAGGAGATTTTGGTGTAAGAAACCTAGTTTCTTAAATTAACTGAGGTTATGTCCAAAGGACAAGGAAATCAAAGGATTGACAGGGAGAAGGGGAGAAGGAAAGAAAGGAGGGCAGCTGTCAACCCCCACCCCACAGTAGTGGAGCCGAAGCACTGCAGAAGGAGTGCCCCCCCATCCTGACCACTCTGCCCCTAAAGAAAATGATCTCCCTATGTGCCTCAGTTTACCCCACGCCTGACTAACAGAAGGGGGGGCGAGGATGGGCACAGAGAGGAAGGGGGACCCAGAGACTGAAGCCCCAGGGAGATGGAGGGTAGGATTGTGATGAATGGTGAAGATACACAGAAAGATCAGAATTACGGTAGGTACATAATTTCCATATCTTATCTGTGTCAATCTTGACCATTTATCACCTTTGGGTGAGTATCGAGCCCCCCCCCCCGAAGGGGGGCTTTTAACCCTAAGATGATGAGTCCCTTAGCTCTCAGTGTGTGACACACTAAGAGGAAGAACCTTCACGGGTCTGGCGAAGCCCGAGAGTGGGGAGAGTAAGACGGGGACCCCCTGGCGGGGGTAGGAAGTTGCCCTGACAGATGCTGTCTCACCCTACAGGAGAAAAGATAGGTTCTCTGGTGAGCGGAGTTAATCACCCTACGCTGGTCCAAGGGTGACAACCGGGAGAGATGCAGCCATGCCGTCCGCCTATTGCAGATCGCAGTCCCTACGACCCTGGTAGCTACCTCATTGGTGTCATATGATGCTCTTGCTTGGTACCTTGTTAGCTCCAGGCCACGTGTAGAGAGTGCAATGGCTTGTCTGGTTTGTTCCATGACAAGCATTGAGGCTAGGAGTTGATCTAGCCTGGACCACAAGAACCTGTCATAGGATGCAGAGTGGGCCTGATGTGCTGTAATAGAAAGCAGCAACCATGCCGAGTAGAATGTCCTCCTCCCCAGAAGTCAAAATCCAAGGAATCTTGATCTGGGGCCCATCACGGTGCAGGGCGCGAAGCCCATCTGGAGTATTCAAATGTGTAAATCCGGACTGGGGATGAGGCGTGGAACCTGGAGACTCCGGGGGGGGGGGCACAATACCGCTGGCAGAGATCCCTAGGAGCTGGGACTCTGGAAAAGGGTCTCTGTCAGGAGCGCAACGATACCTCCCGAAAGGGAGCAGGTCAGGGGGGCACCACAAGGGTGTCCGCACTGAAATCGCCCAGAAAGGTGTGTGTCGAGTACTCCAGATTGTGTTGGGTGGGTGGGGTGATGCACATGTCCTCCAACATCCTCACGAGGAATCGCTGATACTCGGTAAGATCAGCAGCTGGAGAGATGTGGACAGACGGCTCTTCTCCCCCAGAAGAGGGGGATGAGGAGTTAGAGGACCTCAGAAGTTCAGTAGCTGACTGCTCAGGGGGAGGTTGAAAAACCTGTCTGTCCATAGCCCTGACGTAAGCGTGAAATTGAGCAGCCACTGCCCTGAACTGCTCCCAGGAGAGAGAGGACTGCTAGGACCAAAAATACCTGGAAGTGCAGGAGAAAGTGGCAGAGGAGTAGGGGCAGAGCCAACAACAGAAATTGGCTGACCTCCACCTAGGCTAGGGAGTGCACCAGGAGCTCCGGAAAACTCCATCGCTGACAGCTGATCAACCAAACTGGAACTGCCTAGGCTGCGCCCTGAACAATCCCCCCTGTGAGGTGACCAGGGCCATGTAGATCCAGAAAGAAGGTCCCCTACCTCCAAAGAACGGGCCCTCTCGAGGAAACCGAAAGGGAAAGGCGGAGATCCGCGCTACGGCTTCTCCCAGAGCCCGGGTTGGGCTCCGGAAAAAGGTCACCGCATGGACCCCATATCTCTCAACCACTCAGAATCCGAGAGTGCCCTCCTCCTTGAGTGAGCAGCCCTGGTCAGCCCCCAATGGAGCTATCCAGGGAGCAGCACCCTCCGCTCCCGTGCATGCTCCGATCGGCCCCAAAGTTGGGCGATCCAGGCACACCACCCGCGGGGGTACCACCACTGAGGGGTCAGAGAACCTTCCAAATCTGGGCTGCAGAGCAATGGAGGCCTGCACCACTGCCTGCTGGTCAGCACCCCTGACCCTGGTCCCGGGAGTCACTGCTCGCTCCTCAGAGGGGGGCTGGCCCCAGTTTGTCAAGAACACTACCAAAGTGTCCACATGAGCAACCACCTCCAAGCAGTCAGACTGCCTGTCTGACTCAGAGTCCAACTTTCCCTCTGAAGAGGTGGAGACCGAAGTTCTGTGCCAAACAGTGCATGGACGCCCACCACCATCCCGACTGAAAAGGGCACCAGAAACCGAGACTGCACCAGAGTCGGTGTTGACATCCCAAACAGCACCTCGAATGGTGCCTGAAGAGGACATGACTCCAACAATGGCAGCAGCCTCAGAGTCGAAGCTTGTCATGGCACCGTCTTGGCCCATGGTGCCTCAAGCAGCACCAAGACCAGGGATGGCGCCGACAACAGCCCCGACAGCACTATCAGTGCCGCAAATGGCACAGAGGTCATAGACCCCCACGGTGCCGACCCACCCCACCGCACCGCGAGCAGCATCGAGGACAGAGACGGTGCTGACGATGGCCCCGACTGAGCTCTCAGCGCCGCGGACAATGCCGAGTTCCGAAACCCTTATGGCACCGTGTCCATGCTCAGAGCCATGAGCGGTTCCAGAACTGGATATGGCACAGTGCTCAACCACAGTGCTGCAGACGGCGCCAGGGTGAGAGATAGTCAGGGATGGTGCCGTAGAGCCTCCCACAGCGCCGCCAGCACCATCGGTGCTGCAAACGGTGCTGACAGCAGCTACGTCTGGTGACGAACTGGCACCGACAACGGTGCCATTACGGCCGATGGTGCCGTGAACAGCGCTGAGGCCCAAGACGGCACTGACAGATGGTGTTGAGGACGGCACTGGTCCAGGCCTTCCGAGCCATGGGGTACAACACCGGGGGAGCCTTCACCCCCGAAGGGGCGACTGCCAAGTCAGTGCCACCCGCCTGTCCTCTGGGGGGGGACAGACTGGTCCTCCTACACCACAGAAGGGGCCTCTACCACAGCTAGCCTACAAGAGGCAGAGGCCCCCTCCTCTGCAGTCCATATAGAACTGGGAGGGGACCCGGAGGAAAGGCCGGGAGAACACAGCTTGGCCCAATGAGTGCGTGCCCGTCCCCCGAAACTCGGCGGAGCTCGTCCCACTTTCAACATGCATTGCTCAATGACACGGCAGTCCATGGAGAAGCAGACATCGCACGAATCCATGTCATGTAGCGGGCCAAGACACATGAGGCAATAGTCATGCTGGTCGGTGATGGAGTACTTACGGCTGCATGGGCATCGTCACATGGGGGCTGTCCCGTCTTCACAGTTTTCTTGCCCCCCCCCAACCGAGACATGACCTACGGAAAAAGAACACCAAACAAGACCAGACATTGCAAAATAAAATAAGGAACAGTCTTATCAGGCAACGTCGAGTAGGGCTAACAGAACCGGCAGGATACTCAGAGCCAACGGACTTCGACACGGAGTCGATAAACGGAGTCGACACGGAGTCGAAACTGTGAGACAAAGACTTCAAAGGTAGGCCTCTCAGAGAGATTTTCTTCAGCAGCTTCCCACAAGGTGACCTTGATGGTGGGAGATGAAAAACTGGCGGGAGGGCGGAGCCAACAACACCTAATGGACAACCCGTGAGCGCCATGCAGTGCATCGGCGTTGAAGGCGGCGCCAATGGTGCATCGACTCCGTCCATCCAAAAAAAAAAAAAAAAAAAGCTCCCGCGGGGTCGTGACCTCTGGCCAAGTACCCAAAGGTGATAAATGGTGAAGACTGACACAGATAAGATCTATTGGTTCAGATCGGATCCAGAACCGAAGAACAGCTCAGAAAACTGAGAAAAATTGGTTCAGAAGAGATACATTCACAGAAAAACACAGAAATATAATCGGAACCCCTAAAAAAAGGTTCTGATTTAGGAAAGAAAGGAATCTGTTGCCTCTGGATTCACAGGAACCGCGAGGAACCAGAAAAATTAAGCTAAATTTAAACTATGAGGGGAAAAAAGCTAAAATAACAATTAGACTAGGCAATTAATGAAAAATTAAACAAAAATACTTAAGTTTTTTTGTTCAATGCACTTCAGGAATTGCTCTTGATAGACAGAAGATCTCCAGGGCATCTAGACTTTGCAGCGGAGAGAAGAAATCTGAGGGTAGAATGTAGGCAGTTACACTGGACAGTTTTTGAATTGAATGCAAAAGCTAAAGATTCCATCATTAGCATGACATTCCATTTGGCTCCGGGGCAGTGCTGACTTAAAGGAGCACTGCAAGAAGTAATAATATTAGAGGATTCCTGGGGTTAGAAGTTGGCCTCCTCCACCATCCCTTGGGCAGTGGGGTCAAGAGTGTCGACCATCTGCCTAACAAAGGCATAATGGGAGGAGAAGTCGTCCAGACCCCTGGGTGGGGAACCGAATCCCTGTTAGGAGGAAACCTCCAGTTCTCTCAGTTTCCCATCATCCTCCTCTTCCTCGTCCTCCCCTCATAGAAGGAATCCAGGTCCTGATTAGGGGGAACCAGGACCTGAAGTGGCACTGGAGGAACTGGGGGTGCCATAAGAGGCCCTATAGACTGTAGGGCTTGGAGGACCTGGAAAGCTTTGGTAATGTCCTCTGCCAAAGGCAATTTTGCCTTGTCCATTGAGAGCTCCCTTGTTTCTTCAGTGGGAGATGCAGTGACATGTTTTCTTTTTGCTTATTTTTTGAGGGAACTGGGTCAGAGCCCTGCTCTGCAGGCCTCTTATGCTTTTCAGAGGCCCATTTTTCGGAGACCTTGGGGTCAGATGAATCTTTAGAGGCTTTAGATTTTATTGTGAGAAGGGGCTTCATCGACCGTTTAGGAGATGAGGCGGCAGATTGAGAGGCCATCTCTTCAAGTTTCTTGGCCCTTTTCTTGACTGTTTTAGAGCAAAACTTACTGCACTGCTCACAGCTGGTGAAAATGTGGCTAGGACCCAGGCACTTTAAGCACAAATTGTGGTCATCTGCCCTGGCCAGGAGTTGAAAGCACTTGGCACAATTTTTAAAACTTGTGGGTCCTGTTCTCTTTTTTGGCCAAACTGACATGCCAATTCATCAGAAGGGCTAAGTATTTCGTTACCTGATAGAAAAAACAACAATATGCGGTCCAGTTCTACAGGAAAATAAAACCGCTAAAAGTTAGGAAAAAAATAACAGCTATTAAACTGTGCTGAGAAAAAAAAGCCTTGGTTCCTGTGATGAGGAACCGAGGTGACAAACAACACCAATAGCGCTATTTAAAAAGTAAAGCTTAAGGGGGGATATTAAGAGCAGGCCGGATGCATGTGCAAAATGGTGCACCACACAAAAAAAATGGGCTGGCCAGCTCTGGCACCATATTTAAACAGACTGCGCAATCCAAACAGATAGTGCAATCTGTTTAAATATTGGACCCTGGATGCGTAGCACATGGCAGGGAGTCACCATGTTCCACACAGTGCAACCAGGGTGCAGAGCTGAGGACTGCCCATAGGGGTACTGCGTGGCACACACTGGTGTGCTCTGTGGCCCCCATGGGTGATATTCAGCCCAAATTTGAAGATGAGCTCATTGGGCATATATGGCTCAATGGGGCCATTTGCATGCCCATTATGGGCTCATCTGTATGTCGGTGCAGACATGGAATGCACCGGGTCAGTCCCACCCCCAGCCCTGATCACTGTTGTAAACACAGACATCCCCACCCTATCCCCTTACAGTATCTCTGTCAGTCTAGTGGTTCCTCCCCAGCCCCAATCACAGATATAAGTAAAAAGAAATCCCCAATCCCTGTATCCCTGGTAGTCTAGTGGTTCCTCCTCCCTGATTCCCCTAGCAGAGTAATAATAATATTAATCTCGTTCTCCTGGTAATCTAGTGGTCCCCCACCCTGATCCCTGATCAGTATAAAATGAAATGAATCCCCATTCTCCCTGGTAGTCTAGTCGTCCCCTCCCCAGCCCCATCAGTGTAAATGAAATTAATCCCCCATTCCCTGGCAGTCAAGTGGCCCCCCCCACCTCATTAGGCAGTGATCTACCACCCCGCTCAACCTTCCCAACCTGTCTGGAGCCGGCAGCTGGCACAGCCCTCCTCACACCACCACAGCCAGCCACCAACCGAATTGTCAATGAGCACGTACAGTACATAGTATGTGTCCACTGGTTGACTACTCAACCTGAGATTGTATAGGGGGAGTTTAGGGAGCTGGGGAGTGGTCTTAGACAGGTAGCACACTCAAGTGCTGCCTATCTGTGACAGAGGGAATGAGAGAGATCTCTGCACCAGAAGCTTCAAATCATAACTGAAGGAATGATGCAGAGAGGAGGGCTTCAGCTATATTGATGACTGGGGATCCACCTGGATGGATAAGGGTTGAGGCGCGGGACCTTGTATTACATCGGCAACCCACATTCAGGAATGAGCCCGGCCTGCCAGGAGCTGGTTGGAGGGGCTGGACTGAGTCACCAAAAGGCATCTCTGCTCTGTAGGGAGGGTTTGAGGCACTGTTCCAATAGGGAGCAGTGTCAGGAGGGGAGGATGCCATTAGGCACTTGGCTGAAGCTGTGTCCTCAGCACGGCTTCATGTCTGGGCTTCGGCCCTTCAAGCCAGCGTTCTTGGGGGTGGGGTTATGGGATAATGTAGCTACTTCCACAACCACGAAAAAGCCCCACCCCTACTGCCATGCAGTGTGATCCCCGACAGGAAGAATGGAACCCTGGATAGGTGGTAAGTTGCCACTGAGCCCTAGCCAGTAACTGGCATAAAAAGATCATATATAAAAAAAAAAAGAAGTCCTACTTTCTTTCACAAGCAGCTGTAAGAACACATCCTCCAAGAGAAGGTCTGCAAGCAAAACTTCTATTTCCTCTGTAGGAGCAGATTATCCTTTCTGCAATTTTTTGTCACTTGCCTGTGCTGTAGCAGGCTGTTTAAAAACAAATTTCAGACAAAAGTTTTAGTTCTTCACTGATAGAGAATGATACCCTTCTAGAAGGGGTCAAGCCCATTTTTTTAGGAATTTAGGTAGTAGAGGTGGCTGTTCAAAAATTTCACATTCCACAGCTAACTGGTCACACATATTTTTGACAAACATATTGTAAGAATAGTTTTCCATAGGATGAGGAGGAGACCTAAATGTTTCATCCCTGTTATTATCATGAGCGATGCCATCACACGCTGTCCCCTAACAAATTCATCAAATTCCTCCTGTTCCTAACCTTCTTCAAGTAGAGAGGCAGAAGAACAGGAAGAGCCTGTACTTGCTGCAAAACCTGAAACATTTGCCACATTTTCACGAATTCTTTCAGTTCAATGTGCTTACACAACTTGGTGTGGTGTAGTGTTGTGTTTATGCAGCTTGTTGAATAAACTTTGTTGTTGCCATTCGTCTCTCTGTGCCTCAGGAATACCACCCTCTAGGGATGCGAAGGCAAGGAACCCTGGAGGAGGGCTCCACCGCTAAAGGTGCCATGGGAAGGATTCCCTTAGGCTAAAGGTAGCATGGGAAAAAGCCCTGAGGAGAACGGCTAGCCGCTGGAGGACGAGGGGAGGATGGTGGGGCAAAGAAAATATGCTTCTGAATCCAGCAGGAAGGCACAGTTTAAATAATCAGGTGGGGGTGTGTGTGTGGCTGTTGCTTCAACCCCTTGAACCACAGGTTTAAGCCTTTCAAGAAGGTCATCTGTCCAACTGAGGGATAAGTCAGTACAACTGAAGCCTGCACAGTGGGACCACTACATGAAACATTCACTGGTTCACCCACACTGCTTGGCTGTCATTTGGTACACTAAAGAGTTGAGTCCCTGGCTCTTTCACCAGTTTCCTTTCTCATGTGATTTCTTATTCCCCCCTCCCACAGTAGCTCCAAGAGACAAAATGCTCTCCTCTAGTGGTCTCTCTCATTTTTGTAAGTATATTTTATTGAAGTTGTGCACAGCAATGCAGGTTAGTACAGTGTGTATTGACAATGAAATGTTTGGTGTCAAAATGTATTACAAAATATACATCACCATGCCCCCACCACCCACCCCACCCAGTATAGCTTTAGGGTGAGGGTGACTCAGATATACACAGCTTCCAGTTACCATTTCCAGTTGATCAGATATGATGGGGCCTCAAGCGAGGGGGGAGAGACAGTGCGAGCTACTTTGAGAATCCTTCTCAATTAACAATTACCCCTCCAATGTAAATATCTCTGATTTGTCATTAAGGTTAAAGGTTATCTTTTCCATTTTGTAAATGTAATTTGCCATGACCCTCCATTGCTCAATATCTGGTGGTGGAGTGGTGAGCCACTTCCTAGTGGTGTACTTTTTTTCGGCTGTGAACATAATGCCCAAGAGATATTTCACATGCCTATCTTTCAGGTGCCTGTTGGTTTCTTAGCCTTACTGGTACTGTCACTAATGGAGGGTTTACATGAATCCTGTGGAGAGACTTTAACATTACTGGATCCTTCTGTGTTCACTACATTTTCTGTTATTGGGGAGCACTGTATGGAAACAGGTACTGAAAGTGGCAATCTTTTGGGTTCTCTCCTTCTAATTGTTTTGGATAGAATATTTAAAAGGGTTTACAGTCTTGCAGAAAATGCTTTGGTCCCAAAGTCTTAAAACACAGATTATGGCCATCAGCCTAAAGGACCTTTCCACTAAGCCTGAACACGTTTTAGATCCTAGTGGGACTGTGCATTTTGGGGGTTTCTGTGACATAAGGTGTTACAAGCAAACAGTTGTTTTAAAAATTAAATCTTTATTCTCAGATTACAGTTTGGAATTGCAATCTACCAAATTGCAATAGAGAAAACTACCTGTTCTCCAGTAAAACTGAGAAATCAAACAAGGACCAGAAAGTGATCTGTTCACAGAGACTGCAAATTTAATAGGGTTACCACCTGTCCTGATTTTCGCAGGACAGTCCTGATTTGGGCAGCTATGTCCTGCATAAAAACATGAAAAATACTACATGTCCCGACTTTAAAGGAGAAAAAATATTCTCTAACTATAAAACTATAACATGTTAACTAAAATACCTTAAAATGATAGAAGCAACTAAGAAACTACAATACTTAGCCTTAATTCTGATTATATTGAGAAAACAAGTCTGCTGCATTGGTCAAGGTTACCTACTGTCCTGCAAAACATCATGATTCAGTAAGAAATGTCCCACTTTGGGCTTCTTAAAAGGTGGTAACCCTAAAATTAAACTACAAACAACTGTATACTGATCAGTGCCTGAACTGGAACAAAGTGCAAGTCCAAAGGGACCTTCACTTACATTCAAGAAATCAGTGATTGATTTGCAGAGCAAGGTCCAGGGTGTCAAGTTTTCACTGCGGCTAAAAATGATCTGGCAGTTGAGATTCAGGAGTCGCGTGATCAGTGCTTGAATTGGTTTGAACTACTCTGATGATCTGGAGCAGAGGGCACATGCAGGCTATCTGCTTAATGTCATTAGCAGATGAAAACATTGATGTTGTTAGAATATATTCATACATTCTCAGAGACCACACTTATGGTTTTTGCTTAAATTCTTAAGATATCAGAACCGCACATCTAAGAATACATGTGAGAACAGTCTTACAAGCATAAGAGTGGTCTTTGAGGACATACAGTAGGGAAAGGGAAATTGTTTAACCAGGAAAAGCACACTTAGAGCTTGTTTCTAGGTGCGACCTGTGAGCACAAGGAAGTTAAGTGATTTGCTCAGGGTCATGTATGCAAGTGGGGGCTGATGAGATTCAAACAAACCCAGGCCTCAAGGTTTGTCGCTCAGTGCCCTTAACCACTACACTATACTGCTTTGTAACAGTATTAACATGCATACTCGGTGGGCTTTAGAACAATGTCAGATCACATCCAGTACTGCAGGACAAAAGAGTAATGACAGCTTTAAACATACCTTTGCTAAGGCACTTTTGGGTCTGGAACTGGCAAAATAGGTATCTAAAAAGAAAAGTTTACATTTAGTCAGTTTAATAATATGCCACTCTTTGCCAAAGACACTTTTACAGAACAACTGTACAATATTTATATTACAGTAGCAAACATTTTTTGCAAACATACATCTGATTCTTCAAACTACAGTATTTTGATTATTTATCGCTGACCATAATTCTGAGGAGCGTTGTACTAATGTTGAGATATGTGCCATAAAAACAAGTTTTTTTTTTTTTTCACTTTAATCCAAATCAGCACTATAGAGGAAGCTACAGCTGTTCACATAAGAAATAACCTCTAGCAAGAGCCAATACGGCTTTGGCAAGCTTGAGGAAGCTCCACGGATCGAGCACCACTGACAGAACTATGCATGTACATACTCGCGCATGCGCAGCTACGATGAATGGCATACTGCCATTCCCAAGATCGTAGTGGTGGCGCACATGCATGCATAGTTCTGGTCCGGCATGCGGAAGTAATGGCCAAAACAGTGCCTCTGTAGCGAGTGACCGTGGTGGACTGTTTCAAGCTCCGTCAGACTGTTGGAAGGATACTTCTGAAAGTCTATTGAAAGTGTGCCACTGTCACTCATTTTCAGAGTGACACCAAAATGGCTGCAGGCTCTGCCCACAGCGGTAATAATTACTCACTGTAGTAACTGTGTTTCTTCTATGGGATCCAACAATAAGCCAAAAAAAACTACATCATCTCCATCCAGAGATGTTGCCCCAGAGACAGAAAAGAATCTTAAACTGAATTTTAGAATGCTGCTCAAACTCTGCACTGTGGTCACACTCCCCATACTAGAATAACATCTGATTTCTTTCTAGAAAGCATAGGCAACAGTGATCACCAACAACTATTCTACATAAATAAAATAATAATAAGAATAACAATTAAAAAGGAGCAGGCCAAAAAGCAATAAATGCACAAGCTAAAAAGAGTATTCAGACAGATTTTTGTGAGAACCCTTTTTCTGATTCTGGAAGGGGATGCAGAGTCAGAGATTGTATTATTTACTGTTGGGCCCTCAGAAGAAACACGATTCATACTGTGAGCGATTATATCCTCTGACAACAGGAATTCAACAGTAATGTCATACAACAAATGAAAATTAGGTGCTCACCGTAATTGTTGATCTTCCAGAATCACCACCTATTCATACTCTTTAGTCTGTTCCGAAAGCAATACGACCCTGCAGGAGGAAACTCTTGTAGGTAGAGGTTTTAAAAACAGGCTCAAGGAGCCAGGTAAAAAGAGGGCAAGGGATCCAAAGGACAGGAAAAGAAAGACAGAAAAAGGGTGAGCTACCCAGATGTCTGGCTTGTACTAAGCAGGGGATGGAAGTGGGCATGTGAATAGGTGGTGAAGATATTCTGGAAGATCAACAATTACAGAGAGTACATAATTTCTAGGGACATGGATATGTTGTTCATCCACACTGTCTGGCAGGTATCCTTGCCGCTTTAATTCTTGCCGGAAGGTCTTCAAGCTGGCTCCTCCCACCCACCCGGGTGGTAAAACTCTCGGCTCCACCCCATGACGCCAGATCTTCCTTACTGCTTGGAAGCTCAGGTTCCCTCCTTAGCGCTCTGCGTTTGAGACTGGATCCTAATTCTTCGGTTCGCCCGAAATTGATTTTGAAGTTTTCCAAACTTTGGTCTTCTTTTTCCCTTGTGGCTGCGATGGACAAATCTGTTCCTGGCTTTTGGAGGTGCCCCTGCGGGTAGAAAATGTCCAGGACGGATCCGCACTCCACATGTGTCTACTGCTTAGGCCTAGATCACGACCCACAGGCTTGTGAGTTGTGCCGTTCCTTTTCGGCCAATGTTCTGGACGATCGCGCTGCCAGTTTGAAGCTCAGGCGCCTCGAGAAACGTTTTCCGCCGGTGAAATCCAAAGAGGCTCATTGGGCAGTGTCCGCGGCGGCTGGCTCGGCTGAGCAGCTCAAGCAGTTGATCGCCCTTGAGGAGGAAGCGGCCCAGGCTGCATCTTCTTCTTCCTCAGCTGTGGCATTTATCCCGCTCTCTCTGAGTTCCTCGTATACAGCTTCATTCAAGGAGCTTTGCCAGTCCCTTTCCACGAAGGGAGAGGGGCCTTCAGGACATTCTTCTCGGCCCAAGAAAAGGGAGTCGAAAGGTAAGTCCCACCGTGATGCCCGGAAGTGGAGAGGTCCCCCTCCCTGGGCAGCCGACCGTCGACTTTGGTCGAGGTTGCGGCTGAGGCCACTGGCTTCACGGTGCCCCCATCAGGCCAGCCCGCCGAGACTCCCGTCGAAGAAGTCGAGATTTGTCTCGATCCGTTAGACGGACTGTCAACTGGAGAAGCCGACAACCCTACTTCACCGGTTCCCCTGGTGGATACCGAGGATCTGCCTGCTCTTTCGGGACTGCAGTCCCCGGTTAAAGTTCCCGAGCCGAGGGAAAAGCGGGTATCCCTCACCCCTTCCCAGATCCACCCTCAGTCCCCCCGGGGGTCTCGGATCTCTTCTCGGTCCAGCCGTTCCCGCTGTCATCGGCGGTCTCGGTCTCGTTACCAAAGTAAGCAGCAACGCCGCTCTTCCTCATCCTCCTCCTCCTCGGGTGAGGAGAGGCTTTGACGCAAGTTGCGCCGGTGCTACGAGGATTTGATGTGGCAGCAGTTGCTGTTATCTGGGCCTAAGCCAACCCCGGCTAAGACCCCAGCCATCAAGTGGCTGTCACCGGAACGGCCAAAGCAACCACTCGTTCCAGTCGAGTTGCCCGCTCCAGGGCCGGTTGCTAAGCCGAAACCAGCTGGTCCACCGATTGTGGTGGAACCTCCACCTCCTCAACCTAAGTCGGGGCCCCGACTGAGAGTTCTCGGTCGGGTCATGGCCTGCCCCACAGGATGTCAGTCACCCTCACTCCCGACCGTCCTCGGCAGGTGGAGGGTGGCTCAGGGCCGAGGCAGCTCTTCGCAGACTCTTTGGAATCCGATGACGATTCCTCCCTGTTCTCCAGGCAGTGCGATCTGGAGTCCTCCAGTGGCCAGTCAGTGGACAATAGCCCATCGTCCTTCTTGGGTCTGCTTCGACTCATCTTGGAGTCCACCAGGATGCAGCTCAAGCCCGTGTCCAAATGGGCCAAGTATCCCCTGATGGAGATTCTGGACCGAGGGTATTCTCCTATGGAGGCCTTTCTGGTGGCTGAGGCCATTGTCAGCCCAGCCTTGGAGCTTTGGCAGCAGCCTGCTTCCTGTCCAGCGCCTTTGGCCAGGATGGCCAGGAATTATGCGGTCCCTACCGGCTCTTTGCCCGATTTCTCGGAACACCCCTCTGCTGAGGGGTTAGTCACCGACAGCGTTTTCCGGCGTTCCGGTAACGCTCGGGATGTGGACAAGCCCCTCGAAAAGGAGTCCAAAAAGTTGGACTTTGCCAGGCGCAAGGTGTACGCTGCATCCTCCCTCGGACTCCGACAGTCCAGCTCGGCCATGCTGATGGCACACTTCTCCCATACCCTCATGGGCTCCCTGGATGAGGTCATTCCTCATCTTCCGCCTGACCTGCAGACCATGGTCTGCCAGGTGTGGGACCAGGGCAGGGCAGTGGCAAAGCAGCAGCTCCAGACTGCTCTGGACATAGGTGATTCCTGTGCCAGGTCAGTAGCGGCCGCAGTGGCCATGTGACACAGAGCGTGGCTGAGGATATCCACTTTCATGGTGGATACCCAGCACTAGTTGGTGGACGTCCCCTTCTTAGGGACTGACCTCTTCAGCCCTGGAGTAGAGGGACACCTCCAGCGAATCAAAAAGTCCAATGCCACTCTGGACTCGGTCACCTCCGCCCAGAGGGACAAAGGCCGCCGTCAGCAGCAGAAGTCCTTTCGTCCTTCAGTCCCTTCTCCTCGAATGGCCCAGCAGCACCAGCAACAGGGCCAGCAGGCTCATGCTTGGTATCCCAAACCCAAGCCGACAGCTTCCTCCAACAGGAAGTAAGGAGGTAAAGGCCTGGGAGGTCCCTCGGCCGGTTCTTCCTCCAAGTCTGCCCAGTTACGGGTTGAGGGGTGCCGCCCCCAACCTTGTCACTCCCCCCTGGGTTCCCCCCATGCGGGGATGGCTCCACCACTTCCTTTCCGCCTGGTCTGCTATCACCACGGACTGCTGGGTGTTGGAGGTGGTAGGAAAAGGCCTGCCTCTGGAGTTCGAGCAGGTTCCGCCTTTTCGAGCCGTCACCCCTTGGGGGTCCACAGGGTCCACAGCCTTGCTGTCGGCCCGCCGGGCCGACATTGCCCTGCTCCTCGAAAAAGAGGTAATCAGGAAGGTGGCGGATCCTCCTTCAGACCCGGGTTTGTGTCCAGGTACTTCCTGGTCCCAAAATGGACGGGGGGCTGGTGCCCCATTCTCGACCTGTACGACCTGAACAAGTTCCTAAGGTCTTGGACCTTCAGGATGGTCACCCTGGCTCAGATAATCCCATCCGTGGAATGAGGTGTGTGGTTCTGCTCCCTGGACCTCCAGGATGTGTTCTTTCACGTCCCAATCCGTCTGTCCCATCAGAGATTCCTCCGCTTCAGAGTGGAAGGATCCATTTATGAGTTCCGAGCCATGTCCTTCGGCCTCTCCCTAGCTCCCAGGGTCTTCACCAAATGCATGGCAGTGGTGACAGCATTCCTGCAGCATTGAGAGGTCCGGGTTTACCCTTACCTGGATGATTGGCTGATAGCAGCCCCCTCCAGACAGGAGGTGGAGCGGTCCAGAGATCTGGTCCTCCAGGTTTGCTCTCAGGTTGGCCTCCTCATCAACAAGGCCAAGTCAGAACTCGTGCCAAAGCAGGTGATTCTGTTCATCGCGGCAGAGCTCGACTCTCTGCGAGCCAGAGCACGGCTCCCGGTGGACAGGGCCGAGGTTCTTTCCTCCTTTGCCCAATCATTTCTGATTGGGCAATTGTGCCCTGCCCAGGACTTCCTGCGCCTCCTGGGCCTCATGGTGGCCTGCACCAGTGTGGTCCATTGGGCCCATTGGTACATGCGTCCCCTTCAATGAGGACTGGCCAGCCAGTGGTCACAACGCTGCGATCCAATGGACCAGCCCATGACAGTGACCCAGGAGATGTGGAACGCTCTCCAGTGGTGGATCGTTCCAGCTCATCTGCCGGAGGGTATCCCGTTCATCCGCCCCGAGCCGACAGTCTCTCTCTCGACCAAAGAATCTCTGATGGGTTGGGGTGCCCATCTGGGGGAACACCGAGCACACGGCCTCTGGTTCCCTCGGGAGTCCCGATGACACATCAACCTGCTGGAGCTCCGAGCGGTCCATCTAGCTCTCACAGCCTTCACTCCGTTTCTACGGGGTCAAGTGGTTCAGGTCCAGATGGACAACACCACGATCATGTACTATCTGAACCACCAGGGCAGGACGCGCTCCTTGCTATTATGCAAGGAAGCTCTCCGCATTTAGTCTCTAGTACGCAGCCTGAAGGCGGATCTCCTAGTCATTCACATGGCAGGAGCCTCCAACACCCTGGCCGATGCCCTAAACTGGATAGGGGCTGCGTCTTACGAGTGGTCTCTCCTGCTGGAGGTAGTACAAGATCTCTTCTCCTACTGGGGCATGCCTCAGGTGGACCTGTTTGCCTCCAGGGAGATTGCGAAGCTGAGTCTGTTCCATGCCCGCCCTCCTCAGCAGGGCTCGCTGCAGGGGGATGCCTTCTTGAGGCCGTGGACCCCGGGCCTCTTCTACGCCTTTCCCCCATTTCCCTTGATCCACAAGGTGCTTCTCAAGGTCGAGGAGGGACAAGGCGCAGGTGATTCTGGTAGCCTCAGACTGGCCCCGCCAGTTCTGGTATCCAGATCTCCTCAGCCTCAGCTCCAGGCTCCCAAGGCGGCTTCCAGCCCACCCGGACCTGATCTCGGTCAATCAGGGGAAGGTATTCCATCTGGACCTTCAATCCCTGCACCTGACGGCCTGGTTCCTGAGCGGCTAGAGTTCCAGGCCTTAGGTCTTTCCCGATGAGGTCCTCAACGTTGTTGAGGCATCCCGTAAGGAGTCGACCAGAAAATGCTATGCCTTCAAATGGAAGAGATTTTCCATTTGGTGTCAGGGGAAGGGCGTGGACCCTTCCGACTGCCTCTTGGCAAGCATTCTGGACTGACTGTGGTCCCTTTCTCAGCAAGGGCTTAGGTCGACGACCCTTAAGGTGCACCTGGCAGCCATCTCTGCTTACCGGGCGCGGGCCGGCAAGCAGTCGGTGGCACAGGAGAAGGTGGTCGGGCGCTTTTTCAAAGGCCTTGACCACATTTCCCCTCCAGTGCGAGAACCTCCACCTCAGTGGGATCTACTGCTGGTATTGGCCAAGCTCATGGGAAAGCCATTCGAACCAATGTACAGGTATGATCTTTCACACCTGTCGTGGAAGTCCGCCTTCTTGGTGGCTATCACGTCAGCCAGAAGGATGAGAGAGCTCCAGGTGCTTTCCATCGAGCCTCCCTACCTGGTCTTCCACAGGGACAAGGTTGTCCTGCGCCCCCACCCGAGTTCCTCCCGAAGGTGGTGTTGGAGTTTCACCTTAACCAGGTGTTGACTCTGCCGGTGTTCTACCCCAATCACACCTCGGAGGCTGAGTATAGGCTCCATACTTTGGACCCTAGACGAGCGCTCGCTTATTATAAGGAGCGGATGGCTGAAGTTCGGGGAGAGGTTCGCCAGCTGTTTGTCACCTATGCTGAAGCCGCACCTGGCAGACCTGCAGCAAAGCAGACGATAGGCAGGTGGATCACCTCCTGCATACAGCTCTGCTACAGGTTGGCGGGCATGAAGCCTCCCAGAAGGATAAGAGCTCATTCTACCTGCCATACCGCTGCATCGGTAGCTGCTTCCAGGGACGTCCCTATCCAGGATATCTGCAGGGCTGCTACCTGGAAGTCGGCACATACCTTCATCACCCACCACCACATCGACCTCGAGTCACGCCGGGAAGCTGGTTTTGGGGCCTCAGTTCTCCAATCTCTCTTTCCCAAGTAAGTAGTGGGGGTGTGCGCCTTGCCTCCCTCCTCCTGGAGAACTGCTAGGAGTCTGCCAGACAGTGTGGATGAACAACATATCCATGTCCCTAGAAATACAGGTTACTCACCTGTAACAGGAGTTCTAGGAATGATATATGTTGTTCATCCCCACAACTCCTACCTCCCGCCTGACGCACAACCTGAGCTTCCAGCGGGCTAGATCTGGCATCATGGGGCGGAGCCGAGTTTTACCACCCGGGTGGGTGGGAGGAGCCAGCTTGAAGACCTTCCGGCAAGAATTAAAGCGGCAAGGATACCTGCCAGACAGTGTGGATGAACAACATATACCATTCCTAGAACTCCTGTTACAGGTGAGTAACCTGTATTTTCATATCTTTCAAGAACAAATCTTCACCACCTATTCCCACTTACTGTATGTATCAGAGTACAAAGCTTACCACACAGAAAGGTAGTATGCTTACCTTGAGGGAAATGGTTATTTCCTCAGCCCCACGGGGGTAACCACAAAGAGGCAGGGACCCTTTACAAAACACACAGAAGGAGGCTGCAAAACAATCAAGGACTGGAGCCAAAAAGCAAAAAAGGTACTCACAGAACAGGCAGGCTCAGCTTCTCAGTCTCCACTAGACAGGAAAAATCACCAGCAGCGTTGCATAAGGAAAAAAAAGCTTTGCTTCAAACTAGCAGCAGAGATTCACCATGCCCTTCCCTTGAAAAACAGCTGAACGTTTTTTCGCATAACTAGTGATTTGTCAAGGCCTTGACAAGCATTAGTTATGCACGAAAATGTTCAGCTGTTTCTCAAGGAAGGGGTGTGGTGAATCTCTGCTGCTAGTTTGAAATAAAGCTTTTTTTATCCTTATGCAACACCCAGTCTTGCGGTCAGCATCGCCCTGCTCAACAGCACCAGCCTTAGTGCCAGGAGCCAAGGTGTCGCCAGGGTGCAGCACGAAGCTGCCCACCAGTGTTGTCCCTCTCTTCCAGGCAACTGCTTTAAAAATCTCTTGGAAGGGAATTACAGTTTCTAGGATCATGGATATGTTGTTCATCCACACTCTTAGGGATGTCCCCTTCCACTTTAAATCTTGCTGGAAGTCTTCAAGCTGGCTCCTCCCACCCACCTGGGTGGTATAACCCCTGGCTCTGCCCCATGACGCCAGATCTTTCTTTCCACTGGAAGATTCAGGTTGCCTCCCTCGTGCTCACTCATTTTGTAGGCCTTGGCTTCAAAACCTTCAGTTATTCCAAAAATCCGTCTAGTTCGCATTAGCAACCGCGACTATTTACCTTCAATGATAGAAGACAAGTCTTCCCCCGGATTTCGCCGGTGTCCCTGAGGCCAGAAGATGTCGTGCACCAATCCCCACACCACGTGCATCTACTGTCTCGGTGTCGACCATGACACCTCGAAGTGCAATCTTTGTCTTGCTTTTCATCCCAACGTTCTCGATAACCGTCTCGCACACCTGAAGTTGGGGAGACCAGAGAAACGGAACCCTGTCGTGAAAACTAAGGAGGCTCGGTGGGCGGTTTCTGCGACTGTGGGATCTGCTGAGCAATTGGAACGAATGCAAGCATTCAAGGAGGAAGCGGCTCGGGCTGCAGAAACTACTCTGAGCTTCTTTGTTCTGCTCAACCTAGGCTTCACCTTCTTGGGTTCCTTCCGAGAGTTGTGCCAGTCTCTCCCGACTAAGGGAGAGAGTCCTGCGGGAATGCACTCCTCTTGGTCCCGTAAGCGGGAGAAGGAACTGAGATCGTCTTTGTCCCGACGGAGATGCTCTTGGGATCGGGAGAGACCTTGGTCCCAGGAACCGGCAATCTTGACTTCAGTCAAAATTTCCTCTTCGGCCACTGGCTTCTCGGCTTTGCCGTCTGGCCAGTCGACTGAAGTGTCAATCGACGATGTGAAAATCATCATTGACCCAATCGACCTATTGTCGCCGACTCTGGTTGATGATTCTCTTGATCGAACCCTGATTCTTACCTTCCCTGATGAGGAGACTCAGCCTGCTGAGAATCCCATCGAGGATGTGGTCCCTGACCCCAGGAAATCACTGGTCCTGCCAGTGTCTCCCGAGCGACCGAGTCGGCCTGTCCGATCTTGATCAAGGTCTCGGATCCCCTTGACCGAAAGGCCAAGGAAGAGCCATAAATGCTCAAAAAAGAGGTGACGCCATCAGTTGTCCTCATCCTCCTCAGATGAGGAGAGGCTCCATTGGAAACTCCGTTGGCACTACAAGGACCACATGTGACAACAACTGATTTTGACCAGGCATAAGCCAACCCCAGCTTCCACCTCGGCCATTACTAGGCTTTCGCCTCCTAGGCGGAAGCTGACTCCTTGGGAGTCGATCAAGTTGGTTCCCCTGCCTGCGGAGCTGGCAAAACCTCCAGTTTGGCCTAAACTGGTCTCTCCACCGATAGTGGTGGAACCACTGCCCAAGCAGCCTGTGGGAGGGACTCCTTCCAAAGAAGATAGGCCAGACACTGGGCTTCCCTGGTGTCTCTTGGTCACTGTCACCCCAGACTGCCCTCAGTGGGTCAAGGATGACCTGGGCGGCCGACCGTTATACCCAGATTCCTCTGATTCGGATGTGACCGGCCTGCATTCTCATCCCGGGGATGATGAATCGGCCAGTGGGATAGAGATGGAGGAAGGTCCTTTGTCTTTTCTGGGCATTCTTCACCTCATCTCTGAGTCCACAGAGATGCCTCTGGAGCCAATCCAGAAAAAGGTGGAGTACCCTCTCATGGACATCCTCAAGAGAGGGGATACCCCGATGGAGGCTTTTCCTGTGCATTGTTGGCCTGGCCTTGGGACTCTGGCAGCACCCTGCCTCTTGTCCAGCACTGTCTGCCAGCATGGCCGGCAAGTATGCGGTGCCCATGGGGTCCCTTACGGGGTTCACAGAGCACCCTTCGGCTGAGAGCCTGGTGACTGCCTCTGTGTTCAGGCATACTGACAGTTCTGCCAACACTGACCAACCTCCCAAAAAAGAGTCCAAGCTCTTGGACCATTTGGCCAGAAAGGTCTATGCGACCTCTTCCTTGGGTCTTTGTCAGGCAAGTACGGCTGTCATCATGGCACACTTCTCCCATGCCTTCTTGGGGTCTTTGGATGAAGTCCTCCCACATCTCCCTGCGGACATGTAGACCATGGTCAAGCAGGTCCGGGATCAGGGCCAAGCTGTTGCCAAACAGCAACTTCAGACAGCCGTGGACATTGGGGATTCTTGTGCCCGTTCAATGGCAGCCACAGTTGCCTCTTGTCGTAGGGCTTGGCTGAGATTCTTCTCCTTCCTGGGCGGATACTCAGCACAAACTCACTGCTGTGCCTCTCCTGGGCACCTATCTCTTTGGCCCAGGTGTGGTCGGTCATCTTCAGTGTATTGAGCAGTCCAATGTCACTTTGGATGCTACTTCTGCCAAGGGTTCACCGGGCAAGAACCAGCAGAAGAAAAAGAAGAAGCCTTTTCAGCATTCTTCCCCTGCGGCACAGCAACCCTCCTTTCAAGGAGGACAGCAGCAACAGCAGTAGTAGGCTCAAGCTTGGTGCACCCGGCCCAAGCCCGGGCCTGAGTCCTGGATCCTCCTCCTCCTCCTCCAAGCCTACTCAGTGACGGGGCGGGGGCCGCCACTCCCACTCCCGTCATGCCAGCTCTGGGTCCTCCCATGGGGGCCGGTTCCACCACTTCCTTTCCGCCTGGTCCACTATCACCACAGACAGGTAGGTTCTCGAGGTGGTCGGACAGGGACTGCCTCTGGAATTCGAGCAGTACCCTCCAAGCTGAGTCCGCTTCCCTCAGGAGGAAAGAGCATCCACCCAGACTCAGTCGGCTCTCCAAGATGACACTGCTCAGCTCCTCCTCAAGGAGGCAGTAGCTCCAGTGGTGGATCCTCCAGCAGACCCAGGCTTTGTCTCCAGGTACTTCCTGGTGCCCATGTGGATGGGGGGCTGGTGCCCCATTCTAGATCTGCATGACCTGAATCAATATCTCAGGTCATGCACCTTTCAGATGGTTACTCTGTCCCAGATTATACCATCCTTGGAGCGAAACACGTGGTTCTGTTCACTGGATCTACAGGATGCATTCTTTCATGTCCCAGTCCATCCATCTCATCAGCAGTTCCTCCACTTCAGAGCTGAAGGGACCCTGTACGAGTTCAGAGCCATGCCGTTCGGTCTGTCATCAGCCCCACAGGTCTTCACCAAATGCATCACATTGGTGTCAACCCATCTCAGGCATCAGGGGGTTTTACTCCACCTCGATGACTGGCTCTTGGCAGGTCCCACCCAGCAAGAAGTGCTCCCAGCTCAGCCTCCTCATCAATGAGGCCAAGTCAGAACTCATGCCTTTGCAGGTGATGTGCTTCATCGGGGCAGAGATGGACTTCCGGCAGACAGGGCAGAGGTTCTCTCCTCCTTTTCCCAATCATTTCTGGTTGGGCAATTGCACTGTGCCTTGGACTTTCTGCACCTTCTGGGTTATATGGCGGCATGCACCTCAGTGGTCCATTGGGCCTGGTTGCACATGAGCTCCTTCCAATGGGAACTGGCCACCCAGTGGACTCAGCGCCGTGGTCATTTTGACCAGCTGATCACTGTAACCCAGAAGATGTGGGATGCTCTCCAGTGGTGGACCACCCCAGACCGATTGCAGGAAGGGGATCCCATTTGTCTGCCCTGAGCCGACGGCCGTCCTTATGACCGATGCCTATCTCATGGGCTGGGGAGCCCACATGGGGAACAACACAGCCCATGGGTTCTGGACCCTCGAGGAGTCCCGATACCACGTCAACCTGTTGGAGCTCAAAGCAGTCAGACTGGCACTGTCAGCTTTCACTCCTCAGCTCCGGGGTCAAGTGGTTCAAGTCCAGATGGACAATACCACGACCATGTACTACCTTAACAAACAGAGCAACATACACTCCTGCCTGCTTTGCAGAGAGGCGCTCCACATCTGAATACTCGTGAGCCGTCTGGAGGCAGATCTCCTAGCCATTCATGTGGCAGGAGCCTCAAACCATCTGGCGAATGCTCTCAGCCACTTAGGTGAGACATTCCACGAGTGGCCTCTCCATCCAGAGGTAGCTTACAGCCTGTTCTCCCACTGGGGCAAACCAATGGTGGACCTGCTTACCTCCAGGGAAAACACCAAGCTGAGGCTGTTTCATGCCCGCCCCCACAGCAGGGCTCGCTACAGGGGGATGCCTTCTCTAGGCCACGAACCCCAGGCCTCCTCTACACCTTCCCTCCATTTCCCTTGATCCACAAGGTGCTCCTCAAGGTGAGGAGGGACAAGTCGAAGGTGATCCTGGTAGCCCAAGACTGGCCGCACCAGTTCTGGTATCCAGATCTCCTCAGCCTCAGCTGCAGGCCCCCAGAGCGGCTTTGCACACGCCCAGACCTGATCTCTCTCAATCAGAGGATGGTATACCATACAGACCTTCAATCTCTGCACCTCATAGCCTGGTACCTGAGCAGCTAGAGTTCCAGGCTTTGGGTCTTTCCAAGGATGTCCTCACCGTGCTGGAGGCATCCAGAAAGGAATCGACCAGGAAATGTTACACCTTCAGATGGAAAAGATTTTCCATTTGATGTCAGGGCAAGGGCCTGGATCCTCTGTCCTGTCCGGTGGCTAACATCCTCGACTACCTTTGGTCTCTCTCCAAAGGGGGTCTTTGGTCATCGACCCTTAGGGTGCACCTGGCAGCCATCTCTGCTTACCGGGTGAGGGACAGTCAGCCGATGGTGGCACAAGAGACAGTGGTCAGGCGCATCTTCAAAGGCCTGGATCACATATCCCCTCCAGTGCGTGAACCTCCACCTCCGTGGGATCATCTGCTGGTACTGGCAAAGCTCATGGGCAAGCCATTCGAACCAATGCACAAGTGCGCCTTGTCACACTTGTCATGGAAGATGGCCTTTCTGGTGGCTATCACATCTGCCAGAAGGACAGGGGAGCTCCAGGCGCTTTCGGTGGACTCCCCTTATCTGGTCTTCCACTGGGACAAGGTTGTCCTGCGTCCCCATCCTTAATTGCTTCCGAAGGTGGTGTCAGAGTTCCATCTTAACCAGGTGTTAACTCTGCCAGTGTACTACCCCAATTACGTCTCGGAGGCCAAGTACAGGCTCCATACTTTGGACCTGAGACATGCTCTCTCCTATTATAAGGAGAGGATGGCAGAAATTTGGGAGAGGTTCACCAGCTGTTTGTTACCTACGCTGAAGCCACTTCTGGCAGACCTGCAGCAAAATGGACTATTGCACAGTGGATTACATCATGCATCAGTCTGTGCTATAAGCTGGTGGGCAAGGAGCCTCCCAGAGGGATAAGAGCTCATTCTACCTGCCATACCACTGCATCGGTGGCTGCTTCCAGGGATATCCCTATCCAGGAAATCTGCCAGGCTGCTACCTAGAAGTCAGCAAACACCTTCATCACCCACCACCACATTGACCTTGAGTCACACCAGGATGCTGGTTTTGGGGCCTCAGTTCTCCAATCTGTTTCCTAAGCAGGGGGTGTGTGCCTTGCCTCCCTCCTCCCAGAGAACTGCTAGGAGTCTGCCAAAGAGTGTGGATGAGCAACATATCCACGCTCCTAGAAGAACAGGTTACTCACCTGTAACAGTAGTTCTAAGAGTGGTATATGTTGTTCATCCACACAGACCCACCCGACCTCCATGGCTGCGGACGCACAACACCTGGCTTCCAGCAGGCTGAAATCTGGTGTCATGGGGCGAAGTCGAGGGTTATACCACCCAAGTGGGTGGGAGGAGGCATCTTGAAGACTTTCAGCAAGATTTAAAGTGGAAGGGGGCATGCCAAAGAGTGTGGATGAACAACATATACCACTCCTAGAACTACTGTTACAGGTGAGTAACCTGTTTTTACTCACCGTAGTAATGTTGTTTCTTCTTAAAGGATCCATCAGTAGTGTTCACAAAGTGCAGTCAGTAGCCAGGAATGAGCTGCCCCAGAGCTGGAACTTATGGGAATTACTGAACTTCGAATCAGAATTAAGTTCAAATTCTGCTCTGTGGTCATGCTCCACCCTGCCTTCTAATGTAAGATTTGTTTCTAAAGCTAGGGTGAGCTGTGACCACTAAAGCAGCAAAATGGCGACCGAGAAAACTTTAAAAACATTTTCTAACATTTTGAAACATTGTAATGGATAAGGCAGAACGACATAATATATATTAAAAAACGTCTGCAATCAGACCATTTAGCAACAATTGTAAAGGCATTGTAACAAGTAACGCTCAAGCCAACAGAAAAAAACACGGATTCTTGTGTGAACCTATTCCCAAGTTCTGGAAAGGGAGGCAGGGTCAGGGATTGTAAATACTACTGATGGATCCCTTAAGAAGAAACATTGCTACGGTGAGTAATTTTTTCTTCTAATCCCAGGAATCCATCAGTGTATTGACAAAATGCAGACTACACAGCAGTACCTTATATATATTTAGGGAACAGGTTCTGCAAAGACAACAGTACCAAAGTTGGCATCCCTTCTGGACTGTATGTCCAGACAGTAATGTTTTGTGAAGGTGTGCACTGGTTTCTATGTAGCTGCTTTGCAAATTGCTTGCAAGAGGATACCCCTTGATGCTTTCTCAGAGGCAGATGTGCCTCTTGTAGAATGTGCCCTATGGCATCTGGGGGACGATTTATCAGCTTTGTCATAACACAACTGTATGTAGAAGACAACAAGAAATGGTTCTCTTGGTTACTGGTTTACCTTTCATTATTTCACCATACGTGATAAAAATGCATGTCACTCACCTGTAACAGTAGTTCTAGGAGTGGTATATAATATTCATCTACACTCCTGGCAGTATCCTTTTCCTTTAAGAGGTTGCCAGAAAGTCTTCAAGCTGGCTCCTCCCACCCACCCGGGGGGTAACTCCCTCGGCTGCACCCCATGACGCCAGATTTTACCCGCTGGAAGCAGTGTTGTGCACAGAAGCCAGGGGAAGTCGGGTGGGTCCGTGTTAATGAACATCATATACCACTCCTAGAACTACTGTTACAGGTGAGTAACCTGTTTTTCTAGGGACGTGGATATGATGCTCTATCCACATTTCTGGCAAACTCCTAGCAATTCTCCACGAGAAGGGAGGCAAGGCACACACCCCTTACTTAAGAAATAAGGACTGGAAAATTGCCACATTGACTCGAAGACAATGTGGTAATGGGAAATGAAGGTGTGTGCTGACCTCCAGGTAGCAGCCCTGCAGATTTCCTGGATAGGGACATCCCTGGAAGCAACCATTGAGACAGCGGCATGGCAGGCGGAATGAGCCCTTAGCACTCCGGGAGGCTCCCTACCCACCAACCTATAGCAGAGATCAATGCAGGATACAATCCTCCTACCAATCATCCACTTGGCTGCAGGTCTGCCAGGTGCAGCTTCAGTGTAGGTGACAAACAACTATCTAACCTCTCCCCGAACTCTGTATGCTCCTTATAGTCGGCTAGCGTTCGCCGCAGATCCGAAGTATGGAGCCTGTGCTCGACCTCCGAGGTGTGATTGGTGAAGTACACCAGGAGATTAATCACCTGGTTCAGGTGAAAATCTGACACAACCTTTGGGAGAAACTTCGGGTTGGGGCACAGGAAAACCTTGTCCTTGTGGAGGACCAGGTAAGAAGACTCCATCAAAAGCATCTGGAGCTTACTGGTCCTTCTGGCTGACATGATAGCCACCAGAAAGGTTGTCTTCCATGACAGGTGAGACATCTCACACCCGTGTATCAGTTTGAATGTTTTGCTCATGAGCTTTGCCAAAACCAGCAACAAGTCCCACAATGGTGGTGGTTCATACACTGGAGGGGAAATGTGGTCAAGGCCCTTGAAAAAGCACCAGACCAACTTCTTCTGTGCCACCGACTGCTGACTGGCCCACGCCCGGTAAGCAGAGATGGCTGCCAGGTGCACCATAAGAGTTGTCAACCGAAGGCCCAACTGAGAGAGGGACCATAAATATTCAAGAATGCCAGCCACTGGACAGGACAAAGGCTCCAACCCCTTGCCTTGACACCAAATGGAGAATCTTTTCCATTTGAAGGCATAGCACTTCCTGGTCAACTCTTTCCGAGATGCCTGCATAACAGTGAAGGCAGCTTCAGAGAGACCCAAAGCCTGGAACTCTAGCTGCTCAGGAACCAGGCTGTCAAGTGCAGGGATTGAAGGTCTGGATGGGGTACCTTCCCCTGATTGATGGAAAGCAGGTTGAGTAATAGGGGAAGACATCTCAGGAGCCTGCTGCTGAGACTGAGGAGATCAGGGTACCAGAACTGGTGTGGCCAGTCCGGAGCCACCAGGAACACCTGTGCATTGTCCTTCCTGGCCTTGAGAAGCACTTTGTGGGTCAAGGGAATCGGTGGGAAGGAATAGAAGAGGCCTGGGATCCATGGCTTTAAGAAGGCATCCCCCTGCTGCTTTCCCTGCTGAGGGGGGCAGGCACAAAACAGCCTCAGCTTTGTGTTCTCCCTAGAGGCAAACAGGTCCACCTGGGGTGCCCCACTAGCAAAACAGACTGTGAACTACCTCTAGGTGAAGAGACCACTCATGAGACGCCTTGCCCACCCGGCTAAGAGCATCTGCCATCTGACTGAAGGCTCCTGCTACATGGATGGCTAGATCATCTGCCTCCAGGCTGCACATGAGGGTCCAAACACAGATAGCTTCCCTGCAAAGGGGTAGGGAGTGCATCCTGCCCTGTTTGGTGAGCTAGTACATGGTTTTGATGTACCTGGATCACCTGCCCCTGGATGTATGGAGTAAATACAGTCAGCGCTATCCGAACTGCCCAGAGCTCCAGCAAGCTGATGTGGCATCGGGACTCCTAGGAGGTCCAAAGTCCATGGACTCTGTGTTCCCCCAGGTGGGCACCCCAGCCCGTGAGAGAAGCATTGGTTGTCAAGATGACCATCAGCTCTGGGTGGACAAACAGGTTCCCTTCCTGCAAATGCACTGGGACTAACCACCACTGGATGGCGTCCCACATCTGCTGGGTCACAGTGACTGGATGATCGAATTGACCCTTGCGCTGAGACCACCAACTGGCCATCTTCCACTACAGGAAGCGCATTCTCCAGTGGGCCCAACAGACCACGCTGGTGCAGTCCACCATGTAGTCCAGCAAGTGCAGGAAGTCCAGGGCAGGGCACAATTGCCCAACCCAAAATGATCAGGCACAAGAAGAGAGAACCGCTGCCCTGTCTGCCAGGAACAAGGCTCTGGCTCTGCAAGAGTTGAGCTCCACCCCAATGAAGTTGATCACCTGCAAAGGCAAAAAGTTATGACTTGGCCTCATTGACCAGGAGGCCAAGGGAGATGCAGGTCTGGATGGCCAGGTACCTGGACTGCTCCACCTCCTGCATGGAGGGACCTGCAATCAACCAGTCATCTAGGTAGGGGTAAACCTGGACCACTCAGTGCCTCAGGTAAGCTGCCACCACTGCAATGCACTTTGTGAAGGACCTGGCAGCCAAGGAGAGGCTGAATGGCATGGCCTGGAACTGGTAGAGGGCTCCCTCTGCTCGAAAATGGAGGAACCTGCGATGAGACAGATGGATCAGGACGTGGAAGAACATGGCCTGAAGATCCAGGGAGCAACACTACATGTTTTCCTCTAGAGGTGGTATGATCTGAGACAGAGTTACCATCCTGAAGGTGCATGACCTGAGGAACTTGTTCAGATTGTGCAGATCTAGAATGGAGCGCCAGCCCCCCCTCCCCCCATCGGCTTTGGCACCAGAAAGTACCTGGAGACAATCCCTAGGTGTAATGGAGGATCTGCAACAAGAATCATGACCTCCTTGCAGAGGAGCTGGGCTATGTCATCTCTGAGAGCTGACACCATGTCTGTGGAAACCAAGTCCTCCCGTGGGGTGCGGGCTCGACAAGGAGGGTACTGCTCGAATTCCAGAGGCAGACCCAGACCCACCACTTCTAGAATCCACCTGTCCATGGAGACAGTGGACCAGGTGGAAAGGAAGTGGCAGAGCCGGCCCCCCCACAGGAGGACCCAGGGGAGGTGTGAAAGACATTAGGGAGGCAACCCTCATCCCGTCACAGGGCAGGCTTGGAGTAGGGCTCGGCTGAGGCGCCACCAGAGCCCCTCTCTCCAGGCTTATGAAAGAACAAGGCCACCAACTTGGGCTGAGGTCACCAGGCCCCAGCCTGCTGAACAGCCTGGGGCTGGCCACAGGAGTGGAGGCGGACTGAAAAGGCTTCCTCTTCTGCTGCTGTCAGGGGCCCTTAGGGTCCTTCTGGGCAAATGTCATGGCGTCCAAGGTGGCATTGCACTTCTCGATACAGGTGAGGTGGCCCTTGACCCTGGGCCCGAACAAGTCAGTGCCCAGGAAAAGGACGTCTGCTGACTTGTGCTGAGTGTCCTCTGTGAAGGTCAAGATCCTAAGTCAAGCCCTGTGGTGCATGGCCACTGAAGCCACCACGGTGCAGGCACAGGAGTCTCCAACTTCCATGGCTGCCAGGGACTGTTTGGCTACAGCCCAGCCCTAGTCCAGGATGTGTCTGCCTATGGTCTGAAGGTCCGTAGGTAGATGAGGAAGCACCTCATCAAGGGTGCCCAGCAGGGCATGGGAGAAGTGGGCCATGAGGAGGGCTGAGCTCACCTGGCAGAGACCAAGACAGGAGGCAGCATAGACTTTCTTATCCGCATGGTCCAGCTTCTTGGACTCCTTGTCAGGTGGCTTGTCAACAACCCTGGTGTTGCCAGAGCGCCTAAACACAGAGTCTGCCACCAATCCCTTGGCCAAGGGAATATCTATGGATCCCGAGAGGGAACCGATGGTTACCGCATATTTGCAGGCCATCCTGGCAGAAGGCACAGGGCATGAAGTGGGGTGCTGCCAAAGCTCCAGGGCAGGGCAAAGAATGGCTTCTGCCACCTGGAAAGTCTCTATCAGAATGTTTCCCTGGTCGAGGATCTCCGTCAACTGGTAATGGGCCCATTTTTGGACAGGCTCCATTTTCATACCTGTCAACTCGGAGATCAGGCAGAGAAGGCGCATGAAGGAAGATGGGCCAACGTCCATTGAGAGGTCCCCCACAGACTCCACGTCAATCAGATATGAGTGTAAGGAGGATCTCTCAGACTCCAAGGAGTTATTAAAGACGGGTCAACTGCCCGAGTCCCCACTGACCCTCCGCGGACAGTCAGGGGTGACGGTGACTGACAGTTGATGGGGAAGCCCCTTAGTCGGCTGACACTCCTTTTCATTTCATTTCATTTTAATTTTTTATACTTGCAAGCAAGATGGGCAAAATGCCCGTTTTCACAAACAAGTTTAACACAAAAAACACACAATATTTAGATTAAAAAACAAACTAAAAATACATATAAATAATAACATTTGCTATTTCATCTTACAGTATAGCAGGAGGCAGTATAGCGCAGTGGTCTAAGGCTCTGAGCTGCAAATTTGGTGACATCCAGCAGACCAGACCTGGGTTTGAATCCCACAGCTTCCACTTGCATACTGTGTGACCCTGAGCAAGTCACTTAACCTCCTTGTGCTCCCAGGTCGCTCCTGTAAAAAAGCTTTCAGCTTAGTGTGCTATACCTGGTTAAACAACTAAATAAAAAAAATAAATAATTCTGGACTCCTTAGTCGGAGCGCCGGATGGTGGCTGTTTAGGTGGTAGTTCCACCACTATCTGTGGAGATGGCTGTGTCAGGACCATTTTGGTCAGCTCTGTCAATGGAGACAGCATCGGCCTTTCAGGCAACAGCCAGGTGATGGCCGGCATAGAATCCGGAGTCGGCTTGATGCCGGTGAGCATCAACTGTTGCCACATCAAGTCCTCGTAGCAGTGATGCAATTTCCGCCAAAGCCTCTGCTCACCTGAGGAGGACAAAGATGAAGCATAGTGGTGGCACCGCTTCCAGTGGTGCCGAGAGCAGGAGCGCCAGTGTTGGTGGAACTGGCTCAAACCACGGGAGGAAGACCAAGACCTTGACCACTGGGAGGACAGGCAGCAGGGCTCAGAGGGAGTCAGCAAGCACCGAGGCTCCTCCGGGTCTTGGTTGTTGACCAGAGGCAGAGGGTCAGCAGACTGATATGTTCTTCCAACGGTCTGAGTCTGGACTGGAGTCCTGGACAAGGGAGTGTCGGCCTCTTCAATCGACAACTTGTCAGTCAGTTCAAGAAAAATCTCAGCCGGGACTTCAGCCAACATCTCAGCCAACCGGCCCGATGGGGTTACTGTGGAGCCGGTGACCTGGGCCGAGGATTTGACCAAAGCCGGATCTGGAGAAGCGCGGGAATCAGAAGCTCCCGACCAACAATGCTCCCAATCCCACGAATGACAATGAATCCTTTCTTTTTCTTTTTTGGACTCTTTTGTGGATTTAGGTTTGTGCTCAGAGGGGCCCTTGACTGAGAGTCAGCAGGGACTGAAACAATTCCTTGAAGGACCCCATGAAAGTCGAGTCCAACTAGAGCAGTACAAAGGCAGAAGCAGAAGAGGAGTGAGGTGCAGCCTAGGTCGCCTCCTCCTCAAATGCTGCAAGCTGTTCAGTGGACCCCGCACCTGTAGAAACCACCTAATGGGCATCCTTGGATTTGATTGGTGGGTTCCAATGCACAGGGTGGCCCAGTTTAAGTAAGACAAAATGGTCCTCCAGAATGTTCGGTTGGAAAGAACAACAAAAGTCGCAGGCCTGGGGATCGTGTTTGTGCCCCAGGCAGTAGATGCACATGGCGTGCAGGTCCACCCTGGACATCTTCTGCCTGCAAGGCCACCAGCAGAACCCAGGAACAGACTTATTGTCCATGACGGTCATGATCGGAGATCGAGCCGAAGACGAAACTCGTGAGAGTTTTTAAAGTTGTGTAAATAAATCTGGTGATTTACGCACAAGGGCCTACTCAACACAGGAGCGGTAAGGAAGGAACCTGCTTCTTCCAGCAGAAAGGAAGATCTGGCATCATGGGGTGGAGCCGAGGGAGGTACCACCCAGGTGGGTAGGAGAAGCAAGCTTGAAAACTTTCCAGCAACCTCTTAAAGGGAAAGGACACTGCCAGAAGTGCGGATAGGACATCATAGCCACATCCCTAGAAGAAAAAATTACTCACCATAGTAATATTGTTTCTTCCAAGGGATCCTTTGCTATGCTTAACTACGCAAATCGGCCTGCTGGTTTGAGCTTCCCCAGAGAGTATAATTTTATGGAATCCTGGAATGAAATTCAAATCTCTGTGTGGTCATGCTCCACTCTGCTTTACAACAGCAGACTTATTTCTGCAGCTAGGACAGCAGTGACCACTAAACTAGCTAAACCTAGACAAAAATAGAAGGCCCAAAAATTCTGAGTCCCTGCAGGGTCATAACATGGCAGACCAAAAATTGTTCAACAAAAGCACCAAAAATCGATTGTCGGCAATGCACAGAAAATGCTCATGCAAAATAAGGAAAGAAAGAAAGGTGATCCTTGGAGATTCTTTTCCAAGTTCTGGAAGGGGAGCTATGGTGGGGTTGTTAAGCATAGTGAAAGATCCCTTGAAAGAAACAACATTACTATAGTGAGTAATTTTTTCTTCAAACCTCAGGAATCCCTCACTATGCTTAAAGTACAGTTAAGTAAGAACTTAACATAACAGTAGATCTTCAAGAAGAGCTCTTGCAGCAGACAATATCATAACGATTGTGCCGCCAGGCACTAGGACCCCACAGAAAACTTATAACCAGCAGCACCTAGCGGGGACCGCCCCCTGACCTCGGCCCACCCCGACATCCGTCAATTGTAAAAAGGGGGCAGTCCCCAGCCCCACTTCTGTTCTCCCATCAGAGACCTGGCAGATTAATAAAAGGAGAACCGAGGAGGTTCCAAAAGTTCCCAACAAGGAAAAGACAGGACCGGGGGAAGGAGCACCTACTGGAAGAGCTCTTCTTGAAGATCTACTGTTATGGTAAGTTCTTACGTAACTGTACTATCTTACTTCAAGCTGGAGCTCTTGCAGCAGGCAACACCACAAGGACTGAGTCCAAAGCAGTACAAAAGGTAAAGTTGCAGGAGGGAGGTAGGGAAGAAAAAATTACTCACCATAGTAATGTTGTTTCTTCTATTGGAGTCTTGCTGTATTCTGACTATTTGCAGTTAATCCCAGCACTTGAACTGCTCCGGAGAGTAAAGGGTTAACTCTATGCCAAGGCATAGAACGTTGAGCTCGAGCTCGGTTTTCAAACTTCTGTCTGTGGTACTCTGAAGTGTAACCGTCAGATTCTTATGAGCTGTAAACTAACTCAATAAGCAGAAATTGTTTTTAAAATGTTTATGCCAAAGGGCAATTAACATCATTTTAGGGTCAAAAGACTCAAGTCGAGAACCCCAAAAAGAATCTAAGCAGGTAATGAAACAACCAAAATATTCATAATAAAACCAGAAAAAACCCTTAATAAGATAAAGGCATGCCAAGTACACCTCTTGTGTGCAGCACTGTGCCTGCTAAACCACATTCCAAAACTATCAGGTTCCAGGAGGGGAGGCAGGGAGGGAGGTAAGAATACAGCAAGACTCCATTAGAAGAAACATTACTATGGTGAGTTAATTTTTTCTTCAAACAACATGAAGTCTTGCTGTATTCTGACTATATGCAGACTACCAAGCAGTACCCCAATGGAGGAGGGAGTCACATAACCTATTTTAGGAACAAACTCTGCAGCACAGCTGTGCCAAACCTAGCATCACTTCTTGACTGAATGTCCAGAGAGTAATGCTTGGTAAATGTGTGAACAGTTTTCCAGGTGGCTGCTTTACAGATTTCCACTAAGGGTATATCTCTAGCTGCTGCGACCGAAGCAGCTGTACCTCTGGTAGAATGAGCCATCAGGCCTGAGGGAGGCTTTTTCCCAAGCTTTGAATAGCGGAATTGGATATAGGAGACAATTCACCTGGCAATAGTTCTCTTGGTGGCAGGTTTACCCTTTCCCACTTCTCCGTAAGTGAGAAACAACTGAGAACAGTCATTTCTATGAGCCTTAGTATGTTCTACATAGTAACTAAGCGCCCTCTTCACATCAAGGCTGTGTAATCTTATCTCCCCAGAGGAAGAATGGTCAGTGAAAAATACAGGCAATGACATAGACTGGTTCAAATGGAAGTCTGATACCACCTTGGGAAGAAACTTTCTTTTGGTTCGAAGGACCACCTTATCCCTGTGAAGTGAAATGAAAGGAAGTAAGGTTCCACTGATAAAGCCTGTAATTCACTGATTCTCCAGGCAGAGGTAATGGCTACCAGGAATACAGTTTTCCAAGTCAAGTATTTCAGCTCAGCTGAGGATAGAGGTTCAAAAGGGGGCTGCATAAGCTGTGCAATACAGATATTCAGATCCCAAGAAGGGGTAGGCTCCTAAAAAAGAGGGTTAATATGAACTAGACCCTTAAAACATTTCTTAAAAACTGGATGAAATGCTAGGGAAGAGCCCTTGTCAGCAGAAAGGAAGGCAGAAACTGTTGCCAAATGTACCTTGAGAGTAGTAGGCCGGAGGCCTAAACTGTTTAGATGGACCAACTAGTTCAACACCGTGGCAATATAAGCCAGCTCTGGTTGGATATGCCCCTGGGAACACCAAAACCCAAATCTTTTCCATTTGGGGTTGTAAGTCTTTCTAGTAGCAGGCTGCCTGCTAACCTTTAGAATGTCCAAGACTGATTCAGAAAGATGCAGGCTTGCATATCCTAGCTCTTCAAGAGCCAGGCTTTGAATCTGAGTGTCTGAAGGCTGGGGTAAAGAATCTTCCCCGGTGAGGAGACTGAACTGTCTAGGAAGGCACAGAGGCACTGTCACTGACAGTGACAGGAGTAGAGGGTACCAAGGCTGTCTGGCCCAGTCTGAAGCCACTAGAATCATCTTGCAAGGCTGAGACCTGATCTTGATCAGGACCCTGAATATCAGAGGAAATGGAGCAAATGCATACAGAAACCTGCTTGTTCAATTCAACAAGAGCATCCTAAGGGACAGGGCCCAGAAGAGGTGGTCTGCAGCAAAAAAGAGGAAGTTGGTGATTGTCCGGGGCTGCAAAGAGATCTAGCTCTGGAGTGCCCCACCTCTTGAAAATGTCCTGAAGAATTAGAGGGTTCAGGGTCCATTTGTGGTGACCCTGAGAATCCTGCTGAGAGCATCTGCTAAAATGTTGTCCTTCCCTGGGAGATGCACAGCCATCTGGGAAGCCTGAAGGGAATAAGCTAGAGACAATATTTTCATGGCCTCTGTGCACAAGGCCGAGGACTGAGTGCCTCCCTGCTTGTTGATGTACCACATGGTTGTGGTATTGTCTGTCCTGATCTGCACCACTTTACCCTGAACAGCAGTTGAGAATGTCTGGAGTGCTAGAAAGACAGCTCTGAGTTCGAGAAGGTTTATGTGCAGAAGAGTCTCCTGATCAGACCAAGTTCCCTGAGCTGTAAGCTGATCTAGATGAGCCCCCCAACTCAGTAAAGAGGCATCTGTGGTGAGAATCACTGAAGGATCTTGACTGATAAAGGAGACACCTTGTCAAAGACTGTACTCCTCCAGCCACCATTGGAGGGCCCGAACTAGAGTTTGAGACACTGGAACCAATTTGGAGAGAGGGTCTTTGTTTCTGAGACCAATAAGATCTGAGATGAAACTGAATCTCTCTCATCTGAAACCTTGATCCTTGGACCACTGCTGTGGAAGTTGCCACGTGACCCAGCAACTATAAAAAGTGTCTGGCTGGATGAGAAACTAGAGAACGAAAAGAGGAACCAGAGTGGCAAGGGACTGAACCCTTGACAGAGGGAGAAATGCTCTTGCCTGAATAGTGTCTAGCTCCACCCCTATGAAAGTGAGGAGCTGAACTGGTTCCAGAACAGACTTTTCTAGGTTCAGAATGAAACCCAAGGAGTCTAGAAGCTTTTGAGTGACCTCTAGGGCTGACGTGATTTGGTCTGAGGACTGACCCACAATGAACCAGTCATCCAGGCATGGGAACAGAAGGATACCCTGTCTCCTGAGGAATGCCACCACTACTGCTAGACACTAGGTGAACACCCCTGGAGCAGATGTTAGGCCGAAAGGCATAGCTCTGAATTGGTAATGGCCTGAGGGCAACTCGAACCTGAGGTACTTTTTGTAGAAATGTCTGATAGGTATGTGGAAGTAGGCATCCTTGAGATCCAGGGAGGCTAGCCAGTCTCCTGGTCTCAGAGAGGAAAGAATTACTCCCAGAGTCACCATCTTGAATTTCGGTTTTGTTAAATGTTTGTTCAGGTACCTTAAATCTAGAATGGGTCACCACTCCCCTGTCTTTTTTGTGGTAAGGAAGTACCTGGAATACAGTCCTTTTCCCCTGTGACAATGAGGTACCTCCTCTACTGCTTGCAGAAACAGAAGAGAGGAGACTTCTGCCTCTATGACTTTGTCTCCAAGGGAGTGGGAGGACTGAGGGACCTTGCTCTAATTTTGGGGAACCTTTTGAAGCTGAGAGCAAGTCCCTGGCTCACTACTTCCAAGATCCATTTGTCTGAAGTAATAGACTCCCAGGCCTGGAAGTAGTGAGCCAACCTGCCCCCGACTGGAACTGGGGAGGCGACCCTGACCGACACCTCAGGGTGTCTGTTTGGCAGGGGGCTTAGACTGTGTGGATGATGGGGTCCTGGTCATCCCACGCTTGCCTCTTCCCCTAAAGAACCCCTTCTGCTGAAAAGAAGAGGAGGAGGTCTGAGCTTGGTAGAAAGGCCTATGAGAAGGCCTGCCCCTGCCAGCCCTAAATTGCTGCCTTTGAGGAGTGGCCTGCCTTTCCATGGCTGCAGCACTCCTATAGGTGGTCCTATATTCATCCATTTTCTTCATGTAGTTCTCTGTTTGCTCCCCAAACACAGAATTACCAGTTACAAGAAAATCCATGGCCTTAGTTTGGGTATCCTGCGAAAGGTTGGTACACCTAAGCCAAGCAAACCTCCTCATGGAGGTAGATGTAGCCATGACCCTAGAATGTACATCATTCGAGTCTACAGCAGCATGAAACTGCACTTGGGATGCCTCTATACCATCTACAGCCACCTGCTCCAGCTCCTTGGCTAGCTGGGGAGGGGCATTCTTAGCCAGCTCTTGAACCATATCCCACATAGATTTCTTGTACCTGGCTGTATATGCCATGTAATTTCAATCAATCAATCAAATCTTTATTTATTCAGGCGGACATCATTGAGCAAAGCTCATTTACAAGATGGACCTGATAGGTCAAGGATCAAATTGAAGGTACAATAGCAGACATATACAGAACACTTATATTTAAACAGATACAGTAATATAAACATATATACAAATGAAGGATAAGGATGATTCAACCTAACAGGAGAAGGTAGGATACAGTAGAAGTACCCTAGAAGAAACCAGAATGTCCAAGATCCAATAGAGCAGCCAAAGCAAGCACGCAATACATGGTAACAGGTGGTTACAGGCTCCAGGGCAAACTAACGCAGACAAACAGATGTAATGATTTATGACTGCAAAAATGATGATAAACAGCCTCTGACGAATGACATGGAGGGGCTGGTGGGAGATTCAGAGAGGGGCTAAGGCTACTAGTAGTAGGAGGTATGGAGGAGTGGTTGGGGTAGAAGTAAGTGCCAGGAGATGGTGTGGAGGTCTTAGTCAGGTGAAGCTAAGCTGTAAAAAGGTATGAAAGGGGGCTGAGATACAAAAAAAAGGGGGCTGCGAGGGAGGGAAAAACTAAGGGGAAGTGCCAGGAGATGGTGTGGCGGTCTTAGTCAGGTGAAGCTAAGCTGTAAAAAGGTATGAAAGGGGGCTGAGATACAAAAAAAAGGGGGCTGCGAGGAAGGGGAAAAACTAAGGGGAAGATTTATGGAAGAGCTGTCAATAATAATTGCTGACTGAAAGGCGGAGGGTTGTGAATGTGACTGGACTAGGCCTTGTGGTAGCAGTTGCATTTCTCTGGGAAGAGACTTACGTAGAGCTTTTTAAAGGATGCTAGAGGTATAAAGTTGGTCAACTTTAGGGTCTTCTGTACAGAATTCCATGCCAATGCTAGAGAGTAGCTGATTGCAGACCTCGCATGCCGGGTGTAGGCTTTGGGTAACTTAAGCGTGATGAAGTTGTTGCTTCTTAGGGCATAGGACCTAGCTGTGGCCAGTGTAAAGCAGTCTAAAATATAGGATGGAAGTTTATTAGACAAGGCTTTGTATATCCATAGTGCAGCATTTCTGTTCCTTCTGAGGTGTAGGGATGTCCAACCAACTGCAGCATAGAAGAGCAATGATGAGTGTTGAATGGAAGATCTGTAATAAACCGTAGTGCTCTGTGATACAAGGTATCCAATTTGCTTAAGTAGGAAATAGGACAGTGACCATAAAGGAAGTCTGCATAGTCGATAAGTGAGATAAATGAGGCCTGGATTAGTCTCAGCCTTGAGTCTCTGGTTAGAAAATGTTTAATTCTGAAGAATAGGCCAAGCCTCTGGCGAAGTTTTTTCAGAAGTTCTTCAATATGATGAGTGTAGTCAAGCCTGCTATCAATCCACACCCCTAAGTATTTGAATTTATCTACATAGTCCAGGCTTTCTCAAGGATGGTGGATAAATGGGAAGATTGCTTGGTGAGGAGGTGTTAGTATGGTTATTAGTGGAGAAGAACATAGCTTTTGTCTTCTTTGCATTTAGGAGGGTTTTTCTCAAGTAATTGGTGTTGCAAGAGGAGAATTCTGATTGTGAAATTTCACAGCCACTGCAGGCGATGGAGTTACTGACATATAAAACAGTGTCATCTGCAAAGAGGTGAACATTGGCTTTGGTGAGATTAGTGTCAATGTTGTTAATGTAAATGGCAAAAAGGATGGGGCCCAGGATAGATCCTTGAGGAACTCCTCTTAGAAGCGATTTTAATGAGGATAAGTCACCTTCAGCTTTCACCTGCTGTGTTCTATCAGTGAGGTAACATCTGAACCACTTAAGAGAGGGTGGGTCTAAGCCTATGAAGTGCAGTGAAGAGAGTAGCAGCTCATGATCCACGGTGTCGAATGTTTTGCTTAGATCAAGGAATACAGCACAGACACTGCTCTTTTTGTCAAGCTCAGTTTGCCAGTCATTTGTGACTTTGGCCAGTGCAGAGATGGTGCTGTGCCTGGCCCTAAATCCAGATTGAGCAGGATTTAAGAGATTATTAACTTCAAGGTAGTCTCTTAATTGGATGCTCACTAATTTCTCTAGCATCTTGGAAAGCACTGGAAGAATGGATATGGGCATGTAGCTGTTGAGGTCCATGGGGTCCCCTGATTTTAGGAGGGGAAACACTTGGGCTGTTTTCATATCGAAGGAATAGAGCCAGAGGTTAATGATAGATTAAAAAGATGTGTTAATGGAACTGCAAGCACATGAATTGCAATTTTTAGAAAATAGGGGTCAAGAGAGTCTGCACCTGCGCTTTTTTTAGTGTCCAAATGCAACATTAGGTCCTCTACTTGCTTCAATAAAACCGGTTTGAAGGAGAAGGAAGAAACAGCCCTCTGAACCTCAGTAGACTGGGAGTTTAGTTGTGCCCGCAGTAGATTAGCTGGAGAGGTGTCAAAAGCAAGGCCAGCCGTAGTGAAATGATTATTGAATGCATCCAGTACTTCCCGTTTATCAGAGATAGCAACCTTATTAAGGTGCACTTGAGATGGCAGAGAGGTGCTAGAGTCCTGTCCTAAGATCCCCTTGACGGTGCCCCAGAATCTAGCAGGATTGTGGTAAGAGGCGTCAAGTTCATCCATATAGAAAGCAGCCTTAGCATCCCTTACTTTCTTGGTGCAGCTGTTTCACGCTTACCTGAACAGCATCCAGTCATTTGGTTCCTTAGCCTTCCTTGCCAGTTTCCATAGTTTATCTCTCTCCAACAGTGCAGATTTAAGGTCGGCTGAGAACCAGCGAAAAGATTTGATTGCCTGAGCCCCAAAGAGGATGCCAAGTACTGTTTCTTTGCCATGGCATCCACTTTCCTGAAATCCTTTTCTAAGGAGTGAGATGCCAGGGGAATGTTAGCCTTGTCACAGGCTGCAGCTTGCACTACCCCAACATGGCTGCAATGGGTTGAAAGGAATTCCATACAAGGACCTGATAAATGGAAATTATGTACCAATCATAATTCTTGATCTTCTTGGATGAAGTCTCCACCACTCATTCATACTAATGGGAGTTCACCAGAGGCACTCGGTCCCAGCGAGAGCAAACTTTTTCAAGAGGGTCGGTGCCTGAAATGGAGCCGCGAGGAAGCGGCACATGATGCCAGCGTGTAATAACTATCTCGGCATCGACCCTCCAACCGCCTCAGTACCTTTTTTCTGAGGAGGTGCAACATAACTAACCTAGAAGGACTTAACCTAAAAATCGGACATAAGATAGTCCGAATGACCCGTGTAAGAAGGGTCAACAATAAAGTCTTCACAGCTCAGCCACTGAGGGAGTGAAGACCAAAAACAGAGAAGTGAACTCGGGGGATGGTGGGTGGGCATGTGAATGAGTGGTGGAGACTTCGTCCAATAAGATCAAGAATGACGGTAGGTACGTAATTTCCATATCTTCCTCGGCATAAAGTCTCCACCACTCATTCACACTAATGGGACAGTACCAAGCTAAATAATTCCCCGAGACAGGTGGCATGAGATAAAGAGCTTACATACTTAGGACAGAAGTCCGTTAAGAATGGTCCTGCCAAATGACAGATGTCATCTGGCATGGACATCCAAGGTGTAGTACTTAACGAAAGTATGCACAGAGCTCCAAGTAGCCGTATTGCAACTATCTGCGATGGGCACATTGCGGATTTCCACCAGAGATGCCGTGACTGCTCTAGTAGAGTGAGCATACACCCTGCCTTCCAACTTGGCCTGTGCCATAGTATAGTAGTGGTGCAGGCATGCCACCAGCCACACTGTAATACATCTGTAAGCGACAGGTTGACCCAGCCTGGTCTCGCTGAAGGAAACAAGCAGTTGTTGAGCCTTGCGAATTTCTTTTGTTCTATCCAGATAGAACCGCAACACTCTCTTAACATCCAGTGAATGAAGGATACACTCCCCTTCATTCTGGAAGTTTGCAAAGTAGGTAGGAGGGATTAAAGGTTGGTTTAGATGGAATTCTGAGACAACCTTAGGGAGAAACTTAGAATGAGTCCTAAGAACTACTTTGTCCTTGTGAAATACAGTGTACAGGGGTTTGTGACCAGTGCATGTATTTTAGAAACTCTACGGGCTGAAGTAATGGCCACTAGGAAGGCCATTTTCCAAGTGAGGAACTTCAAGTCGCAAGTAGCTAGAGGCTCTAAAGGTTTACAAGTGAGCATGTCTAACACAAGGTTAATGTCCCAGGCTGCAACTGGATGTCTGATAGGAGGTCTAGTATGCAGAATACCCCTAAGAAACCTCTTAACTATGGGCAACTGAGCCAGTGACATGGAAATTACCGGCTCTTGATATGCCAGAATGGCACAAAGATGAACTTTGACTGTGGAGTACTGCAGACCAGTATTTGAGAGGTCTAAAAGATACTCTAAGACTTTATTCGGTGGGCAGGAAAAAGGGTTCCAAGAGGACTTTGCACACCAGATAGAGAAACGCTTCCATTTAGCTGTGTAGGGTTTTTTAGTGGCCGGCTTATGCGCAGCCAAAAGAATATCTGAAACTCTACGGGAAACATTGAACTTATTCACCTCTATCTCTTCAGGAGCCAAGCGTGAAGGTGAAGCGACGTCAGGTTGGGATGAACCACGGGACCCTGGGTCAGAAGGTTCATCTGAAGAGGAAGCATCTTTGGGGGGGTTTCTGATAGACTGTTGAGCAGCGGAAACCATATCTGCCAAGGCCAGAATGGGGCAATGAGAATCATTCTGCCCCATAGACTCCAATTTGAGAAGTACCCTCTGAATTAGGGGAAGAGTAGGAAAGGTGTAGAGAAAGCATCTTGTCCACTGCAGCCTGAATGCATTCTGACAAAAAATGCCAGGTTCTGGATTTCTGAAGCAGAAGAGAGGCAGTTTTATGTTGAGTGGGGATGCAAAAAGGTCCAGGTCTGGAGTTCCTCACTCTTTGAAGAGTGACTGAATGATGGTTAAGTCGAGAGACCACTCATGAGGATCCGTCTCTGTTATGCTGAGATCGTCTGCCAGCTCGTTTTGTACTCCTAGCAGGTAAACCACCTGAATTAGAGCCTTGTGTTCCAGGCACCACTCCCACACTCTCATTGCTTCCCTGCATAATGGGTAAGAGTGTGCGCCACCCTGTTTGTTGATGTAGTACATCACTGCTTTGTTGTCCATTTGAAGGAGAATGTTCTTGTGACAGAGTATGTCCTTCAAGGCTCGGACTGCATAGAGGATGGCTCTCATTTCCAGGATGTTTATGTGAAGCTGGGACACATCCTGAGTCCATGTACCCTGGGTGTGGAGATCCTGGCAGTGGGCTCCCCGACCCATCAGGGACGTGTCCATGGTAATGGAGATCTGATGATCCAGAGGGCCAAAGGGATATCCTTCCAGAAGATTGTCCTTCTGCGACCACCAGGCGAGGGACCACTTCAGAGGTTCCACCACCTTGATGAGAAAGGACTGAGGGTGAGTGGTTGGGAACCACTGAGTACTGAGCATCCACTGAGAGGTTCTCATGTGGAGATGAGCTAAGGGCACAGCGAACACCGAGGATGCTATGAGGCCCAGCATCTGTTGCATTGAGACAACTCGAACCGAGCTGTGTTCTCTGATGTATTGGGCCATCTGTAAGATATCGCTCCTTCTGTCCTCTGGAAGAAAAGCCTTTGCACAGGAGGTGTCCAGAAGAGTTCCTATGTAGAGGAGCTTCTGGGAGGGCTGCAACTGCGACTTGTTGAGATTCAGCAGAACTCCCATGGACGTGAGGAAGTCTGAGGCCATGACCATAGCCTCCAGAGTCTCTTACCTGGAGGGACTTGCTAGGAGCCAGTCATCCAGATATGGGAACATTTATATTCTGATTTTCCTGAGGTGTGCTGCAAGAATTACACAACACTTTGTAAAAACTCAAGGTGCCGACGATAACCCAAAGGGCAGGACTCTGAGCTGAGAGTTTTGACCCAATGCCACGAACCTTAGGTATTTGTGGTGCTTTGGGTGTATGAGAATGTGTTGGTAGGCATCCTGCATGTCCAGGGAGGCTAGCCAATCGTGTTGATGAAGCAAAGGTAGCAGGGTACCTAGTGATATCATTTTGAACTTCTCCTTGTGAAGGAACTTGTTTAACTTTCTGAGATCCAGAATGGGGTGTAGGCCGACAGTTTTCTTCGGGACCAGAAAGTAATGGGAGTAGAAATCTGTGTTTCATTGATCCAGCTGCACTATTTCTACTGCCCTGTTGTTCAGAAGGCCTTGTACCTCGGAAGCACGAAGGTCTGACTGTACTGCTGATAGCCTCGGCTGTCGTTTGCAAGGATGATCTGGAGGGGTTTCCGAAAGATTGAGAGAGTATCCCTCGCGGATTATCTGAAGGACCCATTTGTCTGATGTTATAGATTTCCACTGATTGTAGAACAGAGTCAGACATCCTCCCACCGCTGAGAAGGAGTCCTCCTCGGACAGCTAAGATGAGAGCTGGGCCAGAAACTCAGAAGGTGACACCGGGCGCTTTGTGCCCTTGTGCCTTCTGCAGCACTTTCTTTTGTGGCTGAGGGTTGTGATTCTTGCTAAAACCTCCTCTGTCTCTGCCCGGAAAGGACTGACGGTTATGAAACTGACGCTTGTTCGCACCCCGTCAGGAGGGGCCGGGTGCAGGTCTAGCCATCTTAATGGCAGACCTAGTCTTCTGCGTGGCTTCCAGAGCTTGTTCCACCTGAGGCCCGAACAGATACGTACCGTCAAAAGGTAAGACCATGACCTGCTGCTGGGCATCATTCGTGAAGCCCGAAGTATGCAACCAAGAGTGGCGGCGGGTGCAGATGTCAGACGCCGCCCAGGAGGCAGTATTGTAGGCATCCATTGCAGATTAACCTGTTGGTTATTGGATTTAATACCCCTAGTTATGGTTTGAAGTAGCTCTGAGCTAGCTTCTGATTTGGGCAGAGCATCTACCATTTTTTTGAGGGAATGCCAAAGTACTGTACATATTCATATTGAGAAAAATAGCCCTGGTAGCTGGCGATGCACATACCCAGGGTTGAGGCAGCAAAGACTCTCTTACCTAAGGTGTCTATCTTGTGAGATTCTTTGTTTATTGGTCGGGCTGTAGATCCTTGAGGAAGGACAGTCTTATCATTCTCTGCCAAGACCACAATGGCATCAGTAAAGGCTTGTGAGGCCAAAATGGGGCGATCCTTGAGAGGTGCATAATTCCTATCTATGGACTTGACCACAGAAGAAATGAGGGCCGGATTCTTCCACACCATCTGAGAGAGGGTCTCGAAAGAGGGCTGTACCGGAGGGTTAAATCCATAGGGATCTCCAGGACATGAAGATATTGAAATCGCAAAAGCCTCCCAGGATCGATTTCTGTAGTCTGGAGATAAAGAGTGGAGTTTAAATTTTTGAGCAGAGACTTAAAGAAAAGGTCTTCAACCACAGGCTCTGCAGAAGGATTGATCCCTGCTCCCAGGGCACTGTTACCAACATCACCACCAAGGCAAAGATCTGGGTCAGGCTCAAAATCATCTCCTGACAGTCCAGGGGGGACTGTATGAAAAAATTACTCACCTTAGTAATTATGTTTCTTCTAGTAGAGTCTTGCTGTATTCTGACTATTGCAGTTAGGTCCTGCCTTTCAACTGCCTTTCAACTGCTCTGGAGAATAAAGGGTTAACTTTTCTATGCCTTGCATAGAATGTTCATCACGAGCTCAGTTGAAGCCTCTGCCTGTTGTTATTCGAACTACAACCATCAGATCTTTACGAGCAAACACTCACTAGGTGTTCTGTGTGGAAACTGTAAATTTTTACTAGCCAACTGGCAAAAATATACTGCTTTTGGTTCTCAAAGGAAGACTCAAGTCAGGAAACCCAAAAACAAAAAAAATCCAAAAAACAACATTCCACCCAAAGAAAAAAGAGGGTGTAAAATGGACACCCCAAGGTGCCAACACTGCTCCTGCCCACCCACATCCCAAAAACCTAGGTTCTGAGAGGGGAAGTGGGGGGGGAGGTCAGAATACAGCAAGACTCCACTAGAAGAAACATAATTACTAAAGTGAGTATTTTTTTCTTCAAACAACATGAAGTCTTGCTGTATTCTGACTATTGCAGACTACCAAGCAGTACCTCCATGGAGGAGGGATAGAACCTACTTTGGAAATATGCTGTGAAGTACTGCTGTGCCAAACCGAGCATCACTCCTAGCCTGGATATCCAGAGTGTAATGCTTGGTGAAAGTATGTACTGTTTTCCAGGTGGCTGCTTGACAAATTTCTAAGAGAGGAATATCCTTGGCAGCAGCCAGGGAAGCAGCTGTACCTCTTGTGGAATGAGCCCTTAGGCCTGAGGGTGGAGTTCTACACAGTTTTTCATAGCAGAATTGTATACAAGAAACAATCCACCTGGCAACAGATCTCTTAGTGGCAGGTTTGCCCATATCAGCTTCTCTATAAGTGAGGAACAACTGGAGGGATTCAAACCTGTGACCCTTGGTACACGCTATGTAATAACTAAGAGCTCTTTTAACATCCAAACTGTGTAGCCCCCTCTCTCCTGAGGAAGAATGATCAGTGAAGAAAACAGGGAAAGATATAGACTGGTTGAGGTGGAAATCTGAAACCACTTTAGGCAAGAACTTTCTGTTAGTTCTAAGGACCACATTATCTCTGTGAAAAGAGATGAAATCAGATTCCACTGACAGGGCTTGCAATTCACTGATACATCTGGCAGAAGTAATGGCTACCAAAACACAGTTTTCAAGTCAAGTACTTAAGCTCTGCTGAGGACAAAGGCTAAAGGGGTTCATAAGCTGAGCAATGCAAACATTAAGGTCCCAACAGCAGCAGGATTCCTAAAGGGGATTGGTGTGAAGCAATCCCTTGAAAAACTTACAGAATATAGGATGGGATGACAGAGAGGAAGACTTGCCTACAGACAGGAAAGCAGAAACAGCTGCCAAGTGTACCTTGACGGTAGCTGGTCTGAGACCTAGGCCATTAAGATGGACCATATAATCCAGAACCATAGGCAATTCAGCAGAGTCTGGAGAAATATTCTTCTTAGAACACGAAATGCTGAATCTTTTCCATTTGGAGTTGTAAGTCTTTCTGGTGGAAGGCTTTCGAGAAACCTTAAGGATATCCACAACCCCTTGGGAAAGATGCAGATCTGCAAACTCTAACTCTTCAAGAACCAAGCCTTGAGATTGAGAGACTGAAGATTCATGTACCAAATCCTCCCCTGAGAGAATGTTAACAGGTTGTAATTCCTGGGAAGAGACAGGGGAAGATGGACTGTTAGGGACAGCAACAAGGGATACCATGGCTGTCTGGCCCAGTCTGGACCAATCAGAATCATTTTGCATGGTTGTGACCTTATCTTGACTAACACTCTGAACTGAAGAGGGAAGGGGGGAAAAGGCATACAAAAATTTCCCTTCCCAGTTCAGAATCAGAGCATCCAGGAGGACTGAGCCCAAGATTGCGGGTCTGCAACAAAAGAGAGTAAGTTGGTGATTGTCTGGGGCTGCAAAAAGATCTATCTCTGGAGTGCCCCATCTTGAGAAAATCACTTTCAACATCAGAGGATCTACGGCCCATTCGTGATGGCCCTGGGATATTCTGCTCAGTGCATCTGCTAGGACATTGTCCTTCCCAGGGAGGTGAACTGCTATCAGAGAGGTTTGCAGGGAATAGGCCAAGGACCACAACTTCATTGCTTCTGTGCACAAGGCCATAGACTGAGTGCCTCCTTGTTTGTTGATGTACCACATGGTGGTGGTGTTGTCTGTTCTGACCTGAATCACCTTGTTATGTACAGATTTGGAAAAAGCTAGTAATGCCAGAAACACTGCTCTGAGTTCCAAGAGATTAATGTGAAGCAGAGATTCCTGAGGCGACCACAGTCCCTGGGTGGTAAGATCCCCAAATGGGCTCCCCAGCAGGGAAGCATCTGTGGTGAGGATCACTGAATGAGACTGAGTGACAAATGAAACCCCTTGTCTCAAATTGTCCTGATCCTGCCACCATTGCAAGGCTTGGATCAGGGTTTGAGTCACTGGAATTAGTTTGATAAGGGAATCCTTTCTTTGGGACCAAAAAGCTCTTAAGTGGAACTGAATGTCCCTCATTTGGAATCTTTCCCCCTGGACCACTGCTGTGGAAGCTGCCATGTGGCACAGTAGCTGAAGGAAATGCCTTGCTGGTCGAGACACCTGAAGGCTGAATGAAGAGGCCAGTTCCATCAGGGTCCTTGCCCTTTCCAGGGGAAGGAAGGCTCTTGCTTTTACCATATCCAGTTCTGTACCTATGAAGGTGAGGAGCTGCACTGGTTCAAGAAATGAAAATTACGTACCTACCGTAATTCTGATCTTTCTGTGTATCTTCACCATTCATCACATATGGATACTGGCCGGAGATCAGGACCCCACGGGAGCTTTTTTTTTTTTTTTTTGACAGGACAGAGCCGACACAGCATCAGCGCCACCCTCGAGGCCGACGTACTGCGTGGCGCTCGAGGGTTGGCCATTAGGCTGTGTCGATTCCGCCTGCCTACCAGTTCTGAGTCGCCGGAGAGGTAAGAGGAAGGTATAGAGGGTGGGACAAGAGAGTCCAAGGGACAGAAAAAGGAAAGGAAAACTGAACTAAAAGGAGAAATAATGACTGAGAGGACAGCAAAGAAGAGAGAAGACTAAGGGGATAGGGTAGGGGCCCCAATCTCTGGAAGCGGAAGAAGGGAGGGAAGGGAGAAAATTTAGGAGAGAGTGAGAGGTAACAAGGTATCAGAGACCCTTGTCCGTCACCAGATTACATAGGAACTGCAAGGAGTATCAAAGCTCTCTGCCAGAATTCAAGGCACAGAATAACTGGCAAATACCCCAGAAGCAGAGTCGGCTATTCTGGAGAAGGACAGGGTACAGGGACTTAATACTCTCTCAGGAAAGATGTTTGGTGAAAAAAAGAGATTTTTTTTTTTTTTTTTTTTTTTGACAGTTGGATGGAAACAAAAGGAGAAGAGGAGGCAACCACCAACTCTCACCCCATTGAGGGTGAGACATGCAGTAGAAGGAGTGCCGCTCAAGCTGTACTCCTTAAAGGAAATGCCTGCTGTGTCACTTTTGCCGCTCCAAAGAGAGGGGCCACAGAGGGAGGGGATCAGAGACTGAGGCCCCAGGGGATGGCGGGCGGGGTTGTGATGAATGGTGAAGATACACAGAAGATCAGAATTATGGTAGGTATGTAATTTTCATATCTTATCTGTGTCAGTCTTCTCATTCATCACATAAGGTAAATTCAAGCCCCCGAAGGGGTTGATTCGTTATACCCCAAGGGACAGAGTCCCTTAGCCCTCAGTGGGTGACACACCAAGGGGAGGAACCTTCCAGGCCTAGAGGCCCGAGGTGGGGAGAACAAGATGGGGTCCCCCCGGAGGGGAAGGAAGTTGCCCCGACAAATGCTGTCTCGCCCTACGGGAGAAGAGGTAGGTTCCCTGGTGGTGGAGCAAATCACCCTACGCCGGGCCAAGGGTGACAACCGGGAAAGACGAAGCCACGCCGATCTCCTAGTGCAGATCGCTGTCCCTACAACCCTGGTAGCTACCTCGTTGGCGTCATAAGATGCCCTCGCTTGGTGCCTTGCTAGCTCCAGGCCACGTGCAGAGAGTGCGATGGCTTGTCTGGTTTGCTCCAAGTCAGGCAAAGCAGCTAGGATCTGACCTAGCGCGGACCACAAGAACCTGTTGTAGGCTGCATAGTGGGCCTGGTGAGCAGAAATGGAGAGGAGCAACCGTGCTGAGTAGAAGGTCCTCCTCCCCCAGAAATCAAAATCTGAGGAGTCTTGATCTGGGGGCCGGTCACGGTGGAGGGCGAAGCCCATCAGGGGTGTCCAGGTGCGTCAAGCCGGACTGCGGGTGAGGCATAGAACCTGGAGACTCCGGAGGAGCGCAATACCTCTGGCTGAGGTCCCTAGGGGCAGGAACTCCGGAGAAGGGCCTCTGCCAGAAACGCAAGGACGCCTCCCGAAAGGGAGCAGGCCAGGGCAGCACCACAAGGGTGGCACCGCCAAAATCGCCTAGAAAGGCGTGCGCCACATGCTCAGGATTGCTAACAGACAGGGGTGAAAGGTGAAGGTCCTCCATCATCCTCACGAGGAAGCTCTGGTACTCTGAGAGATCAACAGCTGGAGAGATATGGACAGAGGGTTCCTCTCCTCCAGAAGAGGGGGATGAGGAGCTGGAGGTCACCATACGTTCCGAGGGTGGCTGCACAGGGGGAGGTTGAAAAACCTGGCTGTCCATAGCCCTAACGTAGGCAGGGAACCGAGCAGCCACCGCTCTGAACTGCTCCCAGGTGAGAGGGCCTCTAGGACCAAGAATGCCTGGGAGCGCTGGAGAATGCGGCAGAGGGATGGGGCAGAGCTGAGAAAAGAAGTCGGCTGACCTCCGACAGGGCTAGGGAGCGGACCATGAGCACCCGAGGAGGGTGCCCCAGAAGACTCCACAGCCGACAGCTGTACAACCACGTTGGTACTGCCTAGGCTGCACCCAGAAGAATCCCCCCACTGAGGCAACCGGGGCTGTAAAAGTTCAGAAGGATGGTCCCCTGCCTCAAAAGAATGGGACCCCCTCAAGGAACCGGAAGAGGAAGGGTGGAAATCCGCACTTCGGCTTCGCCAGGGCCCGGGTGGACCCCAGAGAAAGGCCAACGCACCGACCCCACACCCCTCAACCCCTCAGAGTCCGAGAGGGTCCTCCTCCTCGAGAGGGCCAGCCTAGGTAGCTGGCAGCTCTGGGCTTCCCCCGAAGGGGAGACCCAGGGAACAGCACCCTCCCCTCCTGTAGGCTTCTCAATGGACCCCAAAGTTGGGCAATCAAGACACACTACTGGAGGGGGTACCACCACCGAGGGGTCGAAGAAACCCCCAAGGCCAGGTTGCAGAGCAATGGTGGCACGCACCACTGCCTGCTGGTCAGCACCACTGACCCTAACCTCGGGGACTACCTGACACTCCTCAGAAGGGGGCTGGCTACGACTCATCGATGAGACCACTGGATCGCTCTCCTCCGCAGACAACCCCGAAGGGTGTGACTGCCCGTCTGACTCCGAGCCCGACTCCAACTCCGAAGAGGTAGAGTCTGAGGCTCTGAGCCAAACAGTAGGAGGGCATGAGAAAATGACTTTGCCAGAGGGTCCGGCAGCCAGAGCAGTGCCCGAGGTGGCACCTGTGCCCTCCGCAACCCCGCGGGTGGGGCTCACAGAAGGCGCCAGGGCAGCTCGGGACAAAGGTCCAGAGCCAGGGCCAGCTGTGGTGCCGTCAAGTCTACTAGCACCAGGGGAGGTACCAGGGACAGAGACGGCACCGACGGCAGCCCCAGCAACAACCTTGGCGCCGACGACACTGCCAGGCCCCTCGGCGCCGCGAGTGGCATCGAGGACCAAAGCGGTGCCGACGGCCCGGAGGGCGGACTCGGTGCCGAACACGACACTGCCAGGCCCCTCGGCGCCATGAAAGCAGCATGCAGAGCACCGACGCAGTGCCGAGGATGGCACCGACTGCCAACGCTGAAGGCCCTATGACACCGAACCGCCAGCACAGCGTCAGTGTTCTCAACCTCAGCACCGAGGACAGCGCTGAAGTGAGACATGGCAAAGGCGTGCTGGATCCAGGCCCATGACACCACGAGCAGCGTCAGTGCCACAAACGGTGCCGACAGGGCACGGTGCCGACAGGGCACGGCGCCGAGCGATGAGTCGGCGCTGATGTCGGCGTCAACAGGGCCCATGGCACCACGAACGGTGCCGAAGGCTCCGACGGCACCGACTGACGGCGTTGAGGACGGCGTCGACCCGGGCCTTCCGAGCCGTGGAAGTGACATCAGGGGAGCCTTCACCCCGAAGGCGACTGCGGTGGCGGCGCCTCCCGCCCGCTCCCACGGAGGCGGGACAGGCCTCCTGCCCACGGGAGGAGCCTCGGCAGTAGCCAGTCTACAAGTAGCCGAGGCTCCTCCTCCTTGGTCCATATAGAACCAGGAGGGACCCAGAGGAAAGTCCGAGAGTGCAGCTTGGCCCGACGAAAGTAACCCTACCCCGGAAGTCGGCGTGAGTCACTTCCCACTCTCAACGAAGGCTGTTTGAGGACGCGCGGTCCATGGAGAAGCAGGTGTCGATGAATCCATGTCGTGAAGCGGGCCAAGACACGCGAGACACCAGTCATGCTGGTTGGTAATGGAATATTTACGGCCACACGGGCACCGACGCATAGGGGCGACCTACTTTAGAAAACTTCTTGCCCTCCGACCGAGACATGACCTATGGAAAAAAACACCAAAACAGACTCGACGTCGCAAAACTTAAAATAAAAAGGAAAGATCTTACCGGCGACGTCGAGTGGAGGCAGAACCCAGAACTAGTAAGTTACCGACAGACTGAAACGTCGAACGAAAGGCTGAAAGGCCTAAAATTCTTCTCTGACAGCTTCCCACGAGGTGACCTTGACGGCGGGAGACGAAGAACTGGTAGGCAGGCGGAGTCAACACAGCCTGACCGCCAACCTCGAGCGCCACGAAAAGGGCCGATGCTCTCGAGGGCGAGGGCCGATGCTATGTCGTTACGCCTATCCTTTAAAAAAAAAAAAAAGCTCCCGCAGGGTCCTGATCTCCGCCAGTACCCATATATGATGAATGGTGAAGATTGACACAGATAAGATCTGACTTTGGTAGGTTGAGAAGGAATCCTAAAGAAGTGAGCACTTGCTGGGTCACTTGCAGGTGTGACTTGACTTGGTCTGGAGACTGACCTACTATGAGCCAGTCGTCCAAGTATGGGAAAATGGAAATCTTTTGTCTTCTTAGGAAGGCAACAACTACTGCCAGGCACTTTGTGAAGACCCTTGGGGCTGATGTTAGGCCAAAGGGCATTGTTCTGAACTGATAGTGGCCTGAGGGCAACTCAAACCTGAGGTACTTTCTGTGAGAGCACCTGATGGGAATGTGAAAGTAGGCATCTTTGAAGTCCAGGGAGGCTAGCCAGTCCCCTGGCCTTAGAGAGGGAAGGATAATTCCCATAGTTACCATATTGAACTTTGGCTTTAAAAGATGTTTGTTCAGGTGTCTTAGGTCCAGGATGGGTCGCCACTCTTGTGTCTTTTTGGGGGTTAGGAAGTACCTGGAGTACAATCCTTTGCCCCAGTGTAGGGTGGGAACTCTCTCTATAGCTCTGAGAGCTAGGAGAGAAGAAACCTCTGCCTCTAGGGCAAGGGTCTCTGAGAGATTTTCAGGTGGAAAAGATCTGGTTCTCATCTTGGGAAATTTTTTGAAGCTGAGAACCAGGCCCTGGCTTACTACTTCCAGGACCCACTTGTCTGATGTAAGAGATATCCAGTCCTGGACAAAGTAAGCCAGCCTGCCCACTACTGGTATAGGAGAATCGACCCGGGCAGACCCATCAGGGTGTCTGCTTGGCAGGGGCTTTAGGCTGAGGGGTGGATGCAGGCCTGCTCATCCCCCTTCTGCCTCTCCCTCTAAAGAACCCCCTCTGCAAAAGAAGAAGAAGAGGCCTGTGCTTGGTAAAAAGGCCTTTGGAAGAGCCTGCCCCTGCCCCTGGACTGCTGCCTTTGAGGAGTTGCTTGCCTTTCTTTGGCCTGAGCACTCCTGTAAGTGGTCCTGTATTCGTCCATTTTCTTCATGTAATTCTCTGTCTGCTCCCCAAACAGAAAATTACCAACTACAGGAAAATTCATGGCCTTAGCCTAGGTATCCTGTGAGAGGCTAGTACATCTGAGCCAAGCCATTCTCCGAAGAGCCACAGATGTAGCCATGGCTCTTGATGATACATCACTGGAGTCTACAGCAGCATGAAACTGTACTTTCGATGCCTCAATCCCATCTGCAGCCACCTGCTCCAGCTCCTTGGCAAGCTGGGTAGGAGCCTGTTTAGCCAGTGCCAGTACAGTGTCCCACCTGGACTTCTGGTACCTGGCTGCATAGGCCATATAATTAGCCTGCCTGAGTCCCAAAGATGCTGCCATGTACTGCTTCTTTGCCATGGCATCAATCTTCTTGGAGTCCTTGTCTAGGGGGTGTGATGCCAAGGGAATATTTGCCTTATCACAGGCAGCAGCCTGCACAACTCCAACATGGCTGCATTGCTGAAAAAGGAACTCCATGTCTGAGCCTGAGAGAATGTACCTCTTGTCCATTCTTCTGTCCACAGGAGGTATATAATTGGGAGACTTAATAATTTTTTGTGTCTGTTTCCCAAAAGATTTGTGGAGGGGAATAGACAGTCTCATGGACTCTGGGATGTCCATCATCTCAACATAATCAGGCTCTTCCTGATCCTCTACTGCCTCCTCTACAGGAAGCTGGAGGGTATCAGCCACCTTTCTGTAGAACATGTGGTGTGACGGGGACTCAGAAAGCCTAGGAGGAGAAACACCTGAAGATCTGTCTGGGGAGATGTCTGGGTCAATAGGCACATCCAGACTTTCACCATCACCATAATCATCCTCATACTCTCCCTCCTCCTCAAACTCCGGTTCATAAAATTCTTCCAAGGTATAATCCGGAACCGGGGGAACCGACCGAACCATGCCCCTGCCAGATGGTGCTGGTTCAGTCGGAACCGATCAAAGCTATTCCATAATCCTAATCGCTTTGGCTATCTCATCGGCGGTCAGAGTATGAGATTCTGGGTCTGAACCGGTCGATTTGTCTTTTCTTTTTCTTTTTGTCGGAACCAATTCCTCGAAATTGGCTCTCCTTCTGCCCGAAGAAGTATCGCCCTGGTCAGAAGGCACTCCTTCTGGTTCGGTCAGAACCGAACCGGGCTGGCCATCCGGGTCAGCGGACTTCTCGGCCTCCCTTTCCCTCAGTCTACCTAATCTCTTTTCCAGGGTAGATTTGGGAAAATTCTTGCAAATTTGGCAGTCTGAATCGAGGTGGTCAAACCCCAGACAATAAACACTGGTGGTGTGGGGATCAGCCTTAGCAAAGACCTCCCCACACACACTGCAGTGTTGAAACCCAATGGGTCCATTTTTTTTCTTGGGTTTCTCAGACACGGCCAACCTAACCAAACTTACTCTTTTTACGTCAATCCGCGAGGCAAGACTCCCCTATCGGTTCCTGACCATGTCACGGGTCTTGGAAAAAAACGTACTTAAAACCCGTTTTTCTTAGAACTGATATGGACCAGTAACCACACACTAAAGTAAAGTACAAGTTTTACCTCAAAATGATCGGTTCAGCCGAACCAATCCACAGTTTACAAGTTCCACACAGAAAACAGAACAAGAACCTATCTAGTACTCACAGTACCACAGACAGAGACTTGAACCGACTATGCGGAAACAACAATTCAGTAGAAACCAACTGAAAACCAACACTTCAACCGACTTTTGAACCGAGCAGCAGGAGAAATCTCCAGAGCGACTGTTCGATGAGACGAAGTAAAGAATCTGACGGTTGCAGTTCGAATAACAACAGGCAGAGGCTTCAACTGAGCTTGTGATGAACATTCTATGCAAGGCATAGAAAAGTGAACCCTTTGTTCTCCAGGGCAGTTGAAGGGCAGTTGAAAGGCAGAACCTAACTGCAATAGTAAGAATACAGCAAGACTTCATGTTGTTTGAAAGACAGGGAAGGAGTTAAAATCAAGAGGAAGAAGAGAAGAAGAAAGAATCAGAGTCAAGAACCCCTGAAGACCAGCCAGCACTGCACCAGTCCCCGGTGCCGTAGAGGAAAATGACACCGAGAATAAGGAGGGAGGTGCTAGCGGAAGCGGCGCTGCGCAGAGCACTGACACAGCCACCAGCACCATGCACGGCATCGACAAAGCCCCAGCGGTGTGCACGGTGCTGACAGAGCCCATGGCACTGCAAACAGTGCCGACAGAGCCCCCAACACCATGCACAGTGCCGACAGAGACCGCGGCACCACGGACGGTGCTGACAGAGCCTGTGGCACCACGGATGGCACTGTGAGAGTCCCAGAGGTCAAAAAAATGCAATTTGAGGTAAAAGAGGGAAAAATGGCAGGAGATAGAGGCATCGGTGTGGACCACTGCGCCACAGCCATGTGAAGGGAATAAACACCTGCTCGCGGGGTCAATGGCACCAAAGAAGGTGCCGCACAACTAGGAAGGCCCAACTGCCCTACCCATCCCTCTGAAGCCGAATGGCCTGAAGGCCCCGGCATCAGAGTGACTGGCTCAGGCAACTGGACTAACCTCCGAGCCCACTGCTCCATAAGAGCAGCCCACTGGTAAAACTGTTCATTGGAAACTCCTCCAATAGGCGGGGAGGAGCTCCAGTGTCGAGGAGATCGGCTACCAGAGACAGAAACCGGCGACTCCAACAGAGGTGAACACTGGTGCCTGGCCCTAATAACTGACCGTCTACATGCAGACATACAAGAGGGAGACCTCAAGTGATGCCTTTTCTTCTTCAACCTGTGTGTCAAAGAAGAACTCAAAGCCGAACGGCGCCGAGAATGGGACTGTTTCTTTTTATGATTTCTGGGGGACCACCCATCCCCTTGAGCACTTGACCGTCCATTGTCAGACCCCCCTCTGGGGAGGGTGGTGGACCGGACCCAGCCCGGCTGACTGAACAGCTTTCATACAAAGTCTCCCTACTGTCACCTGACCCGCTCATGGTCGATTCTGTCAATGGAGGGCTGAAGACTTCTGTTGTACAATTAAAATATATAATCGGTACTGATTCGAAATAATTCTACAAAACAATAAGCTGAACTATTACTGCTAGTGAAGTTTAACTCCCAGTGGGGAAGTGACGTTGTCACCGAAGCACACTCGACGGCGGGGAAAAAAGGAACTGAGGTGGTTGGAGGATCGACGCCGAGATAGTTATTATCGCACGAGCCGGGCTTGCGGTGCAGATTCCTCACGGCCCCATCTTAGGCGCCGACCCTCTTGAAAAAGTTTGCTCCTGCTGGGTCCTAGCCCCACCAGTGAACTCCCATTAGTGTGAATGAGTGATGGAAACTTTATGTCCTGGAAGATCATACCTCCTGTCCATTATTTTATCCACAGGAGGGATGGATGTGGGACACTGCATGATTTTCTGTGTCTGTTTCCCCAGGAATCTGTGCAAAGGGACAGACACTCTCTTTGATTCTGGAACATCCATCATTTCCACATAATCATGCTCCTCCTGATCCTGATCAAACTCTTCCATAGGAAGCTGAAGAGTCTCAGCCACCTTCTTGTGAAACAAGAAGTGGGAGGGGGACTCAGAAAGCCTAGGAGAGGAAACATTGGAAGACCTGTCTGGGGAGATGTCAGGCTCTACTGGATCATCTAGGCCTTCAAACTCTCCTTCATCATAATCTTCTTCCTCCTCCCAATCACCCTCATAGTATGCCTCAAGATCAATATCTGAAGCAACTACTTCTGATCGAACCGATCGCCTTTGAACAGATATCGGTTCAGTCAGAACCGGGCAAAGCGATTGAACTATTGTAATCGCTTTCGCTATTTCCTCGGCAGTCGGAACATGGGGTGATGGATCCAAATCGGCTGATTTTCATTTTCTTTTTGACAGAACCGACTCTGCTGAGTCGGATCTCCTTTTGCTCGAAGAGGTATCGCCCAGGTCAGTGGGCACCTCTTCAGGTTCGGTCGCAACCGAACCGGGCTGGCCATCCGGATCAACGGACTTCTCGGCCTCCCTTCCCTTCAGCCTACTCAAATGTTTTTCAAGAGTGGCTTTGGGAAAGTTCTTACAAATCTGGCAGTCTTCCTTGAAGTGGTCAAACCCCAGACAATACACACATACGAGATGGGGATCAGCCTTAGCAATGGCCTCCCCACACTCGGTACGGTGCTGAAACCCAGTGGGACCCGTTTTCTTTTTGGGTTTCTCAGACATGCCGGAATCAAAAAAGTTACCCTTCTCAGTGTTAAGCCAGGTAACACTCACTTACTGGTTCCAACCATGTCACGGATCGGTTAAAAAAATCCTACTAAACTCTGGATGTTTTTAGGAACCGATAAGTACTGGGAAACCACTACAGAATTACAGAAAATCAACAATTACCAATAGGTTTCGGTTCTCAACCGGACCGACTGGAAAAGAACTGAAGAAAAACTATTTCTAATGACTATAAAACTAAAACAACACTACCTGCCATACTACCACTTACTGTACCATGACAGAGGTAAGAATACCGAAAAAATAAGAAAGTGGTTGAATAAACCAACTGTTTCCAACTATTACCGAACTGAAGCGTGAGAGGGATCTCCGGAGCGACTTCAGTTAGGCGGAGTAAGAACTCTGATGGTTACACTTCAGAGTACCACAGACAGAGGTTTGAAAACCAAGCTTGAGCTCAATGTTCCATGCCTTGGCACAGAGTTAACCCTTTGCTCTCCGGAACAGTTCAAGTGCTGGGGCTGACTGCATATAGTCAGAATACAGCAAGACTTCATGTTGTTTGAAGCTATCAGAGCCTGACGAAAGTAGGCCTTGTAGAACAGCTAGGCTGAATCCTACTCTCCTCCTAGAGGCTATGTCCAAACTGTAGTGCTTCATGAAGGAATGCACTGAGTTCCAAGTTGCCACAGTGCAAATGTCAGCTGCTGAGACATTCCGTAAGAAAGCAAAAGAGGCGGACACCCCTCTGGAGAAGTGTTCCTTCACTGATCCCGGTAAGGGTTTTTTGTATTTCTCATAAAAAAACGTAATACAATTAACCAACCATTTGGATAATGTTTGCTTAGTAACTGGTGCTCCTAGAGATCTGGGAGCAAAGGCAACAAACAACTGATCAGTTTTATGGGCCGAACGGGTGCGGTCTGTATAATACATGAGCACCCTGTGAACATCTAGTATATGGAGAAGTGCCTCCCCCTGATTCGAATACTCCAGGTAATAAACAGAAAGGTTGATGTCCTGATTCAGGGTACATTTGGACACCACCTTCGGAAGAAGCTTAGTGTTAGTTCTTAGAGACACCCTGTCTCTGTGAAAAACTAAGTAAGGTTCCTTACACATGAGGGCCTGGAGCTCAGAAATCCTCTGAGCAGAAGTGACAACAACTAAAAATAATGCTTTCCACAAAAGAAAGTGTAGCTCGCAGTCCACAGCTGGTTCAAAGGGAGGCAAAGTAAGTTTCTCTAGGATGAACAGAAGGTCCCACGGGGAAATGGGATCCCAAATGGGTGGTTTCATGTGCAGTATACCCCGTAAGAAGGTATGGGGCAGATCTAGTTTGGCGATAGCCCTTCCTTCCACCAGTGCATGGTAAGCTGAGATGGCAGACAGATGCACCTTGATGAAGGAATATAGGAGTCCTGCAACAGAAAGAGACAGCTGATATTCCAAGACAGAGTTCACTGGATAGGAAAACGTATCCATGGAACGTGCTGATGCACATATGCAAAAGTGTTTCCACTTCATGGCATATGTAATGCATGTGGAAGGCTTATAAGCCTCTACCAAGACCTCAGTGACTCTTTGAGAGACCCCACAGCGGTAAACTGCTAGGTCTGTAGGAGCCATGCATGAAGATGCAGGAATCTGAGGTCTAGGTGGACTACAGTGCCCTGCTCCTAGGACAGCAATCGTGAGGACAGGGGGAGAGGGATCAGAGGCTCCACTGCCAGCTGTTGGAGCAGGGAAAACTAAATTTGGCACTGCCAAAGGGGTGCGACCAAAATGATGTCCGCTTCCATCTCCTGAAGCTTGAACAGCATCTTCTGGAGCAGAGGAAAGGGAGGAAAAGTGTAGAGGAACCTCCCTGTCCAACAAAGAGACAAAGTGTCTCACCAGAAAACACCAGACCCTGGATCTATCGAAGAGAAATTGAGTAGTTCGGCATTGCATGGGAAGGTGAAGAGGTCCAGTTCTAGATGACCCTACCTTTCGAACAGGTTGTCTGCCACTTCCTGAAATGGTTCCCACTCGTGTTTCCTGGACTGGAATCTGCTGAGTGCATCGGCTAAAGTGTTTTGGACTCCTGGAACATGGACCGCGGGTAAGGTGAGACCATGATCTATGGCCCAGTACTACACCCTCATCGCTTCTCGGCACAGAGGGTAGTAATGCTTCCCCCTTACTTGTTTATGTAGAATACAACAGACATGTTGTCTGTCTGCACAGGCAAGAGTCCCTGGGTGAGGTATGTCTGGAAGGCCTGAAGGGTGCTGAGGACCGCTGTCATCTCTAAGATTTTGATGTGTAATTCCAACTCCAGAGCTGACCACGTGCCCTGCATTCGGCGATCTCGGAAGTGGGCTCCCACCCAAGGCCAGAGGCATCAGTAATCAGAATCTGTTGCAGTGAAGCTGTCTGGAAAGGAACCCCCGACGCTAGGTTGGGAGATGTATGCTACCAGGACAGAGTCTGTGACACAACCCTCGAAATCTGAATGGGTTGCTCTAGGTCATCCAATCTTTTATCCCTGAGCCCTGAGGATCCACTGAGGTACCCACATATGTAAGCTTGCCAGGGGTATGGTCACTATGGCGGCCGCCATGTGACCTAGCAGTTGGAGCATGGTCCAAGCCAGAACCTGGGCTGAGGAGGAGACCTGAAGGGCCAGGTTCTGTGGTCGAGCACCCCTGTCTGGTGGAAGAAATGCTCTCCTTTTCTCTATGTCCAGGATGACTCCTATGTACTGAAGGTGCTGAGAGGGCCAGAGACATGATTTGGGGATGTTCAGTGTGATGCCTAGACTCTGAAACATCACAAAAGTGTCTAACAGAGTGGACAGATGTGCTCTGGAAGGAGCGGTCAGGAGCCAATCATCTAGATACAAAGACTGTATCTCCTTGGAGATGAGAGCTGCATGGGGAGTACCGAGAAGGAACTGGGGGACTGTCGGGAGGAATTTCGACAAATTCCAGAGTGTGTCCTTTCTCCAAAATTTCCAGAACTCAAGCATCAGATGTGATACTGGTACACCCTTTTAGGTAAAGGGAGAACTGACCCCCTACCACCTCCCCTATAGACTCCGCTGGAGGACGGGGGGTTGGTAAGGAATCATGCATTGGTCCTGGGAGTGGGCAGGGAGACCTGGGAGGATTTGGCACGCCAATGTCCCACAGCTCCGAGGCCTGGGAGGGAGCCTTTCATTTGAAAGGACTTCTGGACTGCTGTCCTCTTGACTTCTGGGTGCAGCTTCTCTTTGGGATCCCTCTTGACTGTATTCCACCATGTGGTAAACAATATCCCTACTTCATCCAGGAAGACCAAGGGGGTCTGAGGATGCTCCAGTCCTCCAGGAACATTCATAGGGCCTGGCGTTGGGTTGGAGGGGTTACTGGGTCCAGGCATTTCATCCAGAATCCGAGGATCCCCTGTCATCAGGTCCCCTGATGGATGGTTTGGGGGCATTGGGTCGTTCGTCAGGTCTGGTGTATCCGAACATCCAAATACCACCTGCCTGGAGACTGGGCTGGGGGTGCTGACTTGGCTGGTGGACGGTCCCCTGGGGAACGAGGTGGTGGCGTGGGCATAGCTGGCATACAGCCCCCATGCAACAGGGTCTACTCCAGCAACTCAGTTACTTGCTTCTGGGGAGGTGTAGCCTGAGAGGACCCAGAGGAAGAAGCAGACTCCAGAGCCTGGTGCCTGGAGTCCGAGGATCACTTCTTGGGGGAGCGATCTCTAGAGTGATGAGAGTGCCTCTGACACCCATCCCTGTCGTCAGGGCTGGAGGATGTGCCTGACGACTGCGGCATCCCAGCCAGATGTCTGGCAGACTTCTTGCCACTGGAAGTCTCGACTGAATCCCTGGCCTTGGTCCTTGTGACCTGATGGAAGGGCTGAAGGCTCAGGGAAGGACCCAAGGCCCACACCCGAAGGACCCCCGCCCAACATCTGAATAAGGGTGGGGCCTTCATCAACAGCAGCCCGGAAGAAGAGAGGCCTGCCGGGGGCAGAGTCTACTCTCCTGCAGGAGTGTGGACTGGAGGATTTCCTTTCCAATGCAGAGACCGGGAATAGGATTCAGACCTATGCTTCTCCTTCTCCCGGTGATGGTGCTTCCCGCTGGTCCTCTTATCTTTGTGGGAAGATGGAGATCTGTGGTCGGAAAAAGAAGCTGAGGAGCACGCTAGTTTCTGTTGGAGGACAGCAAGCTGTTGCTCCATGCGGTAGGCCTTAAGAGTTTTCAAGCGGCAGATCCGGGTGCGTCGATTGAACTTTCGGCAGTGCAGGCAGGTGTCCAAGTCATGGTTAGGCCCCAGACAGAAGAGGCACACCAAGTGGCCGTTCTTGACCAAGATTTGTTTTCCACAGGCACACTTGGACTTCTGCCGCTCGACTGTAAATGAAGGCGAAGACATAAAATGGAAAAAACTCAGCTGAAAATTGTGCTAGAAAAAGGGTGCACAAAGCGTAGAAAATGGCAGTCGACAGTAGCAACGAGACGTCCGTGGAGTGGATGTGCATGGGTCAATGGTGGGAAAAGAACTGAGGTGGGGCTGGGGATTGCCCTCTTTATATCATTGGCAGACATCGGGGTGGGCCGACATCAGGGGGCAGTCCCCGCTGGGTGCTGCTGGCTAGAAATTTTCCGTGGTGTCCTAGTGCCTGGCAGCATAGTCCTTATAGTATTGCCTGCTGCAAGAGCTCCAACTCAAAGTAAGATCTACTACAGACTATCTTGGGAGGCTGGATACAGAACTTAATTAAGGAAAAGGTTCTGCAAGACAGCAGTGCCAAATCTGATATCTCTTCTGGACTGTATGTCCAGACAATAATGCTTTGTGAAGGTGTTTAGTGTTTTCCAGGTAGCTGCTTTACACATTTCCAGCAAGGAAACATCCCTGGCAGCTGCTACAGAGACAGAAGTGCAGCACATGGAATGTGCCCTGAGGCCTTGTGGCAGTAGCTTGCTAGCTTTGCTGTAACAGAACTGAATGCAATATCCAGTGAGCAATTGTTCTCTTGGAGGCCGGCTTACCTTTGCCAACTTCACCGTATGTGACAAACTGTAAATGGGAGGACCTGACTTCCTTAGTATTATCCAAGTAGTAACTGAGCACCCTCTTGACGTCCAGACTGTGGAGCCTCTGCTCCCCAGAGCTAAATTTTGTTGTAAAGAACACTGAAAGGGTGATGGACTGGTTTAGGTGAAATTTGGACACCACTTCAGGAAGGAATTTCCTGTTTGTCCTTAATACTACCTTGTCCCTGTGGAAGATGATGTACTTTGGGTCTGTGCAGAGAGCTTGCAGCTTGCAAACCCTTCTGGCAGAAGTCATGGCCACCAGGTAAACCCTTTTCCAGGTGACATACTTTAAGTCAGCAGTAGCCATGGATTCGCAAGGGTGCTCCATGAGCTTAGCAATACACAGGTTCAAATCCCATGCAGCGACTGAGTCATTGACAGCGGCATGCAAGTGCAGAAGTCCTTTACAGACCTTTTTGAAAATGTGGTGTGAGGTCACCGTTTTCTCTGCCCACTAAAACATAAGCTGACACTGCTGCCAGATGCTCCTTAAGGGTTGACAACCTGAGGCCCTGGGACTGGAGGTGGACCAGGTAGTTCAAGATTGTGGGCAGATTTGCCTGCAAGGAAATTAGCTGTTTAGAAGAACACCACAGGGAAAACCTTTTCCACTTGGAAACAGGTTTTTCTTGTTGCTGGTTTCCTGGAAACTTTAAGGACTGCCAAAACCTCCTCAGCAAGGTTAAAACTGGAAAACCCTAGCTCTTCAAGAACCATGCCTTGAGGTGTAGAGTTTTCAGGTCTTTGACGGTTATCCTGCCCTGAGACAGGGTCAGCAGATTGTATCTCAGAGGGAGGCAGCTGGGATGCTTGATGCAGAGAGCCAGGAGTAGGGAGTACCAAACCTGCCTGACCTAGACTGGGGTTATTAGGATCATGGCTTCAGACTGGCTCCTCAGCTTCAGGTACACTCTCAGCAAGAGTGGGGAGGTGGGGGGAGCATACAGGAACCTCCCTGTCCAATCTAGAGTCAGGGCATCCAGTGGGACCAAATCCACTGCAGGTGTCCTGCAGCAAAACAGGGGAAGCTGATGAGTCTCCCAGGATGCAAACAGCTCTGTCTCTGGTATACCCCATCTCCTGAACACTGCAGCCAGGACCTGCTTGTTTAGGGTTCATTTGTGATGTCCTTGGCTGATCATGCTCAGAGAGTCTGCCAAGACAGTATCATTCCCTGGCAGGTGAACTGTTGATAGTTGCACCTCTAGGGAGTAGGCCAGATTCCAGATCTTCATCACTTCTGTACATAGCTTTGAGGATTTTGTGCTGCCCTGCTTGTTGCAAAGCCTGTAGGGCCAGGTACACTGCTCTGAGCTCTATCAAGTTTATATGCTCCTGGGACTCCTGGGATGACACCTTGTTTACTGTTAGGTCATCTAGATGGGCACTCCAGCCCAGAAGGGAGGCATCTGTTGTTAGTACTACTGTGGGTGACTGCTGTAGGAAGAGCATGCCCTCGCTGAGGTTGCTGTCTTCTTTCCAACAGTCCAATGCTGTTAAGAGAGACTTTGTCACAGGTACCAACCTTGAAAGAGGGTTTGCCCTTTGGGACCAATGGGCCCTGAGGTGGTACTGGACATCTCCCATTTGGAACCTGACCCTGGCCACTACTGCTATGAATGAGGCCATGTGGCCTAATAGCAGAAGAAAGTCTCATGCAAGCCTGGGATGGCTGAGTCTGAGAGACTTTGCCAGGCTTACCAGGTTTTCCACTCTCTCCTGGAAAGAAGGCCCTCCCTCAGAGGGCATCCAATTTTGCTCCTATGAATTCCAGAACTTGTACTGGTTCTGACTGGGATTTCTGAATGTTTACAATGAAGCCCAGGCCCTCCAGGATATGCTGAGTGAGGAGGAGAGAGGACTTGGCCTCCTGAGTGATTTTCCTACGACCAGCCACCTGCCGAGGTAAGGGAAAACTACCAATCCCTGCCTTCTCAGATGTGCTGCCACCATGGCCAAGCACTTTATAAACACTCTGGGAGGTGAAGAGAGCCCAAAGGGGAGGGCTGTGAAGTGGTAATGACTAGCCGCTACCCTGAACCTTCAGTAATATCTGTGACAGCCTGACTGGGACATGAAAATAGGCATCCTTCAGGTCCTAAGATCCTAGCCAGTCCCCTTGCTTAAGGGTTGGAATTACTGTAGCCAGGGTTACCATCTTGAACTTGTCCTTTTTGAGGTATTTGTTCAGATATCTGAGGTCCAAAATGGGTTGCCAGTCCCAATTTTTCTTGTGGGTCAGGAAGTATGTTGAGTAAAGGCCTTTTCCCCACTGTAGTGGGGGGACATTTTCTGCTGCCTTTGCCTACAACAACTTCCCTAAGTTGGCCATCCCAGTAGTTCTACAGTCTCTTCTTGTTATTTCTATTCTTTCTTTTCTTTTACAGTGGTTAAAATAAAAAAATAATTTTGAGTTTTTATGTGAAACTGGGATCATTTGGTTTACAAATATGTGTAATTTTATTATTGAAATGGTCAGAAAGCTTTTGGCGTCTTATCAGGAAACTATATATGTATGTGTCAGTTTGGAGCACAGGAACCTGACCTTGAGATGCATTTTGACCTCTGTAAGCCTGCTTGCAGAAAGTACAGTTACGTAACAACCTACCGTAACAGTAGATCTTCGAGAACAGCTCTTGCAGCAGGTTACACCATTAGGACTGAAGCCGGCAGGCATCAGGACCTCACGGAATTCTTCTAGCTAGCTATCTTCAGCGGGGACCGCCCCCGACATCAGGCGTAGTACATAAGGGGGTGGTCCTGCCAGATTCCCCAGTTCTCCCGCCGGAGACTCCTGGCTGCAGAATGACATCAGAATGGGAGACTGAGGATCCGTCATCAAAAGACAAAGGGTGTAAGCCCCTGCCCAAGGCTCGGTAAGCCATGCCTCCTCCAAGAGGGAATGGTGGGCGGGAAGGTACCTGCTGCAAGAGCTGTTCTCGAAGATCTACTGTTAGAAACATAGAAACATAGAATTTGACGGCAGATAAGGACCGCTTGGCCCACCCAGTCTGCCCATTTCCCTACCTGATGGATAAGCTGCAGATCCTAGTTAACCAGCAGCCTACTTCTTCCTACCCCAACCCCCTAGAATTGCCTTATGACTGTCCCATGCATGCTTGAATTCCACCACTGTTTTTGACTCCACAACCTCCTCTGGAAGGCTGTTCCATACATCCACAACCCTCTCTGTGAAAAAATACTTCCTTAAATTACCTCTGAGCCGCCCCCCTTCTATCTTCAAATTGTGCCCCCTTGTTCTTGCACACCTCTTTTTTTGAAAGATGCTACCCTCTTGGACTTTGTTGATTCCCTTGAGGTACTTGAAAGTTTCTATCATGTTCCCCCTCTCCCTCCTTTCCTTGAGGCAATACATATTAAGCTCCTTAAGTCTCTTTTCATATGTCTGTTACGGTAAGTTCTTACGTAACTGTACTATCTTACTTCGAGAAACAGCTCTTGCAGCAGGTTACACCATTAGGACTGATTTCCAAGCAATAGCATCTGTAAGCATTCTGGGAGGAGGAAACTAGAAAAGATCTTTGATAGGTCCTGACTCTAGGACAGGAAACGCTGTAGCACGACCAGGCCGAAACCGGCTCTCCACCGTGATGCAATATCCAGGCTATAGTGCCTAATGAATGTGTGCACAGAGCTCCAAGCAGCTGCGGCACAAATGGCAGAGGTGGAGACATTACGAAGTGCTGCAAACGAGGTAGCCACCCCCCTTGTCGAATGGCCTCCGGGAGGGGCTTCTGTTTGCTGTCGTAGCAGAATGAGATACACTGGACAAGCCAGCAAGAAAGAGACTGCTTTGAGACAGGTTGGCCCAGCATCCTCTCAGCAAAGGAAATGAATAGTTGCTCTGACTTGCGAAGCTGTTTAGTTCTGTTCAGGTAATACCTTAGACAGCGGTGAACATCCAGGGTGTGAAGCAATGCCTCTCCTCTATTGGAATATTTAGGAAGATATACAGGTAAATCCATGTTCTGGTTGAGAGTGAGGGCAGAGACCACCTTAGGCAAAAACTTAGGATTCGTCCTCAGAGATACTCTGTCCTGGAAGAAAATTAAATAAGGCTCCTTACACATGAGAGCGTGGAGCTCAGAACCTCTCCTTGCTGACGTGACAGCAACCAAAAATAACATTTTCCACGACAGAAGACGCAGCTCACAATCCGCGGCAGGTTCAAAGGGGGGAAGCGTGAGTTGTTCCAGGACAAAGAGTAAGTCCCATGGAGGAACTGGATCCTTAATGAGTGGCCTAAGGTGTAACACCCCTCTCAGGAAATCTCGAGAGGCATCAAGCTGTGCCACTGTGCGCTGTCCCACCGGGAAGTGATAAGCAGAAATCGCAGAGAGTGCACCTTAATAGAGGAGTAAGTGAGACCCAAATGGAATAGGGAAAGCAGGTATTCCAGCACCACTTTCACCGGGCATCCTAGAGGGGAAAGGCCGCGTGCTTGCGACCACAAGCAAAAGCGGCACCATTTCATGGCGTACGTCGCATGCGTTGCTGGCTTTCTGGCCACGGAAAGAACTTCCGCCACCTCCTGCGAGACCCCGTGTCGCAAAATGGCTATGTCTCTAGGAGCCACGCATGCAGGTTACAGTGAGCGTAAGTCTGGGTGGACTAGAGAACCTTCCTCCTGAGTCAAGAGATGGGAGCTGAAAGGCAACCGGATTGGAGGTTCCCGGGACAGCTGCATTAGCAAGCGGAACCAGATCTGTCTGGGCCAGAATGGGGCTACCAGGATCACTGCTGCATGCTCCCTGCACAGTTTGAGAAGAACTCTCTGGATCAACGGGAAGGGAGGGAAAACATAGAGGAATCTGTCCGCCCAGGAGAGGGCAAACGCGTCTCGCCAGAAAACACCAGGCCCTGGAACTAGCGAGCAAAAATTGGGCAGTTTTGCGTTGGATGGGGAAGCGAATAAGTCCAGTTCTGGAGTGTCCCATCAAAGAAACAGATTCTCTGCTACCCCTCGAAGAAGTTCCCACTCATAGACCTTGGCCTGGGAACGACTCAGGCCATCTGCAATTGTGTTGTCCACTCCAGAAACGTGAACTGCAATCAGGCTTGCGCCGTGTCAGATTACCCAATCCCACACCCTCATCGCTTCCCTTCAAAGGGGGTAAGAGTGTGCGCCTCCTTGTTTGTTGAGGTAATACATCACCGCCGTATTGTCTGTTTGGAGCAAAAGAGTATTCAGCAGGATCTCTGACTGAAAGGCCTGCAGGGCGTAAAGGACCACCCTCATCTCCAGAATGTTGATGTGGAGATGAGCTTCTTGAGGGGTCCACATTCCCTGGGACCTCATCCCGTTCAGGTGTGCTCCCCACCCCAGCCCTGAGGCGTCTGTGGAAAGAATCACCTCCGAGGACGGTGCTGTGAACGGAACACCCGCAGAGAGTGTACCTGGGTCTAGCCACCACTGCCAGTCTCGAATCACAGCATTCGTGATTCTGACCGGCTGCTGCATGTGGTCTTGCCTTTGGTCCCACTGCACCTTGAGCATCCACTGAGTTACTCGCATGTGGAGCCTTGCCAAAGGGATGGTTGGAATGGCCGCAGCCATGTGTCCGAGCAAACAAAGGACCAGCCTGGCAGGAGCAGTCTTCTTCGCCGAGAAGTCCCTGATGAGGGATCTGATGCGTTCCACTCTTTCGTCGGGAAGAAATGCTTTCCCTTGGACGGTGTCTAGAACTGCGCCTATGAACTGCAGCTTCTGTGACAGTACGAGGAGAGACTTCTCGTAATTGATTAGGATGCCCAGAGACTGGAACAGGGCCTGGGTGCTCTGGATAGCCAGCAACAATGCCTCTCTGGAGGCGGCCATGAGAAGCCAATTGTCCAAGTACGGGAACACATAGTGGCCCTGTCTCCTTAAAGACGCTGTCATGACTGCCATGCACTTGGTAAAGACCCTGGGGGCCGATGACAGTCCGAACGAAAGAGCTCGGAACTGAAAATGGTGGCCAAGAAACTCGAAGCGCAGGAACCTCCTGTGCGCTTGAGCCACAGGGATATGCAGGTAGGTGTCCTGCATATCTAGGGACGCTAAGAAGGTGTCCTGCTTTAGCATGGGAATGAGACCCTGAAGGGTCACCATGTGAAATCGTTTGTAGGCGACTGATATATTTAGGTCGCTGAGGTCCAAGATTGGACGGAGATCCCCTGTTTTCTTCGGAACCAGAAAGAAGTGGGAATAGTATCCGGATCCTATCTGGTTCTCTGGAACATACTTCACCGCTCCCTTCTGCAGGAGCATGAGTATTTCTTGCCTGATAAGCAATTTGTGCTGACCCGAGTAATGGGAGAGCAGAGGAGGCCTCGAGGGTGGCTTGTCTGCGAATTCTATAAAGTGGCCTCTTTCGACCAACTGAAGGACCCACCTGTCGGTGGTTATGGACTGCCACCCTGGCAGGTAGTCCACAATGCGACCCCTGACCTTGACGTCCTGTTGATCCTGAGGGGCGGGGGCCGGGAAGGAGTCATGCTGTAGCGGCTGAGGGTCCAGCGGGCTGAGCCGGCTTAGCTGGACGCTGGCTTCGGCCTGCGGACGACTTCCCCTGGGCTCTGCGGGAGAAGGAGCCCCTCTGTTGCGGGCTGGTGCGGGACTGCTGTCTCTGCACCTGGCCTCAACAACTTTGGTTCCTATGAAAGGAACTAAGCTTGGGTCTGTACATAGCCTGGACAGACCGCACCGCCTTCCCAGCCTCTTGAAGTTTGGTGAGGACCTTCTCTGAGGACTCACCAAAAAGAACTTCTCCATGAAACAAGGCATCCAGGATGTTCTTCTGGACATCCGGGGTGAATCTGGAGACACGGAGCCATGAGTGTCTCTGGAGGCATACACCCGAAGCTGCCGCTCTGGCCGAGGAGTCCGCGGAATCGTATGCGGCTCGCAGCACCTGGGTTGCCACGTCCGAACCTGTACGGAGGAGTTGCAACATCTCCTCCTTCTGCTCATCATCTGGCAATTTGTCCACCAGGTCCAGGCCCTGCTCTCACAAGGCATTTTGGAACTGTACCATGTGGGTTAAGTAGTTCAGGGATCTGATGGCGCAAGTAGCGGAAGCATACGTGTGCCTGCCCATAGCGTCCAGCTGTTTGGACTCCGGGTCCAGTGGCAGGGTGCTCAAATGTTGCTGTCTCTGGGACCGGTCATGAGAGGCTGTGATGACCAAAGAGTCAGCCAGAGGATGTGAAGACAGATACTGGTCCTCCCTAGGGGCCTTGTACAGGTGGTCAGCTTTCTTCAGCATCGCCGGGAGCGAGTGTGGATGTTTCCATGCTGCCTTGGTGACGTCCACGAAAGTGTCCACCAAGGGTGGTACCACCACAGGCTTAGGATCTTTCTGCCGAAGATACCTGGCGAGGCGTAGTCTCTTGGGGTCTAATTCTTCCGCATCCCAGCCCATGTTCTCTTGGATATGCCTCATGATCTCTGAGAATGATGGGTCATCCGGAGGAGATCTAGGAATTTCACGTGGGTCTGGAGAAGGGATATGGATCGGAGAGGGGGACCTGGATCCTTCCGAGAATTCCAATCCCGTGTCCTCCGTCGAAGGCGAACGGCAGTGTCTTCTGGGTCTCTTAGGGCTGGGTGACCCTGAAGAAGATCTGGACGGAGGTCTCCTTTTGTCTGGTCTCCCCCTAGGAGGATCCGCCGGCTCCTGTGGGGGAAAGTACTCGGCCTGCCACCCCGGACGGAGTAGGGGGCGCAGGGGCCGGTGGGGTCGCAGGTGGAGGAGGAGGAGGAGGAAGAGGAGGAGGGGTGGGAACCACATCCCTTTTTATGGTGTCCCACCAGTAAGTGAACAACTCCTTGACCTCGGATATGGAGAGGCCCAACGATGGACGGGGCTCCAATGGCCGGTCGTCGGGTTCCGGCGTCGGCTCCCCAGGGGTCTCAGGTTCCGGAGAGGGCTCCTTGGGGAGTGCAACAGAACCGGGTTCGCCCGTCTGGTCCTCAGGCTGGGTCAGCTCCTCCTCCATAACCATCTCCTAACCGACGTCGGTGGGAGGCGTCAGGGTCCTCTTCTCAATGGGTATGGACATCGGTCCCCCGGCCGACGACCGAGAAGACGTAGGCCTAATCGGTGACGGGCATCTGGCGGTCGACGGTTCCTGGGACCTATGGTGTAGGGCCGGCGTCAGATGGGCCAGCGCCGGGTCCGATGGCTTCTTTAAGGAGTTAAGCTCTTTGGTCTTCCTCTGGGGAGGAGGAGGCAAGGAGGCAGACCTGACGTTGGGTTCGGAACGGCGGGAACCAGACTTATGGTGGTGATGACGGTCCCCCGACCTGGCCAGGGCCTTAGAAGAGGAAGATGAGGAAGGCCTGGAGGTCTTGGCCTGTGAGACAGAAGAGGAGCCCGAAGGGGTCTTCATCGCTGGGGGGGGAGGCTGAGAATGGGCTCGGGAAGGACAGCGGTCAGACCGGGAGCCGGAGCTATGGGAGTCAAAGGCCCTAGACGGGGACTTGGATCTAACTCTCTCCCTGTGCTTCTCTGGATGTCTCTGGGCCTTCTCTGAGGATTCCTCCTTGGAGGCTGCGTCCATGGTCTTGATTTTTTCTTCGAGCAGGAACACCTGAAGTGCCTTCTGGCAACGGATCCGGGTCCGGCTGTTGAACCCCTGGCAAAAAGAGCAGGACCGGGTGTCGTGGTCTGGGCCCAGGCACCGGACGCAGGCCGAATGCGGATCCTTAAACGGGATTTGCTTCCCACAGGCGCACTTCGAAGGATGGCCTTCAATGGAGGTTGGAGAGGACATCAGACAGCAAAACAGCCTAAAAAACAAACTTTTTCCCAAAGGAAGAACTTAACTGAGCGTGGCGCGCTAGAAACTAGCCGAAGGGTCAAGACATGCACGTCGACTGCGGGTAAGAACTGGGGAATCTGGCGAGACTGCCCCCTTATGTACTACGCCTGACGTCAGGGGCGGGACCGACGTTGGGGGCGGTCCCTGCTGAAGATAGCTAGCTAGAAGAATTCTGTGGGCTCCTGACGCCTGCCAGCTTCAGTCCTAATGGTGTAACCTGCTGCAAGAGCTGTTTCTCGAAGTAAGATCTAAAGCTACCAACAGTCCCTATTTTCCCAGGATAGTCCCTATTTTAGGCAGCACGTCCCAGTGTCCCCACAAGTTTTGCAAAATGTCACTTTTGTCCTGGTTTTTGCTTACTTGTCCCAGTTTTGTCCCTTTTTTTTCTGACTGCTAATCCGTGAGTGACAGTTATTTCAGCACCACTGTGGCACTGCTTGGACTGGACAGCAGTTTGCAACTTCAACCCTTACGCCTGTGTTGCACTGCAATCATGTCAGTGGGAGCACAGTAAAGCATGTTCCTTCCTGTTAGATTAGAATGGGTAGTAGTGCAGACAAGTACATGTGGATGTCTGCCTGCCAGCAGCTGAGAGGGCCTCCAGGCAGAGAAGAGACCGGCAGCAGGGAACTAAGGTACCCGAATCTGTTCACTTGTAGGGAAGTGTGTGAAAACAATCTGGTGTGGTGGTGGGAGTCACTGAAGTGAAGTTTGCTCAGCAAATGAGGCGAGTGCAAGTGTGTTGGATGGGACTGTCAGGAGGAGCAATACATGCAGCTCAAATGTCTGATCACAGTTTAACGCAGGTTGGCTTCTAATGAACTTTCTGTACATCATGATTTGGAGCTTGCTGCAGCAGAATGATGTAATGTTTTAATCTGAAAGTTTGCTACTGGTATTATTATGGGGCAGCATGGCCAGGGTAAGCAGCAACATTTAATTGATTGTGCGCAGCGCTGTGTGCGGCGGTGCCTGTGGGAGTGACACGGTGGGGTGGGGTGTCATGGTCAGGATGGACCGTCCCAGTTTTAGTCCTTGAAAAGTTGGTAGCTTTATGCAGAACTGCAAGCAGGAGATCAGCCCTAGGACAGGATGTTTCATTTGGCTATACCACTTTGATTCCATGAAAGCACGCACACCAGTTGAACTTTGTACTAACATCTCTGTGTTTTACTATCTCTTCTTTTCTTTAAGGGGTCCAAGGCACCACTGAGTCAGACAAAGTGACTCATTTTACAGGGAGTCTCGCAACCATGAAGGAAAAGCAGCCTTCAGTGACAGTCGCTGGTGCACTCATTCTTTGCACAACCGTACTGATTGTTGGCATTACACAGCTTGGCTTGTTCATGGTACAAACAGAGGGATGGCCGGTGCTGCATGATGCCTTGAATGAAATAGAAGAGGGTGAATCAGAAAAGGAAATTGGTGTGAAGGACTTGTTAATAAATGGGACATGAAAAGATTCCACCTTAAATCTGAATTTGTTAATGTAGTATGAACATTTACAAGTGGTGTATCTTCAGTGGGATACACCACTGCCTGTGGGAATAGGAATTGTGTATGATCTGATGTTGTATCCAATATTTTTGAGTGATTAAATGCTTGTTATATCAGTAAAGATTCCTTTAAGCCCAATTTGGCTATACAAGAAGTTGGTTGTCCAGTTCTGAAGGCCTTACCAAAAAAAGGTGTGGAGAGGGTGGTGCGGGTACAAAGGAGGGCAACCAAGATGGTGAAGGGGCTGGACCACTTGCCATATGAGGAGAGACTTTGAGTCCTTGACATGTACTCTCTGGGGCAGAGGAGGGAGAGAGGAGACATGATAGAAACTTTTAAGTTCCTAAAAGGGATCAATAAAGTGCCTACATAAAACCTATTCCAATTGAAGGGGTGTCCCAGGAAAAGGGGTCATGATCTCCAACTTGAGGGGAATAAGTTTAGGGGTGACATCATGAAATACTTCTTTATCTAGAGGGTGGTGGACACCTGGAATGGTCTGCCTAAAGAAGTAGTGGACGAGAATACAGTGGGGGGGGGGTTCAAGAGGGCTTGGGACAAACACAGAGGGCTTTTGAAGGGAGGGAGAGGGAAATCAGAGCAAGGCTTGAGGATGCTAGACAGATGGGCAGATTAGGTGGGCCTGACGGTCCTTTTCTGCTGTCATTTTCCTATGTTCCTGTGTTCAAATGTTGAGGGTACAGGCTATACAACCAGGTTAACAGAGGTAAACGCAGAAGGAAGGTCCCTGCTGGATTCGGTTAGTAAGGATTTGGAAAATCTTTACTACCTGTATGCTAAAAACATTCTTAATTTTGATTTTTCTTTTAAATATCCATATTTTGGAAAAGGGACACAAGAGCAGAACTGCTTTGAAGCCTTTGGGCTGTATGCTGTGCTCACTCTTGGGGAAAATAGTCAGTTTAGGATTTTTTTCTGTTGGAGAGGGAGGTGAATGTTTTTGTAAACCCACAGTCTTGGGAACCTTTTTAACTGCAGGGTGAGTCCCAGGCTCATTACTTCCAGGACCCACTTGTCTGTGGTGTTTTTCCACTCCTGAAAAAAGTGAGCCAGCCTTGCCCCCACTGGCAATGGATGGGCAACCTGGACCAACTCGCCAGGGGTTCTACTTAGGCTGGGGTTGAGTCAGCACACTTACAGTGCCTTCTACCTCTGGCTCTGAAGAAACCCCTCAGCTGGGAGAAGTCATAGGTGAGGAAACTACAGGGAAAATATCCCCTACCCCCACCTCCCCATCCTTAAGGCCTGATGAAAGTGGCAGCCTTTTCCTTCTCAGTGTTGCTTTTGCAGGTGGCTTTGTACTCATCTACCTTTTCATATATGCCTCTGTCTTGTCACCAAACAGGGAGTTTCTCTCACAAGGAAAATCCACAGCCTTTGACTGAGTGTCCTGGGAGAGGTTGGTGGTCCTGAGCCAAGCAAACTTTGTCAGGGACACTGCATGAGCCATGACTCTAGAGGCAGTGTCATTGGTGTCCACTGCCATATGGAACTGATATTTTGTGACATCCATGGCTGTCTTAGCAGTGTCTGCTAAGTCTTGTGCTGGGTCATCAGATACTTCCTCGCTCATGGCCAGCATGGAGTTCCACAGAGCCTTCTGATACGGAGTAGTATAAGCCATGTAGGCTGCTTGCCTTAGAAGCAAGGATGCTGAACTGTATATATTTTTCCCCATGCTATCAAGCTTCCTGGAGTCCTTATTCGGAAGCTGAGTAGAGAAGGGACTTTTGCCTTGTCACAGGCCGCAGTCTGTACCACTCCTTCCTGGTCAGGGTGGGAGTAAAGGTAATCAGCACCCTGTTTATCCACCTGGTATTTCTTTTCTATTTTTCTTGTCAGTACCAAGGGTAGAGGTCAGTGTCTGCAAAAGCTTGCAGGTTGCCTTCTTGAGTGGCTTATGAACTAGTAGAAGCAGCTTCTTGGTTAGGGTTAACTTACACATATGCCCAGTCTCTGTGCCCTTGGGGAGTCCATTCAGGTAAAGGTTATCCTGACAAAACCTGCCTTTCAGGTCTAGGCGTTTTTCCCAACGTGCCTCAGTACAGTGCAATAAAGAGATAGTGGCCAAGCTAATCTGGAGGGTGCAAACTTCCACCACTGCCACATGTCCCTCCGCTTCCTCCATGTGCTTCTCAACCCAAGTGAGGTGATCATTTAAAGGAAAAGTAAAGATTGCAGGATCACTCATATTATGAAAGCCCATGAAAAATCTTTCGAATGAGGTATAGAGCTTACTCATAGGTGTCAGGAGTCCTGAGATAGGAATATCTATATCATCTGTAAATTTACATCAAGGCAACAGTCATTTCGTGGAACCTTGAAACATAAAGTGATGTACCTCAGGGATGAGCTGTATGTTGTTAAACAGAACTTGCCACTCAGTGACATCACTTTCTGTTTCAAGACTCTGTGAAATGACTACTGCCTTGATTTACTTTGCATAGCATTTCGCTATGCATATCCCAGAACTCCTGACACCTATAGGTAAGCCCAATACCCAATATGAAAGATTATTTAATGGGCTTTCACAATTTAAGTGATCCCTGCAACATTTAGTTTCCCCTAAATTGTCGTTGCTGACTACTGAAGTATTTGTTAATGTATTCTCCCTCTAACCCCTTCCCCCAGGTTGCATGGTGAGACGAGCAACTTGTTGTTCAGTGTGCTTTCCTGGTAAAACATTTCAATAGATAAATAAAATTATTTTTTATTTTATTTTCTGGAGGTTCCGGATTTCTTTTAGTAGGGTCTCAAAGTGATTTGTGGTAAGTCACTCACATTCTACTTTGGTTTCATACTCCTGGCCTTTAGAGCTGGCTGGGAGACACTGCAACTGCAATCTGAGCTCCAAAGTCAGAAGCCAACTTCATACTTGTCCAGCTTTGATTTTTGGGACCTGAAATGGGTCATCTTGTCTTCTCTCTCTTGTCCCATCAGCATTTTGTTGAAAATCGTGAGGTTAAAATCTCTGGGGAGCAAGGATCTCCTCTGTTTAGCTTGCTACCAGCTCCATGACATCACCAATTTAGGCATGGCTTGTTAAAGCTATAGTTGCACCAGTGACCCCTAGTTAGTGAAGTTTAAACCCATATGTTAAGATTCCCTTTGACAATGTGAAACGATACCGAAAACATATAAGTTTAATGACACTGCAAGTCAATTTTTGGCTGTAGCTGTTTGTTCCAGTTGATCTGAAGCAACTACTTGAGTGGCAGATAGCTAAATATCTACACATACAGTAGCAGAATTATCATACCATTACCATGAACTATTGGCAAAAATGTCAATAATATCTGAACATTCTTGAATGTGAAATTGTGTCCCTCACAATATTTTGATTAACATGAATTCCCAAAGCTCATGGAGAATGATTAACTTCTGATATTAATAAGAGACCTTAAAATATTATGTACACATTATAGAAAAAAGGGTGCCTTTGGCAGTAAATTTACCTTGATTCAGCTGTGACTTTGGAGGTACACTTCTTGGCCTTGATCTCCTTTTAAAAATAGGAGAAGGGGATTTTGGCAATGTATGTGTGTCCACGGCTTTAGATCTATCAACCTAGACAAGTGAAATGCACAAAACAAAAAAACTTCAATACGACACAGAAAGTTACTGTTGTATCAATATTAAGGGTGTTTATTGTGCTAGTGGTCTAGAAATGAGGGTTACTCACCTGTAACCGTAGCTCTAGGAGTGGTATATGGTGCACATCCACACTCTGGCAGTCTTCCTTTTCCTTTAAAACCAGCCAGAACATCTTTAAGCTAAGCTCCTCCCACTCACCCTGGTGGTATGCTCCTCGGCTCCACCCTGTGACATCAGATCTTGCATGCTGGAAGCAGGGATCTGTGTGCCACTTATCAATGGAGGATGGGTGGGTTGTGTGGATGGGCACCATACACCACTCCTAGAATACGGGATCACCAGGGCCCTTCCAACCATCACCCTACAGAGAACCTCTAAGTTATAGAAGAAGGAAAAGGTTGAACCAACGAGTGGTTCAGACCAAAACTGAAGGGGGATCCCATCAGGATGACAAAGAGGCCCCTGTGAGCTCTCATAAGAGAAGGAAGCATCCCTGCTTGTCTTTCCCAAGACAACCCTGACTCCCTCAGATGAGGAGCAGAGACAAGAGGTACCTAAGGGAGGGCCACAAGGGCCTTCCATTAGAGAAAAACAAACAGGGAGGAGGTATCGCCCAGAGACTGAGGTCCAAGTGGGGAAGGAGGGTGGGAAGCAGTGATGAATGGTGAAGATACACAGAAAGATAAGAATAACGGTAGGTACGTAATCTTCATATCTTATCTGTGTCAGTCTTCACGATTCATCACTGGTGGGTGATTACCAAGCCCCCTGATGGGGACCTGGTACCTAACTGAGGAGAGAAGTCCGTCAGCCTCCTGCGGGGGAGACACTGGAGAGGGGGAAACCCTTACAGGCCTAATTAGGCCTGGGACTGGTCAGGACGAGGCAGGTTCCCCCTCTCACTGGGGGAAGGAAGTCGCCCCTGAAGCTCCCGCCTCACCCTGTGGGAAAAAGGTGGGTTCCCTGGAAAGAGGAGGCAATCACCCTACACCAGGCCACTGGAGACCCTGGGGGTACACAATACCTGCCAGAAGTCACTCGGGGCTGTAGAGGGGGCTGAAGAACTCCTCCAAATGCAGAACGACGCCTCCCTAAAGGGGGAGGGCCAAGCGGGAGCTCAGTGATGTCCTCCTTGAGGGCAGACAATGTGTTCTGCGACATCATGGACTCCCATGGGGCATGGTCTTGGTAGGGTGGGAAAGCCTCGAAGTCGAGAGGCAATCCGCTGCCCACCAATTCTACTGCCCATTTGTCTGAGGTGATGAGGGGAGGGATCTGGGGATCTTAGTATCAAGCAACATTAAGGTAGGTCATCAATGCAGCAAAGCGGTGGAAAAGGCAAACAGAATTGTGGCATGTATTGGGATGGACATAACAAGCAGAAGGAGGGAGGTACTTATGCCTCTTTATAAAGTCATGGTGAGACTGCACCTGGAGTACGGGGTCCAGTTCTGGAGACCACACCTGCGCAAGGACATGGATGAGACTGACAGGGTGCAGAGAAGGGCAACCAACATGGTGCATAGTATGCAGGCGAAGTCATGAGGAGAGGTGGAGGGAACTGGATCTGTACCCACTAGAGATTAGAAAGGAGAGGGGGGGACATGAAAGAGACATTTAAGTACGTGAAGAGGATCAATAAAGTAAGGGGGAAGCTTATTTAGAGGAAAGTGGGGGTTAAAACTAGAGGGTATAGTCTAAGATCAGAGGGAGGAAGATTTAAGAACAATGTGAGGGGACGTTACTTCATGGAGAGGGTGGTGGAGGCCTGGAATAAACTACCGGAGGAAGTAGTGGGGGCAGAAATGGTGGAGGGATTGAAGAGGGCATGGGACGGACAAAAGGGGTTGGCAAGTGGAGGGAAGGGGAGGTCTTGTGACACAGGTAATGAGTATGCGGGGGGGGATGGGCAGAATTGATGGGCTAGAGGGTCTTTTTCTGCCACCAGATCTCTATGATTCTATGATTCTGTGTTGACCAGGCATGCCTGAAATGGTGGAGCTGATCTCTATAGGGAGGTGGAGCGAGGGCTGGATGGGTGGGAGGCTGACAGCCCGCAAACTGTCACTGAGCAGCCTTGAAATAGGCACCAGTACCAGCTGCTGGAGAGGCCCCACAACTCCAACTCCCAGGCATCTTAGAGCCCCAGCTGGCAAACTTGATTATAGGGTGCCAGGCCTGCTATTGCCCCAGCTGGAGCTGCTGCTGTTTAGGATGCTGAGATGGAAAGGGACGAACTTGAAGAACAAATTACTCACCTTAGTAATGTTGTTTCTTCTAATGGAGTCTTGCTGTATTCTGACAATAGCAGTGAGTCCCAACTTTCAAACTGCCCCGGAGATGAAAGAGTTAACTTTCCATGCCAGGCATGGAACGCTGAGCTCGAGCTCGGTTGAGACTCTGTCTGTTGCTGTTTGAACTCAAACTGTCAGATCTTTATGAGCTAAACTCACTGAGGTCCTGTGTGAAGCTGTAAACCTACACTAGCCAACTGGCTACTAACATAAAAACAATTTTTTTTTTGGTCCCAAAACAAAGACTCAAGTCGGGAAACCCAAAAAATGAAATAAACACAATACCCACTCACCTAAAGAAAGAGGGTGATAACAAAAAAGGGTGGGGCACCTCCTGAGTGCCAACACTGCTACTGCCCACCCACATCCCAAAAACAAAGGTTCTGAGAGGGGGAGGTCAGAATACAGCAAGACTCCATTAGAAGAAACAACATTACTAAGGTGAGTAATTTTTTCTTCAAACAACATGAAGTCTTGCTGTATTCTGACAATAACAAACTACCAACCAGTACCTCCATGGAGGAGGACAGAACCTACTTAGGAAATAGGCTCTGAAGCACAGTTGTGTTGGTAAACCGAGCATCACTCCCAGCCTGGATATCCAGGAGTAATGCTTGGTAAAAGTGTGAACTGTTTTCCAGGTAGCTGCTTGACATATCTCTAAGATAGGAATATCCCTGGCAGCAGCCAGGGAAGCAGCTGTACCTCTGGAAGAGTGAGCCCTCAGGCTTGAGGGTGGAACCTTACCTAGTTTTTCATAGTAAAATTGGATGCAAGAGACAATCCACCTGGCAATGGATCTTTTAGTGGCAGGTTTTCCTTTACCAACCTCACCATAAGTGAGGAACAGTTGGAGGGAGTCAAACCTGTGACCCTCGGTACATTCTATGTAGTAGCTAAGGGCTCTTTTCACGTCTAAACTGTGCAGCCTCCTCTCACCAGAGGAGGAATGGTCAGTGAAGTAAACAGGAAGAGACACAGATTGGTTAAGGTGGAAGTTTGAAACCACCTTAAGTAAAAACTTCCTGTTAGTCCTGAGGACCACCTAATCTCTATGGAAAGAGATAAAATCAGGCTCCACTGACAGGGCCTGTAACTCACTTATGCGCCTGGCAGAAGTGATGGCCACAAGGAACACAGTTTTCCAAGTCAAGTATTTAAGCTCTGCTGAGGACAGAGGCTCAAAAAGGGGTTGCATGAGCTGAGCAATGCAAACGTTAAGGTCCCAAGCAGGGGCAGGGTCCCTGAATGGCGGATTGGTATGAAGCAATCCCTTGAAAAACTTGGAGAATACAGGGTGAGCTGAAAGAGAAGAGGGCTTACCTGCTGAAATAAAAGCAGAGACAGCTGCCAGATGCACTCTTAGTGTAGCTGGTCTGAGTTCCAAGCTATCCAGGTGAACCATATAGTCAAGGACTGTGGGCAGGTCAGCAGAGTCTGGGGAAGTATGCCTCCCAGAGCACCATATGGAAAATCTTTTCCATTTAGAATTATAAGTAGTTCTGGTGGAAGGCTTCCTAGAAGCCTTTAGAATATCCATAACACCTTGGGAAACGTGTAAATCAGCAAACTCTAACTCTTTAAGAGCCAGGCCTTGAGATTGAGGGATTTAAGGTTCGGATACCAAACCCTCCCCTGAGAACAGATTAACAGATTGTAATTCCTGGGAAGAGACAGGGGAAGGTGGACTGCTAAAGATAATAGTAGAGGGAACCAGGGCTGTCTGGCCCAGTCTGGAGCAATCAGGATCAACTTGCAGGATTGAGATCTGATTTCGACTAACACTTTGAACAGAAGAGGGAAGGGGGGGAAATTATACAGAAACTTCCCTTTCCAACTGAGAACTAAGGCATCCAGGGGGACTGAGCCCAACACTGGGGGCATGCAGCAAAACAGGGGAAGTTGGTGATTGTCTGGGGCTGCAAAAAGATCTATCTGTGGGGTGCCCCATCTGGAGAAGATCACCTCCAAAACCAGGGGATCCAGTGACCACTCGTGATGGCCCTGAGATATCCTGCTGAGAGCATCTGCCAGGACATTGTCCTTGCCTGGGAGGTGTACTGCTGTGAGGGAGTTGTTCAGGGAATAGGCCAGAGACCACAACTTCATTGCTTCTGTGCACAACGCCGTAGACCAAGTGCCCCCTTGCTTGTTGATATACCACATTGTGGTGGTATTGTCTGTTCTCATCTGAACAACTTTGTTCTGAACAGACTTGGAAAAAACTTGAAGTGTTAGAAACACTGCTCTGAGTTCCAGCAGATTGATGTGAAGCAGAGACTCCTGAGGGGACCACAACCCTTGAGTGGTTAGGTCTCCCAAGTGAGCCCCCCACCCCAAGAGGGAGGCATCTGTAGTAAGGATTAAAGAGTGAGACTGACTGACAAAGGGGACTCCCTGTCTGAGATGTTCTGATCCTGCCACCAGTGCAGGGCCTGGATCAGGGTTCAAGTCACTGGTATCAGTTTGGTAAGAGGGTCCTTTTTCTGAGACCAAAAGGCTCTCAAGTGGAACTGAATGTCCCTCATCTGGAATCTTGCTCCCTGCACCACTGCTGTAGAAGCAGCCATGTGCCCCAGGAGCTGCAGAAAATGCCTTGCTGGTCGAGACACCTGTAGGGTGAATGAAGAAGCCAGTGTGATAAGGGTCCTTGCCCTGTCCAGGGGAATGAAGGCTCTGGCCTTTTCTGTATCTAGCTCTGCGCCTATGAAGGTGAGGAGCTGAACAGGCTCTAGAACTGACTTTGAAAGATTCAGAAGGAAGCCTAGAGAGGTGAGCAGTTGCTGAGTTACCTGTAGGTGTAACTTGACTTGGTCTGGGGACTTGCCCACTATGAGCCAGTAGTCCAGGTATGGGAAAATGGCAATTCTTTGCCTTCTTAGGGAAGCAACTACTACTGCCAGGCATTTTGTGAACACCCTTGGAGCAGAGGTTAGGCCGAAGGGCATTGCTCTGAATTGGTAATGGCCTGAGGGCAGCTCGAACCTGAGGTATTTTCGATGGGAGCTTCTGATGAGAATATGGAAGTAGGCATCCTTGAGGTCCAGGGAGACTAGCCAGTCCCCTGGCCTTAGAAAGGGTAGAATTATTCCCAGAGTCACCATTTTGAACTTTGGCTTTAAAAGGTGCTTGTTTAAGTATCTGAGATCCAGGATGGGCCGCCATTCTCCTGTCTTTTTGGGAGTAAGGAAGTACCTGGAATACAACCCTTTGCCTTGGTGTAGGGATGGAACCCTTTCCACAGCTCTGAGAGCCAGGAGGGAAGAGACCTCTGCCTCTAGGGCAAGTGCCTCTGAGGGATTTGCAGGTGGAAAGGATCTGGTTCTCAGCTTTGGACATTTTTTGAAGCTGAAAACCAGTCCCTGGCTTACTACTTCCAGGACCCATTTGTCTGATGTTAAAGACTCCCAGTCCTGGACAAAGTAAGCCAGCCTGCCCCCTACAGGTGGTGGAGAATCGGCCCTGGCAAACCCATCAGGGTGCCTGTTTGGCAGGGGGTTTAAGCTGAGGGGTGGAAGCAGGCCTGCTTGTACCCCTTCTGCCTCTCCCTCTAAAGAACCCCCTCTGAGCATGGGCAGAAGAGGAGGCCTGGGCTTGGTAGAAAGGCCTATGAAAAGGCCTGCCCCTGCCCCTGGGATGCTGCCTCTGAGGAGTGGCTTGCCTTTCCTTGGCCTGAGCACTCCTATAGGTGGTCCTATATTCATCCATTTTCTTCATGTAATTCTCTGTTTGCTCCCCAAACAGAGAATTACCCACAACAGGAAAATCCATGGCCTTAGTCTGGGTATCCTGTGACAGGCTAGTACATCTGAGCCAAGCCATTCTATGAAGTGCCACAGATGTAGCCATGACTCTAGGTGAAACATCATTGGAGTCCACTGCAACATGGAACTGCACTGTGGATGCCTCAATACCATCAGCAGCCACCTGCTCCAGCTCCTTGGCAAGCTGGCCAGGGACCTGTTTAGCTAAAGCCATGACAGTGTCTCATCTAGATTTCTGATACCTAGCTGTATAGGCCATATAATTGGCCTGCCTGAGTCCCAAGGATGCTGCCATGTACTGTTTCTTTGCCATGGCATCAATCCTTCTGGAGTCCTTGCCTGGGGGATGTGAAGCCAAGGGTATATTAGCCTTATCGCAGGCTGCAGCCTGCACTACCCCAACATGGCTGCATTGTTGTGTAAGGAACTCCGTATCTGAGCCTGACAGAGTATACCTCTTGTCCATTCTTTTATCAACAGGAGGTATAGTATTAGGAGTCTTTAAAATCTTAAATGTCTGTTTCCCAAAAGATTTGTGTAAGGGAATAGACAGCCTCCTAGACTCTGGGATATCCATCATTTCCACACAGTCAGGCTCTTAATGGTCATCCACAGCTTCTTCCAAAGGAAGCTGAAGGGTTTCTGCCATTTTCTTGTAAAACATGAAATGGGAGGGGGACTCAGAAAGCCTAGGAGGAGAAACTCCTGAAGGTCTGTCTGGGGAGATGTCCGGGTCAATGGGCACATCCAGACTTTCAAAACCACATTCACTTTCCTCATACTCCTCTTCCTCCTCCTCCAGTTCATAATATTCTTCCAAATCATAATCCGGAACCAGTGGAACCGGCCGAACCGAGCGCCTTCCCGATGGTGCTGGTTCGGTCGGAACCGGGGAAAGCGACTGCACAATTTTTATCGCTTTGGCTATTTCATCAGTGGTTGAAGAAGAAAAGTACAGTTACGTAAGAACTTACCGTAACAGTAGATCTTCGAGAACAGCTCTTGCAGCAAGTTACACCATTAGGACTGAAGCCGGCAGGCGTCAGGACCCCACAGAAATCTTCTAGCTAGCAGTCTTCAGCGGGGACCACCTCCGACGTCGGTCCCGTCCCCGTCAGGTGTAGTACATAAGGAGGTGGTCCCACCAGAATCCCCAATTCTCCCGCCGGAGACTCCCGGCCACTGGATGACATCAGAAGGGAAGACCAAGAATCCGCCATCAGAAGAAGAAGAAGAAGAAAGAGCGTTAGCTCCTGCCAAGGCCTGGATAGGCCATATCTCCTCCAAGAGGGAATAGTGGGCAGGAAAGTACCTGCTGCAAGAGCTGTTCTCGAAGATCTACTGTTACGGTAAGTTCTTACGTAACTGTACTATCTTACTTCGAGATACAGCTCTTGCAGCAGGTTACACCATAGGACTGATTCCCAAGCAATAGCGCCTCTAAGCATTCTGGGAGGAGCGAACGGAGAGATCTTGAATAAATCCTGACTCTAGGACAGGAGACCCTGTAGAACGGCAAGGCCGAAACCGGCTCTCCGCCGTGAGGTAATATCCAGGCTATAGTGCCTAATAAATGTGTGCAGTGAGCTCCAAGTAGTCACGGCACAAATGGCCGAGGTGGAGACATTACGCAGTGCTGCAAAGGAGGTAGCCACCCTCCTTGTCGAGTGGCCCCAGACTGTGCCTGGAAGGGGCTTCTGTTTATTGTTGTAGCAAAAGGAAATACACTGGACAAGCCAGTGAGAAAGGGTCTGCTTTGAGACTGGTTGGCCCAGCATCCTCTCAGCAAAGGATATGAACAGCTGCTCAGATGTGCAAAGTTGTTTAGTCCTGTTCAAGTAGTACCTTAAGGAGCGGTGAACATCCAGGGTGTGAAGCAATGCCTCTCCTCTATTACAGTACTTGGGAAAGTACACAGGCAGATCGATGTCCTGGTTAAGAGTAGAGGCAGAGACCACCTTAGGCAGGAATTTAGGATTTGTCCTCAAAGACACTCTGTCCTGGTGGAAAATTAAATAAGGTTCCTTACACATGAGAGCATGAAGCTTGGAAATTCTCCTTGCTGACATGACAGCAACTAAAAATAACGTTTTCCACGACAGAAAACGCAGCTCGCAATATGCAGCAGGTTCAAAGGGGGGAAGCGTGAGCTGTTCCAGGACAAAGAGTAGGTCCCAAGGAGGGACGGGATCCTTGATGGGTGGCCTCAGGTGTAACACCCCCCTCAGGAAGTCCCGAGAGGCATTGAGTTGTGCCACTGTGCGCTGACCTACCGGAAAGTGGTAGGCCGAAATCGCACAGAGGTAAACTTTAATAGAGGAGTAGGCGAGACCTGAGTGGAATAGGGAAATCTGGTATTCCAGGACCGATTTCACTGGGCATTCTAAGGGGGAGAGGCCGTGTGCCTGAGACCACAGGCAAAATCAGCACCATTTCATGGCATCCGTTGCATGCATTACTGGCTTTCTGGCAGTGGAAAGAACTTCCGCCACCTCTTGCGAGACCCCGTGTCTCAAAATGGCTGTGTCTCGAAGAGCCAGGCATGCACGTTCAGTGAGCGTAAGTCCAGGTGGACTAGAGAACCCTCCTCCTGAGACAGTAGATGGGAGCTGAAAGGCAACAGTACTGGAGGTTCCCGGGACAATTGTGTCAGCATGGGGAACCAGATCTGCCTGGGCCAGAAAGGCGCTACCAGGATCATTGTTGCGTGCTCCCTGCGTAGTTTGAGAAGAACTCTCTGGATCAACGGGAAGGGAGGGAAAGAGCAGAGGAATCTGTCTGCCCAGGAGAGGGACAACGCGTCTCGCCAGAAAACACCAGGCCCTGGATCTAGTGAGCAAAAATTGGGCAGTTTTGCGCTGGATGGGGAAGCGAACAAGTCCAACTCTGGAGTTCCCCATCAAAGAAACAGATCCTCCGCTACCTCCTGAAGGAGTTCCCATTTGTGGACTCTGGCCTGGGAACGACTCAGGCCATCTGAGATTGTGTTGTCCACGCCGGGAACATGAACTGCAATCAGGCTCGCGCCGTGTCGGATTACCCAATCCCACACTCTCATAGCTTCCCTGCAAAGGGGGTAAGAGTGTGCGCCTCCTTGTTTGTTGAGGTAATACATCACCGCCATATTGTCTGTCTGAAGCAGAAGAGTACTGGACGGGATTTCTGACTGAAAGGCCTGCAGGGCATAAAGGACCGCCCTCATCTCCAAAACATTGATGTGGAGGTGAGCTTCCTGAGGGGTCCACGTTCCCTGGGACTTCACCCCGTTCAGGTGTGCTCCCAACCCCAGCCCTGAGGCATCTGTGGAGAGGATTTCTTCTGGGAATGGCACTATAAACGGAACACCCGCAGAGAGTGTCCCTGGGTCTAGCCACCATTGCCAGTCTCGAATCACGGCGTTCGTGATTCTGACCGGATGCTGCATGTGGTCTTGCCTTTGGTCCCACTGCACTTTGAGCATCCACTGAGTTACCCGCATGTGGAGCCTTGCCAAAGGGATGGTTGGAATGGCCGCAGCCATGTGTCCGAGCAGGCGAAGGACCAACCTGGCGGGGACAGTCTTCTTCGCTGAGAGATCCCTGATGAGGGATCTGATGTGTTCCGCTCTTTCCTCGGGAAGAAAGGCTTTCCCTTGGATGGTGTCCAGAACTGCGCCTATGAACTGCAGCTTCTGGGACGGTACGAGGAGAGACTTCTCGTAGTTGATAAGAATGCCCAAAGACTGGAACAGATCTTGGGTGTTCTGAATAGCCAGCAACAGCACCTCTTTGGAGGCGGCCATGAGAAGCCAGTCGTCCAGGTACGGGAACACATAGTGGCCCTGTCTCCTTAGAGACACTGCCACGACTGCCATACACTTGGTAAAGACCCTGGGGGCCAATGACAGTCCGAAGGGAAGAGCCGGAACTGAAAGTGGTGGCCGAGAAACTCGAAGCGCAGGAACCTCCTGTGCGCTCGAGCTACGGGGATGTGCAGGTAGGCGTCCTGCATGTCCAGGGACGCTAGGAAGGCGTCCTTTTTCAGCATGGGAATGAGACCTTGGAGGGTCACCATGCAAAAACGTTTGTAGGCGACCAACATGTTGAGGTCGCTGAGGTCCAGTATTGGACGGAGGTCCCCTGTTTTCTTCGGAACCAGAAAGAAGTGGGAATAGTATCCGGATCCTTTCTGGTTCTCCGGGACGTACTCCACCACTCCCTTTTGAAGGAGCGCGAGTACCTCTTGCCTGATGAGCGATCTGTGCTGACCCGAGTAACGGGAGAGCAGAGGAGGCCTTGTGGGTGGCTTGTCCATGAATTCTATAAAGTGGCCTTGTTTGACCAATTGAAGAACCCACCTGTCGGTGGTTATAGACTGCCACCCTGGCAGGTGGTCCGCAATACGACCCCCGACCTTGGTGTCTCATTGATCCTGAGGGGCGGGCCGGGAAGGAGTCATGCTGTGGTGGCTGAGGGCCCTTCAGGCTGGGCCAACTTTGTAGGGCGTTGGCCTGGGCCTGCGGACAACTTCCCCTGGGCTCTGCGGAAGAAGGAGCCAATCTGTTGTGGGCCAGTGCGGGACTGCTGTCTCCGTATCCAGCCTCGAAAACGGCTTCGGTTCCTGCGAAAGGAACTGAGCTTGGGTCTGTACATGGCTTGAACAGACTGCACCGCCTTCCCGGCCTCTTGAAGTTTGGTGAGGACCTTCTCCGAGGACTCACCGAAAAGAACTTCTCCATGGAACGAGGCATCCAGAATGTTCTTCTGGACGTCTGGGGTAAATCCAGAGACATGGCCGAGGAGTCTGTGGAATTGTACGTGGCTCGCAGCACCTGGGTTCCCACGTTCGAACCCGTGCGGAAGAGTTGCAGCAACTCCTTCTTCTGCTCACCTTCTGGCATCTTTTCCACCAGATCCAGTCCCTACTCCCACAAGGCATTCTGAAACTGGACCATGTGGGTTAAATAGTTGAGGGACCTAATGGTGCAGGTAGCGGATGCATACGTGCGCCTGCCCATAGCGTCCAGCTGCTTGGACTCTGGGTCCAGTGGCAGGGTGCTCAAATGTTGCGGCCTCTGGGACCGGTCATGTGAGGCTGTAATGACCAGAGAATCGGCCAGAAAATGTGATGCCAAGTACTGGTCCTCCCTAGGGGCCTTGTACAGGCGGTCAGCTTTCTTTGGCATTGCCGGGAGTGAGTGTGGACGTTTCCACGCTGCCTTGGTGATGTCCACAAAGGTGTCCACCAAGGGTGGCACCACCACAGGCTTTGGATCTTTTGGCCGAAGATATCTGGCAAGGTGTAGTCTCTCGGAGTCGAGTTCCTCTGCGTCCCAGCCCATGTTCTCCTGGATATGTCTCATAATCTCTGAGAACAATGGGTCATCCAGAGGAGATCTTGGGAGCTCACGTGGGTCCGGAGAAGGGACGCTGATTGGAGAGGGGGATCTGGATCCGTCCGAGAAGTCCGATCCCGTGTCCTCTGTCGAAGGCGAATGGCGGCATCTTCTGGGTCTCTTGGGGCTGGGTGACCCTGAAGAAGATCTGAACGGAGGTCTCCTCTTGTGTGGTCTACCCCAGGAGGTTCCTCAGGCTCCTGGGGGGAAGGTACTCAGCCTGCAGCCCCGGATGGAGTGGGGGGCGCTGGGGGCCGGTGGAGTAACGGGTGGAGGAGGAGGAGGAAGAGGAGGAGGTGTGGGAACCACATCCTTTTTTATGGTATCCCACCAGTAGGTGAACAGCTCCTCAACCTCTGAAATGTTGAGGCCCTACGACAGACCGGGCGCCGGTGGTCCGTCGTCGGGTTCCGGCGTCGGCTCCCCAGGGGTCTCGGGTTCAGAAGAGGGTTCCCTGGGGGGTGCGACAGGACCGGGTTCGCCTGTCTGGTCCTCGGGCTGGGTCAGCTCCTCCTCCGTAAGCGCCTCCTGACCGACGTCAGTGGGAGGCGTGGGGTTCTCCTCTCAACAGGAACGGGCGCGGTCCCCAGCTGGCGCTATGGTGGTGAAGGCCTAACCGCGACAGGCGTCTCATGGCCGCCGGGGTCTCTGGGCCGGGGTGCTGGCCGACGTGCCGGGATCCAACGTTCTTCTGAGCGTAAGTCAGCCCTTGGTCTCCGCTGGGGTGGAGGGGGCAGGAGACTGACCAGGCCGGGGTCCGGGTGACGGGATCTGGACTTGTGGTGGTGGTGGCAGTCCCCTGACCTCAGCAAGGCCTTGGAAGCTGAAGAAGAGGAAGGCCTGGAGGTCTTGGCTGGAGGAAAAGAAGAACCCGAAGAAGTCTTCACCTCAGCCGGGGGAGGCTGAGAGCGGGCCCGGGAAGGGGAGCGGTCGGACCGGGAGCTAGAGTTACGGGAGTCGGAAGCCCTAGAAGGGGATTTTGATCTCACCCTGTCCCTATGCTTTTCGAGGTGTCTCCGGGCTTTTTCCGATGATTTCCCCTTGGAGGCTGAATCCATGGCCTTCACTTTTTCCTCGAGAAGGAACGCTTGCAGGGCCTTCTGGCGACGGATCCGGGTCTGGCTATTGAATCCCTGACAGAAGGTACAGGCCCGGGTCTCGTGGTCTGGGTCTAGGCACCGGACGCAGGCTGAATGCGGGTCTTTAAAAGAGATCTGCTTCCCACAGGCGCACTTCGATGGATGGCCTTCCACGGAGGTTGGAGAGGACATCAGATGGTAGACTTCGTAGAAAAATGAACTTTTCCAATTGGAAGAACTTTACCAGGCGTCGCTCACTAGAAACAGACCGCAAGGGTCGAGACATGCAAGTCTCATCAGCGGAAGAACTGGGGATTCTGTGGGACCGCCTTGGTACTATGCCTGATGTCGGGGAGGATCAACGTTGAGGCGGTCCCCGCTGAAGACTGCTAGCTAGAAGATTTCCGTGGGGTCCTGATGCCTGCTGGCTTCAGTTCTAATGGTGTAACCTGCTGCAAGAGCTGTATCTCGAAGTAAGATCTTTTGGATCCACACCGGCTGATTTTTCCTTTCTTGTTCTCTTAGCCGGAACCAACTCCTCGGAATCGGTTCTCCTTTTGCCCGAAGAAGTATCACCCTGGTCAGAGGGCACTACTCCTGGTTCGGTTTGAACCGAACCGGGCTGGCCATCCGGGTCAGTGGACTTTTTGGCCTCCCTTTCCCTGAGCCTACCAACTCTCTTTTCTAGGGTAGCTGCAGGAACATTTTTACAAATCTGGCAGTCTGAATTGAGGTGGTCAAACCCCAGACAATAAACACAGGTGGTGTGAGTCAGCCTTAGCAAAGACTTCCCCACACACACTACAGTGTTGAAACCCAGTGGGCCCGGTTTTCCTTTTGGGTTTCTCAGACAGGGTGCCAGTCCTAAAAACTCTACCTTTTAATGGCAATCTGCCAGGAAAGACCCTCTTATCGGTTCCTGGATCAGACATTTTATCGGAAAAACATAATAAAATCCGCTTTTTTTAGAACCGATAAGAACCGGTAACCACACTCTAAAGTAGAAATAAAGATTTTACAACTTGATCGGTTCAAACCGAACCGATAAACCGTTTACAAGTTCCACACAGAATAGAAAACAATATAACCTATCTAGTACTCACGAATACCACAGACAGAGACTGAACCGACAGGTTGCGGTTTAAATTTGGTCGAAAACTGAGAAAAGCGGTACTTTAACCGACAAATTGAACCAAGCAAAGGAGAAATCTCCAGAGCGACTGTTCAGTGAGGCGGAGTAAAGAATCTGACGGTTTGAGTTCAAACAGCAACAGACAGAGTCTCAACCGAGCTCGAGCTCAGCGTTCCATGCCTGGCATGGAAAGTTAACTCTTTCATCTCTGGGGCAGTTCGAAGGTTGGGACTCACTGCTATTGACAGAATACAGCAAGACTTCATGTTGTTTGAAAGGGCTTTTTCTTCAGCTGCTTATCCACCTGGTCCTTCTAGGAGGATGTCACCAAGTCGAGAGTGGCATTGGACTTCTCAGTCCTCGTAAGGTGCCCATCCACCCCACGGCCAAAATGGTCAGTACCCAAAAAGGGAACATTGGCCAATTTACGCTGGGTAACCACCATAAAGGTCGAAATCCTCAGCCAGGACCTGAAATGCACTGCAACTGCTGTGGCCACTGACAGAGGGCAGGAGTCGTTGATGTCCAAGGCTGTTTAAAGCTGGTGCTTTGCCAGTGCTTGACCTGATCATTGACCAACTAAATTGCTGTCTGCAGATCAGCGGAAGAGAGGGAAGGACATGATCAAGGACTCCCATCAGAGAGTGACCAAAGTTGGCTATCACTGAGGTGTAACTCACCAGACAGAGACCCAGGAAGGCTGAAGCATAAACCTTCTTGGCTGCATGATCCAGCTTCTCAGACTCTTTGATAGGGGGGCCTGTCCACATCCCCAACATTGTCTGTCTTTTGGAAGACAGAGTCCCAACCAGTCCCTCAGCAGAGGAATGGTCAGTGGAGACAGACAGCAAACCAGTCGAGACCGCATATTTGTGAACCATGTGGGTCGAGGGCACCATGCAGGAAGCCAGGTGCTGCCAGAACTCCAGCGCTGGGCTCAGAATAGCCTCTGCAATAGGGAAGGTGAACTCCAGAGAATCATTCCGATCCAAGATCTCTGTGAGGGTATATTTGGCCCACTTCTGGACTGGCTCCAAGGGGATCTCCATTAATACTGAAATCAATCAGAGCAACAACCAAAACAGACCAAGCCTGGGATCCTGGAGTATTGCATGGAGCACACATCCAAGTCTGAAGATTCCTCGAAGACTGCCCTTGGTTGCTTTTCCTCATGGACCACCCTAGACTCATTTGAGTGGGTGACCCCAACTGGCAGCTGACCGAGGAGGTTGGTAGCCAGATGGGAGGCCTTAGTTAGAGTCTCCTGTAAGGGCTGCTTGGGCTGCAGCTCCACCCTAATTGGTGGAGATTCCGGGGCTGGAAACACCGGGCTCGGCAGGGCCGTACCAAGAGAGATCAGGGAGGTGCAGGGGCTGGGGAAATGGGCCTACCTTGCCTAAGGATCCACTGCTGCCACATGAGCTCCTCATACCACCGACAAAACTTGCAATGGAGCCTCTCATTGTCCGAAGGTGAAGAGGAGGAGGAGGAGCTCTGATGGCGCTTCCTAGCCAAGGGTCAAGCACAGGAACTCTAGGAGTCCCTCAACCACAATATTGACCAAGACCTAGATCTCAATCAACTGTGACAGCGTCAATGGCAAGAAGAAGCAGGTGGAGGGGCCGTGTACAAGACATGCACCAGCTCCCGCAGTGGGACCCCAAAAGGAGATATCTCCTAGGAGGAGACAGTCTGGTCGATGACTGCTCCTGACCCATCTGGGAGAGGGTTAAAAGGACCAGAGTCCTCAAGACCGAATCATCCTCGGCCCCCTCAGATAATGGGTCAACTGGGTCGAGAAAAATCTCAACTGGCAGGTCAGCCTGCATCACAGCCAACAAGCCTGACAGAAGTACCATGGAGCTAATGGCCTGATCTTCAAACAGAATAGGCTTAGCTGAGGCCAAGTGCTTGATAGCCATCGAGCAATCTAGGGAATCGCAGGAGTGGGAACAGCACACTCGTTCCTGGTCCCACGAATGATGGTGGGACTTCTTGCCCTTCTATTTCTTGCCCCAGGATGGGCCCTCACTGAGAGTTTGAAGGGATTGGCACATTTTATGAAACATGCCCATGAAAGATGCCCCAATGCTGGCCCCAACCGGGAACACCGAGGATGCTGACAAAGAACCCACTGCAGCCTGGACCACTGCTTCTTCCATGGCTGCAGGCTGAGTGGTCAAGCCCACAGCCCTGGACACTGCCTTGCAAGTGTCCTTGGATTAAAACAGTGGGTCCCATTCATTTGGTCACCCGAGGAGGAGGCAGGCTTAATAGTCCTCAAGCGAGGAGGGCAATAGTGACTTTGACAGGCCACAGGCCTGGGCATCGTGCTCTGCCCTGAGGCAGTAAATGCACAACAAGAGAGGGTCTGTCTGAGACATTTTCTGGTAGCAGGCATCATAGGCTTGAAACTGTGACCAGACAAGGCTTCTTCACAATCCATGGTGTTGAAGATTCGAAGACGTTTGACAAAAAACAATGCAAATTGAAGACGAAGTACAGTAAGAACTGTGGGGCCAGTACCACGCATGCAGCTGCAAAGGAGGAGATGAAAAAAATTACTCACCATAGTAATGGTGTTTCTTCTAATGGAGTCTTGCTGTATTCTGACTAAATGAAGTTAGCCCCAGCACTTGAACTGCTACGGAGAGTAAAGGGTTAACTCTATGCAAAGGCATAGAACATTGAGCTTGAGCTCGGTTTTCAAACCTCTGTCTGTGGTACTCTGAAGTGTAACCATCAGATTCTTATGAGCAGTAAGCTAACTAACTCAAAGTAAGAAATGTTTTTTAAAATTTTTATGCCAAATGGCAAAACAAGGTTCTTAGGATCAAAGGCTCAAGTCGAGAAAACCCAAAAAGAACACAACAGGTAGTGATTCACCAAAGTAAAAGAAAAAAAAAACATTAAGAGATGGAAGCATGTCCAGAACACCTCAGGGGTACAGCACTGTGCCTACTCCACCACATCACAAAACTACTAGGTTCCAGGAGGGAAGGCAGGGAGGGAGGTCAGAATACAGCAAGACTCCATTAGAAGAAACAACATTACTATGGTGAGTAATTTTTTCTTCAAACAACATGAAGTCTTGCTGTAGTCTGACTATATGCAGACTACCAAGCAGTATCCCCTTGGAGGAGGGAGTTACAGAACCTATTTTGGGAACAGGCTCTGCAGCACAGCTGTGCCAAACCTAGCATCACTTCATGACAGAATGTCCAAAGAGTAATGCTTGGAGAAGGTGTGAACAGGTTTCCAGGTAGCTGCTTTACATACAGTATATCCACTAAAGGTATATCTCTAGCTGCTGCAACCGAAGCAGCTGTACCTCTGGTAGAATGAGCCCTCAGGTCTGAGGGAGGCTCCTTCCCAAGTTTAGAGTAGCAGAACTGAATACAAGAGACAATCCACCTGGCAGTAGACCTCTTGGTAGCAGGCTTGCCCTTTCCCACCTCACCATACTGTAAGTGAGAAACAACTGAGAACAATCCTTTCTATGGGCCTTAGTATGCTCAGTATAGTAACTAAGAGCCTTTTTCACATCCAGACTGTGTAACCTCCTCTCTCCAGAGGAAGAATGATCAGTGAAAAGGACAGGCAAAGACAAAGACTGGTTCAGGTGAAAGTCTGACACCACCTTGGGAAGGAACTTTCTATTGGTGCGGAGGACCACCTTAACCCTATGAAAGGAAATGAAATCAGGTTCCACTGATAAGGCCTGTAGTTCACTGATCCTCCTTGCACAGGTAATGGCCACCAGGAATACAGTTTTCCAAGTCAAGTATTTCAGCTCAGCTGAAGATAAAGGATCAAAAGGGGGCTGCATAAGCTGTGCAATAAGATGTTCAGATTCCAAGAAGGAGTAGGCTCCCGAAAGGGAGGGTTGACATGGACCAAGCCTTTGAAGAATTTATTGAAAACTGGATGAGAAGCTAGGGAAGAGCCCTTACCAGCCAAAAGGAAGGCAGACACAGCTGCCAAATGTACTTTAAGAATAGTAGGCCAGAGGCCTAGACTGTTAAGATGTACCAAATAGTCCAAAACAGTGGCAATGTTAGCCAGCTCTGGCTTAGTATGCCTACTGGAACACCAAAACCCAAATCTTTTCCATTTGGAGTTGTAAGTCTTCCTAGTAGCAGGCTTCCTGCTAACCTTTAAAATATCCAAGACTGATTGGGAAAGATGCAAACTTGCATATTTTAGCTCTTCAAGAGCCAGGCTTTGAGCCTGAGACCAAACCAAAATCCAGAGACGCTCTGCCCTCGAGTGCCAGTGAAGTTCCAAATAAACACCAACCTTTCAACCTTTCTTTTTTCAATAAATAGTGAGTTTTTATTGTATGGTACCTGGATTCACAAATTACACTTTCTACTCCTTCAAAATCAGTTTACAGCCAATATAAGTGCATCCAACAAAAAGCACTATGCCCCAACGCTTCGACCACGTCTTGATCTGAGAACTGGCCCACTAGAAGCCAGTCATCCAGATATGGAAACAGAAGGATGCCCTGCCTCCTGTGGAATGCCACCCACTGCAAGACACTTGGTGAACACCCTTGGAGCAGATGTTAGGCCGAAGGGCATGGCCCTGAATTGGTAATGGTCTGAGGGCAACTCGAACCAGAGGTACTTTCTATGGGAATGTCTGATAGATATGTGGAAGTAGGCATCCTTGAGATCCAGGGAGGCTAGCCAGTCTCCTTGTCTCAGAAAAGGAAGAATTACTCCCAGAGTCACCATTTTGAACTTTGGTTTTGTCAAATGTTTGTTCAGGTACCTTAAATCCAATATGGGTCGCCACTCCCCTGTCTTTTTGGGGGTAAGGAAGTATCTTGAATACAGTCCTTTTCCCCTGTGAGAAAGAGGTACCTTCTCTACTGCTTGCAGAAGAGAGGAGATTTCTGCCTCTAAGGCCTTTGTCTCCAAGGGAGAGGGAGGACTGAAAGACTTTGCTCTCATTCTTGGGAACCTTTTGAAACTGAGAGCAAATCCCTGGCTCACTACTTCCAGGACCCATTTGTCTGAAGTAATAGACTCCCAGGCCTGGGAATGGTGAGCCAGACTGCCCCCTACTGGGATTAGGGAGGCAACCCTGGCTGACACCTCAGGGTGTCTGCATGACAGGGGACTTGGACTGAGTAGCTGATGGGGTCCTAGTTACCCCCTCGTCTACCTCTTCCCCTAAAGAACCCCCTCTGCTGAAAAGAAGAGGAGGAGGCCTGAGCTTGGTAAAAAGGCCTGTAAAAAGGCCTGCCCCTGCCCCTAAACTGCTGCCTCTGAGGAGTGGTCTGCTTCTCTTTGGCTGCAGCACTCCTATAGGTGGTCCTGTACTCATCCATTTTTTTCATGTAGTTCTCTATTTGGTCCCCAAAGAGAGAGGATTACCAGTTACAGGAAAATCCATGGCCTTAGCCTGGGTATCCTGAGAGAGAGGTTGGTACATCTAAGCCAAGCAAATCTCCTCATGGAGATAGATGTAGCCATGACCCTGGAATGAACATCACTGGAATCAACAGCAGCGTGGAATTGCACCTTAGATGCCTTTATACCATCTGCAGCCACCTGCTCCAGCTCCTTGGCTAGCTGGGGAGAGGCATCCTTAGCAAGTTCCAGAACCGTATCCCACATAGATTTCTGGTACCTGGCTGTGTATGCCATGTAATTAGATTGTCTGAGTCCCAGAGAGGATGCCAAGTGCTGCTTTTTTTGCCATGGCATCCACTTTCCTGGAATCCTTATCTGGGGGATGAGATGCCAGGAGAATATTTGCCTTGTCACAGGCTACAGCTTGTACTACCCCAACATGGCTGCTATGATTTGAAAGGAATTCCGTACCAGGACCTGACAAAGCATACCTCCTGTCCATTCTTTTTTTCACAGGAGGAATGTATGTAAGAAATTGTAAAATTGTTTGTGTCTGCTTCCCCAAGGATTTGTGTAAGGGGATAGACACCCTCTTTGACATCCATCATTTCCAGATAGTCAGGTTCTTCCTGATCCTGTTCAGCCTCTTCGAAAGGAAGCTGAAGAGTCTCAGACACTTTCTTGTAAAACAAGAAATGGGAAAGGGACTCAGATAGCCTAGGAGGAGAAGCCTGAGAAGGCCTGTCTGGGGAGATGTCAGGCTCTACTGGCTCATCTAGGCCCTCATATTGTTCTTCTTTATAATCTTTATCCTCCTCCTCCCAATCGCCCTCATAGTATGCCTCAGGATCTATATCTGAAGCAAATACTTCTGACCAAACTGATCAGCTCTGAACCGAAACCGGTTTGGTTGGAACCGGGCAAAGCGACTGAACTACTGAAATCGCTTTCGCTATCTCATCAGCTGTCAGACCATAGGGAGCCAGATCTGAACTGGCTGATTTTCTCCTTCCTTTACTTGGTACCAATTCCACAGAATCGGCTCTCTGTTTGCCTGAAGAGGGATTACCCAGGTCAGTGGGCACCTCTTCGGGTTCGGCTGCAACCGAACCGGGCTGGCCATCCGGGTCAGCGGACTTCTCGGCCTCCCTCTCCCTTAGCCTACTCAAACGTTTATCCAGAGTGGCTTTGGGAAATTTCTTACATATTTGGCAGTCTTCCTTGAGGTGGTCAAACCCCAGACAATACACATAGACGAGGTGAGGGTCGGCCTTAGCAAAGGCCTCCTTACACTCGGTACAGTGCTGAAACCCAGTGGGTCCGGTTTTCTTCTTGTGTTTCTCAGACATGCCTTCAACCATAAAATCACCTTACACAGTGGTTAAGCCAGGTGATTACACAGTCAACGGTTACAACTGTGTCATGGGTTGGTTAAAAAAATCCTCAAATATCAGATTTTTTTAGGAACCGATGAGTACTGGAAAAATCACAACACAAGTAATAATAAACAATAAAAGGTGACGAGTTTCGGTTCTGAACCAGACCGACTGGCAAAGAACTGAAATAAAACAATTTCTTAGCGAAAAGACAGTAAATAACCACTACCTACAATCTACCACTTACTGGTACCGAGACAGAGGCAAGAATACAGAATTACTGACACCACAGTTTGCCGACCGATTCAAACTAGACCAAACCGGCCAGTAGTCATTTCTGACCATGCCATATCCTGGGTTAAACTTGCTCCAGGACCTCCGGGTCAGCGGGATACTATCTGGAAACTTAATAACCAGATCTTGAAAGATGATCGGCTGGTCTCGTTTTTCAAGACTTTGATCTCAACTTTTCTAGAGATTAATCAAGATTCAGTTTCCAGATTTGATTTGGTGTGGTGTTCCCTAAAATGTTTTCTAAGAGGGGAATTTATCAAAGAATCATCTAGAAGGAAAAAAGTAAGGCTGGAATGAACCAATTTCCTAGCTAAACAAATCAAGTCAGCCGAGGAGAAGCTTTCGACCTCGTTTTCTCAAGATAAATTAAAAAGTCTCTATAAGCTAAAAGATGAGTATGAAGGTTTAATTAGGGAGAAAACGGAATACTCCATTCTGAAAACTAAATCAAAATACCTAGACCAGGGAGATAAACCTGGTAGACTGCTGGCTCTTAAACTAAAAGAAATCGAAAGTTCAAGACTAGTTCCAGGGATCCTAGCGGAAGATGGCTCCATCAAAAGCAGATCGGAGGGACATAGCTGAGGGTTTTGAATCCTTTTACAGGAACTTATCTGGTCTACTATCTCTCCTTGAAACTCCCCAGTATAGCGGCTTTCCTTGAGCACACTTCTCTGCCTAAGCTTCAACCTAGTCAGTGTGAGGTTCTTACTACTCCTATTACCCTGGAGGAAATTGCTGATGCCATTCACAGTCTCCCCTGGACAAAGCCCTGGTCCTGGACGGGTTCTCCCAAATTTCTACAAAGCTTCTGTAGTGAACTCGCCCCTGTTTTGCTTAAACTATTTAATTATATTTCTCTTTAGGCTCTTAGACCCCTCACCCTAGAAGCAGTCATAATTCTATTACCCAAACCTAATAAATCAACTCTAGATCCGCCAACTACAGACCCGATCTTGTTACTTAACTCGACATTAAGATCCTGACCAAAATTTCTGTCTTTTCGGCTTAAACGGATTTGGCAACCACTCCTAAGTGCAGAACAGGTAGGCTTTGTTCAGGGAGATCAGCATCTGACCACTTAAGAACCCTTTCACACATTTTTGTACAGCCCAAAATTCTCAATTGCCCATGGCCTTGTAGCCTTAGATGCCGAAGGCATTCGATCGAGATTAGTTAGGAATTTTTATGGGCTACTTTGAACACGATGGGTTTCCCAATGCGTTTTATCCAGTGGATCAAGGCGATTTATAGCTCTCCCTCCGCAAGAGTGTACTGTAATGGGGTGTTCTCTTCTAGATTCCCTTTATTTTCCGGTACTCGTCAAGGATGCCCCCTCTCACCCTACTTATTTAATCTTTATTTGGAACCCTTACTAGCTTGCATTAGATCTTCGCCTGCAATCACTGGTTGTGTCATGGGTCATCAGGTGCTCACTATGTCAGTGTTTGCAGGACGACATTTCTACACTTATCAGATCCAGTCCATTCCATTCAGGAAGTCCTGAAAATTATCAACCAGTTTGGAGAAGTTTCCAATTATAAGTTGAATCTGTCTAAATCCGAAATTTTTCCGTTGAACTCCCTCTTATTTCATGCGGACGTAGCCCAGTTTGGAATGAAATGGGCGCCCGAGCACCTTAAATATCTGGGCATCTACCTAACCCGCGATACTTCTACAACTAGGAAACTTAATCTAGATGATCTACTAGACCGGATCCAAGGTGACCTCAACAGATGGACCCACCTTCCCTTGTCTCTAACTAGTCATATAAATATAATTAAGATGAACATACTTCCGCGTATTTTCTACCCTTTAAATTTACTTAATATCTGGTTACCTAGGACCTTTTTCCGGAAAATACACTCTTTAGTCGCCAAATTTATCTGGAAAGATAATCAGCCAAGGAGAGCTTTTTTTAAGTTATGTCTACCCAAGACCATGGGTGACCTTCATCTGCCCAATTTCGAGTTCTATTATTGGGCTAGCCACCTGTCAAAAATGAGCAAATGGCTCTCTCCTTCCCCAAATACCTATCGGCCCTCTTGGTTGCAACTGGAGGTCAATTTGCTGAAGGCCCATAATATAGACCCTCATTCTGCATTTTATTGCAGTCTCTCATCTCTTCCCACTACAAAATGGGAGTCAGTAGTTGGAACCTCAATAAAGGTTTTCAACCAGTTCTGCTCCTCGATAAACATACAGAATACCAAAGACTTTGCCCAACCATTAGTTCTTAACCCCAATGTTAAGATAGGGGTGCATTAGTTGCTCCTCCTGGCTACCATAAATTCGAGACTGTGTGGATGACCTCTTTTTCTGGATTCTCTTGCTCCTCCTGGAGCTGATGTCCAAGTTTCATATTCCTCCACAAGCTATATTCAAAGTATTCCAGCTGAGGCACTTCATAGTTAGTCATTTTGGTTTGGTGAGAAAGACATCTAATATATGCCCTCTAATAAAACTGTTTTAAGTCTCGAGTCAATGAACCCCACCCTGTTGCTAATCTCTGCTTACACCTTCTTCTTAGTCAAATCTCGGACACTTTGCCTGGTTCCAAAGTTTGGGATAAGCTGCTTGGCTGTACCCCATTCCTGGGCTCAGGTTTGGTCTGATCTACACCGTTTCTTCTCTTTAGATAGGAATAAGCTCACACAGTTTTATATAGTTAATAACATGTACTATACCCCAGTAAACTTAGTCAAGTTTGGGAAAATCAACTCCCCTAACTGTATCAGATGCGGTACTGGCCAGGGAAATATCTTACACATTTTTTGGGCCTGTGACAAAGTTGCTCCCTTGTGGCAATCTATTAGAGATAATCTAAGTCCACTTTTGGGTCTACAAAACCTATTTACGCCCGAGATTTGCATCTTAGGTATCTTTTCCTCTATTAAGGTCAACGAAAGGAAATTCCACATGGCCCTTATTTCGATGGCTGTTAAAAGGCTGGTCCTCCGCCACTGGGTTGACCAATCCAAAATTACCTATCAGGAGTGGGTGGCAGAAATGTTGCATAATTTTAAAATTGAAAATTGATTGCCAGTATCAGGCATGTCCTGCCTCGTTTCACAAAAATGGGGCAAACTTCGCCCTGTATCTCTCCGGTGAGGACTTTGGGTTTGGCTCACCTTGGATGCTTCGCTGTCCTCCTTCCCTCCCTTGTCTCTTTGCTTCTCCTTCTTTTCCTTTCTCTTAGTGGCGGCATCCTCCTGGGGTGGGGTGGGAGGGGTGGGGACAAGGGTAGAGGTTTGGGTTTGTTAACTCTTATATATCATGTTTTTTACCATGTTATACTTTGTTACGCTTGTTAAAATGAATAAAGTTTAAAGTTCAAAAAAAAAAAACTAGACCGAACCAAAGTGCAGGAGGGGTCTCAGGAGCAACTTCACAGTAAGACAGAGTAAATAATCTGATGGTTACACTTCAGAGTACCACAGACAGAGGTTTGAAAACCGAGCTCGAGCTCAACGTTCTATGCATTTGCATAGAGTTAATCCTTTACTCTCCAGAGCAGTTCAAGTGCTGGGGGTAACTACATATAGTCAGAATACAGCAAGACTTCATGTTGTTTGAACTGACGTTACCAGTGGGAAAAAAGATCTGGTGTCACAGGGCAGAACTAAGGAGTATACCACCCAGGTTGGTGGGAGGAGCTTAGCTTGAAGACATTCTGGCTGGTTTTAAAGGGAAAGGAAGACTGCCAGAGTGTGGATAGTGCACCATATCCATGCCCCTAGAATTAATTTTCAGCATCCAACTGTAGTTCAACAATCACATGAGATTTATGGCCTCTGTTCCTAGTACACAGCAGTTTACATCTCAAAGTGCCACATGCACTTTGGCAAATTCTGCACTTTGCTCCTAAGAGGCTATGAACTGAATAAAACATGGACCCTGAGAAAAAGATAGTTTCCTTGTAACAATAGTTTTTCTTTAACCAATGTTTTCATCAGATAAGCAGACTGCCTGTGAGTGCTCTCTGTCCTGGAATGCTTAGATAGTTTTCAACAATCCCAACACTGATCATGAAACCCCAGTGCCTCAACTGTCAGATCATTCAGCACTAAAGTCATGCAGTCCCATATTATTATGAACAACTTATTAAAAACTAAATATTCAATACAAACCTATACAGATTGTTAATAATATAGATTAAATGTCAAGAGGAAGTACTGAAAACAGAGCAGAATGAAAAAGGGGAAGATTCCTTCATACTTATCATAATTTTCTTTTCTATTAGCTCCAACGTTGTCAATGGGGAAGTTAATACATATGGATAATGTGCTCCCATACTGGGGATAGTGGTAAAGCCCAAAGCTGTGACCTCAGCTTAGAACACTGGGACATGAATATTGCGAATGCCATAGTTACCTCAGTTTACATTTGTCAATGCACTAATCAAAAATATATATGAATATCACCACCCACATACCCAGGTGGGCCCAAGCATACAGCACATGGCATAATAACAGAAATGAAAGACACAGGTTTACCTTATTTTGAAGGATAGGATCATTAAATAACAATTCAATCTTGATCTCTAACAGACTCTTGTGCCCAGTGATTTCTGGCACAATCACCGCAGGAAACCCCTCAGTCTCCCTGCTCTTCAGATGCATGAGTCCATAGATTTTCAAACAAAAGTGACATATAATGTTTTGTTAAAACAACCACGACTTGACTCTAACAAGTGGGGGTGAACCCATACGAGTGCCACAAATAATTATAACTTTAGAAATCTTGACCATACAGGCTACTGGCTCATTATGCAAATCCTAAATTTATAAACTGAGATGCCCACATATACTTGATGAATCCCTAATCCTAGAAAACTGCAGTAAATATACTTCAAATGAAACAAACACATGTACTGTATACACTGGATAATATTCTACAGAAGAGCCAAGATCCAGTGAGAGGCCCCACTGACAAAGTTGGAGACAAAAGAAATGGAACTTACAGTAAGTATGAAGGAATGTTTCTTTCTGAATCACTCCTCATTGCCAATGGGGAAGTTAATACATGAGTTCTAAAAAGCAGTACCCAGTCAAAGTAGGGCAGGGGACAACACTGTCCCATATGTGGCGCTTATGGATAGCTACTTGACTCATCTGTCAGCTACCATGTGCAGTACTCTGCACCCCACGGCCACAACAGTGGAACTCTGAACAGCAAGACTTTGTCAATGAATGAATCTAGGGAGACATTGTCTCCTTGCACAGCTCTGCACTGAAACCTCTGCCCTGTTAGCCCAGGGCACTGTGAGAGCCCTGATGGAAGTTGCTCCTCTCAGAATGGACCTTTCTTTTCTGGCACACATGTCTTGCAATGCAGGGCCTTATCCACCCAGCTAAGGTATCTATACATGTCTTAGAGGGAAACACAATTGCACATACCCCCATAATGCAAAGCATCATGGGAAACATATGCAAATCCCCATGAGAGAATTTGGACTGGCTCAGCTTTAAGTAAAATTGCATGATGCCAAAAGACCTCACAGTGCAATCAGCAAAGGCTAAAAACAGCAGACACATACACATGTTTTGTCCTCATTTGGACTCACCAGTGTGCCATATCTGTGTTTTAGCCCAGCAAGAGGGAGCCAACCACCCCTTATGGGGGATGTTACATGTTTGGGTCATGGGGACCCCAAAATAGAGAAGGAAAATAACTAAAGAACCCCAGAGTAATGTTTGAGGAGAGTTATCCTGATATTGGCCATACAGCCAAGTTTTAAAGGAAACACAGTTGCACATATCCCCATAATGCAAAGCATCATGGGAAACATATGCAAATCCCCAAACATATAACATCACCCTTAAGTGGTGGCTGGCTCCCTGTCCCTGGGCTAAGACACAGATATGGCACACTGATGAGTCCAAATGAGGACAAAACACGTGTATGTGTCTACTGTTCTTAGCCTTTGCTGATTGCACTGTGAGGCCTTTTGGCACCATGCAATTTTGCTTAAAGCTGAGTCAGTCCAAATTCTCTCATGGGGATTTGCATATGTTTCCCATGATGCTTTGCATTATGGGGGTATGTGCAATTGTGTTTCCTTTAAAACTTGGTTGTATGGCTAATATCCTCTGGGATAACCCATGCCTCCGAGCATGTGCTCTGGGGTTCTTTTATATATGTCTTGGCCACTTGCTGCTCCAAAAAAACACAACAAAAAAAACTGACTTTCTGAATTTGCTCTCCTTAGTATGCCTTGACCTTACGCATACCGGTGCTTCTTTCCACCTACTGGAGGAGCTTCCGATGAGCAGTTTCACCACTGGGCTGCTGATGGCTGATTGAGCAGTGGGCTTGGAGGCTGGCCCAATTGCCCGAACCGGCCAATCCGACACCGGGGCCTTCGGGCCCTTCAGTTCAGATACGGCAGGTGGGGCAGTTAGATCTTCATAGTCACACGGCGCCTTCTTCGTTGCCATCAACTCTGCGCTCTGGTGTCTATCACCCTCACGTGGCTGCGGTGCAGGGGTCTACACCGATGCCCTTATCTCCTGCCATTTTTCATCCTGTAACTTCAAATTGCAGTTCTCAGACTTCTGTGATGTTGCCGTCATCTGCGGTGCTAACTTCTCCGGCGCCAAGGTCCCTTGCAGTGCTGCAGGTACTATCGGTGCTCTCTGTGGCACCACAAGCTCTGTCGGCACTGTCCTCAGCATCAGGACTGGCGGCAGCACCGGACATGCAACTGCACTATCCATCGGCGCCTACGGTGCTGGGTACGGTGTCACGCTCTTTGTCAGTGCTATGTGTGATGCCGTTTTCTATGATGACTCCTTCCTTGTTCTCTGTGCCATCTTCTTTGATGGCGCCGGGGATAGGTGTGGCGCCATCTAGTTTCCAGAGGTTTTCGACTCCAATTCTTTCTCCTTCTCATCTTCCTCCTGGTTTTCACTTCGTTCCTATTTAAGCAGTCCTCCCCGGACTGTCAGGAGATGATTATAAGCCCGATCCAGATCTTAGACTGGGTGATGATGTTGATGCTGGCACTGCCCTGGGGGCAGGGGATCAATCCTCCTGCAGAGCCTGTTATTTAGGACCTTTCATTTAAGTCTCTGCTAAAGAATTTAAATTCTACCCTTTCTCTCCAGACCACAGAAATCGATCCTGGGAAGCGTCTGCATCTCCAATATCTTCATCTCCCGGAAATCCCTATGGATTTAACCCCTCCAGTACAGCCTTCTTTCGAGACCCTTTTGCAGATGGTGTGGAAGAATCTGGCTCTTATTCCTTCTGTGGCTAAGTCCATAGACAGGAAATATGCCCCTCCCAAGGATCGCCCCATCTTAGCCTCACAAGCCTTTGCTGATGCCATAGTGGTCCTGGCAGAGAATAATAAGGCTGTCCTACCTCAAGAATCTACAGCCCATCCAATAAATAAAGACTCTTGCAAGATAGACACCTTCGGTAAGAGAGTCTTTGCTGCCTCAACCCTGGGCATGCGGCTTGCCAGCCACCAGGGCTATTTTTCTCAATATGAGTATGTTTTTTGGCATTCGTTCAAAGCAATGGTAGAAGCTCTGCCTGAATTGGAGGTTATCTCACAGCTACTTCAAACCATAACTAGGGGTATCTAGTCCAATAACCAACAGGTTAAAGCTGCAATGGATGCCTTCGATACCGCTTCCTGGGTAGCTACGGCTGGCATCTGCACCTGACGCCACTCATGGCTGTGTATTTCAGGCTTCACAAATGACACTCAGCAGCAAGTCATGGCCTTACCTTTCGATGGTGTGTATCTGTTCGGACCTCTTGTAGAGAGGCCACACAGAAGACTAGATCTGCCATTAAGACAGCCAGACCCACACCCGCCCCCTCCTGAGCGGGTGGGAACAAACGCCAGTTTCACAACCATCAGTCCTTTCAGGGCAAAGGCAGAAGAGGTTTTAACAGAAACCAGAACTCTCAGCCACAAAAGAAAGCGCAACAGAAGGCAAAAGGCCCAAAAGCGCCCAGTGCCACCTTCTGAGTTTCCAACCCAGGTCACACCTCAGCTGCCCGAGGGGGACTCCTCCTCAGCAGTGTGAGGACATCTGACTCAGTTCTATAAGCAGTGGAAATTTATAACATCAGACAAATGTGTTCTCAGGATAATCTGCGAGGGGTACTCTCTCAATTTTTTGGAAACCCCTCTGAATTATCCTCCCAAACGACAGCCCAGGCTGTCGGCGACACAGTCAGACCTTCTTGTTTCTGAGGTACAATGCCTTCTGAACAACAGGGCAACAGAAGTAGTTCCACTGGATCAACAAAACACAGATTTCTACTCATTACTTTCTGGTCCCAAAGAAAACCAGTGGCATGCACCACATTCTGGATCTCAGAAAGTTAAACAAGTTCCTACACAAGGAGAAGTTTAAGATGATATCACTAGGTACCCTACTACCTTTGATTCATCGACACGATTGGCTAGCCTCCATGGACATGCAGGATGCCTATCAACACATTCTCATATACACAAAGCACCACAAATACTTAAGGTTCATGGCATTGTGCCAACACTGTCAGTTCAGAGTCCTGCTCTTTGGGCTATCCTTTGCGCCTCAAGTCTGTACAAAGTGTTGTGCAATTCTTGCAGCACACCTCAGGAAAATCAGAATACAAGTATTCCCATATCTGGATGACTGGCTTCTAGCAAGTCCCTCCAGGCAAGAGACTCTGGAGGCCATGGCTATGGCCCCAGACTTCCTCACGTCCATGGGAGTCCTGCTGAACATCAACAAGTCGCAGCTGCAGCCCTCCCAGAAGCTCTTCTTCATAGGAACTCTTCTGGACACCTCCCGCGCAAAGGCTTTTCTTCCAGAGGACAGAAGAAGTGATATATTACAGATGGCCTGATACATCAGAGAACATGGCTCAGTTTGAGCTATCTCGATGCAACGGATGCTGGGCCTCATGGCATCCTCGGTGTTCACTGTACCCTTGGCTCATCTTCACATGAGAACCTCTCAGTGGATGCTCAGTACTCAGTGGTCAACAACCACTCACCCTCAGTTCTTCCTCATCAAGGTGACGGAAGAAAAAGTTACTTACCATAGTAACCTTGTTTCTCCCAGGGGATACTCCAATATTCATAGCTCTTCTTCAGTATACCTCTAAGCCAGATCTGCCAGGAGGTAGAATGCTATGCTAATAATGGAATCACTGGCATGTGTCACTTTTCAAATGCTGCCACTACTCAACTGCCTACATTCTAACCCTCAGATTTTGTGGACGGCTGTAAAGACAGGGCCCAAAATATTTAAAAATCAGTACAATTTAGTAATTTTAGGACTCCCACAACTAGCCTTCAACTGAAGGAAGAATATAATTAGATATATTCACAAACAATGCATTCTCCAATGTCAGAATCACCTAAAAGGTGAAAAAGCACTGAAACTGGTTTCAATAAAAATCAGAATGTGGCATACAAACCCTTAAGGTACAGCATGGGATGCAGAAGCCACTGGTTCTGGAAAGGGAGGCAGGGTGGGAGAGTAATGAATATTGGAGTATTTTAAGAACAACTTAATCCCTGTGAGAAAGGATGTAGTTCTGCTCAATGCATAGTGCCTGAAGGTCACTGATTGGTCGGAGTGAGGTGATAGCCACTAAGAAAAAATTACTCACCTTAGTAATGTTGTTTCTTCTAATGGAGTCTTGCTATATTATGACAATTGCAGTTTGTCCCACCATTAGAACTGCTCCAGAGGTGAAAGAGTTAACTACCATTCTAAGAATGGAGTTTAGAGCGCGAGCTCGGTTAGAGAAGCTCTGTCTGGATAATTTCAAACTGAAACTGTCAGATCTTTACGAGCAAAACTCACTAAGGTTCTGTGTGGAAGCTGTAACCTACACTAGCCAACTGGCTACCTAAATATTAACACATATTCCTGGTCCCAACACGCAGACTCAATTCAGGGAACCAGAAAATAATAAAATAAGGTAAAATAAAACACCACACCCCAAAACCCCAAGAAGGGGTGAAAAACATATAATGGGCATAACCGGTGCCCAAACTGGACTGCCCACCCCATACCCAAGTAGAAGTTCTGAGAGGGGCAGGCTGGGGGGGAGGTCATAATATAGCAAGACTCCATTAGAAGAAACAACATTACTAAGGTGAGTAATTTTTTCTTCAAACAACATGAAGTCTTGCTATATTATGACAATTGCAGAATACACAGCAGTACCTCCATGGAGGAGGGACAGAACCTACTTAGGAAATAGGCTCTGAAGCACGGCTGTGCCAAATCTAGCATCCCTCCTGGCCTGGATATCCAAGGAGTAATGCTTGGTGAAAGTGTGTACCGTTTTCCAGGTGGCTGCTTGACAAATCTCTAAAATAGGGATGTCTCTGGCAGCAGCTAGAGACGCAGCTGTACCCCTGGTAGAGTGAGCCTTCAGGCCTGAAGGGGGAACCTTTCCCAGTTTTTGATAACAAAATTGGATACAAGAGACAATCCACCTGGCAATGGATCTCTTAGTGGCGGTTTACCTTTTCCAACCTCACCATAAGTGAGAAAAAGTTGGAGGGATTTGAACCTATGACACTTGGTACGCTCTATATAGTAACTAAGGGCCCTCTTAACATCTAAGCTGTGCAGCCTCCTCTCACCAGAGGAGGAATGGTCAGTGAAGAACACTGGAAGGGAGATAGATTGGTTAAGATGGAAGTCTGAAACCACCTTAGGCAAAAACTTCCTGTTAGTCCTAAGGACTACTTTATCCCTGTGAAAGGAAATAAAGTCAGTCTCCACAGACAAAGTTTGTAACTCACTTATGCGCCTGGCAGAAGTGATGGCTACTAGAAAAACAGTTTTCCAAGTCAAATACTTGAGCTCTGCAGAAGACAGAGGTTCAAAGGGGGGTTGCATCAACTGAGCGATGCAAACATTAAGATCCCAGGCAGGGGCCGGGTCCCTGAAAGGTGGATTAGTATTAAGGAATCCCTTGAAAAACTTGGAAAATACAGGGTGAGTGGAAAGGGAAGAGGGCTTTCCTGCTGAAATAAAAGCAGAGACAGCTGCCAGATGTACTCTCAAGGTAGCTGGTCTCAGGCCCAAAGAATTAAGATGGACCATATAGTCCAAAACAATGGGCAAATCAGCAGATTCCGGGGAAATATGCTTCCCCGAGCACCAGATGGAAAACCTTTTCCATTTAGAATTATTAGTAGCCCTAGTGGAAGGCTTCCTAGAAGCCTTCAGGATGTCGAGAACACCTTGAGAAAGGTGTAGGTCAGCAAACTCTAACTCCTCAAGAACCAGGCCTTGAGGTTGAGGGATTTGAGATTCGGATACCAAACTCTCCCCTGGGCACAAGATAACAGATTGTGCCTCCTGTGGAGGCACAGGGGAAGGTGGACTGCTAAGGACAGAAGGAGTGGGTACCAGGGCTGCCTGGCCCAATCTGGAGCAATCAGAATCATCCTGCTGGGACCTGATTTTGACTAGCACCTTGAATAGAAGAGGAAGGGGAAAAGCATATAGAAACTTCCTTCCCAATCTAGGAGAAAGGCATGCAGAGGGACTGAGCCCATCACTGGGGCCTGCAACAAAACAGTGGAAGTTGGTGATTGTCTGGGGCTGCTAAAAGGTTCTATCTGAGGGGTGCCCATCTGGCAAAAACTATCCCAGTACTTGGGGATCCAGTGACCATTTGTGATGGCCCTGGGAAATCCTGCTGAGAGCATCTGCCAGGACATTGTCTTTTCCTGGGAGGTGAACTGCTATGAGGGAAGTGTTCAGGGAATAAGCCAGAGATCACAACTTCATTGCTTCAGTGCACAAGGCCGAAGACCGAGTGCCCCCTTGTTTGTTGATGTACCACATTGTGGTGGTGTTGTCTGTTCTGACTTGTACCACTTTGTTCTGAACAGATGCAGAAAACACTTGAAGTTCTAGAAAGACAGCTCTGAGTTCCAGCAAACTGATGTGGAGCAGAGATTCCTGAGGGGACCACACTCCCTGAGTGGAGAGGTCGCCCATGTGAGCTCCCCATCCCAGAAGGGACGCATCCGTAGTGAGGGTCAAGGAATGAGATAGAGGGATGAAGGGGACCCCTAGTCTTACATTGCTCTGATCCTGCCACCACTGAAGGGCCTGGATCAGGGTTCGAGTCACTGGGATCAACTTGGAAAGGGGATCTTATCTCTGAAACCAAAAGGCTCTCAAGTGAAACTGAATGTCCCTCATCTGAAATCTTGCTCCTTGCACTACAGCTGTGGAAGCAGCCATATGTCCTAGGAGCTGTAAGAAGTGCCTTGCTGGTCGAGAGACCTGCAGAATGAAGGAGGAGGCCAGGGCCACCAGGCTCCTTACCCTCTCTAAGGGTAGGAAGGCTCTGGCCTGCTTTGTGTCCAATTCTGCACCTATGAAGGTGAGTACCTGAACAGGTTCCAGAACTGACTTTGGAAGATTGAGCAGTAAGCCCAGAGAGGGAGCAGCTGCTGGGTAACTTGCAGGTGTGATTTGACCTGTTCCGGAGACTGGCCTACAATGAGCCAGTCGTCTAGGTAGGGAAAGATAGCAATCCTTTGCCTTCTTAAATGAGCAACTGCTACTGCCAGACATTTTGTGAATACCCTTGGGGCAGAGGTGAGGCCGAAGGGCATTGCTCTGAACTGGTAATGACCTGAGGGCAGTTCGAATCTGAGGTACTTTTGGTGGGAGCTTCTGATTAGAACATGGAAATAGGCATCCTTGAGGTCCAGGGAAGCTAGCCAGTCCTCTAGCCTCAGAGAAGGTAAAATCATTGCCAGAGTCATCATTTTGAACTTTGGTTTCAAAAGGTGCTTGTTCAGATATCTTAGGTCTAAAATAGGCCGCCATTCTCCAGTCTTTTTTGGGGTAAGGAAGTACCTGGAGTACAGACCCTTGCCCTGGTGTAGGGGGGAAACCCTTTCTACAGCTCTGAGAGCTAGGAGGGTTGAGACTTCTGTTTCTAAGGTAAAGGTCTCTAGAGGGTTTGCAGGGGGAAAAAATCTGGCTCTCATCTTTGGAAATGTTTTGAAGCTGAGAACCAGACCCTGGCTTACTACTTCCAGGACCCATTTGTCTGATGTTAGAGAATCCCAGTCCTGAACGAAGTAAGCCAGCCTGCCCCCTACAGGTAGTGGAGAATCGGCCCTGGGCACCCCATCAGGGTGCCTGTTTGGCAGGGGCTTTAGGCTGAGGGGTGGGAGCAGACCTACTTGCACCCCGTCTGCCTCTGCCTCTGAAGAACCCCCTCTGAGCATAAGCAGAAGAAGCCTGGGTTTGGTAAAAAGGCCTGTGAAAGGGCCTACCTCTACCCCTGGGGGTCTGCTTCTGAGGAGTGGCTTGCCGCTCCTTGGCTTGTGCACTCCTATAAGTTGTTCTATATTCATCCATTTTCTTCATGTAATTCTCTGTCTGCTACCCAAACAGAGAATTCCCCACCACAGGAAAATCCATAGCCTTAGTCTGGGTATCCTGTGACAAATTAGTACACCTGAACCAAGCTAACCTACGAAAGGCCACAGATGTAGCCATGACTCTAGAGGATACATCATTAGAATCCACATCAGCATGGAATTGCACCTTGGATGCCTCAATACCATCAGCAGCCACCTGCTCCAGCTCCTTGGCAAGCTGGCCAGGGGCCTGTTTGGCCAAAGCTATGACAGTGTCCCATCTAGATTTTTGGTATCTTGCCACATAAGCCATGTAATTTGCTTGTCTGAGTCCCAAGGACGCTGCCATGTATTGTTTTTTAGCCATGGCATCAATCTTCCTGGAGTCCTTGTCAGGAGGATGTGAAGCCAGTGGAATGTTAGCTTTATCACAGGCTGCAGCCTGAACTACCCCAACATGACTGCATTGCTGTGAAAGAAAGTCTGTATCAGGACCTGACAAAGTGTACCTACTGTCCATCTTTTTGTCAACAGGAGGCACAGAATTAGGGGCTTTTAGAATTTTTATTGTTTGCTTCCTAAAAGATTTATGCAAGGGGATAAATAATCTCCTAGACTCTGGGATATCCATCATTTCCACAAAATCAGGTTCCTCTCGCTCATCCACAGCTTCCTCTAATGGGAGCTGGAGGATTTCAGCAACCTTTTTATAAAACAGAAAATGAGAAGGGGACTCAGAAAGCATAGGGGGGGATTCTAAAGTCTGTCTGGGGAGATGTCCAGTTCAATGGGCACATCCAGACTCTCAAAGTCACATTCACATTGTTCATAATCCTCCTCCCCCTCCTCTGGTTCATAAAAATCTCCAATATCATATTCTTGAACCGGTGGAACCGGCCGAACCGACCTTTTACCAGACAGTGGCGGTTCGGACGGAACCAGAGAAAGTGACTGTACAATTTGTATAGCTTTTGCTATTTCTGCAGCAGTTGGAGAAGGAATTTTGGACTCCATACCTGCTGATTTTTTAGTTTTCTTTGCTGGAACTGGCTCCTCAGAGCCAGCTTTACGCTTGCCGAGGAAGTCTCGCCCTGGTCAGAGGGTATCTCCCTCGGTTGGCTCACACGAACCGGGCTGTCCATCCGGTCAGCGGACTTTTTGGCCTCGTTGCCCCTGAGCCTGCCCACTCTCTTATCCAGGGTGGCTGCAGGAAATTTTACAAATCTGGCAGTCTGAATTGAGGTGGTCAAACCTCAGACAGTAAACGATGTAGTGTGGGTCAGCCTTGGCAAAGGCTTCCCACAGACACTACAGTGTTGAAACCCAGTGGGCCCGCTTTTGGGTTTCTCAGACATGATGCCAGCCTAACCAAGAAACTTGCCCTTTTAATGGCAGTGCCAGGCAAGACACCCTTATCAGTTCCCAACCGTGTCACGGGTCGTGGAAAAAAACGTAATGAAATCCGTTTTTTTTAGAACCGATAAGAACCGGGAACCCCACTCTAAAAGCTTTAAAATGCTCATTCTTTAAAGTTTTAAACAACCTGATTGGTTCGAACCGAACCGATAACATTTACAGGTTCCACACAGAAATAAAAACCTGTCTATTACTTACAATACCACAGACAAAGCTTGAACCGATCGGTTTTGCGGTTAAAATAATAATACTCGCGGGTTGAATGTAACCGAGAAAATACTGTTTAAACCAAGAAATGAACCGAGCAGTAGGAGAAATCTCCGGAGCAACTGTTCAGTGAGGCGGAGTAAAGAATCTGACAGTTTCAGTTTGAAATTATCCAGACAGAGCTTCTCTAACCGAGCTTGTGCTCTAAACTCCATTCTTAGAATGGTAGTTAACTCTTTCACCTACAGAGCAGTTCTAATGGTGGGACAAACTGCAATTGTCATAATATAGCAAGACTTCATGTTGTTTGAAAAGTAGCATTTGCCATGTGACATAGTTTAGTGCTGCTGAAAACATGGGTTCAAAGAAAGAACCCATGAGCTTAGCAAGACAAATGTAGACACTGTTTCCCTGACGTGTGTATCCTTATATGTCAGGAATTGCTGTTTTCTGCCCTACTTATGGGCTTCAGTGGCTGTCAAGTAATAGCTAGAAGTTCCTTTGACATCCAGGCTATGGAGCCTCCTTTCACCAAAACTAGAGTGCTCAGTGAAAGAGACAAATAAGGCAATGCTTTGGTTCAAACGGGATTTAGGAACCACTCGAGTAATAAACCTCCTGTTGTTCTCATGACCACTTTGTCTCTGTGGGAAGATATGTGGTCCTGTTTAATGGGTCAAGGAAAACTGTGCCATGCAGCACATCTCAAACAAGCTGAATGCACAGGTTCAAAAAGGGGAACCCATGAGCCTAGGTATGCACACATTTAGGTCCCATGCTGGCATTGGTTCCCTGCGAGGGGTGCAGGTGGACCAGGCCCTTAAAGAACCTCTTTTGATTTTTTAAACAGAGTATAACATTTTAGGGTACTGGGCTGTAAGCCCATTAATTATAAATAGATAAAATAGTACAGCACAGCTGGGGCACCATTCTCTGCTGGTATCCCAATAGAAAACCTTTCACCTTTTGTAACATAGGTATTCCCAACACAAGGCTTTCTGTAACCCTTTAAAATGCCCATGACACTTTAGAAAGATGCAAGCATGCATATTCTAGATTCCCAAAACCTCCAAGTGAGTTGAGGTTGGAGTACAGGAGCCTCCCTCTATTGGAGGCAGTACAATATGCCTTTTGAGGAATATGCATTGACTCAGCCACAGACATGGAGGACAGCAGAATGTACCATGGTGTCTGGCTCAGTCTGGTGCCACAGAAACAGTTAATACTGATTTGGGCTTCAGCCCAAGCAATGCTCTGTACACCAGAGAGGAGGAAGAAGGTATGTGAAAGCATACATGTGCCTTACTGACCAAAACCAGAATATATAGGGAGACTATTTCCCGATCAGCTGTGCAATAGTACTGTGGCAAGTAGTAGTTCTGGTGGAATACGAACAAGTGTACCACTGGAGTGCCCCACTTCTTAACGATCACTTGCACCACCTAACTGTTCAAGGCCCATTAGAAATGAGCCTGGTTCATTTGAGTCAGGGTACCTGCAAATGTATTATCTTTGCCTGGCAGAAGAAAAACCTTGTCAGGAAACCCCCATGGAGTATACTAGACTCCATATTTTCATGACTTTTGTGCAGGGAGGATTTGACCTTATCTCTTCCTGCTTATTTATGTAGTGCAGTGTGGAGGTATTGTCTGCTCTGACCTGTAGCAGTAACACTACTCTTAGCTCCAGCAGATTTATCTTCAGGAGTGACTCTGTACTTGACTATATGCCCTGGATGGTGTGAACCCCAAATGGGAATGCCACTTTAGTAGGGATGCATCTGTTGCTAGAACAACTGATAGGGATTCTTGCTGAAAAAGGAAACCCTTATTTGTTTTCCTCTTTCCACCCTTAGAGGGTCAGTAACAATGTTCTTGTTACTAGGATTAGTTTTGAAAGGGGGTGCTTACCCTGACCCCAGTGAGCCCTGAAGTAAAATTAAATGTACCTCACCTGTAACCTGGATTCCAGGACTGTCAGTGGCAGGTGCCATAAGGCCAGTAGGTGAAGAAACTGTGCTGAAGCATTTGGTTTATTCAGGTTGGTTAAGCCCGCTAATTGTGGGAAACTCCTTGACCCGCCCAGAGGCAGGTAAGGACCTGCTTTGCAGGGTATCTAGCTCTGCTCCCATGAACCATAGTGCTTGAGCAAGCTAAGGACAGACTTTCTAGAGGTATCAGGAGCCTAAGGTCTGCAGGAACCCTTGGGTGAGTTGCAGATACTCATACTTGCTGGGATGATTTTACAACCCCTAGCCAGTGATCTAGGTAAAGGAAAAACTGGCAAGTTAAAGGAAAAACTGCCACGTACTTTGAACTTTGGCTTTGTTAGGTGCCTAAAATGGGCCCCCACACCCCATTTTCTTTGTCTTACCCTTTGTTGTAATAGAGCAGGGTCCACTGTACTTGACAGTAACAGGTTTAACAAACCTGCTTTTATTTATTTATTTAGTTAGTTTTTGTTAACCGGGTAGGTGCACTAGCCATAAAATTACTATTTTCACTCACGACCCGGGAGAGTACAACAAAAGGAGAACAGTTGAACAACAGCAACATGGGTACAATAATACAAATAGAGGAACAGTACAGCAGTGCTACAAAAATACAATGGGTAGAAACAACAACAAATAATGGCAAGCATTATACAGATAATGGCAGTAAGATATATAATAAGTGCAGAAACCAGGGACCCGACCTGTGGAGTGAAAGGGTTAATAAGATAGTAAGGTTATATAGAGAGAAGTGTGAGGAATGTTCAAACATAACAAGAAAGACTGACAGAAGGAAGGTCAGGGGTAGTAATTGGCAAAACAACAGTGGATGGTCAGCAACAAGGTTCAAGAAGGAAGAGAGCTAGTAGTCAAGAAGTTATTTACAAAGAGAAGGAAAAATATGGGGAGGGGAAGAGGAGACAGTCTTGGAGCTGGATTAGAGCAGGGGTGACATTACCGGTAAGTCTCAGGAGCTTCAGGTTGGGTCAAAGTATGTACAAGCATCAGCCAAGAATAGATAATGACGATATTCACTTGTAAATCCAAAGTGAGACTGAGACAGCCGGAGGTTAAGTGGAAGAGCATTCCATAGCCTGGGAGCAAAGAATTGGAAGGCCCCTGTGCCTTTAGTCGTCCAACATCTCGGAACACAGAGCAAGGATTTGTCAGCTGATCGCAGGCCATGGGAGGATGGTTGAGGAATCAGCAACGCTGCCAGCTGGGATGGGTTTTTTCCCGGATGATCGAGTCCATTAGTCATCCAAGGTAATATTGTCTACTGGCAGAGGGTGAGAGCCAATTCAGATCCTTATAAAGAAGGCAGTGATGTTTGAGTCGAGGCGACGAGGCAAATCGGCATATATTGTTATAAGTTACGTTCCATTTTAGTAGGGAGGTTTTATGGGTAGAGGTAAGAATAGAGGCACCATAAGTAAGGGTTGGGAGCAGAATACCTCAGGCAATTGCTAATTTGGCTGAGGGTGTAAGCATGTAACTCGTTTTGTAAGCTACTCCTAGTTTCGAGTTTACAACTTTGCACAAGGACTGAATGTGAAGATTAAAATACAGGGACTGGTCCAGGAGGATCCAAGGTACTTGAAGGAATTTTAATGGGGGGGGGGTCATGTCAATTCCTGAAGTACCACTGCTGTGAGCACTGTAGATGCAAAGGTGCATTCATGGCCTGGTAACCAAAGCAAAGGAGCCTGCTGAGGAAAGATCTACCTCCCATCCTACATGATTTAATGGGAGGGGAAGCCTTTTCTTGTGCAGAATTGCTAATGTATTGTATTCGTACACCCCTTTTTAAATCTTTATCTTTTCACCAAAGAGGGAGTTACCCTCGGCTGGGAAATCCAGAGTCTTGGTTTGGGTATCGTAAGTGAGGTTTGTGACTTGCAACCAGGCAAACCTCTTCTACCCATTGTATTTATCCCTGGTAAGAGTCTTTAGAATCAGCAGACATCTGAGACTGATATTTGTCTCCAAACCAAAATTAGCTGTTTTAGCTAGGTCATCTGACAGAGGAGTCTGGACCTTGACTGCTATAGCAGAGGTTGACTACCCTAATAACTTTCGGTATTGACATAAGCTTGAAAGTTTGCCTGCCTGATAGCTAGGAAGAAAAAATTATTCACCTTAGTAATGTTGTTTCTTCTAATGGAGTCTTGCTATATTATGACATATGCAGTGAGTCCCAACCTTCAAACTGCTTCGGAGCTGAAAGAGTTAACTTTCCATGCCAGGCATGGAACTCTGAGCTCGAGCTTGGTTGAAACTCTGTCTGTTGTTCTTCAAACTCAAACTGTCAGATCTTTAAGAGCTAAACTCACTAAGGTCCTGTGTGGAAGCTATAAACCTACACTAGCCAACTGGCTACTAAACGTAAGAACACATTTTTTGGTCCCAAAACAAAGACTCAAGTCAGGAGACCCAAAAAATGAAAAACTAAACACCAATTCACCCCAAAAAGGATGGGTGAAACAACAAGATGAGCATCTACTAAGTGCCAACACTGCACTGCCCACCCACATCCCAAAACAAAGGTTCTGAGAGGGGCAGGCAGGGGGGGAGGTCATAATATAGCAAGACTCCATTAGAAGAAAAAACATTACTAAGGTGAGTAATTTTTTCTTCAAACAAACATGAAGTCTTGCTATATTATGACATATGCAGACTACACAGCTGTACCTCCATGGAGGAGGGACAGAACCTACTTAGGAAATAGGCTCTGAAGCACAGTTGTGCCAAACCGAGCATCACTCCTAGCCTGGATGTCCAGGGAGTAATGCTTGGTAAAAGTGTGACCTGTTTTCCAGGTAGCTGCTTGACATATCTCTAGGATAGGGATGTCCCTGGCAGCAGCCAGAGAAGCAGCTGTACCTCTGGTAGAGTGAACCCTCAGGTCTGAGAGAGGAACCTTGCCTAGTTTTTCATAGCAAAATTGGATACAAGAGATGATCCACCTGGCAATGGATATTTTAGTGGCAGGTTTCCCTTTACTAACCTCACCATAAGTGAGGAACAGTTGGAGGGAGTCAAACCTGTGACCCTTGGTATGTTCTATGTAGTAACTAAGGGCTCTTTTCACATCTAAACTGTGCAGTCTCCTCTCGCCAGAGGAGGAATGGTCAGTGAAGTACACAGGAGAGACATAGATTGATTAAGGTGGAAATCTGAAACCACCTTAGGCAAGAACTTTCTGTTAGTCCTGAGGACCACCTTATCTCTATGAAAGGAGATAAAATCAGCTCCACTGACAAGGCTTGTAATTCACTTATGTGTCTGGCAGAAGTGATGGCTACCAAGAACACAGTTTTCCAAGTCAAGTACTTAAGCTCTGCTGAAGACAAAGGCTCAAAGGGGGGGGGGTTGCATAAGCTGGGCAATACAAATATTAAGAACCCAGGCAGGGGCAGGATCCCTGAATGGAGGGTTGGTGTGAAGCAACCCCTTGAAAAACTTGGAGAATACAGGATGAGCTGAAAGAGAAGAGGGCTTACCTGCTGATAAGAAAGCAGACACGGCTGCCAGGTGCACTTTTAGGGTAGCTGGTCTCAGCCCCAAGGTATTTAAGTGGACCATATAATCCAGGACTGTGGGTAAGTCAACAGATTCTGGGGAAATATGCTTTCTAGAGCACCATATGGAAAATATCTTCCATTTGGAATTATAAGTAACCCTGGTGGAAGGCTTCCTAGAAGCCTTCAGGATATCCATTACAGATTGGGAGAGGTGTAGGTCAGCAAACTCTAACTCTTCAAAAGCCAGGCCTTGAGATTGAGAGATTTGAGGTTCGGGTACCAAACTCTCGCCTGAGCGCAGGTCATGTGGTTGTGATTCCTGGGAAGACACAGGGGAAGGTGGACTGCTGAGGACAGTAGGAGTGGGTACCAAGACTGTCTGGCCCAATCTGGAGCAATCAGGATCATCTTGCAGGGTTGAGATCTGATTTTGACTGGCACTTTGAACAGGAGAGGGAAGGGGGGAAGGCATAGAGAAACGTCCCTTCCCAACTGAGAAGGAAGGCATCTAGAGGGACTGAGCCCAACACTGGGGGCCTGCAGCAAAAAAGGGGAAGTTGGTGATTGTCTGGGGCTGCAAAAAGATCTGTCTTCGGGGTGCCCCATCTGGCAAATACTACCTCCAAGACCAGAGGATCCAGTGACCATTCATGATGGCCCTGGGAAATCCTGCTGAGAGCATCTGCCAGGACATTGTCCTTGCCTGGGAGGTGAACTGCCATAAGGGAGGTGTTCAGTGAGTAGGTCAGAGACCACAACTTCATTGCTTTGGTGCACAAGGCCATAGACCGAGTGCCCCCTTGCTTGTTGATGTACCACATTGTGGTGGTGTTGTCTGTTCTGATCTGAATAACTTTGTTCTGAACAGATTTTGAAAAAGCTTGAAGTGCTAGAAAAACTGCTCTGAGTTCCAACAGATTGATATGGAACAGAGATTCCTGAGGGGACCACAATCCCTGGGTAGTGAGGTCGCCCATGTGAGCTCTCCACCCCAAGAGGGATGCATCTGTAGTAAGGATTAAGGAGTAAGACTGAGGGGCAAAAAGGACCCCCTGTCTCAGATTGCTCTGGTCCTGCCACTACTGTAGGGCTTGGATCAGGTTTCGAGTCACTGGGATCAATTTGGTTAGAGGGTCTCTCCTTTGAGACCAAAAGGCTCTCAAATGGAACTGGATGTCCATCATCTGAAATCTTGCTCCCTGCACTACTGCTGTAGAAGCAACCATGTGCTCCAGGAGCTGTAGAAAGTGTCTTGCTGGTTGAGAGACCTGCAGGGTGAATGAGGAGGCCAGAGAGACCAGGGTCCTTGATCTATCCAGAGGAAGGAAGGCTCTGGCCTTCTCTGTGTTCAGCTCCGCGCCAATAAAGGTGAGAAGTTGGACAGGCTCTAGAACTGACTTTGAAAGATTCAGAGGGAAACCCAGAGAAGTGAGTAGTTGCTGGGTTATCTGTAGATGTAACTTGACTTGGTCTGGAGACTGGCCTACTATGAGCCAGTCGTCCAGGTAAGGGAAGATGGCAATTTTTTGCCTTCTTAGGTGGGCAACTGCTACTGCCAGGCATTTTGTGAATACCCTTGGAGCAGAGGGGTGAGGCCAAAGGGCATTGCTCTGAATTGGTAATGGCCTGAGGGCAGCTCGAACCTGAGGTACGTTCGATGGGAGCTTCTGATGAGAATATGGAAATAGGTATCCTTGAGGTCCAGGATGCTAGCCGGTCCCCTGGCCTTAGAGAGGGTAGAATAATTCCCAGAGTCACCATTTTGAATTTTGGTTTTAAAAGGTGCTTGTTTAAGTATCTGAGATCCAGGATGGGCCACCATCCTCCTGTCTTTTTTGGGGTAAGGAAGTACCTGGAGTACAAACCTTTGCCCTGGTGTAGGGGTGGAACCCTTTCCACAGCTCTGAGAGCTAGGAGGGAAGAGACCTCTGCCTCTAAGGCAAGAGCCTCTGGAGAATTTGCAGGTGGAAAGGATCTGGTTCTCATCTTTGGAAATTTTTTGAAGCTGAGAACCAGTCCCTGACTTACTACTTCCAGGACCCACTTGTCTGATGTAAGAGACTTCTGGTCCTGGACAAAGTAAGCCAGCCTGCTCCCTACAGGTAGCTGAGAACCGGCCCGGGCAACCCCATCAGGGTGCCTGTTTGGCAGGGGCTTTGGGCTGAGGGGTGGAAGCAGGCCTGCTTGTACCCCGTCTGCCTCTCTCACTCTAAAGAACCCCCTCTGGGCATAGGCAGAAGAGGAGGCCTGGGCTTGGTAAAAAGGTCAATGAAAAGGCCTGCCCCTGCCCCTGGGAAGCTGCCTTTGAGGAGTGGCCTGCCTTCCTTTGGCCTGTACACTCCTATAGGTAGTCCTACACTCATCCATTTTCTTCATGTAATTCTCTGTCTGCTCCCCAAACAGAGAATTACCCACAACAGGAAAATCCATGGCTTTAGTCTGGGTATCCTGTGACAGGCTAGTACACCTGAGCCAAGCCATTCTGCGAAGTGCCACAGATGTAGCCATGACTCTTGATGATACATCATTAGAGTCCACTGCAGCATGGAATTGCACCTTGGATGCCTCAATACCATCAGCAGCCACCTGCTCCAGCTCCTTGGAAGGCTGGCCAGGGACCTGTTTTGCTAAAGCCATAACAGTATCTCATCTGGATTTCTGGTATGTGGCAACATAAGCCATATAATCTGCCTGTCTGAGTCCCAAGGATGCTGCCATGTACTATTTCTTTGCCATGGCATCAATCCTCCTGGAGTCCTTATCCGGGGGGGTGTGAAGCCAAGGGAATATTAGCCTTGTCACAGGCTGCAGCCTGCACTACCCCAACATGGCTGCATTGTTGTGTAAGGAACTCCGTATCAGAGCCTGACAATGTGTACCTCTTGTCCATTCTCTTATCCACAGGAGGTATAGTGTGAGGAGCTTTTAAAATTTTAAAAGTCTGTTCCCAAAAGATTTATGCAAGGGAATAGACAGTCTCCTAGACTCTGGGATATCCATCATTTCCACATAGTCAGGCTCCTCTTGATCATCCACAGCTTCCTCCATAGGGAGCTGGAGGGTTTCAGCCATGTTTTTATAAAACATAAAATGAGAAGGGGACTCAGAAAGCCTAGGAGGAGACACTCCTGAAGATCTGTCTGGGGAGATGTCCGGGTCAATGGGCACATCCAGACTTTCAAATCCACATTCACTCTCCTCATACTCCTCTTCCCCCTCCTCCGGTTCATAATACTCCTCTAACTCATACTCTTGAACCGGTGGAACCGGGCGCTTACCCGATGGTGCCAGTTCGGTTGGAACCGGGGAAAGCGACTGGACAATTTTTATCGCTTTTGCTATTTCTTCAGTGGTTGGAGAAGAAAGTTTTGGCTCCACACCAGCTGATTTTCTAGTCCTTTTTGCTGGACCCGGCTCCTCCGAGTCAGATCTCCTTTTGCTCGAGGAAGTCTCGCCCTGGTCAGAGGGTACTCCCTCCAGTTCGGTTGGAACCGAACTGTGCTGGCCATCCAGTTCAGCAGACTTTTTGGCCTCCCTTTCCCTGAGCCTACCAACTCTCTTTTCCAGGGTAGCTGCAGGAAGACTTTTACAAATCTGGCAGTCTGCATTGAGTGGTCAAACCCCAGACAATAAACACAGGTGGTGTGGGGATCAACCTTGGCAAAGACTTCCCCACACACACTGCAGTGTTGAAACCCAGTAAACCGTTTACAGTTCCACACAGAATAGAAATAAATGTAAAACCTATCTAGTACTCACAATACCACAGACAGAGTCTGAACCGACCAGTTGCGGTTTAAATTTGGTTGAAAAACCGAGAAAAACAATACTTTAACCAACAAATGAACCGAGCAGAAGGAGAAATCTCCAGAGCGACTGTTCAGTGAGGCGGAGTAAAGAATCTGACGGTTTGAGTTTGAAGAACAACAGACAGAGTTTCAACCAAGCTCGAGCTCAGAGTTCCATGCCTGGCATGGAAAGTTAACTCTTTCACCTCCGGAGCAGTTCGAAGGTTGGGACTTACTGCATATGTCATAATATAGCGAGACTTCATGTTATTTGAAAACTGATAAACACCAGGGGTATCTATGCCTTGTCACAGACTATCACTTGTACCACCCCTCAGTGGACAGAGTGGGAGGATAAAATTCAGCCCCTCCTTATCCAGTTTATTAGGTCTTCCACAGCCTCTTGTCAAGAGGGGAGACAGAGCTTAGGAACTTGTAAACTCTTGAAAATACCTTCATTGACGAATGTATCTATTCACAGAAAGGAGAAGGTTTTGGTGGATATCAGCCCAGTCATATCTCACAATTGTGGAGTGTGAGGAATAATCCTCAAGCTCTGTGGAAAGAACCAAACTCCTATTTAGGGGAAAAACCTAGGTGTAACCCCCCTGCAAATGGGGGTTCCCAAAAGTCTTTTAGGAGCTTGCCTGAATGCTTCAAGTCTGGGCAGTGTTCAGCGTCTAAGCTGCTTAAATGTGGTTGCAAGTGAGTGCTATTTGAGCCTCCACGTACTGTCTCTTTAAGAGCTGTCTGCTTGCAGACTTAATTAGTTGTACAAGGGGACTGTGTATTTAATGCTCGAATCCTGCCCAAGTTGCGGAGTAATCGCTCCATTTTGCGGTCACTGAAGGTGCAAAGGGAGCCCATCTGAAAGCTGCAACTGTTTGCCTGTAATCATTTAAAGCATTAGCAAAATTGTAGTTTGTCTAACCTGCCTTTATTGCAGCTGGGACTCTGGGTGTGTTACCCCCTCCATTTTGGACCTAAACTGCAGTGCTAGGCCAATTGGGTTAAGGGAGCCCTAAAATGGAGTCTTTGGACAAATCAGAACTTGGACTCTTAATTTGAGCCAGCCACAAGGGGATTGTATGGGCAGTGACTCTGGGAAATGTAGTTTTAACCTTGGCACCTTTTTCCACAAACAAAGGGAGTCTTATTGTGAGTGACAGCCAAACCAGCCAACAGAATAGTGTGGAGCTAAAGGACATGCCCTGCTCTGTCACCGGAAAGATTAGATCAGTTGTGACAGTGAAGAGAGGAGGAGCTCTGTGCTTCTGTGGTGTACAGTTTCACGCAGGAAGCATGTGTGAGGCCCTGAAGTTCGGCCTGCAGCCCTTGTAAGCGCTAGTTAAGACTGAATCCTACTTGTGAGGAGAAAGAAGGAAGTCAGAAAGGTAGGAACCAGGCTCACCCTGTAGAAGACTGGAGAAACTGCTGAATCGCACTCGGTCTGTCAGGAACTGAAGGTGCTGTGTGTTCTCCTGGGTATCTTGCAGTAACTGCGGTCGGGATCGAGGAGCAGCCTGCCTGGTATAGTACTTTCCTTTTACATATAAATGTGCGTAGTGCTTGTGGGGAATCGCTATTTCAAATCTCATGTACAGTGAATTGTGTGCTGAAGCTGGAAGTAAACCCCAGCTTAATTCGGACTACATCCATTTGCTATCAGCTGCAGTGGGGTCCAGTCACAAGGACCTTGTCTCCATGCCCTGTTCTCATGCCAACCCAGAAGGACATTCTCCATCCGATCCTTAGCTTCGGTATAGTGAGTACAAATCAGGGTATTCCCCTGCAGCTTGTTTTCCAGTCACAAGTGTGTCATCTAATTCTTGTTTCACTGCTTCATGGACTGAGCCCTCCGGCTCTGGATTACAATTGGGTGTTGTGCATATCTTTTTCTTCCTACAGAGCCCTATCCATCTGCACCTGCCGGCCAACCCCGGGCAACAGACCTGGCTAACCTCCCCCCCAACTTGGGTACCCAGAGTGTGACTTTTCAGACCCTGTATGTGTGCACAGTACTGTGATTCAATGCCACTAATTAACCTGATTTCCCCCTCCCATGTTACTGTCCCCTAAATAAATCAGATTTGTTGTTGTTATACTATATACTGTCTGTGGTGTTGGTACTTTTGGAAACAGTATTGTGTTTGGCTGTGTATGTTGTTTAACCTTACTTTACAGGGTGTCCTCAGAGACATGCTGCAGAATCAGTCTCAAGGGTAAGTGGTATCTATATGACTGAACAGTGTGTATACGTGGGGTATTGAGGATGTAACTCCGGTGTACTGTGTGAGCCACTAGAGGGAATAAAAGGGAGTCTCAGTGTCCCAGAGGGCTGTGACCAAGCTAGTCTAACCACTACAAACCCTGACCTCTGGGTGGAGGCACCTGCTATAGAACCTAGGCCCCTCAACCTATCCGTAGCCAAACAGGCAGGGTAGTAGCCCTTTGGATAGCACCACCTGGGGGTTACACTAGGTTTAATAGGTTCCCCTTTGTACTTTCCATCATAAACACATATTTCTCCTCTGTAACATTAATAGTAACAAGCATTTGTCAATGCCGAATGTTGCTTGCTTCTATGTGCTGTTTAGGTATTTGGAAGTCATTGGAGTGCAAATATTGAAAATTTACGAACTTACGAGCGTGCTTAGGAACTGCGCAACGCACGCTCGTAAAACAGTCATTTTTAGGAATTTTTCACCAAATTTTCAACATAGCCATTTTAAGACCTCTGCTCATGAACAGTGTCACTGTGATTTTGTTAATGTGTCCCATACATTGAGTTTGCACACCGACTGCGCCATTGTGCGCTACATGGGCGGAAACACGTTTTGGGCAGGATGTGAAAAATGACAGCTGTACTGCTCATAAGGAGGTGTGGTAAAATGGCAATGTTGAAAATCTGTAGTGGAAATATTGAAAATTCGCAAACCTACGAGCGTGCGTGGGAACTGTGCAACGCACACTCGTAAAACAGTCATTTTTAGGAATTTTTTCACCAAATTTTCAACATAGCCATTTTAAGACCTCTGCTAATGAACAGTGACACTGTGATTTTCTTAATGTGTCCCATACATTGATTTCACGATACCGACTGCGCCATTGTGCGCTACATGGGCAGAAACACATTTTGGGAAGGATGTGAAAAATGACAGCTGTACTGCTCATAAGGAGGTGGGTAAAATGGCAATGTTGAAAATCTGGAGTGAAAATATTGAAAATTTGCGAACTTACAAGCCTGCGAAGGAACTGCGCAACGCACGCTCGTAAAACAGTCATTTTTAGGAATTTTTTCACCAAATTTTCAACATAGCAATGTTAAGACCTCTGCTCATGAACAGTGTCACTGTGATTTTCTTAATTTGTCCCGTACATTGATTTCGCACACCGACTGCGCCATTCTGCGCTACATGGGCAGAAACACATTTTGGGTGAGATGTGAAAAATGACAGCTGTACTACTCATAAGAAGGTGTGATAAAATGGCAATGTTGAAAATCTGGAGTGAAAATATTGAAATTTCGTGAACTTACGTGCCTGCGTAGGAACTGCGTAATGCACGCTCGTAAAACAGTCATTTTTGTGAATTTTGGCACCAAATTTTCAACATGGGGTTTTTGGGACCCCTTCTCATGAATGATGTCACTGTCATGGCGGTATTCAGGCCCAAAGGGTGATTTCGCAGTCACTGCGCGAAATCACCCTTCGGGCCCGAATAACGCCATAACAGTGACATCATTCATGAGAAGGGGTCCCAAAAACCCCATGTTGAAAATTTGGTGCAAAAATTCCCAAAAATGCCTGAGATATGCAACAAAGTTGAACCCCCATCTAGCCCATTATACAGCTTACCGGCATTTCCTCAGTTCGCGGTCGGCTTTGAAGAGTGCAGACGTGTTCCCGGTCCACCGAAGATCATCGCGCCAGAGTCCGGAGGTAAGTATGGGGTGAGTGGGGGTGTGGGGAAGCTGGGTGTGCAGTGGGTGGGTGCTTGAGGTTGTGGGAGGGTCGGAGGCCGCGCCGTGAACCGTTTTGTTTACAGGGTAGAAAAAAAGGCGTCGTGGGACCATTTGCCACACTGGGGTGGGCTCCCAGCGTTACACAAGGACACTGAGGAGGCGTTCAGCCCGACAGGGATTGGGCACCCCGTTGGCAAAGCGACTGTTTGCCACGCTGGGGTGGGCTCCCAGCGTGAACCTGCTACTGGGGGGGCAGGGCGCCAGCTCAGCCCGGCGGGGTTGGGCACCCGTTGGCTATACAGTCGTCGTGAGCACGCCGCGCTTGGGGGAGCTGCGCGTGAGCAGCCGATATCTTATCGGTGCTCACTGGAGGCGTAGCTCCCCTTTCAACTGGATGCCACTGCATTTTGGAGCTTGTCATACACAGCTCCAAAATGCATTGGCTTACAGGGGCCGCACCTGCCAGCACACTGACTGAATTGGAGGAGGAGGTGACACACCTCCGAAATCTCCAATGATGGCACTATGTTTCTTGCACATGCGTGCAAGCAACATAAAAATGAGCAAAGAAGACAGCTGTTTGCAGCGGTCTGCTGCTCAAAAGCAGCCAGCCTTTGTAAGCTTGAATGATCTTTAGCAGCCTGCAATCTGCAGGAGTTGGCAGGCATTATAACAGGCAAAGAAGTCCCCAAATGCTGTCCAGCAGGGAGTTCTGTGTGCTCAGTGTTTTCTTGATTTTAGAGGGAACCAGAGAGTTGGCCATTTCAGCAAGCCTCTTAAAAACTGCTTGTATACTCGTCTCAGGGGTAGCAGTTACAATAGTTATTATTGTGGTTTCACCCACAGTAATTTAGGGTGTCGGCTGGTTAGAGCTCGAGGGACCCTGAACTGGTGTCATTTTTCTTCTTTTAGCCTTATTCAGGCTTTTTTAATAATTCTGTCAAGACATGAATGCAGGTTTCATACTGCTGAAGTGTCTACGTCTCAACAGAATTCACTACACTCAAAAAACATTAAAAACCGGGATTACCAGTTTTTTCTTTTCGGTTTGTAGGTGTAAAACACAAACTTTGCAACCGCTACAAATTTGTTTAAATTAAAGTATATACGGCGATCGGTTCCGGAACCGATTGGAACCATGAACTGAAGCTAATGGTTCAAGAACTGGGATTAGCGGTTCTAAAAACAAATTTAAATTAATAAAATTAAATATAACTAATGGAGTTTTTAGTCAGAAAACTCCAATATATATATATAAAACAAACCCCGGTTTACCCCTGGTTATGCTGAACTGGGAGAAACCGAGGAAACACATAATTTAACACTTAAAAACTTACAGGTTAGCCTAAAATTATAACGAACAGAAGCAGCAAATGAAAAACAAATACTTATGAATATTTTATAAGTTTTCACATGACAGAATGAGATGATGAAGAAAAGATCTTCAGGCATCTAGTCTTGACAGGCAGAGAGAGAAATCTGAGGGTTAGAATGTAGGCAGTTGAGTAGTGGCAGCATTTGAAAAGTGGCACATGTCAATGATTCCATCATTAGCATAGCATTCCATCTCCAGGCAGGTCTGGCTTAGAGGCATACTGCAGAAGAGTTAGGAATATTGGAGTATTCCTGGGGTGAGAACCTCTGAAGAGGTCACTTACCTGGAGTCTCAGGAGGACAACCTTCAGGAAGGATATCCCTTCACCCATCTAGATCATCAGATCTCCATTACCACGGATGAGTCCCTGATGGGTTGGGGAGCTCACTGCTGGGATCTCCACACCCAGGGTACGTGGCCTCAGGACACGTCTCAACTTCACAGAAATGTCCTGGAAATGACAGCCGCCCTCTATGCAGTCCAAGCTTTAAAGGACATACTCTGTCACAAGAACATTCTCCTTCAAATGGACAACAAGGCAGTGATGTACTACATCAACAAACAGGGTGGTACACACTCTTACCCCTTATGCAGGGAAGCAGTGAGAGTGTGGGAGTGGTGCCTGGAACACAAGGCTCTGATTCAGGCAGTTTACCTTCCAGGAGTACAAAACGAGCTGGCAGACCATCTCAGCAGAACAGAGGCAGATCCTCACGCGTAAACCCTCGACTCAACCGTCGTTCAGTCACTCTTCAAAGAGTAGGGAAATCCAGACCTGGACCTTTTTGCGTCCCCACACAATGCAAAACTACCTCTCTTCTCCAGAAATCAGGACATGGCATTTTTTGTCAGGATGCATTCAGGCTGCAGTGGACAAAATTCTTTCTATATGCATTTCCTCCTCTTCCCCCAGTTCAGAGGATACTGCTCAAATTGGAAACCCGTGGGGGAAAAATGGTTCTCATTGCCCCCTTCTGGCCTCAGCAGATATGGTTCCCGCTACTCGACAGGCTATTGGGACCCCCCTGAAAATACCTCCCCTTCAGACGAAACTTCTGACCCACGGTCCTGTGGTCCATCCCAACCTGAGGTCGCTTCACTTTCACGCTTGGCTCCTGAAGAGATAGAGGTGATCGGTCCAATGTTTCTTGTAGAGTTTCAGATATTCTTTTGGCAGTGCATAAGCCGGCCACTAGAAAAACCTACACATAGAAACACAGAAACACAGACTTTGACGGCAGATAAGGACCGTTTGGCCCACTAGTCTGCCCATTTATCTACCTACAGGATAAGCTGCAGATCCTAGTTAACCAAGAGCCTATTTCTTCCTACCCCCACAAGAATTGCCTTATGTCTGTCCCATGCATTCTTGAATTCTCTGACAGTTTTAGACCACACAACCTCCTCAGGAAGACTGTTCCAACACCCTCTCTGTGAAAAAATACTTCCTCACATTGCCCCTGAGCCATCCCTCCTCTATCTTCAAATTGTGTCCCCTTGTTCTTGCGCATCTCTTTTTCTGAAAGATGCTGCCCTCTTGGACTTTATTGGTTCCACTGAGGTACTTAAAAGTTTCTATCATGTCACCCCTCTCCCTCCTTTCCTCAAGGGTATTCATATTAAGCTCCTTTAGTCTCTCCTCGTATGGCTTATCTTGCAGACCCTGCACCATTTTAGTTACCCTCTTCTGGACTGCCTCCTTCCTGTCTATATCCTTGCAGAGATGGGGTCCCCAGAACTGGACGCAGTACTCCAAATGGGGTCTCACCAACTGTCTGTACAGAGGGATAAAACATCCTGTTTTCTGCTGGTGATGCCTCTCCTTATACATCCCAGTATCTCCCCAGCCCTCCCTACTGCCTTCTCACATTGCTTGCTAACTTTAAGGTCATCTGATATGATTACCCCCAGGTCCCTTTCCATTTTTGTTGTCGGTACTACCTCCCCGCCCATTGTGTAATCTTCCCCTGGGTTTTTGTTTCCCAGGTGCATTATCTCGCACTTCTTTGCATTAAATCCAAGCTGCCATACTTCTGACCATTCCTCCAACCTTGCCAAGTCCCTTTTCACCCTTTCCATGCCTCCTTGTATATCAACCTTGTTGCAGATCTTTGTATCATCTGCAAAGAGGCATACTTTTCCTTCCAGTCCCTCTGCAATGTCACTTATAAAGATATTAAAAAGGACTGGACCCAGAACTGAACCCTGTGGTACCCCATTAGTAACCAATCTTTCTTCAGAGTGGACTCTAGTTACAATTACCTTCAGTGTCATGTTGTCCAGTCAATGTTTTACCCAGGCTACCACCCTGGAACCCACTCCCAGGCTTGTTAATTTGATTATTAATCTTTTGTGTGGGACTGTGTCGAATGTCTTGCTAAAGTCTAGGTAGGCCATGTCCACAGCCCCTCCCTGGTCTACTACTTTGGTCACCCAGTCAAAGAAATCAATTAGATTTGTCTGACATGATCTTCCCGCTGTGAACCCATGCTGCCTTGGGTCCTGTGCCACTCTGGCCTCTAGGTACTCAACAATTCTTTCCTTCAGAAGTGATTCCATCACTTTCCCTACCACAGAGATCAAACCAACAGGTTTGTAGTTTCTTGCCTCTGTCTTGCCCCACTTTTGTGAAAGGGAATCACATCCGCCTTCCTCCAGTCCTCAGGTACCACACTATCCTCCCATGATTTGTTAAAAAGGGTAGTCAGTTGTGTTACTAGTTCTCCCCTTAATTCTTTTAGAATTCTGGGGTGAATTCCGTCAGGCCTCATTGCTTTGTCCATCATCAGTTTTGGGAGTTCAGAACCCTTTCTTCTGTGAAAGGACTGGAATCGATCCCCCTATCCAGAGTGCTTCTGTTAATTGGATTAGGCTCCTCCCCCTCCTCCTCTTTTGTGAATACTGAGCAAACGTATTCGTTCAGTATCCCTGCTTTTTCACTGTCCCTCTCAGCCCACCCACCGACCTTTCTATTCAGCCTCACTGTCCCTCCCTTTTTCTTTCTACACTCCCTGATGTACCTATAAAAAGTTTTATCCCCCTTCTTAACCAAGTTGGCTATCTTTTCCTCAGTTTGGGCCTTTGCTATTCTGACTTCCCTCCCTGCTTCATTCTGCCTTAACTGGTACAGTTCTCTGTCCTGCTCCTTCTGTGTTTCCTTATACTTCCTAAACGCTATCTTTTTCTCCCTAACCTTCCCGGTTACCTCTTTTGAGACCCACAGTGGCTTTTTCTTTCATTTTGATTTGTTTATTTGCTTCACACAAAGGCTTGTTGCCTCTGTGATTGCAGTTTTGATTTTTCCCCATTGTTGCTCCACCCCTCCTTCTAGACTGTTTGCTAGTGCTTTTCTAAGGCACTCTCCCATCTTGCCAAAGTCAGCCCTCCTGAAGTCCAGTACCTTCACTTTTGTATGGCTTGACTCTGTAGCTGAGTTTATCATGAACCACACTATTTGATGGTCACTTGTTCCCAGATGGCTACCCACTTCTAGATCTGAGATCCTCTCACTGTCCCCATTTGAGAGTACGAGGTCTAAGATTGCTCTCTCATGAGTGGGTTCCAAAACTAGCTGTCTGAGGCATGCCACCTGTAGGGCATGGAGAATGGCCCTGCTCTTGGATGTGGCTGGATCAAAGGTGCTCCAGTTAACATCTGGCATATTCATATCCCCCAACAGTATCTCTCCTTTCTCTGCCATCCTAAGGATGCCTTCTATCATATCCTTGTCCATTCCCTCTTCCTGACATGAGGGTCTGTATACAACCCCTGTGCGGACTGCAGTGCCATTTCCAGTCTCTAAGGTGACCCACAGTGCCTCCTCTCCTCCCTGTTTACTCTTTTGTTCCATTGCTTTTATCCTTCCCTTACATAGAGAACTACTCCTCCCCCCTCTTCTACCTTCCCTGTCTCTCCTGCAGATTGTGTACTCTGGTATGTTAACATCCCAGTCTCGGTTCTCTGTGTACCGTGTTTCTGTGACTGCTACGATATCCAGGCATCCCTCTTCCATCAAGGCCACAAGTTCAGGCAGCTTGTTGCCCAGACTACACTGCTAAATGGAAGCGTTTCTCTAGCTGGTGTGCCAAATCCTCTTGGAATCATTTTTCCTGCCCACCGAATAAAGTCTTGGAGTATCTCTTAGATCTCTCAAACACAGGTCTTCAGCACTCCACAGTCAAAGTTCATCCTTGTGCCATTTTGGCATATCATGAGCAGGTACCTTCCATGTCACTGGCTCAGTTGCCCGTAGTTAAGAGGTTTCTTAAAGGTATTCTGCATACTAGACCTCCTATTAGATGTCCAGTTGCAGTCTGGAACATTAACATCGTACTAAACATGCTCACTTGTAAACCTTTCAAGCCTCTAGCTACTTGTGAGCTGAAGTTGCTCACTTGGAAAACGGCCTTCCTGGTGGCCATTATTTCGGCCCGTAGAGTCTCTGAAATACACGCCCTGGTCAAAGACCCCCTGTACACTGTATTTCATAAGAATAAAGTAGTTTTTAGGACTCATCCTAAGTTTCTGCCTAACACTGCCTCAGAATTCCATCTAAACCAACCTTTAGTCCTTCCTACCTACTTTGCAAACTTCCAGAATGAAAGGGAGCATACCCTTCATTCACTGGACGTAAAGAGAGCACTGCGGTTCTATCTAGATATAACGAAAGAAATTCACAAGGCTCAACAACTGTTTGTTTCCTTCAGCGCAACCCGATTGGGTCAACCTGTTGCAATCTGGTGCATTTCAGTGTGGCTGGTGGCTTGCCTTCGCTACTGCTATTCTATGGCATAGGTCAAGCTGGAAGGCAGAGTGTACGCTCACTCTACCACATCAGTCACGGCATCTCTGATGAAAATCCATAATGTGCCCATTGCAGATATTTGCAATGTGGCTACCTGGAGTTCCGTGCATACATTTGTTAAGCACTATGCCTTGGATGTCCATGCCAGACGACCTCAGTCATTTGGCAGGACAATTCTTAATGGACTTCTGTCCTAAGCACTTGAGCTCTTTATCTCCTGCCACCCATCTTTGGGGATAATGTAGCTCAGTACTCTCCCATTAGTGTGAATGAGTGGTGGAGACTTTATGTCCAGGAAGATATGGAAATTACATACCTACCATAATTCTTGATCTTCTTGGATGAAGTCTCCACCACTCATTCTCATGCCCACCCACCATCCCCCGAGCTCATGTCTCTGTTTAGGGTCTTCACTCCCTCAATGACTAAGCTGTGAAGACTTTGCTGTTGACCATTCTTACACTGGTCATTCGGACTATCTTATGTCCGATTTTTAGGCTAGTCCTTTCTAGGTTAGTTTCGCTGCACCTCCTTGAAAAAAAGGTACTGAGGCAGTTGGAGGGTCGACACCGAGATAATCATTACCGCATGCGCCGGGCTCGCAGTGCCACTTCTTCGCAACTCCATATCAAGCACCGGCCCACCTGAAAAAGTTTGCTCCTGCTGGGTCCTAGTGCTTCTGGCGTATTCCCATTAGTGTGAATGAGTGGTGGAAACTTTGTCCAAGAAGATCAAGAATTACAGTAGGTACGTAATTTCCATTTTTGTTGTGTGGTTCCCCTCGCCTCTGCCACGGGCTGCTGACATGTCAGACACTCACCCCCTCACCCCCAGAGAAGGAGGGACGCCCTGCAGGCACTCAATCCTTCTCCGCCTGGTCCCCCAACTCTCAGGTCCATTCCGGAACCCGGGATGTCAGCATCGCATGTGGACACCTTGCCGCTGGGCTGACGGTCTGGCCTTTACCCCTGCATTTTAACTGCAGGTTTATTTTGTAAAGCTAGGGTGAGCAGTGACCACTTAATTAGCTAAAAGGCTACCAGAAAATCTATACCAATTTAAAAATTTCTCAAAGCTTTTTAACACAGCAAAATAAATCTTTAAAACTGTAATGAAACATTTTTTGAAAGATTAGATCTCTGAGTATCAATTATAAAGTACTGTAACAAGTAATGCTCAAGCAAAACAGAAAGGAACTGATTTGTGTGCGAACGTTTTCCAGGTTCTGGGGGGGATGCTAGTGTCACTGGAACCATGTACCAGTATCAGAACCAGAATCAGAACCAGAACCAATGCCATGGTTCACATGACAAAATAGTACGTATTTTTATATTTACAAACCAAATCCGAAGCAAACTGGCAAGGTTCAAATGGTCATTATTATAATATTTTTCTGCCACTAACTAAATAAAAGCAAGTTCAGAATCTCATAGCAAAAATACATATGTAACCCCCCTACAAATGGGGGTTCCCGAAAAGTCTTCCTTGAGCTTGCCTAAATGCTCACTGCCAGGCTGGTGTTCTGCTTTTTAGTAGATTAAATATATTGCCAGAGAGTGCCTGTATAACCTCTGTGTACTGTCTCTTTAAGAGCTGTCTGAATTGCAGTCTTAATTAATATAAAATGGAGCTCTGTTAGAAGATGTGCTTGTTTGCTGATCATTTGTTAGAGTGGTAATTATATTGCAGTTTGTTCTAACCTGCCTTCTTTGCAGCAAGGACTGTTCTGTTTATCTCCACCAACTTGCCCGGGACTGTCAGAATGGGCCAATCAGTACTGTTGAGACTTTAAAATGGAGCCTGCCTACAGGGGCTTGGTGGGGTCAAAACTTGTAGAAATTGTAGTTTTTGCATTTTGGCGCCTAAAATCTGGAGGGGTACTCCTTGTTGTGACCGACAGACAGATCAGTCAACCAAGCCTTTTGGATCCTGGGGAAATTCCCAAGCTGCTTGCAGCTAGTTTCAGTTCTGAGTTGGGAAGTGAAGAGATAACAGCTTGAATGATTCAAGCAGCAGCCCCGGCATGGATTCGTGTGGTAGAACTGTGGAAAGGCCTGTGTTTTGGCCTGCATGCCTGCCTGCTGTCCCCGAGAGGGAACTTGTGCCTTTTTCGGACTGAATCAGAATTTGGAGAGCGAAGTAAGCCACTGAATTGTCACCAGGCTCCAACCTGAAGAAGACCAAAGATTTGCTGAATTCAATGGGCCTGTCTGGACTTTCAGCCACCTCTGAACTCTCAGATTGTGCAGACACTCTGTAATTGCAACTGGAGAGCCTTTTGCCTGGTACAGTGGAATCTCCTTACATGTGAATGTGTTGTTTGCTTATAGTGGATCGTGATTTGGTTCCCCACTGTGGTTTGAACTGTATTCTGCTTGCTGGAAGCTGCATCCAACCCCATAGACTGAAACCAAAACCATCTGCATTGGGCCTGGGCCTTGCCACACTGGCCCAGCCTGACTACCCACTGCACAGAGAAAGCCATCAACGAGAGACCTGCCTGGGGATCAGCCCCCTGCTCAACACTTGAATAGGAAAGATGCCTCGGTGATTCGTATGGGCCCCGCTTCTCCAGGTACCCCAGCTCAACAACATGCAGTCTCTATTTCATCTTGCCTGTGTCCAGTATTGGGTATCATGAGTAAACATCAGGGTAGCTCCCTGCAACAACAGCTAAATCTAAAGTGTTGTCATCTGATTGCTTGGTTGTTTTTTCTTTCATGAACTGAGCCCTCCAGCTCCGGATTACAAATAGTGTGTGTTGTGCATGTTGCTTTCTTCCATCACAGGGCCCCAACCAGCTGCAACGTTCCTGGCTAGCCCATCTTCTCCCTTCCTGGGTACCTAGAGGTGTGACTATGTGGGGACTTAAAGCGCATGCATAACTGTTTGATGAATATAGCCTTTAAGCCAATCAACCTTTTTACGCCCCTTCCTTGTTCAAGTCCCCTGAATAAATCAGATCTAACTTTTTTGCTGCATTTAACCTGACTGTGGTTCCAGTTTGTGCCAAGAGTACTGTACTGTTGCTATTTACTGCGCATAACCTTGTTTTACAGGGGGTCCCCAGGGCCGAGCCAGAGGAACTTGCCCTGGTGGTAAGTGCAAACAGTATGGGTACTAGTATGGTATACAAGGAGTACTGCGAAAGTGACTATCAAATATTGCTCAGGCCACTAGAAGGGAAAGAGGGGGTTACAGTGTCCTGGAGGGCTGTGCCCAGATTAGCTTGACCACTACCAACCCTGACTTCCAGGTGGAGGCAGCCGTTTCAGAATTCAGGCCCCTTAACCTGCTACTAGCCAAGCAGGCAGGGGTAGCGCCACGAAGGGGTTACACATACAACAAAGGATATCCTATATTTCTATTAGAAGCAATAAGAATAATAACCATTTCATATCCATAAAACTAACAAGCAAAAGATAATTATTTTGTGCTCCTGACAGTTATAGAGTTGTATCCTGGGATACAGAACAAATGATCCTAACTAAAGCATAGGAGTGTTGACAGTACATACATGTCGAGTTTCCATATATGAACCTGTTCAGCCACATCATATGTTGGCCTAACAAACAGCATGCATACTGTAATCTAATTTTTCTATCATCAAACAATCATTTTACCTAAGCCTAAATAAAGCAAATATTCCCTAAAAGTGGTAGTCTTTAATGACTTCTACCTGACTACTGAAAGTTTCTTTATCTAAGACAGTGGTGCACAACATACAGCCCGCACCGAGATTTTCAGTGGCCCATGAAGCAGTACACACAGTAACCGTTTTAATGTTTATTGCTATCAAGTTGAGCTCGCGGTTAACACAAAATCTCCAACCCTGAAACAGTCGACAGTACAAATAGAACAGACAGATTCTTTGGGAGATGGGAGCTGCTGCAGTAATTCCACATATACAGATGGAAAACATTCTAATGCTGCTGAAAACCTGTCTGGGGTTTGGTTAGCTGTGTCAGAGGCCATGACCCAACCACAAATGAACATACAGCACAAACCCTGCTCAGATCAACCAACCACTGACGCTCTCCATTCTGTCAGTGCCGAAGGAGAAGCTGTCAGGAGCCAAGATTCACTGCTTGTGATTTATCTCAGTGGATAGTTAAATGTGGCTGTACATGCAGAAACACAGCCTCTTGAAATCTGCAATGCCACTGCCAAACTTTCCTTAAAAGCACAGTGCTTTTGACACTCTGCAGATCCCTTAGCAGCTGCAGAAATAATATGCTGCTACCGGAGCTTTGACGCCTTTTCAACACTCCCATTATTCGGCAAAAGGGTAATGGATTACATCCTTCAACCAGAATTAAAGGAATTAACTGAAAAACTGCAGAGAGTTGGATTTATGACAGTCAGTTGACAATTTTGCTGTCAACCAACGTTACAGTGACTCCTTTATGTTGACCGCATTTACAGTTGGCATAAAGGGAGTCACATCAAATTGTTTTCTTCGAGAGGCTTTGCCCTCAAACCCCCCATGCAGGGGGGCTCTGTCCCCCGCCACTTAAATAATCAACTCTGAATCGGAGTTGTTTCAGGGAGGAGGTGCAATACCCCCAGAAAGCAGTGCCGGGGTCCCGTGTTGACACTACAGTGACCTGGTGCTGTTATCGCTGTAGTGTCAGTCGTGGTTAAAGTTGTCAAGGAAGCACTGGTATACCCGGAGGGCTTACAGTATATACTGGGGACAGCAAATCATAGACAGAGACTCCAAGCTTGAATGTCAGCTTGGAGAATTACTGCATTGATGATGTCACTGATGACATCATTGCACAAAATTTCACAGTGGCCCTCAGACATCTCTCAACTTCTCAGTTTGCCCCTCCAAAAAAAGTTATGCACCACTGATCAAAGACTATCACATGCTAAAAGCAGAGAGCTAAGATGTTCTTACCTCTGCCTCTGTAGCTTGTCACCAGTTCCAGCTAAGTAGTACCAGCTGAGTCAAACAGCTGAGCTCTCCGTTGGGCTCTTCTTGGAGTGTCCTCCAGCTTGCAAAAAGACTAGGATATTTACAGTTTGTCTCATGGGGGTTTCCAAGCCAGAGCCTGCTCCAGAGGGGGAGCATGGAGTTTATAATTAATAGCTAATATGCACAAGAAAACAAAGCATGCCAAGAAATGGTCTAATAATTTCTAGTAAATAAGTGGAAAGAAAAACATGGTTATTTTAGCATCTTGTAGGTAGAGAAGTGTCATCTTCTGACTAAGAAAGGAGTCATTGTGGCTAGACTAGACGGTGTCTTCTTATTAGGAATATTTAGCATTTTTATACTGATCAGAGCCCTCCCCTCATCCAGCAAGTGGTGTGTCTGCTCAGGAAGGCCTGCACACCAGCCGCATGCTTTCCAAGTTGCTGGGCCAGATCAGAGCCCTCCCCTCATCCAGCGAGCAGCATCTCGGCTCATCTCATCTGGGTCAGCATCCCTCACAGGTTTTTGAAATTTGTCCCACTCATGAGCCAGACATGTGGTTTGAACCTGGGTAACACCAATCTCCACTGCTGCAGTCTGTAGCCCTAACCTCTTGGACAACACTGCTAGCAAGTACTACTGACAGGAATGAATACATCACCTTTAAAAATGAAGTCCATACTGCTCCCTCTGCTGGCAGCCCTTCTCACAAGCTTGCTATTAGGAACTGATTTCTGTGCTGCAGTTTTTGCCGCTGATCAAGCAGAACCGTCCAGCTATACCCACCTCCACAAACCCGACACTCCTCTACCCAGAGTACCTCATTGGGAACTTACTCCCTTGGCCCTGTCCTCCTTGCCCTCCTCCCATACCGTGAGCACTACCTTCTTGGGCATTTGCTTACTCTAATTATCGCGCAGCCCTCTATTCCATGCATGTCACTCTCTCACCTCCCTGCTACTACTGCAGGAGACATGGAGAGAAACCCGGGCCCTTTGAACACCCCCATTGCCCACTCAAAGTATGCCTGGGCCAGCTTCGTTTGGTTAAAGGTCACCCATCGAAACATTTGCAGCCTCCCTGCCAAGTTCATGGACCTTAAAGCCTGGGTGTCCCTTTATAAGCCCAAGGTCCTTGGTCTCACTGAAACCAGCTCAAGCCACAAATCCCCGATGCCATGTACAACCTGCCAGGCTACTCCATGTTAGACCAGGATAGACCTGGTAAAAAGAAGGGTGGCGGGGTGGTACTGTATTTCTAAGAGCCCCTCTCAGCCACATCTATATTCTGCTCTGACCCTTCCTCGTCCAGTGAATGGCTCCTCGCAGAATTGACCCTAGGATCTAAGAAAAAATTATTCACCTTAGTAATGTTGTTTCTTCTAATGGAGTCTTGCTATATTCTGACATATGCAGTGAGTCCCAACCTTCGAACTGCCCTGGAGATGAAAGAGTTAACTTTCCATGCCAGGCATGGAACGCTGAGCTCGAGCTCGGTTGAGACTCTGTCTGTTGTTCTTCAAACTCAAACCGTCAGATCTTTACGAGCTAAACTCACTAAGGTCCTGTGTGGAAGCTGTAAACCAACACTAGCTAACTGGCTACTAAACATAAGAACACATTTTTTGGTCCCAACACAAAGACTCAAGTCAGGAGACCCAAAAATGAAACACAACACCCACTCACCCCAAAAAGAAGGGGTGAAACAAAAAGGGTTGGTACCTACTAAGTGCCAACACTGCACTGCCCACCCACATCCCAAAAACAAAGGTTCTGTGAGGGGCAGGCGGGGGGGAGGTCAGAATATAGCAAGACTCCATTAGAGGAAACAACATTACTAAGATGAGTAATTTTTTCTTCAAACAACATGAAGTCTTGCTATATTCTGACATATGCAGACTACAAAGCAGTACCTCCATAGAGGAGGGACAGAACCTATTTAGGAAATAGGCTCTGAAGCACAGCTGTGCCAAACCGAGCATCACTCCTAGCCTGGATGTCCAGGGAGTAATGCTTGGTAAAAATGTGAACAATTTTCCAGGTAGCTGCTTGACATATCTCTAGAATAGGGATGTCCCTGGCAGCAGCCAGGAAAGCAGCTGTACCTCTGGTAGAGTGAGCCCTCAGGCCTGAGGGAGGAACCTTACTCAGTTTTTCATCTCAAAATTGGACACAGGAGACAATCCACCTGGCAATGAATCTTTTCGTGGCAGGTTTCCCTTTACTAACCTCACCATAAGTGAGGAACAGTTGGAGGGAGTCAAACCTGTGACCCTTGGTACACTCTATGTAGTAACTAAGGGCTCTTTTGACATCCAAACTGTGCAGTCTCCTCTCGCTAGAGGAGGAATGGTCAGTGAAGTACACAGGAAGAGACAAAGATTGATTAAGGTGGAAATCTGAAACCACCTTGGCAAGAACTTCCTGTTAGTCCTGAGGACCACCTTATCTCTGTGAAAGGAGATAAAATCAGGCTCCACTGACAAAGCTTGTAATTCACTTATCGTCTGGCAGAGTGATGGCTACCAGAAACACAGTCTTCCAAGTCAAGTACTTAAGCTCTGCTGAAGATAAAGGCTCAAAAGGGGGTTGCATAAGCTGAGCAATGCAAACATTGAGGTCCCAGGCAGGGGCAGGGGCCCTGAATGGAGGGTTGGTGTGAAGCAATCCCTTGAAAAACTTGGAGAAAACAGGGTGAGCTGAGGGAGAACAGGGCTTACCTGCTGAAATAAAAGCAGACACAGCTGCCAGATGCACTTTCAGTGTAGCTGGTCTCAGCTCCAAGGTATTTAAAGGGACCATATAATCCAGGACTGTGGGCAGATCGGCAGATTCTGGGGAAATATTCTTCCCAGAGCACCATATGGAAAATCTTTTCCATTTAGAATTATAAGTAGCCCTGGTGGAAGGTTTTCTAGAAGCCTTCAGGATATCCATTACACCCTGGGAGAGGTGTCAGTCAGCAAACTCTAACTCTTCAAGAACCAGGCCTTGAGATTGAGAAATTTGAGGTTCGGGTACCAAACCCTCCCCTGAGCATAGGTTAACAGGTTGTAATTTCTGGGAAGACACAGGGGAAGATGGACTGCTAAGGACAGTAGGAGTGGATACCAGGGCTGTCTGGCCCAGTCTGGAGCAATCAGGGTCATCTTGCAGGGTTGCGATCTGATTTTGACTAGCAGTTTAAACAGGAGAGGGAAGGGGGAAAAGCGTAGAGAAACTTCCCTTCCCAATTGAGAAGGAAGGCATCCAGAGGGACTGAGCCTGACACTGGGGGCCTGCAGCAAAAAAGGGGAAGTTGGTGATTGTCTGGGGCTGCAAAAAGATCTATCTGCGGGGTGCCCCATCTGGAAAAAATCACTTCCAAGACCAGGGGATCCAGTGACCATTCGTGATGGCCCTGGGAAATCCTGCTGAGAGCATCTGCCAAGACAGTGTCCTTTCCTGGTAGGTGAACTACCATGAGGGAGGTGTTCAGGGAGTAGGCGAGAGACCACAACTTCATTGCTTCGGTGCACAAGGCCATAGACCGAATGCCTCCTTGCTTGTTAATGTACCACATTGTGGTGGTGTCGTCTGTTCTGACCTGTACGATTTTGTTCTGAACTGATTTGAAAAAAGCTTGAAGTGCAAGAAGAAAAAATTACTCACCTTAGTAATTGCTTTTCTTCTCATGGAGTCTTGCTATATTATAACAATAGCAGTCAGCCACTGCAGCTGAACTGCCCCGGAGAGGAAGGAGTTAACTCCAGAGGATCTGGAGTTCTACAGCGCGAGGGCGCTGTGCCAAAGCTCTATCTGGCCAGTTTCAAATGAAACTGTCAGATCTTTTCGAAGCTAACACTAAGCAACAAGTCTGTGTGGAAAGCTCTACACTAGCCAAATGGCTACCTACTAGTAGTAATAACAACAATATAAACAACAATAGAAACACCAATAACCATAATAACAATGAATAATGGTATTATTATTATTAGTTTTCCCCCCTTGACAAGCACCATTAGGACCCCCCTTCCCCAAAGACTCAAGTCCAGGAAGGGGGCCAATATATTACCTAAACGAACAACCTAGTTCCCTAACCCTAAAAGAAAGAGGGTAAAGGGAAAAAACTACAATGGCATGACACAGTGCTTGCACTAATTTGCCACCCCTACCCAAGTAGAAGTTCTGAGAGGGGCAGGAGGAAGGGTGGTTATAATATAGCAAGACTCCATGAGAAGAAAAGCAATTACTAAGGTGAGTAATTTTTCTTCAAACACCATAAGTCTTGCTATATTATAACAACAACAGATACACAGCAGTACCTCCATGGAGGAGGTCAGGACCTACTTATGAAATAGGCTCTGAAGCACAGCTGTACCAAACCGAGCATCTCTCCTGGACTGGACATCCAGGAATAATTGGTAAAAGTGTGAACTGTCTTCAGGTAGCAGCTTGACAAATTTCCAGAATGGGAATGTCTCTAGCAACCACTAGAGGCAGCAGCTGTACCCCTGGTGGAGTGGGCCCTCAGTCCTGGGGGTTCTCTACCTAGTTTTTGGTAACAAAATGGATACAAGAGACAATCCACCTTGCAATTGTCCTCTTATTATGGCAGGTTTCCTTGCCAACCTAAGCCATAAGTAAGGAAGAGTTGGAGGATTGACCTGTGACCCTTGGTGCGTTCAAATAGTAGCTTAAAGGCTCTTTGGCGTCCAAGCTGTGCAATCTCCTCTCACCTGAGGAAGAATGCTCAGTGAAAAATACTGGGAGAGAGATGGATTGGTTCAGGTGGAAATCTGAAACCACCTTAGGCAAAAACCTTCTATTAGTCCTGAGGACTACCTTATCTCTGTGGAAAGAAATAAAATCTTCTCCCACTGACAGGGCCTGTAATTCACTTATGCATCTGGCAGAAGTGATAGCCACTAGGAAAACAGTTTTCCAAGTTAGATACTTGAGCTCTGCTGAGGACAGAGGCTCAAAGGGAGGTTGCATTAACTGAGCAATGCAAACATTCAGGTCCCAGGCAGGAGCTGGTTCCCGAAAGGGGGTTAGTATGGCGCAACCCTTTAAAAAACTTGGAAAACACAAGGTGAGAAGAAAGGAGGCAGGCTCCCTGCTGACACAAAAGCAGAGACAGCTGCCAGATGAACCTTCAAGGTAGCTGGCCTAAGGCCTGAGGAATTTAAATGGACCAAATAGTCCAATAAAATGGGAAGATCAGCTGATTCTGGAATAATCTGCCTCTCAGAGCACCAGATGGAAACCTCTTCCACTTAGAATTGTAAGTGGCCCTAGTGGAAGGCTTCCTTGAAGCCTTTAAAATATCAGGACACCTTGAGAAAGGTGTAAATCAGCAAATTCTAACTCCTCAAGAGCCAGGCCTTGAGATGGAGGGATTTGAGGTCCGGATACCACACTCTCCCTGTGCACAGGCCAGCAAGTCGTGGACTCTGGGCAGGCTCAGGGCAGGGTGGACTGCCAAGGACAGAAGCAGAGGGTACCAGGGCTGTCTGGCCCAATCTGGGAGCAATCAGAATCACTTTGCAGGGTTGAGATCTGATTTTCACTAGTACCCTGAAAAGAAGAGAAAGGGGAAAGGCATACAGGAACTTCCCTTTCCAGTCCAACAGAAAAGCGTCAGGGGACTGAGCCCAGCACTGGAGGCTTACAACAAAATAGAGGAAGTTGGTGGTTGTCTGGGGCTGCGAAAAGATCTATCTGAGGGTGCCCCATCTGGAAAGACAGACCCCAGCACCTGTGGATTCAGAGCCCATTCGTGATGGCCCTGAGAAATTCTGCTGAGGGCATCCCGCAGGACATTGTCCTTCCCTGGGAGGTGAACTGCTATCAGGAGGTGTTCAGGGAGTAGGCCAGAGACCACAACTTCATTGCTTGGTGCACAAGGCTGATGACCGAGTGCCCCTGCTTGTTGATGTACCACATTGTGGTGGTGTTGTCTGTCCTGACTTGAACCACTTTGTTCTGGACAGAAACTGAAAATACCTGAAGAGCTAAAAGACAGCTCTGAGTTCCAAAAGATTGATGTGGAGCAGAGACTCCTGAGAGACCACACTCCCTGAGTGGACAGGTCCCTAAGTGAGCTCCCACCCTAACAGGGAGGCATCCGTGGTGAGGTGAGGGAGTGGGAAATGGAATGAAGGAACCCCTTGTTTTAGATTGCTTGGTCCTGCCACCAGTGGAGGCCAGGATCAGAGTTTGAGTCATGGGACTAATTTGGAAAGGGGTCCTTCCTTTGAGACCAATAGGCCCTCAAATGGAACTGAATGTCCCTCATCTGGAATCTTGCTCCTTGCACTACAGCTGGAAGCAGCCATGTGCCCTAGGAGTTGCAGAAAATGCCTTGCTGGTGAGAGACTTGCAGGAGTGAGGAGGATGCCAAGGCAATGAGTCTGTCTACCCTTTCCGAGGGAAGAAATGCCCTGGCTAACTTTGTGTTCAGTTCTGCACCTATGAAAGTTAGGACCTGAACTGGTTCCAGAACTGACTTTGTAAATTTAGCAGGAATCCCAGAGAAGTGAGAAGCTGCTGGGTGACTTGCAAGTGGGATTTCACCTGATCTGGAGACTGACCCACAATGAGCCAGTCGTCCAGGTAGGGAAACACAGCAACCCTTGCCTTCTTAAGTGAGCCACTACCACAGCTAGACATTTGTGAATACCCTTGGCGCAGAGGTAAGGCCGAAGGCATTGCCCTGAACTGGTGTGGCCTGAGGACAGTTCGAACCTGAGGTACTTTCGGTGAGAAGGCCTGATCAGAACATGAAAATAGGCATCCTTGAGGTCCAGGAGTCCCTGGCCTTAGAGAAGGCAATATCATTGCCAGAGTCAACATTTTGAACTTTGGTTTCAAAAGATGCTTGTTCAGGTACCTTAAATCTAGAATGGGCCGCCATTCTCCTGTCTTTTTTGGGGTAAGAAAATATCTTGAATATAGCCCCTTGCCCTGATGGCAAGGAGGGACCCTTTCCACTGCTTTGCAGTCCAGAAGAGAAGAAACCTCTGCTTCCAAAGCAAGGGCTTCTGAAGGATTTGCAGGTGGAAAATGTCTGGCTCTCATCTTTGGAAACTGTTTGAAGCTGAGAACCAGACCGTGGCTTATTACCTCCAGAACCCATCTGTCCGAAGTTAAGGACAGCCAGTTCTGGCTGAAATAAGCCAACCTGCCCCCCACTGGTACAGGAGAATCGGCCCTGGGCACCCCATCAGGGTGCCTGCTTGGCAGCAACCTTAGGGCTGAGGAGGGACGGTTTACTTGTGCCTCGTCTACCCTGCCTCTGAAGGAACCCCTCTCTTAAAAGCAGAGGGCTTGAAGTGGTAAAAGGCCTGGAAAGGCCTGCCCCTACTCTCTGGGAGCGTGCCTTTGTGAGGTAGGCATGCCTCTCCTTAGCCTGGGCACTTTTGTAGGTAGTTCTGTATTCATCCATCTTTTCATATAGTTTTCTGTTTGTTCCCCAAACAGAAATTTCCACTACAGGAAAATCCATAGCCTTTGACTGAGTATCCTGGGACAGATTAGTGCATCTGAGCCATGCCAACCTATGGAAAGCTACAGAAGTGGCCATGACCCCAGAGGAGACATCATTAACATCAACAGCAGTATGAAATTGAACTTTAGAGGCTTCAATGCCATCAGCAGCCACCTGTTCCAACTCACTAGCCAGCTGGCCATGGGCCTGCTTGGCTAACTACAATATTGTGTCCCATCTAGATTTCTGATATCTAGCTACATAAGCCATATAATTTGCCTGCCTGAGTCCCAAAGAAGCTGCCATATACTGTTTTTTCGCCATGGCATCAATCTTCCTGGAATCCTTATCAGGAGGATGCGAGGCCAGGGGAATATTAGCCTTGTCACAGGCTGCAGCTTGTACCACACCTACATGACTACACTGTTCAGTGAGGAAGTCTGTACCAGAGCCTGACAAAGTATACCTTCTGTCCATTTTTTTATCTACAGGAGGGACAGAATGAGGATTTTTTAAAATCTTTGTTGTTTGCTTCCTAACTGACTTATGCAAAGGAATAGACAACCTCCTAGACTCTGGTATATCTATCATTTCTACAAAATCAGGCTCCTCTTGCTCATCCACAGCCTCCTCTAAAGGAAGCTGGAGGGTTTCTGCAACCTTTTTGTAAAACATAAAATGAGAAGGGGACTCAGACAGAATAGGAGGAGATTCTAAAGGTCTGTCTGGAGAAATGTCCGGTTCAATGGGCACGTCCAGACCCTCCCAGCCACACATATATTGATCAAATTCCTCCTCCCCTCCTGTGGTTCATAAATTCCTCAACATCATACTCCTGAACCACTGGAACTGAACGAACCAACCTTTTACCAGCTGTTGGTGGTTCGACAGTCCCTGAGACAGTGACTGGACAATCTGAATGGCTTTAGCTATCTCTGCAGCAGTTGGAGAGACAATTTTGGACTCCAAACCTACTGATTTCTTTGTCTTTTTAACTAGGACTGGTTCATCTGAACCAGCCTTTCTTGTGCCCGAGGAAGTCTCGCCCTGGTCAGAGGGCACTCCCTCTGGTCCAGTGGGTGCTGGACCGGGCTGGCCATCCGGGTCAGCGGACTTTTTGGCCTCTCGTTCCCTGAGCCGGCCCAATCTCTTTTCCAGGGTGGCTGCAGGGAAATTTTTACACACCTGGCAGTCTGACAGGAGGTGGTCAACCCCAGACAATAGACACAAGTGGTGTGTGGGTCAGCCTTGGCAAAAGGCTTCCCCACAGACATCACAGTGTTGAAACCAGTGGGCGGTTTTTCTTTTGGGTTTCTCAGCACATAATGCCAGCCTATCCAAAAACTTGACCTTTTGATGGCAGTGCCAGGCAAGACACCTTATCGGTTCCTAACCGTGTCACAGGTATTTGAAAAACCTATTTAAAACCAGGTTTTTAGAACCGATAAGAACGGGAACCGCACTCTAAAAGCCAACCAAACACTTCAAAGCGTTAAAATCAGCAAAATGATCGGTTCAAAACTGAACCCGATAATTGAATCTCACACAGACTTTAAATTTGTACTTACGGTTTACCAGATAGAGCTTTTAACCAGAAATGCGGTAAAATAAATACTTTTGCGGTTCAAATGAACGAAAAATACAAACGAACCGAGACTGAACCGAGCTGAAGAAGCTGATCTCGGAGGCGACTGTTCAGTGGAGCGGAGTAAAGAATCTGACAGTTTCATCTGAAACTGGCCAGATAAACCTTTGGCACAGCACCCTCGCGCTGTAGAACTCCAGATCCTCTGGCGTTAACTCCTTCCTCTCCGGGGCAGTTCAGCTGCAGTGGCTGACTGCTATTGTTATAATATAGCAAAACTTCATGGTGTTTGAAACACTGCTCTGAGTTCCAACAAATTGATATGGAGCAGAGATTCCTGAGGGGACCACAACCCCTGGGTGGTGAGGTCGCCCATGTGAGCCCCCCACCCCAAGAGGGAGGCATCTGTAGTAAGGATTAAAGAGTGAGACTGGGTGACAAAGGGAACCCCTTGTCTCAAATTGTTCTGATCTTGCCACCACTGTAGGGCCTGGATCAGGGTTCAAGTTACTGGGATCAGTTTGGTCAGAGGGTCCTTCCTTTGAGACCAAAAGGCTCTCAAATGGACCTGAATGTCCCTCATCTGAAATCTTGCTCCCTGCACTACTGCTGTAGAAGCAGCCATGTGCCCCAGGAGCTGTAGAAAATGCCTTGCTGGTCTAGACACCTGCAGGGTGAATGAGGAGGCCAGAGAGACCAGGGTCCCTGCCCTGTCCTGGGGAAGGAATGCGCTGGCCTTCTCTGTGTCTAGCGCTTATGAAGGTGAGGAGCTGGACAGGCTCTAGAACTGACTTTGAAAGGTTTAGGAGGAACCCCAAAGAAGTGAGCAGTTGCTGAGTTATCTGTAAGTGTAACTTGACTTGGTCTGGGGACTGGCCTACTATGAGCCAGTCGTCCAGGTAAGGGAAAATGGCAATTTTCTGCCTTCTTAGAGAAGCAACTACTACTGCCAGGCAGTTTGTGAATGCCCTTGGAGCAGAGGTGAGGCCAAGAGGCATTGCTCTGAACTGGTAATGGCCTGAGGGCAGCACAGACCTGAGGTACTTCCGATGGGAGCTTCTGATGAGAATATGGAAGTAGGCATCTTTGAGGTCCAGGGACACTAGCCAGTCCCCTGGCCTTAGAGAGGGTAGACTAATTCCCAGAGTCACCATTTTGAATTTTGGTTTTAAAAGGTGCTTGTTTAGGTATCTGAGATCCAGGATGGGCCGCCATTCTCCTGTCTTTTTTGGGGTAAGAAAGTACCTAGAATACAATCCTTTGCCCTGGCGTAGGGGTGGAACCCTTTCCACAGCTCTGAGAGCTAGGAGGGAAGAGACCTCTGCCTCTAAGGCAAGTGCCTCTGATGGATCTGCAGGTGGAAAGGATGTGGTTCTCATCTTTGGAAACTTTTTGAAGCTGAGAACCAGCCCTGGCCTACTACTTCCAGGACCCATTTGTCTGATGTCAGAGACTCCTAGTCCTGGACAAAGTAAGCCAGCCTGCCCCCTACAGGCAGCTGAGAATCGGCCATGGCAACCCCATCAGGGTGCCTGCTTGGCAGGAGCTGTGGGCTGAGGGGTGGAAGCAGGCTTGCTTGTACCCTGTCTGCCTCTCCCTTTAAAGAACCCCCTCTGGGCATAAGCAGAAGAGGAGGCCTGGGCTTGGTAAAAAGGCCAATGAAAAGGCCTGCCCCTGGCCCTGAGAAGCTGCCTTTGAGGAGTTGCCTGCCTTTCCTTGGCCTGTGCACTCCTATAGGTGGTCCTATACTCATCCATTTTCTTCATGTAATTCTCTGTCTGCTCCCCAAACAGGGAATTACCCACAACAGGAAAATCCATGGCCTTAGTCTGGGTATCCTGTGACAGGCTTATACATCTGAGCCAAGCCATTCTTCGAAGTGCCACAGATGTAGCCATGACTCTAGATGACACATCATTTGAGTCCACTGCAGCATGGAATTGCACCTTGGATGCCTCAATACCATCAGCAGCCACCTGCTCCAGCTCCTTGGCAAGCTGGCCAGGGACCAGTTTTGCTAGAGCCAAGACAGTGTCCCATCTGGATTTCTGATATCTAGCAACATAAGCCATATAATTTGCATGTTTGAGTCCCAAGGATGCTGCCATGTACTGTTTCTTTGCCATGGCATCAATCCTCCTGGAGTCCTTGTCAGGGGGGTGTGAAGCCAAGGGAATATTTACCTTGTCACAGGCTGCAGCCTGCACTACTCCAACATGGCTGCATTGTTGTGTAAGGAACTCCGTATCACAGCCTGACAATATGTACCTCTTGTCCATTCTCTTATCCACAGGAGGTATAGTGTGAGAGTTTTAGAATTTTAAATGTCTGTTTCCCAAAAGATTTATGCAAGGAATAGACAGTCTCCTAGACTCTGGGATATCCATCATTTCCACATAGTCAGGCTCCTCTTGATCATCCACAGCTTCCTCCATAGGGAGCTGGAGGGTTTCAGCCACTTTTTATAAAACATAAAATGAGAAGGGGACTCAGAAGCCTAGGAGGAGACACTCCTGAAGGTCTGTCTGGGGAGATGTCCGGTCAATAGGCACATCCAGACTTTCAAATCCACATTCACTCTCCTCATACTCCTCTTCCCCTCCTCCAGTTCATAATATTCCTCTAAATCATACTCTTGAACCGGTGGAACCGGCCGAACCGAGCGCCTACCTGACAGTGCCGGTTCGGTCGGAACCGGGGAAAGCGACTGGATAATTTTGATCGTTTTGGCTATTTCTTCAGCGGTTGGAGAGGAAAGTTTTGGCTCCACACCAGCTGATTTTCTAGTCCTTTTTGCTGGAACCAACTCCTCAGAGTCGGATCTCCTTTTGCCCGAAGAAGTCTTGCCCTGGTTAGAGGGCACTCCTTCTGGTTCGGTTTGAACCGAACCGGGCTGGCCATCCGCTTCAGCAGACTTTTTAGCCTCCCTTTCCCTGAGCCTACCAACTCTCTTCTCCAGGGTAGCTGCTGGAGAACTTTTACAAATCTGGCAGTCCGCATTGTGGTGGTCAAATCCCAGACAGTAAACACAGGTGGTGTGGGGATCAGCCTTGGCAAAGACTTCCCCACACACACTACAGTGTTAAAACCCAGTGGGCCCGGTTTTTCTTTTAGGTTTCTCAGACATAGTGCCAGTCCTATCCAAACTTACCCGTTTATGGCAATCCGCCAGGTAAAACCCTCTTATCTGTTCCCAGCCGTGTCACGGGTCATGGAAAAACCGTAATAAATCCGTTTTTTTTAGAACCGATAAGAACCGGTAACCACACTCTAAATCACTGATTAAGATTTTTTAAACAACTTGATCGGTTCAAACCGAACTGACAAACCGTTTACAAGTTCCACACAGAATAGAATTAATGTAAAACCTGTCTAGTACTCACAAATACCACAGACAGAGACTGAGCCGACAGGTTGCGGTTTAAATTCGGTCGAAAACCGAGAAAAACGGTACTTTAACCGACAAAATGAACCGAGCAGAAGGAGAAATCTCTGGAGTGACTGTTTAGTGAGGCGGAGTAAAGAATCTGATGGTTTGAATTTGAAGAACAACAGACAGAGTCTCAACCGAGCTCGAGCTCAGCGTTCCATGCCTGGCATGGAAAGTTAACTCTTTCATCACCGGGGCAGTTCGAAGGTTGGGACTCACTGCATTTATCAGAATATAGCAAGACTTCATGTTGTTTGAATAAAAAGATCCACTTCGGCTGTTGCTATAACCAGTCATTTTTAAGTGGAAGACTAGGTTTACTGGCAAAGGCATCTAGCTTCACCTGAGCTCTTTTCTTCTAGGTTTGCTTGTAAAGACAGAGGAAGGAACACTATTATCAGAGAAAGGAAATAATTAAGGATAGATTTTATTTTAATGGGTTCACCACAATATAACCCCGACAGACCGTCTTAAGATAGCTGGTTCATTCCACTGGGGTGTCAAACAGACGAGGCATACTGATGAGTCCTGGTAGGACGAAACACGTGTCTATATCATCTGTTAGCACCCTTTGCAAATTGTGTGAGAGGTCTTTCGGCACCATGCAATTCTGCTTAAAGTTGAACCAGCATAACATTCTGTGGTAATCTGCATATGTAGCCCATGATGCTTTGCATTGTGTGGGCATGTGTGATTTTGTATTTTCTTGAAACTTGGCTTCTCAGCCAAATGCCCTTTTGGGTAACCCTTGCCTCAGTGTTTGCACACAGAGGTTCTTTGTCTTTTAAATAGGTTTTTATTTTAATGGGTTCACCACAATATAACCCAGACAGACCATCTTAGGGTAGCTGGTTCACTCCACGGGGGTGTCAAACATACAAGGCTTACTGATGAGTCCTGGTAGGATGAAACACGTGTCTATGTCATCTGTTAGCACCCTTTGCAAATTGTGTGAGAGGTCTTTTGGCACCATGCAATTCTGCTTAAAGTTGAACCAGCATAACATTCTGTGGTAATTTGCATATGCAGCCCATGATGCTTCGCATTGTGTGGGCATGTGTGATTTTGCATTTTCTTTTCGCTGTTTACTGCTGTAATCTACTCTGATTCAATAGCTGTTACAGGGTATACTTTCTGCTGCATTATTACAGGGTGTGCCTACAGGTTTGTTACTGTTTTGTGCTTACAGATTACTGCTATAATCTTCTCTGATTCAGATTGTCTTTTGCAATGTATATTTTAAGTTACTGCTTTATTTTTCTCTGTAGCAAATTGTTTTTTGCAGGGTGTATCTTCCGTGAAATTGTTACAGGTGGTGCTTACATTTTTGTGACTTTTAATAATCTATCATTAGGCTAAGCTTTCGAGGCTACTGAATTTGTTGTTGGTTGATTGTTTCTGCTCTTACCTTCTTGTTTCTTTCATCCATGGTTCTTCTTTTTCAGCAGGGGAAGGGCCCAGCCACCAACCCCCATCCCTAACCACCTCATGCTACACTCCTTTTATACAGTAGCACAGTTGTGACATTTCCTGTAGCAAAGCAGGAAGGGGAGGATCAGAGGGGTATCTACACAGTGATCTCACTTACAGGGCACAAGTAATTTAACTTGTTATAACAAATTATACAAAAAAAAAAAAAACTTTTGCTTTTATTTTCCTCCTTCTAATTACTTGGACCAGGTTATAAACTCGGCAACTACACTGAAATGGATATTATTAACTGCAGGTACTGTGGGACACTTTTCAAAAGGGCAGTTGTACAGGATTTAGGACGCTGTCCTACATGTTGGACCATTGGAGATCTAAGGGCTCAGCTCCAGGCAGCATGGGCAGAGATTGCGCACCCCAAATCGCATATTCAGGAGGAAATATATTATAAGAACCACCCGCCATTTCACCCAACATCCAAGTGAAGCACCTTGATCACAGAGAGTAGTTGGTCCGGGAGGCTGGCAGGTGGTTCCGAGGAGCAAATTGGTTGCCCCATCACTCAATGTTCTCCAACATATCACCTCCACAAACCATATAAAAACTACAAACAGGTACTTGCCTCTATCCCTGAAATCAAACAAAGGGGCAAAAGACACTGCAGAGCAGGACTCTACCGCACAGGAGCTAGCACTACAAAACTTGCCCAAAACAGGGACCAAAACAAAAAAAGTAAAAAGGAAATCCAAAACACTTCTGATCATAGAAGACTCCAGGATTTGGGGAGTTAATACCTACCTCCAGCTGGGGGTAATGGTCAGATGTCTGCCAGGTACATCAGCGAGGAGAGACACTGGCCGCATTGCTAAAATCGTGCAGGGAGCAGAAGAAAACATCAACATCCTGGTACACACACGGACTAACGATCTCGCCAGCTGGTCAGTTCTGAAGACCAGGGAACACCTGACCAGGCTGGGAGACAAACTGTCATCCATTTCATCCGGCATCTCCTTCTCTGAGATCCTGCTGGTCTGGAAGAGGGGGGCAGACGGACAGAAGGACAGAGAAGGGGAAATAAGGGAGGTAAATATGTGGCTCAAGGGCTTGTGCCAGGAAAAAGGACACAAATTTGTAAGTAACTGGGAACAGTTTTGGAAGCAAAGGTTCTTTAAATTTGATGGACTGCATCTGACTAAGGAGGGAGTCAGTGCATTGGGGCAGAAGCTTGACATCTTTTCAGAACATTTAAATTGGCAGACGGAGAGAGGGGTGCAGCACCTGATACATCAAACGGGAAGAACACCCTCTCACCTCAGCTAGTGATCAAACAGGAGTTCAGCATGTCTGTAGTTAATTTGCATCAGCAGGTAAGGAAAAAGGCCCAAATCGAGGAAACACTAGCTTGAACAGTAAGAAAAAATTACTCACTTTAGTAATGTTGTTTCTTCTAATGGAGTCTTGTTATATTATGACATATGCAGTGAGTCCCAACCTTCGAACTGCTCCGGAGGTGAAAGAGTTAACTTTCCATGCCAGGCATGGAACTTTGAGCTCGAGCTCGGTTGAAAACACTGTCTGTTGTTCTTCAAACTCAAACTGTCAGATCTTTACGAGCTAAACTCACTAAGATCCTGTGTGGAAGCTGTAAACCTACACTAGCCAACTGGCTACTAAATATAAGAACACATCTTTTGGTCCCAAAACAAAGACTCAAGTCAGGAGACCCAAAAAATGAAAAACACAGAATCCAGTCACCCCAAAAAAAGAGGGGTGAAAAAACAAGGTGGGCATCTACTAAGTGCCAACACTGCACTGCCCACCCACATCCCAAAAACAGAGGTTCTGAGAGGGGCAGGCAGCGGGGGAGGTCATAATATAGCAAGACTCCATTAGAAAAAACAACATTACTAAGGTGAGTAATTTTTTCTTCAAACAACATGAAGTCTTGCTATATTATAACTATGAACTACACAGCAGTACCTCCACGGAGGAGGACAGAACCTACTTAGGAAATAGGCTCTGAAGCACAGCTGTGCCAAACCGAGCATCACTCCTAGCCTGGATGTCCAGAGAGTAATGCTTGGTAAAAGTGTGAACTGTTTTCCAGGTAGCTGCTTGACAAATCTCTAGAATGGGGATGTCCCTGGCAGCAGCCAGGGAAGCAGCTGTACCTCTGGTAGAGTGAGCCCTCAGGCCTGAGGGAGGAACCTTACCCAGCTTTTCATAACATAATTGGATACAAGAGACAATCCACCTGGCAATGGATCTTTTAGTGGCAGGTTTCCCTTTACCAACCTCACCATAAGTGAGGAACAGTTGGAGGGAGTCAAACCTGTGACCCTTGGTACGCTCAATGTAGTAACTAAGGGCTCTCTTCACATCTAAGCTGTGCAACCTCCTCTTGCCAGAGGAGGAATGGTCAGTGAAGTATACTGGAAGAGAAATAGATTGATTAAGGTGGAAATCTGAAACCACCTTAGGCAAGAACTTCCTGTTAGTCCTGAGGACCACCTTATCTCTATGAAAGGAAATAAAATCAGGTTCCACTGACAAAGCTTGTAATTCACCTATGCGCCTGGCAGAAGTGATGGCTACCAGAAACACAGTCTTCCAAGTCAAATACTTAAGTCCCACTGAAGACAAGGGCTCGAAGGAGGTTGCATAAGCTGAGCAATGCAAACATTAAGATCCCAGGCAGGGGCAGGGCCCTGAATGGAGGGTTGGTGTGAAGCAATCCCTTAAAAACTTAGAGAATACAGGATGAGCTGAAAGAGAAGGTTTACCTGCTGAAATAAAGCAGACAGAGCTGCCAAATGCCTTTAGGGTAGCTGGTCTCAGACCCAAAGTGTTTAAATGGACCATATAATCCAGGACTGTGGGTAAATCAGCAGATTTGGGGGAAATATGCTTACCAGAGCACCATATGGAAAACCTCTTCCATTTGGAATTGTAAGTAGCCCTGGTGGAAGGCTTCTTAGAAGCCTTCAATATATCCATTACACCCTGGGAGAGGTGTAGATCAGCAAACTCTAACTCTTCAAGAGCCAGGCCTTGAGATTGAGAGATTTGCGGTTCGGATACCAAACCCTTCCCTGAGCACAGGTTAACAGATTGTGATTCCTGAGAAGACACAGGGGAAGATGGACTGCTAAGGACAGTAGGAGTGGATACCAGGGTTGTCTGGCCCAATCTGGAGCAATCAGAATCACTTTGCAGGATTGAGATCTGATTTTGACTAACATTGAATAGGAGAGGGAGGAAGAGCATAGAAATTTTCCTTCTCATTGAGAAGGAAGGCATCTAGAGGACTGAGCCAACACTGGGGCCCTGCAGAAAGGGAAGTTGGTGATTTTCTGGGGCTGCAAAAGATCCATCTGCGGGGTGCCCCATCTGGCAGATATTACCCCCAGGACCAGGGGATCCAGTGACCATTCGTGATGGCCCTGGGAAATCCTGCTGAGAGCATCTGCCAGGACATTGTGCTTGCCTGGGAGATGAACTGCCGTAAGGGAGGTGATCAGGGAGTAAGCCAGAGACCACAACTTCATTGCCTCTGTGCACAAGGCCGTAGACCGAGTGCCTCCTTGCTTGTTGATGTACCACATTGTAGTGGTGTTGTCTGTTCTGACCCGTACAACTTTGTTTTGAACAGATTTGGAAAAAGCTTGAAGTGCTAGAAAAACTGCTCTGAGCTCCAACAGGCTGATGTGGAGCAGAGATTACTGAGGGGACCACAGTCCCTGGGTAGTGAGGTCACCCATGTGAGCACCCCACCCCAAAAGGGATGCATCTGTAGTAAGGATTAAAGAGTGAGACTGAGTGACAAAGGGAACCCCATGTCTCAGGTTGTTCTGATCCTGCCACCACTGTAGTGCTTGGATCAGGGTTAGAGTTACTGGGATCAACTTGGTTGGAGGGTCCATTCTTTGAGACCAAAAGGCTCTCAAATGGAACTGAATGTCCCTCATCTGAAATCTGGCTCCTTGCACTACTGCTGTAGAAGCAGCCATGTGTTCCAGGAGCTGTAGAAAATGCCTTGCTGGTCGAGAGACCTGCAGGGTAAATGAGGAGGCCAGAGAGACCAGGGTCCTTGCCCTTTCCAAAGAAAGGAAGGCTCTGGCTTCCTCTGTGTTCAGTTCTGCGCCTATGAAGGTGAGAAGCTGGACAGGCTCTAGAACTGACTTTGGAAGACTGAGAAGAAAACCTAGAGAGGTGAGCAGTTGCTGAGTTATCTGAAGATGTAACTTGACTTGGTCTGGAGACTGGCCTACTATGAGCCAGTCGTCCAGGTAAGGGAAGAGGGCAATTTTTTGCCTTCTTAGGTAGGCAACTGCTACTGCCAGGCATTTTGTGAATACCCTTGGGGCAGAGGTAAGGCCACAGGGAATTGCTCTGAACTGGTAATGGCCTGAGGGCAGCACGAACCTGAGGTACTTTCAATGGGAGCTTCTGATGAGAATATGGAAGTAGGCATCCTTGAGGTCCAGGGATGCTAGCCAGTCCCTGGCCTGAGAGGTAAAATAATTCCTAGAGTCACCATTTTGAATTTTGGTTTAAAGGTGCTTGTTTGAGTATCTGAGATCCAGGATGGGCTGCCATTCTCCTGTCTTTTTGGGGTAAGGAAGTACCTGGAGTACAACCCTTTGCCCTGGTGTAGGGTGGAACCCTTTCCACGGCTCTGAGAGCCAGGAGGTGAGAGACTTCTGCCTCTAGGGCAAGTGCCTCTGATGGATTTGCAGGTGGAAAGGATCTGGTTCTCATCTTTGGAAATTTTTGAAGCTGAGAACCAGCCCCTGGCTACTACTTCCAGGACCCACTTGTCTGATGTTACAGACTTCCAGTCCTGGACAAAGTAAGTCAGTCTGCCCCCTACAGGTAGTGGAGAATCGGCCCTGGCCACCCCATCAGGGTGCCTGCTTGGCAGGGCCTTTAGGCTGAGGGGTAGAAGCAGGTCTGCTTGTACCCCGTCTGCCTCTCCCTCTAAAGCACCCCCTCTGGGCATAAGCTGAAGAGGAGGCCTGGGCTTGTTAAAAAGGCCTGCCCCTGCCCCTGGAAGGCTGCCTTTGAGGAGTGACCTGCCTTTCCTTGGCCTGTGCACTCCTATAGGTGATCCTATACTCATCCATTTTCTTCATGTAATTCTCTGTCTGCTGCTCAAACAAAGAATTACCCACAACAGGAAAATCCATGGCCTTAGTCTGGGTATCCTGTGACAGGCTAGTACATCTGAGCCAAGCCATTCTGCGAAGAGCCACAGATGTAGCCATTACTCTTGCTGACACATCATTAGAGTCCACTGCAGCATGAAATTGCACCTTAGATGCCTCAATGCCATCAGTAGCCACCTGCTCCAGCTCCTTGGCAAGCTGGCCAGGGACCTGCTTTGCTATAGCCATAACAATATCCCATCTGGATTTCTGGTATCTAGCAACATAAGCCATATAATTTGCCTGTCTGAGTCCCAAGGATGCTGTCATGTACTGTTTCTTTGCCATGGCATCAATCCTCTTGGAGTCCTTGTCAGGGGTGTGTGAAGCCAAGGGAATATTTGCCTTGTCACAGGCTACAGCCTGCACTACCCCAACATGGCTGCATTGTTGTGTAAGGAACTCCGTATCAGAGCCTGACAATGTGTACCTCTTGTCCATTCTCTTATCCACAGGAGGTATAGTGTGAGGAGTTTTTAGAATTTTTACTGTCTGTTTCCCAAAAGATTTATGCAAAGGAATAGACAGTCTCCTAGACTCTGGGATATCCATCATTTCCACATAGTCAGGCTCCTCTTGATTATCCACAGCTTCCTCCATAGGGAGCTGGAGGGTTTCAGCCACTTTTGAATAAAACATAAAATGAGAAGGGGACTCAGAAAGCCTAGGAGGAGACACTCCTGAAGGTCTGTCTGGGAAGATGTCCAGTTCAATGGGCACATCCAGACTTTCAAATCCACATTCACTCTCCTCATACTCCTCTTCCCCCTCCTCTGGTTCATAAAATTCCTCTAAATCATACTCTTGAACCGGTGGAACCAACCGAACCGTACACTTACCTGATGGTGCCAGTTCGCTCAGAACTGGGGAAAGCGACTGGACAATTTTAATCGCTTTGGCTATTTCTTCAGCGGTTAGAGAGGAAAGTTTTGGCTCCACACCAGCTGATTTCCTAGTCCTTTTTGCTGGAACCGACTCCTCCGAGTCGGCTCTCCTTTGGCCCGAGGAAGTCTCGCCCTGGTCAGAGGGCACTCCCTCCAGTTCGGTTTCAACCGAACCGGGCTGGCCATCCGGTTCAGCGGACTTTTTGGCCTCCCTTTCCCTGAGTCTACCAACTCTCTTTTCCAGGGTAGCTGCAGGAAAATTTTCACAAATCTGGCAGTCTGCATTGTGGTGGTCAAACCCCAAATAATAAACACAGGTGGTGTGGGGGTCAGCCTTAGCAAAGACTTCCCCACAGACACTGCAGTGTTGAAACCCAGTGGGCCCAGTTTTTCTTTTGGGTTTCTCAGACATAGTGCTAGTCCTAACCAAAACTTGCCCATTTATGGCAATCTGCCAAGCAAGACTCTCTTATCGGTTCTCAACCATGTCACGGGTCATGGAAAAAACCGTAATGAAATCCATTTTTTTTAGAACCGATAAGAACCGGTAACCACACTCTAAAAGACAGATTAATATATTTTAAACAACCTGATCGGTTCAAACCGAACCAATGAACCGTTTACAAGTTCCACACAGAAAGTAAATGTAAAACCTATCTAGTACTTACAAATACCACAGACAGAGCTTGAACTGACCGGTTGCAGTTTAAATTCAGTCAAAAAACCGAAAAAATAATACTTTAACCAACAAAATGAATTGAGCAGAAGGAGAAATCTCCGGAGCGACTGTTCAGTGAGGCGAAGTAAAGAATCTGACAGTTTGAGTTTGAAGAACAACAGATAGAGTTTTCAACCGAGCTCGAGCTCAAAGTTCCATGCCTGGCATGGGAAGTTAACTCTTTCACCTCCGGAGCAGTTCGAAGGTTGGGACTCACTGCATATGTCATAATATAGCAGGACTTCATGTTGTTTGAAAAGAAGGGGACAAGACTTTCTATAGATACATTAGTGAAAGGAAAAAGGCCAGAGGGGATATTGCTAAGATCAAAGGGGATAAGAGGGAGTGTGGGGAGGAGGACTAGGGAAAGACATCTATCCTAAATAGATACTTCTACTCAGTATTAACTGAGGAGAAGGTAGGGCAGGGCCCACAGCTCAGCACCATGGATACAGGGGGAGAGAGGTGTGCACACGTCCCTTCACAAAAGAAAGGTTCCTACAAGAGCTCGCTAAGCTTAGGGTGGACAAGGCAATAGGACCTGATGGCATACATCCCAGAGTACTAAAGGAGCTAAGGGCAGAGCTAGCAGAGCCATTACCAGAACTGTTTACTGAGTCTCTGAGCACAGAAGAGGTCCCAGAAGACTGGAGAAGGGCTCATGTGATCCTGCTCCACAAGAGTGCTAGCAGGGAGGAGGCAGGGAACTACAGACCAGCCAGTCTTACTTCAGTAGTAGGCAAGATTATGGCAGCATTCCTTTAGGATAGGATAGTGCTACACCTTGAATCCATAGGAGCACAGGATCCAAGACAGCATGGTTTTACAACAGGAAGGTCCTGTCAAACTAGTCTCATATATTTCTTTGACTGGGTAACCAGAGTGGTGGACCAAAGGGATGCAGTTGATGCTGCCTACCTTGACTTCAGCAAAGATTTCGATACTGTTCCACATAGAAGATTGATTAATAAACTGGGTAGGCTCGAGGTGGGCCAGAAGTTGGTCAACTGGGTGGCAAACTGGATGGCAGGCAGAAAACAGAGAGTGGTGGTAAACGATATGCAGTCAGAAGAGATGCAAGTCACAAGTGAGGTACCTTAGGGATCAGTCCTGGTCCTGGGGCCAGTCCTCTTCAATATCTTCATCAATGACATTGCAGATGGACTGGAGGGTAAAGTTTGTCTGTTTGCAGATGACACCAACATCTGCAACAGAGTAGATGATCCAGACTGGGTGGGGAGAATGAGAAAAGATCTGGATAAACTGGCAAAATGGTCGGAAGAGTGGCAACTGGGGTTTAACGCAAAGAAGTGCAAGCTCATGCACATAGGGAAGATAAACTCTGAAGCCACCTATAGGTTGGGAGGGGAGTTGCTGGCAGTCACAAAGGAAGAAAGAGTCTTGGGCATTGTTATCATCACAGATGACCTGAAATCATCCAAGCAGACCACTAAAGCAGTAGGTAAGGCAAGAGGGATGTTGGGGTGTATTAGTAGGAGTATCACAAGTCGTAAGAGAGCGGTAATAATCCCTCTTTACAAGACACTGGTTAGGCCCCATCTGGAGTACTGCATGCAGAAATGGAGGCTGCACCTGCACAAGGACATTAATAAAATGGAGGCAGTCCAGAGAAGGGCAACCAAAAATAGTGCAGGTACTTTATCAGAAAACCTATGAGGACAGATTAATGGAGCTCAATATGTATACCCTAGATCAAAGGAGGGAGAGAGGTGATATGATCGAAACATTCAAACATCTTAAGAGCATTAACAAGGTAAAAGAGTCTTACATGTTTCAATATAAGAAAACTAGCAGGACAAGAGGACACAGCATGAGATTAGAGGGAGGTCGATTAAGGGGTAATGTGAGGAAGTTCTTTTTCACAGTAAGGGTGGTGGATGCATGGAACGGCCTACCTCAGGAAGTGGTGGATATGAATACAGTGCAGGGCTTCAAACAGGCATGGGATAGGCATAAGGGAACAATACAGATGAGTATGAATAGATAGGCCATTGACAGAGTAAAGGCCTATGGCACATTCATAAGGTCGAAAAAATGGGCAGACTGGATGAGCCTTGCAGTCCTTATCTGCAAGCAACTTCTATGTTTCTATGACACACTGAAAGGAGGCATCCCTTGCCTAACAAATTTCCTAACTGGGATGGGACAACTCTCTCCTCCCAGGGGAAACTATCTTACTTGGGGACTTCAACCTCAACTGGTTAAGTCCCAAGGAATCAAACTACTACAACCTTCTGAAGCAATACAACCTCTCACAATCCATCACCATCACCACCAGCAGTAATCCCCACGCACAGAACCACTCTCTACTTGATTGGGTGGTCATTAACATAGAGAACAAGATCATCCAAGCAGGGATCCGTCAGACTCAATTAGTGATCACTCCCCTCATATATAATCTGGTCCACCAAAACCAAGCGCCCACTCCTCAAATACCTGACCTTTAGAAACTTTGCCTGCAGTGACACCTCCCACCTGCACACGGATGTTAGGGCAGTTAACCCTGTACTCCCTCATGGACATTGCCTCAGCAGTCTTTTTTTTTTCACCAATGCCATCCTCCAGATCCAGGACAGACACTGTCCACTGACTATACAGACAGTCTAAGGTGAATGCTCACACTAGATCACAAAGGACTTAGTCTCACTCATGAAAGAGAGAGAGAGACAAACAGTGGACCGCTTACAAAGCCTCCCCCTCCCCCACCATGTGGAATGCCTACAGACAGTTACGCAACCATTGTAAGCAAACCACAAAAACCCTGAAAGCGAGCTATTTCCACAAGTCAGAGAGGGAAAACCTAAAAAAAAAAAAAACAATGTTTTTAGTCCACCATAGGTTCTATGTTAAACCCAAGGACCTTCACCCAAGTCACTCACCTTAATACCTCCTCAGGCCTCTTAACGGACTTCTCTGCTGTTGCCCATGCCTTCAACACTAAATTTGATGACCTCACTGCCAACCTAGGGAAACTACCAACCCCAAACCTTCTTTGCACTGGAAACTTAACAGGACCCCCCCCCCATGACACTCCAAATCCTCCCTTCTATTACAGAGCTATCTCATCCAGAGATACTGTACTTCAAAGTACTGTGCCTCCCTACCAGAGGTAGCCCACATAGTGGTGGACTTCTTAAGCTCATCGCTCCCTGCATCTCTAAATCCCTGACCTATATCTTCAATTTTGCCTTGACCTCATCATCCATGCCCACTCTTTGGAAGAATGCCAAAGCTGTCCCCACTTTCAAGGCAGGTGACCCCCTCTCCCCTGACAATTATAGGCCTATCTCCATCCTGCCCCACTTGAGCAAACTCCTAGAAAAGGTAGTCCACCATCAGCTCACTGAATACATCAATAAATACAACCTGCGCCGCAACAACAGGGCTTCGGTAAACACCACAGCACCACATCTGCCCTGGCACATTTCACCAACCACATCCTCAGGAACACAGACACTGGGAACACCACGAGTGCCGTGTTTGTAGACCCGACAAAGGCCTTCAACTTAGTTGACCAAAATCTTCTCCACACCAAACTGCTTAACCTTGGTTGCTCAGTTGGCACTGCAACATGGTTCCAGAGCCATCTCTCTGGCAGATACCAATCAGTGACCATAGGGGCAGCCACCTCTTTGGCCATGGCAGTATTCACTGGAGTTCCCCAGGGCTCCATTCTGGGACCACTGCTGTTTTCTCTCTTTATTAATTCCCTACTTCCTGGATAGCCTCTCATGTCAGGCCCTACTTAACGCTGATGATCTAGTACTGTATCTCAGCGAGAAGTCCCAAGCAAACCTATCTGCCATCCTCACCCATAACTACGGGGCAGCCCACAAATGGTTCCTGTCCAACTGTCCCCTAGTTAATGAGAAAGAAACTAAAGCCATGCTTCTGAGATCCAAACCCAACCTCCTAAAACATGCTAGAACAAATTCCTCCCTCACAGTCCTCACACCCATTGCCACCCCCGCAGAACGTCACCTATTTTAAATACCTTGTGCCATGCAATATCCCTCCCTAACCTTCTCAGAGCATATCAACATCACTGTGAGACAGATCAGCCAGAAACTTGGGGCTGGTTTAGACTCAAATACTGCCTTTCCCTGAGGCTCACCTAGCCATAGCCCAAGGGAATCTCGATTAAATTACTGTGCCTGATCTACATCACACTTCCTCCTCCCTGCACAGAAGCCCACACATGACCTATAATAGCATCTACAGGTTTGATTTGCTGACACCTTACTCCACACACCATTGCACCTTGTACCAGTCATTAGGCTGACACCCCTGCAACTAAGTACAACTGCACCCTTGGATACATCATAGACAATGCCATTAGAAGTGGTAACTTGTCTCCTTACTCATCCCTGCTCACACACAAAACCGTGTCCAGGTGCCTCTGACAATCCTCAGTCCCACCTCTTGAAGTTCCTAGGATTTCTACCTGCCTATGTAGCAAGGCCATGTCCATCACAGCTCCCTCACTTTGGAATACTATCCCCACCTCCAATCACTCCCTTGACTCGCACCTCACTTTTAAGACACATGTTAAAGCCTGGATGCTGGCAGAAGCCAATTGTACATGTTAAGCCAGACAACACCTGGCTAAGAGCCCTTACCCACTCCCATGCCTAACCATCCACCATGCCCTGTGCTTGTTTTCCAGGACTGGATGGTCTCTCCCTTCCTACATCCTGCACTTGCTCCCTACGTGTACTGTACTGTGTTCAAGTTGTGTATTCTGTATCCTAACTGCATTGCTTGCACCAATTTCTGCATTTGTCATTGTATCTGAAGCATTCCATGTATTTCCTGTTTGCTTTAGTCACCTGTTAAATTTTTTTTAATTAAATGTATTTGTAAATTCTATATGTTTTCTAAGTTAATGTAGCTTATTGAACATTCAATGTGCCATCTTCATGACCCGGGTTGTGCCTGAAAAAGGTCCACTGGATCAGTGCACCCACCTGGTTAATAAATAAATAAATGATGTCTCCTGATTTGCATTTACGTATAATAGAACAGATGGTGTTATATAACTACAGAAAGTGCTACATAATATTATGTATTATTATTATAATATTATATTAGTACTGTTGGTGATGCTAGGAAAGGAAGGCAGGATGGGGGGGGGTGGAAGGTGGTTACCCTTAATGCTAGGAGCCTTGGGAGGAAAACTGCAGAGTTACAGGTTCTCATGGCAGAGGGAGAGGTGGACATTGCAGCCATCACAGAAACATGGGCCACCCAATACAATGACTGGGACCTGTCTGTACCAGGGTACAGGTTATTTCATAGGGACAGGGTGATTGGGAAAGGTGGGGGTGGCACTATATGTGAAGGAAGGACTGAAGTGTGTAAGGGAGGAAGGGGAGGAGGGTAGCATGGAGTCACTTTGGATGCAAATCCAGGATTACAAGAATAGGATTCTTAGAATGGGAGTGGTGTACAGGCCACCATCTCAGATGGAGGAGTTAGACAGGGAACTAGCGGGACAGATCAGGAGGACCTGCGAGAAGGGTAGCGTGGTGATTGTGGGGGACTTCAACATGCCAGGAGTGGACTGGAGCACCCCAACAACCAGGAACAGAAGGGAGCAGGTACTGCTGGATGCCTTCCAGGATAGCTTCCTGCTGCGAATGGTCAGTGAACCAACCAGGTTAGGAAATACCCTTGACCTTTGTGCTAGCAAATGGGGACTTTGTGAGAGAACTTACAGCGGAGGAACCTCTGTCAGGGAGTGACCACCGCTCAGTATGGCTCACATTGGATATGGGCAAGGAAGGAGTGGAATCTGGCACAGTAGTGCTGGACTTCAGGAGGGCCGACTTTGGGAGGATGGGGGAAGTGGTAAAAGGGTACCTGGCCAGAATGCAATCTAATATGGACACTAACCAGAGGTGGGAGCACATAAAGCTGGGGATAGTGGAGGCAACCAAAACCTGCTGCAAAGCCCAGAGCAAGAAAGCTTGGGCTAAGAAACTGATCCAGTTGAGCAAGGAGGTCATGGAAAAGGTAAGGAGGAAAAGAGCTGCCTTTAGGAAGTACAAGAAAACAGGGAGGGGGGAGGACAGGGAGGAGTACTTGACAGAATCGAAGGAGGTGACAAGGGCAGTAAGGGGAGCCAAAGCATCTACGGAACTCAGGCTGGCACAAGACATTAAGAAGGGGGAGAAGGACTTCTTTAAGTACATCAGGAGAAAAGGAGCTGTAAGGACCACATAGTAAGGATTAGGAAGGAGGGGGGTTGGGTGGAAGCAGGGTGCGATAAGGCGGAAGCACTAAATGAGTACTTCTGCTCAGTATTTACTAAACAGAAGAGGGGGATGACACCCAAGGTGGCAGAAATGGCAGGAGCAGGGGGAGAAGTGGTGACAGATGGGGATATCATGGAGAGCAGAGTTCGAGAGGGTTTGAAGGCACTGAAGGTGGACAAGGCCAGGCAGATGGCATCCACCCCAGTGTACTGAAGGAGCTGGCAGAGGTCCTTGCAGGACCTTTGGCAGACCTATTTAATGCCTCACTACATTCGGGGTGTGTACCTCAGGCTGGAGGATGGCTCATGTGGTGCCCTTCCACAAGAGTGACCCCAAGGATGAACCGGGAAACTACAGACCAGTGAGCCTCAATCCATCGTGGGTAAGCTAATGGAGACTATCCTGAAGGAGAGGGTGGTGGCCCTCCTAGAGGCCAAAGGACTGCAGGACAGCAGACAGCATGGCTTCATATGTGGCAGATCCTGCCAAACCAACCTGGTCGAGTTCTATGACTGGGTAACTAGGCAACTGGACAGGGGCCACGCAGTGGATGTCCTGTATCTGGACTTCGTAAGGCATTCGACTCAGTGCCACATGGAAGGCTGGAAAGAAGTTAGTAGGCACAGGGCGGGTGCAAAGCTGGTGAGATGAGTAGGAAACTGGCTGCAGGGAAGGTAACAGAGGGTGGTGGTGGTGGGGAGCTCTCACACCAAAAGTAGTGACGAGCGGTGTTCCACAGGGCTCAGTGTTGGGACCAGTGTCGTTTGGGATATTCATTGCAGACATATCATGGGACATCAAGAGCAAGATCAGTCTGTTTGCTGATGATACCAAGGTAGGCGCGGTGGTGGATGACCTAGGGGGATGGTAGGGGTTGCAGAATGATCTGGCAAAGCTTGAAACCTGGTCAGACACCTGGCAACTGGGCTTTAATGCCAAAAAGTGCAAGGTGCTGCATTTTGGGATGAAGAACCAAGGAGGAGTTACCAGCTAGGGGAGTACAGCTAGCCCAGACAGAGGAGGAGAAGGATCTGGGTGTGCTCATACAGGGTCAATGAACAACTCGGCACAATGTGGGAAGGCAGCTGCAAGGCCAACAAATGCTGGGTTGTATTGCAAGGTATATCCTCGAGAGGAGAAGGTGATTCTGCCACTGTATAGGTCATTAGTTAGACCACACCTGAGTACTGCGTGCAGTACTGGTGTCTGTATCTGAAGAGGACATTAAGTTACTGGAGGAGGTGCAGCACAGAGCGATAAAGATGATCAAGGGGCTGGGGACTTACCATACGAAGAGAGGAGGTGAAGGAGTTGAACATGTACTCACTGGAGGAGAGGAGAGACAGGGTGACATGATTGAAACCTTTAAATACATGAAAGGAATAAACAAGACAGGTACAGAGGGGCTGTTCAAAGTAAGGGAGAGGAGGGCCACCAGGGGCCATGATATGAGACTGGAGCGAGGAAGGTTCAGGAGGGAGATGAGGAGACACTTTTTTACAGAGAGGGTGGTGGCTGGGTGGAATGCGTTACCTGCTGAAGTGGTATGCAGTAGAACAGTGGACTGCTTCAAACGAGGATGGGACAGGACAAGGGGGAGGGTTAATGAAGGGGAAGGGTGGAAGGGAGGGGCAGCTGCAGAATAAGGGGTGCTAGCTGCACATTCGAACAGACTTGATAGACCTCTAGGCCTTTATCTGCTGGAAAATTTCGTATGTTCTTATGTAATTCCCTAATTAGATGACCTTTAACTGACATGAGCTGAGCTATAAGCTGTCTGCTTTTCTATGCTTTGCATAAGAAATTCAGAATATTGGGCCTTGGCATTTTTTAATTTGTTTTGGCTGAAATGCTTTGGCCTAGCTGAGATGTACCCAGACTCAGGTAATTTTCGTGACTTTCTCCTTGGTATGCTCTGGCTTGGGTAGTCCAGGTCCTTGGGAAGACTCCCCTGGTATCATTAGGGATGCGATTCTTAAGCATAGTGAGGGATCCCTCGGAAGAAACAACATTACTACGCTGAGTAAATTTTTCTTCAAACTGCTAGAATCCCTCACTAATGCTTAACAAATGCAGACTCCATAGCAGTACCTTGGGAGGCTGGGTCCAGAACCTGCTTGGGAAAAGGTTCTGCAAGACAGTGGTGCCAATGCTGGCATCCTTTCTGAACTGTATGTCCAGACAGTAGTGCTTTGTGAAAGTGTGTACTGTTTCCAGGTTGCTGCTTTACAGATTTGCTGTAGGTAGACACCCCTGAAGCTGCCACAGAGGCAGACACGCCTTTGTAAAGTGGGCCCTGAGGTCTTCAGATGACAATTTGCCAGCGTGACATAACAGAACTGAATGCAGGAAACTTGCAATGAGCAACAGTTCTCTTGGTTGCTGGTTTGCCCTGATTTACTTCACTGTAAGTGACAAGCAGATGAGTACTGGTGGATCTGACATCTTTAGTGTGTTCCAAGTAGTACCTCGGAGCTCTCTTAACATCCAAACTGTGGAGCTTTTGCTTCCTTGGGCTGAACTTTGCTGTTAAGGACACTGGAAGTGCTGGCCCAGTGGCACAGAGGACTGAAGCACTGGCTGCCTTACCTCAGGTCATGCCGGCGATCCGGGTTTGGGAATGACCTTGTGTCATTGAGGAGCCAGAATGAGGAGAAGGAGGGAGCAGGACTGAGCAGCCAAAAGGCAGTTCTCTTCTCCCAGGGAGGTTGCTTGCCCCACCAAAGTTCCACTACCACTGAGTGGCGGTCTGATCGCTAGCGTAGGCAGCAGCAAGTGATTTCCAGGGGTGGGGTGGAAGGGGTTGAGCCAGTGCCTGGAGTCCATGTGCGCCTCCATGCACCATGCACATGCACTACTGTGATTGCCAGGGTCCCAAGACAGGGAGAAAATGGGTAAAAAATGTCAGAAATTACATATTAAATAAAAAGAACACTGGAAATGTGATTGACTCAAATGAAATTAAGACACCACTTTGGGAAGGAATTTTCTGTTAATTCTCAAGACTACCTTATCCCTGAGGAATATGATATACAGTAGTTAGGATCTATACAGAGGGCTTTAAGCTCAGTTACCCTTCTGGCAGATGTGAGTGCCACCAGGAAAACTACTTTCCAGGTTAACATACTTCAGGGTAGCAGTGGTGATAGGCTCCAAAGTAGCCTCCATCAGCTGAGTGATAATTCATTCCTCACTGTCCCTGATTTTCAGGACATCCCTGATTTTGCCTCAAAATTTTCTCTGTGCCTCCTAAAATTGTGTTTCTGTGACCAAACAGTGGGGTTATAAGCACAAAATAGTGTCAAACATTAAAGTTACAAACATGTTCTTCTTTAGAAAATGCATTTTACAGTAAGACCTTTATTCTATCAGCTTCCTGAGGAAATATATCCAATTTGAAGAAGTATCCTGATTTTGGAGCTATGTCCCTGATTTGTTTAAGCCTTGTCCCTGATTTATGAGGCAGGAGGTTGAGAGGTATGGATACACAGGTTCAGGTCCCATGGGGGGCAGGATCCTTTACTGGAGCTACAGGTGAGCAATGCCTTTAAATCATTTTTGGCAGTGGGCTACAAAGCCACTGACCTATCCTTGCCCGCTGAGGCATATGCTGCACACTGCTGCCAGATGCACCTTCAGAGTGGAGGGCCTAAAACCCAAGGACTGGAGGTGGACCAGGTAGTCCAGGACTGAAGGAATGCTCACCTGAAGTGGGCTGAGCTGCCTTTACAATAGCAAAATACAGTGAGAAGATAACATACAATATGTATTTTATAATATGTATGTGTTTTAAATTGCTCTTTTTATTGATCTTTTGTACAAGTGTTTGAATAGATACTGACTTGTGCTTTTAAAAATAAACTGAGTTGAGTTGAATTGAGTAGAGGCACCAAAGGGAAATTATTTTCTACTTTGAAACATAGGTTCTCCTACTTGCTGGTTTCCTGGAAACTTTTCCACTTTAAGGCATAGGTTCTCCTAGTTGCTTGTTTCCTGGAACCCTTAAGCACTTCCAAAACCTTCTCAGAAAGGTTTAGTCCAGAGACCTCTAGCTCTTTAAGTACCATGCTCTGAGGCACAGAGTTCTCGGATCTGGGAATGTTATCCTGCCCTGAGACAAAGTAAGCAGTTTGGAGCTATGAATATCATTGTTGCTGATTCCCTTCTCAGTTTGAGCAGCACACTCGGCAAAAGTATGAATGGTGGGAAGGCACAGAGAAAATTTCCTGCCCAGTCAAGGACTACAGCATCTTCTGAGACTGAACCCACTGAGGGGGCCTGTAGCAGAACAGTGAGCTGGTTGTTTTCCCAGGATGCAAACAGACCTATTTCTGGTGTACTGCACCTTCTGAACACTGTAGCCAACACCTGCTTGTTCAGTGTCCATTTGAGGTTTCCCCGGCTGATTCAGCTTAGGGAATCTGCCAGGACGTTGTCATTCCCTAGCAAGTGTACTGCTGATAGCTGAACTTCCAGGGAATATGTCAAGTTCCAGATTTTCATTGCTTCTGTCCACAGTTTTGAAGATCTTGTTCCTCCCTGCTTGTTTATGTAATACACGGTACAGTAATGGTGCGGTCTGCCCTGATCTGGATGGGCCGACCCCTGATGTGGGAGGAAAGAAAAAATTACTCACCATAGTAATGTTTTTTCTTCTAATGGAGTCTTGCTGTATTCAGACATAATGCAGTTAGCCCCAGCACTTGAACTGTCCCAGAAAGGAAAGAGTTAACTCCATGCAGAAGCATGGAACGTTGAGCTCGAGCTCGGTTTTCAAACCTCTGTCTGTGGTACTTACCTGTGCAACCGTCAGATTCTTACGAGCAACTAACTAACTTGACACTAAAATGTGGAAATTGTTTGAACACATAGCCAAAAGGCAAAAAATTTTTGGGTCCAAAAAAGACTCAATTCAAGAACCCAAGAAGAAATAAGGTAGTGACAATTCAAACTATGCAACACAAGAAGGAAAAACATAACAGTTACCCCACCAAGAGGGAGGTACAAGTACACCCGAGGTGCAACACTGTGCCTGCCAACCCACTTCCCAAAACAGGTTCTGAGACGGAGGCGGGGGTCTGAATACAGCAAGACTCCATTAGAAGAAACAACATTACTATGGTGAGTAATTTTTTCTTCAAACAACATTAAGTCTTGCTGTATTCAGACATAATGCAGACTACCAAGCAGTTCCCTATGGAGGAGGGAATGCAGAACCTACTTTGGGAACAGAATCTGCAGTACTGCTGTGCCAAACCTAGCATCACTCCTAGACTGGATGTTTAGAGAGTAATGCTAGGTGAATGTATGTACTGTTTTCCAGGTGGCTGCTTTACAGATCTCTAACAAGGGTATATCTCTGGCCACAGCTAGAGTAGCAGCTGTACCTCTAGTTGAGTGAGCCCTCAGGCCTGAAGGGGGTGTTCTACCCAATTTGTCATAGCAAAATTGTATACAGGAAACAATCCACCTGGCAGTAGTTCTCTTAGTGGCGGGCTTACCTTTCCCCACTTCACCATAAGTGAGGAACAATTGCAGACAGTCTTTTCTGTGTGCCTTAGTATGCTCTATGTAGTAGCTAAGTGCCCTTTTAACATCCAAACTGTGTAATCTTCTTTCCCTGGAGAAGAATGGTCAGTGAAAATACAGGAAGAGATATGGACTGGTTTAGGTGAAAATCTGATACCACTTTAGGCAAGAACCTCCTATTATTTCTTAGGACCACGTTATCCCTATGGAAGGATATGAAGTCAGGTTCAACTGACAGGGCCTGTAATTCACTAATCCACCTGGCAGAAGTAATAGCTATCAGGAACACAGTTTTCCAGGTCAAGTACTTCAATTCAGCGAGCCATAGGCTCAGAGGATGGCTGCATAAGCTGAGCAATGCAGACACTAAGATCCCAAGGCGGAGTAGACTCCTAAAGGAAGGGTTAATGTGAACCAGGCTTTTGAAAAACTTCCTGAAAACAGGATGAGATGCCAGGAAAGAGCCTTTCCGGCTGAAAGGAATGCAGAGACAGCTGCTAGATGAACCTTCAGAGTGGCAGGCCTAAGGCCTAGACTATTCAGATGAGCTAGATAATCTAAGGTTGTGGAAATGCCTGCAGAATCAGACACAATACCTTAGAGCACCAAATACTGAACCTCTTCCATTTGGAATTGTAAGTTTTTCTAGTGGAAGTTTTCCTGGAGACCTTCAGAATATCTAGAACTCCCTGAGAGAGATGTAGCGCTGCATATTCAAACTCTTCAAGAGCCAGGCCTTGAGGTTGAAAGACTGGAGATTGGGGCACCAGATCTGCCCCTGGGAGGAGGAGAGAAGATTGTATCTCCTGGGAAAAGACAGGGGATGTGAGACAGCCAAGGACAGCAGTAGAGGATACCAGGGTTGTCTGGCCCAATCTGAAACCACCAGTATCACTGTGCAGGATTGAGTTCTTATCTTGATCAGAACTCTGAACAGGAGAGGGAAAGGAGAGAAGGCATAGAGAAACCTGCCCTTCCAGTTCAGAATGAGGGCATCCTGGGGAACTGTCCCCAGGACTAGAGGTCTGCAGCAAAACAGAGGAAGTTGATGATTGTCTGGTGCTGCAAATATATATATTTCTGGAATGTCCCATTTGGAGAAAATGATCCTCAGAATGTGAGGATTCAAGGACCATTCATGATGCCCCTGTGAAATCCTGCTCAGGGCATCTGCCAGAACACTGTCCTTCCCTGAAAGATGAACTGCTACCACGGAAGTCTGAAGGGAATAGGCCAGAGACCAAATCTTCATGGCCTTTGTGCACAAGGCCGTGGACCGAGTGCCTCCCTGCTTGTTGATGTACCACACTGCGGTAGTGTTGTCCGCTCTGACTTGGACCACCTTGCCTTTGACTGAATCTGAAAAGGTCTGAAGGGCTAGAAAAACTGCCCTGCATTCCAGGAGGTTGATATGAAGAAGAGACTCCTGCAGGGACCAGATCCCCTGAGCTGTTAGGGCTCCCAGGTGGGCTCCCCAGCCTAGGAGAGAAGCATCCGTAGTCAGTACTGCTGAAGGAAGTTGAGGGAGAAATGGAACCCCTTGTCTGAGGTTGTCCTGGTCCAGCCACTACTGGAGAGCCTGGACCACAGTTTGGGTCACTGGAATCAGTTTGGTAAGAGAATCTGTTCTCTGTGACCAAAAAGATCTTAGATGGAACTGAATGTCCCGCATCTGAAATCTGGCTCCCTGAACCACTGCAGTGGAGGCTGCTGTGTGGCCCAGGAGTTGTAGGAACTGTCTCGCTGGAAGAGAAACCTGAGGCCAAAAGGAGGAAGCGAGGTCTACTAAAGCCTTCACCCTTGCCAGAGGAAAGAAAGCTTTTGCTTGGATAGTATCCAATTCCACCCCTATGAAAGTGAGAAGCTGTACTGGTTCGAGGCCAGATTTTGGCAGATTGAGAAGAAACCCCAAGAAACTGAGCTAGTCCTGAGTGGTTTGCAGAGCTGACCGGACCTGGTCTGAAGACTGCCCTACTAGGAGCCAGTTGTCCAGATATGGAAAAATGGTGATACCCTGTCTTCTGAGGTAAGCCACCACTACTGCAAGGCACTTTGTGAACACCCTTGGAGCTGATGTTAGGCCAAAAGGCATGGCCTTGAACTGACAATGGCCTGAAGGCAACTCAAACCTGATCTGTTTTCTGTGGGAGCACCCTATAGGGATATGGAAGTAGGCACCCTTGAGGTTCAGTGATGCTAGCCAATCTCCTGGCCTTAAAGAGGGAAGGATTATCCCCAGAGTTACCATTTTGAACTTGGGTTTTGAAATGTGTTTGTTCAGATACCTTAGATCCAGGATGGGTCGCCACCCCCGTTTTTTCAGGGGTGCGGAAGTGCCTGGAGTACAGGCCTTTTCCCCTGTGTTGAGTAGGAACCTTCTCTATGGCTCTGAGAGCCGGGAGAGAGGAAGCCTCTGCCTCTAGGGCAAGGGTTTCTGAAACTGATGCAGGTGGAAAAGACTTGGCCCTCCTTTTTGGGTACCTTTTGAAGCTGAGGGCTAGTCCCTGGCTTACTACTTCCAGGACCCACTTGTCTGATGTAACAGACTTCCAGGCCTGAAAGTAGTAAGCCAGCCTGCCTCCTACTGGGATTGGAGAGTCGACCCGGGCTGACACCTCAGGGTGTCTGCTTAGCAGGAGCCTTAGACTGGGAGGAAGAAGCAGCCCTGCTCATTCCCCTTCTACCCATCCGTCAGAAAAAAAACCTTTATGGGCAAGACGAGGAGGCATGGGCTTAGTAAAAAGGTCTATGAAAAGGCCTGCCCCTGCCCCTGGACTGCTGTTTCTGAGGAGTGGCTTACCTTTCCTTGGCCTGTGCACTCCTGTAAATGGTTCTATATTCGTCCATTTTCTTCAAGTAAGAAAGTAATTTTTTCTTCAAACAACATGAAGTCTTGCTATATTATAGACATTAGCAGAATACACAGCAGTACCTCCATGGAGGAGGGGCAGAACCTACTTAGGGAATAGGCTCTGAAGAACAGCTGTGCCAAACCGAGCATCTCTCCTGGCCTGGACATCCAGGGAGTAATGCTTGGTAAAAGTGTGCACCGTTTTCCAAGTAGCAGCCTGGCAAATCTCTAATAAAGGGATATCTCTGGCAGCAGCTAGAGACGCAGCTGTACCCCTGGTAGAATGAGCCCTCAAACCTGGGGGCTCTGCCCACTTTCTGATAACAAAATTGGATAACAAGAGACAATCCACCTGGCTATTGATCCTTTAGTGGCAGGTTTGCCTTTCCCAACTTCACCATAGGTAAGGAAAAGTTGGAGGATTCGAACCTGTGACCTTTGGTACGCTCTATATAATAACTAAGAGTTCTTTAACATCCAGGCTGTGCAACCTCCTCTCACCGAAGAGGAGTGATCAGTGAAAATACTGGAAGGAGATAGATTGATTAAGATGGAAATCTGAAACCACCTTAGGCAAAATTTCCTATTAGTCCTAAGGACTACCTTATCCCTGTGGAAAGAAATAAAGTCAGTCTCCACTGACAAGGCTTGCAATTCACTTATGCGTCTGGCAGAAGTGATAGCCACTAGAAAAACAGTTTTCCAAGTTAGGTACTTAAGCTCTGCAGAAGACAGAGGTTCAAAGGTTGCATTAACTGGGCAATGCAAACATTAAGGTCCCAAGCAGGGGCCGGTTCCCGAAAGGGAGGATTAGTATGGAGTAATCCCTTAAAAAACTTGGAAAACACAGGATGAGAGGAAAGAGGGGATGACTTTCCTGCTGACACAAAAGCAGACACAGCTGCCAAATGAACTCTCAGGGTAGCTGGTCTGAGACCCAAGGAATTAAGATGTACCATGTAATCTAACAAAATGGGCAATTCAGCAGATTCTGGGGAAATATTTTCCCAGCACACCAAATGGAAAACCTTTTCCATTTAGAACTATAAGTAGCCCTAGTGGAAGGCTTTCTGGAAGCCTTTAGGATCTCAAGAACACCCTGAGAGAGGTGTAAATCAGCAAACTCTAACTCCTCAAGAGCTAGGCCTTGAGGTTGAGGGATTTGAGGTCCGGATACCAAACCCTTCCCTGGGCACAAGTCAACAGATTGTGATTCCTGGGGAGGCACAGGGGAAGATGGACTGTCAGAGACAGAAGGAGGGGTACCAGGGCTGCTGGCCTAATCTGGGCAATTAGAATCACCCTGCAAGGCTGAGATCTGATTTTGACTAGTACTTTGAATAGAGAGGAAAGGGGGAAAGCATAGAGGAACTTCCCCTCCCAATCCAGAAGAAGGGCATCCAGGGGAACTGAGCCCAGCACTGGAGGTCTGCAACAGAACAGAGGAAGTTTGTGATTGTCTGGGGCTGCAAAAAGATCTATCTGAGGGATGCCCCACCTGGCAAAAACTATCCCCAGCACTTGAGGATCCAGGGACCATTCGTGATGGCCCTGGGAAATCCTACTGAGGACATCCGCTAGGACATTGTCCTTCCCTGGAAGATGAACTGCTATGAGGGAAGTGTTCAGGAATAGGCCAGAGACCACAACTTCATTGCCTCGGTGCACAAGGTCAAGACCGTGCCCCCCGTTGTTGATGTACCACATTGTTGTGGTGTTGTCTGTTCTGACTTGTATCACCTTGTCATGGACAGATGCAGAAAAGCTTGAAGAGCTAAAAAGACAGCTCTGAGTTCCAGCAAATTGATGTGGAGCAGAGATTCCTGGGGGGACCAAACTCCCTGAGTGGAAAGGTCGCCCATGTGGGCTCCCCAACCCAGAAGGGAAGCATCTGTAGTGAGAGTCAAGTCATGAGAAGGGGAAATGAAGGGACCCCTGCTCTTAAATTGCTCTGATCCTGCCACCACTGGAGAGCTAGGATCAAGGTTCGAGTCACTGGGACCAACTTGGAAAGGGGGTCTCTTCTCTGAGACCAAAAGGTTCTCAAGTGAAACTGAATGTCTCTCATCTGAAATCTGGCTCCTGCACAACAGCTGTGGATGCAGCCATGTGCCCCAGGAGCTGCAGAAAGTGTCTTGCTGGTCGAGAGACCTGCAGAGTGAAGGAAGAGGCCAGAGCCACTAAATTCCTTACCCTTTCTTGGGGAAGAAAGGCTCTGGCTAGCTTTGTGTCCAATTCTGCCCTATAAGGTGAGTACCTGGACTGGTTCCAGAACCGACTTTGGTAGGTTTAGCAGAAAACCCAGGGAGGTGAGAAGCTGCTGGGTGACCTGCAGGTGAGATTTACCTGTTCTGGGGACTGGCCTACAATGAGCCAGTCGTCTAGATAGGGAAAACAGCAATCCTCTGCCTCCTTAAGTGGGCCACTGCCACTGCTAAACACTTTGTGAATACCCTTGGAGCAGAGGTAAGGCCGAAGGGCATTGCTCTGAACTGGTAATGACCTGAGGGCAGTTCGAATCTGAGGTACTTTCGATGGGATCTTCTGATTAGGACATGGAAATAGGCATCCTTGAGGTCCAGGGAGGCTAGCCAGTCCCCTGGCCTTAGGGAAGGTAAAATCATTGCCAGAGTTACCATTTTGAAATTTGGTTTCAAAAGATGCTTGTTCAGATATCTGAGATCTAAAATGGGCTGCCATTCTCCTGTCTTTTTTGGGGTAAGGAAGTATCTGGAATACAGACCCCTGCCTTGATGCAGGAGAGGAACCCTTTCTACTGCTCTGAGAGCTAACAGGGATGAGACCTCTGTTTCCAGAGCGAGGGTCTCTGAAGCACTTGTAGTAGAAAAGTCTGCTTCTCAACTTGGTAAACTTTTGAGCTGAGAACCAGACCCTGGCTTACTACTTCCAGAACCCACTTGTCTGAGGTTAAAGAAGCCCAATTCTGACTGAAGTAAGCCAGCCTGCCCCCACTGGTACAGGAGACTGCCCTGGGCACCCCATCAGGGTGCCTGTTTCGCAGGAACTTTAGGCTGGGGGTGGGAGCAGGTCTGCCCACCCCGCCTGCCCCTGCCTCTGAAGAAGCCCCTCTGAGCATAGGCAGAGGAGCCTGAGTCTGGTAGAAAGGCGCCTGTGAAAGGCTTACCCCTACCCCTGGGGCATGCCTTTGAGGAGTGGCTTGCCGCTCCTTAGCCTGGGCACTCTTGTAAGTAGTCCTATATTCATTCATCTTCTTCATGTAATTTCTGTCTGCTCTCCAAACAGAGAATTTCCCACCACAGGAAAATCCATAGCCTTAGTCTGGGTATCCTGTGACAAACTAGTACACCTGAGCCAGGCCAACCTACGAAAAGCTACAGATGTGGCCATGACCCTAGAGGAAACATCATTAACATCCACAGCAGCATGAAACTGAACCTAGAGGCTTCAATGCCATCAGCAGCCACCTGTTCTAGTTCACTAGCCAGCTGGCCATGGGCCTGCTTGGCCAATTGCATAACAGTATCCCATCTAGATTTCTGATACCTAGCTACATAAGCTCATATAATTTGCTTGCCTGAGTCCCAGAGAGGCTGCCATATACTGTTTTTTGCCATGGCATCAATCTTCCTGGAATCCTTGTCAGGAGGATGTGAAGCCAAGGAATATTAGCTTTATCACAGGCAGCAGCCTGAACTACCCCAACATGACTGCATTGCTGAGAAAGGAATTCTGTATCAGGGCCTGACAATGTATACCTTCTGTCCATCTTTTATCTACAGGAGGCACAGAATTAGGAGCTTTTAAAATTTTAATTGTTTGTTTCCTAAAAGACTTATGTAAAGGAATAGACAATCTCCTAGACTCTGGAATATCCGGCTATTTCTACAAAATCAGGCTCCTCTTGCTCATCCACAGCCTCTTCTAAAGGAAGCTGGAGGGTTTCAGCAACTTTTTATAAAACATAAAATGAGATGGGTACTCAGACAGCATAGGGGAGATTCTAAAGGTCTGTCTGGGAGATGTCCGGTTCAGTGGGCACACCCAGACCTTCCAGCCACATTCATACTGTTCATAATCCTCCTCCCTCCTCTGGTTCATAAAATTCTCAATATCATAATCCTGAACCACTGGGACTAGACGAACCAACCTTTACCAGATAGTGGTGGTTCGGACGGACCCTGAGACAGTGACTGGACAATTTGTATGGCTTTTGCTATCTCTGCAGCAGTTGGAGAAGGAATTTTGGACTCCAGACCTGCTGATTTTCTTGTTTTCTTTACTGGAATTGGTTCCTCAGAACCAGCTTTTCTTTTGCCCGAGGAAGTCTGGCCCTGGTCAGAGGGCACTCCCTCTGGTTCGGTTGGCACCGAACCGGGCTGGCCATCCGGGTCAGCGGACTTTTTGGCCTCTTGTTCCCTGAGCCTGCCCAATCTTTTTTCCAGGGTGGCTGCAGGGAAATTCTTACATACCTGGCAGTCTGACTGGAGGTGGTCAAACCCCAGACAATAAACACATGTGGTGTGTGGGTCAGCCTTGGCAAAGACTTCCCCACAAACATCACAGTGCTGAAACCCAGTGGGCCCGTTTTTTCTTTTGGGTTTCTCAGACATAATGCCAGCCTAACCAAAAACTTGCCCTTTTAACGGCAGTGCCAGGCAAGACACCTTTATCGGTTCCTAACCGTGTCATTGGTATTGAAAAAACCGTAATAAATGCTTTTTTAGAACCTATAAGAACCGGGAACCGACTTCTAAAATAGTAACTTTTAGTTTTAAATGAGTTTTAACACACTGATCGGTTCAAAACCGAACCGATAACTTACAAGTTCCACACAGACAAAACCTTCATTTACTTACGGTTACCACAGATAGAGCTTGAACCGAACGGTTTTATGGTTAAAATAAAACTATTCTCGGTTAAATCCAACCGAAAACACTTTTAAACCAAGAAATGAACCGAGCAGAAGGAGAAATCTCCGGAGCGACTGTTCACTGAGGCGGAGTAAAGAATCTGACAGTTCAAGTTTGAAATGACACAGATAGAGCTGCTCCGTACAAAATTCTGTTTTGGAATGGTTTTAACCATTTCACTCGGGCAGTTCTAGAGCTGGATCAAACTGCTAATGTCTACAATATAGCAAGACTTCATGTTGTTTGAAAGAGGAGTCTGTAGAATCTTTTTTGTCTGTTTCCCCAAGGACTTGTGAAGGGGAATAGACAACCTTTTGGACTCTGGGATGTCCATCATCTCCACAAAATCAGGCTCTTCTTCCTCCTCAGCAGCTTCAACCAAAGGGAGCTGGAGGGTTTCAGCCACCTTCTTGTAAAACAAGAAGTGAGAAGGGGACTCAGAAAGCCTGGGAGTGGAGACATCAGAGGGTCTGTCTGGGGAGATGTCTGGTTCAAAGGGCACATCCAGATCCCCACCGTCGTAGTCATCGTCATCATCATCGGGATAGTCTTTGTCTCCCTCCCAATCCTCATAGAAAGCATCCAGATCATAATCTGAAGGAGCCGGTTCCAACCAAACCAACCACCTAACCGCCGGCACCGGTTTGGACGGAACCAGACGAAGCAATTGGACAATACTAATTGCTTTGGCTATCTCATCCACAGTTGGAGTAAGCGGTACTGGATCTGAACAGACGGACTTTTGTTTCTTTTTGACGGAAGCGCACCTCAGAGTCAGCTTTCCTTTGCCCGAGCAGGTATCGCCTAGGTCAGTAGGCACCTCCCAGGTTCAACTGTAACTGAACCGGGCTGGCCATCTGGGTCTACGGACTTCTCGGTCTCCCTTTCCTTCAAACTACTCAGTCTTTTTTCTACAGTGGTTTTAGGAAAGTTTTTGCAAATTTGGCAGTCTGACTGAAGGTGGTCAAACCCCAGACAATAAACACAGATGAGGTGGGGGCCGGCCTTGGCAAAGGCCTCCCCACACTCAGTACAGTGTTGAAACCCAGTGGGACCGGTTTTCTTTTTAGGTATCTCAGACATGGCCAACCTACCAAAATTACCCTATGGAAGCGTCAAGCCAGGTAATACTAACCGATCGGTAACAACCGTGTCATGGGGTTTGGAAAAGAACTGAGAAAAGCCTGGTTCTTTTGAAACTGATCAGTACCGAACACCACTCTAAAATAATAAACTTAAAATTAGAAGGAACACAAGGTTGGTTCCTAACCGGACCGACGGAAGAAACCAAGAAACCAACAATTCCACAAGTCATTTAAAATAAAATACAGTCACTACCTATCTACCACACTACCTGTACCATAGGCAGAGGCTGGAAACCGAAAACAATAAAGAATAAGTTTTAAACCGAACACTTTACGCTTACTGAACCGAGCAGAGGAATCTCCGAGTGACTTCACTGTTAGGCGGAGTAAAGAATCTGACAGTTGCACTGGTAAGTACCACAGACACAGGTTTGAAAACTGAGCTCCAGCTCAACCCCACGCCTCTGCATAGAGTTAACTCTTTCCTCTCCGGGGCAGTTCACGTGCTGGGGCTAACTGCATTATGTCTGAATACAGCAAGACTTCATGTTATTTGAAAGGCCTGCAGTGCCAGGTACACTGCCCTGAGTTCCATGAAATTTATGTGCCCCTGTGGCTCCTGTGGGTTCCACATATCACTTACAGTAAGGTCCTTCAGGTGGGTACCCCAGCTCAGATGGGAGGCATCTGTAGTGAGTACGACTGTGGGTGACTGCTGTAGGAAGAAAACGCCCTCTCTGAGGCTGCTTCTTCCTTCCACCACTCCAGTGCCTTTTACAGACACTTTGTGACAGACACTAGTTTTGACACTGGATAATAACTCTGGGACCAATGGCACCCAAGTGGAACTCGATATCTCTCATTAGAAACCTGGCATCTGGCACCATTGTGGTGGATGAAGCCATGTGTCCCATTAACTGTAGGAAATCCCTTGCAGGTCTGAACTGACCTGCCTTGAAGGATTCTGCAAGTACGATCAGGTTTGCTACCCTTTCCCAAAGAAGGAATGCCTTCCCTTGGTGGATAACTAACTCTGCATCTATAAAGTCCAGGACCTGAACTGGTTCTGTTTCAGACTTTTAGGCACTTATCAGGAAACCCAGGTCCTCCAGGAAGTGTTGTGTGAGGAGGAAGGAGGACTTGGCCTCCTGGTGTTCAATTTCAATTTTTATTTAACCAGGATAAACACCGTTGAGCAAGCTCATTTACAAGGCAGTCCTGAGAGGACACAAGTTACAATAGCACAATACAGTGACAAGGTAATACACAAGCATACATTTTTGGACAACATCAAATGTACATTCCACATTAGAAATAACAAGGGACTATATCATGGTTACTGAGATATATGGGTTACAATTTCGTATGAGGAGTATCACGGGAGTACCATGACATAAAACTCTATATATGAGACAAGACACGAGTAGCCAGGAAACACAGGTGTTCTTGAGGTGGGGGGTTGAAGGATTATGAGTGCGTGCGGTAAAGGTGGAAGTGGGTCAGAGGGAAGTAAAACAGGATGGCCATGCTGGACAGGGAACAGGGGAAAGAGAGGAGGGAGGGAGGGAGGAGGTAAGAGGGCAGGGGGTTAGGAGGGCAGGAGGGGTCAGAGTTGGAGGGAGATGGAGGATGAAGGGCAAGAAGTAGTTAAGGGGAGCAGGGGAAGGGCAGGAGGGTGGTAAGAGGGGTCAGAGTGGGAACAATAGAAGAAGAGTGACACCACTAGGCTGGTGGATGGAGAGATTGAGAGAGTAAGGCAACAATGATGGGATAGGAGGAGAAGGAGGGAGGGATTATGTGGCAACGTTAGGATAGGGAATGGGGTATAGCGAGAGTAGGGTGATAAGGGGTGGAGGGTTATTCACCAAGTAGGATGGCAAAGAGGGAACAAGTGAGGGAGGGAGTCCGAGGGATGCGAGAAAAAAGAAGTCACTACAAAAAGAGGCAAGGTAGGGGATTAGATACCAGGAAAGGGTGTTAAGTGCAGAGGAAAATAAGACAGGTCTGAGGTGGTTACAGATACAGCTGCAGTTTGCATTAGGAGTAGCAGTTACATGTTTCTTTCAGATGTCAATTTAGCAGGGATTTAAAGATGGATAGCCCTATTGTTTGCATGAGCCTTAGTGATTTTTGAAGATTGGTCCACAAAGTTGTGAGGGCGTGGCTTATGGATGAAGCGCTGTAACGTGTTCTTATATTAGGGACATCGAACAGGATGCAGGAATAGCATCTCGGGGAGTAGGCCTCAGAGGTATGTGTGAAAAAGTAAGGGGGGAGTTTTTTTGTGATGGCTCTGTAAACCCAAAGGGAGGCATTTCTCCACCTCCTATTGCTAAGAGATGGCCATCCAAGTTGCACATACAGTAAGCAGTGGTAGGTATTAAATGGGGCATTAATAATAAATACCAGTGCTCTATGATGCAGAGTGTCAAGTCTAGTTAAGGTGGCTTTTGGGCAGTGGCTATATAGGAAGGTTGGCGTACTCCAGCAGGGGGAGGAAGGTGGTTTGAACTAGTTTTATTTTTGCCTTGTAGTTAAGCAAACGTTTGATGTGATAGAAAAGGCCTGAGACAAGCCAGTCATCTAGGCAGAGAAAAAACACCTCCCATGGCCTCCTCAAATGTGCTGCTAGTATGGCTAGGCACTTTGTGAACACTCTGGGTGCTGAGGAGAGGCCAAAGGGAAGGACTGCAAACTGGTAAAGCCAGTTCCTTACTCTGAAACTGTGGTATTTTCTGTGAGTGGGCCAGACTGGTATGTGAAAGCAGGCATCTTTCAGATCCAGTGACCCTAGACAATTTCCTTGTTGCAGTGTTGGAAGAAAAAATTACCATAGTAATCTTGTTTCTTCCAAGGGAATCTTTACTGTATTCTGACATATGAAGTTAGCCTACACCATTCAACTGCCCGGGAGAAGAAAGAGTTAAAGAACCTATGCAAATAGTAGAACATTGATAGGCTCGAGCTTGGTTTTCAAACTATTGTCCCTGGTATATTGTATGTAACTGTCAGATTATTACGAAGCATGTACAAAAAATTTACTATCTATGCTATGCTATCTTCCAGAACTAAATCCCCCTAAGAAGTACAATCCTCCCTTTGAATAGGACATTTGAAAAGACTCAGGTCACATATGCCCAAAAACTGCCAACCTAAACAAGTTTCAACAGCAAAACATGAACAGCTGGAGTGCAGTGCCCACCAGGTTCTAACAGGGGAGGTAGGGTGGGAGCTCAGAATACATAAAGATTCCCTTGGATGAAACAAGATTACTATGGTAAGTAATTTTTTCTTCAAGTCCCAGGAAATCTTTACTGTATTCTGACATATGCAGACTACCAAGCAGTACCTTTGGAGGTGGGCCTAGAACCTATTTAGGAAACAGGTTCTGCAGCACTGCTGTGCCAAACCTGTCATCACTTCTAGACTGTGTGTCCAGGCAATAGTGTTTAGTAAAGGTGTAAACAGCTTTTCAGGTGGCTGCTTTACAAATTTCTAACAAAGGAATATCTCTAGCAGCTGCTATAGAAGCAGCTGTACTCCTGAAGGAATGAGCCCTGAGGTCCACTGGGGGTCCTTACCCAGTTTGCTGTAGCAAAACTGAATACATGCAACAATCCAGCATGCAGCAGTCCTTTTTGAAGCTGGTTTGCCTTTTCCCAGCTCTCCATAGGTCAGAAATAGTTGAATATTATTCTGTCTTAGGTCCTTCATATGGTCCATATAATAGCTGATAGCCCTCCTAACATCTAGGCTATGCAGCCTGCGCTCTCCTGAACTGGAGTGATCAGTGAAAAAGCCAGGCAGGGTAATGGACTGGATGAGATGAAAATCAGACACCACTTAAGGAAGGAACGTCCTATTGGTTCCAAGTACTACCTTGTCCCTATGAACTCAAATGTAGTTAGGCTCAGTGGACAAAGCCTGAAGTTCACTAATCCTTCTGGCTGAAGTAAATGCCACTATAAAGACTGTTTTCCAAGTCACATACTTGAGATCTGCTGAAGACATGGGCTCAAACAGGGGTTGCATTAGCTGTGCAATGCATATGTTCAAATCCCAAGAGAAGCTGATTTCCTGTGTGGGGATGCAAATGAAGCAATCCTTTGAAAAACTTCCTGAAAACTGGATTGGAAGCCAAAGCAGTGCCTTACCTGCTGAAAGGTACCGAGACAGCTGCAAGTGTACCTCAAGGGTAGATACCTTAAAGCCTAGGGAATGAAGATGGACTAAGTAGTCCAACAGAACTGTAAGCCCAGCCTGATAAAGGTCTATGACCTTAACTTCTGTTGGCACCAAATGGAAAACCTCTTCCATTTAGAGGTGTATATTTTCCTGGTAGAGGGTTTCCAAGAGACCCTTAGGACCTCCAGGACCCCTTCAGAAAGATGTAGATTAACATATTCTAAGTCCTCAAGAACCAGGCCATGAGCCTGAGGGATCTGAGGTTGGGGTAAAGGATCCTCCCTGGGAGGATGGCAGAGTTGTCCTCCTGGGGAGGCAAATCAGTCTGGAGATTGGGACAAGAGCAGGAGTACCAAGGCTGCCTGGCCCAACCTGGAGCTATGAGGATCATTGTTGCTGGCTGGCTGTGATCAGTGCTTGTTCAACACCTTGAACAACAGGAGGAATGTCAGGAAGGTGTACAGGAACTTCCGTGTCCAGTCCAGTATTAGTGCATTCAGTGGCACTGTGCCCACTGCAGGAGGCCTGCAGCAAAACTGTGCCAGCTAGTGACTGTCTGGGGCTGCAAAGAGGTCTATCTTTGAATGTCCCATCTTCTGAAGATGGCCTGCAAGATCTATCTGTTCAGAGACCACCATCGTGGTTTTGATTGATTCTGCTCAGTGCATCTGCTAGGATGTTGTCCTTTCCTGGAAGATGGACTGCTGAGATAGAGACCCTGAGGGATTATGCTAGACTCCAAATTTTCATGGCCTCTGTGCACAGCAGGTGGACCTTGTGCCCCTTACTTGTTTATGGGTACATGGTTGTGGTGCTGTCTGTCCTGACTTGTACCACCCTTGTCCTGGACCAGTGAGGCAAATGGCTAGAGGGGCAGAAAGACTGCCCTGAGCTCCAACAGATTTATGTGCAGTATTGCCTCCTGCTATGACCATGTACGATGTACAGTGTGCTCTCCCAGGTGGGCACCCCATCCTAGGAGGGAGGCATCTGTAGTCAACGCTACTACTGGTGACTTCTGCTGCAACAGTACTCCTTCCCTGAGGTTTTCCCTTTCCTTCCACCACTGCGGTGCTTGAATGAGAGTCCCTGTGACTGGTACTACCTTTAATAGGGAGTCCTTTTTCTGAGACCAATGGGACCTGAGGAGGAACTGTATGTCTCTCATCTGAAACCTGGCTCCTGGCACTGTTGCTGTTGAGGCTGCCATGTGGCCCAACAGTTGCAGGAAATGTCTTGCTGGTCTGGGGGTGTGAAGCTGGAAGGTGCTTGCCAACTGTATCAGGCTGTCTATGCTTTCCTGAGGAAGGAATGCCTTCCCTGTTTGCGTGTCCAACTCCACTCCTATGAAATCCAAGAGCTGAATTGTCTGCAAAACTGACTTTTTCAGGTTCACCAGAAACCCTAGAGACTGCTTTGTAGCCTGTGCAAGAACCAGAGTATCCCTACCTGCTGAGGGACTGCCCCATGACTAACCAGTCATCTAGATAAGGGAATACTGTCACTCCTGCCTTCTCAAATGTGCCACTACCACAGCCAGGCACTTTGAACACCTTGGGGCAGAGGTGAGACTGAAAGGCAGAGCTCTGAACTAGTAATGGCCTGATGGCAATATGAACCTGAGGTACTTTCTGTGAGATTGTCTGATGGGAATATGGAAATAGACATCCTTCAGGTCTAAGGATGCCAGCCATCTCCCTGCCTGAGAGTGGGGAGAATCATTGCCAAGGTGACCATGTAGAACTTTGGCTTGGTTAGATATCTGTTTAGGGCTCTGAGGTCCAGTATGGGTCACCACTCCCCATTCTTCTTTAGGGTTAGGAAATACCTTGAGTAAAATCCTTTTCCCCTCTGAGAGGTTGGGACAGGTTCCACTGCCTTTGCCAGTAGCAGGCTGGCTACTTCTGATTCTAGCAAGGCCTTTTCTACTGGGGTTGCAGGTTTGGACAGTCTTGCCCTCAGTTTTGGGATGCCCTTGAAACTGAGCAAGACCCTGGCTCATACTTCCAGGACCCTCTTGTCTGTGGAAATGGCTTGCCATGCCTGGGAGTAGTCAGCTAGTCTGCCACCTACCTTACTGGGAGGCGACCTGACAGGCACATCAGGGGTTCTGCTTTGCCTGTGTCCTGGGTTGGGGCATGGGTCAGAATGCCGCTACCCTTTCTACCCCTGCCTCTAAAGTAGCCACGTTGCTGCTGGTAGTCTGGGAGAGCCTGCCTGATTATAGGACCTGGTATTGATCTCCCTACCTCCCATACTTTGGTGCCTCTGGGAGGTGGATGCCTTCTCTTTGGCAGAGGTGCTTTTATAAGCTGCCTTGTACTCATCCATCTTTTCATGTAAGCTTGTGTTTGTTCACCAAACAGAGAATTCTGCTCACAAGGAAAATCTAATGCCTTAGTTTGTGTATCTTGAGAAAGGGTAGTGGCCCTGAGTCAAGCAAACCTTCTCAGGGATACTGAATTTGCCATAAGCCTGGCAGCAGTGTCATTGGCATCCACTGCTATGTGAAATCGGTACTTGGAAGCCTCAATGCCACATTTGGCAGTCTCCTCTAGATCAGCTGCTAGTGTAGGAGGAGCTTTGCTGGCCAACTCTAAGACTGAGTTCCAAGACTTTTTTGGTACCTGGATACATAAGCCATATAAGTGGCCTGTCTAACAGCCAAAGAGGCCCTTAAGTAGCCTTTCTTTGCCATAGACTTGATTTTCCAAGAATCTGTATCAGGGAGATTGAAAGACAATGGCACATTTGCTCTTTTACAGGCAGCTGCCTCAACCACCCCCTCATGGCTGGGATGACTGAAGAAAAATTCAGCCCCACTCTTAGCCAAATGGTATTTCCTTTCCATTTTCTTATCCTCTGGGGGACAGAGGTAGGAGTTTTTAAGATTTTTCAGGACTTGACTCTTCAGTGATTTGTGGATGGGGAGCAGTAAACGTTTAGTAGCTGCCAGACCCATCATCTCCATATAATCTGGTTCCTTCTTCTCCTCAGTGGTCTCCCGAGTGGGGAGGGCCAGATTCTCTGCCACTTGTTTCATAAAGGAGAAATGGGAAAAGAAATCCTCAAGATGTTGAGTGGGAGACTTGAACTCCTGCTGTTTTGGCAAGACCTCAGGCTCAGTTGGCTTCCTCCTCTTCACAATAGGGATCTGGTTCAGCCAAACCAGGAACCAAAGAAGCAGCCGTTGTTATGAACGGTGGTTGAACTGAAGTTTGAACTGGTGGTTGCTGAGGTACTTGCGGAACTGGAACTGAACCACCAGGAATATTCTGCAGCAATTGAATAATCTTAATAGCATTTGCTATTTCTTCAGCGTCTGAACTGCAGCAGCCTTTTGCAGTTCCTTCCTGTATGTTTCTCCTTTTATTCTTCTTCTTGGCAGGGGCGGTTCAGAGGCCATTTCTGCCATCATCTTAGGTTTCGAGGAGGTTGCCTTGTCAGAGGACTTTTCATCCGTTCCTTCGATTTTTCCTTGCTAGAGGAAGGAACCGTTGTTCAGGAGCTGGATCGACAGCTTTTTCAGACATTTTTTTCTTTCAGTCTATTGAGGTACCTATCAAGCATAGATGAAGAAAAGCTTTACAGATGTCACAGTCTGCATTCAGGTGGTCAAACTTAAGCAAACAACACAGGTTGTGTGGGGTCAGCCTTAGCAAACGGTTCACCAAACACAATAAAGTGCTAAAACCAGTAGGGCCAATCTTTTTTTAGGCTTCTGTGATATAGCCTTTAGCAAGAAAAACACTGGTTCTGTGCCAACTAAGAATAATAATAAAACACTAGTAAGGTATTAGTATTTTTTGGGGGTTCAGCGACCAAGGAGGAAAAAAATGAGAAATTTCCTGTTCAAGAACACAGCACAGTTAAGCAGGAACTGGCTAGTATACTTACTAGTAATTGTTAATAAAACTAAAAATGTTTACCTCAAAAGAGTAGAAAAATTTGCTTCCCTACCAATTCAGCGAACTGAGAAACCGCAGACTTACCCAACTGAAGCTAAATCTAAACTAATTTACCTGATTTTACCAAGGACAGTACATTGAAAAAGAATATAAATGAAATGGTAACTTGAAAAAGGACCAAGAATAAAGTAAAATCTTCAAGCTGAAGGAGCAATCTCTGAGGCGTCTAACTTTGGCAGGTGAAATAAAGAATCTGACAGTTACATAGATTGCACCAGGGAGAGTAATTTAAAAACTGAGCTCGAGCCTATCAACGTTCTACTATCTGCATAGGTTCTTTAACTCTTTCTTCTCCGGGGCAGTTATATGGTGACAGCTAAGTAAACATCAGAAACACAGAAGCATAGATTTTTGACGGCAGATAAGGACACATGGCCCACCCAGTCTGCCCATTTCCCTACCTATTGGATAAGCTGCAGATCCTAGTTAACCAGCAGCCTACTTCTTCCTACCCCACCCCTAGAATTGCTTTATGACTGTCCCATGCATGCTTGAATTCCACCACTGTTTTGACTCCACAACCTCCTCGGAAGGCCATTCCATGCATCCGAAACCTCTCTGTGAAAAATACTTCCTTAAATTACCTCTGAGCCGCCCTCTCTATCTTCAAATTGTGCCCTTGTTCTTGCACCCCTTTTTGAAAGATGCTACCCTCTTGGACTTTGTTGATTCGCTTGAGATACTTGAAAGTTTCTATCATGTCCCCCTCTCTCTCTCTCTCTCTCCCTTTCCTCGAGGCTATACATATTCAGCTCCTTAAGTCTCTCTTCATATGTCTTCTGGTGCAGACCCTGCACCATTTTAGTTGCCCTCCTCTGGACAGCCTCCATCCTGTCTATGTCCTTGTGGAGATTGGGTCTCCAGCACTGCACGCAGTACTCCAGATGGGGTCTCACCAACTGTCTGTACAGAGGGATAATAACTTCCTGTTTTCTGCTGGTGATGCCTCTCCCTATGCATCCCAGTATCCCCCAGCCCTCCTTGCTGCCCTCTCATTGCTTGCCCACCTTTAGGTCATCTGATATGACTACCCCCAGGTCCCTTTCCATTTTGTTGTTGTTAGTATCTCACCCCCATTGTGCACACTTTCCTGGGTTTTGTTTCCCAGTGCATTACCTTGCACTTCTTAGCATTGAATCTAAGCTGCCATACATTTGACCATTCCTCTAACCTTGCCAAGTCCCTTCTCATCCTTTCCACCCCAGCTTGTGCATCAACTCTGTTGCAGATCTTTATGTCATCTGCAAAGAGACATACTTTTCCTTCCAGTCCTCTGCAATATAAACTATAAAGACATTGAAGAGGACCGTCCTAATACTGAACCCTGCTACTACTAGTAACCCCCTTTCTTCAGAGTGGACTCCATTTGCTATTACTCTCTGTGTCCTATTCTCCAGCCAATTCTTTACCCAGGCTGTCATCTTGGGACCCACTCCCAGGCTGGCTAACTTGTATATAATATTTTGTGTGGGACCGTGTCAAATGCCTTGCTAAAGTCTAGGTAGGCCATGTCCACAGCCCCTCCCTGATCTACTACTTTGGTCACCCAGTCAAAGAAATCTATCAGATTTGTCTGGCATGACCTTCCAGCTGTGAATCCATGCTGCCTTAGGTCCTGAGCCCCTCTGGCCTCTAGACACTCTACAATTCTTTCCTTCAGAAGTGATTCCATCATTTTCCCTACCACTGAGGTTAAACTATCAGGTCTGTAGTTTTCTGCTTCTGCCTTGCTCCCACTTTTGTGAAGAGGAATCACATCTGCCCTTCTCCAGTCCTCGGGTACCACCCCATCCTCCCATGATTTGTTAAAGAGGGTAGTCAGTGGTGTCACTAGTTCTACCCTTAGTTCTTTTAGAATTCTGGGATGAATCCCATCAGGCCCCATTGCTTTGTCCACCTTCAGTTTTAAGAGTTCTTTCAGAACCCTTTCTTCTGTAAATGGGCTGGTATCAACTTCTGTATCCAGAGTGTTTCTACTGTTTGTTTTAGGTACCTCCCCACTTCCTTTGTAAATACTGAGCAAAAATATTTGTTTAGTATCTCTGCCTTTTCACAGTCACCCTCTGCCCACCCTCCCTCCCTCCTTTATTAAGCCTCACTAGCCCTCCTTGGTCTTCCTTCGCTCCTGATGTACCTACAAAAGGTTTTATCCCCTTCTTAACAGAGTTGGCTATCTTTTCCTCGGTTTGGGCCTTTGCTGTTCTGACTGCCTTCCCAGCTTCCTTTTGCTTTAACTGATACAATTCCCTGTCCTGCTCCTTCTGTGATTCCTTGTACTTCCTGAATGCTTTCTTTTTCTCTTGAACCTTCCTGCCACTTCCTTTGAGAACCATAGTGGTTTCTTACATCGTTCGTTTTGTTAATTTGCTTCACACAAAGGCTTGTTACCCTGTGATGGCAGTTTTATTATTCCCATTGTTCTTCCACCCCTCCTTCCTGCCCATTTGCTAGTGCATTCCTTAGGCACTCACCCATTTTGGCAAAGTCAGCCCTCCTAAAGTCCAGTACTTTTGCCTTTGTATGGCTTGACTCTATTGCTGTGTTTATTGTGAACCATACTGTTCGATGGTCGCTAGTTCCCAGATGGCTACCCACTTCTACATCTGTGATCCTCTCTTCATCTCCATTTGAGAGAACCAGGTCTAAGAGTGCTCCCTCTCGAGTGGGCTCCAATACTAGTTGTCTAAGGCGTGCCCCTTGTAGGGCATCTAGAATAACCCCACTCTTTGAAGTGGCTGCTACAACTGCACTCCAGTTAACATCTGGCATATTCAGATCACCCATCAGCAATATCTCCCCTTTTTCTGCCATTCTAAGTATTCTTTCTATCATTTCCTTATCCATTTCCTCCCCTGAGAAGAGTCTGTATACAACCCTTGGATTGTGGTGCCATTGCGGTCTCCAAATTTACCACAGTGCTTCTTCTCCTCCCTGTTTTCCCTTTGTTTTGTTGCCTTGATTCCTTCCCTTATGTAAAGAGCTACTCCTCCTCCTTTTACCCTCTCTGTCCCTCCTGTAGATAGTGTATCCTGGTATGTTTATGTCCCAGTCATGGTTTTGTGTGTACCATGTTTCTGTGACTGCCACGATATCCAGATGTTCCTCCTCCATCAAGGCCACTAATTCAGGAAGCTTGTTACTCAGACTATGGGCATTGGTACTCATTGCTCTCCATTTTTTGATGGCTTTGCCTTCTTTTACAGCATCACCCACTGACCTGTCTACCTCGGTCTTTTTCTCATTTAGTACCCTGTTTTGTAGGGAGAGGCTGGGATTTTCCTGCTGTTTATCAGTGCCTCCCCCCTTGACTAGTTTAAAAGCTTGCCAATGAAGCATTTAAACCGATTGCTCAAAAGACTTGTTCCTTCCTGGACAGATGCAGACCATCCTGCCAATATAGGCTGGTGTCCTCAGGTGGAACCCCAGTCCCCAATGAAGCCAAACCCTGTGCTCCACACCATTTTTCAACCATTCATTAAACTGCATGGTGCAAAGTACCTCGCCTCACTCATGCCATTGACAGGCAGCACCTCAGAGAAGGATACTGTGTGTGCAACTTGTCTTAGGCCCCTCCCCAATTCTACAAAGTCCTTCTGCACTGCTCTAATCTCATGATTAGCCAAGTCATTTGTCCCTAGGTGGACAATGACATCCAGCTCAGATTCCCGTGCAGCTGTTCTCGTGATCCTGAGGATGCGCTTCCTGTCTCTCCAAGCCATGGCACCAGGCAGGCACCACTTCAGTTTCCCTGCTCCCCAGTTCTATCCCCTAATAATTGAGTCCCCACCTGGGCTACTTCCTTTCCTTGTGGTGTCCTCTGCCTCTTTCCTGTGGGCCTCCTTGTGACAGTTGTCCTCAGCCTCCTTAGTCTCCTCTTGGTGTATCCAAGGGAGCTATGCTCCCCAGAATGTCAGAATATGTCAGAATACAGTAAAGATTTCCTGGGGCTTGAAGAAAGTCATTTCTTCTAGCCATTATGTAAATAATACATCTTCTCTATAGTAATTCAAATTTAGGTAGGGTTTGTGAGGCCCCAGCTATAAACTTCTCTCTGTCATAAATTGAGTTCATAATGTCTTGCCACAATTCTATGGTAGATACAGTGGTAGAATGCCATTTTTTTATGGTTTTTTTGGGCTACTAGCATACAAATATATAATATTTTTTTAGTGGGAATGTGCCCTGAACCTACTGTCAAATCGAGAAATAGTAAAGTAGTGGGGCCTAGTATAAATGTAGGGTCAAAGAGGGCTCGTAGTTCTGTTTGTAATTGGTCCTAATATGGTTGTAATTTGGGGCACTGCCAAAAGATGTGGGCACGTGAGACCTGAAGGGAACCACAGTGCCTCCAACAGCAATCCCCAAATTGTGACGCGTATTTCACCAGTTACACAGGTGTACAGAATAATGTAAGAGGCTGTTCCATGAATACTCTTTCCAGATATACAAGGATGTGGGCTTATGTGTACATGTAGTGTATCTATCCCATCAAGATGGTGGGAGTTCAATTACCAAATCTTGCTCTCATCGATTTCTGATATAATCAGTCAAGTGACCTGAAAGAGTTATTAGAGCAACATACATGCGTGACATTAACAAGCTGACTATCCTTGAGATAAGGGTTTGTATGATTAAAGAAATCAGGGGTGGAGTAAGGCAGTCTTTAGAGATGTATTTTGCTGTTGTATTATGTATGATTTAAACTGGAGATATCTGAAGAAATCAGTTTGCCTTAGGTGAAACCTTTTCATTAGAACTGGGAACTCCTTGACTGGAGCAAACTGGGGGCTTGGACAACAGGCAGCATGGCTTTGTCACGGTAACCTTCTCGGAGGTGCTACCCATCTATGGCATAGGAGAGGCTAGGGTGTTCCGCACCATGGGATTCAATCAGTGGTTGAAAAACTGGTGTGGAGCTCAGGGATTTGGCTTCATTGGGGACTGGGGGTCCACCTGGAGTGATGCAAGCCTATACTGGCATGATGGGAGGCATCTGTCCGGAAGGGGAACCAGGATCCTGGGTGATAGGTTTAAATGCTTCATTGGCAAGCTTTTAAACTAGCCAAGGGGGGAGGCACTGGAAAGGAGCAGGAAAATCCTAGCCCCCCCCCAAATAATCACAGTAGTAAGTGCGGCAAACACCAACATAGAGGTGTCGATAGGGAGAAGGGCAGGGGTAAATGGAGAAAGTGACAAAGGCAAGAAGGACAGGGATCGGGCAAAAGGGAGTAAGGCCATCAGGAAATGGAGGGTATTGAGTACCAATGCCCGTAGTCTAGGCAACAAGCTCCCTGAGCTGATGGCCTTAATGGAAGAGGGATGCCTGGATATCGTAGCAGTCACAGAAACATGATACACAGAGAACCATGACTGGAATGTTAACATACCAGGTACATAACCCACAGGAGAGACAGGCAGGGAGAAGAGGGGAGGAGTAGCTCTCTATGTAAAGGAAGGGATAAAGCAACTGAACAAAAGAGTAAACAGGGAGGAGAGGAGGCACTGTGGGTCACCTTGGAGACTGGAAAGGCACCACAATCCGCACAGGGGTTGTGTACAGACCCCCATGTCAGGAGGAAGGAATGGACAAGGATATGATAGAAGGCATTCTTAGAATGGCAGAGAAAGGGGAGATACTGTTGATGGGAGACCCGAATATGCCAGATGTTAACTGGAGCACATTTTCTGCAGCCACATCCAAGAGCAGGGCCATTCTTGATGCCCTACAGGTGGTAGGCATTAGACAGCTAGTTTCAGAACCCATTCGTGAGGGAGCAATCTTAGACCTCGTACTCTCAAACGGGGCAGTAGAGAGGATCTCAGATCTAGAAGTGGGTTGCCATCTGGGGACAAGTGACCATCAAACAGTGTGGTTCACGTTATAACTCAGCTACAGAGTCATGCCATACAAAAGTGAGGGTACTGGACTTTAGGAGGCTGACTTTGGCAAGATGGAGAGTGCCTCAGAAATGCACTAGCAAACAGGCTAGAAGGAGGTGTGGAGCAACAATGGGGAATTATCAAAACTGCCATCACAGAGGCAACAAGCCTTTATGTGAAGCAAATAAATCAAAACAAAGAAAAGCCACTATGGTTCTCAAAGAGGTGGCTGTGAAAGTCAGGAAGAAAAGATAGCATTCGGAAGTATAAGAAAACACAGAAGGAGCAGGACAGAGGCTGTACCAGTTAAGGCAGAAGGAAGCAGGAGGGAAGTCAGAATAGCAAAGGCCCAAACTGAGGAAAAGATAGCCAACTCAGTTAAGAAGGGATAAAACCTTTTATAGGTACATCAGCGACGAGAAAGACAAAGGAGGGATAGTGAGCTGAATAGAATGAATGGTGGTGGCACAGGGGAACAGTGAAAAGCAGGAATACTGAACAAATACTTCTGCTCAGTATTCACAAAAGAGGAGGGGAGTGCCTAATCCAATTTACAGAAGCACTCTTGATAGGGGGTCGATCCCAGTCCTTTCACAGAAGAAAGGGTTCTGCAAGAACTCCTAAAACTGAAGGTGGACAAAGCAATGGGTCCTGATGGAATTCACCCAGAATTCTAAAAGAATTAAGGAGGAACTAGTGAAACCACTGGCTCCCTCTTTTAATAAATCATGGGAGGATGGTGTGGTACCGAGGACTGGAGGAAGGCGGATATGATTCCCTTCACAAAGTGGGACCAAGACAGAGCCAGGAAACTACAGACCTGTCAGTCTGACCTCTGTAGGGAAAGTGATGGAGTCACTTCTGAAGGAAAGAATAGTTGAGTACCTAGAGGCCAGTGGAGCACAGGACCCAAGGCAGCATGGGTTCACAGCGGGAAGGTCATGTCAGACGAATCTAATAGATTTCTTTGACTGGGTGACCAAAGTAGTAGATCAGGGAGGGGCTGTGGACATGGCCTACCTAGACTTTAGCAAGGCATTTGACACAGTCCCACACAAAAGATTAATAGTCAAATTAACCAGTCTGGGAGTGGGACCCAGGGTGGTAGCTTGGGTAAAACATTGGCTGGACAACAGGATACATAAGATAATTGTAAATGGAGTCCACTCTGAAGAAAGGGGGGTTACTAGTGGGGTACCTCAGGGTTCAGTATTGGGTCCAGTCCTTTTTAATGTCTTCATCAGTGACATTGCAGAGGGACTGGAAGGAAAAGTATGCCTCTTTGCAGATGACACAAAGATCTGCAACAGGGTTGATGCACAAAGAGGGTGGAAAGGATGAAAAGGACTTGGCAAGGTTGGAGGAATGGTCAGATGTATGGCAGCTAGATTCAATGCAAGAAGTGCAAATAATGCACCTGGGAAACAAGAACCCAGGGAAGAATACACAATGGGTGGGGAGGTAGTAACAACAACGAAAGGAAAGGGACCTGGAGTAATCATATCAGATGATCTTAAGGTGTAGCAATGTGAGAAGGCAGTAGGGAGGGCTGGGGGTATACTGGATGATAGGAGAGGCATCATCTGCAGAAAACAGGAAGTTGTTATCCCTCTGTACAGACAGCTGGTGAGACCCCATCTGGAGTACTGTGTCCAGTTCTGGAGACCCAATCTCCGCAAGGACATAGACAGGATGGAAGCTGTCCAGAGAAGGGCATCTAATGCCGTGCAGGGTCTGCACCTGAAGACATATGAAGAGAGACTAAAGGAGCTTGATATGTATAGCCTCGAGGAAAGGAGGGAGAGGGGGACATGATAGAAACTTTCAAGTACCTCAAGGAATCAGCAAAGTCCAAGAGGGTAGCATCTTTCAGAAAAGAGACTTGCAAGAACAAGGGACACAATTTAAGACAGATGGGGGCGGCTAGAGCAATGTAAGGAAGTATTTTTCACAGAGAGGGCTGTAGATGCATGGAACAGCCTTCCGGAGGAGGTTGTGGAGCCAAAAACAGTGGTGGAATTCAAGCATGCATAGGACAGTCATAAGGCAATCTCTAGGGGGTGGGGGTAGAAAGAAGTAGGCTGCTGGTTAACTAGGATCTGCAGCTATCCATTAGGGGTAGGGAAATGGGCAGATTGGGTGGGCCAAGTGGTCCTTATCTGCTGGGCCAAATTCTGTGTTTCTATGACTGGGTGACGAGGGCCCTGGACCAGGGTAGGCCAGTGGACGCCCTCTTTCTGGACTTTAGCAAGGTGTTTGATTCAGTACCCACAGTGGCCTGCTGGCTAAGCTGAAGGAAATGGGGTAGGGAGACAGTTGTTAAGATGGATAGGAAATTGGCTCTCTGAGCGTACTCAGAAGATGGTGGTTGGAGGGTTAGCCTCATCCCCAAGGTGGGTTACTAGTGGGGTTCCCAAGGGGTCAGTGCTGGGGCCACTCCTGTTCAACGCCTCTATCTCAGACATCAGGAGGGGGATCAGGAGTGAGATGAATCTCTTTGCAGATGACTCAAAGCTAGGTGCAGTGGTGGATGGGGAGGAGGGGAGGGGAGGGTGGCCTTGCAGGATGACCTAGAGGCTCTGGAAAGGTGGTCGGGAAAATGGAAACTAAAATTCAATGCGGGGAAGTGCAAGGTTCTGCACCTGGGAGTCAGAAATCCAGGCCAGGGGTATACCCTGGGAGGAGACATGATTCAAGTTACGGAAGGTGAGAGGGACTTGGGGGTAGTGGTAGATGTCAAAATGAACAACTCGGATGCCTGCAGGAGGGCAGCGGCAAGGGCAAATAGGATGCTGGGATGCATCGCCAGGGGGATTACCTCCAGAAAGGCGGAAGTGATCCTTTCTCTGTACAACTGCTTGGTTAGGCCACACCTCGAGTATTGTATACAATTTTGGAGACCACATTTAAAGAGGGACATTACACTCCTAGAGAGGGTCCAAAGAAGGGCAACCAAAATGGTTTGGGGCCTGGGGGAGAGGACCTATGTGGAGAGGCTCAAGGAGCTTGACATGTACACCCTGGAGGAGAGGAGGGACAGGGGGCACATGATAGAGGTCTTTAAGTACATGAAAGGGATCAATAAAGGAGGCCCAGTCAGAGTGCTCCAAAGGAAGGAGGGTGGGGCAACAAGAGGTCACGGGTGTAAGCTGGAAGGGGACAGGCTCAGAGGGGAGAGGAGGAGATGTTATTTCACTGAAAGGGTGGTAGAGCCATGGAATTCACTGCCCAGGGAGATGGTAGAGATGCAGACTGTGGACAGGTTTAAGAGGGGATGGGACAGGTACAGGGGGAGGGTAAATCCGACTAGGCACAATACAGGACGAACATCTGGGACTGGGGACAGTATAACCCAAGGGGGAGGGGGGACACCAAAATTGGCCCTCCTTGCGGGTGCTGAAAATCGAGCAGACTCGAGAGACCGTTAGGCCTATTCTGCTGGCGTTTTAGTATGTAGGTATGTATGTTAGTATCCCTTTGTTGACAATGTACAGGTAAGAAAAAAACTCTCATTTCACACTGTCGGTAAGTATGATCAAGAGTGGCAGGGCAAAATAATGTACTACCCGCAAATGAGGTAATCAGAAATCGATATGAGATGAGAGCAAGGTGATTAAGTGTTTTATGCCAGTTACGGAGGGTGTTTGTTGTGAACTGGTTATCACTTACAGGATGATGGTTTATGTTCGCAGGGTATAATAATGATTAGGGAAATGGGACCAGGTCTTCTTTCACAATTCTGATCTTTTTCCAGAGTGTTTCATACATGAGAGACAGCCAGTAGAGTACTATGCAGAGCTGTACGATTTGATGATCTACTCACAGATTAGGGAGGGCTAAGCCACCTGTATATTTTGGAAGTTGTAAAGTACAGTATAAGACCCTAGGATTTTGTTTCGCCGGGAGGGATTGTGAAATCATTCTGTCTCATGCTCGGAACTGTGGGAAAGTTTGGAAAACTGGTAATTTTGAGCTAGATATAATAACCTCAGCAAAACATCCATTCTGACCAAGTCAATTTTATGTATACAGGAGAGATTAATAGTTTGCCATCTCTGTAGATTTTCTTGTATGATCCAAGAAATGGGATCACAATTGAGAGTGTTAAGTGAGATAAAATTTACTGAGAGGTGTATACCAAGGTATTTGATGGAGTCTCTATCCCAGTTAAATTTAAATGATTGTTTGGTATTTTCTGATGGGGTATAGTGAAGGCAGAGGATCTCCATTTTTGTAGAGTTTGTTCTATAACCTACTGAAGAACTAAATTGGTAAAGAAGGTCCCACAGCCAGGGTAGTCATATAGATAAGCGGGTCATCGGCATAAAGGGCAAATTTCTGTTGGTGGTCTGCCAGTCTAAAGCCTTGGATTTGATCATGTTAACAGCTTGTGCTAAGGGTTCTAAGTACATAGCAAATAATAGCGGGGAGAGAGGACATCCCTGGCGGGAACCTCTCATAGAGGAAAGGGGGTAAATATTTGTCCATTAATTTTGACGTAAGCCCATGGAGCTTTATAAAGGGCTTTCATGATGTCTATAAAGGGATGTGAAACATTAAACTGGAGAAGGGTAGCAAGAAAGAATTCCCAGTATTACCCCAACTTTTACACTTAGACCAAACAGGGTTTGTCTGGTCCTGACAAACCCAAGATAATATAAAGAGGACCCTACGTATCCTCCATAATGCTACGCAGTCGAAAGCCTTGATCTTCGACTGGGCAGCATTATGGAGGATATGTAGGGTCCTCTTTATATTCTCGACAAACCCTGTTTGGTCTAAGTGTAAAAGCTGTGGTAATACTGTGTATATGCTTTGAGAATGTAGAAGAGAATAATGAATAACCCCTTATTTTCACAGTAAATTTATTTCTGCCATATTAGCGAGACAGATGTTATCTGCAGAAATAAATTTACTGTGAAAATAAATGGCTATTCCGCCATAAACACAGAAGCAAGATTTGAACCCCGGACTGCCACTACATTGTCCCATGTACTCAGTGAACGAACAGTCAAAATTGTTACAGATCGTAGCAAAGTATATTTCAGAACATTCTGAGCTCATACTGTATTTTATAGGACATGTCCTGCCAAACACCAAGAACGCAGAGACTCCGAGAACAGTCCAGTTTCTGAACTCTGATTATGGATCTCTGTTCAACCACTGCCATGTCTGTGTGCAAAAGGAATCTGCCTCATACCTAGACCGTACTGCTAATGGTTTAGTTATTTTTAGCACATCTGTGGCATTTGGAAGTTCTACAGACTCACAGGGCAAGTGTATAAGGAGTTTACTGCATGGTAGGGTACAGGACTTATTCTTTATTGCTTCACAATAACTTACAACTTGTTTCCATGCTCTTCTAGTCTAAGCTTAAGTCATGACTTGTCTACCAGCTCATGGCTCTGCAGCTTCTCCATTAGGTAGGGGAAATGGGCAGACTGGGTGGGCCAAGCGGTCCTTATCTGCCGTCAAATTCTATGTTTCTATGGCAACACCTTCTTGAATGTGCAGAAGGGCTGCATCTTGTGTGCACATCCAAGCAACAGTCTCACTCCATCCCCCTGAGCATATGCATCTCAGACAGCCCTGTCATAGCCAGCAACCCAGCAGGACTACATACTCCTTCCTCCCTTGCACCAAACCCCTTAGAAGTCAGCAGATACCTGTGTTGGGAGGAATGGGCTTTGCCTGCTCCCTCTTTGAGGGCAACCATTGCCAGTTCTTTTTTCTTCATCTCCTCAGCCTCTTGTGCAGCTCCACCTTGCATGCCTATGCTTGCTCTGGATACCACCTGCCAGCATTACAATCCACAACAGAGGCACTGACTAGACAAAATATTGGCAGGGGGACTCAATCTGACTTTTGCATGTAGGACTTGAACTGCACCACAGGAGGTCCCCCCCACCCACATACACACACTCATTCAAGTTGTTCTACCAAACTGTGAGGGGGTATCAGCTGATACTACGTTCAATGAGTGGGCAGCTGTAAACCGTAAAAGTGCTGATATAAGTTTGCATGGAACTGCCCAGCTACCCTGACTGCGCAAAAAAAAAGGTGTGTGGAAATAAGGGGTTATACAGTATTTTGTAATCTGTGTTGAAGACTGATGTCAGTCTGCATGATGCACATACCAAACTATCTTTGTTGGGCTTCAATATTGCTGTTGTGGTGGCATAACTCCAGGTCAGTGGAGGTGTACTGCCATCCACCACCCATGCACACACTTTAGCGAAGGGAGCGACTAAGACCTCTTGAAAAGTTTTATAGCATTTACTAGTGTAACCATCTGGACCCAGACTTCATTATTGTTTAAGCTCTTCATGGTTGCCAGTATTTCTCCTGCCATTACCGGGCAAGTCAGTTGGGTAGATTGAATTTCAATGAAGGCAGGGAGGCGGAGGGATTCAAACAATGTCTTCATACCCTGATGGTCAAGAGGAGTTTCCTGGGTATATAGTTTTTCACAGTAGTTTTTAAAAGCATTAAGAATGCCAGATTTTTGTAGTATGTCTAGTCATGTTTATAGGGTCATGAATTTCAGTGACTGCGGTTTCCATTACTTAACGATGCAGCCAATATTCCAAGAGTTTCGTGGCTCAAGCTCCACCCTCAAAATATCTTTGAGATAATGGACAGCCATTTCTTTTTGGTATTAAGGATATCTTGAATTTAGACTGCAATTTCTTAATTTTGTCGGTTTGTGTAGCATCTCCCTGCATATGTAACGTCTGTGCCTGTTTAAGAGATTGTTGAAGATGAGTCATTTGTCTGTCTCTGATGTTTCAACCATGAAACTAGACTGATCAGTTCTCCTCTAAGGACAACTTTTAATGTATACCATAAAATACTCAGGGAGAGGAGTGGAGAGGCATTATCTAACAGAATTTGTTGTATTTTTCTTTAATAAGGGTGTGCATCTCCTGCAGTTTCAGTAATGAATTATTGAACCTCCATAAGGTGTGTGACTAGTGCATACTAAACTGTACTTTCAGTAACGGGTGCGTGATCTGAAAGGTAAATAGGGTGAAAATCACAACTAACTAATAAAGGAAGGTGCTCTTTGCAGATATGGAATAGGTCAATCCTAGTGTAGAATTTATGGGGAGATCGATGGGTATATTGTTTAAGGTAAGGGGGAGGGAATGCCAAGTGTCCTGCCAACCATAAATCCTGAGCAGAAATGTAGCCCATTAAGTCGCCCCAGATTGCTTAGGTGAACTTAAATTAGAGATGTCGACTTGATCATAAATCATGTTGTGATCTCCTCCCATTAGTAGTGTGCCCTTTTGAAACTGCAGAATTTTACCCATTAAGGAATTAACTGTGAGAGTATCTGAGCCGGGGGATGAAGACTTAACAAGGTTAGCTCTTTATCCAGTAAGTGACCTACCACAATAGTTAGGCGTCTTTGGGGAATGCAACATGTTTTTCTTCGACAAAGAACCTCATTGCGTAAACACTGAGGCAAGGGTTACCCCAAAGGGCATTTGGCTGAGAAGCCAAGGTTTAAGAAAATACAAAATCACACATGCCCCCACAATGCAAAGCATCATGGGCTGCATATGCAAATCACCACAGAATGTTATGCTAGTCCAACTTTAAGCAGAATTGCATGGTGCCGAAAGGCCTCTCACACAGTTTGCAAAGGGTGCTAACAGAAGACATAGACACGTGTTTTGTCCTACCAGGATTCATCAGTATGCCTCGTCTGTTTTGACACCCCAGTGGAATGGACCAGCTACCCTTAAGGCAGTGTGCCTTGGATATATTGTGGTGAACCCATTAAAATAAAAAACTATTTAAAAGACAAAGAACCTCATTGCGTAAACACTGAGGCAAGGGTTACCCCAAAGGGCATTTGGCTGGGAAGCCAAGGTTTAAGAAAATACAAAATCACACATGCCCCCACATGTGCCCCCACATTTGTTTCTTTTTAACAGGTACAGACTCTGGAGCCTTCTCAGCAGGTCTTTTATGTTTACTGTGTTCAGACCTCTTCTCAGTGGTTTTGGGGTCTGAAGAATCTTTTGAAGGTCTCTGTTTTAGGGTCAGAACAAGAGGCCTCTTCAGGGTACTTAGGTGGTACTGAGGTGGGAGCAGAAGCCATTTACTCTAACCTTCTGGCCCCTTTCGTAATGGTTTTAGGACAAAATGTACTGCACACTTCATGGTTAGAAAAGATATGACTGGGACCCAGGCACTCCAAACATAAATTGTGGCGATCAGCCTTAGAAAAAAACTTGAAAACATTTTATTCAGTTTTTAAAGCCTGTAGGTCCCGTCCACTTTTTAGGTCTTTCTGACATGCCACATGTCAGTAGACAAAAAGAAAACTCCCAAAAAGGAAAAAAAATACCCAAATCATGGCCGGTTACCTGAGGAGAAAAGGAACCGTGATTAAATAGAAATTACCTTTTTTTATATAACAAATGCGATCGGTTTCTGACAGAAAAAGGGAACTGAATGCAAATAGTGTAAATTGCTCCCCAAATAAGAAAAAAATAAGGTACTTTAAATGAAAATTCACCGAATAAAGTGGCAGTTAAACTGCTAAAACAGTGTTAAACTGAGAAAGGCCACGGTTCCTGGGAACCACAAAGGAACCACTAGGAACCAAGAAATAAACCCCAAATAGCACTAACTTCAACAAAAAAGCTACTAGAGGCAGAGAAATAAACACAATTGCGAAATAGCACTTTTTTGACAGAAAGAAGCAAACTTGCAGTGAAGTTGCTGAGAGAAGCTCTTTGGGGCATCTAGTTGTCTGAATGGAGAAAATTAATCTGACTTAGATGTAACACTGTCCACCTAGAGGCAGCAGTTTGAATGTAGCATTCTAGTTCCATTATTTGCATACATTCCACATTACATCATTACAGCTCCAGGGTTATCAGCGATTCTGGGCTGACTGCATATGTCTGATCATACTGGGAGATTTCTGGGGTTTAAAAGGGATGTTTTTTGGAATCAAAATAGTGGTTCCCCTTCATTTGCCGTTAGGGTAACTGGCAGATATCACTGTGGAATATCCAAAGTAAGTAAGTTTATCATGTTCACCTTTTGCTAGTTGAGTCTCTTAGAGGAAAACAAAAGTGGGCTGAGCTTTTTTTTGATAGTAGAAAGAACTTTATGACATTTGTTAGGGTTATTAAGTCCATTACCATTATGAGAATAAAGCGAAATGGGGCTGGATATTCAAACTGCGCTATTTTGTGGCGCAAGCCCTTGCGCTGCACAAAATAGTTGTGCTAGGAATATGGCAGGAGTGATATTCAATGGGGTTGCACTACTAGGCAACTCCTTTGAATATCACCCCAACCACAGCCACTGTGCATGGTACAGTGGAGCATAGCGTGTCTAAGTACCATTGCGCCATGTGCAAATTTCCCATATTCAAAAGGTGACATGCAAATTGGGCCATAATTCATGCAAGGTGCAGGGGGGCCATTTGCATGCCATTAGCATGCAGGTGCGCCGATCCCTGAGGACTTGCGCCTGGCGCCCTGCCAGGCAGCAGCTGTCAGGGACTGACACCCTCTCCATCCTGATCGCAGGCAAAAGTGTAAAAATTCCCCCCCACCGACTGGCCCGATCGCGGGCAAAAGTGTACAGTAACCTCCCCCACCAGCCCGATCACGAGCAAATGTGTACAGTAACACCCCCCACCAGCCCGATCACGGGCAAAAAGTATCAGTAACCCACCAGCCAGATTGCAGACAAAAGTGTAGGTAACCCACCCTTCACCAGCCCGATCGCGGGCTGCTAAGTGTTCAAACACCCCCAAGAACACATCCCTGGTGGTCCAATGGACCTCAAAGCCCAATCGCGGGCTGCAAACTGTTCAAACCCCCAGGACCACCTACCCTGGTGACCTAGTGGCCCCCACCACACACACACAAGCCTACCACCCCGCTCCCCCATCAGCCAGTGGGTGGCAGTATCCCACCCGGCTGCCACCCCGCTGCTCGGCGACTGACTGTCTAGTAGGGCTGCACACCCATTGGTGCAGAGCAAGAGCCAATGGGCATGCAGCCTATACCGCATAAGGCAGTCCAGATATGTGGAATAAATGAAGCAGGGTGGTGGGGCTTCGTGGGTGGGGTGGGGTGGGTGGGGCCACTAGATCACCAGGGTAGGTGGTCCTGGGGGTATTTGAACAGTTTGCAGCCCACGATCGGGCTTCGAGGTCCACTGACCACCAGGAATGTGTTCTTGGGAGGGGAGGTGTTTGAATTAGCAGCCCGTGATCGGGCTGGTGGGGGTGGGTTATTTTACACTTTTGCCCGCGATCGGGCTGGCGGGGGGTTACTGTACACTTTTGCCCACGATCGAGCTGGATGGGGGTTACTGTACACTTTGCCCGCGATCGGGCTGGTGGGGAGTGTTACTGTATACTTTGCCTGCGATTGGGCTGGTGGGGTGTCTATGTACACTTATGCCAGCCGATCGGGCCAATCAGGGAGGGATTTTACATATTTGCCCGTGATCGGGCCAGTCAGAGGTTGCTATATGCCTGTGATTGGGCTCAGGGGGGCACAGGGGGTAGGTTGAGGGCCACCCACAGGTGGCAGCTGCTGTGTTGCGCCCTGCAATGCGGCAGCTCACCTGTGGGTGGTCCTCGACTTACTCCTTTTTTTTCTGGCTCAGAGTTGTGCAGGTGCAGGTTGGGGGTTGCGCCTGCACAACTCTGCACAGCCTGCTGAATACTGGGCTGTGCAGTTTATGCATGGTTCCTCCCCCTCCGGTTCAGCATGCCTTCATTAGTATTGCACTGTTGCTCAGCTTGACTTGGGGGACGCAACTGCCTCCTGCTGAATATGGCAGAATGGCGCAATTTCAGACTTGCACAGGCGCAACCCTATTGCGCATGGCGCAACCCTTTTGAATATCCAGCCCATGGTGTTTAGATTAGCCATGGAGAAGATGCGGATTGCTTAGGATAAAATATCTGCTTCTGTACCACCACCAATCGGCTGGTTGGGACCACAAATTGGCCAGCGGGAGGTCCCGAAAGTCCAGCCTAACTGGAGTAGCCACTGGGGCAGACACAATAGCCACAATTCTAAAAAGGTCAGAAATGGCATTAACAATGACAATGACATCTAATGTTGCTTTGCAGAGGGTATACAGCTGTAACACAACAACAATGAACACTTTAACACCAAAGAAAATATAAACATTAAACACTTAATTAGAGAGAGGAAAAATGCCCTCTCCAACTTGAACTAGAGGAGGGGATACAGAGGAATTTTGTGAGGGCCCCATGGTGTGGGGTAAGCTGTCTTCCAGAACTATGATGCTGGAAACATTCATTTTGCATCTACATGTCAGTACAATGGACCAAAAGAAAAAAATTACTCACCTTAGTAATGTTGTTTCTTCTAATGGAGTCTTGCTATATTATGACATATGCAGTGAGTCCCAACCTTAGAACTGCTCCGGAGGTGAAAGAGTTAACTTCCATGCCAGGCATGGAATCTTGAGTGCGAGCTCGGTTGAAAACTCTGTCTGTTGTTCTTCAAACTCAAACTGTCAGATCTTTACGAGCAAAACTCACTAAGGTTCTGTGTGGAAGCTTTAAACCTACACTAGCCAACTGGCTACTAAAATATTAACACATTTTTTGGTCCCAAAACCAAGACTCAAGTCAGGGGATCCAAAAATGAAAAACAGAACAGTAAGCACCCCAGAAAAAAAGGGGTAAAGAAAAACAAAGTGGGCAACTACAAGTGCCAACAGTGCACTGCCCACCCACATCCCAAAACAGAGGTTCTGAGAGGGGCAGGCAGGGGGGGAGGTCATAATATAGCAAGACTCCATTAGAAGAAACAACACTACTAAGGTGAGTCATTTTTTCTTCAAACAACATGAAGTCTTGCTATATTATGACATATGCAGACTACACAGCAGTACCTCCATGGAGGAGAGCCAGAACCTACTTAGGAAATAGGCTCTGAAGCACAGCTGTGCCAAACCGAGCATCACTCCTAGCCTGGATGTCCAGGGAGTAATACTTGGTGAAAGTGTGAACTGTTTCCCAGGTAGCTGCTTGATATATCTCTATGATAGGGATGTCCCTGGCTGCAGCCAGGGACGCAGCTGTACCTCTGGTAGAGTGAGCCCTCAGGCCTGAAGGGGGAACCTTACCCAGTTTTTGGTAACAAAATCGGATACAAGAGACGATCCACCTGGCAATGGATCTTTTAGTGGCAGGTTTCCCTTTGCCCACCTCACCATAAGTGAGGAACAGTTGGAGGGAGTCAAACCTGTGACGCTTGATACGCTCTATGTAGTAACTAAGGGCTCTTTTGACATCTAAACTGTGCAATCTCCACTCACCAGAGGAGGAATGGTCAGTGAAGTACACAGGGGAGAGAAATGGATTGATTAAGCTGAAAGTCCGAGACCACTTTAGGCAAGAACTTTCTGTTAGTTCTGAGGACCACTTTATCCCTATGAAAGGAGATAAAATCAAGCTCCACTGACAATGCTCGTAGTTCACTTATGCGCCTGACAGAAGTGATGGCTACCAAAAACACAGTTTTCCAAGTCAAGTACTTAAGCTCTGCTGAAGACAATGGTTCGAAAGTGGGTTGCATTAGCTGAGCAATGCAAACATTAAGATCCCAGGCAGAGGCAGGGTCCCTGAATGGAGGGTTGGTGTGAAGCAACCCCTTAAAAAGCTTGGAGAATACCGGATGAGCTGAAAGGGAAGAGGGTTTACCTGCTGATAAGAAAGCAGATACGGCTGCCAGGTGCACTTTTAGGGTAGCTGGTCTCAGCCCCAAGGAATTCAAATGTACCATATAATCCAGAACTGTGGGCAAACCAGCAGACTCTGGGGAAATATTCTTGCCAGAGCACCATATGGAAAATCTCTTCCATTTGGAATTATAAGTAGCCCTGGTGGAAGGCTTCCTAGAAGCCTTCAAGATATCGAGTACACATTTGGAAAGATATAGGTCAGCAAACTCTAACTCTTCAAGAGCCAGGCCTTGAGATTGAGAGATTTGAGATTCGGGTACCAAACCCTCCCCTGGGCACAGGTTAACAGATTGTGATTCCTTGGGAGACACAGGGGAAGGTGGACTGCTAAGGAGAAAAGGAGTGGATACCAGGGCTGTCTGGCCCAATCTGGAGCAATCAGAATCATCTTGCAAGGTTGAGATCTGATTTTGATTAGCACCTTGAACAGGAGAGGGAAGGGGGGAAAAGCATAGAGAAACTTCCCTTCCCAGTTGAGAAGGAAGGCATCCAGAGGGACTGAGCCCAACACTGGGGGCCTGCAGCAAAAAAGAGGAAGTTGGTGATTGTCTGGGGTTGCAAAAAGATCTATCTGAGGAGTGCCCCACCTGGCAAATACTACCTCCAGAATTAGGGGGTCCAGTGACCATTCGTGATGGCCCTGGGAAATCCTGCTGAGAGCATCTGCCAGGACATTGTCCTTGCCTAGGAGGTGAACTGCAGTAAGGGAAGTGTTCAGGGAATAAGCCAGAGACCACAACTTCATTGCTTCGGTGCACAAGGCCGTAGACCGAGTGCCCCCTTGCTTGTTGATGTACCACATTGTGGTGGTGTTGTCCGTCCTGACCTGAACCACTCTGTTCTGAACAGATGTGGAAAAAACTTGAAGTGCTAGAAAAACTGGTCTGAGTTCCAACAGGTTGATGTGGAGCAGAGATTCCTGAGGGGACCACAATCCCTGGGTGGTGAGGTCGCCCATGTGAGCTCCCCACCCCAAGAGGGATACATCTGTAGTAAGGGTCAAGGAGTGAGACTGAGGGATAAAGTGAACCCCTTGTCTCAGATTGCTCTGATCCTGCCACCACTGCAGGGCCTGGATCAGGGTTCGAGTTACTAGGATCAATTTGGTTAGAGGATCTCTCTTTTGAGACCAGAAGGCTCTCAAATGGAACTGAATGTCCCTCATCTGAAATCTTGCTCCCTGCACTACTGCTGTGGAAGCAGCCATGTACCCTAGGAGCTGCAGAAAATGACTTGCTGGTCGAGAGACCTGCAGAGTGAAGGAGGAGGCCAGAGAAACCAGGGTCCTTGCTCTTTCTAGAGGAAGGAAGGCTCTGGCCTGTTGAGGTTCAGTTCTGCACCTATGAAGGTGAGTAGCTGAACAGGCTCTAGAACTGACTTTGGGAGATTGAGAAGGAAACCTAGAGATGTAAGCAGCTGCTGAGTAACCTGAAGGTGTAATCTGATTCTGCTGGAGACTGGCCCACTATGAGCCAGTCGTCCAAGTAAGGAAAGATGGCAATCTTTGCCTTCTTAAATGAGCAACTGCTACTGCCAGGCATTTTGTGAATACCCTTGGGGCAGAGGTGAGGCCGAAGGGCATTGCTCTGAACTGGTAATGGCCTGAGGGCAGTTCGAATCTGAGGTACTTTCGGTGGGAGCTTCTTATGAGAACATGGAAGTAGGCATCCTTGAGGTCCAGGGACACTAGCCAGTCCCCTGGCCTTAGAGAGGGTAAAATAATTCCCAGAGTCACCATTTTGAATCTTGGTTTTAAAAGGTGCTTGTTTAGGTATCTGAGATCCAGGATGGGACGCCATTCTCCTGTCTTTTTTGGGATAAGGAAGTACCTGGAGTATAGTCCTTTGCCCTGGTGTAGGGGAGGAACCCTTTCTACAGCTCTGAGAGCCAGGAGGGTTGAAACTTCTGTTTCTAGGGCAAGAGCCTCTGATAGATTTGCAGGTGGAAAGGATCTGGTTCTCATCTTTGAAATTTTTGAAGCTGAGAACCAGTCCCTGGCTTACTACCTCCAGGACCCACTTGTCTGATGTTAAAGACTTCCAGTCCTGGACGAAATAAGCCAGCCTGCCCCTACAGGCAATGGAGAATCGCCCTGGTCATCCCATCAGGGAGCTTGTTTGGCAGGGCTTTAGGCTGGGGTGGGAGGCCTGCTCTGACTCGCCTGCCTCTCCCTTCTGAAGAACCCCCTCTGAGCATAGGCTGAAGAGGAGGCCTGGGCTTGGTAAAAAGGCTTAAATTGCAATTTAATAAAATTTAACAACAACCTGATCGGTTCAAACCGAACCAATAATATCGTTTGCAAGTTCCACACAGAAATAATGTAAAACCTATTTATTACTTACGATATCACAGACAGAGCTTGAACCGACCGGTTGCAGTTTAAATATAGACAAAATGCGGTTTAAAAACCAAGAAATTACACTTTTTAACCGACAAAATGAACCGAGCAGCAGGAGAAATCTCCAGAGCGACTGTTCAGTGAGGTGGAGTAAAGAATCTGACAGTTTGAGTTTGAAGAACAACAGACAGAGTTTTCAACCGAGCTCGCACTCAAGATTCCATGCCTGGCATGGAAGTTAACTCTTTCACTTCCGGAGCAGTTCTAAGGCTGGGACTCACTGCTTATGTTATAATATAGCAAGACTTCATGTTGTTTGAAACTTCTAATAAAAGGAAGTGGGGGGAAGTGACTTCCAAGGTAGAGGTAGAGGTATCGAGTTGGTGACACCCTATAAAATGAAGATCAGATCACACTTGCCAGTAGGTGGACATTCAAAAGGAGAATAGGTGAATACTGTGAGGGATACAGGTCTTGTAAAGGTGAAAACATTCCACCGGATCAGAAGGGGAGGGACAGGGGATCTGACCATTAGGGGTTATCACGTCCCACGATGGAAGAATGAGCGCGGAGTAATATGCATACATAACAAAAGGATCATCTTAAGAATTTGGTACAAATCCCATTTTGCCAGAAATCTAGTCTAACAGGGAGAAAGGCTGCTACAAAATGAAAAAGAATGGTTAAGTAGTGATAGGGATTAATGCCTTATTTAACAACTCTACTCATGTAAACTAGGATAACCATTCTTTTCAGTTTGGGTACATAGCAGGTGGAAAGGCATATATTTGCAGTGAACCACACTGCTAATTTCGACTCAGTTCAGTGTGATAGTTCGTCCCCTTTGTTTGTAAAGCCCTTGGCTCCATCTTGTGGAGAAAAAGATATCCCTTTTATAAGGGAACTAATTAATAAAGGGAGATAAAAATCCAAACTAAAAGACAGTTTTGCAAGACACTTCTCCAGGATTATATGCCATTCAGAGTGAAAATGAACAATTTTCAAATGTTATACTAATCTTGTGCTAAAAGTAAAATGGATAACAGTTTACATACTCATTAGTTCATCTATATGCACTACGAAGTCCCATCGTGACTTAAATAAGCCATGCTGAACCAAACAAGCTTAAAGATGTTCCAATATTGTTAAACATTCTGTTAACAGGGGGAAAACCCACACCTCCGAAATCCCTAATGGCTGGTGCTCCATCGGTCTCTGGGCCCCAGATAGACTTGGCAGGCATAAGGCACAGCAGGGCGCCCAGTGGGAGCAGCAATATACATTAAATTTAAAGTCCACCAAGTTTATTGGTAATGGCAGCATTTGAGGTTCAGTAAAGTAAAATAAAAACAGACTTATTGTGTCCTCCGCATGGAGTCGGCTTATTTCAGTGGGGACTACCAACTTGTATATGCCGCTCATATCTAGGCCTCCCTATGTGTAGTTGCTATGTGGCTGTAACACTGCACCATCATGCCTGAGCATGCGGTTATTTAACTTTTTAACATTTTTAGAGCTGAAACTGATGAATTAGAGAGGAAAGGGTTAAGGGCAAGGAGGTGACCAGCAGATCCCCCAATTATCATTTGCAGTTCTGTTACGTGCCCCACCTCCCTTCATGACAGATTGTAAACTGCTCAGTGGGATAAGCTTAATTCGGATAGGCCCATTTAGCATAAAGAGAGGAGCCCCAACATTCAGTAGGTTTGCCAACATCACAAAGGACAGTGCTGATCCGCGCACGGTGCTCCCGCAGAACCGCCACCTGCCAGGGATCATTCCAGAGTGCTCACCTTGTGAGAAGCCCAGTTTCCAAGATTGAGCCCTGCAAAAAGAGGATTTGTTCTTCAGGCAGGTATGGAAAAATTCAGGGCATAACTGTGTGACCGAGAGATCGAAGAGAGATTCAGCTGTCGGTGCTACCTCTGCTATCCCCCAGTACAGACAGTGTGTTGGTTGAAGAAGCAAGCATTACTTCAGGCCTTCTTAAAAGTTTGGAGGACAACCTGGATGCCATTGAGGGTTGAGGCAGCATGGCACTTCCTGTCTTGTGCTGTTTGTCCAGGGATGGAAGGCTCTCTTCAGTGGGTCCGTTCGCGCTCTGGTGCGGGGTGGTAAACCTGGAGTTGGGCCTGTCTGCTTCACACCAGAGCAGGCAGCTTCTCGGTTTTCATACACTGTGGGTCCTTCAGGAAAATCACCGAGTCTGGCTGGAAATGGCATATAGAATCACAGACTGTTTTCTCATAGGAGCACTCAGATTGGTCCTAACTCTCTGCACTGTTCCATGACGGCTGTGGAGTAGTCATTATCAGCGTATATTGTCACTCCTTCAAAGAAAATTTCTTTTAGTTTCCAGAGACCAGTGAGGAGTTCTCGTTTTACAGCATATGATATAAACCGCAAAACTATTGAGCATGATCTTTGCTGAGAGTGGGTAGGGACCGGACCCCGTGCCCTGTAAGCCCACTCAATATTGAAGGAAAACTCTGGTGACAAATCAAGTTTCAGTCAGAAAAAGATTTCGAGAAAGTTGGCATGGTTATTGCCTTCAGCATGCTCTCAGAAAATGTAAAGCTGGATATTTTTTCAGTAGGATCTCCCTTCCAGATCTTCACGTTCTGTGGTCAGAGCTTGTATACTTGCAAAGGTAGGAAAAGCTGATCGCTGTCATCTGCTTTTTCATCGAGGTCTGTAACGGCTATTTGATGCTCCATAGTGTTGTAATTCTTTTATTTCAGTAGTGATGGTAGCAAAATCTTTTTTTGTGTCTGCACAGAATGCTCTTAACTCGTCCAATAGCAGGTCTAGTTTTGTTTCTTGGAAAGGCTCCGGTGGATTTGCTGCTTGCTGTTGTCATACTAGCCTGTGATGAAGCCTCGCTGGCAGAGTTGGGGGGAGTCTGATCCTTCTGCATCCAGCAGTTCCTTCGGTTGCTGACTGGATTTCTTTTCTCCCCATTGGTTAACTGCAGCCTAAGCCGGAAAAATATTTTATTATATTGTCTGTGGTCGATCTGATTAGGCTGTTTAATGAAGCTGTCCCAGAGAGCTCAAAATTACTGTCATCATGGTTGCTGACGTCACTGGAATTCTAGAGAACAGACACTATTGGCTGGGATCTCAGTACCAAATCTACTGGACTATGTTCCCTTTCCTGACTGTGGATAGGAAAACCTTCCATGTGTCTGGCTAGAGCATTGCTCCCAGATACTTCAACCTCCGCGATGGCATCAGGGAGCACTTCCCCTGTCAAGTATCCAGCCATCCATCTCCTGTGCTGCCAGATTCCTTGCTCTGACCTCTCCGCCATCCATGCCATCAGTGCCCTGATCAGAAAATTGCCCAGACAGGGGTAACCCAATATCCTTCCTGCCTCAGTAAAGTAACCAGCACTATCAGAATCTTGGAGGAGGCACTAGGCACCCTTGCCAAACTGAAGGAATGAGTTCAGTACTGGCAATGCCACTCATGTATTTCAAATCGCAGAGATTTTTGGTACGTTCTGTGAAAATGAAAAGCAGATATAACTGCCTTTCATGTCAATGGACAATAAGAAGTCCCCCAGCTGAACTGCTTAGACAATGGATTTCAGGGACTCCATTTTGAATGTCATATTTGACACACCATTCCAATGCTTTCAGGCTCAGAATCAGGTGAAGGCCCCACAACTTTTTGTAGACTATAGGGCCAGTTGAATAAAATCCGGTCTCCCCTCATGAAAGAGGAGGGAACTGCCTCTATCTAGATCAGCCAAACAAGGTTTGGAAACATCTCACTTTTTCATGTGGTTTAGAGGAACCTGTGCCTGAAGGAATGATCTCTCATGGGCATAGATGGAAACTATGGCAAAGCCCACAGCCTGAATCTCCATAACCCACAATTCTAAAATTTCCTGGACCCATTGCTGTCAAAACATCTTGCAGCCCTCCCCCAGGGGAATGGTAGAAAATATAGGTCCATGTCCCTTCACTGAGTAAATCTGCCTGTTTGGCCTGCACCTCCAGTGTATCTGTGAGCCAGGTACCACTGTTGCTATAAAAGCTGAATCCAGAGTAGGCTGCCCAGTTTTCCTGGTCAGTGAAATAACAGAAAAAAATGGATTCTATCTCTCGCCTGCTTGGAGCAGCTAGAACCATTATTCCTCAAGACCAAACTCAACTTTCCTGCTGCAGAGACACCAGCACCTGCCCTTTTTTAGCCTGAATGTCCTTTAAGATCCCATTCACTTCTGTGCTGAAAAGTGAGCCGCCAGAAAAAAACAAGCATATTATACAGATTGACTAGCGGTCTGCAACCCAGTGGAAAGATCATATCCCTTGCATAACTATAGAGAATGCTGAGCAGTCTGACATAGAGTAAGCAAACTGTCTGCATCTACATCTCCTGAAAGCCACTGAAATCTTGCCAGGGTATGAAACCCCAAACAGAAAACTCTCACAATAATGCAAGAAGGCACACATTAAGCTGGGATTAGTGCCATTTGATGCAAAAGCTCGTTAACACAATTTATCCATTTTTATGTCAGGAGCATCTGCAAAGACCTTCATGCCTTCCAAAGGTATTGTGGTGTCTTCTTCTGCATTCTACCCCCTCCTTAGAGGCACATTATCCTGCATCTGATGGAACCAGCTCCACTGGGTCAGGATTCCCTCAGACCACTCTTCAACTTTATCTTCATTTCCCATGTTGTGATGCCGTGAGGAGGACCACAGATTGAGTAAAGCAAGATCTCCATGCTCGGGTGCACCTGCTTGTTCAGTTCAGTTCAGTTTATTGTGTAGGGATAGCATCCATTGAGCATACTAATTCACAAGGAGGTCCCTGGTACAAAGTACTAATCATCACAGACAGTCAGTACAAGGATACATCATAGTAATACAGCAGGTATATCATGGTACATAGAGTAGATTGGTTGTAACAAATACATAAAGGCAAAAGAATCACATGACAGTAAGGTTACCACCACCTAATAAAAATCATCACAGACAATCAATACAAGTAGTACAACACAGGAAAGCAGCAGCGATATCATGGTACGTAAAATAGGTTTGTTATAGCAATACATGGAGATAAATTAGAAGCATCACTTAACAGTAAGTTTACTCCCCCACCATAAATATGGGAGAGAACAACTTGGGTAGAATGGACAAAGAGAAGGAAGGAAAGGAGGAGGGAGGGAGGGAGCAGAAAGAAAGGAAGAAAGGCAGGAAGGAAGGTGCATTTCAGTATACACAGGAATCTACAAAGACAATGGGAGAGGGATGGGGAGAAGGTAGACCCACAAGGGAAGCTAAGTGCATGCCCCCCTTGTGCCTGAGGGACCCGCCATCAGTGTGGGTCATCTTCTTAGGTAAAAAAAACCCTGCAGGCCATCTGTGTGCAGAACCTCATTTAAGAGGAACATTATGAGTCGGCCCGCTGGAGCAGAGGCAGTGCATCCATCTGCAACACCAATATCCCGGGCTTGGAAATAGACTCGGAACATCAGAGGGCCAGCTGGGGGAAGAAGGATTGAGTGTCCTAGGGACTGCTGTCCTTCTCTGGGGGGGGAGGGGGTAGTGTGTCCGGCACATCATGGGCCCCTGACAGAGGCCGGGAGGGATCCATTGTGCCAGCACCATTAACTGCACAGGGCAGGGCAGACATGAGTCGTTGCACATCCACACCCCCAGGTACAGCCGCACACAAAATCCCATCCCTGAGCATAAAGCCCCACTCCACCGCCGCCCCTGCTGCCAACAGTATCTGCCAGGTGGGGTCCAACTCCATGGCCTCACCCTGAAGGGTAAGCCACGGCACATTATCATGGACCATGGGGAGGGGGTGCCTGCCTGGTGGCCCCACCCAGCAGAGTAAGCCTGGGCATGAGGGGGGCAGCAAGCGGGCGGGGGTTGAGCTCCCTTTGGAGAGTGAGGAAGCCAGACAAAAAAAGAGGAACATTATGGACTTGGGTGAGTCAGCTTTACCACTGCCATTTGGTACCACAGGAGCCCCCCCCCAAACCGGAGGGTTACCTGGAGGGAAGCAAAATAGTCATACTGTATTATACTATATTAGCCAGTAGAGACTATATGACTCCATCAATGATGGGCACATAGTCCTGTAGTCTTACACCTCTCAAAAGTCATCGGTCTTTGATAAGCCATGGTGGCAACTGTATTTTCCAACTGTTCTGAAAAACACTAACAGTTCCCTCTCAGGGCAGACTGGATGAAAAGATGGTCTTTTTCTGCCAATATGTTCTATATTTCAATGTTTCTATGTAGCAGAACAAAATCTTGCTTGTTCTCACATTCCCCCCATCTGACCTAACTCTCCATTATTAAAAGCTCAGGGAACATCATACTGTCTGAACAACACCTACTTACGAACATACAAAATTGCCAGCAGATACAGGACATTTGGTCTATCTAGTCTGCTTGAGTGTGCAGCACTTCAGCCATTAGACTGCAGCTGCCCCCTCTCCCTCATATGCCCTCCCCCCATCTCCCACCCCCTCCTGATTTGTGCCCTCCCCTTGAATCTGTCCAACCCCCTCTTGAAGCCCCCAACACTCTGTAGCGATACGACTTCCTCTGGCAGAACATTCCACCCTGCCACCACCCTTTCTGTGAAATTCTGCCTCCTCAGTTCCCTCTTGAACCTGAGTATCTCCTGGTTTCCCTTCCACCCTTCAGACTGAACATACACCTGGTGTCTGCTTTGTTCAAACCCTTCAGGTACTTGAAGGTCTCAGTCATATCCCCTCTCTTCCTTCTTTCCTCCAGGGTATACATATTGAGCTCTCTCAGTCTCTCCTCATATGGTCTGTCCCCCAACCCCAGGATCATTTTTGTTGCCCTGCACTGTACCCCCCCTCCAATAGTTTCATGTCCCTTTTCAAGTAGGGGAGCCAGAATTGCATGCAGTATTTTAGATGCAGTCTCACCAGGGACCTGTACAGGGGCAAGATGACCTCCCCACTCCTAGAAGTAATCCCCCTTGCTATGCACCCTAGCATCCTGTTTGCCTTCGCTGCTGCCTTCCTGCACTGAGCAGAGTGTTTTTTCCCCCAGGTTACCAGCACTTCCAGAACCTTCTCCTCTTTGGATTTTAACGGGACACCCTCCAGCCAGTAATTGTGTCCTGGGTTCTTGCCTTCTAAATGCATCACTTTGCAGTTCTTGGCATTGAAACCAAGCTGCCAAGTGTGAGACCATTTCTCCAGTTTTGCCAAATCCTCCTTAAGTACTTTTGCTCCCTTCTCCCATCTACCTCGGTGGAAATCTTTGTGTCATCTGCGAAGAGACTGATCTTGCTCTTAATCCCTACTGCAATGTCGGCTTTGTAAATGTTAAACAGAACTGGTTCCAGTACCGAGCCCTGCGGTACACCACTTGTTACTGCCCTGGGTTCGGATGCCTCCCCCCACTACTATCTTCTGCTGTCTACCCTGCAGCCAGTTCTTGATCTATCTGACCAGTTTCCTCCCTGCTCCCAGACTCTTCAACTTGCAGGTCAGCCTACCGTGTGGCACCAAATTAAAAGCCTTTCTGAAATTCTGATAGAGGACATCCACTGCATGTCCCCAGTTCAATGCCCTCGTAACTCAGTCGTTAAAAATCAACCAAGTTTGTCTGGCAGGATCTGACCAAGACAAATCTGTGCTGCCTGCTGTCCTAGAGATTGTTATCCTCAAGAAATTGCACCAGTCTTTCCTTGAGGATTGTCTCCATCAGTTTTCCCATAATTGCAGTAATTCTCACTGGTCTGTAATTCCCCGGTTCATCCTTGGGCCTACTCTTATGGAGAGGTACCACATGTGCTTCCCTCCAGTCCCAGGGCATGCACCCTGAGTTTAGAGAGGTGTTAAACAGGTCCGCCAATGACCCTGCCAGGATCTCTGCCAACTTTCTCAGCACCCTGGGGTGGACTCTGTCTGGGCCAGGTGCCTTGTCCACCTTTAGGGAATTAAGGCCCTCCCTCACCCTTTCCACCATGATGTCCCCATCCGTGGTTGCTTCTCCTCCACCCTCTCAAACCCTTCTTCTCAGTTACTGACCCATCCCTCTCCTTAGTGAAGTCTGAACATAAGTATTCATTAAGTACTTCTGGCTGCGCAGTCCCCTTTTCTACCCACCCACTTCCCCTCCTGATCCTAACAATTTGATCCTTGCTCTTCCTCTTCTCTCTGATATATCTGAAGAAATCCTTTTCTCCTTCTTTGATCCCCCGTGCTAACCTCCGTTTCCTAGCTGCCTTTGCTGCCCTTACCAATGTGCTCATTTCTCTGGATTTCTTCACATATTCTTCTCTGTCTTCTGCCCTGTTGGATCTCTTGTAGATCCAAAATGCATTCCTCTTTTCCCTCAACTTCTCCACAACCGCTCTACTCATAAACTTGGTTTCTTGGTCCTGTCTTTCTTGCTCTGGCTCTTGACACAGGTTTTAGTGGCTTCAGCCAGTCCTGCCTTGATAACTGTCCATTTTTGTTCTGTGTCCATTTCTGGGCAGATGCTTGCCATTTGACTTTCCAGTATGTGTCCCATCCTGCCCAAGTCTGCCCTTTTGAAGTCCAGGACCCTAGTTTTTGTAGTGGTTACATCCCTACCCAGACTGATTGAGAACTACACTGTGCAGTGGTCACTGCTTGCTAGAGGTTCCTCCACCCTTACATCCCTGACCTGTTCACCACCTTCCAATACCAGGTCTAGTATATTCCCCTCCCTCGTTGGTTCCATACCCTCTGGATAGGGAAGCCATCCTGGAATGTTTCCAGGAGGATCTGCTCCCTGGCGCAAGTGGTTGCTGGGATTTTCCAATCCACCCCCGGTAGATTACAATCCACCACCACCACTGTGTTCCCTTTGCCAATATGCCTCCTTATCTGCTCCCCTAGTTTCCTGTCAATGTTTTCTTTCTGGGCCAGAGGTCTATAAACAACCCCCAGACACATCTTGGTCCCTTTCTGGCTGTGTAATTGCAGCCAGATTACTTCCGACCTGCCCTCCTCCCCTTCCTCCCTATTACATCTGATCCCTTCAATTACGTAAATGGCAACCCTTCCAGCCTTCCCTTTATCTCTATCCCTCTGGAATAGTTTGTACCTTGGGATGGTTAGGTCCCAGTCATGGTGTCTGGTTGCCCATGTCTCAGTAATGGCAGCTATGTCCACCTCCCCCTCTGCCATCAATGCCTGCAACTCTGCCAACTTGTTCCCCAGGCTCCTATTATTTAGTGAAACCATTCTCCACACTGCTCCTATCCTTCCTGCTTCCTTACCCTCCACTTCAACCCCTATTTTGCCTAAGGTCGTATCTATCCCTGTGATGGGGGGAGGTCCATGGGACCCCCTCTCCTGGTGATTCCCAGCTTGAATGCCTCCCCCCACCTAGTTTAAATGATACCTCTCATTGATGAAATCCCCCAGCTTCTGCTTCAACACCTGTGACCCTGCCCTGCTGAGGTGTAACCTATCCCCTGCAAAAAGATCTGTGCTATCCCATGTGCTACCCCAGTACCCCACCAATCCATACCCCTTGGTCCCACACCATTCCCTCAGCCACTTGTTGAAGCCACTGATTCTTCTTTTCCTGTCTGTACTAGCCCTTGGCACTGGTAGAACTTCTGTGAAGGCTACTGTTGTTCCCTCTTTGCTGCGTAGTTTTCCCACTTCCCTGAAGCTGTCTTGTACCTCCACTATCCTTCTCCCTTCCAGATCATTCATTCCCAGGTGCACCACAATGTGTGGCTTCCCCTCCACCTTCCCCACATATCTGTCCATGTGCTGCCCCACTCTACTCGCTGTCATGCCGGGCATGCATTCTACCCAGATGTTACTTTTTCTGGCACCCCTTCCCCCATCTTATACCCTTAAGTATAGAATCCCCTAGAATTATGACTCTCTGATGCTTATCCTGCTCACCATATTGTTGCCTTTCACTCCCCTGCCCCCCAACTTGTGAGGCCCTCTCATCCTCCCGTCCCGCCTCCCCTTTGCCTCCCCTAACCTTTGCCCTGTCCCCCCTCCTCGCAATTATGACCGGAGTACTGACCTCTACCTCTGAACTATTTTTCATCTATACTTAAGTAGTGTGCTATTATAAAAGGCCACCAGTTATCACAAAACTGTCTATTTTTCCTGTCCAGTGTCTACCCTGCTCTTGTATCCTGACTCAGCATGACAGGCTAATTCTTGGGGTTATTTCTGCAGGGCTTTGTAGCCACTCACATACTCCCAACATTAAGTTCCTTGCCGACCCTGATCCTTGACTGAGCATCAGCTGACTCTTGACAGCAGAACTCGGATGCGTGAGACCAGGCTGAAAAATCTCTCCAGGTCCTTAGCTCTTCCAAGGTGCACAGAACACAAGCACGCACTGATGTCTGCATGTGTTCTGGAACTTGCGTGTGCTCCCTGATTCAGAACAGTGCCATACAGGTGCAATCAGAGGCTTCACAGCACATGAAGCAAAGGGGGAGCATTGCTGTTGGCTTTGAGCCAAACAGAAAAATGGAAACCACTACGAGGAATGGTGGGACATACCTTGAGGCAAGCAGACCTGAGGGGTCTGAAGAAAAACTGGTCTAGTGCATCAGCTTTCACAAAACAAGGCAAACCCCACCAAAGTTCATATACTGACACTGAACAGTGGCAAAAGAAAAATAGAAAGAAATAAATAAAGAATGATACAAAATGATGGCCCAGGTACAAACTGAGGCAAAACCCAGACTGCCATCACAAACACCAAAAATAGAACAAGAAACAGTCAGAACCATCATTCTGTCTCAGAAATGGACAGATTTCAAAGCAAAACTAATACCCTACTCTACAGCTCTCACAACTACGAACACCAGCCCAGGGGAAAGGCACCGAACTATTAAATGCTGCTTTGGAGGGCTGGGGTATAGCCTGTCAAACACTCAGAAAGGGTGAAAAGGAACCACCTAACTATTCTGGTTAAATTCCACTAAAAGAACACAAAATGTTTTACCTGTACTTACCTGATTTGCCAATGCAAGCCCAAACAGCTGTACTCTGAACTGCTGATGTTCGAGTCCTACACAGAACCAGAGGTACTTGCATTGACTGGCAATGATAGGAATAAGCTGATGACACGCTAAAGGAGGCCAACCACTCCTGGGCTTTCAGATATGGTAGTAGCGAGCCCATGGGCACTATTCTGAATTTCTTGCACCTCATTTATTTGTTCAGGGACCCACGGTCCAGAACTGGGTACATGTCACCAGTCTTCTTGGGAATGAGAAAGTACCTGGGGTAGAAGCCTTTGCCCTGCTTTGATCCCGGTACTTTATCTACTACTCTGTTCTGTAGAAGCCCACAACCTCCACTAAGAGCAGCTTAGCCATATGGCCCTCTGATTGATGTAGTTTCCCTACAGGGTGTTTTAGAGGATGCTCTATCAGCTCTAGGAAATTACCCTCCTGCATAATCTCTAAGACCTGCTTGTTTGTGTCAATGATCTCCCAGTGGTTTTAAAACAGGGCTAGTTGACACCAACCGGAGAAGAGTGGTCCAGCTTGGGCAGTTGAGGTGGACATGGGGCTAGCAACCTGTCAGAAGGCAGAACGTAGTGTCTTCGCCCCCTGCACCCTCTACGTTTGCTTTTGCTGCTGATGAATGAGCTAGAACTTGGCAAGCTAGTGGAAGGCTTGCTGGGTGGGCTTTCTATGAAGAAGCAGCGGATGACAAAAGAAGCCACATCCCTGTCTTCTCTGCAGAACAGCACTGATGTTCTTCATGTCCTTAAAGAGCAAGTGCTTAGTAAGGATGTATTATCTTACATAATTAAGGTTTGGGGCCTTTAGATGTCTCAGGAATCATTTTGTTTGTTTTTGTTTGTTTCTTTTCTTCCCTTTCCATCATTTTATTTGTATTTTGCCAGCTAATAGCAAAAATAGAATCCAGTCGATTTTTTGTATCATAACGTCAGGAAAGTTTTACTGGCAAGGCTGGCAGTGTATTTCAGTGGGAAACTGCAAACCTGCTTTCAGGTTTTTATACAGAAATAACACCTTCTTCCATCAAAATATTATATATTTAATAGAAAAATGTGATGGTTGATAACCTAGTCCTATGTTATAATTTAGCAAGTGACATTTTCTTCATAACCAGATTTTACTTGGTAAGAAGAAAAGAGATGCCAATTATTGTTTAAAAATTGTAAAATCATACAGATGGACCACAGCAGTGCAAACATATAAAAGTCTAAGTTTGTTGCTAAAAGAAGTATCAATTTCTTTGGAAAAAGACTAAAAAATACATTTCTTTTCTCATTAAAATACATTGGGCTCCTAAGTAGTTGGCAGTTTCTTAGATCACAATACCAGAATTTCATTAAATTCTTTTTTACTAGCAGTGTGAAAAGCAAAGGTAAAAACCCATTTGTTTCACTGTTCTAACAAATATATTATTATAAATATGTATGGATAATACCAACAGGGTGGTATAGGTTATGACTCCGCCCAGGCGTACGAGGCCCAACGCCGCAGGCGTGAGTGCTCATAGCCCCTGGAGTTCCCCGGGTATAGCACAATACTGCCCACCCTGGAGGGTATTATTATGCTTTAGAAAATGGGCATATGTGTACATTTTTGTTAGGTTGTGAAATAACTAATGAAATGACTGAACATAAATAGAAATATCAAATAATTAACTTTTGTTTCATAAAGTAGTCCTCATTTATGTGCTGCTCTATCTCCTAACCCCACACACACACACACACACACTCATTCTGGTGACAGAGCCATTCTGTTCTCCTACCTCCCCCCATCATCTAAAATAAGACATCAAGTTTCGAAACTGGAGAGGGAGAAACTGTGGTTTTATGCAGGTTCAAAAAGGTGCCAGTAATAAGTGAGTACAAGCGAGGGGATCGCAATCCGGAAGTATTGGGGCGGTGGTTTGCTTCACTTGGTAACAACTGTTGTGTCACTCCCCACCCCACCCCCCACCCCAGTTGCATGGCACTATTACTTTTTGTTTTATTTTGTACTTTAGCGCAATGGTGAGCGTGCGTGTTTGTCACCTAAGCTGCTATACCGGAGTAGTTATGCTGTTGTTTTTCGGGCAAGGATACATGTTTTAGCCGCCCGCTTTGTGCTTGTTTTGTCTCCTAGCTGCTGGCCTCAGGGGTTTGTAGGAGCTGTATGCGGTTTTTATTATCTTCTTGCCCGAGGAAGTGTGGATTGCTTTTCCCGGATGGTGGAGTTACGGTCGATGCCTTCAATCTCCTGGAGTGAGTCTTTGTCATTGTGATTGGTTTGGGGTTGTTCAGGAAGGTGCCCTTGTGCCGCCTGGTTGTTTCCCTTTTCTGTTTGAAACCGGGCAGGAGTTGCTTGGTTTTGGGGAGCGAAAGGATTCTGGTGCTTCCCCTTGGTCATCTCCGTGGTCTTGTGGTTCGGCACTTCTGTATAGGGTATTGGGGGCTGGTTATGTTTCTAGTGTGCAGAAGAGTGTAAACAGACAGCAGAAATGAGCTGGGAGAGGAGGAAGGGAAGTTTTGGTTTAGGTTTGGAAATACATAGATACATAGATACATAGACAGTGTCGGCAGATAAGGGCCTATGGCCCACCTAGTCTGCCCATTTGAGTTTGTAAGTTCAGTTTGTTTTCCTAGAAGTCTTTTTCCCCTTACCCCTGACCTCTAGAATTCCTTTATGTCTATCCCATGCATTCTTAAATCCCGTGATTGTTTCAGCCCCCACCACTTCCTCTGGCAGGGTGTTCCACTTGTCCACCACCCGTTCTGTGAAGAAATTCTTTCTCATGTTTCCTCTGAATCGTCCTCCCTCCAACTTCATCCCATGCCCTCTAGTCCTGAAACATCTTTTTCGCTTAAAAATAGTGTTTTCCTGCACCCTGTTCCTCCCTGTAAGATACTTGTATGTCTCTATCATATCCCCTCTCTCCCTCCTCTCCTCCAGGGAGTACATGTTCAGTTCCTTCAAAGAGGTAAAGCATCCTGCACTACAGCCTGACTGTTGTGTAGCACTTCCTGCCCCAACCAGAGTCAGCACTTCATTTATTGCTGCTGGCAGGTCACATCACATGACCTACCCTTCTTTTTACTAAATGTCCACTTTCCCATTTGCAGCTTATAGACACCAACCACAACGGGTTGCTGCACTCTCCACCCTTTCCTAACAACTGTTTGCAAACCTCCCCACTAGAGGTCCCCACAGTTCCCTTTAAATCCTTTCTGCTATCTACTTTCCTCTCTCCTCCCATCAGACTTTCCTCTCTCCTCCCATCAGAAAGGCATGCACGCGCTGCACATTTCAAAACCGCACTGATTACAGGCGGTTCCATGAAGCTGATCGGTTGGAGAGCTTTGCTTTTGTTGGTTTATTTTTTTTATGTGTGGCTAGTGTATGTTGTTTTTATTTGAAAAGCTAACGGAAACTGAGAGATCGGCTTGGGGGGCTGTCTTGCTCAGTATCCAGTACAGTTTTCTCGTGTGAGCGAGAGGTAAGCTGGAGGGATAGCTCAGGTATTGAGAGTCACAGATAATTGCTTAAGAGGATACGGTACACAAGAAAAAAAAATGTGACTGAAAGGAGCCCCGCTGAGGTTGTGTGACAGATTGGTGCGGTACCTGGTAGTGAACTGCATAGCATTGAGGGCCAGTATCTCTCGCTAAGGGAGAGTAAAAATGGCGGTGATTTAAAATTAAATTGTGTGTTTTCAGCCAGTCAGGATGCAGACTGGGCACAGGGGTACATGAGTGGGTGATGGGGCACTAAGGCTGGTACTTTTTATTTCCTGGGCATCTATTGAAAGTTAATGTACCCCCTTGGCAAGGGCACCAGCCAATCAGATGCCAGGAAATAAAAAGCCCATTTTCTAAAAAATAATTACTAACATATTAAAATACAATAAATAAAATAATCAGTTGTCTATTTGTTACAGGTAAACAACTGCCCTTTAAGGGTCATTGTCTTTTCAGTGGACTCTTTAACAGCTCCGAAGAGATATGTCCTACTGAATGGAATATTAATGATCTTCTGCTGAACATCAGAGGCAACATATGAAAATTACATAATCACTGTCATTTTTGGTCTTCTATTATTAAATTTGCATTTTTTCCTCTCTCAGCTCCACTGGTCCCCATCAGTCAGACCACCCACCCAGCCCCATCACCTGCCATCCTGGGACCTATCTGCACCTTGCATACCCCCATAGATGACACCCCCAATGGGAAGGGCTACCGTGGACCTTCCCTCACAACCCTCAGCAGGGTACGGCTCGTCGGTCAGCGAAGGCAGAGAGCCCAGTCTGCAGTGCAGAGCCTGCGACAAGTGGCGGACGGCATCCTACATGGTGGAGGGTTTTCACGCTTTCTGGCCTTTGGAGGCAGGATGTACAATGGCATTAGTAGGTGCATGTACTGACATCTGCATGTCTCCAATAGTGAATAACAATGGCTGTTGGACCCTTGGCTTCCACCAGGGGTCGAGCAAATGTTGGGAACATCCCCTCCCTCCACCCCAGAGGAGGACAGCAGTCCTTGGGATGCTTAATCCTCCCCTCAGCCAGCCCTCCAATACCCAGGCTCACTTCTGAACCCAAGTCGTCAGCGTCTCAAGCGGTAGTGCTATGGCTTCACCGGCAGGCTGGCTGTAATTTTTGATCTTCTAGGAACATCTTCACCATTGATTCACATCAATAGGTTCTGAGCCAGAGGTGCTAGGACCTTGTGGGAAGCAGAACTTTTCAAGAGAGCTGGCGCTGAGGCAAGCTGCATACATATACGGCAGCACGAGACTGGCTTGCGCTGCATAGCTTACATCTGCACCAGCCTTCAACTGCCTCAGTACCTTTTTTACTGAGGGGGTGCAGCATAACCTAACTGGTACTTGTACACTAAACCTAAGGGCATAAGCTAACCCTGGTGACCAGTGTAATAAGGGTCAACAAACCATTATACAATGGGTCTGAAAATGCTCTAATTTGATTGGCTGACTGGCCCAATTTACCCATGGCAAATCCTAGCATGAGCCACGGGAAAAAGTGCTACCAGCCGCATCTGGAATCATCCCTTTTCTAAATCAATCCGACCCCCGAAAACAGAAATGGAAAACCCACAAATTGCCATCCCACTAAATCAGCAGAAACATAAAATCCCCCACGAAACTACCTGTGGGAAAAAAAATTTAATTTCTATTTTGTTAAAAAAAGGTCAACATCTACCTCCTCATCCCCTGTATTTTAATCTCTTCAGCCTCACTGATGAAGATGGAGACCGGTAGCAGTCACAGCAATACACCGTCCCGAAAACAAAACCGCTCCGGGAACCGCTAGCTCTACCTACATCAACAACTGATTCCTCCGCTACAAAAATATATTATGTGATACACATTTTTAACACTTTGAGGAACAGTGAAAACAGGAAACTCATTCTTAATTAAAAACTAGGGCTAAAACATACAGAAATCACGGATGAAAAGCCAAGCCGCAATACTAGACATGCGTTTATACATATGCATAGCCCAGTGGATATGCATAGGAGCACGCCCAGTATCACAGCTCCTCTTTTCGGTCTATATTTCTATAACTTTTAGCCCTCGTTTTTTTATGTTTGCTTGCATGCATGTGCAAGAAACATAGTGCCATCATCCAAGTTTTCAGAGGTGTGGCATCCGTCTTCCAATTCAGTCAGTGTGTTTGCAGGCGTGGCCACAGTTCGCCAATGAATGCTGCAGCTGTCTATGACAGCAGTTGAAAATGCAGTGCCGTACAACTGAAAGGGAGAGCTACGCTTCAGTGAGCAGCGATAAGATATTGCGTGCTCATGCGCTCCTCCCACACACACACATGCATATTGTGTGCTCATGCGCCCCCCCCGCACACACTATATAGTCGAGGGGGGGTGCCCATTCCCCCATCGGCTCTGCTGTGCTCTCCCCCCCCCAACAGAGTTCCAGGTGCCACGCTGGGAGCCCACCCCAGTGTGGCAACATTCTGTATGGCTGACAGGGGTGCCCAATCTCGGGCTCCACTATTTACCCTCCCCAAGATTGGTGCACGCTGGAAGCCCACCTCAGCATGGCACAGTCCATGGCCGACGGGTGCCAACCCCCATCGGCTCCACTGTCCCCAGACAGCCTTCCAGCTGCCATGCTGGGTGCCCACTCAGCGTGGCACAAGTCCACGTCATCCTCCTAAAAGAAAAGCACCTGAAAAGAAAAAACCTTCCCTGGGTGACTGTCCTGGCCCCCATCCCCCCACCCGTGCCCACCCTCCCTTTTCCAGCCTCCCCATACCCCCACCCTCACCCCATACCTCCGAGTCCAGCGATGATCCTCGTGGACCGGGAACACGCTCTGCACTCTTCAAAGCTGACCGCAAACTAAGGAAATGCTGGTAAGCTGTATAATGGAATAAATAGGTTTTTTTTCAACTTTGATGCATATCTCAAGCATTTTTGGAATTCTTTCACCAAATTTTCAACATGGGGTTTTTGGGACCCCTCCTCATGAATTCTGTCACTGTCATTTTGTTAATCGAGCCCGAAAGGTGATTTCGCGGAACCACCTTTTTGGGACCGAGTTACAAAACGACATGTCACAGTTCATGAGGTGGGCCCCCAAAAACCCTATGTTGAAAATTTGGTGAAGAAATTCCCAAAAATGACTGTTTTACGAGCATGCGTTGTGCTGTTCCTACACAAGCTTGTAAGTTCGCGAATTTTCAATATTTTCACCCCAGATTTTCAACATTGCCATTTTACCACACCTCCTTATGAGTAGTACAGCTGTAATTTTTCACATCTCATCCAAAATGTGCTTCCACACATGTAGTGCACAATGGCGCAGTCGGTGTGCAAAATCAATGTTTGGGACAGATTAAGAAAATCATAGTGACACTGTTCATGAGTAGAGGTGTTAAAATGGCTATGTTAAAAATTTGGTGAAAAAAGTCCATAAAATGACTGTGTTACAAGAGACCATTGCGCAGTTTCCATGCACCCTCGTAAGTTCATGGATTTCTAATATTTTCAGTCCAGATTTTCACCCTGACATTTTTCCACACTTCCTTATGAACAGTACAGCTGTCAGTTTTCACACCATGGCCGAAATGCTTTTTGGCACTTCCAGTGCAGAAATGCATGGTCGCTGTGGGAAATCACTGTTTGGGACAGATTAAGAAAATCACAGTGACACTGTTCATGAGCGGAGGTTCCAAAATCCCTGTGTTGACAATCTGCTGTAAAACAATCCCCAAACTAATTGCATTACGGGTATGCGTTGCGCATTTTCTATGCACGCTCGTGACTTCACCAGTTTTTTTATATTTTCACTGCAGATTTTCAACATTGCCATTTTCACCTCCCCATGAACAGTACAGCTGTCATTTTTCACATCCTGTTCGAAATGTGTTTTCGCACCTGTGGTGCCAAATGGTGTAGTCGCTGTGCAAAATCAGCTTTCGGCTAACGAACTGATATTGCCACTGTTCATAAGGTGGGGGTCACAAAAAATCCATGTTGAAAATTTGGAGTGAAAATGCCAACGAATGCCTAGGCATTAGGGTTTCCAACCATAATGCCCCAGCCTGTACAGATTGACAAGCATCAGAGGTGTGACTTGGGATTCTCGCCTGTAATGCTCATACCATTTCATACCCTACAGCCAGTGACAGGCATCAAGGTGTGCCTTGGATTCTTCGGCCCTAAAGTTCACCCCATTCTCCTATACAGGACCCATCTCACCGTATTTCCTGATGGAATGGGGTGAGCATAAGGGCCAAAGACCCTAAGGCGCACCGTGACACTTGTCGGTGTCTGCAAGGTAGGGTGTGGTGAAATGGCGTGGCCGTTATGCCTGACGACCCAAAGGCACACCCCAATGCCTGTCAGTATCTGCAGGGTGGTGGTGGGGTTGGTTTCAGTTCAATACTTCACTGCCATTCCTATTATGCAGCTCTCTAACTCCTACACTACCAATGCCAATGCCAGCAAGCAAACATTCGGCACTGACAAATGCTTGTTATAAAAACACACTTTCCCCAGTTCAGCAATAATCAAACTCTTAAAATATCTGTTCAGCTGAACAGGGATGGTGGGAGGCAAGCACAAGCCTCCTGAGTCTTCAGCACTGTGGCAGCCGGCAAGCTGTCACTCTCATTTTAACAACACAAAATAAATAAAAAAAAGTGATGCTCAAAGGCACAAGATCTCTCTTGTGCTATGGCTGCAGCCTGCTCACTGACTGAGCTGCGGGGCATGGGGAGAGTGATAAAAAAATTAACAGTGACACAGTCTTCTTTTTGGTAAAATATATGTGGGTGATCATTCTACCTAGCAACAGAGAACTATTTTTTGTGTCGCAAGAAAAAATAAAATAAAAAATAATTAAAATGGCCAAAAACTGTATTTTTCTTTTATTTTATGTTACAAAATGTCAAGGGGGACATTGTATAATCGCAAAAAAACACTCCAGGATGTGGATTATGCTGGGATTTGGCATGGGTAACCCACACCCTGGAGTGGTTTATTGCATAAGTAATACAGTGTCTTCACAGCTCAAAGCAAGAACAAGGGGTTAAGACCAACAAACAGACTGGAACGAGCCCAGGGGATGGTGGGTGGGCATGTAAATGAATGGTGAAGATATTCCTAGATGATCAAGATTTATAGTGAATATGTAATTTTCATGTCCTTCAAGAATCAGTCGTCACCACTGATTCACACAAATTGGTCAGAGTATCAAGCTCAGACAAAGTCTCCCAGACCAGGGTGGTAGAAGCCGAGGCCCAGTCAAGATAGAAGTCCATTCTGAACAGTCCTGCCATAGAATGCATGTTGCCTGGCATGGACATCCAAAGCACAGTACTTAACAAAAGTGCACACTGTGCTCCTGGTTGCAGCTCTGCAAATATCACCAAGGGGTACAGAGCGAATTTCTGCCAGGAACATGGCAAATGCTCTGGTGGAGTGGGCACATATTTGTCCTTCCAGCTTGACCTGCACCATGGCATAGCAGTGGTGTAGACAGTTCACAACCCAAGCAGAAATGCAATGGATTGTAACCAGCTGTCCCTTTCGATTAGGACTGAAAGAGACAGAGAGCTGTTTGGATTGTCTGAAGTCCTTAGTTCTGTACACTTGTTCAGGTAACATTCTAGCTGGCTGTTTGGTCTTGTGGAGGAAGTCTATACCTCTGGAGCAGCAGAACCCGCGTTCAGACCTAGCTAGATGACTGGATTTAATGTTTTGTTTTTTGTCTTTCTTGGGCACTTAATTTTTTTTATTCCATTCCCCACACACATCCAGGATGTGGTCCCCCCCGTCTACAGGCTGCCCCCCCAAATAGCTCCCTCCTGAAGTTTCCCCTGTACTCCAGTGGCAGGTCCCCCCTGGAGTTGATTATAATAAGAAAGGGGGGTGTGGGAGCAAAAGCCCACTGCATGGGGGGTGCAGGGGCAAAGCCCCCCACATAACAATATTAGTAGATATCTGCCATGGAAATACTGCTTGGGATGATCACTCTTTCCATATGCACTGTAGTACAGATTGCCGTTCATGTACTCAGTGATTTTTGCTTGCTGATGTTTCATTCTGTTTTATTTCTCCGCTTATATCACATGGTACCATTTGCCTGCCAGAGCATTTTGTACTCCTGGCAGGTAAACTGCTTCGAGCAGATCTCCTGCTTCAAACACCATTCTCACCCTCCTCACTTCCCTGCAGAGAGGATAAGATTGTTCTCCTCCTTGTTTTCTGAAGTAGTACATGACCGACTTGTTGTCTGTCTGGAGGAGGACTGTTTTGTGGCTGATCAGGTCCACTAGGGCTTTCAGACTGTACAAAACAGTTCATTTCTCCAACACATTGATGTAGAGATGAGTCTCGGACAGGACCCAGACATCCTGTGTTTGGAGACCCTGACTGTGGGCATCCCATCCCATTAGGGAGGCACCCATGCTGACAGGCACCTGAGGCTCTGTTGGGAGAAGGGAAGAAAAAATTACTCACCTTAGTAATTTTCTTTCTTCCAATGGGTCCTTTGGCATCAGTAACTGCTGCAGTGAGCAGACTAGGTAGTACTGCCCCGGAGATGGAATGCATGGTAATGGATTTATGAATTAGCCAATCAGAGGGAAGCTTGTGGGTGTGCTGAGCAGAGGCTGTGAGGAAGGCAACAGAATTTTTTCGAAGCTAGAATGGGCAAATGCCCACATACTGTAGGTATGAATCAACAGGATTTAAATTTGAATTGTGCTTGCATTATCTGTCATCACAACTGTGGAGATAGTTTTTAAATGCTATTTTGCTACTTTTTAAATGCAGTTTAGCTATGAACTCTTAGGGATTTTAGTCACGTTTGACTTGGTACCTTAAGGAGTCACTATGAAGTTTAATATGTTTTTAGAACTCCCTGCATGGTACCGTAATTAGACACTCCTACTAGCCTTGTATGGTCTTTCATTCAGCACTGTGACACTTGGAGAGCTGATTCTGATCGCTGTATGAGTTTTGTAAAACAAAAATGTAGTGTAATTGTCTGTAATGAGAAATCCTGTGCTCTTGGGATTACCCCCTCAAGATTTCAGCTACAAGATGTTAACCTGAAAGCCAGGAGATAATTAAAGACTAGAAGAGACATAAATTTAGGATCTCCTGTTTATCTGGCTTAATTGTAGCTGCCAGCTGGCAGGATAGAGATCATAAACTTTTATGATGTTTAGAGGAAGAAACCAGGTTATGTCACTTTGGTGCTAAGTCATAAATGTTCTTTGATGTCTGTGAAGGGCAAGAAGACACACTAGATCAAAGGGGCATATGGGGAAATAAGTTTTTGCTGATGTCACCTTATTTAATTTACCTTCTGAATCATAAGACATCCTGGTTGTATGATTTTTAATAAACAGAGGAGGAGCTGGGTGACATGGAGAAGGCAGGCTCAAAACAGTTTTTTAATTATGCTGTGACTGGCCTTTAGAGACATTCATGTTTGGACTCTGAAGAAGAAACATCTACTTTCTAGCACTGTTAGAAGATATATATTAGATAAGTCTACTAGTCTGGTGGTACGAAATTACACTTTTAAACCTTATTCTTTTAAGTGTCTATATGCGTTGTGATATATTACTCTGTATTTACATTTTTTCATTTTTATCTAGTTTAAAGTAAACCTCTATTTTAAAGAGACTGCTTGGTGTGCCTTCGAAATTCTTTCTTTGACAAGTAAAGCATATATGGTTAAAGTTGACACTGTGCATAGCTTAATGATATACCAAATGGGAAAAGGTAAGAGTTTATCTGAGGTCTTTCATAGAGTTTTTAAGGGTTCATTTTGTACACCTGGTTAGGTGCCCGTAGCAAAATATATCTGGCATTTCCCCAAAGAGCAGAATTATCTGAACCTGTACATTGGGTACGCTAGCAAGAGGTTCACAGTTTGAATCCCTCCAGAACTTGAGACCAAAGGTTGATTCGAACCCACAAAACAGACAGGAGGGTAACCCTGTTTCTGTTACCTGTTCACAAGACTGCGCTCAGAGGTTGGCACTGTGGGAGCAGAGGGCCTGACCTGCTGAGTAGGTTTGTGACAAGCACTACTTAAGAAATACTTGGTTTGTCTTTCCATTTCAGATCAACCTGACTGTAACTGGAATTTGTAAACTAACTGTGCCTGTTACCGCTTGTTTCTCCTGGGTTGGCTGCATTTAAAAGTAAAATAGCAATCTTAGTCTCTTGGGCTAGACACATAACCTGCACCACAGTTAGGAACCTCTTTAAGCTGGCGCCGAAGTCTCTAAGCCTCACTTGGTCGGCATTTCAAATAAAAAAAAAAAAATTCCTTGTCTCTTGTGCTATTCCTAAACCAGCTCCACAGTTCAGGGAACACTTTTATACTGGGCTACAGTGTGTGCCTAAGTGAGACTGAATCTCTACAAAGTAAAATTAAGTACTTCAGGATAATATTAAGTTTTCCCACTCAGATTTAATTTTAAGAACTACAGGGTAAATTACAATTAAGTACTTCAGGATAAAATTAAGTTTGCCCAAACTTAAGAACAACAGGGTAAATTTAAGTATGCCCAAAGTGAGTCAGCTAATAACAAGAGCTTATGCTAATGATTCCTAGGCTTGTATATAAGAAGCCTACCTCTTCTTTCTCTGCAGACAGTGAGGATCTGCCGAGGGTCCAGGTCATGAGGGCACTGTTGCAGCAGCCCTCCCCCACCCCCCGAAACTGCTACAGGTATGGCGAACTGCACACCACGCTGGAAGAGAGCTAGTCCCTGCACTAGCTATTCCCCGCAATCGCTTTGCAACTGCTCCCCACCCACCCCCAATACCTCCCACCCTTAGCCACTGTTACTTTTATTTAGGGCCTCGCTACTGGAACCCCTCACGTGACTGTTGTGACGTGACTGTTGTGTTTTTTCTCTGTCTCCCTGGTTTCTCATCTGCACTTTATATTTTTTGACCACTAAAGGTCGCCTTCATAGAAACAAGCTTACCCTACACTCCTCTCCATCTTCATGTCCACTCTCTCCTCCCAATGGGCCTTCGCGTTACTGGAACCCCTCACATGACTGTTGTGACGTGACTGTTGTGTTTTTTCTCTGTCTCCCTGGTTTCTCATCTGCACTTTACATTTTTTGACCACTAGAGGTCACCTTCATAGCCGGAAACAAGCTTACCCTACGCTCCTCTCCATCTTCATGTCCACTCTCTCCTCCCAATCTTCCCCTTGCTCTTACTCCTATCTTTTCATGGACTCTAGGTCTATATACACCCCCTCTCTCTTTAACATTTATGCTGTGGTTTCTAACAGTTCTCACTGGTCCTGCAGTGATTACTTCATCTACCTCTGTTTACTCAATGGACAGTTTCTGCTTCTCCAACCTCCTATCTGACCCCACCACTAATCCATCTCCTCTATCTGGGCTTAATTACAAGCACCTGGGGTTATTAATTAGATATATCCAGCTGAGGTTCTCTATCTCCCCTGGAAGCACTGCTCAGGTTTATATCATTGAGTCAATATGGATATTCATCCTATCCCTTACTCTTGCTGGGGATGTCGAGACCAATCCTGGTCCTGTCCTTGCCAAAAATTTGACCCAGTCTCACCCTTTGCACTGCCTGCCCAAGTCTTCTGGCCTCACCTTTGCACACCCTAATATTAGGAGTCTCTCGGCAAACCTCCCTGAACTTGAGGCGTGGGTGTGCGCTAATAACCCTGATATCCTAGCCACATCTGAAACGTGGCTGAAGTTTTCAATTCCTGATTCCATGTGCTCCCTCCAGGGATATAATCTGCTTTCGACAGATCGCTCGAGTGCCAAAAGAGGCGGAGGCCTGGCACTTTACTACAAGGCTCACCTGAACATAACTATAATACATGGTTCCCCTCTCGTCAACTGTGAGGTTCTCCATTCCCTCCTACTGCTTGGGGAGGCGTAGAAAAACTCCACATTTTCTGCGTATATCTACCTCACAGACATTTCAGGCAAGGGCTCAAGGAGTTAATAGAACATCTGCTATGGGTGACTGGGAAAAATGACAATCTGCCTAAGGGGATTTTAACCTTGACTGGTCCAGACCTAGCTCCTCCCTCCTATCTTCTTTGACAAGCAAGGCCAATCTCACTCAGCTTATTCAGGATCCCATTAGGATTTCCCGCCGTGGTGTCTGCAACACTCTCTTGGACTGGATCCTGATAAATAGGAAGGAGTTCTTCCATCTGCTGGAGTACTCCCGGATACCATAAGTGATCATTGCCCAGTTTACTGCATATGGGACACCTCCCCCCTCCTTCCCCTCGAAAGTCTTAACTTTTTCCAACATCTCCAATCTTAACATGGAAGCTTTCCTTCATGATCTAAACCTAGTTAACTGGTCTCCCCTCTACTATACAGATAATATTAACATTGTAATGGGCTATTCCAACTGTTCACTATTCTCGCTGCAAAACAAACACATTCGGGTCACTATGAGAAAGGTACAAGGGGAAAGTCACCAAATGGCTCAAGCATCCACTGCTCCATCTTCTGAAGCATAAGGATAAACTTTGGTCTACTTGGAAGTCCTCCTCTCTGCTAACCGACTATGAAGCCTACAGAGTCTTATGGAACACCTGCAAAAAGGGGATTCGCCTGGCAAAAAGTACTTACTACAGGAATCTCCTTAGCTCCTCCTCCTCAAACCCTAAATGGTACTGGTCTCAAATCAAGGAAATTCTGGGGAACAATAAGCCTCTGACCTCAAACAATGTGTATATTAATGATACCTACTCTAACCACCCACTCACCATCGCTAATGCCTTCAACTCCCTCTTTTCCACTCTACCTACCACTACCCCCTCCTCACTTCCCATCGCACAGGCTGCCACATCTTCTCGTGCCCCTGCTCCCCCTACTCTTGAGCTGGCTCTGGTCAAGCACCATGATATCCTAAAGCTACTCAATACTATTCCTGCTAGTGGTTGCGCAGGCCCTGATGGTATTCATCCCGGGATTCTTCAGCAGTCTGCTACTTGGCTTGCAGGGCCCATAACCCGGTTCTTCAACCTCTCTATCTGCTCTGCCTCAGTCCCCTCGGTTTGGAAAGTGGCCAGAACTATACCAATATTTAAGAAAAGAGACACTAAACTCCTGTCCAACTGCAGCCCCATCTCACTTCTCCCCACACTCAGCAAGCTGCTCGAGAAACTAGTCCATTGTCAAGTCTCTGAGTACCTTCTAAATTTCAATCTTCAATTCCCCATTCAACATGGCTTTAGGGCTGGGTACAGCACAACCACTGCTCTGACCCAATTTACAAGTGATGTCAAGGGTAACATGGATAAAGGCTTACTCACTGGAGCTGTGGTCATTGACCTCTCTAAAGCATTTGACATGGTTCATCACCCGCTTCTACTAGCTAGGCTGCAAGCCCTAGGTGCCTCTGACTCTACCCTATCCTGGTTCGGTAGCTACCTGAATAACCGCTCTCAGGCTGTCTCCTTCTGTAAGGTTCTCTTCTCCCCAGTCCCTATCACCTGTGGTGTCCTGCAGGGTTCTATACTCAGTCCACTACGTTTTTTATCTCTTCCTAAACGATATCACTAGTCCTTCTCCTCACAGTAGCATACTCATGTACACTGATAACCTAGTGCTTTATTACGCCTTCAAGTCTATCGTTCACATAAATCTAAATCTTACACATGACTTTCAGTCCCTTCAGTCTTGGTTTTCAACTAACCATCAAATCCTAAACATAGGTAAGACTCGGGCCATGCTTTTTGGGTCCTCTAAAAAAGTGCCCTCTGAGTCCCCTAAGCTCTTTGTCCACTGCTGTGATGGCACTGCTGTCACTAACACCTCAACTTTCAAATACCTCAGGGTTACGCTTGACCCAGCTCTGGATTTTTCTGCGCATGTCAATGAAGTTTGCCATTTAGTCAATGCAAAAATTGGTGCAGCCTACTGAGTGCGCCACTCACTCACCCCAATAGCCAGGATCTCAGTAGCAAGAGGCATTCTACTCCCTCAACTCCTTCATGCCCTCCTGGTTCTCTTATCATGCCAGTACTTGCATTCTCCACAAGTGGGACACTTCTTATAACAACATCTGTAGGTTCGCCTTATCAGCTCCTCACCTAACTCATCACTGCCTACTCTATTCTGGCTTAAACAGGTTGTCTCCCAAAGCCCTCCGGTCATACACTCTAGGGTGTCTCATTGACTCCCTTACCAGAACACCTCGTCCGGCCTCTCTCAGTGATATGCTTACCCCGGTCTCTCACTCTCGCTCCCTTAGGTCCTCCTCTGTCCCAATGCTCACTGTTCGGCCCTGCGCAACCAGAATGGGAGAGCAGGCTTTTCCCTGTTTTGCTCCTAGGTTCTGGAACTCACCTCCCCCCCATATTAAAAACTCCTCTTCCTGCCTTTCTTTTAAGCATTCACTGTTCTCTCACCTCTGTGCCCTTGGTAACTGCTACTACATGCAACTGCAGAGTCGCCACCTATCTCATCATGTTATTAGCTATGAAGGTCCAACTTATATTACGGTCTTTTTGTGTTTCCTTTTTTCCACCCAGCTAGGCTAGATGACTGGTATGAGTGTGTTCCGCCACAAGCCTATCCTACACTGAATTGTTGCTATTATTGTTACTATTATCTGTGCTTTGTATAAATGACTGTGAACTTAACTTCTGATTTATCGTAACTCTGACTGTAATTATTGTACCTAAGTTGTCGTTTTTGCACTGTACTGTTGTCATTCTTGTACTCTCAATTTTGTACTCTCCCAGGTCGTACCTAAAAATAGCCAGATTTGTTGCCTAGTGCACTTACCTGGTTACCAAAAGCTAATAAATAAATAAAATATATAACAACATAAACCAGAGCAATAAACATGAAAACTTTACTCCAAGTGAAACTCAAAGTTTAGAATTAACTAATTGGTAGAAGGCAAGAAGCAGAGCCCTCTTCTGCGAGGTTATCAGGGGAGAAAGGGTGGGAGCTTACAGATGCTAAAGGATCCCTTGGAAGAAATAAGATTACTATGGTGAGTAATTTTTTTCTTCTCACCCCAGGAGTCCTTTAGCAACAGTAACTGTTGCAGACTATAAAGCAGTGCAGTTGGGAGGTGGGTAGAGAACCTACTTAGGAAAGAGGCTCTGCAGAACTGCCTTGCCAAATATGGCATCAGATCTAGACTGTACATCCAGGCAGTAGTGCTTTGTGAATTGGTGTACAGTCTTCCAAGTAGCTGCTTTACAGATGTCCAATAAGGGTATGTCCCTTGCAGCGGCCACAGAGGCTGCAGTGCCCCTAACAGAGTGGGCCCTAAGGCCCTTGGGGGCAGTTTACCAGCCTTGTCATAAGCAGAACCGAATGCATGATACTATCCAATGAGAGCTAGTCCTCTTAGTAGCTGGTTTTCCTCTACCTACCTCCCCATGGGTGGGGAATAGCTGAGTGGCTGAGCCTCCGAACTGCTTGGTGTGTTCCAAGTAGTAAAGTAGGGCCCTCTTGACATCCAGACTGTGGTGCTTTTGCTCCCCAGGAGTGGATTTCTCAGTAAAGAACACAGGTAAGGTGATGGACTGATTGAGGTGGAACTCTGATACCACTTTAGGCAGGGATTTTCTGTTCATCCTGAACTCAATCATATCCCTATGAGGGATTATGTAGTTGGGCTCAATACAAAGTGCTGGTAGCTCTGAAATCCTTCTTACAGAGGTATTGGCTACTAGGAATACAGTTTTCCAAGTGACATACTTGAGATGGGCCATAGCCATGGATTCAAAGAGTGGCTCCATGAGCTTGGCAATACAGAGGTTCAGACTCCAAGGAGAGACAGGTTCCCTGACTGGGGGCTGGGCATGGAGGAGACCTCTAAAAAACTGTTTAAACACCAGTTGGGGAAAAAAACAATTTATTCTTTCCAATAGAAAGACAGGCCAAGACTTCAGCTAGCTAGAGCTTCAGGGAAGAAGGCCTCAAGCCCGAGGCCTGTAAATGCACCAAATAATCAAAAAGCTTAGAAACTGATGCCTTAAGAGGATCAAATTGCTTGTTCTTGCACCAGAGGGAAATCTCTTCCATTTGGCTGCACAGGTCTTTTTTGTACTAGGCTTTTTGGCCATTCTCAGGCTCTTCAGGACTTGTTCAGAGTACTGAGTGTCAGTTGGCTGTAACTCCTCAAGAGCTGGGCTTTGAGGTGAAGAGACTTCAGGTCTGGATAAGTCACTCCTATCTGAGTCAGGAGGGAGTGACTGAGTGGAAGGTGAATGGGTTTGCTGCAAGCAAGAGTTAACAGGAGAGGATACGAGGCTTGCCTTGGCTAGTCCGGCGCTAACAGAATCACTGTTGCCAGCTGAGCTCTGAGTTTCAGCAATGCCCTGAAAATCAGAGGGAAGGGAGTAAAGGCCTAAAGAAACTTCTCTGACCAGTTCAGGGTAAGGGCATCCGTTGGGAGAGTTCCCAGCAGTGGAGGCCTGCAGCAATACAGAGGAAGTTGTTGGCTGAGGTGAGAAGTGAAAAAATCTATTTCTGGAGTGCCCCACCTTCTGAACACTGTAGCCAGCACTTGCTTGTTCAGACACCATTCACTGTGTGCTTGGTTGATGTGACTGAGGGCATCTGCCAAGGTGTTGTCCTTGCCTGGAAGGTGTATGGCTGAAAGGCTGACATCCAGGGAGTAGGCCAAACCCCAGATCCTCATGGCTTCCAGACACAGGACTCTGGACCTTGTGCCACCCTGCTTGTTTATGTAAAACATTGCAGTGGTGTTGTCTGTCTTGATCTGCACTGTGTGGCCTTTTATCTGTGAGGCAAAGGCCTTTACTGTCAAGTAGATGGCCCTGACTTCCAACAGATTTATGTGAGCCTGTGACTCCTTTGGAGTCCAGGAGCCAATGATGGAAGTACTGTCCATATGCGCTCCCTATCCCAGCAGGGAAGCATCTGTAGTGATGATTTTTGTGGGAGAAGGTGCTTGGAAGGAAATTCCTACCAAAAGGTTGGTTGTTTCCTTCCACCAGTGCAGAGCCTGAAGGAATGTCTTTGTGACTGGAACCAGCTTGGACACTGAATTGCTCCTTTGGGACCAGTGAGACCTTAGGTGATACTGCATGTCCCTCATTCTGAATCTGACCACTGGAACCACGGCCGTCATGGATGCCATGTGTCCTAGGAGCCTTAAAAAGTGTCTGGCTGGCCTGGGCTGGCCCAGGATGACGGAATTTGCCACTGACAAGAAGTTCTGAATTCTTTCTAGAGGAAGAAAAGCTCTGCTCTACAGTGTATCCAACTATGCTCCTATGAAAGTAAGGAATTGGGTTGGTTCCAGGTGGGATTTCTTTTGGTTTATGAGAAACCCCAAGGAGTGCAAAGTGTTCTTTGTCAAGGAGAGGGCTTCTTCTACTTATAGAGGGGCTTTTCCCCACTATGAGCAAGTCATCCAGGTGAGGATGGACTGAGATTCCCTCTTTTCTTAAATGTGCTGCCACTACAGCCAGGCATCTGGTTAATACTCTTGGTGCAGACATCAGGCCAAAGGGCATGGCTGCAAACTGGTAATGCCCTGATGGAAGTTTGAACCTCAGGAACTTTCTGTGGGACTGCCTTATTGGAATGTGAAAGTAAATGCCCTTTAGGTCTAGGGAGGCTAGCCAGTCCCCCTGCTGAAAATACTGTATTACCATTTTCAGGGTGACCATTTTGAATTTGGGTTTCAGGAGATGCTTGTTTAAGTATCTGAGGCCTAAGATAGGTCATCACTCCCCATTTATCTTTTGTGTCAAGAAGTATCTGGAGTAGAGACCTTTGTCCCATTGACGAGCATGTACTCTCTCTACCACTCTTGCTGCCTGAAGGTGTTTCACCTCTAGCTCCAACAGAAGTCTTTCTGTTGGGGTTAGTGACTTGGACAACTGGGTGCACCTGAGGGCTGGCATCTTTTTGAACAGAAGTGGCAGACCCTTTTTCACTACCTCCAGGACTCACTTGTCTGTTGTGATAAGGGTCCAGGACTGGAGGTAGTGGGAGAGCGTGCCCCCTACAGGCAGAGGGGAGGTGACCTGGACTGAGGAATCAGGGTTTCTACTGAGTTGCAGGAGCAGAGGTAGAGGTAGATCTCCTCTGGCCTCTCCTGCCTCTTCCTCTGAATTAAACTCTCATTTGAGAGTAATCAAACTGAGGAGGAAGGGGAAAATAGGACCTAGGGAAGTATCCCCTACCCCTATTTCCCTTAGGTTTGGGTTTTTGAGCAGCAGAAAACTTCACTTTTGTTGTGTTACTTTGATAGGCTGTTTTATATTCATCAACCGTCTTCATGTAGTTTTCTGTTCTGGAGTCAAACAGAAATTTCTGGTTGCAAGGAAAGTCCATGGCCCAGGACTGAGTGTCCTGCATCAGATTAGTTGTCCTCAGCCATGCAAACCGCCTAAGGGAGATAGCCTGAGCCATCACCCTAGAGGCTGCATCATTATTATCATCTGCTATATGGAACTGGTACTTCATCACTTCCAGGGCAGTTTTAGTTGTCTCTACCAAGTCCTTTGCCATAGAGTCAGACCCCTGCTTAACTATGGCCAGAACTGAATTCCAGAGAGCCTTCTGATACTTGGCTGTGTAAGCCATGTAAGAAGACAGGCGGAGGAGAAGAGAAGCTGAGGTATAGATTTTCTTAGCCGTAAATTCCAAACTTCTGGAGTCCTTCTCAGGGGGCTGAGAAGAAAGAGGAACTCTTCTGCTTTATCGCATGCTGCCTGCTGTACCACTCCTTCATGGCTGGGATGCACAGACAGGAAAGCTGTATCTGTTTTGGATAACTGGTATTTCTTGTCTATCCTCTTCTCCAGGCCTGGCAAGGATGTAGTGGTCTGGAGAAGCTTCATGGTATTCTTCCTAAATGCTTTATAAATGGGAAGCACCACATTTTGAGGAGGAGGGAGACCCTTCATCTCTCTATAATCCTGGTCTTCCTCTTCCTCCTGGGTGAACTCCTGAATCCTGTTCTTCCTCGTCTTTCTGGGTGGACTCCTAAGAAGGGAGGTCAAGGGTGTCCACCATGTGTTGTAGGAAAGTCAGCATGGAGGAGGTGTCCTCCTGATCTGTAGGAGAAGCACCAAAATTGGGGTCAAGGGACATGTCAGGCTCTGGGACCTTGTCCTCTGAAATGTCATCTGAGGCAACATAAAAATCTTCATCATCCTCTCCATAAGCTCCTGCATCAGAAGGAGCTTCAGATGGGATTTGCCTAGGACAGGAAGGGTTACTGAACAAAGACCCCATGCCCTGTAAGGTCTGAAAAACATACCAGGCTTTAGCCATATCCTCCATGGACGGTAAAGTACAGTTACGTAAGAACTTACCGTAACAGTAGATCTTCGAGAACAGCTCTTGCAGCAGGTTACACCATTAGAACTGAAGCCGTCAGGTGCCAGGACCCCATGGAAATTTTCCAGCTAGCAGTCTTCAGTGGAGACTGCCTCTGACGTTGGTCCCGCCCCCGATGTCAGACATAGTACATAAGGGGGCGGTCCCCCCACAATCCCCAGTTCTCTCGCCGGAGACTCCTGGCCGCTGGATGATATCAGAAAAGGAGACCGAGGATATACCATCAGAAGGCCAAGACCAAGACAAAATGTCCTATCTTGTAAGATGGATGATTGGCTACAACCTACCTCCACAAGAAGGGGGATGGTGGGCGGGAAGGTACCTGCTGCAAGAGCTGTTCTCGAAGATCTACTGTTACGGTAAGTTCTTACATAACTGTACTATCTTACTTCGAGATACAGCTCTTGCAGCAGGTTACACCATTAGGACTGATTCCCAAGCAATAGCAGCAATCTTATGCCCCCGGGAGGAGGAAAGACAGGGATCACAACCCTGCTCGAGCCTAAGACAGAAATCCCTGGAGGACAACTAGGCCAAAACCTGCCCTTCGCCTTGAAGCGATATCCAGGCTGTAATGCCTAATAAAGGTATGCACCAACTCCAGGTGGCCGCAGCACAAATAGCTGAGGTGGAGACATTCCTCAGCGCTGCAAAGGAAGTGGCCACTTCTCTGGTAGTATGACCCTTGACCACCCCTGGCAAGAGTTTGCTGCACTTGTCATAACAGAAAGAGATACACTGGATGAGCAAACGTGATAGAGACTGTTTAGAAACAGGAGCTCCTTTCATCCTCTCAGCAAAGGAGACAAACAGTTGATCTGATTTTCAATACTGTTTGGTTCTGGTCAGATAATATCTGAGACATCTGTGAGCATCAAGGGTGTGAAGCAGTGCCTCTCCCTGATTGGTGTACCTGGGAAAGTACACTGGTAAGTCGATATCTTGATTAAGGGTGAGGGCTGAGACCACCTTAGGCAGAAACTTAGGATTTGTCCTCAGGGATACCCTATCTCGATGGAAAATTAAATAAGGCTCTTTGCACATGAGTGCATGCAATTCGGAGATTCTTCTTGCCGAAGTAACTGCAACTAAGAACGTTTTCCACGACAGAAAACGTAGCTCGCAATCCACGGCTGGTTTGAAAGGTGACAGCGTAAGCTGCTCCAGGACAAAGGGCAAGTCACAGGGAGGAACCGGATCCTTGAGGTGGCCTAAGGTGGAGGACTCCACTTAAGAAGGCACGAGTAGTGTCCAATTGGGCCACCATCCAATGGCCTATGGGGACATGATAAGCCGAAATTGCACAAAGATGCACCTTGATCAAGGAGTAAGCTAGTCCGGACTGAAAAAGTGAAAGCAGGTACTCCAGAACCAGCTTTTTGGGACATTCTAACAGCGAGAAACCACGTGCTTGGGCCCACAAGCAAAATCTGTGCCACTTCATGGCGTATGTTGCGTGTGTTGCCAGTTTTCTGGCGGCAGAAAGTACTTCTGCCACTTCTTGTGAGACCCCGTGTCACATCATAGCTATGTCTCTAGGAGCCAAGCGTGTAGGTTCAATGAATGTAAGTCCGGATGGACTAATGAACCCTCCTCCTGAGATAACAGATGGGAGCTGATTGGCAAAGGAAGTGGAGGTTCCCGGGATAGCTGATGCAGAAGCGGGAACCAAATTTGCCTGGGACAGAAAGGCACTATCAAAATGAGCGTTGCCTGCTCCCTCCGAAGTTTGAGAAGAACTCTCTGTATCAACGGGAAGGAGGGAATGCATAGAGGAATCTGCCTGCCAGGAGAGGACAGCTCTCACCAGAAAACACCAGGCCCTGGATCTAGCAAGCAAAAATTGGGCAGTTTTGCGTTGGATGGGGACGCGAAAAGGTCTAATTCTGGCATGCCCCATCTGTGAAACAGATCCTCTGCCACCTCCTGTAGAAGCTCCCACTCATGGACTCTGGCCTGAGAGTGACTCAGGCTGTCTGCTACGGTATTGTCCACCCCAGGGACGTGAACTGCGATAAGGTTTGCGCCGTGCCATACTACCCACTCCCACACTATAATGGCCTCCACTGCAAAGGGACTAGGAGTAAGTGCCTCCTTGTTTGCTGAGGTAATACATCACTGCAGTATTGTGTTTGCAACAGGAGAGTACTCGGTGGGATCTCTGACTGGAAGGCTTGTAGGGTGTAAAGGACCGCCCTCATCTCCAAAATGTTGATGTGGAGATGAGATTCCTGGACTGTCCATGTGCCCTGAGACCTCACCCCGTTCAAGTGCGCGCCCCACCAGAGCCCTGAGGCATCTGTGGAGAGAGTCACCGTCGGAGACGGCACTGTGAAGGGAACCCCCGCAGAGAGGTTTCCCAGATTTAGCCACCATTGCCAGTCTCGAATCACGGCCCTCATGATCCGAACTGGCTGCTGCAGATGGTCTTGCCTTTGGTCCCACTGCACCCTTAACATCCACTGGGTTACCCGCATGTGGAGTCTTGCCATCAGGACTGTTGGAATGGCCGCAGCCATGTGTCCAAGCAGGTGAAGGACAAGTCTGGCCAGGACGGTCTTCTTCGCCGACAGGTCCCTTATGAGGGATCGAATGTGTTCCGCTCTGTCCGCGGGAAGAAAAGCTTTTCCCTTGATGGTGTCCAGAACTGCGCCTACAAACTACAGTTTCTGGGACGGTACCAGAGGAGAGTTCTTGTAGTTGATGAGGATACCCAGCAACTGAAAGAGGGTCTGGGTACGATGAATGGCTGTCAACAGTGCTTCCTTGGAGGGAGCCATGAGAAGCCAGTCGTCCAGGTACGGAAACACGTAGTGGCCTTGTCTCCTCAGAGACGCCGCTACGACCGCCATGCACTTCATAAAAACGAGAGGTGCTGATGACAGCCTGAAGGGAAGAGCTCAAAACTGATAATGGCTGCTCTGAAACTCGAAGCGCAGGAACCTCCTGTGCGCCTGAGCATTAGAGATGTGCAGGTAGGCATCCGGCATGTCCAACGACGTCAAGAAGGCGTCCCTCTTCAGCATGGGGATTAGACCCAGAAGGGTCACCATGTGGAAGCGTTTGTAGGTGACCAACAAATTGAGGTCACTGAGGTCCAAAATTGGACACAGGTCCTCTGTTTTCTTTGGAACCAGGAAGAAGTGTGAATAATAGCCTAACCCTCTCTGATTCTCTGGAATGTGCTCCAGAGCTTCCTTCTCCAGCAGCACGAGCACCTCCTGCTGTATAAGCAGGGCATGCTGACCCAAATAACGGGAAAGCAGAGGAGGCCTTGTAGGTGGGCTGCCTATGAACTCTATATAGTGGCCTTTTTTGACCAACTGTAGCACCCACCTGTCAGTGGTGATCGACCGCTACCCTGGCAGGTGGCATGCGATGCGACCCCCGACCTTCATTTCCCATTGATCCAGAAGAGGGGCGGGGGCCGGGAAAGAGTCATCCTGTGGCAGCATTAGATCCTGCAAGTTGGGCCGACTTTGCAACTCGGTGGCCTCTGCCTGAGGATGCCTTTGCCTGGGCTTTTTGAGTGAAGGAGCCCCTTTTTTGATGGCCGGAACGTGGTTATTGCCTTTATGTTTGGCCACGAAAAAGACTCTGGTTCCTGCGAAAGGAACTAAGTCGAGACCTGTACATAGCCTGAACAGATCTAACTGCCTTCCCGGCGTCTTGAAGTTTGGTGATCACCTTCTCAGAGGCTTCGCCAAACAGAACTTCACCATAGTAAGGGGCGTCCATGATATTCTTCTGGACGTCTGGGGTAAACTCCCGAAACATGGAGTGAGTGTCTCTGGAGACACACGCCTGAGGCTGCAGCTCTGGCCGAAGAGTCCGCAGAGTCGTATGCGGCTCTGAGCACCTGGGTCCCCACGTCCGAACCTGTACAGAGGAGGTTTAACAGCTCCTCCTTTTGACCACCATCAGGCATTTTTTCTACCAGGTCCTGTCCCTGCTCCCACAATGCGTTCTGGAATTGAACCATGTGGGTGAGGTAATTTAGTGACCTGATGGTGCAAGTCGCCGCCGTGTACGTGCGCCTACCCAGGACATCCAACTGTTTGGACTCTGGGTCCGGTGGCTGTGTGCTCAAGTGCTGGGGTCTCTGAGACCGGTCATGTGAGGCCGTGATGACCAGGGAATCAGCCAGAGGATGGTTCGCCAAGTACTGGTCCTCCCTTGGAGCCTTGTACAGGTGGTCAACCTTCTTCAGCACTGCCGGAGTCAAATGCGGACACTTCCACGCAGCTTTGGTGATGTCCACAAAAGTGTCCACCAAGGGTGGCACTACCACAGGCTTTGGGTCTTTCTGCCAAAGGTAGCAGGCAAGGTGTTGTCTCTCGGGGTATAGTTCTTCAGTGTCCTACTCCATATTCTCCTGGATATGCCTCATGATTTCAGCAAACGAGGGGTCATCCAGAGGAGACCTGGGAAGGTTGCGTTGGTCTGGAGAAGGGACACTGATGGGAGAAGGAGATCTGGAGTGCCCTGAGGTGTCAGATCTGGAGTCCTCCGGGGACGCGGTATACCAGCACTGTCTGGGTCTCTTAGAGCTGGGGGATCCTGAAGTGGATCTTGATGGGGGGTCTTCTCCTATCCGAAGATCTGCCCCTAGGAGGGGGTGTTAGCTCCTTGGGGGTCGATGACCGACCTACTGGCCCCCTGACTGGAAGTGAGGGTGCAGGCATTGAAGGGGTAGCCGGAGTAGGAGGAGGGTGTGTGGTGACCACATCCTTCCTGATGATGTCCCACCAAAAGGTGAAGAGCTCCTTCACCTCTGCCAGATTTAGGCCCGACGACGGGCCTGGTACTGGTGGCCTGTCGCAGGGGTCGGACGTCGGGTCCCTGGGGATCTCCCACTCTGGGAAGGGTTCCCTTGGGAGCTCGACAGTTCCGGAGTCGCCCATCTCGTCCTCGGGCTGAGTAGTATCCTCCTCTGACAACGCCTTCCACCTGACGTCGGTAGGTGGTGGTGCGGTCCTCACCCCTCTGCGATGGCTGACGTCGGTCCCCCGGCCGATGTCCATGGGGGCGAACGCCTGACCGGTGATGGGTGTCTTCCTGTAGCCGGCTCCTGGGAGTGCCTATGGTGCTTAGCCGACGTCAGGTGGGCCGACGTCAGGTCCGACGTCCATTTCAGGGATGTCAGCTCCTTAGTCTTACGCTGGAGTGGGTCCGGCCCACACGGCGGCTGGGAGACTGACCTGACGTCGGAGTTTGGGCGACGGGAGGAAGACTTGTGGTGCTCCCCAGACCTGGACGAGGCCTTAGAAGGAGTGGATGAAGCCGAAGGCCTGGAGGTCTTGATAGGCTACAGGAAGGAGGAACCACTGGACAATCTAACCTGAACCGGGGGAGGCTGAGAGTGAGCCCTAGAGGGAGAGCGGTCTGACCTTGAGCCGGAGCTGTGGAAGTCTGAGGCCTTGGAAGAGGATCTGGGCCTTGCCCTCTCCCAGTGTTTTTCCCGGTACCTATGGGTCTTCCCTGATGACTCCCCCTTGGAGGAAGGTTCCCTATCCATGGCCTTGAGTTTTTCCTCAAGAAGAAAGGCCTGAAGGGCCTTCTGGCGGTGGATCCTGGTGTGGCTGTTGAAGCCCAGCCAGAAGGAGCAGGCCTGGGTATTGTGGTCCGGACCCAGACAACGCATGCAGGCAGAGTGAGGATCCTTGAAGGGGATCTGTTTGCCGCAGGCACACTTCGATGGGTGACCTTCCAAAGAGGTGTTTGGAGAGGACATCAGATGAATCCAGTAATCAAATGAGAAGAAAGAACGTTGAAGTTCCAAGCCATCGCATGCTAGAAAGTGATCGAGAGGTCGATGCTGCGACATTGACGGCAGGAAAAGAACTGGGGATTGTGGGGGGACCGCCTCTTTATGTACTACGTCTGACGTCAGGGGGCAGGACTGATGTTGGAGGTGGTCCCCGCTGAAGACTACTAACTAGAAAATTTCCGTGGGGTCCTGGCACCTGATGGCTTCAGTCCTAATGGTGTAACCTGCTGCAAGAGCTGTATCTCGAAGTAAGATCTCCCCATGTGTATCTTGGGAGTTACTATCCTGGGGTTCTGTGTGTTTGGAGTTATCTTTATGTTTCTTACCCACTGCTGTCTCTCCTGTAGCACTGCTGGGAGGGGCAGTAGTACGTTTTTCTTTACAAGGCTTCTTTGCCGCCATCTCATTGGCGACTTGGTCAGGCTTTCTTTTTGAACCAGGCACCTCATCAGCACCTTTAGAATTTTTTTTGGTTTAGAAAGAGCTTTATCAGCCCCTTTAGAAGCCTTAATTTTAGCAGGCACTTCATCAGCAACTGAATTTATATTTTTCCATATTGATGGCACTTCATCAGCACCTTTGGTAGGCTTAGAGTTAGAAGATGCCTCATCAGTACCGTAATTAGAATTTTTATTCTTATAAGTCCAATCATCAGTAGCCTTGGGTCTTTGTTTGGGGACAGAGGAAGACTCTTCTTCAGCCATCATTCTAAGCCTTTCTGCTCTATTTCCTAAGGTCTTTGAACAAAACTTAGAGCAAAGAGAACAATAGTAGTCTGGACCTAAACACTTTAAACACAGGTCATGATGTCAGCTTTAGCCACTATTCTGCGGCACTTTAAACAATTTTTAAAACCTGTGGGTCCAACTCTGGTTTTAGGGTACAAGAAAAATCAAACCCCAATAGGGTTCTATTTAGAAAAATGTTTGGTTCCCTCACAGAACTAAACTATGGAATGCTGAGGTAAAAATTAAATAAAAACATCAAAAACTGCAGGTTCCTAGTGGAAAAGGGAACTGTGGATAAAAATAACTATATTAACTGTCAAAAAAACTTTATGCGATTACTTTTTTTAGTCTGAAAATGAAGGAGAGAACCACGGAACCGGCCGAAAATCACGGTTCCCGGGAACCGATGGGAACCGTGTAAAACCCAAAAGTAAAATACTCAGCACAGTAAAAAAGTAATAAAAAGGTCAAAAATATATCCACTAATGTGAAGGGAGCCATTTCTGTTGTTAAGAGAAAGAGCACCTCAGAGACAATGTTGCTCAGTCAGGCAGAGAAAAAATTCTGGTGCCTTCCTCAGAGCCTCTGCTCAGCACACCCACAAGCTTCTCTCTGATTGACTAATTCATAAATTCTTTACCAAACACTCCACCTCCGGTCCAGTACTACCTAGTCAGCTCACTGCAACAGTTACTGATGCTAAAGGACTCCTGGGGTGAGAAAACCCTGGAGGAGACTGTCCTCTGTTCACCATACAAGGGACTGGGTCAGGGGCTTGATTATCAGGATGGGGTGAGTTTGAGGATGGAATGCTTATGATCACTGTGGACTGAGCATTTATGAAGTCATTCTCATGTATAACTGTGCCGGGGCACTGTGAACACTGAGGAGGCTATCAGACCCAGCATGTCCTGCATGGAGTGTGCCTGAACAGATCTGCACTCCATTATGTTGTGTGCCATCTGAAGGATGGCCTGCCTCCTGCTCTGTGGAAGTAAGTCCTGGGCCTTGGTAGTGTCCAGAAGGGCTTCTATGAACAGGAGTTGCTAAGAAGGCTGAAGCTGAGACTTCTCTAGGTTCAACAGAACTCCCATGGAGATAAGGAAGTGAGGGGCTGTAGCCACTGCTAGTTCCATCTCTTGCTTAGATGAACTGGCTATCAGCCAGTCATCCAGATAAGAGTAAACTTATAGTCCTAGTTTTCTCAGGTACACCATGAGTATGGCAAAGCACTTTGTAAAGACTTGAGGTGCCAAGGATAGCCCAAAGAGCAGGACTCTGAAATGATAATGCTGTCCCAGCACAACGAATCAAAGGTATCTGTGGTGACTGGGGTGTGCCAGAATATGCTGATAAGCATCCTGCATATCTAGGGAGGCTAACCAATCCAGAAGCTCCCGGAAGGGAAGCAGAATCCCAGAGAAACCATCTTGAATTCCTCTTTATCCATGAATTTGTTTAGATTTCTGTTGTTGAGAATGGGGTGCATGCCCCCTGATTTCTTCAGTCCGAGAAAGTAGTGGGAGTAGAAGCCACTGTCGTGCACTGACTCTGCCACTACCTCCACTGCCCTTTTGCTCAGAAGGCCCACAATCTTCTGCACTAGAAGCTTTGACATGTAGACTGACTATGAGGTTGCCTTCTGGGCAGATAGTCGGGGGGGGGATTTCTGTAAAGTTTAGAGTATCTCTCCTGGATTATCCTGAGAAGCCATTTGTCCATGGTGATGGACTCACATTAACGGTAAAACTGGATCAAGCGCCCTCCTACTAGACAGGAGAGGTCTGCCTTCGGCAGCTGAGGCAAGACTGGGGCCAGAACTTCCCAGAGTGGCACGTGGTACTAGGTGGTTTCAGTGCCTGCCCTTCTTGCTGCACCTTCTTTTGTGGTTGGGGAGGCTGAGATTTGTTTTGAGTTCCCTAACTTTTCCTCGAAAGGACTGTTATGAAAGAAACTTTGTCCTTTCCCTCTTTGAGGATTAGCAGAGACTGGCAGAGCAGTCTTTCTAGCCATTTTAGTTTTCTGAGAGGCTTCCAGGGACTTCTCCATCTTCTGTCCAGACAGATAAGTGCCATCAAATGGAACATTCATAACCTGCTGCTGGACATCTTGTGAAAATCTGGAAGTATAAGTCAGGAGTGCCTTCTGATACAAATGCCACCAGCAGCAGAGTGAGAAGCAGTGTCAAAGGAATCCATGGCTGCTTTATGCTGATGACTGTTAGATTCAATGCCATGAGTAGCAGTTTCCAGTATATTCCGTTTAGTCTCAAGAGATATGTTCGTTTTTTCCAATTTTTTTTTGTCTCTACACTCCTGGCAAGGTAATTCCCTGACTTAGTGTCTCTGTGCCCATTACTGGCATTACCAAGCAGCTGCCAAGACCTAAGCCCACAGCTCCCCTCTCCCGCAGTGGGGCCCCCAAAGGGGAGACTGAGATTAGCAAGTTCAGTCTCGGGGCAGGCTGAGGCGTCATTCAGCATGAGGTTGGAGGACTTCATGCTGCTGCAGGCATGCAGGGTTCCCCACTTAACATTCCCCCAAGGTGTGGAGGTGCAATGACGTCAGCACATGGGCATGCATACTCTGAAATTACTGGCAGAGCAGGTTGAAGGATTGTTCTCTCCAACAGATTCTTTGCTAGAAAAAAAAGAGTTCAAGTTTAACTTCTTGCATGACAAATGTAAGTCCAGAATAGTTTGTGTCTTATTTAATTGTGTAGTGGGACAGATAACTTGTGCATTTTGACAGAGATTGTACTTAATTTCATGGAGGTCCTAAAATTCTGTTAACTATTTGCACTTTTCATGTTTTTTGCACTCTATTACTGTGCGCACTTTAAAAAGATGTGTGTGTTGTTGCTTTGCACTTAATGGGTCGTTGATGCAGACCAATGGTTTTAACGTTTTTATTAGTGATGTCATAGCTACGGTGTATATAAGGATGGGTGGTTTAGTTTTTCATCAGCCTTTGAGAAAGGATATTTTATCCGAAACGCGTCAGGCAATATGTGTTGTTTTTTTACTTAATAAAAGTTCTTAATTTACTTGAAGCGCCCTGGTGGTATTTGAAGATGGGTGAGAGTGCTCCAGTTTTTGGTTTGCATATGTGATTTGTTTTAACTGTAGAGCACCATGTTTCCTTGCGCACACTTTTTGAGAAGAAATATTTAGAAAAATGCCCTTAGCAGCTTGCAGTTCTTGCACCCTGGGTAGCAGAAGTGAAAGCTCACTTACCCATAGTGTCTATCTTGCTCAACTCCTTGTTAGTGGGGTCCACAGCGACGACCTGAGGCACAATTGCTTTGTCATTCTCAGCGACAATAAATGAAAATTACGTACCTACCATAATTATGATCTTTCTGTGTATCTTCACCATTCATCACATATGGGTACTCGGCCCGAGGTCAGGACCCTGCGGGGTTTGTTTTTTTTTGGTAGGTGGAGCTGACATGCTGTTGGCGCTGCCCTCAAGGCCGACGTTCTATGTGGCACTCGCGGGTTGGCCATTAGGCACCGTCAACTCTGCCTGCCTGTCAATTCTGAGTTGCCAGAGAGGTGAGGAAAAAAGAGGGTTGGGAGGGTTGGACAAGAAAGTCCAAGGGACAGAAAAAGGAAAAGATATAAAAACAAAAGGAGAAATAAATGACTGAGAGGACAGAGCAGGAGAAAAATTGAAATGCTAGGGAGATTGGGAAGGGGGCCGCAATCTCTGGAAACAGAAAAGGGCGGGAGTTAGGGAGGGATAGGGAATTAATGAAACAAAAAAGTTTAGGATGGGGGGAAAAACACCAGTAACCTGCTGGGTTCTGCCCTGTCTCTAGATTATATAGGGACTGCCAGGAGTAGCCAAGAGGCTTAATCACCAGAATTCAAGGCACAGAATCACTGGCAAAAGAAACTCCCTTAAGGCAGAAAACTTTTTTTTTTCAAAGAGACAGGGAACAGAGGTTCTACCCCCCTCTCACATGAAAATAAATTTTTAGTAGGGATAAATCTACTTTAGAACATGTCCAGCGGACAAGCAAACTGAGGCTTGAAGAGAAAAAAGAAGGAGGCGAGGATGGAGGGCATCCGCCCACTCCCACTCCACAGGAGTGGAGCCAGATCACTAGAGAGGGAATGCTGCCCCATCCTCACCACTCTCCCCCCCAAATATACCATCCCACCATGTGCCCCAGATTACCCCCCCCCGACAAAGACAGGGGATGGGGCAAAAGGAAAGGCACAGAGAGGGAGGGGGATCCAGAGACTGAGGCCCCAGGGGGATGGCGGGTGGGGTTGTGATGAATGGTGAAGATACACAGAAAGATCATAATTATGGTAGGTACGTAATTTTCATATCTTATCTGTGTCAATCTTCACCATTCATCACATATGGGTGAGTGCCGAGCCCCCCCAAGGAGGTTTTAAAAAACCCTAAAGGACAGAGTCCCTTAGCTCTCACTGGGTGACACACTAAGAGGGAAGGAGGACCTCCTGGGCCTGGAGAGGCCCAAGAGTGGGGAGAATGAGACAGGGACCCCCTGGAGGGGGAAGAAAGTTGCCCCGACAGACACCGCCTCACCCTGCGGGAGAAGAGATAGGTCCTCTGGTACATGGAGTTAACCACCCTACGCCGGGCCAAGGGTGACAACCGGGAGAGACGCAGCCATGCCACCCACCTAGTGCAGATCACTGTCCCTATTACCCTGGTAGCTACCTCATTGGCATCATACGACGCCCTTGCTTGGTGCCTTGCTAGCTCCAGGCCATGCGCAGAGAGTGCAATGGCTTGTCTGGTTTGCTCTGTGTCAGGCAATGAGGCTAGGAGCTAACCCAGCCTGGACCACAAGAACCTGTCATAGGCTGCAAAGTGGGCCTGATGTGTGGAAATAGAAAGCAGCAACCATGCCAAGTAGAAAGTCCTCCTACCCCAGAAGTTAAAATCCGAGGAGTCTTGATCTAGGGGCCAGTCATGGTGCAGGGCGTGAAGCCCATCGGGAGTGTCCAGCTGCATCAATCCTGACTGAGGATGAGGCATGGAACCTGGAGACTCCGGGGGGGGGGCACAATAGCGCTGGCAGAGATCCCTAGGGGCAGAAACTCCAGAAAAGGGTTTCTGCCAGGAACGCAATGATGCCTCCCTAAAGGGAGCAGGCCGGGGGGCACCACAAGGGTGACCTCACTGAAGTCGCCCAAAAAGGCGTGTGCCAAGTGCTCCAGATTGCTCTGAGTGGTAGGAGAGAGATGCAGGTCCTCCAGCATCCTCACAAGGAATCGTTGATACTCCGTGAGATCAGCAGCTGGGGAGATGTGGACAGAAGGCTCCTCTCCCCCAGAAGAGGGGGATGAAGAGTTAGAGGACCTCAACCATTCAGAGGGTGGCTGCTCATGGGGAGGTTGAAAAACCTGTCTGTCCATTGCCCTGACGTAAGTGGGAAAGTGAGAAGCAATGGCTCTAAACTGCTCCCAGGAGAGAGGCCCACTAGGACCAAGGATGCCTGGGAGTGCAGGAGAGTGTGGCAAAGGGATGGGGTCAGAGCTGAGAAGATAAGTCAGCTGACTTCCGCCTGGGCTAGGGAGCAGACCAGAAGTGCCAGAAGATGAAGGTGCTCCAGAAGACTCCACAGCTGACAACTGAACAACCATTTCGGAACTGCCTTGGCTGCACCCGGAAGAATCCCCCCTATGAGGCGACCGGGGCCTTATAGGTCCAGAAGGACGGTCACCTACCTCAAAAAAACGGGGCTCTCTCAAAGAAAGCAAAGGGGAAGAGTGGAGATCCGCACTGTGGCTTCTTCCAGAGCCCGGACGGGCCCCCGAAAAAGTCCTCTGTGCAGACCCCATGCCCCTTGACCCCTCGGAATCCGAGAATGCCCTCCTCCTCAAGATGGTCAGCCTAGGTAACTGACAGCCCTGGTTAGCACCCGAAGGAGCTATCCAAGGCACAGTACCCTCCTGTCTCGTAGGTGCTCTGATCAGCCCCAAAGTTGGGCGATCCAGGCACAACACATGAGGGGGTACCAACGCTGAGGGGTCAGCGAATCCTCCAAAGCTAGGCTGCAGTGCAATGGTGGCATGCTCTACTGTGCACCGATCAGCGCCCCTGACCCCAGCCTCAGAAGTCACCGGCCACTCCTCAGAGGGGGGCTGACTCTGGTCTATCGAAGACACCACAAGGCAACCCACACTAGCAACTAGTTCCAAGGAGCCAGATTGTTCATCTGACTCAGAGTCCGACTCCTCCTCCAAAGAGGTGGAGGCCAAGGCCCTGTGCTAAACCGTAGGTGGGTGCCTTTCACCACCATATCAAACAGGGTGCCAGAAATGGAGACTGTGCCCGAGCCAGTGCCAGTGTCCTCCGCAGCACCATGAACGGTGGCCGAAGAGGACACGGCTCCAGCCCGAACAGCAGCCTTAGAGTTGGAACCTGCCATGGCATCAGCAAGTGGTGCTGAGGGCAGAGACAGCACCGATGATGGCTCCCATGGCACTTACGGTGTCATGGATGTCACCGAAGTCAGAAACCCCCACAGCGCTGCGAATGGCGCCAAGAGCAGATATGGCACCGACGACAGCTCTGATAGCTCCGTCTGAACACCCCACGGCGCAATGCCCATGCCCGGTGCCGCGAACAGCTCCAGAAATGAACACGGCGCCATGCTCAACGTGAGGAGAAGAAAGGGATGGCACTGTAGAGACTCCCACAGCACTGCTAGCAGTATCGGCACCAGTTTGGCACCGACAGCAGCCACAGTGCCGCGTGATGGACCGGCATCAGTGACGACTCCGCCAGGGCCCAGAGCACCGAGGACAGCGCCAAGCCAGGCCTTGCGAACCGCGGGTCTGACACCTGGGAAGCCTTTGTCCCTGAAGGGGCGATTGCCATAGTGGTGCCTCAAGTCCGCCCTCCGAATGGAGTGAACTGGGCCTCCTGCACCACGGGAGAAGTCTCAGCCACGGCTAGGCTACTAGAAGCTGAAGCTCCCTCCTCCTCAGTCCACACAGAACCAGAAGGGGACCCAGAGGAAAGGCCGAGAGAGCGTGGCTTGGCCCGAGTGCGCACCTGACCCCTGAAAGTTGGCAGAGCTCGCCTTACTTTCCATGCGCACTGTTCGATGACCCAGTGGTCCATGGAGAAGCAGGCATCGCATTAATCCATGTCGTGAAGCGGGCCAAGACACGAAAGGCAACGGTCGTGTTGGTCAGTGACGGAAAATTTTGGGCCGCATGGGCACCATCGCATGGGGGGGGGGTGACCAATCTTTGAAGTCTTCTTGCCCTCCAACCTAGACATGACCTTCGGAAAAAATACAAAACAAGACTCGACGTTGCTGGAAAATAGTAATATGGAAAGATCTTACTGGTAACGTCGAGTGCCTAGCAGAACTGGCAGGAGGAACCGACGGACTTGGCGTCGAAATTTCTGATGAGCATGAACTACTACACAGGTAGGCCAAACTCAAAGCTGGAGAAAGTGGCCCACGAGGTGACCTCGACGGCATGAGATGAAGAACTGGCAGGCAGGTGGAGTCAACGGCGCCTAACAGCCAACCCGTGAGCGCCACGTTCTCGAGGGCGGCGCTGACTGAGCGTCGGCTCCACCTACCAAAAAAAAAAAAAAAAAGCTCCCACGGGATCATATGTGATGAATGGTGTGAATGGTGACGATTGACACAGATAAGATCAATAGCATCAGCTATAGGCTGAGAGACATACATTGGTCTTTCAAAAGGGTCAGTGTATTTTCTATCTATCTGCCTACAGACAGAATGGACTAGAAGCAGATCTATTACAACTGCTTCCAATAGGGTCTCGAATACTGGAGGAATGGGGGAACCAAACTGACTGGCACAGTAAAGACATTTAACCACTGAAGGTAGAGACGCTTACCTAGGTCAATAGTTGAAGGCTCAAAATCAAGTGCAGAATGCATATATTTTAGCAAAGCCTGAAAAGAAAAATTCTCCTATAGAAAAGGAGAAGGGTCTGGGTCTGAAGAGTCCAGAATATAGAAGGAATCATCATCACCATCCTCAGAAATGAGTTCAGGGTCAGACTCATCCACCCCTCCCCAAGGAGAATCAGGTGGGGGAGTGGATCACAAGTTTCTCAATCCAGAACGAGGCCTAGGCAACACCAGTGACACCAGCTCCATTTTACAAGTAGCCAGCATTAGAGGCAGCACTGCAAACAGAACTGAATCTACTCCAGTAGGTCTCCCGGCACCAAGGGTGTTGCTGATGCCGGCACAGAAAAAGGCCCCGAGTGGCCTAACCCCAGCACCGATGATCTGGCTGGCACCAAAGTGACTGGCAAAGGCACTGCAGCCAGTCCAATTGCAGTGACACAGAATGGAGGGGTGGCCAGTGGGACAAGAGTCAGTGGCATGGTCACCAACAAGGAACCTGGGTCTGTTGTCAGAGCCAAACGCAATACCAGGCTTGAAGGCCACACCTGCAGCTTCAATGCCACCAGCCCCAAAGGGCCAGGGGCTGGTTCTGCAGGCAAAGGCAAAAGAGCCAGTGTCCCCACTAATAGACAGGGAGGGACTCCAGGCCCAAGACCTCAACCTCCTATGAACAGAAACCCCTGGTGGTGTCGACAGCACCAGTGAGGGCCTTCTGCTCCGGGACATTGAGGACCTTGTGGCAGACCTCACAGAGGGCGACCTCAAGCAATGCCATTTCTTCCCCTTCCTACAGGAAGAGGCGGAACTCGAGGCATAGCAGTGCTACAACCCCAAGTGGGATAAGGGACAGACCATCTTCTTTTTGTGCTTCTGGGAGGACTGTCCTTCCTCCCAGGCACAGGACCACCCATCTTTAGAACTCTCCTTCGTAGGGGGAAGTGGAAATGACATAGCCCCGCTGCCAAAGCAGCTTGCCTGAAGAGGTTTCCATGATTATCGACAGTTGATTCGGCAGGACTATGAGAGGCTGAGAGAAGTATTTTTTGTGAATTCACAAAAATGATACAAAAATTAAATTACAAACTCTTCAACTTTAAACGCTAAAAAGTGAGAAGAATGGAATGCTGTTGTCATATGGACATGAAGTTCTCACTTCCAGTGGGTGAGTGATGTCATCACTAAATTGCACTCGACAGTGGGAAAAATGGAACTGGGGCAGCTGAGGACTGGTGTTGAGGTGAGCCATGCAGCATGAGCCAGTCTCGTGCTGCCACTCACGCTCACAGCTTGCCTCGGCACCAGCCCTCCTGAAGTCCTGCTTTGAGGAAGACTCTAGAAGGCTTTCAAGTAAGATCTCTGAGTCTGTTCCAGAGGGTGTATTCATACTTGAGATTTGGTATTGGCAGCTCACCACTCTGAGGCCCACAGTAGCAGAGGTGAACACCCTTTTTCTCATAATGTTAATTCTGTGAGTCCGCCTGTAAGAGGACTGCACAGCAAATTTCTTCAGAGCAATTGACTTGTAACCGATAGCTGTTATGACAATAGCATCTGCTACAGGCCAAGTATAGTAGACCGATTTGATCCGTGGTGCCATGAACGTTTTATCCACGAGCCAGGGAACTACCAGAATGGATGCAGGCTTACTTCATGCTGTCTCTGTTAGAGTCCCCAGAGCAGGTTGGATGTGGGCACCAAGGATACAGGGAGTGAGGGTGTATTAACGTTCTCCATCTGTTTATTTATATACTAATCTACATCCACTGCATTGAAGATCAGAGCTTTGTGCATCTTCTTCAGCAGTAACTGGAAAGAGAGATCCTCCTGAGAAACTTGCATTGACTGGGCAGGTGGAATTGTGTTTGGAACAGGACACACCTCATAATCCTCTTGTCTCGTCATCCATGAGATTTGGATTATATTTTGTTCTTTGTCTAGTAAAGAGTGAGACACCAGAGGCTCTAGAACTGGTGCTAAGCTTGGTTCTGGGGGAATAATCCCACACTGCACCGAGGTCTGTCCCAGTACCAGGTCCCGGCATCAAGGGCAGCCTCAGCATCATCAATGGTGCTGGCACTGAGGACAGCATGGGCCTCATGGATGCACCGGCAATGAGGGATCAAAGCACAGAGATGCCCTGGGCACCCCCTATTGGTACTGTGGTGCGGAGGGGCCGTTGTTTCATAAGAACTGTTTATGAGCTGCTTATCCATGAGATCCCCTAAAGGCAGTGGTTGTGATGGAGACAAATGTACCTACACCACAAGTGTGAAGAAGGCAAGTGTAGTATCCTCATTCAGCAAGGGCAGAGATGGAGTGCCACTTAAGGATCTGAGCTGGAGGTGCTAGGACCCAGCAGGAGCAAATCTTTTGGCCAGGGAGCTGGCAATTGCTATAGCACCTGCACAACACCGAGTTGTGAAAAGCACCTACCAATAAACGTTGCCAGCTTACTCATCTACCTGAAGTCTGTTGGCCAGAGAGAAAGCAAGGAGCGGGAGAAAACAAGTAGGTGCATAGCAAAAGGATATAAGAGAGAAACAACTAAATAAAAACTGACTACCAACCAGAGATGACAGAATGTATGAGGGCATACCCGTCTCCAAGAATAGGGGAGTATAAATGTGGGTATGCTCTGGACCCCTTTAAGGGGCTAGTGGTAGTCAAATTAAATAAGCCAGAGAATCAAAAAATAAAAGTGCAGCAGCCCACTATCTAGCAAGAAGCTTGTTAGTGGGCCAGCCCATCGGTGCAGCGGTTGGATTTCCGCTCGTGATGCCAGTGACCTGGGTTCGGGAACGGACTCGGGTCTTCGGAAGGCCGGCCGGGGGGAGAAGGATTAAGTATCCCTAGGACTGCTCTCCTTCTCCGGGGGGAAGCCACGATCGCACAGGAGCGACATCTGGCAGAGGCCGGGTTGCCGCCCTGTATGCGACGTGAAATCAATGCTCTCTGGAGCGGAACAGACACAGGCATCATTGCACGTCTCCACCCCAGATTACAGGGGAAGGAAAAAGCACGGCGGGACCCCTGTCTCAGTGAAGCCCTTCCCAGGACTTCAATTAGCTTTTGCCGCCAGAAGCTCTCCCAACTAGATACTAACCCGAGGCACCGAATGCTGGAGACCAGTACCACGGCCCCGCCCTCCGGGGGGTAATCCGGGGGTGACCGGGAGAGCAACGGCAATGGGCAGTAGGTGGGAGTCCTGCGGGCCGTGACCAGGGCCGAAATTCAACAGAAGGGTCCTGCCAGGGAAAAAGCAGAATAAACATAAAAAAAAAAAAAAAAAAAGAAGAAGCTTGTTAGCATGGATGACACATGACATGTCATGGTGGGCAGCACCCCTTAATGGAGCAGTGAAGGTTCTGGATGAGTTGAAAATGGTGTAAAGAAAATACAACCTCATTTAAAATGAGCTAGACCAGAGGTCTGTGTTGTGTCCCAGTTAATATTCTGGCAGAAAACAGCCTGGCAAGGTGTCTACAGCACATTGCCAGGCAGTGTGAAGACATGTTGTCTCTACAAAAAAAAAAAAAAGAGAGAGAAAACAGGCAAGCTGCTGACCCCAGAAAAGAAGCAAGCAATCCTGGCCCCTCAAATGTGCACGCTGTGATCACCTGGAGGGCATAAGATGAAAGCTACCCGATCAAGTTCAGGGTAGCCCAAGACATAGCCTCTGCCTCTCTTACTCCCTCTGCTTCTGCCTTGCTAATAGCAGAGGCCCCTGATGCCAGAAAACATAGAGCAAGAGTGAGAGAAAAGAGCAACCAGTCAGTATTAGAAATAGTGACAACTGCACCAGCAGAGCAACTGACACCCCTTCTCCTGTGAAACAAAATAGGGATTCGCCTCATCACATGAGGTTTCCTGTATGTAAGATGCCTTTAAGGAACCTCTGGTTGACTCACATTTTATTATGTTGCTTGCACGCATGTGCAAGAAACATAGTGCCATCATCCGAGTTTTTGGAGGTGTGGCACCCGTCTTCCAATTCAGTCAGTGTGCTGCAGGTGCGGCCCTAGTTCCTCAATCACTGCTGCAGATGTCTATGACAGCAGTTGAAAATGCAGTGGTCATACAGTTGAAAGGGAGAGCTCAATTTCAGTGAGCAGAGCTCTCCCCCACACACACACGCAAGCATGCATACTGCGTGCTGATCGCTCCCCCACGCACACACTGTATGGCCGGACGGGGTGCCCAATCCTCGCCGGCTCCACACCCCCCACAAAAGCTGTCCAGGTACCACGCTGGGAGCCTACCCCAGCTTGGCAAAAACTGTTATAGCCGACGGGGGTGCCCAATCCCCCCTGGCTCCATGGCTGCATGCTCCCTCCCCCAAAAGCTTTCCAGGTGCCACGCTGGGAGCCCACCCCAGCGTGGCAAAGCTTGTTATAGCTAACGGGAGTGCTCAATCCCCTGCCAGCTCCACGGCTGCACGCCCCCCCCCCAAAAGCTTTCCAGGTGCCATGCTGGGAGCTCACTCCAGCATGGCAAAGCTTGTTACGACCGATGGGGTGCCCAATCCCCGTCGGCTCCAGCTCCCCAAACAGCCTTTCTAGCTGGCAAATGTCCGCATCATCTTAATAAAAAAAAACAGCCTGTAAACAAAAAGATCCTCGTAGTCTCCCTGCCCCCCACAACCCGCACCCACCCACTCGCACCCTGCCTCCCCACCCCCATATTTACCTGCGGAGTCCGCCACGACGATCTTGAGTGGACGGGAACGTTGCACTCTTCAAAGCCGACCGCGAACTGAGGAAATGCGGTAAGCTGTATAATGGAATAAATAGGGTTTTTTCAACTTTGTTGCATATCTCAGGCATTTTTGGGAATTTTAGGCCCAAATTTTCAATATGGGATTTTTAGGACCCCTGCTCATGAATTCTTGCACTGTCATGGCGTTAATCGGGCCCGAAGGGTGATTTCTACAGTCACTGCGGAAATCACCTTTCGGGACCAGTTAAGAAACAACACTGCCAGTGTTCATAATGAGCTCTCAAAAGTCTATGTTGAAAATTTGGTGAAAAATTCTAAATGACTTGTTTTATGTTGTGCAGTTCCTACGACGTCAGTAGTTCGTGAATTTTCAATATTTTCACTCCGGATTTTCAACATTACCATTTTACCATACCTCCTTTTGAGCAGTACAGATGGCATTTTTCACATCTCACCAAAAATGTGTTTCCGCCAAGGTAGCGCACAATGGTGCAGTCGGTGTGCAAAATCAATGTATGGGACTCATTGAGAAAATCACAGTGACACTGTTCATGAGCAGAGGTCTTAAAATGGCTATGTTGAAAATTTGGTGAAAAAATTCCTAAAAATGACTGTTTTACGAGCGTGCGTTGCGCAGTTCCTACGTACGCTCGTAAATTCATGAATTTTCAATATTTTCACTCCAGATTTTCTACATTGCCTTTTTACCACACCTCCTTATGAGCAGTACAGCTGTCATTTTTCACATCTTGCCCAAAATGTGTTTCCGCCCATGTAGCACACAATGGCGCAGTCGGTGAGTGAAATCAATGTTTGTGACAGAGTAAGAAAATCACAGTGACACTGTTCATGAGCAGAGGTCTTAAAATGGCTATGTTGAAAATTTGGTGAAAAAATTCCCTTCAGCCGTTCTGCAATGATACTAATGAAGACCCTGCAGCACCCCACTGGTCACCCCCTCTCCCTAGACTGCACCCCATTTACCACCACTCACTGCCTGCTGTCTGTTAGCCAGTTTCTAACCCAGTTTACCACCCTTTCCCCCATGCCCAGCCTACCCAGCTAGTTTATCAGCCTCCTATGTGGGATGGTGTCAAAGGCTTTGCTGAAATCAAGGTAAGCATTGTCCACTGCCCCACCCTGATTTACTTCCTTTGTCACCCTTTCAAAGAAATCAACCAGATTTGTTTGACATGATGTCCCCACTGTGAATCCATGTTGTCTATGGTCCTGGGCTCCGATGGCTTCTAGATGCCCCACTATCCTTTCTTTAAGCAATGCCTCCATGATCTTCCTCACTACTGAGGTGAGGCTGAATGGCCTATTGTTCCCTGCTTCCTCCCTGCTGCCGGACTTGTGTAGAGGGACCACATGTGCCCTCCTCCAATTCACTCATGTTGAATGACTCAGTGAACACGGCTGCCAGAGGTACTGCTATCTCCCTTCTCAGTTCACTTAATATCCTTGGGCGTATGCCATCTGGTTCCATCACTTTGTCCACCTTCAATTTAGTGAGCTTCTGCAGGACTCTTTTGCCTTTGAATGGACTATTGTCCACCTCTTCACCTTCTTGGCAACTGCTGTACTGCTGTGGCCCTTGCCCCTCCCACTCTGTGAATACTGAGCACAAAGACACAGTGGATGACTTGGGAGGAAGGCAAGGAACTATCACTTCCAAACACCTAAACAGCACATACAAGCAAGCAACATTCGGCATTGACAAATGCTTGTTAGTTAGGTGACAGGAACACTGAAAGTGGTACTATCAAATGGAATTTTGTTGAGTCAGGCACCTCAAGGGTGCGGTGTTACATATAGCAACTAACAGGGATATATCCAAAGAGAGAGGCTCTACCTTGAGTTGGGGGCAATAGTTGGTACAAAAGGAAAAACTTTTTTTTTTGGATTCATGTTTTGTTATATTTTTTGTATCCCTTTGACAAAAGTCCAGTCTCATCAGAGAAGGTAGGGTAAGGAAGTCAGTAAGAGAAAAGGCTGGAGAGCTCGCTCCAGACAGTAGTGCATTAGCATCCAGCAGCATGACCTGCCCAGAGGCGCTGGCTCTTCTCAGAGATGGGGGGGGAATGGTATCTGGGTTGTGGTAATTCATGGGGAAGATGCTCTGGAAGATCACCAGTTATGGTATGAATGTAACTTTCAAATCTGCCTCAGGATCAGTCTTCTCCATGGAGTCCCACTTGTGGGTCCAGAGTACCAGGCTTCCCCTTAATATGAGGGAGAAGCCTGCTCACGCTGATCCTGTATCTAGCAGCAGCCCTCTGCATAGGGGAGAACACATGAGGGCTGGGGCTACTGTGGGTTCTGAGGGACTGACAACTGGTCTGGCTGTGGCAGTGGATCTTGGGGTCAAAAAGTGGGAGGTTTCCCCAATAACTGCCATCTCACTTGCAGGAAAAAAAGTGTGCCCCCTTGTAATGGGAAATGAGCACCTTTCACCAACTTAGTGGTGACAGTTGTGAGAGAAAGCCAAGACATTTGGCTGATACAGAAGGCAGTGCCCATGGCTCTAGAGGCCACCTCACTGGCATCATAACATGTTCTCGATTGGTTCCATGCAGCCTCTAAGCCCCAGTGGCAGTGGCCATGGCCAGTCTAGCAACCACACTTTCAGGCATGGCAGAGTGCAGAGGATGCATCTTCAGCCACAGAGCTGGTAAACAGCCACATGGCAAAAGGAAGGAATTCTCAGGTGTATGTAGAGCTGTAAGGCTGAACAGCCCAAAGGAGTTGAGATGTGTACATCTCCCTAGGCACCCCTTAAGGTAGTAGACTGACAGCACAGATGGCATAAGACAAGAGCAAGGGCATACCAACCAAGGGATAATCTGACATAGCAGGAAGAAAAAAACATCAGAGAAAAAGACCTGATTCTCCTGCAACAACATGGATGTATTCTGTATAGGACCAAGTGTACCTGGTGCAAACGGCATGCTGACCATCCGGCGAAACCCTGACCATGAAATCCCTCACAGCGACAATCTCAACAGTTCGATTGTGGCACAGAGACCTAATGAGTACCCTTACACCGACTTTGCCCCCCTCCCCCAGATAACTCCAACGTGGAGCTGGTAATCAAAGAATGACAAACCCCAGAATGAAGGAACAAAAAGCAGATCTGTGGCTGGCCCTTTGACTATGAGGTCTGCCCCAGGCTGAAATGCAACCGCCTCAGAGGAGGAAACGGAAGAGCTGCTCCAGAGCTTTGGAGTAAAGATCAACAATTTAACAGTGGCAGAGCTAGCAGAAAAATTTTAAGCCCTAATGAATAAGGTAACAAGCAGTTTGGAGAATGTTAAAATGGAGACCATGGAAGTGAAGAAATGCTCTGAGGTGGCTCTGAGTGTCATGGCTAACCTGATAAAAGAAAACAATCATCTTAAATCACACTGGAATCCCTCAAAAATATATGGCTAGTCGGCATGCCAGACACAAGTGAGGAAGATCACCGACCAATGTTCCTTAAAGACTGGTCAGAACAACAATTTGGAGACCCAGTCACTGAGAGATCACTTAGCATTCAAAAAGCTTACAAGGTGGTGGTCCAAGGCAAGCCGGATAACTCTGAGACACCAAGGGCCACAGTGATGGTCTCAGATGGAGTGGTACCAAGGAACTTCATACTGGCACTTGCAAGGCAGAAAAAACCCTACTACAAGATAGTTACCAAGTTCATCTGTACCCCAACCTCAGTTATGCAACAAAACAAACAAAAAGCTTTGATGGGGTAAGGGCGATCTTAAGAGAAACTGACATATCCCGTGGAATAGTGTTCCCCACCAGATTGCATATAACTTACTAGGGAAAAGTTTTCATGTTCTCCGACCCAGTCAAAGCACTCAAATAGGCCCAACATGCGCCACCGAGACCATGGAGAGCCACCCTGATACAATCAGAGTCGGAAGACGAGGAGGACAGCAAAACCTGATTAAAATTGACAGCTTCCAAGGTTTGCCTAAAAAACTTTGATATTTACAGACAGACAGACCCTAAGGTGTTTGAATGACTTTTTTTTTCCATTTACTCAGCATTCTAATTAACCAGGAGCAGTACAGGCTATTCAGACATTACACAAACAGATACATATTCAGGCACTAAACTGATATTTCAGATGGGTTGTTCTAAATAATACTGGACTTTAGAGTTCTGATGGATGAGCAAGTTAATAGGGGCAATGTTTTGTTCCATTTGGTTATAAACATTACAAGCTCAATTTTCAAAGGGTGACACAGGGCTTTCACAAAGCCCTGCTTCAAACCCTGTCTTTGGCGCAGCTATGCCAATCACCTGTGCCACAACTGTGCCTAATTTGGGTAGGTCGGGCACAGTTGCAACACTTTACCCAATTTAGGGCAGCTTGCACCAACCCTTTAGTGCGAGACCCATAAAAGGGTCCCCAGGATTGCCACAAGCAAGATCAGAAAAAGTTGGTCTAACTTGTGACAACTGGTGCAGGGAATCTAAAATCCAGATCGTCGGCTGGGTGACTGCTGTAAGCCCCATGCGCCATATCTTCAGCGTACCCAGGGCTTGCAGCAAACGAGGGGCCTTTGAAAATCAAGCCCTATATGTTTTTCTTGTTCACCTATATCAGCAGCAATCCCAGACTGTGTTAAGCCATGTTAAGGCAGAATTAGTACAGGGCCATAGTCCCTCCTCGAGGTATGACTTTTTGGTATCAAATTTGGAAATGCATGACTTTCTCACCTTCCTTTTTTAAGAACCAGAGACTTTGAAAAGCTGTTGACATTAATAATCTGATTATTTTTCATGCGGTTTGTGGCCTCACTTAACACAGTTTCTACTATGTGTTTTAACTTGAGGGTAATGATAGAATTTCATGTATTAGTTCTTATGGCTATAGAATGTTTCATATGGAATGTATTAAGAGGACTAATATCCTCAGTGCTACATCTGTATTTGTTTTTCTTATGCACTAGATCAGCTGACTGCTGTATGTCAGCTGATAAAACAATAAACATACAGTTTAAAAAAAAAGAAAGAAAAAGGCGGCAGGGAGCTGCCTTCCCTCACTTCTTTTTTTTTGGGGGGGGTGAGGGTTGACATGAAGGCCATAAAGTAAACCCTCACCCCAGTTTTGAGATTTTTTTTCTTTTATGGTAGTGGGCACCAACAAGGGGTTCCCAACCCTTTTAATTTTTTTAAACAACTACTCCATGAGGAGTACAACTGGTCAGATGTCATGGCACTCGATGCTGCTGGCCAGCACTATCAGCGTAAGCTGTCCAGAGGTCCTTGCTCTGCTAGAGAGGAGATGGTGGGCAGGTGTGGTAATCAATGACGAAGATGTTCTAAAAGATCAACAGTTATGGTAAGTACGTAACTCTCGTATCTTCGTATCTTCACTATTAAAGAGCTAGTGGAGCCAAAACAGGCAGACAGTAAAATTATACACATTTTAAGTAGTAGTCAGTTGTAACTTTTTATTTCTGAAGTATTTTTCTTTATCCTTTTGCTCGTCAGAAAGTATTCTATGTGATAATATTGTGCTGGATGTGTGGAACAGTTTTAAGCCTGGCAGCTGACATACCTGACTCTACTGCCCCACACTACATCATCAGCATTATGATCTCACTGACTGTGACATCATAGGTGGATGACCTGGCAGTCACTCACTTGCTTTTCCTAAGTAGCAGTGATGTCACGGTCAGTGAGGTCACAATGCTGATGATATAGTGTGGGGCAGTACAGCAAGATATATCAGCTGCCAGGCTAAGACTTGTTCCATACATCACACCTACTAACATCAGGTAAACGATCTTCTAATTAAACAAAGGGAAAAGAAAAAGCACCTCACATATAAAAGGTAATGGATGTCTGCTTTTAAAATCTAATATTAGTTTTAGGCAGTGCAGTAGCCCTTTAATTCCCTCTTGTGGATCTGAGTACCCAGCTTCCCTTCTTATCTGAGGGAGGAGCTGGCTCACCTTAAGTATAACAGATACCTTCAGCTCTCTGAGTGGTGGAGAGCACCTGAGGGCAGGGGCTCATTATAGGTCTGATGAGACCTGAGACTGGTCAGGGCCAGGTGGGGGCTCCAGTGACACAGGAGCAGGAGGACACCTGACACCTCCAGCCTTCAGGGTAAAGTACCTGGATCATCTCCACCAGGAATTGCTAGTACATGGCATACTCAGCAGCAGAAGGGAGGTGGACAAATGATTTATTATCCTTACCAGAGGCTGTTGATAGAGACAAGGTGCCACCTCTCTGCAGGGTTGGTACCAGAGAGAAGGGCCTGGACTGGACCCTGTCTGTCCCTCCGTACCAATCCTCTAAGACATCAACTCACACCAGGTGTTGTTCCCACATTAGAGGCCACTTGGGGACTATCAGAGAGCATCCTTTCCAGGGATCCACTAGGCCCCTCTAAAAGGGGTTGAGACTCTAGATTTTTGGGGCCTCGCCTTGGACTGTAGAGCAGCATAGAGGGCCTCACCCAGGGAAGGACCTAGCAGAGTCATCCAAAGCATGTCCTCCTCCATCCGAGGAGAAACCCCCCGGTGAGGAGAGTGGAGCCATACATTTCCCACAAGGCAGCTCCAGTCCTCACCAGTGGCAGTGACATCCACCCACTCCAAAGAAAACTCCATCTCCTGGTCACCATCCGACCCTGAATCAGTGCTATCTCTAGCATTGGACTAAAGATCAGGGACAGCTTCAGAGACATGGTTATCTCCATCACCATGGCCAGCACTACCCTCCACTGTGCTCTGTGCTGACTTCTACACTGTGCCCAGAGCCATCACTCTTCTTGGTATAGCGGGCAACACCAGAGTCAAGGACAACCTCCAGAATGACATCACCATCATCACCTTGCCCAGAACTGGACCCAGGATTGGCGCCATGGCAGTCACTGCCTCTGTTACTGCGCCCAGAGTCATCACCTTCCTCAGTCTTGCTAGAAACACCATTGACAGGGACAACATCCAAACTGGAAACAGTCCGGACAACAGCCTTGGTGCCATTCCCTCTTCTAACACTACAAACAGTGTCAGGAAGGGGCCTGGCATCATCCTCAGTGCCACACACAACGTCGTCACTGCGAACGGTGACAACAGCATGGTCGATGCTAGAGAACAACGTCAAGGTATCCACTGCTGTAGACCGAGCATACAGATGTAGACTTGTGACTGGGGACATCAGCTGCTGAGGGCAGGCAGATTGTGGAATGTTCATAGTTGACCACCCAGGAGTCACCAGTCCACCAGACCCATCCACCACAGTCTCCAGTGCATCAGTGCACTGAGAAGAAGGAGAAACTCTATACTTCCATGGAACCAGAGGTCCCAGGAAGAGACCCAGAGGAAAGGCCTAAAAACCGGTTCCACCATGCCGCAGTGACACAGAATTCGCCGACTGTCAGGACGGCGACAGCACAACACCACCAACTGGTGTTGTGCTGTTGCTGGGGTAACTAGTGTTTTCTAAAGGGGGTCTTTGCCCCTCACACCCCCCCATGTAGGGGGCTCTGCCCCCTCACTTAAATTTACCAACTCCGAGTCAGAGTTGGTTCGGGGAGGGAGTGAACATCCTGGAGGCAGCAGTGTTGGGAACCCAGCAGACCATCATAGCAAACTGCCGAAAATATCACTGTGATTGTGTTTGCTGTATTCCCATCGCTGTTGTTACATGACACCCTAAAAAACCTGGTCTTGGACACTAGCTTGTGTGGACTGCCTCCAAAGATGGGGATCCAGCAACCATCTTCAACAGGTGGTTCTCAAGGGTACAGCAGTTCATGGAGAAGCAGGTATTGCACGCATCTGTAATGTGCTGTGGTCCAAGACAGACCACACAGGTCTGATGCCAGTCCAGAACAGCCATCGGTTTCCCACAGGTGCAACAACCCATAATAGGTTACTGTCAGACTTTCTTCAAAGCCTTTGCCCCTTTTTTATCAGACTTTGGCATCATAGTAAAATAACAAAGAAAGGGCGACACCACAAATAAGAAAGAATTATGCTGACACAGCTGAAACAAGCATAGACAAGATGAACTGAGGCACTGCACTTCCACAGTGTGCATTTGATGATGGGAAGAACAGAACTGAGGTTAGAGACTGCATCAGCAACAGTTATTGACTGGCATGCTGTACCACATGGGGGGTGTGCAGACACCATGCCCAGTAGTCGTGGCAAGGCCCCTGGCAAAAGCTTTGCTCTGGTGGGGTCCTAGTGCCTCTGGCACAGACCCATAATTGGGAATCAAAGTTGAAGATTGAGTCTTGGAAGATCTGTATGGTGCCAACCCAAGAACAGCCACCAGTTTCCCCACAGGTGCAACAACACATAACAGGCAACTGTCGGACTTTCTCCAAAGCCTTTGCCCCTTTTTTATCAGACTTTGGCATTATGGTAAAATAACAAAGACCGGCGACACCACAAATAAGAAAGAATTATGTTGATACAGCTGCAATGAGCATCGACAAGGTGAACTGAGGCACTGCGCTTCCACAGTGTGCACTTGACGGTGGGAAGAACAGAACTGAGGTTACAGACTGAGTCGGCAACAGTTATTGGCTAGCATGCTGTACCACATGGGGGTGTGCAGGCACTATACCCAGTAGCCGGGGCAGGTCCCCTGGCAAAAGCTTTGGTCTGGCGGGGTCCTAGTGCCTCTGGCACAGACCCATAATTGGGAATCAATGCTGAAGACTGATTCTTGGAAGATCTGTATGTGCCAACCCAAGCACAGTATTGGTTCTATGCTAGTGGTCCCAAAGGGCAGAAAAATGCTGAATGCCCATTTTGCCAATTCCAAGGCACCTGTGCCAGGGCAGAAGGCATCAAAGGGGTGTCCACCTCAGCACAAACCCTGAAGATCCAGTAATATCCTTGCCCTAGAGGAGTGTATGGAGTCTCCCATTTCTGACACTTCTGTGTCAAAGAATAGGGTAGAATGTTGGACCTGCAGGGAGACCCCAGAGCAAACAGGGATATCTCACTATGGAGCATGTCACTCATAAAGGCCTGAACCACCATTGGCTCCAACATCGGGAAACGGTGCAGGAAAGGCCTCAGCACTAGGATCAAGATCTGACCCTGAGTCAGTGGGTCTCACAGTGGACATCATCCCCAGTGCCAAAGTCCCTCTTGGCACTGACCCCGACATCAACCTCACCATTGATGCCAACATCAGGCCTGGCACAGTCTCTCTCTTCAGTGTTACGAATAACACCAGAATCTGAGACAGAACCCAAGCCGACATCTTTGTCAGCGCCAGACTCTACATCAACACCACGATGTCTACAGCAGATCCGACACCACCTGAGGGGTTACCTGCTAAACTGTCACAGTGAATGGTGACAAAAGCTCAGGCAACCCAGTCAGCTGTTACTGAGCAGAGTACCAGAGTGGACAAGGCCAATTGCCTCAACCACTAAGACGGCAATGTCTACTGCTCAAGGTGAGTAGACTGTGGCAGGTTCTCAATCAACCACCCAGTGTTTGATGCCTTAACATGGTGAGGTTGTGGAGGACTTTGTGCTTCCAAGACCATGGAAGGCCCAGGAGGGGACCTCGGAGAAGTGTCTAAATGCCATTCCTTGGACATCTTTGTCCAGTGCCTTCCTCTTAATTTAGGGCTGGATAGTCCTACATCAATGTGCAGATCTCTAAGGTGCAGTGGTCCATGGAAAAGCAGGCATCAGAGGAATCCATGTCATGAGATATAACAAGACAGAAGAAGCGCAACTGATGCCAGTTGCTGGTAGCCATTTTATTCCCACATGGGCAGCAATGGAAAATGGGTGACTTTTCCAGCTTAGCCCCCTTTTTCTTCTACTTTCCAGAGATCATGGAAAAATAAGAAAATGAAAGAACTACAACAATAAACTCAATGATGAATGAGAAATTAACTGAGGCATCAACTCACTCCCATAGTGTGCAGCTGATGGTAGGAAGAACAGAACTGCGGTAGGTGAGGGAGCTTGCGATGGTTATTGGTAGGTAGGCAGCACCACGCAGTGCTCCACAAGTGCTGTAACCAGCAGCTGTTGCCGGCCCCTGGCCAAAAGATTTGCTTCTGTGGCATCATTGTGCCTCCAGCTCAGACCCATAAATGGGACTCCATTGAGATGACTGATCCTGGGGAGGATCTAAACCTGGGCCTATGTTGTAACTTTTTCATTTTTGTGCGAGGATGAGGTTGAAGGGTCAAAGGAACCCAATAATTAGCATGAGCGAAGCGGTGTATCGTCAATACAATAACCCACCCAACAGCAACTCCATCACAACGATAACAACCCATTTGACATCCACAGTGTCAAATGGGTTGTTGCAGTGGTGGATGTTCACAGCAATACCACTGTAAGCCGCTCTTCCCCCGTAACCTGCACCCCCCAGAGTTGACAGTCATTAAGTCAGGGGGGTGCTGGAGATGGAGGGGGTGCAGCCCCCCCCCCGCACTGCTTCATGACCTGAGTTGGTCTGTTCCCATCGGTGTCGGAACATGGCGAGGTAGGGGATGTTGAAGGCATTTTGTCACTGTGGGGGATGTCAGTGAATTTACATTCACTGCAACACTGTAGAACTAAGTGGAGCCATGGTTGTTTCTTCTTTTTTCTTTTTATCTCTACTGCAATCCCCAGTCAAGAGACTGCCCAGTACCAGAACACCCACCATGGGAGAAGCGGTGGCCTGAAACAGATTCGTTGCTGGAGAAACTTGCCTTATCAGACTCCGTACCTGGCATAACAGTTTTCTAATGTCAAATATGGCAGAGCTGTTAGAAAACGTGATAAAAAAAATTGTTACCAAGACTGTTAAAAACAATAAACTTTCTTGCCAGTGCATTGGTGCAGTGGTAATGCTACTGTTTGAGATGCTGGTGACTGGGGTTTGGAAATCAGCCCTGGTCATTGGAGCCAGCTGAGGGGAGAGGACTGAAAGTCCCAGGGAACGCTCTTCTACTCCAGGGAGGGAGGGTTCGGTCCTCTGCTGTGATACTGCCACCTGGGTGACCACAAGAGGTAGTGCAGCTAGACAACTAACAGGAGGGTGGGGATGTTGCTCATGGTACGCTGACATGCATAGCACGTGTGCAACTTAACATCTTCACAGGCAACATCACCTGACAATGGATCTTGGTACATTTAGGTTCCACCTCACCAGCATGGAACTTCCTGACAAAACAAGATGCCTGGGTGTAAATCCCCCATCCTGTCCCCATCTGGAGGGGAAAAGCCACAGCTACATGGAGGTAGGTGGTCATGTCTGTATTAGGCAAGGGGTCAGGTTGATCGCTGGGAGCTCCTCAGGGAGACAAGGTACTGGAGAGGAAGTGGGCATACACAGAAATGAGAAAAGTAAGTAAACATGGTTCTACAATTTAAATGAACCATAATGAACTAGACTAGAATGCTATTTGTCTGCAGACTGAAGTTCTAGTCTCTGAAAAGAGAAGCGCTGTGCTTCGATGATGGGAGAAAAGGAACTCCAGCAGATGTGGTAGGTACAGCTATATACCCTGCAGGCACAAAAGAAATGCCACGCATCATTGCTAGGCAAAACTTCTAGTTGCTGTGAGGTCATTTTATCTCAGGTCCTAAGAGCAAAGAGTTTAGCTGTATGGAGAAAACTGATTCTTGGAAGATCTAGAAACAGATTTAAACCTAAAACTGGACTTCTTCCATCCATGGTCTTATGGTCTAGTCATGGTGCCCCACTTGACTCAGATCAAGATGAACTATAGTCACCACTACAGAAATAGTGCAGATTATTAGTTGGTAGCAGTAATGATCCTGACTCCCATTTAGGGCTGTCAGAACTACTTCTAGAAAGATTCAAACCCTGCTTGAACTTTGGTGTTTGAGTTCTAATTTAGAACTCGAACACCAGAGGGTTAGCATAAGGGTTTGGATCCAACAGCCATTTATTTATTTAGTTATTTTATTTTTATTTTAGTCTTTGATAACCGGGTAAGGCCCACTAGGCACGAGTGCCTGTTTTCAGGGGCGACCTGGGAGTACTGGGCGGTTAAGTGACTTGCTCAGAGTCACATAGTATACAAGTGGAGGCTGTGAGAATCAAACTCAGGTCTGGTCTGCTGGATGTATCAAGCTCGTTCACACCTCGTTCCTCTAACCTTCCAGGCTATACTGCCAGCCACTGGTTTCCTTATCGACGCTGCTCCCAACCGCACACTGCCTGCAGGCTGCCCACATAACTGTCACTACTCCCATGGCCTTCCTGTTGCCACTTCCACGCCCTTACACATGCGCAACAACAGCACCTCAGTTTTGGCAATTCGCTCTTTCACCGATGGTTATCTTTTCCACCTCTGCAGCACTCAGTAAAACTGGAAGGGAGAGTGTACGTGGTGCTCCCTCACTGATCTGGCATGCTATTAGGAGCAAAAGTAGGCTGTCGGTAGCTCAGGGCTGGGGATGACACCAGTGGCGGCCCATGAGCGCGGGAACATTTGACAGTCGGGCAGCAAGTGTCCACCCCATAGCTGAGGACTAGTGAACATGCTGTCGAGCCCGAGCGAGATCTGTGGGAAGAGCAGCAGGTGAGCGGTGCTACCGCTTGACATAGAAATTACAATATGTTTTAAATGTTTTGTGTATGGGCTAAATTAATAGAAACATGGAATATGTCAACAAATAAGGATCGCTGCCTTGGTCCACCATGTCTGGCTTTTGTGTACAGTATAAAAGTAGAATTTTTTTAAACTGAAAATATTTATTAGTTTATTTATTTAATATGACATTTTTATAGCAGTTTTCATTTCATTTAGAAGTCCCAACTCCCAACAGTTTACCAGTTGCAGAAACACTTTCAGCAGCATTCATCAGCTTTTAGAGAGTAAATTCCCTTTACTGTGCTTTTTAAGACATGTCCAAGGGCTCAAACAGCTTTTAACCATTTTCTGCCAAGCAAGATGGAACTTATATGTTTACAAACTAAGGATTTAAAGCATGTTCTGTAGGAGTCAAATCAGTGACCATTAATTAGTCTATGTGTGGCAGTATTTTTAACTTAGAAAATAATGCATTTTTGATTCTTCTTGACATACTGATAAGAGCTGAAGGTACCCTCACAGCATTATCTGATTCATTACCCCGATTAAATCTTTTATGGTGTGTAAAAGACAAGCTGCTGGAATCAATGGCTCGGGCATCATCTTGAGAGGTGGAATCATTCGAAGAGACACACGTGGGGGGTCTGGATGCAAGCACCAGTAGTGCCTAAGAAAAAAAAATGTTGGGTAGAAGAACTGCAAGAATGCAGGGATTGTAAGGCACTGGTGGGCCAGGCAGTGGCATAAAGTGAGATGGGGAAGGTCACTGCTAGTAGTGCCCAACTAAGAAATGTGCAAAGTTCAAAGAAATACAAGGCATGAACTGGAAATTGGGAAGGCAGTAACAGACTGGTGGAACAAGCGGCAATGGTATAAAGTAAGGTGGGGTGGGAACTACACGAGGGTCACTACCAGCACAACTAATACTGCCTGACTGTCCAAGAAAAATACATTTGTTTTAAATTCAAAGAAAAACAAGGCAGGGGTTGGGATATGGAAAGGACTGGTGGAACAAGCAGTAGTGGCATAAACTGAGGAGGGGAACTGGGGAGGGTCGCTGTTACCTTCCTCTCCCAGAAATATTTTTGGACTTTGGGAGGAGAGAAAAACAGTTGACTCATTTAAAAATATCTATGATTCCTATGTGACATACTGCCCATCATTCCTGCTGTGCTCTTTCTGACTGCACTGCACCCAGTGTTTAACTGTGTGCCATTTGGCACTCGTGTGATATTTTGAAAGGGAAACATCCATGTGCGAAAGCCCCACATCACAACCCACGATTAGCAGTTTGCATAATGAATATAATTTTTGCCTTAGTGGCAGCTCATGCTTTGTACTTTATCTGTTTGAGCCTGCCATAAGTACCAAAAAACAAAAGTCCCTGCTTCTGGCATATTGAACTGAGTGCCAAAAGAGGCACATCCCACAACCTCCCGTGGCTGTCCCAAGTCTGACATATGACCAGAGAGCAGCCACAGGAGAGTGTATAGTACAGTTCTATGGCTGGACCTATTAGAGCTCTGGTTTAGGATGTACAGGTCTAGGTATTATACTGTGACCAGGTATAGATCAACAGTGACAGTCAACATACCGGCGGGAGGGATGGCAGGATCAATCAGATAGAGTATAAAACCATAAGAAGCCACTGAGGTGCAAATTATACTTATTATGCGAATCTGCCAATTGGGGGCTGCTCCACACTGAGGCATAGGGCTTTGGCACATGCTTGTTTCCCTTTAAATAAATCACAGAAATAGTTTGAATGACAGGACTCGAGGAGGGGAGAAAAATCCCTTATTTATGTAAAAATATCTGTGACTCCCATGTGACATACTGGCCATCATTCCTGCTGTGCTCCCTTTGCCTGCACTGTACCTAGTGTGTGACCAGGTGAATGCTGATGATGATATCATTTTCAAGTGAATAAACAGATGAGTTATTGATTTTTTTTTTTTTGCACTCAGGAAATCTAATCCAGTTGCAGCAGGAAAATGTTTAAAATATTTGAGAGTAGGTGGCCCTGTTAGCACCTGTAAGAGGCTGGCTATAGCAAACAGAAGAAACCATAGATAAACCTAGTAATAGTCATGTCAAATTCACACACAGTATAATTTCTATTCCCACTTATATTGAAGAGATTTTATTTTATTTTATTTCACAATTTCATGATATGTATTTCACTATTGTCTTCACTATTTGCAACCCAATTAAAAAAAATAGGGTTTGAATTCTAAAAGGTTCTAAACAAGATTAGAACCTTAGAACTTTTTCAAAAGTTCTTGACTAGAACCAGAACCCAAAAGTTCAGCAGGTTCTGACAACCCTACTCCCATCTCCCAAAAGTGATACACATACATCTGTAGATGCAGTGCAGGAATCAAGGGGACATGACAGAGACATTTAAATACCTTAAAGGCAACAACAAGGTACAGGTGCAGAACCTCTTTCAGGTAAAAGCCTATAACAGGACAAGAGGACATGACCTTCGCCTTAAGGGAGGTAGGTTCAGGGGCAATATGAGGAAATTCTTCATGGAGCACATTGTCAAACCATGGACTAGCCTGCAGGAGGGGGTGGTGGGAGCGAAGATGGTGGGGGAATTCAAGCGGACATGGGACAAGCACTGCAGGATACTCAAGCAGGCAGCTAACTGGGGTGCTGTAGGAACCACAGGCAGACTTCATGGATCATATGGTCTCCATCTGCCGACAACTTCTATATTTCTATGAAATAATGGGAGGTGGAATATCAGCCAGAGATAGATTTTTAGATGCCGAGTTTGCTTGCCCAAAGTTGTCTGATGGCAGCCACTGTCCTTCTGAGCATACGCTTACATTATTCCTTTTCAATAGTGCACTGGACTTAAGCTGCCCAGGGACCAAGTGTGGGGATTGGCTGTAGGCATGTGCTTCTTGCAGGCTAGAAAGGAATCGAATCCTCCAGAAGTTCTCTTTAGGAAAAAATATATGCTTTCAAGAACTAAGAAAAGGCAAAGTGTTGCTAAAAGTGTAGAAATGGGTTCAAAATCAACCAAGAATGGTGCATGCAGTCAGACTCATAATACAGTACTATAAAAAAAAAACAATAATGCTATACAGAAACAAGCAGGAACCAAGGCAAAGAATTGTGGAAAAGAAAGATCCTACTGGTTGAATGAAGCAGAGAAAAAGACAAGAGTAGTACATTTAACTCTGTACAACTCTATTGGGCACAGCTAGACGTCAGATCACAAATCACACTCTATTACTGCAGTCTGTGAATGAATCCCCATTATTAGAAACTTTCTAGTTTCCCTTTTCATGATATTATATATTTTGTTAATGATATTAAGAATAACTTTTGGGCCAGCCCAGTGGCATAGAGGGCTGCGGCATCCGTGCCTTACCTCCTGCTACGCCTGTGATCTGTGTTTGCAGTGCAAGCTGGCTGCTGGCGGTCGGCTGGGGAGGGAGAGGATCGAGCATTCAGAGGACAGCTCTCCTCTCCCTGGGAGGGGTGGGGTTGGAGTCTGCTGCTTTCCTGGCCCATAGCAGCAGCTGGGTGATGGCGCAACATACCCATAGATGCAGGGGCAGATGTGGGGCAAATGCCCAGCATGCCTCATGCAGAAGCATGCGAGGCTCGGCCATTGGTGTCATTGTACACTGCCACACCACACTCGGGGATGGGTAAGAAATGGAAAAACATCCCGACTGGTGAGATGATGCCAGCCCCTTGCAGGTGCCGCACCCAGCCAGCTGCTACCGCATGGAAAGCTAGAGGTGAGTCTGGTAGACGCCAGAATGACAGGGCTGGGGGTGGTGGAAGGGATGCCAGTCGGAAGGGAGAGAAAAGAAAGCAACAAAGAATAACTTTTGGAGACTGGAACATTAATGAAGTTTATTTACTTCACCTTGATCATGTCACGATGGAGAACACTTACATGGCGAATTACGAACGGTGGTCTGGTTTCCAGTTCAGAATTACACTCACAAGGTCCCAAATTCAGCCGCCTTATCTGCTGAAGACTGTTCTCAGAAAGTTCATTCAAGCGCCTCCTGGTGCGGGGAGATGGAGATCTCAAGCGAGATTTTGTAGGTTTTTCATAACCTTTATCTTTTTTCTTCATTGTTGTCTTGACTGGGGGAGTGCGTGGCTTCTTGGGGGATCTATGTTTAGACCCTTTCTGTACTATTCCATTTAATTTTCTTGACAGGCCTTCCTGTGTTTTAAATCAAAACACAAACAACATTAATACATATATGCATACTGGGCCATACTGGACTAATACATATATATATATATATATATATATATATATATATATACACACATATATATATGTGTGTGTATTTATGTAATGGGGTGAGTATAAAAGTGTCAAATAACAGCAGTATTTTTGACTGAGTCAGACCTACAGTGAGAATATTGCATTTATTCTCACTGTAGATCATTTATTCTCACTGTAGGTAATAACAGACACAAACTGCACTTCCTTAAACTGCTCACAAAGCATTTGATTGGTTGAGCTGGACACCGAGCAGTACAATCAAAATTCACCTGCTCACTTGCATGCCAGCTCCACAAACAGTTTAATTTCTCCTGTACACCACACAGAACACTTTCACTTTCTACCAGCACCAAATACAGCTCTTAGAGAAGTCACCCTTTGAATATACTCAAAATTCACTCACTCACTCATAGGACAGTTCTGACCTTCTCAGTGTGAAACCGGCATTCACACTGAGAGGTTCATTTCTTTCTTATTTTTTTGCACAATGTTCCATTTATTAAAAAAAAAAAAAAATTGCACAATATTAAAACCAAGCCTTCCCGAACCCGAAGAAAAGATGAAATACCTCTCTCCCGTCCCAGCACCGACTTTTCCTACTTGCCTTCAAACGTCTCACAGTGACTCCAGTAGCTGGCAGCAAACTCCTCTTCCATAGTACCTAAACGAGCTGCCAATAACTAAAAGTAGGATCAACCAGATAGACGTTTAAAAAATTAATCCGTGCAAAATAAATACCCAGCAACCACAATACAATCTGGCTCCCTCGCTAAGTGGGACCTAACACCGCCATTTAAAAAAAACTTCTCATCCTCCCCACAAAAGAACCTCAGCCAATCAAAAACTAGCATTTGGCAAGCAATGCACATATGAACCCTAGATACCATGCTATCGCCCCTACCAACAACTATCAACGCCATGGAAACCACGGGAGCAGTCAAACAGCAAAGCGGCACTAAACATAAATTCACACAAATAAACAGAAAAGAAAAGAACTAAAGAACAAAAAAACAGCCATTATATAAATTAAATATGCCATGTTACCAGTGAAAATATGCTTGATATTTCCACTTGTGCATTTTGACCTTATGAGGTCACTTATGGCTTTGCCACTCGTGACCACATAAGGTCAAAGTGCACTCGGGAAAAATATCAAGCATATTTTCACTGGGGCCATGGCATATCCCATATATTTATATATATATATGTGTGTGTGGATTTTTCCTAAGATGGGAAAGTGAACATTGCTAGGCTACAGTAGAGGAGGCATAATTGTACAGTGAAACTCAGTAACACAACAAATGTTCATACCGGTGATTAAAAGGGAACAGGAACTTTGTGCTAATTGGCAAAGTTAACAATGTTCCTAATTGCAGAAATTAAATTCAAACCTCCAAATAATCCATTTTTAACTGTAACTGGCTGAACACTGATGTGTTAAACAGTGTCTTCAGCTATTTTATTTTTATGAATAATATTCGGTATACTTCTCATCATGGAACCAGGACTTTGGAGATTTTACTGTGTCACATTTTGTGTACAGAATGCTAAGTATAAGCTGTTGTCCTATTAGAACCATGCTTAGTGTTCTGCACACAAATTGTAACATAGTTAAAACTCCAAATCACTGGCTCCATGAAGAGAACTGTAACAGAATGCTGCCCATAAAAACAAAACAATGCAAAATACAGTTTTACGCGCACTTTTTTGTTCAGGTGCAGTTACATATGGATCATTTACGGGCATGAATATCACTTCTGAAAAATAGGCAAAATTATAAACAGCTGCTAATTAAAATAATTTCCTTCCCCCTTTTAAAGGAAAATACAGTACATGCAAAGTTCTTCCTGAGAATTCATTGTAATAGGCATTACCCCATATCATTTAAAGGAGGTTGAAACTAGAATTTGAAATGTAGTAATTAAGTCCCTCCCATCAACTGTCATTCAGGCCTCCATGAGCATTCTACCTAGCTTATAGTGAGCACAGACTACAATAGTTATACATTGTTGGGGATAATCTCTGAGGCACTCCCCATTCATGACATCATGGGTTGTGTACACCTGATAGGTTGCTTGATGCACATGTGACTTGAAGAAAGACCATCCCCCACCTGAGAGGGGGGTCTGCACTCCTGAGGTCCGTTCTTATGTGCATCGAAACAGGTTGCAAGCACACCCTAGAGCTCCAGTGTGTTTCTTGTAAAGAACAAATGTTTATTATAAAGAACAACTTCATTACTAAGGTAAGCAGCCACCTGGCTAAGCCGTTTATTAATATCCTACAACAAAGATCAAACAAGACCACAAGAGCATGTTTCTGCAGATATGCAACTGTTTAAAATTGCAAAACTGGCAGTCTTAGAAATGTTAGCACTGCAGCTTCTACTAGCGTTGGTTGTCTAGGAAAATGTTAGCTGAGAAGTTGCCAACACAGTATTCAAATTATGAACATTATCGCATTGTGCATCTATAGAGATTATTAGCTACCTGAACATCCCTGCTAACGCTGCCAGGAACTAAAATAATTTCTGACCCACATAATTGAACACAGAATCTATGCAGTGATTTACATGAGGTAATATAATAAATAATCAACCTGGTTCCTGAGTTGTATTAATCACCAACAAGAATCTGGTGACCCTGCTAGTCCCACTAACTTGTAAAAAAGGTACTCTCAAACTCGCCTAGAAAAGCGTCCTTGCACTGGAAAATGTTTAAAATGCCTGAGCTGGATTCAGACATTACTGGAGTTCAGTGGCACTAAATCTAAGCACTCGCAACCACCTTGTGCTATTTTCTACACAAAAACAGTCACACAGAGAAAAGGAAGTTCTATGGACCAAAATGAAGCCATCTAAATGTTTCTTTATGGCCCCAGTTTCCCAAACAATTCTCCTGCTACATGAGAGCTGCAAGCTGACTGGCTCTCAGCTCTCGTGAGATTTCGGCCACCATTTTAGATGAGGATAAACAAACTAGATTTGACTAAATCCAGCATATCTTGCAGATGAGAATGGAGCTAGCAATTACTACAGCTTCTCAAAGCAAAGTCCCCTAACTTACTGACCATGAGAGGAAACTGAAGAAACATGTTTTACAAAACAAAAAATGCTTCTGCCCCAAACTGTGTCCTATTACCGTACAATAGCAGCCAGCAATGTAGAATTCCTTCACTCAATTTACCACAGCCCAGGCAAGGTTTAGCTAAAGCAGCCTGCTCCCCCCCCCAGGGCATATACCTACTTTATCCCAGAGATAACCAAGGCATACAAAAAGGGCCAAAAATGATACACAGCACTGTTCTGTCTTGGGTGAACATACAAGGAGGTTTGATTAAAATAACTATTTCGAAAATAGTGAACTTTAGTAGTCATTTCTTTCACTAATATTCAGTTGCTTTTTCTCTCTTAAAGGCACAATCACATATTAATTAAGGAGCTGCTACTATGTACTTTGTGTAATAAAAGTAATACATACCAATGTGAATGCATGACTTGGTCCTATTAATTTAATAAAAAAGGGCTGGAATAAGATAATTTATCACATTTTTGAAATTTAAGGGACGCTAAATTTAAAAGGATGCTAAAATACTAACTAATGTGCTACAGTTCCCCATTACAAGCATAGTAGTACCTGAAGTGCTCATTCAAGACATCACTACACAACAGTCTCTGAAGCAATTTCTCAGACCCTCTGTGTCTCACCTCAAAATGACATGCTCTCTGGACCTTTTTTATGACACATTATGCCTTTTAAACTCACCATCTTCTTCTATCAAAAGGTAGAGAAAACTCCTCTATCATCTACCTGACCAAAATACCATAAACAAGCAGGTCTCATGAGGAGGAGGAGCATTGAGAAACTAACCTAACTTGCCTATCCAGATCGGCAGCCGCAAGAAAGAATATTGCGAGACTTGCTGCTGTGATCTCGGAAAACCTCTCCACTCACCTCTTACCCATGCAGGATAATGGGTGTAGGTGGCTGCCAGACAGGAGATTGACTGAGAGTCACGCTGCCATCTTACAGAGAGCATAACTATGCTCATAAACGTTCAACCAGCACAGAGCACATTTGTTAAAAGTACCCAACCGATCTGCAACAGCAGACCACAATTTGAATAGTTAAATGTAAGGGCAATGATTTGTAAATCAATTAACAATGGGGAAAATACTTTGGGGGCAGCACCATTATCACAACTGTGGGCAACGCAGCATAACACTGAGCCCCTAACTCACTCTAATCACATTTAAAGCGATAGTGCACACTTTAATGCACAGGCTCAGCAATAGCCTGCACAGTGCAGAACATTATTGATTACTGTGCATGGGAATAATAAAAAAAAACCTTTCATGGTGCCTTCTCAGCTTACTGCAGGGCCAAAACAAAGAACCGCAGCTGAACCAAGGTTGCAGCACATCATACATCTCCAGCATATTTAACCAAATCTAGAGGCGAAGGTAAGACTCATAATATTTCAGTATAAGCCATACATACAAAAATTATAGGACAATTGTCACTAAATACAGGATGCTATCAAAATCCAGCATTCTGGTTATCAGTTTGTGCTTATACCCATAGAATATACCAGGCAAATAGTACAGAAAACTAATGCATGATGTATAGCTTCTGAGTATATCACAACATCGGTTTACAAGGCTTTTAAGTAGAACAGTGCAAGTTACAAGTAAGGAGACTGACCACCTGGAAGCCCCTGCTAGCAGTTCCAGGAGCAAACCACCATAAAGTATACAGTGGGCCTTATTTTGCAAGGAAAATGACTACCTGGATACACCTGCTAGCAGTTCCAGGAGCAAACGTCCATAAGGTATCCACTGGACCTTATAATGTAAAGAGATTTGACTACCTGAATACCCCTGCTAGCGGTTCCAGGAACAAACTTTCATGAAGTAGTCACTAGGCCTTATAATGTAAGGAGATTTGACACCCTGGATACCCCTGTTAGCGGTTCCAGGTGCAAACGTCCATAAAGTATCCACTGGGCCTTGTAATGTAAGGAGATTTGACACCCTGGACACCCCTGCTAGCGGTTCCAGGTGTAAATGTCCATAAAGTATCCTCTGGCCCTTATAATGTAAGGATTTGACTACCTGTATACCTCTGCTAGTGGTTCCAGGTGCAAACGTCCATAAAGTATCCACTGGGCCTTATAATGAAAGGAGATTGACTAACTGGATACCTCTACTAGTTGTTACAGAAGCATACGCATCCAAAAACAAAAAAAACGCTCATCAAATGACCTGTACAAGGACAGCAAGGCAAATATCAACCTGGCACCCCTTAGAGCAGTGTATCAGTGCAGGACAGTGGCCCTACTTCCATTCCAGGTATCCCAGTCTCTGTGGCATGTCACCATTCAAACGGTATCTAGCTCCATGGTGGAACCTGACTGAAACATGGCTTTCTGGGATCTCAGTGCTACTGGTGTACCCCATACAGGGTATTTAAGGCTGCGGACCAACATGGAGCTGACCAAAATTTTTTTTTTTTCTTTATGGCCCCCATGCCCGTAGGATTGCCCAAATGACTCACTCCTCTTCCCCTTGTCTCTTCCGCTCTGAGATCTCACTTAACGTGGGAGCAGCCCTTTGACTGATTCCCAACGCTCGCGAGACCTTGCCTGCCATCTGTCTGAGGGGCAAAACAGCGGGATCTCGTCATCGTGGAGATCCCGCAATAACTACCGCCTATGCCCCCAGCACACTGAAATACAGCAACATTTCAACTCCAGCAAGCGCAAACAGGAGTCAAACAGACTGTTTGGTTAAGGTCTAGGAAGATACCTCTAGGGAAAAGAGGATAAGGGAAAGGGGAAATTGTTTAACCAGGAAAGGCACACTAAGCCGGAGCTTGTTTCCAGGTGCGACCTGGGAGCACAAGGAAGTTAAGTGATTTGCTCAGGGTCACACAGTATGCAAGTGGAAGCTGTGGGATTCAAACCCAGGTCTGGTCTGCTGGATGTCACCAGATTTGCAGCTCAGAGCCTTAGACCACTGCGCTATACTGCCTACCAAAGACCAGTCAAAAAGATCCACTTATCTGCCAGCTAGACAAACATACCATTCTCAGTCCTTTTGAGACAAGACAGGGCAATTACAACTACAGGCTACATACACTACTACAGGCAGCCATACCCACACACAAAAAAATTGCATTAGTTATCGAGCTACAAGGGTTGCCAAGCAAGGTAGAGGAAACTACCCCCCCCACACAGAACCCTGCTGAAACAACAACTACTATTGCTACAAGCAATACCAAAACATTCCAGTTGGTGACCAACTCCTACTCTTCATGCAAGCATGGGAGCAAACCACACAAGACAGGTGGGTCCTACAAGTAATAAGACTAGGATATGTGATACAACTTTCTTGCATACCAACAAAGAACATTCTAGTCCTATTTCCTGTGCCAAAAAACACGTTACCCCAACACAAGTCCAAACAGTACTGACAGACTTACTGCACAACAAGACCATAGACAGGGTAACACATTACAAAACAAGGAAAAGGAGGATCCTCCTTATTTGACAAGGTACCCAAAAAAGGGACCAGACGGCTACGCGCAGTTCTGGACCTTAACAATTCTGTACAATTCAAACCCTAGAAATGGAAACAGTTGGGCCCATCCTCACCGTTATAAGCTCTGGAGATTACCTAACTTCACTACACTTGTAGGACACATACATTAAACTACAAATTTCATTGATTTCACATATTGGGAAAATTATACCAATACAAGTGTTACCATTCAACCTACCATCAACCCCAAGCATGTTTACGATGGTAAAAGAGTTAAGGGCATACAAGTAATACCCTATTGAATGACTGGCTGATCAAGACCAGAACAGTAGAACAGTCCTTTCGAGAACAAATGCGGTAGTACACTGCCTGCAAAATCACAGTTGTGTAATAACCTATGAGAAAGCTACCTATCATCCCCAGCCAGCTATACTTAGTCTAGGCTCATTGATCAACACAAATCCGGGTCCCGGCAACCCATTAAATGTCCAAGTCCACTCAATTATTGCACAGACTACACAATTACAGAAACACAGAAATCCAGAACTTCAAACAGTTTCACAAGTACTGGGAGTAATGTCATCATTGATAGACATAGTGCCATTGGTCAAGTGCAATATGAGACCTCTCGTACCATTCTTAAGCAAACAGGGCCCAGTGCATGACATAGGCTTGGCATAGACATTAACTCTTTCACCCTCCCTGATGGCGCTAGCATTTGCCAGACGTGGAGAACTATAGGCACACTCATGCAGACCCGTGCAGACTGTGTAGCCTGGTGGTTAAAGCACTAAGCTGTAAACTGAAATTCCCTTTACCTTTCCTAACATTCTACACTGATAGAATATCCCTTAGACCTATAATGTCATTCTGACCAATAGTATCATTGACAGTCCACATCAACCAAACTACAGAAATATCTGCAGAACCCTCTCAGTGGGAAATACAAAACAACCCTCATCTTAAAATGCTGGGTATGAAAAGGATACTTAGCCATTCCTATCAAGGACAGAGGAAATATACAAAACAGACTGTTTGTGATGCTGCAAGGAAAAGGAAAACCAGCTTCAAAATCTTTGATTGCCATGTACCTTAAAACAGCAATCACGAACCATAGAGTGAATAACTCGACTGCACCAAGAGATCTGAAGGCTCACTCTACCAGCACAACGCAACTTCCTGTGCACAGAAAAATGGGAATACTGCAGAGGAAATCTTTAGCATTATGTAAGGACTAGGTACAAAACAACACGTCTGACCCACCCCAGCAGAGGATTACTGCTTTTTAATGACCCATGATGTCATGAATGGGGAGTGCCTCAAAGATTATCCCCCACAATGGTAGTTTACTCACCTGGTAAAGGTGATTGTGAGGGAATACATCTCTGAGGCACTCCACATCCAGCCTAACAGATGTGTGAAAGACTCAACAAGTTTTCATACATTGTATGAATGTGTGATACTCACTATTACAAATCAGCAGGTTTGGACATCACAGATGTCTATATGTATAGTGTAATAACAAAATAAAGTTACACAACAATTTTCTACCACTAAGTGGTCACTACATATCTACACTCATTTACAGCAAAAGGTATTAACAGATTATTGTTACAGATACAGCTTTAGAATACATCGAACTGACCTTAGGAGAGCAGACCCCCTCTCAGGTGGGGGATGGACTTTCTTCAAGTCACATGTGCATCAAGCAACCTATCAGTTCTACACTACCCATGATGTCATGAATGGGGAGTGCCTCAGATATGTATTACCCCACAATCACCTTTACTAGGTGAGTAAACTACCATTAAAACACAATGCTATGACTTGAGAAACGAGCTGGTGGGGACCAGGTCAACAGCAGCTGTATGAGGCTGGTAATGCAGAGTACACACATAGGATATGTTAAAGAATGTGTTAAAACAGTCACAGAAGTCTGCATCCTTGAATGCGAGAACAGGAAAGGGGGCCAAGAAGGGGCACCCTTGCGTACTAGGGACCTGAGGCAACTGATTCTTTACAGAAGAAAAGATCTATGACTGCTGGTAAGAGATAGATTGCTTCCAGGCCAGAGAAGAATATGGAGAAGCACTGGGGAAAGCAAGACAAAAACTAAAGAAAACCAAGAAGGGGTTGCATGCAGTACAACAACTGGCACTGCAGACAAAGAGCAGCTACATAAGAACTTACTGTAACAGTAGATCTTCAAAGGGATCTCAGTTATTAGGTCACACACAGGAACTTCACCATCAGTGAAGCAGGATTCACACAGAAGATTTTCAGCAGTACCACTGGGGCCACCCACACCGTCGACATCCACTGATGTAATCAACCTATAAAGGCGTGAGGGCCCGGCTTCCGCCTTTCAGTTATCCCCCCAGAGACAAAGGGAGCATAGCTCTAGCCATGGGGACCGAGAAGAGAGAGAGAGAGAGAGAGAGAGAGAGAGAGGTGCCCAGGCGTATATGAAAGCCTGAATACACCAGACAGCCAGTTCCTGAACAACAGCCCCAAGAAGGGGATGGTAGGAGGAAAGCAGACCTGATGACTGAGATCCCTTGAAGATCTACTTTCTCAAGAGGGCAAGGTGCATACCGCTGTCATACCCTTTCCAGCATATTGCACTGACAATATAAGCGTACACCTAATATAAAACACATGCATACATGCAAAACAATAACTGAGGGACAAATAAAAAAAAACACACAGGATAAACAGGAAGGTAGACAAACATGTGGGGAGTAGTGCAATGTACTGGCTGTGGGGGCTGGGGGGTTGATACCAGCCCTTTCACAGAAGAAAAAATTACTCACCTTAGTAATGTTGTGTCTTCTAATAGAATCTTGCTATATTATGACATATGCAGTGAGTCCCAACCTTCGAACTGCTCGGAGGTGAAATAGTTAACTTTCCATGCCAGGCATGGAATGCTGAGCTCGAGCTCGGTTGAAACTCTGTCTGTTGTTTTCAAACTCAAACCGTCAGATCTTTATGAGCTAAACTCACTGAGGTCCTGTGTGGAAGCTGTAAACCTACACTAGCCAACTGGCTACTAAAACATAAGAACACATTTTGGTCCCAAAACAAAGACTCAAGTCAGGAGACCCAAAAATGAAAAACACAACACCAAGTCACCCCAAAAAGGAGGGGTGAAAACAACAAGGTGGGCATCTACTAAGTGCCAACACTGCACTGCCCACCCACATCCCAAAAAACAGAGGTTCTGAGAGGGGCAGGTAGGGATATATTAGCAAGACTTCATTAGAAGAAACAACATTACTAAGGTGAGTCATTTTTCTTCAAACAACATGAAGTCTTGCATATATGACTGATGCAGACTACACAGCAGTACCTCCATGGAGGAGGGACAGAACTTACTTAGGAAATAGGCTCTGAGACTGAGCTGTGCCGACACGAACATCACTCCTAGCCTGGATGTCCAGGAGTAATATTGGTAAAAGTGTGAACTGTTTTCCAGGTAGCTGCTTGACATATCTCTAGAATAGGGATGTCCCTGGCAGCAGCCAGGAAGCAGCTGTACCGCTGGTAGAGTGAGCCCTCAGGCCTGAGGGAGAAACCTTACCCAGCTTTTCATACATAATTGGGTAAACGAGACAATCCACCTGGCAATGGATCTTTTAGTGGCAGGTTTCCTTACCAACCTCACCATAAGTGAGGAACAGTTGGAGGAGTAAAACCTTGACCTTGGTGCAATTCCCACGTAATTCAAGGGGCTCTTTTCACATCTGTTGTGCAGCCTCCCTCTTGCCAGAGAAGGAATGGTCAGTGAAGCACACTGGAAGAGATATAGATTGATTAAGGTGGAAATCTGAAACTACCTTAGGCAAGAACTTCCTATTAGTCCTGAGGACCACTTATCTCTATGAAAGGAGATAAATTCAGGCTCCACTGACAAAGCTTGTAATTACTATGTGTCTGGCAGAAGTGATGGCTACCAGAAACACAGTCTTCTAAGTCAAGTACTTAAGCCTCTACTGAAGACAAAGGCTCAAGGGGGTTGCATGAGCTGAGCAATGCAAACATTAAGATACCAGGCAGGGCAGGGTCCCTGAATGTAGGGTTGGTGTGAAGCAATCCCTTAAAAAACTTGGAGAATACAGGATGAGCTGAAGAGAAGAGGGTTTACCTGCTGAAATAAAAGCAGACACAGCTGCCAAATATACTTTTAGGGTAGCTGGTCTCAGCCCCAAGGTCTTTAAATGGACTACATAATCCAGGACTGTGGGTAAATCAGCAGATTCTGGGGAAATATGCTTCCCAGAGAACCATATGGAAAACCTCTTCCATTTGGAATTATACGTAGCCCTGGTGGAAGGTTTCCTAGAAGCCTTTAGTATATCCATTACACCTTGGGAGAGGTGTAGATCAGCAAACTCTAACTCTTCAAGAGCCAGGCTTTGAGATTGAGAGATTTGAGGTTTGGGTACCAAACCCTCCTCTAAGCACAGGTTAACAGGTTGTGATTCCTGGGAAGACACAGGGGAAGATGGACTGCTAAGGACAGTAGAAGTGGATACCAGGGTTGTCTGGCCTAATCTGGAGCAATCAGGATCATCTTGCAGGATTGAGATCTGATTTTGACTAACACTTTGAACAGGAGAGGGAAGGGGAAAGCATAGAAAACTTGCCTTCCAATTGAGAACTAAGGCATCCAGAGGGACTGAGCCCAACACTGGGGCCTGCAGCAAAAAGGGGAAGTGATTGTCTGGGGCTGCAAAAGATCTATCTGCGGGGTGCCCCATCTGGCAAATATCCCTCCAGGACCAGGGGTCCAGTGACCATTCGTGATGGCCTGGAAATCCTGCTGAGAGCATCTGCCAGGACATTGTCCTTGCCAGGGAGTGTGAACTGCTGTAAGGGAGGTGTTCAGGGAGTAAGCCAGAGACCACAACTTCATTGCTTCAGGTGCACAAGGCTGGAGACGGTGCCCCTTCTTGTTGATGTACCACATTGTGATGGTGTTGTCTGTTCTGACCTGTACAACTAGTCCTGAACAGATTTGGAAAAACATGAAGTGCTAGAAAAACTGCTCTGAGTTCCAACAGATTGATGTGGAGCAGGAGATTCCTGAGGGACCACAATCCCTGGGTGTGGTCGCCCATGTGAGCTCCCACCCCAAGAGGGATGGATCTGTAGTAAGGATTAAGGAGTGAGACTGAGTGGCAAAGGAACTCCTTGTCTCAGATTGCTCTGATTCTTCCACCACTGTAGGGCCTGGATCAGGGTTCGAGTTACTGGGATCAATTTGGTTGAGAGTCTTTCCTTGAGACCAAAAGGTTCTCAAATGGAACTGGATGTCCCTCATCTGAAATATTGCTCCCTGCACTACTGCTTTAGAAGCAGCCATGTGCCCCAGGAGCTGTAGAAAGTGCCTTGCTGGCCGAGAGACCTGCAGGGTGAATGAGGAGGCAAGAGAGACCAGGGGTCCTTGCCCTGTCCAAAGGAAGGAAGGCTCTGGCTTTCTCTGTGTTCAGCTCTGCCCCTATGAAGGTGAGGAGCTGGACAGACTCTAAAACTGACTTTGAAAGATTCAGAAGGAAACCTAGAGAGGTGAGCAGTTGCTGAGTTATCTGTAGATGTAAATTGACTTGGTCTGGAGACTGGCCTACTATGAGCCAGTCGTCCAGATAAGTGAAGAGGGCAATTTTTTGCCTTCTTAGGGAAGCAACTGCTACTGCCAGGCATTTTGTGAATACCCTTGGAGCAGAGGTGAGGCCAAAGGGCATTGCTCTGAACTGGTAATGGCCTGAGGGCAGCTCGAACCTGAGGTACTATCGATGGGAGCTTCTGATGAGAATATGGAAGTAGGCATCCTTGAGGTCCAGGGACCAGTCCCCTGGCCTTAGAGAGGGTAGAATAATTCCCAGAGTCACCATTTTGAATTTTGGTTTTAAAAGGTGCTTGTTTAAATATCTGAGATCCAGGATGGGCTGCCATTCTCCTGTCTTTTTTGGAGTAAGGAAGTACCTGGAGTACAATCCTTTGCCCTGGTGTAGGGGTGGAACCTTTTCCACAGCTCTGAGAGCCAGGAGGGAAGAGACCTCTGCCTTTAGGGCAAGTGCCTCTAGTGGATTTGCAGGTGGAAAGGATCTGGTTCTCAGCTTTGGAAATTTTTTGAAGCTGAGAACCAGTCCCTGGCTTACTACCTCCAGGACCCATTTGTCTGATGTCAGAGACTCCCAGTCCTGGACAAAGTAAGCCAGCCTGCCCCCTACGGGTAGCTGAGAATCGGCCCTTGCAACCCCATCAGGGTGCCTGCTTGGCAGGGGCTTTGGGCTGAGGGGTAGAAGCAGGCCTGCTTGTACCCTGTCTGCCTCTCCCTCTAAAGAACCCCCTCTGGGCATAAGCAGAAGAGGAGGAGGCCTGGGCTTGGTAAAAAGGCCTATGAAAATTCCTGCCCCTGCCCCTGGGAAGCTGCCTTTGAGGACTGGCCTGCCTTTCCTTGGCCTGGGCACTCCTATAGGTGGTCCTATATTCGTCCATTTTCTTCATGTAATTCTCTGTTTACTCCCCAAACAGAGAATTACCCTCAACAGGAAAAACCATGGCCTTAGTCTAGGTATCCTGTGACAGGCTAGTACATCTAAGCCAAGCCATTCTGCGAAGTGCCACAGATGTAGCCATGACTCTTGATGACACATCATTAGAGTCCACTGCAGCATGGAATTGCAACTTGGATGCCTCAATACCATCAGCAGCCACCTGCTCCAGCTCCTTGGCAAGCTGGCCAGGGACCTGTTTTGCTAGAGCCATGACAGTGTCCCATCTGGATTTCTGGTATCTAGCAACATAAGCCATATAATTTGCCTGTCTGAGTCCCAAGGATGCTGCCATGTACTGTTTCTTTGCCATGGCATCAGTTCTCCTGGAGTCCTTGTCAGGGGGGTGTGAAGCCAAGGGAATATTAGCCTTGTCACAGGCTGTAGCCTGCACTACCCCAACATGGCTGCATTGTTGTCTAAGGAACTCCGTATCAGAGCCTGACAATGTGTACCTCTTGTCCATTCTCTCATCCACAGGAGGTATAGTGTGAGGAGTTTTTAGAATTTTAACTGTCTGTTTCCCAAAAGATTTATGCAGAGGAATAGACAGTCTCCTTGACTCAGGATATCCATCATTTCTACATAGTCAGGCTCCTCTTGATCATCCACAGCTTCCTCCATAGGAGCTGGAGGGTTCAGACACTTTCTTATAAAACATAAAATGAGACAGGGACTCAGAAAGCCTAGGAGGAGACACTCCTGAAGGTCTGTCTGGGGAGATGTCGGGTCAATGGGCACATCCAGACTTTCAAATCCACATTCCTCTCCTCATACTCCTCTTCCCTCCTCGGTTCATATATCCTCTAAATCATTATTCTTGAACCGGTGGAACCGGCCGAACCGGACGCTTACCTAATGGTGCCGATTCGGTCGGAACCGGGGAAAGCGACTGGACAATTTTAATCCCTTTGGCTATTTCTTCAGCGGTTGGAGAGGAAAGTTTTGGCTCCACACCACCTGATTTCCTAGTCCTTTTTACTGGAACCAACTGCTCAGAGTTGGATCTCCTTTTGCCCGAGGAAGTCTTGCCCTGGTCAGAGGGCACTCCCTCCAGTTAGGTTGGAACCGAACCGGGCTGGCCATCCGGTTCAGCGGACTTTTTGGCCTCCCTTTCCCTGAACCTACCAACTCTCTTTTCCAGGGTAGCTGCAGGAAAATTTTTACAAATCTGGCAGTCTGCATTGAGGTGGTCAAACCCCAGACAATAAACACATGTGGTGTGGGGTCAGCCTTGCAAAGACTTCCCACAGACACTGCAGTGTTTGAAACCCAGTGGGCCAGTTTTCTTTGGGTTTCTCAGACATAGTGCCAGCCTAACCAAACTTACCCGTTTATGGCAATCCGCCAGGTAAGACCCCTTTATCGGTTCCCAACCGTGTCACGGGTCATGGACAAAAACGAAATAAAATCCATTTTTTTTAGAACCAATAAGAACTGGTAACCATGCTCTAAATGACAGATGAATATATTTTAAACAATCTGATCGGTTCAAACCGAACCGATAACGGTTTACAAGTTCCACACAGAATAGAAACTAATGTAAAACCTATCTAGTACTCACAAATACCACAGACAGAGTCTGAACCGACCGGTTGTGGTTTAAATTCGGTCGAAAACCGAGAAAAATAATACTTTAACCAGCAAAATGAACCAAGCAGAAGGAGAAATCTCCAGAGCGACTGTTCAGTGAGGCGGAGTAAAGAATCTGATGGTTTGAGTTTGAAGAACAACAGACAGAGTTTCAGCCGAGCTCGAGCTCAGCGTTCCATGCTTGGCATGGAAAGTGAACTCTTTCACCTCTGGAGCAGTTCGAAGGCTGGGACTCACTGCATATGTCATAATATAGCAAGACTTCATGTTGTTTGAAGAAAGGGTTCTGAAGGAACTCTTAAAACTGAAGGTGGACAAAGCAATGAGGCCTGATGGGATTCATTCCAGAATGCTAAAAGAACTAAGGGTAAAACTAGTGACACCACTGACTACCATCTTTAATAAATTATGGGAGGATGGGGTGGTACCTGAAGACTAGAGGAGGGCAGATGTTATTCCACTTCACAAAAGTGGGAGAAGGGCAGAAGCAGGAAACTACAGACCTGTTAGTTTAACCTCAGTGATTGGAAAAATGATGGAATCACTTCTGAAGGAAAGAACTGTTGAGTACCTAGAGGTCAGCAGGGCACAGGACCCGAGGCAGCATGGATTCACAGCGGGAAGGTCATGTCAGACAAATCTAATAGATTTCTTTGACTAGGTAGTAAAGTAGTAAACCAGGAAGGGGCTGTGGATATGGCCTACCTAGATTTTAGCAAGGCATTTGACACAGTCCCACACAAAAGATTAATAAACAAGTTAGCCAGCCTGGGAGTGGGTCCCAGGGTGGTAGCCTGGGTAACAAATTGGCTGACCAAAAGGACGCAGAGGGTAATAGCAAATGAAGTACACTCTGAAGAAAGGGTGGTTACTAGTGGGGTAATGCAGGGTTCAGTTCTGGGACCAGTCCTCATTAATGTCTTTATAGAAGACATTGCAGAGGGGTTGGAAGGAAAAGTATGAAAGTACAAAAATCTGCAACAGGGTTGCTACACAAGTGGGGTGGAAAGGATTGGAAGGGACTTGGCAAGGTTGGAGGAATGGTCAAAATATGGCAGCTTAGATTCAATGCAAAAAGTGCAAAGTAATGCATCCGGAAACAAAACCCAGGGAAGAGTATCACGGAGAGTACTAACAACAACAAAATGGAATGACCTTAAGGTAAGCAAGCAATGTGAGAAGGCAGTAAGGAGGGCTGGGGAATACTGGTATGCATAAGGAGAGGCATCACCAGTAGAAAAGAAAAAATTACTCACCTTAGTAATGTTGTTTCTTCTAATGGAGTCTTGCTGTATTATGACATATGCAGTGAGTCCCAACCTTAGAACTGCTCCGGAGGTGAAAGAGTTAACTTGTTACCTATTGTTTTGAAAATCTATGCTATGTAACCAAAAACACAATGTATGTCTTTATGTGACGAAGTACCTTTGGAAACGAGCCTCTGGCTCAAAGGTTGTAAACTGATTCTTACAAATAAATAAATAAATAAATAAAATAAAACTTCCATGCCAGGCATGGAATCTTGAGCGCGAGCTCGGTTGAAAACTCTGTCTGTTGTTCTTCAAACTCAAACTGTCAGATCTTTACGAGCAAAACTCACTAAGGTTCTGTGTGGAAGCTGTAAACCTACACTAGCCAACTGGCTACTAAAATATTAACACATTTTTTGGTCCCAAAACCAAGACTCAAGTCAGGGGATCCAAAAATGAAAAACACAACAGTAAGCACCCCAGAAAAAAAGGGGGTGAAGAAAAACAAAGTGGGCAACTACAAGTGCCAACAGTGCACTGCCCACCCACATCCCAAAACAGAGGTTCTGAGAGGGGCAGGCGGGGGAGGTCATAATATAGCAAGACTCCATTAGAAGAAACAACATTACTAAGGTGAGTCATTTTTTCTTCAAACAACATGAAGTCTTGCTGTATTATGACACATGCAGACTACACAGCAGTACCTCCGTGGAGGAGGGCCAGAACCTACTTAGGAAATAGGCTCTGAAGCACAGCTGTGCCAAACCGAGCATCACTCCTAGCCTGGATGTCCACGGAGTAATGCTTCGTGAAAGAGTGAACTGTTTTCCAGGTAGCTGCTTGACATATCTCTATGACAGGGATGTCCCTGGCTGCAGCTAGAGACGCAGCTGTACCTCTGGTAGAATGAGCCCTCAGGCCTGAAGGGGGAACCTTACCCAGTTTTTGGTAACAAAATTGGATGCAAGAGACGATCCACCTGGCAATGGATCTTTTAGTGGCAGGTTTCCCTTTGCCCACCTCACCATAAGTGAGGAACAGTTGGAGGGAGTCAAACCTGTGACCCTTGGTACGCTCTATGTAGTAACTAAGGGCTCTTTTGACATCTAAACTGTGTAATCTCCTCTCACCAGAGGAGGAATGGTCAGTAAAGTACACAGGGAGAGAAATGGATTGATTAAGGTGAAAGTCTGAGACCACTTTAGGCAAGAACTTTCTGTTAGTTCTGAGGACCACTTTATCCCTATGAAAGGAGATAAAATCAGGCTCCACTGACTATGCTTGTAGTTCACTTATGCACCTGGCAGAAGTGATGGCTACCAAAAACACAGTTTTCCAAGTCAAGTACTTAAGCTCTGCTGAAGACAATGGTTGGAAAGAGGGTTGCATTAGCTGAGCAATGCAAACATTAAGATACCAGGCAAGGGCAGGGTCCCTGAATGGAGGGTTGGTGTGAAGCAATCCCTTAAAAAGCTTGGAGAATACCGGATGAGCTGAAAGGGAAGAGGGTTTACCTGCTGATAAGAAAGCAGATACGGCTGCCAGGTGCACTTTTAGAGTAGCTGGTCTCAGCCCCAAGGAATTCAAATGTACCATATAATCCAGAACTGTGGGCAAACCATCAGACTCTGGGGAAATGTTCTTGCCAGAGCACCATATGGAAAATCTCTTCCATTTGGAATTATAAGTAGCCCTGGTGGAAGGCTTCCTAGAAGCCTTCAAGATATCAAGTACACCTCTGGAAAGATATAGGTCAGCAAACTCTAACTCTTCAAGAGCCAGGCCTTGAGATTGAGAGATTTGAGATTCGGGTACCAAACCCTCCCCTGGGCACAGGTTAACAGATTGTGATTCCTGGGGAGACACAGGGGAAGGTGGACTGCTAAGGACAAAAGGAGTGGATACCAGGGCTGTCTGGCCCAATCTGGAGCAATCAGAATCATCTTGCAAGGTTGAGATCTGATTTTGACTAGCACCTTGAACAGGAGAGGGAAGGAGGGAAAAGCATAGAGAAACTTCCCTTCCCAGTTGAAAAGAAAGGCATACAGAGGGACTGAGCCCAACACTGGGGGCCTGCAGCAAAAAAGAGGAAGTTGGTGATTGTCTGGGGCTGCAAAAAGATCTATCTGAGGAGTGCCCCACCTGGCAAATACTACCTCCAGAATTAGGGGTCCAGTGACCATCATGTGATGGCCCTGGGAAATCCTGCTGAGAGCATCTGCCAGGACATTGTCCTTGCCTGGGAGGTGAACTGCAATAAGGGAGGTGTTCAGGGAATAAGCCAGAGACCACAACTTCATTGCTTTGGTGCACAAGGCCGTAGACTGAGTGCCCCCTTGCTTGTTGATGTACCACATTGTGGTGGTGTTGTCCGTCATGACCTGAACCACTCTGTTCTGAACAGATGTGGAAAAAACTTGAAGTGCTAGAAAAACTGCTCTGCGTTCCAACAGGTTGATGTGGAGCACAGATTCCTGAGGGGACCACAATCCCTGGGTGGTGAGGTCACCCATGTGAGCTCCCCACCCCAAGAGGGATGCATCTGTAGTAAGGGTCAAGGAGTGAGACTGAGGGATGAAGGGAACCCCTTGTCTCAGATTGCTCTGATCCTGCCACCACTGCAGGGCCTGGATCAGGGTTCGAGTTACTGGGATCAATTTGGTTAGAGGATCTCTCTTTGAGACCAGAAGGCTCTCAAATGGAACTGAATGTCCCTCATCTGAAATCTTGCTCCCTGCACTACTGCTGTGGAAGCAGCCATGTGCCCTAGGAGCTGCAGAAAATGTCTTGCTGGTTGAGAGACCTGCAGAGTGAAGGAGGAGGCCAGAGAAACCAGGGTCCTTGCTCTTTCTAGAGGAAGGAAGGCTCTGGCCTGTTGAGTGTTCAGTTCTGCACCTATGAAGGTCAGTAGCTGAACAGGCTCTAGAACTGACTTTGGAAGATTGAGAAGGAAACCTAGAGATGTAAGCAGCTGCTGAGTAACCTGAAGGTGTAATTTGACTTGTGCGGGAGACTGGCCCACTATGAGCCAGTCGTCCAAGTAGGAAAGATGGCAATCTTTGCCTTCTTAAATGAGCAACTGCTGCCAGGCATTTTGTGAATACCCTTGGGGCAGAGGTGAGGCCAAGGGCATTGCTCTGAACTGGTAATGGCCTGAGGGCAGTTCAATCTGAGGTACTTCGTGGGAGCTTCTTATGAGAACATGGAAGTAGGCATCCTTGAGGTCCAGGGACACTAGCCAGTCCCTGGCCTTAGAGAGGGTAAAATTCCCAGAGTCACCATTTTGAATCTTGGTTTTAAAAGATGCTTGTTTAGGTATCTGAGATCCAGGATGGGCCACCATTCTCCTGTCTTTTTGGGGTAAGGAAGTACCTGGAGTACAGTCCCTTGCCCTGGTGTAGGAGGAACCCTTTCTACAGCTCTGAGAGCCAGGAGGTTGAAACTTCTGTTTCTAGGGTGAGAGCATCTGATGGATTTGCAGGTGGAAAGGATCTGGTTCTCATCTTTGAAATTTTTTAGCTGGAGAACCAGTCCCTGGCTTACTACCTCCAGGACCCACTTGTCTGATGTTAAAGACTTCCAGTCCTGGACGGAGTAAGCCAGCCTGCCCCACAGGCAAAGGAGAATCGGCCCTGGTCGTCCCATCAGGGAGATGTTAGGGCAGGGCTTTAGGCTGGCGGGTGGGAGCAGGCCTGCTCTGCACTGCCTGCCTCTCCCTCTGAAGAACCCTCTCTGAGCATAGGCTGAAGAGGAGGCCTGGGCTTGGTAAAAAGGCATGTGAAGAGGCCTGCCCCTGCCCCTAGAAGGCTGCCTCTGAGGAGTGGCCTGCCTTTCCTTGGCCTGTGCACTCCTATAGGTAGTTCTATACTCATTCATTTCCTTCATGTAATTCTCTGTCTGCTCCCCAAACAGGGAGTTACCCACAACAGGAAATTCCATGGCCTTAGCCTGGGTATCCTGTGACAGGCTAGTACACCTGAGCGAAGCCATTCTGTAAAAGCCACAGATGTAGCCATGACTCTTGAACATACATCATTAGAGTCCACTGCAGCATGGAATTGCACTTTGGATGCCTCAATACCATCAGCAGCCACCTGCTCCAGCTCCTTGGCAAGCTGGCCAGGGACCTGTTTCGCTAGAGCCATAACAGTATCCCATCTGGATTCTGGTATCTTGCAACATAGGCCATATAATTTGCCTGTCTGAGTCCCAAGGATGCTGCCATGTACTGTTTCTTTGCCATGGCATCAATCCTCCTGGAGTCCTTGTCAGGGGTGTGTGAAGCCAAGGGAACATTTGCCTTGTCACAGGCTGCAGCCTGCACTACCCCAACATGGCTGCATTGTTGTGAAAGGAACTCTGTATCAGAGCCTGACAATGTGTACCTCTTGTCCATTTTTTTATCCACAGGAGGTATAGTGTTAGGAGCTTTTAAAATCTTTACTGTCTGTTTCCTAAAAGATTTATGTAAGGGAATAGACAGTCTCCTGGACTCTGGGAAATCCATCATTTCCACATAGTCAGGCTTCTCCTGTTGGTCCACAGCTTCTTCCAAAGGAAGCTGGAGGGTTTCAGCCACCTTTTATAAAACATAAAATGAGAAGGGACTCAAAGCCTAGGGGAGACACTCTAAAGGTCTGTCTGGGGAGATGTCGGTTCAATGGGCACATCAGACTTTCAAAATCACATTCACTCTCTTCATAATCTTCCTCCCCTCCTCCGGTTCATAAAATTCTTCTATATCATATTCTTGAACCGGTGCTTTGCCGACGAACCGACAACTTACCTGATGGTGCGGTTCGGTCGGAACAAGCGACTGGACAATTTTGATTGCTTTGGCTATCTCTGCAGCAGTTGGAGAAGAAATTTTGGCTCCACACCTGCTGATTTTCTAGTCCTTTTGCTGGGACTGACTCCTCCGAGTCAGCTCTCCATTTGCCCGAGGAAGTCTCGCCCTGGTCAGAGGGCACTCCCTCCGGTTCGGTTGGCACCGAACCGGGCTGGCCATCCAGGTCAGCGGACTTCTTGGCCTCTCGTTCCCTGAGCCTACCAACTCTCTTATCCAGGGTAGATGCAGGGAAATTCTTGCAAATCTGGCAGTCTGCATTGAGGTGGTCATACCTCAGACAATAAACACATGTGGTGTGTGGGTCAGCCTTGGCAAAGGCTTCCCCACAGACATTACAGTGCTGAAACCCAGTGGGCCTGGTTTTCCTTTTGGGTTTCTCAGACATAGTGCCAGCCTAACCAAAAACTTGTCCGTTTACGGCAATCTGCCAAGCAAGACACCCTTATCGGTTCCCAACCATGTCACGGGTCGTGGAAAAAACAGTAATGGAATCCGTTTTTTTTAGAACCGATAAGAACCGGTAACTGCACTCTAAATTGCAATTTAATAAAGTTTAGCAACAATCTGATCGGTTCAAACCGAACCGATAATATCGTTTGCAAGTTCCACACAGAAATAATGTATAACCTATCTATTACTTACAATACCACAGACAGAGCTTGAACCGACCAGTTGCGGTTTAAATATAGACAAAATGTGGTTTAAAAACAGAAATTACACTTTTTAACCAACAAAATGAACCGAGCAGCAGGAGAAATCTCCGGAGCGACTGTTCAGTGAGGCGGAGTAAAGAATCTGACAGTTTGAGTTTGAAGAACAACAGACAGAGTTTTCAACCAAGCTCACGCTCAAGATTCCATGCCTGGCATGGAAGTTAACTCTTTCACCTCCGGAGCAGTTCTAAGGTTGGGACTCACTGCATATGTCATAATATAGCAAGACTTCATGTTGTTTGAACAGGAAGTTGTTATCCCTCTGTACAGACAGTTGGTGAGACCCCATCTGGAATACTGTGTGCAGTTCTGGAGACCCCATCTCCTCAAGGACAAAGACAGGATGGAGGCAGTCCAGCGGAGGGCAACTAAAATGGTGCAGGGTCTGCAACAGAAGCCATATGAGGAGAGATTTAAAGGGCTTAATATGTATACCCTTGAGGAAAGGAGGGAGAGGGGGGCATGATAGAAACTTTCAAGTACCTCAAGGGAATCAACAAAGTCCAAAATGGGAGCATCTTTGAGAGAAAGAGATGTGCAAGAACAAGGGGGCGCAATTTGAAGACAGAGGGATGGCTCAGGGGCAAGGTCAAAAGTATTTTTCCATGGAGAGGTGGTGGACACATGGAACTGCCCTTCTGAGGAGGTCATGGGGTCAAAAACAGTTGGGGGAATTCAAGAATGCATGGGACAGACATAAGGCAATTATAGTAGAGTAGGAGAAAGTAGGCTGTTGGTTAACTAGGATCTGCAGCTTTACCTGTACAGTACATAGGGAATGGGCAGACTAGGTGGGCCAAGCGGTCCTTATCTGCCATCAAAGTCTATGTTTCTATATCTAAAGCACCATCATTATGAGATAGGTCCCAGATGAGTGCGTAATTTAGCGTGAGAAATTCGAAATCATAAAGCCCAAGCCTATGTAACACAGATCACTGACCCGACCTCAGGCATTCTTTTAATCAGCCTTCAAGAAATTCAGAAGGCAATGTCAAAATTCTACCAACAGCTTTATATGGCAGAAACAACAGCAACCCTAGAACAAAGAGAATCTTACCTCAGGCATATACCTCTCCCTCAGTTAACTAAACCTCAGGTCCAGAGTTTGCTAGCTCCCTTACGACTCTTAAAATTGACAGCCCTACAAGATTAGAAAACTCAAAAGCCCTGGGACCTGACAGCTACCCTGTTGAGTTTTATAAAACATTCAGAGAACCCTTTTACCACATATGCTGTCAGCCTTTAGGAGATACAGAAGGAGGGCACCCTCCACGCTCCTAGAGTATGCTACCCTTACAGTGATCCTGAAGCCTCAGAAGGACCCCCAACTCCCTGCCTCATACAGACCAATATCCATGCTTAATTGTGACTACAAGGTCTATTGTCCATAATGGGCAGATGTCTTGAACACCTTCCCAAGCTGACTAATCCTGACCAGGTCAATTTTATCCATACAGACAGGCACATTACAGTGTCAGATGAAACCTTCTTTGATTGACCATGTAAACACCGACTGATCCCACTTGCATTGTTAAGCCTAGATGCGGAAAAGGCATTTGATCAGGTGGCCTGACCATATATGTGGACCACCCTGTCGCATTTTGGATTTCTGCAGGAAATTATACAGACCCTACAGGTTATATATGGAGCAGCATAAGCATACCTAAAATTATATGGCTCTCTCTATGACCCCTTTCCTCTCAAAGTGCACTCGCCAGGGTTGCCCCATGTCCCTGCTTTTATTGCCCTCTACCTAGAACTTTTGGCAAAAGTAATACGAAAAGACCTCGCAGAGGAGGAGATCCCCCTGGGAGGTAGGCAATATAAAATATCATTATTTGCAGATGATGTATTGCTAACCGCAACTTCTTCAGGGGACTCCATCCGAGTGGTTTGGAAACATCTGGGTGAGTTCGGCATATTAGCCGGATATAAATTGAACATGCTCAAGATGGAAGTATTGCTTTATAATTACACTCCACCACCCTGGCTGAAACAAACCTTCCCTTTTAAGTGGCATAAGCAAGCCATCAGATACCTAGGTATTAAACTTACCAAAATTGAGGCAATTTGGAATTACTCAATTTCGAACCCCTGACACAACAGATCTCAACAGATCTCTCCCAATGGACATCTCTCACCCTAGGGCTTTTTAACCAGATAGAAGTATTTAGACAAATTATCCTACAGTTCCTACAACTCTTCCAATCATGCCAGAAAAATATATTTTAAGGCATACTGTAGGATAAGGCACTTTCCAGATTCAAGGGAACCCCCAAGAATTTGCTATTCAATATTAAAAAATGCTTAGAGATAGAGGAGTTGTTAATTTGCAGAATCTTACCTGGTACACCTTGGCAGCACAACTTTGTAAAATTTTCCACTGGATTGCTCCATCATACCAATCATATTGGAAGCACTTGGAATGCACGTTAAATGGTATAGAAGGACATGCTAGATATATCTTTGGCAACCCACCAGCCTGTGTGCCTATCCAACGATTCTGCAGATTCGCTGCGGAAACTTGCTGGCAATGGCTATTCATTTGGAAACCTTTCCTCTCTTCTACTGATCAGCTCTACCTGTGGGTAATAGCACACGATCTAACTTCCCCCCAAACAAAGTGGACAAGGCATTCGTGTCTTGGCACAAATATGACATCATATACATGTTTCAATTAGTGGGTCCCATGGGAATCTTACTATTTGTGTCCATCCAGGTTTCTTATAAACTCCCACTTTCAGGATTCCATTTCCACAAATATCTACAACTCCAAGTGTACCTCCGGTCATCTGAAGAATGCCTTATAAATGTGGCAGAAAAACACTCCCCGTTGGTTCACCTTCTACAAAAGTACCTACTGGGCAACACTGGGATGCATTTAATCAGCATCCTTTACAAAGTCATCCAAGCCAGCACCACAGCATCAACAGGCCCCATCCTAAATCAATGGAATGCAGAGCTGGGAACTACATATGATTTAGAGCAATGGCATAAATACCCCCCACGCATACAGTCACGGCAGCCTCCTACTGAGGGGAATATGCCTGGAAATGCCGTATGAGATATTTTTGACTCCAGCAATAACTGCAAAGCTTATTGGCTCTCAGACAGCAGAATGTTGCCATAATTGTAGTATGAAACAGGCAGATCATTTGCATGTTCTGCTAACATGCCCACTATTGCAAAACATCTGGCAGATGGTGATCCTGGACCTGGAGGCGATATTTGACTGCCTGGGCAAGATAACTTCAGAATTTGTACTTACAGCCATTCCCCCAGTGCACTCAACCTGGTGATTTTAGCAGCCAAAAAAACGTAACCAGACTACGGCGCACTGACAAAGTCCCTACTCACTGGGTTTGGCAGGTGCTCACATGGGAGATCTACACATTGGAAAAAAATATCAGCAAGGCTCACCGACCTTATTCCATCTTTTGAACTCAAATGGGGGAAATGCGTAATGTACTAGCTGGATAAATATCCAGGCTTTGTACCATAGACCTAGCCCCTAGCCCCCAAGTCTATCTAAATCTACCTTTTAATCCCTTTGAACTCTGGAAGTACCATGTGACCTAAGAAGAGGTTAAATCTTCTCAACAGCATTTACCTTTCCTATCTCTTTCCCTTTTTCTATCTATCAGGTACTCTAGGTTACCGACCATAATGCAGATGAAAAAGCAGTGGTTTCATTCCTAATTAATGTCTTCGAATACATGTTTATGCTTATTAAGGAAATCCTAGCGACAAGTTCAATACTGGGTTATTTAAGTGATAACATTCAGTGAGCTGGAGTATACGAAAGGAATAACCAGATTCTGTGTTCGCCAATCACCATAGAAGCTGGTTATTCCGAGTATACTCCAACTCACTGAATGTTATTGCAATTATACAGTTGGAGTTGCTGAAGTGCTGCAAATTACAGTTTTAGAGGAGAAGCGGCAAATGGGGAGATGTAACATTGAGAAAGTGAAAGAAAAGAAAGTAATTTTTACAGTCTGTGCCATGACCATAGCATTCAACGCTATCACGCTGGTTGAAACAGTTCTCAGGAGCACTTGTTTCACCTCTCGTTTTCAGGCAAAAAAAAAAGGGGGACGATACATTATAAAGGAGAGGGTGACCATTACTTTGTATGCTGATAAGTGGATTTTTTTGATACAAGGTGTGGAGGGAGGGGGCCAGGGTTATGTTTGGTGCTGAGGTGGACAGCTGTTCCGACACCATTTTTTTTTTTGGCTTCGGATGCTTCAGATCTGATTAAAAGACTATGGGCTTGTTTTGTGGATTTGAGTAAATAACTGTGGGTGGGGTTATTGTTTCATTAAACAACTGTGGGTGAGGTTATTGTTTCATTAAACGACTGTGGGTGGGATTTGAGTAAATAAAGGATTCGGGGGGGTTTGTAGTTTGTGAGGGAATAACTGACAGGTATTCTGTTCTGTGATTGGTTGAGAATAAGTACCTGTTGTAAAATTCTAATTATATTACTGCTAGAGCAACTTACTGAACTGTTGTGGAGACTGAGTGAATTCCAATTGAATTAGCAGTTGTTAAACAAAGGCTATGACTTGTACTGTCCTTCTATTGTAAGATGTGCATGCCCAATTAGAGCAAATTATATTGATTGTTAGACTGACTGTACAAGCTGAATGTAAGCTGCTCAATGATTATAAAACTGTTGGAAACTCTACCTACTTTTATAAGAACTCAATAAAGACATATATTATAAAATTGCAACAAGAGCACCCACAATTCAGTTCTAGGCAATGCACGAAGAATGCTCAAGTGAAGTAGACCAAAAGAGAACTGATTCTTGTAGAACCTTTTCCAGGTTCTGGAAGGGGAGGTAGGGTGGGTTTGTCAAGAATAGTGAGGGATCCCTTGGAAGAAACAGAATTACTATGGCAAGTAATTTTTTTCTTCAAACCTCAGGAATCTCTCACTGTGCTTACTAGTGCAGACTACAAAGCAGTACCTTGGGAGGCTGGGTACAGAACCTATTTAGGGAAAATGTTCTGCAAGACAGTAGTGCTAAATTTTGCATCCCTTCTGGGCTGTATGTCTAGACAATAGTGCCTTGTGAAGGTGTGTACTGTATTCAAGGGAGCTGCTTTTCAAATTTCCAGCAAGGGGATATCCCTTGCAGCTGCCACAGAGGCAGAAGTGCCACATATGGAATGTGCTTTGAGGCCTTGTGGTGGTAGCTTGCCAGCTTTGATGTAACAGAACTGAATGCAAGAGACTATCCAGCAAGCAATTGTTCTCTTGGAAGCTGGCTTATCTTTGCATACTTCACCATATGTGACAAAAACAACTGTGAATGGGAGAACCTGGATTCTTCAGTGCAGTCCAGGTATTAACTGGGCACCCTCTTGACATGCAGATAATGTAACCTCTGCTATCCAAAGCTGGATTTTGCTGTAAAGAACATGAGAAGTGTAATGGACTGGTTCAGGTGACATTTGGACACCACTTTAGGGAAGAATTTTCTTTTTGTCCTTAGGACTACCTTGTCCCAATGGAAGACGATGCAATTTGGGTCTGTGCGGAGAGCCTGCAGCTTGCACACCCTTCTGGTAGAAGTCATGGCCATGAGGAAGACTGTTTTCCAAGTGACATGTTTTAAAGCAGCAATAGCCATTTATTTATTTATTCAATCTCAGATTACAAGTACCTTTAAGTGCAAGGCAGCTCATTTACAAAGGTTCCACATCAGTGGGGAAGGGGTTACAGTTAGACAGGGTGTACAACAAGATGATGTTGAGAAACATAGTACAGTATGAATGCTCCAGTTTAACAATGAGATGATTGCTACAGCAAATAATAAATAGCAAATAAACAGAAGGAGGCAGCCAGCGTGGTGAGCTGACAGTTATGCTACAACAAACAGTCAGCTGAATACATTCAAGCATACAGTGAGAGTTTAAGCAAAGGAGACAGTAGGAGTTAAGATGGAGAGGTAGATGAAAGTGGTGGCATTGTGATAGGGTCCATGAGCTCAACAATGCACAGGTTCAAATCCCATGGATGGAGTGACTCCCTGAAGGGGGGATGCAGGTGCAGAAGCCCGTTAAAGAACTTTCTGAAAATGGGGTGTGAAGCCACTGTTTTCTCTTTACCTGCTGAAACATAAGCTGACACTGCTGCCAGATGCACCTTAAGGGTTGAGAGCCTGCAGCCCATGCACTGAAGGTGGACTAGGTAGTCCAAGACTGTGTGCAGATCTACTTACACAGGACTGAGCTGCTTAGGAACACACCACAGAGAGAACCTATTCCACTTGGAAGCACAGGTTCTCCTTGTTGCTAGATTCCGTGAAACCTGAAGACTGGCAAAAGCTTTTCAGAAAGGTTAAAGTCAGAAAACCCCAGATTGTCAAGGCCCATTCCTCCAGGCAGAGACCTAAGGTCTGGGAAGGTTATCCTGCCCTGAGTCATGGTCAGCAGGTTGTGCCTCAATGGGAGGCAGATGGCATACTTGATGGTGAGGGCTAGAAGTAGGAGTACCCAACCTGCCTGGCCCAATCTGTGCTAATAGGAGCATGGTTACAGACTGGCCCCCCAGCTTCAAGAGCACTCTCAGCAAAAGAGGGAGGGTAGGAAAGGCATACAGGAACCTGTCTGTCCAGTCTAGAGTCAGGGCATCCAATGGGACTGAGCCCCCTGCCGCAGACCTGAAACAAAACAGGGGAGGCTGATGATTCTCCCAGGATGCAAACAAATCTATTTCTGGTGTACCCCACCTCCTGGATGCTGATGCCAGCACCTGCTGGTTCAAGGCCCATTCATGATTTCCCTAACCGATCCTGGTCAAGGTGCTAGTACACTGTCTTTCCTTTGTTGGTGTACTGCAGACAGCTGCACCCCCAGGGCACATTCCAGATTATAAATCTTCATGGCTTCTGAACACAGGTTGGAAGATCTTGTTCCTCCCTGTTTGCTGATGTAGTACTTACATTGTTGTGGTGTTCTCTTTTCTAATCTGGACAGACTGACCACTGATCTAGGAGGAAAATGTCTGCATTGCCATGAACACTGCGCTGAGTTTCAGGAGATTTATGTGATCCAGTGTGTCCTACACACTCCATGTGCCACTCACAGTTAGATCCTGCAGGTGGACACTCCAACCTAAGAGGGAGGCATGTATTGTGGGAATGACTGTAGGGAATTGCTGGAGGATGGGAACCCTCTCAAAGGGGCCTATTCATGAAGGTGTGGATGGGCTACACACCACGTAACCCAGGCACATAGCCCAGCCGCACCAGTGTGCACCCACCGCTGCATACCCGAAGGAGTTACACCCCCTTCACCACACCAGATACCCGACCAAGCGTGGAGCTCCACATATGGACACGGGGGCTCTGTGGGGGAGTTGTTCCGGCACTCCACACCATTCACAAATGTGCGCAGTATTGAACATGGGGGGCTGGTGGTTACACATCTGGAGGGCAGCTGTAATGGCTATGCATCCCCTCCAGATAAAACTGCCGGACCCGCTGGAGCTGGCAGGAGGGGTCATCAGACCCCCGCAGGAAGGTGCTCCTGTTGTCAGGGGATGATGGTCGGGATTGGTGTGGGCAACCAGCACATGCCCCCCCAGCAGCAGTTCCAGGACTCTACGCACCCCCACAAAGATGATGCCATACTGGCTCAAAGGATCCACTGCGGACCTGGGTAGGGCAGCCGATTGGCCGCTGCCCAGGCCCACAACCCTGCCCCCTCTGTGCCTGGGTGACAGGGACCTGGAAGGGAGCTGGGCAGAGACTGTTACTATGAGAATGCGGTCCCCGTGCAGCTCTCCTGTGGGTGCAGAGCTGCGCGTGCCTTGCATGCCTGCTCCATGCCCCGTTGTGAATAGGCCCCAATGAGATTACATTCCCTCATCCACCAGTCCAGTGCCCTTAGCAAGGGTCTTGTGATAGAGGCACCAATTTGGATAGGGTGTCCCATCTCTGAGACCTATGGTCCACTAGGTGATACTGGATATCTCTCATCTGAAATCTGGCACCCGGTACTACTGTTATAGAGGAGGCGATGTGACCCAGTAACATTGGCAAAACAAAAACACCTTGCATACCTTGGTTGGCCTGCTATGAAGGATTCCGCAGTTGAAATCAAATTTGCTACCTTTGCTAGAGGAAGAAAAGCTTCCCCCTGCAGGGTATCCAGCTCTGCACCAATACAGTCCAGAATTTGAAATGGTTCTGTTTGGGACTTAGAAAGTTTATGAGGAAGCCCAAAGCCTCCAAAGTAACGCTTTGAGTTAGCAGTATGGAGGAACTTGCTGTATTTTTCCCTGAGATTAGCCAGTTGATCAGATAAGGAAAAGACCATCAGCCCTCTCTTCTTGAATATATTCTAAGTTGGAATCAGATCAGATGAAATGGAATCATTGTGTGATTTGAACTGTTTGAGCTTTCAGGGAGGAAAATGATAGTGCAGGCAACTGGTGATACACCGAACAAGAAGTATTTGAGTGCCTGACGGTCCTGCCGGTGTCTAAGCTCTCCCACCGAGCCAAATGTTGGACTCAGAAACTGTAACTCCTGGGCTGAAAGTGCCCAAGTTCTCTCTCTACCCCGGGACTCCTGACAAGTGAGAACAATGCTGAAAATGAGGCTCAGAGTGCAGAGACTGTAACAACTCCCAGAAGAATGACAGAGCTGTAAGCCATGGTGCACCTCAGTTGTATTCCCTGGGCGACCAGTGGACCTGCCTCTCAATATTTAAAAAGGGTATATGTCCCCGAGCTCATTGCCCAAACTGTTAGTGCTAACTCAAGTTACTTGTGCTCTGGTATGGTACCGCCCGTCAGCCAAAGGTAACTGATAGGAAGGTTCCCTCTCTTCAGGTTTTCATGTACAAGAGTAATACGAGTTATATGTACAATGTGTGTGTTATACTGTAAGGTGCGTACTACAATGTTTCAGAAATAGTTCTTGGTAAAATGATGTATTGACTGATGATTACATGTGCGAGCCTAATACAAATGTGTATAGTTGCAAGTTGAAACTTATGGGATGCAGCGCCTGGACGTCAAGCTTTCCCAAACCAGGAAGGGACAACCCCTGCCGTGGGGGTTCCCCAAAGACTTCAGGAGCTTGCTTGAATGCTCCAGAAGCCTGAATAGTGTTTCGGTTCATGGGTAGCAAGTGTTTTAGAACCTCTGGTACTGTCTCTTCAAACTGTCTGCTTGCAGACATAATTAGTTGTATGGGGGACTGTGTGTTTCTTTGATTGAGTACCACTCAAGCTGCTCTAATTCACCCCATTTTGCAGTCACCAGAAGTGCAAAGAACCTGTCTGAAAGATGTAACTGATTGCCAGAAATCATTTACAGTAATAATAAAATTACAGTTTGTCCTAACCTGCTTTCTTTGCAGTCAGAACTGTCTGCCTAGTTCCCCATTCTGGTTTTGAACTGCTGAACTGGACCAATCAGTGTGGGGTAAACTAGCTCCAAAATGATGCCTTGGGCGAATCAGAACTTGGGACTCTTCATAATCTAGGCCAGCCACAAGAGGATTGTATGAGCACAGTGACTCTGGGAGATGTGTTTAGACTTCGGTGCCTTTTGGACCAACAGCAGCAGTCTATTGGTGACAGCCAATCCAGTCAAGAACTGGGAGGAACTCAAAAGAAGTGCCCAGTTTTTGTCTGTGGGAGTTCCAGTTTGAGATCTGAAGTGAGGGAAAGCCTAATGTCCTTCGGTGCACAGTTTCAGTCAAAAGGCAGTGTTGCAAGGCCCAGGTTCGGTCTACAACTGTGTAACTGCTTATTAGGACTGAGATCCGTCCTGTGAGAAAGAATCAAAGGATCTCTGAAGAGTAGAAACCAGGCTCACCTGTGAGACTGAAGAAAGTGTTGAATTACACTTCGGTCTGTCAGGAACTGAATCTGTGTGTGTTCTCCTGGTTATTGTTGCAGTAATTGCGATTGGGATACAGATGCAGCCTGCCTGGTATAGTGCTTTCTTTTTTACCATATAAATGTGTGAGGAGTCTCTTGGAGATCAAAGTAGCCCTGCTGACATTGAAGGACCATATATCTTCTTTGGAGGTCGTGAGACTACTAATTCGGGGTCGCTCCCTGTTGAATTGCCACATTAAATCCAAATGGAATTACTGTACTGCTGACTGTTTAATTTTCCTTTTCTCTGTGTGAAAGGGCCCCTACCACCAGCCCACGGTTTGGACTAGCCACTGGGGCCTGGGTACAGGGACAGTAACTGGTAGGGATAGGCCCTGTGCACACAGAGCCATCAAAGTAGATAGTAAAGTGATAAGCTAATTAACCTGATTTCCCCTGTCCTTGTTATATCCCCTAAATAAATCAGAGCTGTTTGTTTCAACAAAGTTATACTGCCTGAGGTATTTGTCTATGTTAAAGATACTGTACTGTGATTGTTGCACTGTATCTTATTTTACAGGATGTCAGGTGCCTGAACCAGCCTTGGGGGTAAAAGTGTATACTGAGAAGGTAATTCTGCTATATTGTGTGGGCCACTAGTGGGAAGAAAGGGGGTTGCAGTGTCCCAGAGGGCTGTGACCAAGTAAGTTTAACTATTGCAAACCTGACCTCTGGTGGAGGCACCGCCATTGGATCAGGCCCCTCAACCTGTTAGTGGCAAATCAGGCAGGGGTAGTAGCCCCTGGGATAGCGCCATCTAGGGGTTACATGTAAACTGAAATTCCCTTTACCTTTCCTAACATTCTACACTGATAGAATATCCCTTAGACCTATAATGTCATTCTGACCAATAGTATCATTGACAGTCCACATCAACCAAACTACAGAAATATCTGCAGAACCCTCTCAGTGGGAAATACAAAACAACCCTCATCTTAAAATGCTGGGTATGAAAAGGATACTTAGCCATTCCTATCAAGGACAGAGGAAATATACAAAACAGACTGTTTGTGATGCTGCAAGGAAAAGGAAAACCAGCTTCAAAATCTTTGATTGCCATGTACCTTAAAACAGCAATCACGGAACCATAGAGTGAATAACTCGACTGCACCAAGAGATCTGAAGGCTCACTCTACCAGCACAATCGCAACTTCCTGTGCACAGAAAAATGGGAATACTGCAGAGGAAATCTTTAGCATTATGTAAGGACTAGGTACAAAACAACACGTCTGACCCACCCCAGCAGAGGATTACTGCTTTTTAATGACCCATGATGTCATGAATGGGGAGTGCCTCAAAGATTATCCCCCACAATGGTAGTTTACTCACCTGGTAAAGGTGATTGTGAGGGAATCATCTCTGAGGCACTCCACATCCACTAACAGATGTGTGAAAGACTCAACAAGTTTTCATACATTGTATGATATGTGATACTCACTATTACAAATCAGCAGGTTTGACATCACAGATGTCTATATGTATAGTGTAATAACAAAATAAAGTTACACAACAATTTTCTACCACTAAGTGGTCACTACATATCTACACTCATTTACAGCAAAAGGTATTAACAGATTATTGTTACAGATACAGCTTTAGAATACATCGAACTGACCTTAGGAGAGCAGACCCCCTCTCAGGTGGGGGATGGACTTTCTTCAAGTCACATGTGCATCAAGCAACCTATCAGTTCTACACTACCCATGATGTCATGAATGGGGAGTGCCTCAGATATGTATTACCCCACAATCACCTTTACTAGGTGAGTAAACTACCATTAAAACACAATGCTATGACTTGAGAAACGAGCTGGTGGGGACCAGGTCAACAGCAGCTGTATGAGGCTGGTAATGCAGAGTACACACATAGGATATGTTAAAGAATGTGTTAAAAACAGTCACAGAAGTCTGCATCCTTGAATGCGAGAACAGGAAAGGGGCCAAGAAGTGGCACCCTTGCGTACTAGGGACCTGAGGCAACTGATTCTTTACAGAAGAAAAGATCTATGACTGCTGGTAAGAGATAGATTGCTTCCAGGCCAGAGAAGAATATGGAGAAGCACTGGGGAAAGCAAGACAAAAACTAAAGAAAACCAAGAAGGGGTTGCATGCAGTACAACAACTGGCACTGCAGACAAAGAGCAGCTACATAAGAACTTACTGTAACAGTAGATCTTCAAAGGGATCTCAGTTATTAGGTCACACCGCAGGAACTTCACCATCAGTGAAGCAGGATTCACACAGAAGATTTTCAGCAGTACCACTGGGGCCACCCACACCGTCGACATCCACTGATGTAATCAACCCTATAAAGGCGTGAGTGGCCCCGCTCCCGCCTCAGTTCATTCCCCCAGAGACAAAGGGAGCATAGCTCTAGCCATGGGGGACCGAGAAGAGAGAGAGAGAGAGAGAGAGAGAGAGAGAGGTGCCCAGGCGTATATATGAAAGCCTGAATACACCAGACAGCCAGTTCCTGAACAACAGCCCCAAGAAGGGGGATGGTAGGAGGGAAAGCAGACCTGATGACTGAGATCCCCTTGAAGATCTACTTTCTCAAGAGGGCAAGGTGCATACCGCTGTCATACCCTTTCCAGCATATTGCACTGACAATATAAGCGTACACCTAATATAAAACACATGCATACATGCAAAACAATAACTGAGGGACAAATAAAAAACACACAGGATAAACAGGAAGGTAGACAAACATGTGGGGAGTAGTGCAATGTACTGGCTGTGGGGGCTGGGGGGTTGATACCAGCCCTTTCACAGAAGAAAAAATTACTCACCTTAGTAATGTTGTGTCTTCTAATAGAATCTTGCTATATTATGACATATGCAGTGAGTCCCAACCTTCGAACTGCTCCGGAGGTGAAATAGTTAACTTTCCATGCCAGGCATGGAATGCTGAGCTCGAGCTCGGTTGAAACTCTGTCTGTTGTTTTTCAAACTCAAACCGTCAGATCTTTATGAGCTAAACTCACTGAGGTCCTGTGTGGAAGCTGTAAACCTACACTAGCCAACTGGCTACTAAACATAAGAACACATTTTTTGGTCCCAAAACAAAGACTCAAGTCAGGAGACCCAAAAAATGAAAAACACAACACCAAGTCACCCCAAAAAGGAGGGGTGAAAACAACAAGGTGGGCATCTACTAAGTGCCAACACTGCACTGCCCACCCACATCCCAAAAACAGAGGTTCTGAGAGGGGCAGGTAGGGAATATATTAGCAAGACTTCATTAGAAGAAACAACATTACTAAGGTGAGTCATTTTTCTTCAAACAACATGAAGTCTTGCTATATATGACTGATGCAGACTACACAGCAGTACCTCCATGGAGGAGGGACAGAACTTACTTAGGAAATAGGCTCTGAGCTCAGCTGTGCGAAACCGAGCATCACTCCTAGCCTGGATGTCCAGGGAGTAATGCTTGGTAAAAGTGTGAACTGTTTTCCAGGTAGCTGCTTGACATATCTCTAGAATAGGGATGTCCCTGGCAGCAGCCAGGGAAGCAGCTGTACCGCTGGTAGAGTGAGCCCTCAGGCCTGAGGGAGAAACCTTACCCAGCTTTTCATAACATAATTGGGTAAACGAGACAATCCACCTGGCAATGGATCTTTTAGTGGCAGGTTTCCCTTTACCAACCTCACCATAAGTGAGGAACAGTTGGAGGGAGTAAAACCTTTGACCCTTGGTGCACTCTACGTAGTAACTAAGGGCTCTTTTCACATCTAAGCTGTGCAGCCTCCTCTTGCCAGAGAAGGAATGGTCAGTGAAGCACACTGGAAGAGATATAGATTGATTAAGGTGGAAATCTGAAACTACCTTAGGCAAGAACTTCCTATTAGTCCTGAGGACCACCTTATCTCTATGAAAGGAGATAAATTCAGGCTCCACTGACAAAGCTTGTAATTCACTTATGTGTCTGGCAGAAGTGATGGCTACCAGAAACACAGTCTTCTAAGTCAAGTACTTAAGCTCTACTGAAGACAAAGGCTCAAAGGGGGGTTGCATGAGCTGAGCAATGCAAACATTAAGATACCAGGCAGGGGCAGGGTCCCTGAATGTAGGGTTGGTGTGAAGCAATCCCTTAAAAAACTTGGAGAATACAGGATGAGCTGAAAGAGAAGAGGGTTTACCTGCTGAAATAAAAGCAGACACAGCTGCCAAATATACTTTTAGGGTAGCTGGTCTCAGCCCCAAGGTCTTTAAATGGACTACATAATCCAGGACTGTGGGTAAATCAGCAGATTCTGGGGAAATATGCTTCCCAGAGAACCATATGGAAAACCTCTTCCATTTGGAATTATACGTAGCCCTGGTGGAAGGTTTCCTAGAAGCCTTTAGTATATCCATTACACCTTGGGAGAGGTGTGAGATCAGCAAACTCTAACTCTTCAAGAGCCAGGCTTTGAGATTGAGAGATTTGAGGTTTGGGTACCAAACCTCCTCTAAGCACAGGTTAACAGGTTGTGATTCCTGGGAAGACACAGGGAAGATGGACTGCTAAGGACAGTAGAAGTGGATACCAGGGTTGTCTGGCCCAATCTGGAGCAATCAGGATCATCTTGCAGGATTGAGATCTGATTTTGACTAACACTTTGAACAGGAGAGGGAAGGGGGGAAAGCATAGAGAAACTTGCCTTCCCAATTGAGAACTAAGGCATCCAGAGGGACTGAGCCCAACACTGGGGCCTGCAGCAAAAAGGGATTGGTGATTGTCTGGGGCTGCAAAAGATCTATCTGCGGGGTGCCCATCTGGCAAATATCCCTCCAGGACCAGGGGTCCAGTGACCATTCGTGATGGCCTGGAAATCCTGCTGAGAGCATCTGCCAGGACATTGTCCTTGCCAGGGAGTGAACTGCTGTAAGGGAGGTGTTCAGGGAGTAAGCCAGAGACCACAACTTCATTGCTTCGGTGCACAAGGCTGTAGACCGAGTGCCCCCTTGCTTGTTGATGTACCACATTGTGATGGTGTTGTCTGTTCTGACCTGTACAACTTAGTCCTGAACAGATTTGGAAAAAACATGAAGTGCTAGAAAAACTGCTCTGAGTTCCAACAGATTGATGTGGAGCAGAGATTCCTGAGGGGACCACAATCCCTGGGTAGTGAGGTCGCCCATGTGAGCTCCCCACCCCAAGAGGGATGGATCTGTAGTAAGGATTAAGGAGTGAGACTGAGTGGCAAAGGGAACTCCTTGTCTCAGATTGCTCTGATTCTTCCACCACTGTAGGGCCTGGATCAGGGTTCGAGTTACTGGGATCAATTTGGTTAGAGAGTCTTTCCCTTGAGACCAAAAGGTTCTCAAATGGAACTGGATGTCCCTCATCTGAAATATTGCTCCCTGCACTACTGCTTTAGAAGCAGCCATGTGCCCCAGGAGCTGTAGAAAGTGCCTTGCTGGCCGAGAGACCTGCAGGGTGAATGAGGAGGCAAGAGAACCAGGGTCCTTGCCTCTGTCCAAAGGAAGGAAGGCTCTGGCTTTCTCTGTGTTCAGCTCTGCCCCTATGAAGGTGAGGAGCTGGACAGACTCTAAAACTGACTTTGAAAGATTCAGAAGGAAACCTAGAGAGGTGAGCAGTTGCTGAGTTATCTGTAGATGTAATTGACTTTGATCTGGAGCTGGCCTACTATGAGCCAGTCGTCCAGATAAGTGAAGAGGGCAATTTTTTGCCTTCTTAGGGAAGCAACTGCTACTGCCAGGCATTTTGTGAATACCCTTGGAGCAGAGGTGAGGCCAAAGGGCATTGCTCTGAACTGGTAATGGCCTGAGGGCAGCTCGAACCTGAGGTACTATCGATGGGAGCTTCTGATGAGAATATGGAAGTAGGCATCCTTGAGGTCCAGGGACGCTAGCCAGTCCCCTGGCCTTAGAGAGGGTAGAATAATTCCCAGAGTCACCATTTTGAATTTTGGTTTTAAAAGGTGCTTGTTTAAATATCTGAGATCCAGGATGGGCTGCCATTCTCCTGTCTTTTTTGGAGTAAGGAAGTACCTGGAGTACAATCCTTTGCCCTGGTGTAGGGGTGGAACCTTTTCCACAGCTCTGAGAGCCAGGAGGGAAGAGACCTCTGCCTTTAGGGCAAGTGCCTCTAGTGGATTTGCAGGTGGAAAGGATCTGGTTCTCAGCTTTGGAAATTTTTTGAAGCTGAGAACCAGTCCCTGGCTTACTACCTCCAGGACCCATTTGTCTGATGTCAGAGACTCCCAGTCCTGGACAAAGTAAGCCAGCCTGCCCCCTACGGGTAGCTGAGAATCGGCCCTTGCAACCCCATCAGGGTGCCTGCTTGGCAGGGGCTTTGGGCTGAGGGGTAGAAGCAGGCCTGCTTGTACCCTGTCTGCCTCTCCCTCTAAAGAACCCCCTCTGGGCATAAGCAGAAGAGGAGGAGGCCTGGGCTTGGTAAAAAGGCCTATGAAAATTCCTGCCCCTGCCCCTGGGAAGCTGCCTTTGAGGACTGGCCTGCCTTTCCTTGGCCTGGGCACTCCTATAGGTGGTCCTATATTCGTCCATTTTCTTCATGTAATTCTCTGTTTACTCCCCAAACAGAGAATTACCCACAACAGGAAAAACCATGGCCTTAGTCTAGGTATCCTGTGACAGGCTAGTACATCTAAGCCAAGCCATTCTGCGAAGTGCCACAGATGTAGCCATGACTCTTGATGACACATCATTAGAGTCCACTGCAGCATGGAATTGCAACTTGGATGCCTCATACCATCAGCAGCCACCTGCTCCAGCTCCTTGGCAAGCTGGCCAGGGACCTGTTTTGCTAGAGCCATGACAGTGTCCCATCTGGATTTCTGGTATCTAGCAACATAAGCCATATAATTTGCCTGTCTGAGTCCCAAGGATGCTGCCATGTACTGTTTCTTTGCCATGGCATCAGTTCTCCTGGAGTCCTTGTCAGGGGTGTGAAGCCAAGGGAATATTAGCCTTGTCACAGGCTGTAGCCTGCACTACTAACATGGCTGCATTGTTGTCTAAGGAACTCCGTATCAGAGCCTGACAATATGTACCTCTTGTCCATTCTCTCATCCACAGGAGGTATAGTGTGAGAGTTTTAGAATTTTAACTGTCTGTTTCCCAAAAGATTTATGCAGAGGAATAGACAGTCTCCTTGACTCAGGGATATCCATCATTTCTACATAGTCAGGCTCCTCTTGATCATCCACAGCTTCCTCCATAGGGAGCTGGAGGGTTTCAGACACTTTCTTATAAAACATAAAATGAGACGGGGACTCAGAAAGCCTAGGAGGAGACACTCCTGAAGGTCTGTCTGGGGAGATGTCCGGGTCAATGGGCACATCCAGACTTTCAAATCCACATTCACTCTCCTCATACTCCTCTTCCCTCCTCCGGTTCATAATATTCCTCTAAATCATTATTCTTGAACCGGTGGAACCGGCCGAACCGGACGCTTACCTAATGGTGCCGATTCGGTCGGAACCGGGGAAAGCGACTGGACAATTTTAATCCCTTTGGCTATTTCTTCAGCGGTTGGAGAGGAAAGTTTTGGCTCCACACCACCTGATTTCCTAGTCCTTTTTACTGGAACCAACTGCTCAGAGTTGGATCTCCTTTTGCCGAAGTCTTGCCCTGGTCAGAGGGCACTCCTCCCAGATGAAGTTGGAACCGAACGGGCTGGCCATCCGGTTCAGCGGACTTTTGGCCTCCTTTCCTGAACCTACCAACTCTCTTTTCCAGGGTAGCTGCAGGAAAATTTTTACAAATCTGGCAGTCTGCATTGAGGTGGTCAAACCCCAGACAATAAACACATGTGGTGTGGGGGTCAGCCTTGGCAAAGACTTCCCCACAGACACTGCAGTGTTGAAACCCAGTGGGCCCGGTTTTTCTTTTGGGTTTCTCAGACATAGTGCCAGCCTAACCAAACTTACCCGTTTATGGCAATCCGCCAGGTAAGACCCCTTTATCGGTTCCCAACCGTGTCACGGGTCATGGACAAAAACGAAATAAAATCCATTTTTTTTAGAACCAATAAGAACTGGTAACCATGCTCTAAATGACAGATGAATATATTTTAAACAATCTGATCGGTTCAAACCGAACGATAACGTTACAAGTTCCACACAGAATAGAAACTAATGTAAAACCTATCTAGTACTCACAAATACCACAGACAGAGTCTGAACCGACCGGTTGTGGTTTAAATTCGCGAAAAACCGAGAAAAATAATACTTTAACCAGCAAAATGAACTAAGCAGAAGGAGAAATCTCCAGAGCGACTGTTCAGTGAGGCGGAGTAAAGAATCTGATGGTTTGAGTTTGAAGAACAACAGACAGAGTTTCAGCCGAGCTCGAGCTCAGCGTTCCATGCTTGGCATGGAAAGTGAACTCTTTCACCTCTGGAGCAGTTCGAAGGCTGGGACTCACTGCATATGTCATAATATAGCAAGACTTCATGTTGTTTGAAGAAAGGGTTCTGAAGGAACTCTTAAAACTGAAGGTGGACAAAGCAATGAGGCCTGATGGGATTCATTCCAGAATGCTAAAAGAACTAAGGGTAAAACTAGTGACACCACTGACTACCATCTTTAATAAATTATGGGAGGATGGGGTGGTACCTGAAGACTAGAGGAGGGCAGATGTTATTCCACTTCACAAAAGTGGGAGAAGGGCAGAAGCAGGAAACTACAGACCTGTTAGTTTAACCTCAGTGATTGGAAAAATGATGGAATCACTTCTGAAGGAAAGAACTGTTGAGTACCTAGAGGTCAGCAGGGCACAGGACCCGAGGCAGCATGGATTCACAGCGGGAAGGTCATGTCAGACAAATCTAATAGATTTCTTTGACTAGGTAGTAAAGTAGTAAACCAGGGAAGGGCTGTGGATATGGCCTACCTAGATTTTAGCAAGGCATTTGACACAGTCCCACACAAAGATTAATAAACAAGTTAGCCAGCCTGGGAGTGGGTCCCAGGGTGGTAGCCTGAAGTAACAAATTGGCTGACCAAAAGGGACGAGAGGGTAATAGCAAATGAAGTACACTCTGAAGAAAGGGTGGTTACTAGTGGGGTAATGCAGGGTTCAGTTCTGGGACCAGTCCTCATTAATGTCTTTATAGAAGACATTGCAGAGGGGTTGGAAGGAAAAGTATGAAAGTACAAAAATCTGCAACAGGGTTGCTACACAAGTGGGGTGGAAAGGATTGGAAGGGACTTGGCAAGGTTGGAGGAATGGTCAAAAATATGGCAGCTTAGATTCAATGCAAAAAAGTGCAAAGTAATGCATCCGGGAAACAAAAACCCAGGGGAAGAGTATACGGGGGGGAGGTACTAACAACAACAAAAATGGAATGACCTTAAGGTAAGCAAGCAATGTGAGAAGGCAGTAAGGAGGGCTGGGGGAATACTGGTATGCATAAGGAGAGGCATCACCAGTAGAAAAGAAAAAATTACTCACCTTAGTAATGTTGTTTCTTCTAATGGAGTCTTGCTGTATTATGACATATGCAGTGAGTCCCAACCTTAGAACTGCTCCGGAGGTGAAAGAGTTAACTTGTTACCTATTGTTTTGAAAATCTATGCTATGTAACCAAAAACACAATGTATGTCTTTATGTGACGAAGTACCTTTGAAAGCAGAACCTCTGGCTCCAAAGGTTATAAACTGATTCTTACAAATAAATAAATAAATAAATAAATAAAACTTCCATGCCAGGCATGGAATCTTGAGTGCGAGCTCGGTTGAAAACTCTGTCTGTTGTTCTTCAAACTCAAACTGTCAGATCTTTACGAGCAAAACTCACTAAGGTTCTGTGTGGAAGCTGTAAACCTACACTAGCCAACTGGCTACTAAAATATTAACACATTTTTTGGTCCCAAAACCAAGACTCAAGTCAGGGGATCCAAAAATGAAAAACACAACAGTAAGCACCCCAGAAAAAGGGGTGAAGAAAAACAAAGTGGGCAACTACAAGTGCCAACAGTGCACTGCCCACCCACATCCCAAAACAGAGGTTCTGAGAGGGGCAGGGGGGGAGGTCATAATATAGCAAGACTCCATTAGAAGAAACAACATTACTAAGGTGAGTCATTTTTTCTTCAAACAACATGAAGTCTTGCTGTATTATGCACATGCAAGACACACAGCAGTACCTCCGTGGAGGAGGGCCAGAACCTACTTGAAATAGGCTCTGAAGCACAGCTGTGCCAAACCCGAGCATCACTCCCTAGCCTGGATGTCCACGGAGTAATGCTTAGTGAAAGAGTGAACTGTTTTCCAGGTAGCTGCTTGACATATCTCTATGACAGGGATGTCCCTGGCTGCAGCTAGAGACGCAGCTGTACCTCTGGTAGAATGAGCCCTCAGGCCTGAAGGGGGAACCTTACCCAGTTTTTGGTAACAAAATTGGATGCAAGAGACGATCCACCTGGCAATGGATCTTTTAGTGGCAGGTTTCCCTTTGCCCACCTCACCATAAGTGAGGAACAGTTGGAGGGAGTCAAACCTGTGACCCTTGGTACGCTCTATGTAGTAACTAAGGGCTCTTTTGACATCTAAACTGTGTAATCTCCTCTCACCAGAGGAGGAATGGTCAGTAAAGTACACAGGGAGAGAAATGGATTGATTAAGGTGAAAGTCTGAGACCACTTTAGGCAAGAACTTTCTGTTAGTTCTGAGGACCACTTTATCCCTATGAAAGGAGATAAAATCAGGCTCCACTGACTATGCTTGTAGTTCACTTATGCACCTGGCAGAAGTGATGGCTACCAAAAACACAGTTTTCCAAGTCAAGTACTTAAGCTCTGCTGAAGACAATGGTTCGAAAGAGGGTTGCATTAGCTGAGCAATGCAAACATTAAGATACCAGGCAAGGGCAGGGTCCCTGAATGGAGGGTTGGTGTGAAGCAATCCCTTAAAAAGCTTGGAGAATACCGGATGAGCTGAAAGGGAAGAGGGTTTACCTGCTGATAAGAAAGCAGATACGGCTGCCAGGTGCACTTTTAGAGTAGCTGGTCTCAGCCCCAAGGAATTCAAATGTACCATATAATCCAGAACTGTGGGCAAACCATCAGACTCTGGGGAAATGTTCTTGCCAGAGCACCATATGGAAAATCTCTTCCATTTGGAATTATAAGTAGCCCTGGTGGAAGGCTTCCTAGAAGCCTTCAAGATATCAAGTACACCTCTGGAAAGATATAGGTCAGCAAACTCTAACTCTTCAAGAGCCAGGCCTTGAGATTGAGAGATTTGAGATTCGGGTACCAAACCCTCCCCTGGGCACAGGTTAACAGATTGTGATTCCTGGGGAGACACAGGGGAAGGTGGACTGCTAAGGACAAAGGAGTGGATACCAGGCTGTCTGGCCCAATCTGGAGCAATCAGAATCATCTTGCAAGGTTGAGATCTGATTTTGACTAGCACCTTGAACAGGAGAGGGAAGGAGGAAAAGCATAGAAACTTCCTTCCCAGTTGAAAAGAAAGGCATACAGAGGGACTGAGCCCAACACTGGGGGCCTGCAGCAAAAAAGAGGAAGTTGGTGATTGTCTGGGGCTGCAAAAAGATCTATCTGAGGAGTGCCCCACCTGGCAAATACTACCTCCAGAATTAGGGGGTCCAGTGACCATTCAGTGATGGCCCTGGGAAATCCTGCTGAGAGCATCTGCCAGGACATTGTCCTTGCCTGGGAGGTGAACTGCAATAAGGGAGGTGTTCAGGGAATAAGCCAGAGACCACAACTTCATTGCTTATTGCACAAGGCCGAGACTGAGTGCCCCTTGCTTGTTGGATTACCACATTGTGGTGGTGTTGTCCGTCATGACCTGAACCACTCTGTTCTGAACAGATGTGGAAAAACTTGAAGTGCTAGGAAAACTGCTCTGCGTTCCAACAGGTTGATGTGGAGCAGAGATTCCTGAGGGGACCACAATCCCTGGGTGGTGAGGTCACCCATGTGAGCTCCCCACCCCAAGAGGGATGCATCTGTAGTAAGGGTCAAGGAGTGAGACTGAGGGATGAAGGGAACCCCTTGTCTCAGATTGCTCTGATCCTGCCACCACTGCAGGGCCTGGATCAGGGTTCGAGTTACTGGGATCAATTTGGTTAGAGGATCTCTCTTTGAGACCAGAAGGCTCTCAAATGGAACTGAATGTCCTCATCTGAAATCTTGCTCCCTGCACTACTGCTGTGGAAGCAGCCATGTGCCCTAGGAGCTGCAGAAAATGTCTTGCTGGTTGAGAGACCTGCAGAGTGAAGGAGGAGGCCAGAGAAACCAGGGTCCTTGCTCTTTCTAGAGGAAGGAAGGCTCTGGCCTGTTGAGTGTTCAGTTCTGCACCTATGAAGGTCAGTAGCTGAACAGGCTCTAGAACTGACTTTGGAAGATTGAGAAGGAAACCTAGAGATGTAAGCAGCTGCTGAGTAACCTGAAGGTGTAATTTGACTTGTGCGGGAGACTGGCCCACTATGAGCCAGTCGTCCAAGTAAGGAAAGATGGCAATCTTTTGCCTTCTTAAATGAGCAACTGCTACTGCCAGGCATTTTGTGAATACCCTTGGGGCAGAGGTGAGGCCGAAGGGCATTGCTCTGAACTGTAATGGCCTGAGGGCAGTTCAATCTGAGGTACTTTCGTGGGAGCTTCTTATGAGAACATGGAAGTAGGCATCCTTGAGGTCCAGGGACACTAGCCAGTCCCCTGGCCTTAGAGAGGGTAAAATAATTCCCAGAGTCACCATTTTGAATCTTGGTTTTAAAAGATGCTTGTTTAGGTATCTGAGATCCAGGATGGGCCACCATTCTCCTGTCTTTTTTGGGGTAAGGAAGTACCTGGAGTACAGTCCCTTGCCCTGGTGTAGGGGAGGAACCCTTTCTACAGCTCTGAGAGCCAGGAGGGTTGAAACTTCTGTTTCTAGGGTGAGAGCATCTGATGGATTTGCAGGTGGAAAGGATCTGGTTCTCATCTTTGGAAATTTTTTGAAGCTGAGAACCAGTCCCTGGCTTACTACCTCCAGGACCCACTTGTCTGATGTTAAAGACTTCCAGTCCTGGACGGAGTAAGCCAGCCTGCCCCCCACAGGCAAAGGAGAATCGGCCCTGGTCGTCCCATCAGGGAGATTGTTAGGCAGGGGCTTTAGGCTGGCGGGTGGGAGCAGGCCTGCTCGTACCCCGTCTGCCTCTCCCTCTGAAGAACCCTCTCTGAGCATAGGCTGAAGAGGAGGCCTGGGCTTGGTAAAAAGGCATGTGAAGAGGCCTGCCCCTGCCCCTAGAAGGCTGCCTCTGAGGAGTGGCCTGCCTTTCCTTGGCCTGTGCACTCCTATAGGTAGTTCTATACTCATTCATTTCCTTCATGTAATTCTCTGTCTGCTCCCCAAACAGGGAGTTACCCACAACAGGAAATTCCATGGCCTTAGCCTGGGTATCCTGTGACAGGCTAGTACACCTGAGCGAAGCCATTCTGCGAAAAGCCACAGATGTAGCCATGACTCTTGAACATACATCATTAGAGTCCACTGCAGCATGGAATTGCACTTTGGATGCCTCAATACCATCAGCAGCCACCTGCTCCAGCTCCTTGGCAAGCTGGCCAGGGACCTGTTTCGCTAGAGCCATAACAGTATCCCATCTGGATTTCTGGTATCTTGCAACATAGGCCATATAATTTGCCTGTCTGAGTCCCAAGGATGCTGCCATGTACTGTTTCTTTGCCATGGCATCAATCCTCCTGGAGTCCTTGTCGGGGTGTGAAGCCAAGGAACATTTGCCTTGTCACAGGCTGCAGCCTGCACTACCCAACATGGCTGCATTGTTGTGAAAGGAACTCTGTATCAGAGCCTGACAATGTGTACCTCTTGTCCATTTTTTATCCACAGGAGGTATAGTGTTAGGAGCTTTTAAAATCTTTACTGTCTGTTTCCTAAAAGATTTATGTAAGGAATAGACAGTCTCCTGAACTCTGGAAATCCATCATTTCCACATAGTCAGGCTTCTCCTGTTGGTCCACACTTCTTCCAAAGGAAGCTGGAGGGTTTCAACCACCTTTTATAAAACATAAAATGAGAAGGGGACTCAGAAAGCCTAGGGAGACACTCTAAAGGTCTGTCTGGGGAGATGTCAGTTCAATAGGCACATCCAGACTTTCAAAATCACATTCACTCTCTTCATAATCTTCCTCCCTCCTCCGGTTCATAAAATTCTTCTATCATATTCTTGAACCGGTGGCGCCGACGAACCGACAACTTACCTGATGGTGCGGTTCGGTCGGAACAAAGCGACTGGACAATTTTGATTGCTTTGGCTATCTCTGCAGCAGTTGGAGAAGGAAATTTTGGCTCACACCTGCTGATTTTCTAATCCTTTTGCTGGGACTGACTCCTCCGAGTCAGCTCTCCATTGCCGAAGTCTCGCCCTGGTCAGAGGGCACTCCCTCAGTTCGGTTGGCACCGAACCGGGCTGTCCATCAGGTCAGCGGACTTCTTGCCTCTCGTTCCTGAGCCTACCAACTCTCTTATCCAGGGTAGATGCAGGGAAATTCTTGCAAATCTGGCAGTCTGCATTGAGGTGGTCATACCTCAGACAATAAACACATGGGTGTGTGGGTCAGCCTTGGCAAGGCTTCCCATCAGACATTACAGTGCTGAAACCCAGTGGGCCTGGTTTTCTTTGGGTTTCTCAGACATAGTGCCAGCCTAACCAAAAACTTGTCCGTTTACGGCAATCTGCCAAACAAGACACCCTTATCGGTTCCCAACCATGTCACGGTAAGTGGAAAAAACAGTAATGGAATCCGTTTTTTTAGAACCGATAAGAACAGTAACTGCACTCTAAATTGCAATTTAATAAAGTTTAGCAACAATCTGATCGGTTCAAACCGAACCGATAATATCGTTTGCAAGTTCCACACAGAAATAATGTATAACCTATCTATTACTTACAATACCACAGACAGAGCTTGAACCGACCAGTTGCGGTTTAAATATAGACAAAATGTGGTTTAAAAACGAGAAATTACACTTTTTAACCAACAAAATGAACCGAGCAGCAGGAGAAATCTCCGGAGCGACTGTTCAGTGAGGCGGAGTAAAGAATCTGACAGTTTGAGTTTGAAGAACAACAGACAGAGTTTTCAACCAAGCTCACGCTCAAGATTCCATGCCTGGCATGGAAGTTAACTCTTTCACCTCCGGAGCAGTTCTAAGGTTGGGACTCACTGCATATGTCATAATATAGCAAGACTTCATGTTGTTTGAACAGGAAGTTGTTATCCCTCTGTACAGACAGTTGGTGAGACCCCATCTGGAATACTGTGTGCAGTTCTGGAGACCCCATCTCCTCAAGGACAAAGACAGGATGGAGGCAGTCCAGCGGAGGGCAACTAAAATGGTGCAGGGTCTGCAACAGAAGCCATATGAGGAGAGATTTAAAGGGCTTAATATGTATACCCTTGAGAGAAAGGAGGGAGAGGGGCATGATAGAAACTTTCAAGTACCTCAAGGGAATCAACAAAGTCCAAAATGGGAGCATCTTTGAGAGAAAGAGATGTGCAAGAACAAGGGGGCGCAATTTGAAGGGGGGGGATGGCTCAGGGGCAAGGTCAAAAAGTATTTTTCCATGGAGAGGGTGGTGGACACATGGAACTGCCCTTCTGAGGAGGTCATGGGGTCAAAAACAGTTGGGGGAATTCAAGAATGCATGGGACAGACATAAGGCAATTATAGTGGAGAGTAGGAGAAAGTAGGCTGTTGGTTAACTAGGATCTGCAGCTTTACCTGTACAGTACATAGGGAATGGGCAGACTAGGTGGGCCAAGCGGTCCTTATCTGCCATCAAAGTCTATGTTTCTATATCTAAAGCACCATCATTATGAGATAGGTCCCAGATGAGTGCGTAATTTAGCGTGAGAAATTCGAAATCATAAAGCCCAAGCCTATGTAACACAGATCACTGACCCGACCTCAGGCATTCTTTTAATCAGCCTTCAAGAAATTCAGAAGGCAATGTCAAAATTCTACCAACAGCTTTATATGGCAGAAACAACAGCAACCCTAGAACAAAGAGAATCTTACCTCAGGCATATACCTCTCCCTCAGTTAACTAAACCTCAGGTCCAGAGTTTGCTAGCTCCCCTTACGACTCTTAAAATTGAAACGGCCCTACAAGATTCGAAAACTCAAAAAGCCCTGGGACCTGACAGCTACCCTGTTGAGTTTTATAAAACATTCAGAGAACCCCTTTTTACCACATATGCTGTCAGCCTTTAGGGAGATACAGAAGGGAGGGCACCCTCCACGCTCCTAGAAGTATGCTACCCTTACAGTGATCCTGAAGCCTCAGAAGGACCCCCAACTCCCTGCCTCATACAGACCAATATCCATGCTTAATTGTGACTACAAGGTCTATTGTCCATAATGGGCAGATGTCTTGAACACCTTCCCAAGCTGACTAATCCTGACCAGGTCAATTTTATCCGCCACAGACAGGCACATTACAGTGTCAGATGAAACCTTCTTTTGATTGACCATGTAAACACCCGACTGATCCCACTTGCATTGTTAAGCCTAGATGCGGAAAAGGCATTTGATCAGGTGGCCTGACCATATATGTGGACCACCCTGTCGCATTTTGGATTTCTGCAGGAAATTATACAGACCCTACAGGTTATATATGGAGCAGCATAAGCATACCTAAAATTATATGGCTCTCTCTATGACCCCTTTCCTCTCGAGAGTGGCACTCGCCAGGGTTGCCCCATGTCCCTGCTTTTATTTGCCCTCTACCTAGAACTTTTGGCAAAAGTAATACGAAAAGACCTCGCAGAGGAGGAGATCCCCCTGGGAGGTAGGCAATATAAAATATCATTATTTGCAGATGATGTATTGCTAACCGCAACTTCTTCAGGGGACTCCATCCGAGTGGTTTGGAAACATCTGGGTGAGTTCGGCATATTAGCCGGATATAAATTGAACATGCTCAAGATGGAAGTATTGCTTTATAATTACACTCCACCACCCTGGCTGAAACAAACCTTCCCTTTTAAGTGGCATAAGCAAGCCATCAGATACCTAGGTATTAAACTTACCAAAATTGAGGCAATTTGGAATTACTCAATTTCGAACCCCTGACACAACAGATCTCAACAGATCTCTCCCAATGGACATCTCTCACCCTAGGGCTTTTTAACCAGATAGAAGTATTTAGACAAATTATCCTACAGTTCCTACAACTCTTCCAATCATGCCAGAAAAATATATTTTAAGGCATACTGTAGGATAAGGCACTTCCAGATTCAAGGAACCCCAAGAATTTGCTATTCAATATTAAAAATGCTTAGAGATAGAGGAGTTGTTAATTTGCAGAATCTTACCTGGTACACCTTGGCAGCACAACTTTGTAAAATTTTCCACTGGATTGCTCCATCATACCAATCATATTGGAAGCACTTGGAATGCACGTTAAATGGTATAGAAGGACATGCTAGATATATCTTGGCAACCCACCAGCCTGTGTGCCTATCCAACGATTCTGCAGATTCGCTATGAAACTTGCTGGCAATGGCTATTCATTTGGAAACCTTTCCTCTCTTCTACTGATCAGCTCTACCTGTGGAGTATGCTACACGATCTAACTTCCCCAAACAAAGTGGACAAGGCATTACGTGTCTTGGCACAAATATGACATCATATACATGTTTCAATTAGTGGGTCCCATGGGAATCTTACTATTTGTGTCCATCCAGGTTTCTTATAAACTCCCACTTTCAGGATTCCATTTCCACAAATATCTACAACTCAAGTGTACCTCCGGTCATCTGAAGAATGCCTTATAAATGTGGCAGAAAAACACTCCCGTTGGTTCACCTTCTACAAAAGTACCTACTAGGCAACACTGGGATGCATTTAATCAGCATCCTTTACAAAGTCATCCAAGCCAGCACCACAGCATCAACAGGCCCCATCCTAAATCAATGGAATGCAGAGCTGGGAACTACATATGATTTAGAGCAATGGCATAAACACATACAGTCACGGCAGCCTCCTACTGAGGAATATGCCTGAAATGCCGTATGAGATATTTTTGACTCCAGCAATAACTGCAAAGCTTATTGGCTCTCAGACAGCAGAATGTTGCCATAATTGTAGTATGAAACAGGCAGATCATTTGCATGTTCTGCTAACATGCCCACTATTGCAAAACATCTGGCAGATGGTGATCCTGGACCTGGGGCGATATTTGACTGCCTGGGCAAGATAACTTCAGAATTTGTACTTACAGCCATTCCCCAGTGCACTCAACCTGGTGATTTTAGCAGCCCAAAAAGCGTAACCAGACTCTGACGCACTGACAAGTCCCTACTCACTGGGTTGGCAGGTGCTCCCATGGGAGATCTACACATTGGAAAAAATATCAGCAAGGCTCACCGACCTTATTCCATCTTTTGAACTCAAATGGAAATGCGTAATGTACTAGCTGGATAAATATCCAGGCTTTGTACCATAGACCTAGCCCTAGCCCCCCAAGTCTATCTAAATCTACCTTTTAATCCTTTGAACTCTGGAAGTACCATGTGACCTAAGAAGAGGTTAAATCTTCTCAACAGCATTTACCTTTCCTATCTCTTTCCTTTTCTATCTATCAGGTACTCTAGGTTACCGACCATAATGCAGATGAAAAAGCAGTGGTTTCATTCCTAATTAATGTCTTCGAATACATGTTTATGCTTATTAAGAAATCCTAGCGACAAGTTCAATACTGGGTTATTTAAGTGATAACATTCAGTGAGCTGGAGTATACGAAAGGAATAACCAGATTCTGTGTTCGCCAATCACCATAGAAGCTGGTTATTCCGGGTATACTCCAACTCACTGAATGTTATTGCAATTATACGAGTTGGAGTTGCTGAAGTGCTGCAAATTACAGTTTTAGAGGAGAGCGGCAAATGGGGAGATGTAACATTGAGAAAGTGAAAGAAAAGAAAGTAATTTTTACAGTCTGTGCCATGACCATAGCATTCAACGCTATCACGCTGGTTGAAACAGTTCTCAGGAGCACTTGTTTCACCGCTCGTTTTCAGGCAAAAAAAAATGACATTATAAAGGAGAGGTGACCATTACTTTGTATGCTGATAAGTGGATTTTTTGATACAAGGTGTGGAGGGAGGGCCAGGGTTATGTTTGGTGCTGAGGTGGACAGCTGTTCCGACACCATTTTTTTTTGGCTTCGGATGCTTCAGATCTGATTAAAAGACTATGGGCTTGTTTTGTGGATTTGAGTAAATAACTGTGGGTGGGGTTATTGTTTCATTAAACAACTGTGGGTGAGGTTATTGTTTCATTAAAGCGACTGTGGGTGGGATTTGAGTAAATAAAGGACTGGGGGTTTGTAGTTTGTGAGGGAATAACTGACAGGTATTCTGTTCTGTGATTGGTTGAGAATAAGTACCTGTTGTAAAATTCTAATTATATTACTGCTAGAGCAACTTACTGAACTGTTGTGGAGACTGAGTGAATTCCAATTGAATTAGCAGTTGTTAAACAAAAGGCTATGACTTGTACTGTCCTTCTATTGTAAGATGTGCATGCCCAATTAGAGCAAATTATATTGATTGTTAGACTGACTGTACAAGCTGAATGTAAGCTGCTCAATGATTATAAAACTGTTGGAAACTCTACCTACTTTTTATAAGAACTCAATAAAAGACATATATTATAAAAATTGCAACAAGAGCACCCACAATTCAGTTCTAGGCAATGCACGAAGAATGCTCAAGTGAAGTAGACCAAAAGAGAACTGATTCTTGTAGAACCTTTTCCAGGTTCTGGAAGGGGAGGTAGGGTGGGTTTGTCAAGAATAGTGAGGGATCCCTTGGAAGAAACAGAATTACTATGGCAAGTAATTTTTTTCTTCAAACCTCAGGAATCTCTCACTGTGCTTACTAGTGCAGACTACAAAGCAGTACCTGGAGGCTGGGTACAGAACCTATTTAGGAAAATGTTCTGCAAGACAGTAGTGCTAAATTTTGCATCCCTTCTGGGCTGTATGTCTAGACAATAGTGCCTTGTGAAGGTGTGTACTGTATTCAAGGGAGCTGCTTTTCAAATTTCCAGCAGGGATATCCCTTGCAGCTGCCACAGAGGCAGAAGTGCCACATATGGAATGTGCTTTGAGGCCTTGTGGTGGTAGCTTGCCAGCTTTGATGTAACAGAACTGAATGCAGAGACTATCCAGCAAGCAATTGTTCTCTTGGAAGCTGGCTTATCTTTGCATACTTCACCATATGTGACAAAAACAACTGTGAATGGGAGAACCTGGATTCTTCAGTGCAGTCCAGGTATTAACTGGGCACCCTCTTGACATGCAGATAATGTAACCTCTGCTATCAAAGCTGGATTTTGCTGTAAAGAACATGAGAAGTGTAATGGACTGGTTCAGGTGACATTTGGACACCACTTTAGGGAAGAATTTTCTTTTGTCCTTAGGACTACCTTGTCCCAATGGAAGAGATGCAATTTGGGTCTGTGGGAGAGCCTGCAGCTTGCACACCCTTCTGGTAGAAGTCATGGCCATGAGGAAGACTGTTTTCCAAGTGACATGTTTTAAAGCAGCAATAGCCATTTATTTATTTATTCAATCTCAGATTACAAGTACCTTTAAGTGCAAGGCAGCTCATTTACAAAGGTTCCACATCAGTGGGGAAGGGGTTACAGTTAGACAGGGTGTACAACAAGATGATGTTGAGAAACATAGTACAGTATGAATGCTCCAGTTTAACAATGAGATGATTGCTACAGCAAATAATAAATAGCAAATAAACAGAAGGGAGGCAGCCAGCGTGGTGAGCTGACAGTTATGCTGCAACAAACAGTCAGCTGAATACATTCAAGCATACAGTGAGAGTTTAAGCAAAGGAGACAGTAGGGAGTTAAGATGGAGAGGTAGATGAAAGTGGTGGCATTGTGATAGGGTCCATGAGCTCAACAATGCACAGGTTCAAATCCCATGGATGGAGTGACTCCCTGAAGGGGGGATGCAGGTGCAGAAGCCCGTTAAAGAACTTTCTGAAAATGGGGTGTGAAGCCACTGTTTTCTCTTTACCTGCTGAAACATAAGCTGACACTGCTGCCAGATGCACCTTAAGGGTTGAGAGCCTGCAGCCCATGCACTGAAGGTGGACTAGGTAGTCCAAGACTGTGTGCAGATCTACTTACACAGGACTGAGCTGCTTAGGAACACACCACAGAGAGAACCTATTCCACTTGGAAGCACAGGTTCTCCTTGTTGCTAGATTCCGTGAAACCTGAAGACTGGCAAAAGCTTTTCAGAAAGGTTAAAGTCAGAAAACCCCAGATTGTCAAGGCCCATTCCTCCAGGCAGAGACCTAAGGTCTGGGAAGGTTATCCTGCCCTGAGTCATGGTCAGCAGGTTGTGCCTCAATGGGAGGCAGATGGCATACTTGATGGTGAGGGCTAGAAGTAGGGAGTACCCAACCTGCCTGGCCCAATCTGTGCTATTAGGAGCATGGTTACAGACTGGCCCCCCAGCTTCAAGAGCACTCTCAGCAAAAGAGGGAGGGTAGGAAAGGCATACAGGAACCTGTCTGTCCAGTCTAGAGTCAGGGCATCCAATGGGACTGAGCCCCCTGCCGCAGACCTGAAACAAAACAGGGGAGGCTGATGATTCTCCCAGGATGCAAACAAATCTATTTCTGGTGTACCCCACCTCCTGGATGCTGATGCCCAGCACCTGCTGGTTCAAGGCCCATTCATGATTTCCCTAACGATCCTGGTCAAGGTGCTAGTACACTGTCTTTCCTTTGTTGGTGTACTGCAGACAGCTGCACCCCCAGGGCACATTCCAGATTATAAATCTTCATGGCTTCTGAACACAGGTTGGAAGATCTTGTTCCTCCCTGTTTGCTGATGTAGTACTTACATTGTTGTGGTGTTCTCTTTTCTAATCTGGACAGACTGACCACTGATCTAGGAGGAAAATGTCTGCATTGCCATGAACACTGCGCTGAGTTTCAGGAGATTTATGTGATCCAGTGTGTCCTACACACTCCATGTGCCACTCACAGTTAGATCCTGCAGGTGGACACTCCAACCTAAGAGGGAGGCATGTATTGTGGGAATGACTGTAGGGAATTGCTGGAGGATGGGAACCCTCAAAGGGGCCTATTCATGAAGGTGTGGATGGGCTACACCACGTAACCAGGCACATAGCCCAGCCGCGCACGTGTGCACCCCCACCGCTGCATACCAAGGAGTTACACTCTTCACCACACCACAGATACCCGACTAAGCGTGAGCTCCACATATGGACACGGGGCTCTGTGGGGAGTTGTTCCGCACTCCACACCATTCACAAATGTGCGCAGTATTGAACATGGGGGCTGGTGGTTACACATCTGGAGGGCAGCTGTAATGGCTATGCATCCCTCCAGATAAAACTGCCGGACCGCTGGAGCTGGCAGGAGGGTCATCAGACCCCGCAGGAAGGTGCTCCCTGTTGTCAGGGGATGATGGTCGGGATTGGTGTGGGCAACCAGCATACCCCCCAGCAGCAGTTCCAGGACTCTCGCACCCCACAAAGATGATGCCATACTGGCTCAAAGGATCCACTGCGGACCTGGGTAGGGCAGCCCGATTGGCCGCTGCCCAGGCCCACAACCCTGCCCCTCTGTGCCTGGGTGACAGGGACCTGGAAGGGAGCTGGGCAGAGACTGTTACTATGAGAATGCGGTCCCCGTGCAGCTCTCCTGTGGGTGCAGAGCTGCGCGTGCCTTGCATGCCTGCTCCATGCCCCGTTGTGAATAGGCCCCAATGAGATTACATTCCCTCATCCACCAGTCCAGTGCCCTTAGCAAGGGTCTTGTGATAGAGGCACCAATTTGGATAGGGTGTCCCATCTCTGAGACCTATGGTCCACTAGGTGATACTGGATATCTCTCATCTGAATCTGGCACCGGTACTACTGTTATAGAGGCGATGTGACCCAGTAACATTGGCAAAACAAAACACCTTGCATACCTTGGTTGGCCTGCTATGAAGGATTCCGCAGTTGAAATCAAATTTGCTACCTTTGCTAGAGGAAGAAAAGCTTCCCCCTGCAGGGTATCCAGCTCTGCACCAATACAGTCCAGAATTTGAAATGGTTCTGTTTGGGACTTAGAAAGTTTATGAGGAAGCCCAAAGCCTCCAAAGTAACGCTTTGAGTTAGCAGTATGGAGGAACTTGCTGTATTTTTCCCTGAGATTAGCCAGTTGATCAGATAAGGAAAAGACCATCAGCCCTCTCTTCTTGAATATACTGTCACTGCAGTAGGCACTTTGTGAATACCCGTGGAGATGAGGTGAGGCTGAAGGGAAGTGCTGTAAATTGCTAGTGACGGTCCCTTAACCTGACCCTGAGGTATTTTCCTCAGGTGTTTTATGCATTTTTCTTTAAGGCTAGGAATTATCTGGAGTAATGTCCCTTGCCCTGTTGAGGCTGGAACTTGTCCACCTGCATGTGTATGCAGTGATTTCTTCACCTGTAGCTCTAGCAGAATTTATTTTCCCACTGGGGTGTGAAATTGAAGAAACATGTGGGTTCTGTAGTTTAGGAAATCCTTTGAACTGCAAAGTCAAAGACTCTGTTTGCCTGGGGTTCGATTGCTGGTGCTGCAGCAGCTTGCCTAATTCCTCTTCTACCTCTACACCTACAACTAATAACAGGCCTTTTGTGAAGGGTAGTCATAGGGGCATAAACAAGAGAGTAGTATCCTCAGCCCTCTTGTAGCTGGTTTTATACTCATCCACCTTTTTCATGTAAGCCTCTGTCTTGCCATCAGACAGAGAATTTCCCTCAGAAGAGAGATCCATAGCTTTTGTCTGAGTCCTGGAATAGATTTGTAGTACTAGGCCAGGCAACCCTTCCTACAGACAGTGCATTGGCCCTAACCCCATATGCAGTGTCCTTCGAATACACTGCCATATGAAATGAGAATCTGGTGGCACGTATGGCTGATTTTGCTGTGTCAGCCATACCCTGTGCCAAGTCTCCAGTAACTTTTTTGCTCAGTGCCAGAATGGCGTTCATTAAGGCTCCCTGGTAATGAGTTGTGTAGGCCAGATAAGCTGCCTGCCTTAAGAGGAGGAAAGCTGAAGTATACACTTTTGTTTTTCCTCCTTGGCATCCAGTTTCCTGGAGTCTTTTTCCAGGAGGCTGAGAGAAAAGGGAGTGTTTTGGCCCTGTCCCAGGCAGCAGTCTGGACCACTCCCTCACAATTGTGGTGGGAATAGAGGCATACAGAACCCCGTTTGTCAACAGATATTTACTTATCTAATTAATTTTTAAAATATGTTAGCAGCTGGGTGGGTGCTGACATGAATGTAAAAGTGACTTTCCTGAGGGATTTATAGATGGAAAGCATCAACCCCTTGGTGGGGGAAAAACCCATCATATCCATGAATTCAGCCCCTCCTGATCCCCATCAGTTTCCTTTGAGGAAAAGCTGAGGGTACTGACAGCATGTCTCACAAAGGTATAGTGAGAGGTGTAGTCATCTGAGGGTTTTGAAAGTGAATCAAATTGTTGTTCAGGTTCTCCCTGTTGTTCATAAAACATTTTTACCTCCTCCTCCGCAGGCGTTGGGAATGGAACCAGAGCCTGGGGGTGGCAGGCATATTCCTGAATGCCACCATTGCCTAGAATGCCTAGAAGAATTGACATGCCTTAGTCATAGCCTCCATTGAGGGCATTTTAGTTTTTATTCACTGGCTACTGCTATTCTTTTTCAAAAGGAGGAACAGCTACTTCCTTTTTTTTTTTTGTTAAGCATGCACCGTCTCCAGTGTATGAAACTGAGGTCTTAGTCATGCCATCTATTGAGCACATTTTATTTTTGTCCACTGAAGGCTCCTTTCCTTCTTCAGGAGGAGGGACAGCAATATGTCAGAGAGCTCACCGGAGCTCAAAGAGGATGACGGGGGACCAGCTGCAGCTTTTCTGGGCTAGAACTGGATTTTTCGGTGATCTGGACTGCCAGAGCTCACCAGAGCTCTTGAAAGTAAGTTCTGGTGCTGGGACTGCTCTCTGAGCTCACTGGAGCTCCAAGAAATTAATTTCTAACCCCAGTAATACTCAGGTATTCATAACTGAAAGCAGTCTTCCTCCTAAGTAGAACTGCCCAGACAGAATGTGGAACATATACAAATGATGGAATCTTTTGCATGAGCCACTTTTCAAATGCTGCCTTATACTAACTGCCTTAGTTCTAAACCCTTCAGATTTCTCTCTGCCTGATAAGTCTAGATGATCAGAGATTTTCTCCTCGTCATCATCTTGTTCTGGCGTGAGAAACCTTACAAAATATGATAAGTATTATTGAACATTTCTTTTGCTGCCTTTTACTTTTGTAATTTTAAGTAAACCTGTAGTTTTAGTGTTTAAATTGTAAGTTTTATTGCTTTTACATTCAAACTGTTTTTTAAAATGAAAAAGAAAACTGGTGATCCCTGTTTCAAACTCTCTATTCAGTGTGGTGAAATTCTGTTAAGTTCCTCTTGTCTACCCATCTGGACATGAACATTAAAAGCAGAGTGAAATCTGCATTCCATGTCCTGTAATAACTTTTGAAAAATGCCTGCAATATGGCTAATAAACGGTGAAAACTATTGAAAAATGCCTGGAATATGACTAAAAAAAAAGAAGAAGAAAAAGGAAAAGTTTGACCATCTAAGGGTCCCTCCAGCTCTGATCAGCTGACACCCTAAATTACTGTGAGTGAAACCACAACAACTAATGTAAACTGCTACCCCTGAGACGGGTATAAAAGCAGTTCTTGGGAGGCTTGCTGAACTGGTTGACTACCTAGTTCCCTCTAAGAAATCAAATAAAACGAAGCACACAGAACCCCCTGCTAGACAGTGTAAGGGGATTTCTGTGCCTGCTAGAAAGCCTGCCAATTCCTGCAGATTTTTACCTACAGTGAAGCCCACCAGGATTAGGTACAGTGTCTTGGGCTTACTGTATCACTAAAGGGATTAATTCCCACTGAAATGGTGTCATTTACTGCAGTTACTTTACTGCAGAATTTTGTAGCACTGTGCTTCATTCTGGTGTTTTTTTTACTGTGAATGAAGGTGTGAAAATTGTAACCGTTCCTAAAACAAAAAAAAAGTGTGAAGATATGCCTGGAATGGCTTAAGAAAACACTTTTAGGCTTACATGTGCTGTCTACTTCTCAGCAGCAGACCTCTGCACAGCAGCTTGTCTCCTCTGATCAGTCTTCCCATTATCTGGAGGAAGACTATGTGATTTCATGGAATGTTTGGGGTTTTTACCAAAAAGGAAAAATAATAAATAAAGATTATCCCTCACTCTTCACTTTTGTGAGCAATGATTAGGCTGACACCCACTAAAAGCTTCGCCTTCATGTGAATAAATTAATTGGGGAAGAAGTTTAAAGATTTTACAAACTCTAAGCTGTTTTTTCCCCCCTCTTGAAAGGAGAATGTATAAGAAACATCAGCAAGGCAGGGAGGGAACTCAGTTTATTCCCACATCCTATACATTAAGGAGTAGCTGAAGTAACAGCCTGTGAGAAGGCAAAGAGATCCCTGGCATCCTACTCTCCTAACATGGATCCCAGGAACACTGACATACTTTCAGGACCATGTTACTCCCCTGCCAGATCACGCTGAAACAACTAAACTTGGTTTGAAAGCAGCCAAATAACAGTTTAAATGTCTGCTGCTAGATGGATAGTAAATACAGTGGTTCAAATGGGTTTGCCTGGTTGTGAGTCACCCAACCTAACTCAGTATTCCCAAACCAAGGCTATGGATTCCAAGTCAAGGGTAATTCCTCTTTAGACAAAAGATAAAAGTTAAAAAATGGATGAATATACCACAGTAAGCTACTTTTGTTGTATCAGACTAGGGCTGTTCTTCAGTATCAGCAATACCTACAGCCAGCGGTATTCCAGACACCACAGACACGTGATCATGGATGTAGTAATTAGGGATTGCCTCTAGGTTCAAATCCCTTCGAAAAAAAAAAATTTTCAATCCATCTACAGATGTAAATGTAACCTCTAGATGGCGGTATCCCACGGGATACTACCCCTTCCTGATTTGCCACTAACAGGTTGAGGGGCCTGGATCCGATGGCGGGTGCCTCCACCCAGAGGTCAGGGTTTGCAATAGTTAAACTAACTTGGTCACAGCCCTCTTGGACACTGCAACCCCCCTTTCTCCCCACTAGTGGCCCACACAGTATATCAGAATTACCTTCACAGTATACACTTACCCCCAGGACTGGTTCAGGCACTGGGACCCCCTGTAAAATAAGAAGATACAGTGCAACAATCACAGTACAATACTTTAACATAGACAAATACCTCAGGCAGTATGACTTTGCTGAAACAAGCAGCTCTGATTTATTTAGGGGGATATAACAAGGACAGGGAGAAATCAGGTTAATTAGCTTATCACTTTACTCATCTACCTATGGCTCTGTGCACAGGCCTATCCCTACCAGTTACTGTCCCTGGGTACCCAAGCCCTAGTGGCTAGTCCAAACCGTGGCAGCTGGTAGAGGCCCTTTCACAGAGAGAAAAGAAAAATTAGTTAAACAGTCAGCAGTACAGTAATTCCATTTGGATTCAATGTGGCAATTCAACAGGGAGTGACCCTGAATTAGTACTCACGACCTCCAAACAAGATAGGGTCCTTCAACGTCAGCAGAGCTACTCTTGAGCTCCAGTAACAGTAACAGGCAAAAGTCCTTTAATAGCAGCAGGATTCACTTGAGCTACACAAGCCTCCTCACACATTTATATGGTAAACAGTAACAGGCAAAAGTTCTTTAATGGCAGCAGGATTCACTTGAGCTACACAAGCCTCCTCACACATTTATATGGTAAAAAGAAAGTACTAAACCATGCAGGCTGCTTCTCTATCCCGATCGCAATTACTGCACAATACCCGGGAGAACACACAGCAGATTCAGTTCCTGACAGACCGAGCGCAATTCAGCAATTTCTCCAGTCTTCTACAGGGTGAGTCTGGTTTCTACTCTTCAGATATCCTTTGATTCCCTTCACAGGATGGATTCAGTCCTAACAAGCAGTTACACAAGCTGCAGACCGGAACTCAGGGCCTTACACACGTTTCCCGACTAAAACTGCACACCGAAAAAGCACAGGGCTCCTTCCCTCTTCACTGCCAGAGCTCAGCTGAAACTCCAGCAGACAAAACCGGGCACTTCCTTTGAGTTCCTCCCAGTTCTTGGCTGGATTGGCTGTCACTCACAATAGACTGCCCCGTTGGTCCAAAAAGGGGCTGAAGTCCAAACTACATCTCCCAGAGTCACTGCCCATACAGTCCTCTTGTGGCTGGCTCAGATTACAAGTCCAAGTTCTGATTCGTCCAAGGCACCATTTTAGAGCTACCTTAACCCACACTGATTGGTCCAGTTCAGCAGTTCAAAACTAGAATGGGGAACTAGGCAAACACAGTTCTGACTGCAAAGAAAGCAGGTTAGACAAACTGTATTTTCATTATTACTCTAAATGATTTCTGGCAAACAGTTACATCTTTCAGATAGATTCCTTTGCACTCCTAGTGACTGCAAAAATGGAGTGAATTGGCAGCAGCTCGAGTGGTACTCAAGCAGAGAAACACACAGTCCCCCCATACAAACTAATTATGTCTGCAAGCAGACAGCTCTTAAAGAGACAGTACCAGAGGCTCTAAAACACTCACAGATAAATGGCTAAGCTAAACACCATTCAGGCTTGGAGAATTCAAGCAAGCTCCTGAAGTCTTTGGGAACCCCCATTTGCAGGGGGTTACACCTTCTGGCCTGGGAAAGCTTGGCGTCGCTAACAAGTACCCCTATAAGTTTCAACCGCAACCATATACATTTGTATTAGGCTCACACGTGTAATCATCAGTCAATATATCATTTTACCAAGAACACATTTCTGAAACATTGCAGTATGTCACTCTTTACACAGTATTACACACACATTGTACCATAACTCAAGTTATTACCTCTTGTACATGAAACCTGAAGAGAGGGGGCCCTTCCCTATCAGTTACCTTGGGGCTGGACGGGGCAAGTGCACCATACTTAGAGGGCAACACAAGTAACTTGGAGTTAGCACTGACGCTCAGTTTGGGCAATGAGCTCGGGGACACATACACTCCTTTATGGACAACATTGAGAGGCAAGTCCACAGGCCTCTCAAGGGAATCATAACTGAGGTGCACCACAGGCTTTACAGCTCGACCAGTCTTTCTAGGGGGAACTGTTACAGTCTCTGCACTCTGAGCCTCATTTTCAGCATTGTCCTCACTTGTCAGGGGAGTCTCCATGGGGGTAGAGAGGCTAGAACTTGGTGCACTTTCAGCTCCAGGAGTTACAGTTTCTGAGTCCACAACATTTGGCTCACATGGAGAGCTTTCAGACACTGGCAGTGGACTGTCAGGGCACTCAAAATACTCTTCTTGTTCTGGTGTATCACCAGTCTGCCCCAATCCATCATTTTCCTCCCCTGAAAGCTCAAACAGTTCAACCATGCACAATGATTCCATTTCATCTGATCAGATGCTTTGCACTTCACTTTCTGGGAGCATTGGCTCCAGGGACGAAACTGGGGGCTTAGACAGTCCAGAAGGCCCAGCTTCGTCTCCAGTATTGACTAGGGGATTGCCCCGAAACAACTGACTCAGTTCGTAAGAAGGATAGTATTCAAAGTCACTCTCACTTTCTTCTGATATGGACTGACAGTCATGCTCAACTGGGACTTGTGGAGGGGAACACTTTAACTCTGCTTCTGTAGGTGCAGACTTTCTTGATCTTTTCTTAGCAGCAGCTCTAGTCACTGGTCCAGAGGGGCATCTTCTGGGGGCTCAGACTCAATCAAGATTTGTCCAATGGGCAGTAAATGATTTCTATGCATTGTTTTACATCTTTTGAATTATTTTCAGGCCTTACTCTGTACACTGGCAGATCATCTAGTTTCCCCACTACAATGTGAGGGATGGTGCCATCTGTCAGCAATCTTGTGTTTGCCATGCAGTCCCAGATTTCTTAGCAATACCCGATCTCCCTCCTGGAGTTCCTGTGTTTTCACCTTTTATCATACCTTTCTTTGTTGGCCAGATTTCTTTTGGCAGCCACGGTTTGAGCCAGTTGGTACGCATGAGTTAGCTGGGCCTTTAACTTTTGCACATACTGTAAATAGTTGTCAGCTTGAACCCCATCAGGAGAGACCCCAAACACACATCTACGGTGAGTCGAGAGCTTCTCTTCCAAACATCAGGGGTGAGGGGAGAACCCAGTGGCATCACTTTTGGTGCAGTTATAAGCATGTACCAGGGTGCTAATTTGTGGCTCCATCTAGGCTTGTCCTTTGGGTGCAGGTGCCTAGCATATCTAGCAAAGTCTTGCTGTTGAAACGTTCAGGCTATTGGGTCCCCCTGGGGGTGGTAAAAAAGTGGTTCTGGACTTTCGCACTCCCCAAAGAGAAAGCATCTCTTTGATCAGATGACTCTCAAAGTCTCTCCCTTGATCAGAATGGATTCTTTGTGGAGCCCCATAGTGAACAAAAAAGTTTTCTATAAGTATTTTGGCCACAGCGGATGCTTTCTGGTCTTTGGTGGGGAAAGCTTGGGCATATCTCGTGAAATGGTCAGTGACCACCAGCAACCAGCACATTACTGATATTTCTTTGATCTGACTCCAAACTCAGAAAATCAATACAGACTAGCTCCATGGGTGCACTGGTGGTGATGTTAACAAGGGGGGCAGCCCTCTGGGGCAAAGCTTTCCTCTGTAAGCAGCGACTACAAGTTTGAATGTGTTGCTCCACATCAGCCCCCATCTTAGGCCAATAGAATCTGGATCTCACCAAGTCAAGTGTTCTGTCATACCAAGGTGCCCCATATGGTTGTGCAAGGACCTCAATACTGAGTCTCGAAAGGCAGTGGGCAGCACAGTTGTTGTTTGTCTACTTGTCCCCTCTGTCTACTGTTTCTCTGTATAACAGTTTATTGATCAGTTTCAACTTAGGACCTTCTTTGTATAACAGTGCAGTTCTCAAATCAGTGGAGCGTAATTTGGACACATCTTTCCTGCACAGAGGGCTTCAAAGCTGATTTGATCATGGGATCGCTGGGACTGAGCCGCCAAATACTGTCATTGTCCAGCTGAGGCAGTGCACCAATGTCTATTGCAGAAAAGTGGCAATAAGCAGCAGGTATGCAATTCTCAGAGGGTCCCAAGCAATCCACCATGCAGTCCACTGCGTCCGTAGACATTTGTTCCTCCCTGTCAAACTTCCAGCAGAGTGCCCAAATGTCAGGTTCTGCCAATCTGACCCAATCATTTTGGGGAACAGGCCTCTGAGAGAGAGCATCAGCATCTATGTGGTTCAGACCTGCTCGGTATTCGAGAGCATAGTCGTATGTAGATAATGCAGAAAGCCACCTATGGTCAGTGGCATCCAACTTAGCTGAGGTCTGTACATAGGTCAAAGGATTATTGTCAGTTTTTACTAGTATTTTAGCCCCACACAAGTACTCATGGAATTGGTCAACAATAGCCCACTTCAAAGCTAGGAACTCTAACTTATGTACAGGATAGTTCTTTTCGGATGGGGTCAAGGCTTCTACTGGCAAAGGCCACTGGTCTCAGGCCATTCTCATGCTCTTGGTACAACACAGCCCCCAACCCTTGCAAGCTAGCATCAGTGTGCAGGACATAAGGTTTTCTTGGATCGGCATAGGCCAGCACTGGAGCATGGGTAAGTTGATATATGATCTCATGAAAGCAGTCTCACAATCAGGAGTCCAGTGGGCCCAAAATACTTCACTCGACGAAAATACACTCTTTCAGTCTTGAGGGACGCTGACTTTTGGTATTTTTGTGGGTGGGGAGATACCCTTGAGTAAGGTTAAGTAAAGGGTGGATCACTCTTGAATAGTCCTTGATGGATCGCCGATAATAACCACAGAATCCCAGGAATCTTTGCAGTTCTTTTTAGATTTTTGGGCTGTGGCCAGGTGATCAAGGCCTCAACTTTACTTGGGTCGGTCTCTTATTCCTCGTAGTGGATACTATGTGTCCACATACTTTACTGATGTTTGAAAGAATTGACACTTATCAATGGACAGTTTAAGGCCAAAGTCCTCCAGTCGGTCCAATACCTTAAATAATCTGCTCTCATGTTCCTCCAGTGAGCTGCCAAACACAATAACATCATCTAGGTATACCAGGCACTCTAGTAAGTACATGTCCCCACTGCACGCTCCATCAATCGTTGAAAAGTGGCTGGGGCACCTGAAATCCCTTGAGGCATCCTCATGAATACATAGAAGCCAGCCGGACAGATAAAGGCTGTCTTCTCCACGGTCCTCTGGGGCCCTGGATCTGGTAGTACCCACTGCGGAGATCCAACACAGAGAACTACTTGCTCCCGTTTAGGCAGTCAAAGCATCCTGAATCGCGGGGCATTGTGTACTGATCAGGCATAGTCCACCGGTTTAAGGTGCGATAATCCACGCACATCCTTACTGTCCCATTCTTTTTCCTCACTACCACAATGGGATAAGCATAAGGGCTTCTGGATTCTTGTATTACACCAGCAGCTAACATCTCTTGCAGATGCCGTCTCACATCATCTATGTCAGCAGGTGCCAGGCGTTGAGACTTCTCACGAAATGGTCTTTCGTCATGCAGCCGGATATTGTGCTCAGCTCCTTGCATGCATCCTACGTCCCATTCCTTTAAAGAAAACACCTGGTTCTCTGGGCAAGCTTCTCACTGATCCTCACTTTCCATTCAGCTGGCAGAGGGTCACGAAATCAAACAAGTCAGGCATTACTCTGTCATTCTTCCTCGAACTCTTGCTGCTGGGTAGCACTGCAGTGTCTGCACAATGCACATTAGCCAGGATGCAACCTCTATTTACTGAATGTCTCTTTCAGACACATTATGAACTTGGGCCATTACCCTTCTGGCATAAGCATGGGCTCTAGCAGGCAAAATACTAGGCTTGACCAGCAGTCCCTCTGGCAATCTTCCATCGCCTGGTGCATCCAACATTAATATTTTATTCTTAACATTCTTTCTGATATGGACCTCTCCTGTAAGGTACACTGGGCATTTGGCCAGGATCAGAGACTCAGGATCCCTCTTCCATACAATTCCGACCGGTTCCTCTGGTTCTATTTTTCAGCATCTCTCTGTGCCTCATAGGCCTTCTTAATTAAAGCGAACTCTTAAAGCTCTACTAGTCTTTGACCCCTGTTTTCATAACACAACTGTGCCAGTCTTCCGAACATATGAGCATTTGTTCCAATCAACAAAGGGACACCATCATACAGTCCAGTGGGGGACACACTAAGGCTAGGGTCTCTACTTGTTGGGCCACTCCAGCCACAGAGGTGGGGAAAGACAGCCAAAATCGGATATACCTGGAATAGGGGTAGGCCTTCTCACTTAACCCCCATACATGCAGTCCTTCTAATGGTTGTAAGGGTACGTCTGACAAATGCTTCTGATACCAATCCCGGAACATAATTGTCACTTGGGAGCCACTGTCTAATACAGCATTTGTAGACACTCCATTCACCTTTACAGTGGTCTCCATGGAGAGGCCCACTATTCTGGACTAGTCTGGAGAGGCGGTGGCGGAGGCCTGGGCAACTGACCTTGCCACAAAAGGACGTGAGTTAGCATTTTTGGTGCCCTCACTGGGATCATTTTGTGCACCTCTTAACCACTGATTTGTTCTCCGAAGCTCTCCTTGCAGCCTATATGCAACTTTGTCAGTGTCTTTGGGACAGCATTCCCTCTTCATGTGCCCATCCTTCCCACAATTATAGCAAAACATACTTCTGGAGTTTGAGCTGGCTGAGGCGCCACACACTGGGAACCAGAGGCGGGGTACTACTAACTGGAAACCTGGGTGCCATCTCTGTCTGCGGCGTGATAAGCATTTGGAGACATCTCGTCAGTTTCTCCACTTCCATGGTCAAGGAATTGAGTTTGGAGCTGTTATCAGCAGGAGATACATGGGTGGGTACCCCCACCCCCATAGCAGATGCAGTCGGATATACGTCGGGGCCCGTACTTGCAGGCGTGGCCTTCATAAAGGGACTGTTTTTGAATTCCCGGATCTCTCTCAACAGTTCGCCCCATTGTGGCATATTTTTTCCTTGTCAGAGCACTCATTGACTGCCAGCCTCTGCCCCTGAACTTCACTTGATGGGTCACCCTCAGTCACTCGGGTCATAGCCGCAGCTATTGGTGCGGAGTCCCTCCGGTCGCCTTTTCTCAACTCTCGATTTCTCATTAACTCATCATAGGAGGTGGGGATTCCAGTCGATTTGCAAGGTGTAACTGAGTAACAGCAGTTCTGAGAGGGGGGCACACTTAAGGATCCTGTCCAGCCTGGTTTGGTCCAGTTCAATCGCTGGCAAACTACCCTTTCTGAGGCATTCTTGCAACAATTTTTCCATCCGAGATACATACACAGACAACAACTCCCCTTGGTACTGTTGTGCATCTCTTACTCTCCACCATAGGTCCTCATCAGAATCTGGGCTCCCATACACATTCTCCAAGGTCTCAAGATAGGCCTGTGCAGTCACTTCAGGGTTACTGGCCCGTTTAGCATGGATGGTAGCCAGGGCAGGACCTCGGAGGCTCTCACTAACCCTTTTTCGCTTTTCGGCTTCCGAGCATTGCCATTCTAGCACTTGGGGGGCAACATAGTCTATCCAGGTCTCCCAGACATCCTCCCCTTGGGGGGGTGGGGAGGGTGCCAGAGAAGATCCTCAACCTTCGGTAAGAGTCGTGACTAATGGCAGGTGCAGAAATAGGAGTCTGCATTGGTTCAGCCACCATTACGGGTACTGGAGCAGAAGAGGGTGTTGGGGGAGGAACACCCCCAGGTGGCAAGAATAGTTTCTTCAAGTCCTCCACAGTTTTCCCTTCCCCAGCAACCATTTAGCAAATTTCTCCTCAAAGTTTCAGACAGTGGTGGGGCTCATTCCCCGGGTCTTTACTGTCCTTAGTTATCACTCTCCAGGCAGTGAGGGCTCCCTCTGGGGTAATGGTCTGTGGCACTTTGGAGCTATCTATGGGATCCATAAACTCTACTAGGGCCAGGAAAGTGTGGGTGAGCAGATTAGCATGCCGACCCACCACCACAGGGGTTTGTAAACCTTCCACCTTGGAAAGTACTCCTGTACAGTGTCATTATTGATACCAGGGGATGTCCAGGATAAGCATAGCATTTGAGGTCGATCTCTCCCCAATACACCACTCCACCAGCGGTGCCACAGCCACTTCTGTCGAGGTGCCCATTTTTTCTTAACAGTGGTTCGTAAATATGGCCACCAGAGGACACACAATCCCAGCGGTGCCTCCAAGATGTAACCCCTAGATGGCGCTATCCCAGGGGCTACTACCCTGCCTGATTTGCCACTAACAGGTTGAGGGGCCTGGATCGATGGCGGGTGCCTCCATCCAGAGGTCAGGGTTTGCAATAGTTAAACTAACGGTCACAGCCCTCTCGGACACTGCAACCCCTTTCTCCCCACTAGTGGCCCACACAGTATATCAAATTACCTTCACAGTATACACTTACCCCAGGACTGGTTCAGGCACTGGGACCCCTGTAAAATAAGAAGATACAGTGCAACAATCACAGTACAATACTTTAACATAGACAAATACCTCAGGCAGTATGACTTTGCTGAAACAAGCAGCTCTGATTTATTTAGGGGGATATAACAAGGACAGGGGGAAATCAGGTTAATTAGCTTATCACTTTACTCATCTACCTATGGATCTGTGCACAGGCCTATCCCTACCAGTTACTGTCCCTGGGTACCCAAGCCCTAGTGGCTAGTCCAAACCATGGCAGCTGGTAGGGGCCCTTTCACACAGAGAAAAGACAAATTAGTTAAACAGTCAGCAGTACAGTAATTCCATTTGGATTCATTGTGGCAATTCAACAGGGAGCGACCCTGAATTACTACTCACGACCTCCAAACAAGATAGGGTCCTTCAACGTCAGCAGGGCTACTCTTGAGCTCCACGAAACTCCTCACACATTTATCTGGTAAACAGTAACAGGCAAAAGTCCTGTAATGGCAGCAGGATTCACTTGAGCTACACAAGCCTCCTCACACATTTATATGGTAAACAGTAACAGGCAAAAGTCCTTTAATGGCAGCAGGATTCACTTGAGCTACACAAGCCTCCTCACACATTTATATGGTAAACAGTAACAGGCAAAAGTCCTTTAATGGCAGCAGGATTCACTTGAGCTACACAAGCCTCCTCACACATTTATATGGTAAACAGTAACAGGCAAAAGTCCTTTAATGGTAGCAGGATTCACTTGAGCTACACAAGCCTCCTCACACATTTATATGGTAAAAAGAAAGTACTATACCATGCAGGCTGCTTCTCGATCCTGATCGCAATTACTGCACAATACCCGGGAGAACACACAGCAGATTCAGTTCCTGACAGACCGAGTGCAATTCAGCAATTTCTCCAGTCTTCTAGAGTGTGAGCCTGGTTTCTACTCTTCCGATATCCTGTGATTCTCTTCACTGGACGGATTCAGTCCTAACAAGCAGTTACACAAGCTGCAGACCGGAACTCGGGGCCTTACACACGTTTCCCCGACTAAAACTGCACACCGAAAAAGCACAGGGCTCCTTCCCTCTTCACTGCCAGCGCTCAACTGAAACTCCAGCAGACAAAACCGGGCACTTCCTTTGAGTTCCTCGAAGTTCTTTGCTGGATTGGCTGTCACTCACAATAGACTGCCCCGTTGGTCCAAAAAGGCGCCGAAGTCCAAACTACATCTCCCAGAGTCACTGCCCATACAGTCCTCTTGTGACTGGCTCAGATTATGAGTCAAGTTCTGATTACGTCAAGGCACCATTTTAGAGCTACCTTAACCCACACTGATTGGTCTAGTTCAGCAGTTCAAAACTAGAATGGGAACTAGGCAAACACAGTTCTGACTGCAAAGAAAGCAGGTTAGACAAACTGTATTTTCATTATTACTCTAAATGATTTCTGGCAAACAGTTACATCTTTCAGATAGATTCCTTTGCACTCCTAGTGACTGCAAAAATGGAGTGAATTGGCAGCAGCTCGAGTGGTACTCAAGCAGAGAAACACACAGTCCCCCCATACAAACTAATTATGTCTGCAAGCAGACAGCTCTTACAGAGACAGTACCAGAGGCTCTAAAAACACTCACAGATAAATGGCTTAAACGCCAAACACCATTCAGGCTTGGAGAATTCAAGCAAGCTCCTGGAAGTCTTTTGGGAACCCCCATTTGCAGGAGGGTTACATAAAGAAAGAAAATTTCAAGAAAAAGAGGTTCAAAACTTGTTACTGTCAAAGACAGAGGAGTCTGTCTGGGTATAGGAAAAGGTACTACAAAAAGGATGGGAGTGGTAACCTGTCTTAGAGGGTACTATGCAGGCATTTGACAATGCCAAAGTTCAAAATGGTGCTTTTGGCACTGATTCTGCCGACACTCCTAAAAAAGGTGAAGGTCTGGCATCAGTGGACTTAAAGTATTTCCACATCCCCATAAGCACAGAAAGTACCTCAGATTCATACCCCCATTACTCTAGGTCATTCTATAACAGTGTGCACAGTGGTTGTAGAACCTTCAAAACAAGGCGTCACAAGTTCTTCCTATTTCTAGAGGACTGGCTGTGGTTGCAAAGTCACACCAGCAAGTGAATCTGCAATTCACCTAGGGGCTCATGGAGTCTCTAATTTTTTCTGATAAATCTAGAGGCAGTTTGTCTCTCAGCCTGCTCGGGCACTACAGTTCGTAGGAGCAGAGCTTAATACCTTGTGAGACAGGACCTACTTGCCTACAAGCAGGGCAAGAAGTATTCCACTGATAGTGATTTCATTCATCCTGGATGAAATGAATAAATTAAAAAAAAACTGTAGAACAGTTTCTTCAGCTACTACACATGGCACCTGCCACTGGCGCAGCCTTGGAATCCAGGTTACAAATTACTATTCAGTTTCACCTCAGGATTCACTGGTGTCAGAGAAAGGACCCTCTGTCATAACCAATTTTACAGGTCTTCAACGGAAAAAACAAAACAAAAAACTAAACCAATCTAATGGAAGGAGTTTATTTTTCAGCAAAAAGCTCCATCAGTTGTCTGATAATAGAGACATCTTGACTTGAGTTTGGCCCCACCTGGGGGTTCACACCTCCCATGGCACATAAACCTGCTGGGGCTAAGAGCAATGTTACTGGCAGTAAATGTTTTACATAACTACTACAAGGAGGGGGTACAGGTCCACGGTATCACCACAGTGTATTACATAAACATTTCAGGAGGGACAAGGTTAAACCCTCCCTACACAGGAATAATGAAAATATGGGATCTATCATGCTCAATGGGCCCTTTCAGGATATTCATCTGCCACTGCCAGGTGAGAACAGTACCTTGGCAGGTACTTTAACTTAAATCAGCCAGTCCTGTCATGAATGGGCCTTAAACAGTCAGGTGGTGCAGGTTATCTTCAGCAGGTGGGCCACCACAGAGGCTGACTTGCTCGCATCCCACCACAACCACCACCTGTGACAGTACTATGACAGACAGCCAGATCTGGGAACAATTCCCCTGGATGCTCTGGCTTTGAGTTGGCAAGGGAAGCAAGAAAAAATTACTCACCATAGTAATGTTGTTTCTTCTAATGGAGTCTTGCTGTATTATGACAATAGCAGTGAGTACCAACCTTCGAACTGCCCCGGAGGTGAAAGAGTTAACTTTCCATGCCAGGCATGGAATGCTGAGCTCGAGCTCAGTTGAGACTCTTTCTGTTGCTGTTTGAACTCAAACCATCAGATCTTTACGAGATAAACTCACTGAGGTCCTGTGTGGAAGCTGTAAACCTATACTTGCCAACTGGCTACTAACATAAAAAAACAGATTTTTTGGTCCCAAAACAAAGACTCAAGTCAGGAGACCTAAAAAATGAATAAACACACACCCACTCACCCAAGAAAGGGGTGATAACAAAAAAGGTGGGCCTCCTCCTGAGTGCCAACACTGTTACTGCCCACCCACAACCCAAAAACAAAGGTTCTGAGAGGGGAAGGCAGGAGGGGAGGTCAGAATACAGCAAGACTCCATTAGAAGAAACAATATTACTAAGGTGAGTAATTTTTTCTTCAAACTACATGAAGTCTTGCTGTATTCTGACAATAGCAGACTACCAAGCAGTACCTCCATGGAGGAGGGACAGAACCTACTTAGGAAATAGGCTCTGAAGCACAGCTGTGCCAAACCGAGCATCACTCCTAGCCTGGATATCCAGGGTGGAATGCTTGGTAAAAGTGTGAACGGTTTTCCAGGTAGCTGCTTGACATATCTCTAGAATAGGAATATCCCTGGCAGCAGCCAGGGAAGCAGCTGTACCTCTGGTAGAGTGAGCCCTCAGGCCTGAGGGTGGAACCTTACCGAGTTTTTCATAACAAAATTGAATACAAGGACAATCCACCTGGCAATGGATCTTTTAGTGGCAGGTTTCCCCTTTACCAGCCTCACCATAAGTGAGGAACAGTTGGAGGGAGTCAAACCTGTGACCCTTGGTACGTTCTGTGTAGTAGTTAAGGGCTCTTTTCACATCTAAACTGTGCAGCAAGTACACAGGAAGAGACATAGATTGGTTAAGGTGGAAATCTGAAACCACCTTGGGCAAAAACTTCCTGTTAGTCCTGAGGACCACCTTATCTCTATGGAAGGAGATAAAATCAGGCTCCACTGACAGGGCTTGTAACTCACGTAAGCATCTGGCAGAGAAGTGATGGCTACCACAAACACAGTTTTCCAAGTCAAGTACTTAAGCTCTGCTGAAGACAAAGGCTCAAAAGGGGTTGCATAAGCTGAGCAATGCAAACGTTACGGTCCCAACCAGGGGCAGGGTCCCTGAATGGAGGGTTGGTGTGAAGCAATCCCTTGAAAAACTTGGAGAATATAGGGTGAGCTGAAAAAGAAGGGGGCTTACCTGCTGAAATGAAAGCAGAAACAGCTGCCAGATGCACCTTTAGGGTAGCTGGTCTAAGCCCCAAGCTATTCAAATGGACCATATAATCAAGGACTGTGGGCAGATCAGCAGACTCTGGGGAAATATGCCTCCCAGAGCACCATATGGAAAATCTTTTCCACTTGAAATTATACGTAGTCCTGGTAGAAGGTTTCCTAGAAGCCTTCAGAATATCCATTACACCTTGGGAGAGGTGTAAATCAGCAAACTCTAACCCTTCAAGAGCCAGGCCTTGAGATTGAGAGATTTGAGATTCGGGTATCAAACCCTCCCCTGAGCACAGGTTAACAGGTTGTAATTCCTGGGAAGAGACAGGGGAAGATGGACTGCTAATGACAACAGGAGAGGATACCAGGGCTGTCTGGCCCAGGTACTGCAGCAATCAGGATCACCTTGCAGGACTGAGACCTGATTTTGACTAGCACTTTGAACAGGAGAGGGAAGGGGGGAAAAGCATACAGGAACTTCCCTTCCCAACTGAGAACTAAGGCATCCAGGGTGACTGAACCCAACACTGGGGGCCTGCAGCAAAAAAGGGGAAGTTGGTGATTGACTGGGGCTGCAAAAAGATATATCTGTGGGGTGCCCCATCTGGAGAATATCACCTCCAAGACCAGGGGATCCAGTGACCATTCATGATGGCCCTGAGATATCCTGCTGAGAGCATCTGCCAGGACATTGTCCTTGCCTGGGAGGTGTACTGCTGTGATGGAGGTGTTCAGGGAAAAGGCCAGAAACCACAACTTCATTGCTTCTGTGCACAAGGCCGTAGGCAGAGTGCTTCCTTGCTTGTTGATGTACCACATTGTGGTGGTATTGTCTGTTCTGACCTGAATAACTTTGTTCTGAACAGATTTGAAAAAGCTTGAAGTGCTAGAAATACTGCTCTGAGTTCCAACAGATTGATGTGAAGCAGAGATTCCTGAGGGGACCACAACCCCTGGGTGGTCAGGTCGCCCAAGTGAGCCCCCCACCCCAAGAGGGAGGCATTTGTAATGAGGATTAAAGTATGGGACTGAGTGACAAAGGGAACTCCCTGTCTTAGATTGTTCTGATCCTGCCACCACTGTAAGGCCTGGATCAGGGTTCGAGTCACTGGGATCAATTTGGTCAGAGGATCCTTCTTTTGAGACCAAAAGGCTCTCAAATGGAACTGAATGTCCCTCATCTGAAACCTTGCTCCCTGCGTTACTGCTGTGGAAGCAGCCATGCGCCCCAGGAGCTGCAGAAAAAGCCTTGCTGGTCGAGACACCTGCAGGGTGAATGAGGAGGCCAGTGTGATAAGGGTTCTTGCCCTGTCCAGGGGAAGGAAAGCTCTGGCCTTTTCTGTATCTAGCTCTGCGCCTATGAAGGTGAGGAGCTGAACAGGCTCTAGAACTGACTTTGAAAGATTCAGAAGGAAACCCAAAGAGGTGAGTAGTTGCTGAGTTATCTGTAGGTGTAACTTGACTTGGTCTGGGGACTGGCCTACTATGAGCCAGTCGTCCAGGTATGGGAAGATAGCAATCCTTTGCCTTCTTAGAGAAGCAACTACTACTGCCAGGCATTTGTGAACACCCTTGGAGCAGAGGTGTAGGCCGAGCATTGCTCTGAACTGGTAATGGCCTGAGGGCAGCTCAAACCCGAGGTACTTCGATGGGAGCTCTGATGAGAATATGGAAGTAGGCATCCTTGAGGTCCAGGGAAACTAGCCAGTCCCCTGGCCTTAGAGAGGGTAGAATAATTCCCAGAGTCACCATTTTGAATTTTGGTTTTAAAAGGTGCTTGTTTAAGTATCTGAGATCCAGGATGGGCCGTCATTCTCCTGTCTTTTTTGGGGTAAGGAAGCACTTGGAGTACAATCCTTTGCCCTGGTGTAGGGGTGGAACCCTTTCCACAGCTCTGAGAGCCAGGAGGGAAGAGACCTCTGCCTCTAGGGCAAGTGCCTCTAAGGAATTTTCAGGTGGAAAGGATCTGGTTCTCAGCTTTGGAAATTTTTTGAAGCTGAGAACCAGTCATTGGCTTACTACTTCCAGGACCCACTTGTCTGATGTTAGAGACTCCCAGTCCTGGACAAAGTGGCGAGCCTGCCCCCTACAGGTAGTGGAGAATCGGCCCTTGCAAACCCATCAGGGTGCCTGTTTGGCAGGGGGGTTTGGTTGAGGGGTGGAAGTAGGTCTGCTTGTACCCCTTCTGCCTCTCCCTCTAAAGAACCCCCTCTGAGCATAGGCAGAAGAGGAGGCCTGGGCTTGATAGAAAGGCCTATGAAAAGGCCTGCCCCTGCCCCTGGGATGCTGCCTCTGAGGAGTGGCCTGCCTTTCCTTGGCCTGTGCACTCCTATAGGTGGTCCTATATTCGTCCATTTTCTTCATGTAATTCTCTGCTCCCCAAACAGAGAATTACCCACAACAGGAAAATCCATGACTTTAGTATGGGTATCCTGTGACAGGCTAGTACATCTGAGCCAAACCATTCTACAAAGTGCCACAGATGTAGCCATGACTCTAGATGACACATCATTGGAGTCCACTGCAGCATGGAACTGCACCTTGGATGCCTCAATACCATCAGCAGCCACCTGCTCCAGCTCCTTGGCAAGCTGGCCAGGGACCTGTTTTGCTAAAGCCATGACAGTATCACATCTGGATTTTTGATACCTAGCAGTATAGGCCATATAGTTGGCCTGTCTGAGTCCCAAGGATGCTGCCATGTACTGTTTCTTTGCCATGGCATCAATCCTCCTGGATTCCTTGTCTGGGGGGTGTGAAGCCAAGGGAATATTTGTCTTATCACAGGCTGCAGCCTGCACTACCCCAAAATGGCTGCATTGTTGTGAAAGGAACTCCGTATCTGAGCCTGACAATGTATACCTCTTGTCCATTCTTTTATTCACAGGAGGTATAGTATTAGGAGTCTTTAAAATCTTAAATGTCTGTTTCCCAAAAGATTTATGTGAGGGAATAGTCTCTGGGATATCCATCATTTCCACATAGTCAGGCTCCTCCCGGTCATCCACAGTTTCTTCCATAGGAAGCTGGAGGGTTTCAGCCACTTTTTTATAAAACATGAAATGGGAGTGGGACTCAGAAAGCCTAGGAGGAGACACTTCTGAAGGTCTGTCTGGGGAGATGTCCGGGTCAATGGGCACATCCAGACTTTCAAAACCACATTCACTTTCCTCATACTCCTCTTCATAATATTCCTCTAAATCATAATCTTGAACCGGTGGAACCGGCCGAACCCAGCGCCTCCCTGATGGTGCCGGTTCGGTCGGAAACGGGGAAAGCGACTGCACAATTTTTATCGCTTTGGCTATTTCTTCAGCAGTTGGAGAAGAAAGTTTTGGATCCACACCAGCTGATTTTTCCTTTCTTGTTCTCTTAGCCAGAACCGACTCCTCAGAATCGGCTCTCCTTTTGCCCAAAGAAGTCTCGCCCTGTTCAGAGGGCACTCCTTCTGGTTCAGTTTGAACCGAACCGGGCTGGCCATCCGGTTCAGCGGACTTTTTGGCCTCCCTTTCCCTGAGCCTACCAACTCTGTTTTCTAGGGTAGCTGCAGGAACATTTTTTACAGATCTGGCAGTCTGCATTGAGGTGGTCAGACCCCAGACAATAAACACAGGTGGTGTGGGGGTCATATATATAAAGATACATAGATACATAGACAGTGTGTCGGCGAATAAGGCCTATGGCCCACCCAGTCTGCCCATTTGAGTTTGTAAGTTCAGTTTGTTTTCCTAGAAGTCTGTTGCCCTTACCCCTGACCTCTAAATTCCTTTATGTCTATCCCATGCATTCTTAAATCCCGTGATTGTTTCAGCCCCCACCACTTCCTCTGGCAGGGTGTTCCACTTGTCCACCACCCGTTCTGTGAATTTCTTTCTCATGTTTCCTCTGAATCGTCCTCCCTCCAACTTCATCCCATGCCCTCTAGTCCTGGAACATCTTTTCGCTTAAAAATAGTGTTTTCTGCACCCTGTTCCTCCTGTAAGATACTTGTATGTCTCTATCATATCCCCTCTCCTCCTCTCTCCCAGGAGTACATGTTCAGTTCCTTCAACTTGTCTTCATAGGACTTGTGATGCAATCCATGCACCATCTTTGTTGCCCTCCTCTGAACCTTCTCTACCCTGTCTATGTCCCTACGTAGGTATGGTCTCCAGAACTGTACACTGTACTCCAGGTGGGGCCTCACTAGTGTCTTGTATAGCGGAATTATGACCTCCCTTTCCTGCTGGTGATGCCCCTGCCTATACATCCCAGCATCCTATTTGCTTTACCTGCTGCCTTGTCACATTGTTTCCCTACCTTGAGGTCATCAGAGATGACAACCCCAAGATCCCTTTCCTGCTTGGTGCATGCTATATCCTCACCCCCAACTGATATATTGTGCCAGGGTTTTGTGCCCCATATGCATTATCTTGCACTTTTTGCATTGAATTTCAACTGCCAAACCCCTGACCATTTCTTCAAGTTTCTGCGGTCGCTTCTCATTCTGCCTACACCCTCTGGTGTGTCTACTCTGTTACAGAGCTTTGTGTCATCAGCGAACGAGTGAAATTCTGCCGTCTAGATCCTGCGCTAATGTCACTGATGAAGATGTTGAATAGGGACCGGTCCCAGCACTGATCCTGTGGTACCCCACTGGTCACTCTTCCCTCTGTGGAGTGACAGCCATTTACCACCACCCTCTGTGTCCTGCCACCCAGCCAGTTACCTACCCACCACACTACTGTCCTGCCCACACCCATATTCCCCAGTCTGTGTAATAGTCTTCTATGTGGCACAGTGTCAAAGGCCTTGCTGAAGTCCAGATAGGCCATGTCCACTGCCCTCCCTGATCCACCTCCCTAGTCACCCAGTCAAAAAATTCAACGAGGTTGGTCTGACATGACCTCCCCCTGGTGAAACCATGCTGCCTTGGGTCCTGTAGTCCACTGACAACCAGATGTTCCACCAATCTCTCCTTCAGTAGTGCTTCCATGATCTTCCCCACTACCGAGGTGAGGCTGACTGGTCTGTAGTTCCCTGCTTCCTCTTTGTTCCCACTTTTGTATAAGGGGACTACATCTGCTGTCCTCCAGTCTTTGGGTACCTCCCCTGTTTCCAGTGATTTAAAGACAGTTGCCAGAAGTGGTCAGTCTTAGCAAAGCCTTCCGAACACACACTGCAGTGTTGAAACCCAGTGGGCCCGTTTTTTCTTTTGGATTTCTCAGACATTGTGCCAGTCCTAACCAAACTTACCCTTTTAATGGCAATCCGCCAGGCAAGACCCTCTTATCGGTTCCTGACTGTGTTACGGGTCGTGGAAAAAAACTTAATCAAATCCTTTTTTTTAGAACTGATAAGAACCGGTAACCACACACTAAAAGTTCAAATAAAGATTTTTTAACAACTTGATCGGTTCAAACCGAATTGATGAACCGTTTACAAGTTCCACACAGAATAGAAAATAAAATAACCTGTCTAGTACTCGCGAATACCACAGACAGAGACTGAACCGACAGGTTACGGTTTAAATTCGGCCGAAAACCAAGAAAAGCAGTACTTTAACTGAGCAGAAGGAGAAATCTCCGGAGCGACTGTTCAGTGAGGCAGAGTAAAGAATCTGATGGTTTGAGTTCAAACAGTAACAGACAGAGTCTCAACCGAGCTCGAGCTCAGCGTTCCATGTCTGGCATGGAATGCTAACTCTTTCACCTCCGGGGCAGTTCGAAGGTTGGGACTCACTGCTATTGTCAGAATACAGCAAGACTTCATGTTGTTTGAAATGCATCTTTCTTTTTTCTTTCTTTCTTCCTTCTGGTGTACAGAGTAATTTTCTTAAGCTCAGGTCCCAGTCAACATCAATAATCCTGATAGCACTAGAATGGGCCAGACAGACATGTCTCTCTCTCTCTCTCTCTCTCTCTCACCCTCCATGCTGGGGGTCTGAACCAATACACCTTCCCTCGGAGGCACAACCTGATGACCTCCTATCAGGAGGCTCCTGTATCCAAACCTCGGATCACTCACGTTCAAGGCATGGCTCTTGAGTACCTTTGGTATAATATGCAGGTTTGCATCTTTCTTAGTGTCTTAAGCATGTGATGTGGTTACTGGGAGCTTTCCACTAAGAAAATTTACGCTTAAGAATGGGAAAAAGTTTTATGATTGTTGTTCAACCAGGAAATTGGTCTCAGAACATGCTGGGTCCCAGCTGTCTGACTATTTTATCTAGTTACAGTCATTGGACTGGCTATCCTGTACCCTTAAGGTCCACCTGGTTGCAGCATATGCTAGCATATTAGTTGGACAAAATGTTTTTATTGCTTCAGATCCTAGCTACAAAAGGCTCTTTATGGGCCTAGCACATGTCAACACAGGCTGGTGATCCTGTTGTGCTGGTCTGTCTTACCTATTTGCTCTTATTGAGCTTGCAGTCCAGTACCTTAAATGTCCACCTGGCTGCAGCATCTACTTACACTTCAGTTGGACAGAATGTTTTTCAGGCCTCGGACCCTATCTTTAAAGGGTTCTTTAAAGGCCTGTCCCATTTGCACCCCCTTATAAGGGACCAGTGCCAGCATGTGGCCTAGATGTGTGTATAGTTTGGCTCATGGGTCCCACTTTTTGACCCTATGGGCCAGATATTCAAAGCTTTGCACCGGGCAAAAAACGATTGCACGGGTTTAGCGCAGGATTAGCATGGGTCTGCAATATTCAAAAGGCCAAATAGCGTGGGCAAACCGCATTAGCATCGGGCAAACCATAAGTATATGCAAGGGGCAAAATGAACATGAATACAGGTGCATTGAGATATTCAGCAACGAGCACTGTGCTAAGGTATTTAGTGCGACTTAGCGCGACCCATAGCGTGGTACAAATTACCACCCAGGAAAAGCTGGTCTTAACCCTGGGCAAACAGCTTTGCATGACATTGTTGCTTTGCGAGGTGATAGCGCGGCATTAGCGTGGCTTGCACGACCCTAACATATGAGTATGACACTTAGAAACTGCCAGACAAGGAGGACACATGCTGCTCACTGAAGGCACCACCATGACACCAACAGCTGCCACAGGTCCCAGCCATGCACAGGCAGTATGGGATGAACGGGCCCACAGCGGACATCAAGGTAGTGTGGCCATACAACACACACCTGCAGACCAAACATCTGTAGTGCCCAACAGATGCCAGCACACACACAGGCAGCACTGTGGGCATGGTGGCCATTGAGGGGAGGGTGTACGGGTGGCCAGGCCTCACCACAGCCCATGTGTGGCCACAAGACTGGGACACAGCACACAGTACACATGGGCCAGTAGTGGGAATACCCCACCGCCCATGTGCCTGTCGGATCCTACGTGCCCCCCCAGCCACATACAGCACAACTGTACAGATGCCACAGCACTCACAGCCGGCCATTTATATGTCACTGTGTGCCTCACATGCCACAGGTGCAGCATCTGTGGATCACGCAACAGCGTAACAGTAATGTCCCCTGTCAGTAAACACCTGCAAGTTGGGCCTGTCACTGTGTACAGTGCAGTCAGCATTACTGCCCTAGGCGGTGCTGTGTCCCTCACACTACTGGCCCCCTTGCTACTGTAGTGTCTGCTGTGCACTGTAGCATGCCCTACAGTGTGACAGTTACATGCTGCACCACCACCACCACCTGTGCCTATGCTGTGTTGTCCCCTGGTGCAAAATATGCTATGCCATGCTGTACTGTTTTACATGTAGCCTGCAGCTATCAACGTGCACTGCCAGACAGACCTACAGGCGGAGCTGTGTTCGGACCTGGCCAGATCCTGTACTCCCAGATTGACCTACAGGTGACTCTGTGTGACCCTGCAGTAACGCTGGGCTAACGGCATGCAAATCAGGGCATAATGAGATGCTAATCAGGCTGTTTGCCCAGAGACTACCTAAGTAGGCTCATTTGCATGCCACTTTTGAATATGGCAAATCTTAGCACCGGGCAAACGTGTTTGCACCAGGCAAACAGCTTAGCTCTGTGCTAAAGTAGCACGGCGCTAATGGTCCGGGGAATATTATACAGGTTTGATCACTGTTCTTTCACATCTGTTGCTGCCTGCAGCTGTACTGGGTCAACACATTTGCTGGCACACACATTGGCCACATAGTTCACCTCTAGCTGCCTCCTCATCGCTGTGCACTGTGTTGCTGTTGTGGTTTGCACTTCCTGGTTGCTATGTTCAGAGCTGTCTTATTCCAGGGCTATGTTTGCCCTGCACTCCCAGCCCAGTTTGCCTGGCCTCATTCCCATTCAGAAGCTGTTTGCACTGGGCTATTCCTTTTGAATATAGCTTGCTTTTGTGCTCTGGGCTGTTTGCCCACCAGGCACTGCTAATTTAACTCAGGGGCAAAGCTTTGAATATCTGGCCCTATGTCTTCAATTTATTCGAAATACGTAAAAAAAAAAAAATGTTTTTCCTGGGGTAATCACTTCTGACAAAAGAATCAGTGAGCTCAAGTCTCTCTGCTTTTTCACAGCTTTTTCAAAGCTTTTTCACTGAACACTTTAGCCCTGGTGAAAAAAAGTCTTCATAGCCTGGACGTCAAAAGAGTTTAGTTACTTTTTGACAGCCACTGTAGCACTTAGGCAGGACAGAAAACAGCTGTTCCTGACCTATGGGAATGTGAGAAAGGATAACCCAGCATCAGAGAAGGTCCACTCATTAGTGGATAGTACAGTATAACCAGTTTGGTACTCTGAGGCTGCAAAGGAGCCTCTTGTGGGTGGAGGGCCATTCCACAAGGGCACAGCTGCTACCATAGCAGCTGTCAGGGATGTTTTCCTGTGAATCTCTAAAGCATCTACCTGGAAACCAGTACACAACTTTACAAAGCATTACGCCCTGGATAATTTGTCCAGTGGTGTTGCCAGATTCGGCACAGCAGTCCTACAAAGTCTGTTCTTAAGATAGGGTTCTGTGCCCACCTCCAAAGATACTGCTTGGTAGTCTGCATACAGTTATGAATACCTGAGTACTACTGGGGTTAGAAGAAAAAATTACTTACCTAGTAATCTTGTTTCTTCCAAGTAATACTCAGGTATTCATAACTTTCCCACCCTCCTCCCCTTCTGGAACCTTCAGCCTCTGCACTTCTGAATACTGTGCTCTCAGGGCATAAGTGCCATTTCTGGCACTCATGTTGTGATTGGGTTCCCTATTGTTGTTCCGTTCCCCTTTTTTAGGTAATTTGGACATTCTAGGATGTTCTTTCATAGGTTATGCCCTCCAGTTGGAGGCCCTTTTTTGAGGGTTAAGGGAGTGTTCTCTAATTATTATTATTATTATTATTATTATTATTACACTTAGTGTTGAGGGAGTGCCCTCTGTTGTTATTATTATTATTATTAATATTGTTATTATTACAATAATTATTATACTTAGTCCCTGTAGGCCTGTCTTTTCAGGCATCCAAGAAATCTGAAGGGTTTAGAACTAAGGCAGTTAGTATAAGGCAGCATTTGAAAAGGGGCTCATGCAAAAGATTTCATCATTTGCATATGTTCCAAATTCTTTCTGGGCAGTTCTACTTAGGAGGAAGACTGCTTACAGTTATGAATACCTGAGTATCACTTGGAAGAAACAAGATTACTAGGTAAGTAATTTTCTCTTGTGGGTCAGTCAACTGATTTTTCCCACCCACCGACCCCGTCCTTCCTCCTGTTAAATGCTCATTTTCCCCGCCCTCTTGCTACCTCATCCAGTGGTGTTCCTTCCCTGCTGCGGTATCTTTAAATCCGAGCTCCAGTATTATTCGTGGGCACTGGGATTTCTTCTTCTTGGTGCACACTTGGGCACTTCACTGGTCCCTGACTTTCCTTGACCTATTGTTCTGTTGCTCATTTCTAAGTACCCAGCTCCTTTATATGGTTGTGTATACAGAGCAAACTTTGGAGCTAATATGGACACATGTCCTGGACCCAAGTCTTTTGCTCTGACATGCTGTTCTGCAATATTTTATACCTAAATCTCTCTGTTTTACTCGGATAAGAGCCATGCTTCATCCTACCATTGTTATGTACCTAGAGCTCTCCAGGTATTCACCTGACAGACACACTGCATTTTGTTTTTTAGTTTTTGCACTAAGCTTATAATTGCTGACTGTCACATTGCCTACTGTCAATATTACTCTAAGGTTAAATACTGCTGCTGACTCCCCCAGGGTGCTTCAATGTTAAACTTGCAGCTACCAGGTACTTTACAAGGCTGACAAATCTCTAGGCCTAGCAAACTACTCCACCACTATGAGCCACGGCCCAGGCACCTTGGCTGCCTCTCCCCCTGAAATGGCTCCCCAGAGCCCAGAGGACTGCCTTAGTTCCTCTTCCCACTCCCACATGCACAAAGGTAAATCCCCAATGGGGCAGTGCAATAGAGGAATTTTCCTGGTAGCACTCCTCATCCTGTCTTTCTTGGGGGTGGATAGACTCATATGTATGGCTGGGCCTGAAAACCCAGACCTGAGATACCACTTCAGATGCCCACCTACTACACTCGAATATCCCACCACAGAGGGCTTGTGGAAAATGAAAATTACGTACCTACCGTAATTATGATCTTTCTGTGTATCTTCACCATTCATCACATTTGGGTTATTGGCCAGAGGTCATGACCCCACGGGAGCTTCTTTTTTAGAGGGGGATGGGCGGAGTCGATGCACACTTGGCGCCGCCCGCTAGGCCAATGCACTGCATGGCACTCGTGGGTTGGCCGTTATGTGGTATCGACTCCACCCTCCCACCAATTCTGAGTCACCAGAGAGGTGAGGAAAAGGGATGGGAGGATGGGACAAGGAAGTCCAAGGGACAGACAAAGGAAAATATATATAAACCAAAAGGAGAAATAAACGATTGAGAAGACAGAAGAAGAAGAATGAAACTAAGGGGATTGAGTAGGGGCCCCAATCTCTGGAAATAGGCAAAAGGAGAGAGGAGGAATTTAGGGTCAGTTTGAGAGGGGGGAAGAAAGGTAGCAACCATATCCTGGACCTTGACTTATCTCCAGATTGTATAGGAACTGCAAGGAATAGCCAAAAGGCTCAATGACAGAATTCAAGGCATGGAATTACTGGCAATAACTCCAAAAGGCAGAAAATGGTTATTCTGGAAGAAAGATAGGACACAGGGAGTCTCCCCCCCCCACCCCAGAGAAAAGATTTTTTGGTGTAAGAAAAATTAGTTTGTTTTTTTTTTAAATTAAGGAAGGATATGTCCAACAGACAAAGAAAATTAAGGATTGATGGGAACAAAGGAGGAGTAGAGAATGGAGGGAAACTCCCAACTCCCACCCCACAGGGGTGGAGCTAAAGTACTGGAGAAGGAGTGCCCCCCCACGCTGACCACTCTCCCTTACAAATATCATCCCCCATGTGCCCCTGTTTATCCCACTCCTGACAAAGAAAGGAGGGGGGCAAGGGGGGCACAGAGAGGGAGGGGGACCCAGAGACTGAGGCCCCAGGGGGATGGTGGGTGGGACTGTGATGAATGGTGAAGATACACAGAAAGATCATAATTACGGTAGGTACATAATTTTCATATCTTATCTGTGTCAGTCTTCACCATTCATCACATTTGGGTGACTGACGAGCCCCCCAAAGGGGGTTTTAACCCTAAAGGACAGAGTCCCTTAGCTCTCAGTGGGTGACACACCAACAGGAAGAACCTTCAGGACCTGGGGAGGGCCGAGTGTGGGGAGAGTGAGACAGGGACCCCCCGGAGGGTGAAGGAAGTTGCCCCAACAAACGCCGTCTTGCTCTACAGGAGAAGAGATAAGTTCTCTGTTGAGCGGAGTTAATCATCCTACACAGGGCCAAGGGTGACAACCGGGAAAGATGTAGCCATGCCCTCCGCCTAGTGCAGATCGCTGTCCCTACGATCCTGGTAGCTACCTCGTTGGCATCATACGATGCCCTCGCTTGGTGCCTTGCTAGCTCCAGGCCACGTGCAGAGATTGCGATGGCTTGCCTGGTTTGCTCCATGTCAGGCAAAGAGGCTAGGAGCTGACCCAGCCTGGACCACAAGAAATGAAAATGACATACTTACCGTAATTCTTGATCTTCTCTTGTATCCTCACCATTCATTACTGCTTGGGTTAGTGCCGGAGGCGCGCACCCGCTATGGGAGTTTTTTTTTTTTTGAGTCGGCTCCAATGGCGCCGCCCTCGAGTGCGACGCACTGCGTCATGCGCGAGGGGGGGCCATTAGGTGCCGCAGACTCCTCCTCTATCTCAGTTCTAGTAGCCGGAGAGGTGAAAATAAAGGGTAAGGAAAAAAGGAAAGCAAGGCAAGAGAGCCGAGGGACAGAAAAAGGAAAGGATATAAACTGAAAAAGGCATAAGCCAGTAGAGGATAGACAGAGGAGAGAGAATTCCTACCCTAAGGGAACATAGGGCCTCCTTTCCGGGGCAGCTCTAGGGGAGGAACAGAGAGAGGGAAAGAGAAAAAGAAGAAGAAGAAGAAAAGGAGGCATGTTGAGAGGGAGAACAGTGCGCATCGAGCATTGGTTGAGAGGCTTATAAGCTCGAGACTAACAAAGGAGCAAGAATCCCTGTTGATAGGACTGAGAGAAGGTTCAACTGAACCACCTGAACAGATCAGACACAAGGGCAGATTCTCTGATCTCTCAACATGCCAAGTCTCTACATCCTAGCTAAGGGCTCATAGACTTCCCGGGCAGAACCTGTTAAGTGCTAACACAGCAGTGTATGGGGAAAGATTATGCCTTACTGAAGGCAGATTTGTATGAAAAGATAGAGTGGGAACTCAATCAGACTCCCTAAGGCAAGGCAAGAGCAGTCGCTCAAGGCTGACAAGTGCAAAACACCAGCTAGAATGAGCTTAAAGATAATACCTGCCAGAGCGATTCTAAATTTTTGTTGAGACCAAGCCAGGGCATGGTCTCTTATAAGCTGTGCAACTGCATAACATGATCAAGATACTTAGAAATCGCACCCTAAGGGCAGTCAGAAAGAGTTCCCTCAGAATAAGTGAAAAATACAGACCGTGCTCATTCCTCTTTACCTTGAGGAAAAAAGGAACCATTCACTTAGAATGGAAAACAGAAGTTTTTTTTTTGTTTTTTTTTGCATAAAGGCCAAAGGAAGGAAGGAAGAGGAACGAGACGGGAGGGGAGACGCCACAGTAGGAGGCCACTGAGAGGAAGGTGGGAGGGTATCAGTAATGAAAGGTGAAGATACAAGAGAATATCAAGAATTACGGTAGGTACGTAATTTCCATATCTTCCCTTGTCAGTCTTCACCATTCATTACTGCTTGGGTGAGTAGCAAGCCCCCTCCCCAAAAAAGGGGGGGGTAGAAACCCTGAAGGAACAAGACCCCCAGCCTCCTGTTGGTGAGGAACAGAAGGGGAAAACCCTGGGCTAATCTAGAGAGAAACCTATGGGGGAGAAGAGCTAGGAGGTACCCCCTGAGGACGGGGAGATGGAGGAAGCCCCTGCAGTAGTCTCCTAGCTCTGGAGGAAAAGAGACGGGTCCCCCAGAAAGCGGAGCAAATCACCCTACGCTGGGCCAGGGGTGACAACCTTGATAGACGAAGCCATGCCGTCCATCTAATGCAGATCGCTGTCCCCGCAAGCCTGGAAGCCACCTCATTGGCGTCATAAGATGCCCTTGCTTGGTGTCTTGCCAGCTCCAGGCCTATAGCAGAGAGGGAAATAGCTTGTCTGGTTTGCTCCATATCAGGCATTGATGCTAAGATCTGAGAAAGCATCAACCACAAATGCCTACTGTAGGCAGCATGATGAGCCTGATGAGATGCAATGCAAGACATTGCACGAGAGGAAGAGAACACTCTTCGCCCCCACCGGTCGAATTGTAGAGAATCCGAGTCCGGTGGACGGTCGTGCACCAGGCAGCGGTGCCTGGAGGGAGTCTCTAGGTATGCCAAACCTGAGGATGGGTTGGGGAGAGTACCCAGGGATTCTGAAGGGGCACAATACCTACGATGGCAGTCTGCCGGGGCTGGAGAAGGGGCAGCTGGCTACTGCCAGGAACGGATAGATGCCTCCTGGAAGGGAATAGACCAGGATAGTACCATCAGGTGCTAGGCACTGAATTCGCCGAGGAATTCACGTGTCTCCCGTTCGGTATTGTCTCGCCTTACGTAGGAAATTCGAAGATCCCTCAACATCCTCGAAAGGAATTGCTGATATTCAGTGAAATCAGCATCGGAGGAGAGATGAGCAGAGGTTCCTCTCCCTCAGAGGAGGAGATGAGGATGATGGAGAGCTCGAGTGTCCAGAGGATTCTTGGGTGGTGGGATGGCGAAGATCCGCTCATTCATGTACCCGACATATGAGGGAAGGCCACGCCAGAACCTCTGAACTGCTCCCAGGATAAGGGCCCGTAGGACCGACATGGCCTGGGAGCGGGGGTGGCTGCAGAGGAATGGAGATGGGCACCTAGGAGGCAACTGTCCTCTGCTAGGGCTCTGAAATCCGAGGCAGAGCCTGAGCTGGGGATCCCGGACAACAGACCAGGTCGCAAAACGGAACCCTGGGGATGCGAAGCCTGGAAGAGCCCAGAAGGGGATCCTCCCCTGTGACAAACCTGGGACTGCATGGATTCAGAAGGGCAGCCCACAGCAATGCCACCAGAGGGGACCACGGGGTCCAAGAGGGAAAGGCGGGGCCCGGCGCTACGGCTCCTAGCCACACCGCGAGGGGTGGCCGACAGAGACTGAGACATCTGAACCCTGCCCCTCGACCCCTCAGACTCCGAGAACGCCCTCCTCCTCGACCCCAGCGATCTCCCACCCCGAGGGGGTGCAGCAGCACCAGGGTCAGTAGCTGCCACGAGCCCCCCCGGAGGGACAGCCCCTCCCTCCACCCCCGCTCCATTGCCCCCCAGGGACCCCAGACCACCCCTTGCCTGGGGGGCCTCAGGGGAGGACAGCAGCGGGGACAGAGGAAGAGGCCTGTTGGGCCGCCTAGCACCTCGTGCCACCGGGGACCCTGACTCCGAAGAATCAGGTTGCCAGGATGGGTCCACGTCTGAATCATTAGCCTCCAAAGAGGAAGAGATCAGCTGGACCACAATACTATCAATCCCGTGGGGCCCCGGTGAAACGGTGCCGAGAACGGCGCTGGTGCTAGATGACCTCGGCCCCTCGTGCCATGGCTCAAGCCCGGCTCCCCGCCAGCGCCGGTCAGGCCCGGTGATGCCCTCTGGCCCGAACCAAACCCGTGCCACCAGGAGAGTGAACTGGGCCCACGGGTGCAGAGCGGTGCCACCAGCAGCGCCGTTTGATCACCGCACCACGGGCGGCGGGGTCCAAAACGGCACCAGAAGGCGGTGTCGATGGTCCACCAGTGCCGGGCCCAGCAGGCGTGGGCCTCGACACTGGGGGAGCCTGCACCTCCGAGGAGAAGAGTACCGAGGCAGTGTCTCCGCCGCGGCCCTGGGAGGGACCTCGACGTTCCTCCGACACCGCAAAAGAAGCTTCCTCTTCGGCAAGAGAAGATGAGGAAGCCTCCTCCTCTATGGACCGTATAGGCCCGAGAGGGGACCCGGAGGAAGGGCCTAGAGACCTTACCTGGGAATCCCTTGAGCAACACCGTCCCCCGAAAGTCGGCGGGGCCTTGCCGATCTTGAACACGTGGACTTCGAGGACACAATGGTCCATGGAGAAACAGGTGTTGCACGCATCCATATTGTGGTTGGGTCCCAGGCAACGAAGACAAACATCATGCCGATCCGTGATGGAGAAATGCCGGCCACAGGAGCACCGACGCATAGGGGCATGGCCCGCCTTCGACTTACGCTTTGCCCCGAACCTGACATGATGTGAACTAAATAAGACTAAAATTAGCAACAAAGTACTCAAGCGCCCGTCGACAGAAATAAAAAATGGTCTTACGGAGGCGTCGGCGCAATATGAGAACACTGAGTCTGGCCTGGGTGACACAGAGAGCCTAGTTCAACTACCAGCGCAGCAGGTGCAGCCTCGATGGTGGGAGAAACAGAACTGAGATAGAGAGTCTGCGGCACCTAAAGGCTGCCCCTCGCATGACGCAGTGCGTTGCACTTGAGGGCGGCGCCGTTGGAGCCGACTCCAAAAACGCGCCTCCGGCACTAACCCAAGCAGCAATGAATGGTGAAGACTGACAAGGGAAGATCCTATCATAGGATGCATAGTGGGCCTGATGTGCTGTGATGGACAGCAGCAACCATGCCGAGTAGAATGTTCTCCTCCCCCAGAAGTCAAAATCCAAGGAATCTTGATCTGGGGACCAGTCACAGTGGAGAGCACGAAGCCCATCAGGAGTGTCCAGCTGCATCAATCCTGACTGAGGATGAGGCATGGAACCTGGAGACTCTGGGGTGGCGCAATACCGCTGGCAGAGATCCCTAGGGGCAGGAACTCTGGAGAAGGGTCTCTGCCAAGAACGCAATGATGCCTCCCGAAAGAGAACAGGCCAGGGGGGCACCACAAGGGTGTCCTCGCTGAAGTCACCTAGAAAGGCGTGCGCCAAGTGCTCTGGATTGCTTTGAGTGGGTGGGGTGATGTGCAGGTCCTCCAACATCCTCATGAGGAATCACTGATACTCCGCAAGATCAGCAGGCTGGATAGATGTAGACAGAAGGCTCCTCTCCCCCAGAAGAGGGGGATAAGGAGTTAGAGGACCTCAAATGCTCAGAGGGTGGCTGCTTGGGGGGAGGTTGAAAAACCTGTCTGTCCACTGCCCTCTGCCCTGACATAAGCAGGGAATCAAGCAGCCATGGCCCTGAACTGCTCCCAGGAGAGAGGCCTGCTAGGACCAAGGATGTCTGGGACTGCCGGAGAATGTGGCAGAGGGACAGGGGGCAGTGCTGACAAGAGAAATCAACTGACCTTAGCCTGGGCTAGGGAGCGCACCAGGAGCAACAGCAGAAGAAGGTGCTCCAGAAGACCTCACAGCTGACAGCTGAACAACCATTTCGAAACTGCCCTGACTGCACCCAGAAGAATCCCCCCGTGAGGTGACCAGGGCCATGTAGGTCCAGAAGGATAGTCTCCTACCTCCAAAGAATGGGGCCCTCTCAAAGAAACCAAAGGGGAAGAGTGGAGATCCACACTACGGCTTCTCCCAGAGTCCGGTTGGACTCCAGAAAAAGGTCACCGCACAGAGCCCATGCCCCTCGATCCCTTGGAATCCGAGAGCACCCTCCTCCTTGAGAGAGCCAGCCTAGGCAACTGGCAGCCCTGGTTGGCCCCCAAAGGAGCTATCCAGGGTGCAGCAACCACCCCCTCCCATGTGTGCTCTGATCGGACCCAAAGTTGGGCAATCTAGGCACACCACCTGAGGGGGTACCACCGCTGAGGGGTCAGAGAACCCTCCGAGGCTGGGCTGCAGTGCAATGGTGGCCTGCACCACTGCCTGCTGGTCAGAACCCGTGACCCCAGCCCTGGCAGTCCCTGCCCACTCCTCAGAGGGGGGCTGACTCTGGCCTGTCGAGGACACTACAAGGGTGCCCACACCAGCAGCTAACTCCAAGAAGCCAGACTGCACGTCTGACTCAGAGTCCGACTCCTCCTCCGAAGAGGTGGAGATCGAAGCCCTGTGCTAAACAGTTGGTGGGCGCCTGCTGTCATTTCGACCAGATAGGGTACCAGAAACAGAGACTGTACCCGAGTTGGTACCAGTGTCCTCTGCAGCACCGCGAATGGTGGCAGAAGAAGACACGGCTCCAACCAGGGCAGAAGTCTCTGTGCCAGAAGCTGACAAGGTGCCGTCCCATCCCATGGTACTGCGAACAGCGCCGAGGACAGAGACGGTTCTGACGACGGCTCCAACAGTGCTCTCAGTGCTGCAAATGGCGCCGAGCCCAGAAACCCCCATGGCGCCATTCCATCCCACAGTGCCGTGAGCGGCATCAAGGACAGAGATGGCTCTGACGATGGCTCCAACAGCACTCTCGGCACCGAGATTCGAAACACCCAAGGCGCCATGCCAATGCCTGGAACCGTGAGTGGCCCTGGAACTGGACATGGTGCCATGCTCAACCTTGGCACCGCAGACAGCACCGAGGCAAGAAGAAGTCAGATATGGTGCCATAGAAACTCCCACAGCGTTGCTAGTACTATCAGCTCCACGAACGGCGCCGAGCAACAGACCAGCGCCAATAATGATCCTGTCAGGGCCCACAGCGCTGAGGCCTGAAACAGCGCTGACAGACAGCGTCGAGGACAGTGCCAACCTGGGCCTTCCCGAGCTGTGGTTCTGACACTGGGGGAGCCTTCACCCCCGAAGGGGCAATTGCCAATGCAGTGCCTCCCATCCATTTCCTGGAGGAAACGGACTGGGCCTCCTGCACTGCGGGAGAAGCTTTGGCCATGGCTAGGCTACGAGAAGCCGAGGCTCCCTCTTCCTCCTCGGCCCATATAGAACCAGGAGGGGACCCGGAGGAAAGGCCAAGAGAACTTGACTTGGCCCGACGAGTGCGTGCCCAACCCCCGAAAGTCGACAGAGCTCGCCCTACTTTCCACGCGCGTTGTTTGATGACCAGGCGGTCCATGGAGAAACAGGCATCGCACAAATTCATGTCGTGAAGTGGACCAAGACACATAAGGCAACTGTCGTGCTGGTCGGTGACGGAGTATTTTCGGCCGCATGGGCACCGTCGCATGGGGGAGCTGTCCCGTCTTTGAAGTTTTCTTGCCGTCCGGCCAAGACATGACCTACGGAGAAAAAAACACCAAACAAGACTCGACGTCACAGAATAACAAAAGTAATGGAAAGATCTTACCGGGCGATGTCGAGTGTGGTGAATAGAACCGGCAGGAGGAAGCCAATGGACTACGGCACCAAGGAATGACACGGAGTCGACGGAAAAATTTGCTGCGAAGCAGGTTAGGCCTCACTTTCTTCTCTCAAAGCTCTCACAAGGTGACCTTGATGGCAGGAGAGAAAGAATTGGCGGGAGGGCGGAGTCAACAGCACATAACGGCCAACCCACGAGCACCACGCAGTGCGTCGGCCTCGAGGGCGGCATCAAGGGTGCATCGACTCCGCCCATCCCCCCCAAAAAAAGAAACTCCACAGGGTCATGACCTCCAGCCAATAACCCAAATGTGATGAATGGTGAAGATTGACACAGATAAGATCTACTTGTGATGCACGTGTTCTCTAAAAAGGGTGTCTGCTACCTGGAACTTCACTCCTATAGAGGGCACGGTCTTATGGGCCTACTCCCACTAACTCTCAAAGTATTATGCCTGCTACCCACACTGCTGCTCCTAGCAGGTGATATTGAGACTAACCCTGGTCCTCAGATCGCCAACGTCACCTTTGGCTCCCCCCAGGATCGGCACTGGACATCATCCAAGGGCCTAAAAATAGCCCACATGAATGTCTGCAGCCTCCGACCTAAAATTCATGAAATCCAAGGATGGATGGCTCTCTACAAACCAGATATACTGGCCGCATCTGAAACCTGGCTGAAGCCACATACCCTGTCGCATGAGCTAGCAGTCCCTGGCTACAATTCCTTCCGGAAGGACTAGGAGGGCAAAAAAAGGGGGTGGGGTACTCATTTACACCAGGGATTCACTAGAAGTGGCTCTAGCCCCCCCTTCCTGGCTCCATCCATGCTGGTGGCGAGTCAGTATTTGTTAGAATTACCCTAGGCCATGTTAAACACCTAACCATAGGCTGCCTCTACAACCCTCCTAAGGTGGCCTTACAAGCCCTGGAGTCACTGACCAAGGCAGTTGCTGAAGAGGTTTCCTCAGAACTCCTAATACTGGGGGACTTCAATCGCAACTGGGCCCAGGACATGGAGCAGACCCTCAGGGCCTCACTCCTAGATGCTAACCTGGAGCAAATTATCACCGAAAAGACCAGGGCTAACTACAAAAACTGTGAACCACATGACCCAGCCCCCCCCCTTTAACATTCTGGTGGCTGACATCATGGCAGATGCCTTGAGCAACCACTCACCTAATTTCTGTATTTGGGAGAACAGATCGCCACGGGTTCCTCCAAGGATACTCACCATCAGAGACTACTCTAAATTCTCTGTGGATGCCTTCAATGAGTACCTTGGCAACCTTGACTGGAGCCCTGTTCAGCTCCTCCCAACCCTGGATGAAGCCCTGCACTACTTCCAGAACTCCTTCATCGCAGCAGCCAACCTGTTTGCCCCTCTTAGGAAACTCCAGGCCAAAGGCAGCTGCCATAAATGGATCACCCCTGAGCTAAAGGCTCTGATGGTAAGTCGTGACAAGGCATAGAAGACGTACAAAACTTCTGCCCTGCATGCTGACCTATTATACTACAAAACTCTAAGGAACACGTGCAAATGCACTACCAAGCTGGCAAAAAGGAATTATGTCAAACACCTCCAGCAAACTAATTTTGCTGACCCTAAGTCGTTTTGGTCCCACATCAATGGCCTAATTAAAGACAATGGCAAGTCTAACTTAGGACCTAAAGAGGTCAATGGAAAGATGCTTAACAACTGTCCTAACAATGCATCTGCCTTCAGTGGGCACTTCACCAACCTGAAGAGCTATAAGACCAGTCTCCCTTCCCCCTCCCATGAGCCCCTGGGCCAGGAGGCTTCTTTCCCCTTCAGGCCGCTCTTTCACCTGAGAGTTGTCAAGGCAAAAGAGGTGCTCCTCCTTCTTCTCAAGGCCATTAAAGCCAAAGGCCCAGGAGAACCCGATGGCCTAGACCCAAGGCTGTTACAGGCTGCAGCGCCTTCCATCACATTGCCTGTTACCTGGCTAAGCAACAGATCCCTACTCAATAGAGCCATACCCCAAACTTGGAAGCAGGCATATGTGGTCCCAATCCACATGGGAGGTCACAGGGAACCCATAGGCAACTACAGACCAATCTCACTTCTCTGTGCCCTGGCCAAGATTCAAGAAAGGTTAGTCTATAGTCAACTCTGTGACTACCTTGAGACCAACCATTTACTAGCCCCATGCAACATGGTTTTAGGCGGAATCATGGAACCGATACCACCCTCATTAAATTCTCGGCTGATGTACTAGGTGCTATGGACAAAGGTCTCCCCACTGGATCAGTGTTTATTGAACTGTCCAAGGCCTTTGACCCAGTGGACCACAACTTCCTCCTAACCAAGCTGGCCACAATTGGCCTGGAACATCACTCTCTTACCTGGATCAACAGCTACCTCCTTGGCCATTCCCAATGTGTCAGGTGGAAAAATGTGTTATTCGATCCTCTTTCCCTAAGGGAGGGGGTACTCCAAGGATCCATACTGGGCCCCCTACTCTTCTCACTGTTCGTTAACAACCTGAGTAACCACTGTGGGGACAGCTCAGTCATCCAATATGCAGGCAATGCTGTAATATACAGATCTCTGCACAGCCCAGCTGACCTGGGGCCCCAGCTCCAGGCAGACTTTGCAGGGTTGGAAGCCTGGCTCACTGAGAACAGGCTGGTTGTAAACACCACCAAGACCAAGGCTGTGGTTTTTGGACAAAGAACCCTAGGCCTAGACAGAAGTTCCTTACTCCCACTGGTCTCCACATCTGGCGAGCTCCCTAAAATAACTGGGATTATTTTGGACCAGGGCTTTACACTGAAATCTCACATAGATCAGATAACAAAAACAGTGCACTGCAAACTCAGCCTGCTGTACCATCTGAATGACCAGCTCATTCCTGAGGCCAAGATAATCACTGCTGACAGTATTCTCCTCCCAACTCTAACCTTTGCTCCTCCTATTCTACAGAGAATGGCGAAACAAGAGTTTAACAGACTTCAAGTTCTATACAACAAGGTAACCCAATTTGTTTCTCGGTCTCATAAACGGCGACACCACTGTGAAGCTCTTGCTTCCCTATGCTGGCCTTCCTTGGATGGTCACCTTCAGTACCTCTTGCTATGCAACTCTTACAAGCCCATATGCGGCCATCCCCCAAGTGCCTGGCCGGTCTCCTGGTTCCCAAGCGTTCAGCAAGACCTCTCCGTACCTCTGGGCGAAACCTCCTGGATATACCTAGGGTGCAGACCATGACTGGTAGCAAACCCTTTGCAATGGCTGCCCCTCTCCTCTGAAACAAGCTCCCTCCCACCTACAGGATGCCCCCTTCCTAGGAATATTCAGGAAAGGGCTTCGCACTCACTTACTAGATGCCAGTGTCTGCTCTTGCCACTGAGTGCAAATCCACTATACTCTTGTACTCGAGCAATAATCTATTGCAGTTCTTAACCTACTGTCCTGTCCTGTCCCCTCACATTCTCTGATTCACTCCAAACTCTGTGAATCACCTCCTTATTCCCCTGTGCCAGCCTTAATCAATACTACTATGTGACCCAATTCATGAAGGTTGAGCACACAGGGTACCCTGTGCCCTACTCCCCTAATGTTACCCCCCATCCAGTGTATAGTAGCAAATTCCTCTGGTGGCCTCCCCTGATTTTAACCCATATGGGTTGGCCCTCTTTGGTCTCATGTCAACCCAATATATGATGTATTGTGTCTCTGCTGTATTTTTTTATCCATGTTCTTTGTACACTGCTGTATTCGTCTCCTTTTTGTAACTAATTCTGGGTCACCCCTGAAAAAGAGAACTCTGGGGCTTAGCAGGCTTATCCAGTCATCAAAATTGAATAAATAAATAAATAATGTTTTTCTTTTTTCATTTGGTTCAGGGCTCCCCCATTCAGAAACCCTGAATTCTGAACCATCTTTAGCAGCCTTATCCTTCAGCTTATTTTGTGAGATCGAGGAAGACTGAGAAGACAAAATTACTTTCATTTTTTTTGCCCTTTTGGGACAAACTTCATACAAACTAAAACATAATCTGGACCCAGGCACTTTTAGCACAACTCGTGACTGTCTGTCTTTGTCAGGAGTTGGAAAGAAACTTTACAAATTTAAAGCCTGAAGGTCCCATCTTCTTTTTGGGTCTGTCAGTCATTCCAAACACTGATGAACCATGGAGCATACATCAAAGTAAAATGGAATAAGAAGAAACCCCCATATATGTAAAAAGCGTTTAAAAACATATGAAATGCGGTTCAGTTCCCTAGAAATAAAACTGCAAATGAAAGCAGCTTAGCAGATGATTTAGTTAGACTAACATGTAAAATATTGGCTCAGTTCCTATATAAAATGGAACCGAGAATAATAAATAGTTCAAACCATAAAGCGGTCAAATTTCTTTTAGTAATTTAAGAAAAATAAAGTAGTTTTAAAATGGATCCTTAAAACGGGAAACACACTGAAAAAACAGCCTTCTCCGGTTCCTGGGAATCTATGGGGAACCAGAGAAAAGTTAAAAAAAATTAAAAACATGACCTAACTATGCAGAGTTATCAATTAAAAAAGCTAAATAATAACTAAAAAGTATGCTCTTACAAAGAAATAACCTGAAAATTGGTCTGAAGTTGAAGAGAAGACTCCGGAGCAACCGTTTACTTCAGATGGAGAAATAAATCTGCTGTTAGAATGTAGGGTGATCAAAAGCATACAGCAGCGATCTAAATTTCTCTTTTTTTATAATCATACTTTATTGTATTTTACAAACAAAATGATATAGGTGATGAACAAACATTTAGCAGACATTTAGCACCAGATAGAAATGCTGCAGAAATAAGTAACGCAGTACAATCTATTACTTAAACTCTGAAACCCGGAAAAGACAATCAGTCACTTATCAAAGGAACTTTTTTTTTTTTTTAGAAAAAATAAACTACAAAACATACAGACAGAAATAAACATATTGAAAGGGGCTAAAGCTAATTCATATCACTTAATGGAGGGAAAACATTATATACTAATGGCACATAATATATCGGGGGACACTCCAGGTTCACGGAGTTACCAAAGCTCAAAATATTTATGGCACAAAAGTAGGGTTAACCTCCAGCTGGAAATTAATCCAAGGCCTCCGATACTCTAAGCATAGTGGTTCCTTATCCAGAAAACTATAATACATTTTCTCCACGCCATAAACAAAATTGACACCCTTGTACCAAAAATCTTGAGTTGGTACCCTGGACTGTAACCAAAATTTAGTTAAAGCCTTTTTTGCACACAAAATCAAAAGCAATAACAATTGAACCTGATGTCTAGAGAGCGTAGGAATCTTGGGTGGAACCAAAATTAGTACCAGCTTAGTAGTCAAAATTACTGGCTCAGTGAACATCTTTTGCAGATCTCTCTGGATCATTTGCCAAAATAGTTGTAACCTTGCACAGCCCCCAGATATGTGCTTCTGATCAGCATGCAACTCTCCACACCCTGCCAACAGCAGGCATACTGTGGACCCTTATATTTAGCCACCCACACCGGTGTGAGAAAAAACCTTGACCCGTATTTCCAGGAGAATTCTTTTATACTGTATAAGGGGAAGAGGATAATCGACAACTTACTAATGCAGGTTTTGACCATTCCTCTCATGTACATTCCTCCTCCAATTCCTGCTCCCAACTAGAAAAGATAGTTTTGGCAACATCCGATTTGGGTGCACTTAGATATGTGTACCAATTTCCAATTAAATGACAAAGCACCTCACCTTTCTGTGCCACTACTATAATCCAAATCCCTGGGGTGCCTAAAACATCCTGAAGGGAATGAAAATAAGGAATAGTTCACAAATGGGAACCCAACTGCAAAAACCTAAAATAATCCACCTTCCCCAACCCATAACAAGCTTGTATTTCCCCGAAGAAGAGACACCCCTTGGAATTGAAAAGTTGGAAATAATATATTCCAACCCCAGGTGAGTCTATCATCGAAGAAATATCTCAGCTTTATAAAACGGTGTGGCCCCATCCCAAGCTAATGTTGTTATCAGTAAACGTTGTTGCTGCGAAAGAGAAGTCCGATGCCAATACCACACCTTCATTACCACTCTAGTATACTGATAAAAATGAACAGAGGGATTCAAGGAATGAACGTCACCTAAAGAATACAGCCTACATCGTGCAAATCATTCAAAATGAATTCTATGTCCTTCCAGGGCGCTGAATACATGGTATTAGTCCAATAACACAGTATACGTAAAAATGCAGCTTTAGCATACCACTCTAAGTCTGGAAGTCCAATCCCATCTTGTGCCAGAGACAAACAGAGAACCATAGCTCAGACCCTAGGGCACCCACCCTGCCAGATAAAATGTAGAAAGGATTTTTGCCATTCTCTTATAATTGCCTTCGCTGGAAGAACGGGAAGTGTTTGCATTAAAATATAAATTATAAATTAAAAATAATTTTCGGTAATACCATCATGTGAATCACCTCCACCCATCTCAAAAATGACAGAGGTAAGGTAGACCATAACTTCAAATCATTATGGATCTCTTGGGTAAGGAGCGCGAAGAAAAAATTACTCACCTTAGTAATTATGTTTCTTCTAATGGAGTCTTGCTGTATTCTGACTATTGCAGTTAGCTCCAGCACTTGAACTGCCCCGGAGAGAGAAGAGTTAAATTTCTATGCCAGGCATAGAACGTTGAGCTTGAGCTTGGTTGAAAACTCTGTCTGTAGTACTTTGAAACCTAACCATCAGATTCTTACAAGCTAAACTCACTGACTTAAATAATGTGGAAATTGTAAAATGTCTACTAGCCAACTGGCAACACAGGTTTTAGATTCTTAAAAGACTCAAGTCAGGAAACCCAAAAACCAGGTAATAAAGCATAAACATTCTTAACTAATCAATCACAAAGCACACAACACAGCAGAAAGTGGACTGAAGACACCCCCTTGGGTGCAACACTGCACCTGCCCACCCACTTCCCCAAAACAGGTTCTGAGAGGGGAGTCAGGGAAGGAGGTCAGAATACAGCAAGACTCCATTAGAAGAAACATAATTACTAAGGTGAATAATTTTTTCTTCAAACAACAAGAAGTCGTGCTATATTCTGACTATTGCAGACTACCAAGCAGTACCTCCAAGGAGAAGGGACATAACCTACTTTGGGAATATGCTCTGAAGTACTGCTGTGCCAAACCTAGCATCACTCCTAGCCTGGATATCCAGAGAGTAATGCTTGGTGAAGGTATGAACTGTTTTCCAGGTGGCTGCTTGGCAAATTTCTAACAAAGGAATATCCCTGGCCGCAGGCAAAGATGCAGCTGTACCTCTAGTGGAATGAGCCCTCAGGCCTGAGGGTGGAATTTTTCCCAGTTTCTCATAGCAGAATTGGATATAGGACACAATCCACCTGGCAATAGTTCTCTTGGTGGCAGGTTTGCCCTTACCTACTTCTCCATAAGTGAGGAACAACTGGATGGAGTCAAACTTGTGACCCTTTGTACGTTCTATGTAGTAACTAAGGGCTCTTTTAACATCTAAACTGTGTAACCTCCGCTCTCCTGAGGAAGTATGATCAATGAAGAACACAGGAAGAGACATAGATTGGTTTAAGTGGAAATCAGAAACCACTTTGGGTAAGAACCTTCTATTGGTTCTAAGGACCACCTTATCTCTGTGGAATGAAATGAAGACAGGTTCAACTGACAGGGCTTGCAACTCACTGATACGTCTACTGAACCGATAAACATTTACAAGTTCCACACAAAAATAAACCTGTCTATTACTTACAATACCACAGACAGAGCTTGAACTGATCGGTTTGTGGTTAAAATAATAATCGTGGTTGAATTTAACCGAGAAAAACTCTGTTAAACCGAGAAATGAACCGAGCAGTAGGAGGAATCTCTGGAGCGACTGTTTAGTGAGGCGGAGTAAAGAATCTGACAGTTTCAGTTTGAAATATTCCAGACAGAGCTTTTCTAACCGAGCTCGTGCTCTAAGTTCCATGCCTGGCATGGAAGTTAACTCTTTCACCTCCGGAGCAGTTCTAGTGGTGGGACAAACTGCAATTGTCATAATATAGCAAGACTTCATGTTGTTTGAAACACAGTTTTCCAAGTCAAGAACTTGAGCTCTGCTGAGGACATAGGCTCAAAGTGGGGTTGCATGAGCCGAGCAATGCAAATATTCAAATCCAGGCAGGAAAAGGATCCCTAAAAGGGGGATTGGTATGAAGCAATCCTTTAAAAAATGTACAGAATACAGGGTGAGATGACAGAGAGGAAGGCTTCCCCACTGACAGGAAAGCAGAAACAGCTGACAAATGAACTTTGAGAGTAGCTGGTCTGAGGCCTAGGCCGTTAAGGTGAACCATATAATCCAGAACTGTAGACAATTTGGCAGTGTCTGGGGATATATACTTCTTGAAACACCAAATGCTGAATCTTTTCCATTTGGAGTTGTAAGTTTTTTGGTGACAGGCTTTCGAGAAGCTTTGAGAATCTCCAGTCCCCCTTGGGACAGATGCAAGTCTGCATACTCTAACTCTTCAAGAGCCATGCCTTGAGATTAAGTGACCGAAGACTGGGGTACCAAATCCTCCCCTGAGAGGAGATTTACAGGTTGTAATTCCTGGGAAGAGACAGGGGAAGATGGACTGCCAGAGACAATAACAGGGGGTACCAAGGCTGCCTAGCCCAGTCTGGAGCAATCATAATCACTTTGCAAGGTTGTGACCTTACCCTGACTAGAACCTTGAACAGTAGAGGAAAGGCATAAACAAATTTCCCTACCCAGTTCAAAATCAGAGCATCCAGAGGGACTGAGCCCAAGACTGGTGGTCTGCAACAAAACAGAGGAAGTTGGCGATTGTCTGGGGCTACAAAGAGATCTCTCTCTGGAGTGCTCCACCTTGAAAAAATCACTTTCAACACCAAAGGATCCAGAGACAATTCATGATGGCCCTGGGAAATCCTGCTCAATGCATCTGCTAGCACATTGTCCTTTCCTGGGATGTGGACTGCTACCAGAGATGTCTGTAGGGAATAAGCCAGGGACCATATTTTCATGGCCTCCATGCACAAGGCCATGGACCGAGTGCCTCCCTGCTTGTTGATGTACCACATGGTAGTAGTGTTGTCTGTCCTGACCTGAACCACCTTGTTCTGTACTGACTGAGAGAAAGCTTGCAGGGCCAGAAGTACTGCCCTGAGCTCCAGAAGGTTGATATGAAGAAGGGATTCCTGAGGGGACCACAGCCCCTGGGCTGTGAGAGCCCCCAGATGGGCTCCTCACCCCAAAAGGGAAGTATATGTGGTAAGGACCACAGAGTGAGTCTGAGTGACAAATGGAACACCTTGCCTCAGACTGTCCAGGTCCTGCCACCATTGAAGGGCCTGAATTAGGGTCTGAGTAACAGGAACTAGTTTGGTAAGAGGATCTTTCCTTTGGGACCAAAATGTCCTCAGATGGAACTGAATGTCCCTTGTCTGAAACCTGGCCCCTTGGACCACCGCCGTGAATGCTGCCATGTGGCCCAAAAGCTGAAGAAAATGCCTTGCTGGTCGAGAAACCAGAGGGAGGAAGGAAGAGGCCAGCTGAGAGATGGCTGTTGCACTTTCAAGAGGAAGGAAAGCTCTTGACTTGACCATGTCCAGCTCTGCTCCTATAAAAGTGAGGAGCTGTGCAGGCTCAAGAACTGACTTGGGAAGATTGAGAAGAAAGCCCAGGGAAGTGAGAACTTGCTGGGTAACCTGCAGATCTGACTTGACTTGGTCTGGGGACTGGCCTACAAGGAGCCAATCATCCAGATATGGAAAGATTGAAATCCTTTTTCATCTTAAAAAGGCCACCACTACTGCTAGGCACTTTGTGAACACTCTTGGGGCTGAAGTTAGGCCAAAGGGCATTGCTCTGAACTGGTAATGGCCTGAGGGCAATTCAAACCTGAGGTACTTTCTGTGGGTGCACCTGATGGGAATGTGAAAGTAGGCATCCTTGAGGTCCAGGGAGGCTAGCCAGTCTCCTGGCCTTAGAGAGGGAAGAATCATTCTCAAAGTCACCATTCTGAAGTCTGGCTTCAATAGGTACTTGTTTAGGTATCTTAGATCTAGGATGGGTCGCCACTCCCCTGTCTTTTTTGGAGTAAGGAAGTACCTGGAGTACAGACCTTTGCCCCTGTATGGGGTAGAAACTCTCTCTATGGCTCTTAAGGCCAGTAGAGATGAAACCTCTGCCTCTAGAGCAAGGGTTTCTGATGTATTTGCAGGTGGAAAGGATCTGGGTCTCACTTTCGGAAAATTTTTGAAACTGAGAACCAGCCCCTAGCTTACAACCTCCAGGACCCACTTGTCTGAGGTAATAGACATCCAGTCCTGGACAAAGTAAGCCAGCCTGCCTCCTACCAGAATGGGGGAGTCGACTTGGGCTGACACATCAGGATGTCTGCTTAGCAGGAGCCTTAGGCTGAGGGGTGGATGCAGCCCTGCTCATCCCCCTTCTGCCTCCCCCTCTGAAGAACCCCCTCTGAGAAAAGGGAGACAAGGCCTGTGCTTGGTAGAAAGGCCTGTGAAAAGGCTTGCCCCTAGCTTGCTGCCTTTGAGGAGTTGCCTGCCTCTCCTTGGCCTGGGCACTCCTATAAGTGGTCCTGTACTCATCCATTTTCTTCATGTAATTCTCTTAATTCTCTGTCTGCTCCCCAAACAGAGAATTACCAACCACATGGAAATCCATGGCCTTGGCCTAGGTCTCCTGTGAAAGGCTAGTACATCTGAGCCAAGCCATTTTCCGAAGAGCCACAGATGTAGCCGTGACTCTTGATGACATCACTGGAGTCCACAGCAGCATGAAATTGCACCTTTGATGCCGCAATCCCATCAGCATCCACCTCCTCCTCCAGCTCCTTGGCTATCTGGGGGGAAGCCTGCTTAGACAGTGCCAGTACAGTGTCCCACCTGGACTTCTGGTACCTGGCCGTATTGGCCATATAGTTAGCCTGTCTGAGTCCCAAAGATGATGCCATGTACTGTTTCTTTGCCATGGCAGCTAGCTTCCTGGAGTCTTTGTCTGGGGGGTGTGAAGCCAAGGGAATGTTTGCCTTGTCACAGGCTGCAGCCTGCACTACCCCAGCATGGCTGCATTGCTGATAGAAAAACTCCATATCCGAGCCTGATAAGGTGTGCCTCTTGTCCATTCTCCTGTCAACAGGAGGTACAGAGTTAGGAGACCTTAGAAGTTTTTGTGTCTATTTCCCAAAGGACTTATAGAGGGGAATAGACAGTCTCTTAAACTCTAGGATGTCCATCATCTCAACAAAATCAGGCTCCTCCTGATCCTCCACAGCCTCCTCCATGGGAAGCTGGAGGGTTTCAGCCACTTTTCTGTAAAACAGATAGTGGGGAAGGGACTCAGAAAGCCTAGGAGGGGAAACACCAGAAAGTCTGTCTGGGAAGATGTCTGGTTCCACAGGAACATCCAGACTTTCACCATCACCATCACCCTCTTCAAAATCCCCCACCTCATCAAACTCCGATTCGTAAAAGTCTTCAGAGGAAAAATCTTGAACCGGGGGAACTGACTGAACCGAGCCCCTGCCAGAAGGCGCCGGATCGGTCAGAACTGGACAAAGCAATTCAACAATCTGAATCACTCTGGCTATCCCTTTGGCAGTTGGAATATGAAGATCTGGATCTGAACCGGACGATTTATCCTTGCATTTTCTTTTAGTAGGAACCGATCCCTCAGGATCAGCTCTCCTCTTGTCCGAAGAAGTATCGCCCTGGTCAGAGGGCACTCCTTCTGGTTCAGTAGGAACCGAACCGGGCTGGCCTTCCGGGTCAGCGGATTTCTCGGCCTCCTTATCCCTAAGTCTACCTAACCTTTTATCCAAAGGAGACTTAGGGAAATTCTTGCAGATTTGGCAGTCTGAATTGAGGTGGTCAAACCCCAGATAGTAAACACAAGTGGTGTGGGGATCGGCCTTAGCAAAGACCTCCCCACACACACTGCAGTGTTGAAACCCAGTGGGCCTGTTTTTTTTTCTTGGGTTTCTCAGACATGGCCAACCTAACAAACTTACCCTTTATTTGGCAACCACCAGGCAGGACTTCTCTATCGGTTTCTCACCGTGTTACGGGTGTTGGAAAAAAACGTTCAAATCACGTTCTTTTTTTTAAACCGATACGGACTGGTAACCACACACTATACTTTCCACAAAAGATTTTACTAAAGGATCGGTTCAGCTGAAATGACCGAAAAATACAGTTTTTTACAATTTCCACAAAACCTAAGTACTTACAGTACCACAGACAGAGTCCTGAACTGACAAATGGAACTTTTAGTGGAATAAATCGGACTAAAACCGACAACTTTAACCGACTTTGAACTGAGCAGAAGGAGAAATCTCCAGAGTGACTGTCCAGTGAGGTGGAGTAAAGAATCTGATGGTTGAGTTTCAAAGTACTACAGACAGAGTTTTCAACCGAGCTCGAGCTCAATGTTCTATGCCTGGCATAGAAATTTAACCCTTCTCTCTGCGGGGGAGTTCAAGGGCTGGAGCTAACTGCAATAGTCAGAATACAGCAAGACTTCATGTTGTTTGAAATTCAGTATATCCATGTGGTCTAGAGATGTTGTTAAACCCACTCCCAAATATTTGATATAATTCCTATTCCATCTTATAGGAAATACATCCTATATATCATCAAGTGGTATATACCAGTAAGCTATTACCTCAGTTTTGGATTTGTTTAATCGAAACCCAGCAACCCAGCTAACATTTCAAACTCATCCAATATCCTGAGCACTGCTTTTAAAGAGACTGAAGGGTTAGTCAGGGTCAGAAGAATATCATCGGCAAATAAGGTGGCCTTATATTCCCTCCCTAATATTGGCAAGACACAAATCAAAGCTACAGCCATTGCGGACTTGAGGGAAAGATAGGACCATAAAATAAATGTAATCAATCAGATGGGGCATTGCAGATACGAACATATGAAATTTGCCAGCAGATAAAGGCCTAGAAATCTATCAAGTCTGCTCGAATGTGCAGCTAGCACCCCTTATTCTGCAGCTGCCCCTCCCTTCCACCCTTCCCCTTCATTAACCCTCCCCCTTGTCCTGTCCCATCCTCGTTTGAAGCAGTCCACTGTTCTATTGCATACCACTTCAGCAGGTAACGCATTCCACCCAGCCACCACCCTCACTGTAAAAAAGTGTCTCCTCATCTCCCTCCTGAACCTTCCTCGCTCCAGTCTCATATCATGGCCCCTGGTGTTCCTCTCCTCCCTTACTTTGAACAGCCCCTCTGTACTTGTCTTGTTTATTCCTTTCATGTATTTAAAGGTTTCAATCACGTCACCCCTGTCTCTCCTCTCCTCCAGTGAGTACGCGTTCAACTCCTTCAACCTTCTCTCGTGTGATAAGTCCCCAGCCCATTGATCATCTTTGTCCTCTCCTGCACCCTCCTGTAACTTAATGTCCCTCCTTCAGATCATGGACGCCAGTACACGCAGTACCCCAGGTGTGGTCTAACTAAGACCTATACAGTGGCAGAATCACCTCCTCCTCCTCGAGGATATACCCTTGCAATACAACCCAGCATTTTGTTGGCCTTTGCAGCTGCCTTCCTACATTGTGCAGGTTGTTCATTGACCCTGTAATGAGCACACCCAGATCCTTCTCCTCCTCTGTCTGGGCTAGCTGCACTCCCCTAGCTGGTAACTCCTCCTTGGGTTCTTCATCCCAAAATGCAGCACCTTGCACTTTTTGGCATTAAAGCCCAGTTGCCAGGTGTCTGACTAGGTTTCAAGCTTTGCCAGATCATCCTGCAACCCCTGCCATCCCCCTAGGTCATCCACCACCGCGCCTACCTTGGTATCATCAGCAAACAGATTGATCTTGCTCTTGATGTCCCATGATATGTCTGCAATGAATATCCCAAGCAACACTGGTCCCAACACCGAGCCCTGTGGAACACCACTCGTCACTGCCCTTGGGTGTGAGAGCTCCCCACCCATTACCACCCTCTGTTGCCTTCCCTGCAGCCAGTTTCCTACCCATCTCACCAGCTTTGCACCCGGCCCTGTGCCTGCTGACTTCCTTCCCAGCCTTCCATGTGGCACTGAGTCGAATGCCTTACTGAAGTCCAGATACAGGACATCCACTGCATGGCCCCTGTCCAGTTGCCTAGTTACCCAGTCATAGAACTCAACCAGGTTGGTTTGGCAGGATCTGCCACGTATGAAGCCATGCTGTCTGCTGTCCTGTAGTCCTTTGGCCTCTAGGAGGGCCACCAGTCTCTCCTTCAGGATAGTCTCCATTAGCGTACCCACTATGAATGTGAGGCTCACTGGTCTGTAGTTTCCCGGTTCATCCTTGGGGCCACTCTTGTGGAGGGGCACCACATGAGCCATCCTCCAGTCCTGAGGTACACACCCTGAATGTAGTGAGGCATTAAATAAGTCTGCTAAAGGTCCTGCAAGGACCTCTGCCAGCTCCTTCAGTACCCTGGGGTGGATGCCAACTGGGCCTGGCGCCTTGTCCACCCTCAGTGCCTTCAAACCCTCTCGAACTCTGCTCTCCATGATTTCCCCATCTGTCACCACTTCCCACCTGCTTCTGCCATTTCTCCCACCTTGGGTGTCACCTCCCTCTTCTCTTTAGTAAATACTGAGCAGAAGTACTCATTTAGTGCTTCCCTTATTGCACCCTGCTTCCACCCAACCCCCCCTCCTTCCTAATCCTTACTATGTGATCCTTACAGCTCCTTTTCTCCCTGATGTACTTAAAGTCCTTCTCCCCTTCTTAATGCCTTGTGCCAGCCTGAGTTCTGTAGATGCTCTGGCTCCCTTACTAACCCTTGTCACCTCCTTCGATTCTGTCAAGTACTCCTCCTGTCCTCCCCCCCTCCCCTGTTTTCTTGTACTTCTAAAGGCAGCTCTTTTCCTCCTTACCTTTTCCATGACCTCCTTGCTCAACCAGATCGGTTTCTTAGCTCTAGCCTTCTTGCTCTGGGTTTTGCAGCAGGTTTTGGTTGCCTCTACTATCCCCAGCTTTATGAGCTCCCACCTCTGGTTAGTGTCCATACTAGATTGAATTCTAGCCAGGTACCCTTTTAACACTTCCCCCATCCTCCCAAAGTCGGCCCTCCTGAAGTTCAGCACTATTGTGCCAGATTCCACTCCTTCCTAGCCCATATCCAATGTGAGCCATACTGAGTGGTGGTCACTCCCTGACAGCGGTTCCTCCACTATAAGTTCTCTCACAAAGTCCCCATTTGCCAGCACAAGGTCAAGGGTATTCCCTAACCTGGTTGGTTCACTGACCATTTGCAGCAGGAAGCTGTCCTGGAAGGCATCCAGCAGTACCTGCTCCCTTCTGTTTCTGGTTGTTGGGGTGCTCTAGTCCACTCCTGGCATGTTGAAGTCCCCCACAATCACCACACTACCCTTTTCGCAGGTCCTCCTGATCTGTCCCGCTAGTTCCTGTCTAACTCCTCCATCTGAGATGGTGGCCTGTACACCACTCCCATTCTAAGAATCCTATTCTTGGAATCCTGGATTTGCATTCAAAGTGACTCCTCTACCCTCCTCCCCTTCCTCCCTTACACTTCAGTCCTTCCTTCACATATAGTGCCACCCCACCTCCTTTCCCAATCACCCTGTCCCTAGAAATAACCTGTACCCTGGTACAGACAGGTCCCAGTCATTGTATTGGGTGGTCCATGTTTCCGTGATGGCTGCAATGTCCACCTCTCCCTCTGCCATGAGAACTTGTAACTCTGCAGTTTTCCTCCCAGGGTTCCTAGCATTAAGGGTAACCACCTTCCACCCTCCCCCCCCCCATCCTGCCCTCTTTTCCTAGCATCACCAACAGTACTTGCCATTTGTCCTTTGTCACTGTTATGGGGGGTTAGCTCATATGATTTCCCAACCTGTGGTCTGTGCATATCTCTTCCCCAACTGCCACCCCCCACTCCTAGTTTAAATTCCCAACTTCCTCTATGTACTCAGTCTAACTAACTGGCACAAGGCAACCTGAAATAAAGATAGCCGTATCGAACATCTGAATAAGTGGCACACTTAATAGCAGTATCTATGGTGCCATATAAATGAAAACACTAAACGCCTTCAATTGTACTAAGTGTAACAAACTCCAGGCCCCTCCCAGAACATTCCCCTCTCTTAAAGGCCAAACAAACATGGCGCAGGCTTCCAACCCGGCTAATTGACAGTGACAGACTAACGCCCTGCAATGCTCTATACTCTGACTGGTTGGCTAAACTTCCAACAAAGACTAAAATACCACATCTACATTCTCATAAAAAAATCACCTTCAACGCACCTTTGGACTACTTCCATTATCAGTGCAGCCCCACAGGCCTTAATACAAGACTCACAGCTCGCCCATCTTCCTAGTTCCCTGTAGAACAGCTCTCGGCAAAGATCCTTCCTGTACCATGCTCCTCTCTGGCTCAACTCTACCTTCCCCCTCCCAGTCCCATAGCATCTCGCTATTCAAATCTGGCCTTAAACCCAACTAAAGGAGAGTGCTAAGTGTTATTGTGGATAATCTATCCTCTCTCCTAACCGCCTCTTCTCCTGACTCTGGGTCTTTCTAGACCCTACGTGATGGCACCCAGCAAACCCCTGCCTAGGGACCAAGGTATGCTACCGAATACTGCGGATTAAGTTCATTTCTAATTCCCTCACTGGTCAAATAAGTTTCTATGCCTGGACTGCTCTATCAGTACTGAAACTTTTAATACTGCCTGTCATTGTTTGTCCTTACTGTACCCTGTATTACCCTCCACCCCCTGTAACCAACGTGGAGACTCTGAAACACTGCTATGTCAAAATTGAAACTGTAAATACTACCTGTTCATGTATGTCTTTTCTGTACTTGTCTACCCTCCACCCCCTGTAACCTGACGTGGAGCCTTTGCAAAAGAGTCTATAACTCAAAGGATTGTAATTCCGATTTTACTCAATAAATAAATAAATAAATAACAGACATTACATAAAGTAGCTAACAGAAATGGCTCAATAGAACTGTGACTTCAAAAAATAGTCACAATGATCTCAATTAGAAGAGTGCGTTGCCCCGACTTAACTAATAACTGGTCAACACCAGTATAGTGCAAGCCCAAATGACCAACAATACAATCACAACTCCTTTGCACAGTATAACAAGGCTTATCCAATATCCACACTGAGAACCAAAATATTTTAAAGTCTAGCTTTAAATTAAACAACTACTTTAGTAGTCCCAGCTGCTGCCGCTCAGTATACCTCCATTGGGAAGTCCCAAGTTACCAAGGAAAAAATTATTTAGACTAAATGTAACAAATACAAAAAGTGTAATTTGGAAATGAATATATATATATATATATATATATATATATATATATATATGAAGACTATCAAGGATAATGAGAAGCTGTGCTTTGCAACCAGGGATGAGGGGGATGTCCAACCTGAGGGCAACTGGGACCAAACAAAAGAGAGACTATTCACATGCAAACACTTTCATTTCTGATATACAGTAATACATTCTAAAAAGTACCATAGACCCCAGGCTATCCAGTAAAAACTATACTGGCTTCCAAAGTAGCAGCTTATGATGAATCTGATTAATATCAGATAGGAAACAAAGCTCTGAAAGGTCCCATTCAATGCTTGATTATGCCAGCAGTAAATGCCAGTTTGAGCCATAAATCATCCCCCAAATATGAGTTACCACAGTTCAAATACAGGCTAGGTCAAAGCTGCAGTGGAGTAACATCCTAAGTCAAAGCCGAAGTCCTAGTTCGAACAAAAAAAAATTGGAACGATCGAACACTCCATTCCGATGCGTAATTCGGCTACCAGCAAAACACAGAAAGTTGTTAAGATACTCCACCCAATAGTCGGGGGTAACAATACCATTTATAAGTCCATCCACAAGGTAATAACACTTTAAGAGAAGTCCACAGTACCAAATAATGTTCCATGATTACGTGTTTCTTATGTCGGCAAATACTTTGCTGCCCATAGGAAATTTGTCCAGAGCCAAACGAAACTCTCGCTGTGTCGGACGAGCTGCAAAACTTAGATTCAACCCCAGCTTTTCTCAATGTCCACAGCAGATAAGATCAGCCAAGGGTTAGTCCATACCAACACAGCTCACCTGAAATTCCGATTATGCTAGATAAAAATAAGACATGCAGAAGCCCTTCCAGCTAAAGTTAACCTGGAGTAAACATCACAGTAGCGCAAAAACCACTCAATCCAGTACTCGGTCAGTCTGCTGACTCCCTCTGAAAAGTCTACAATAAGGAGCACATCTCATCTAAGGTTTGTTCCTTTGTTTTCTTTTTCCCATCTGGAGATACTTTAGCTTACAAAACTCCTTTTGCAATGCACGCTTCTTATGGACCTCCTCAACCTCCATTGCATTGTGTCCTTTGCTAGCAATTGCCGATCCTTCAGAGCTACCAGAGCTGAGTCAGGGTCTTCAGAAATTTGGGGACCATCTTTAAAGAAACGTTTTAACCTCGCTGGGTATGGGGTGCTACATTTTAGATTGTTTGCCTGCAGAAGCTTAAATGGTGAGGCATAAGCTCTCTGGTGGCACTGGATGAGTGGGGAGTAATCATTGTCTATGCGAATGCAGTGTCCTTCATACAACAACTGACCCCTTCTCCAAGCTCTGACCAAAACTGATTGTTTGACCACATAGTCGTAAAAGCAGACAATAATTGATCTTGGGCAGGCATCAGGACTGTGAGCAGGGGCGGACGGAGTATGGTGCGCCTGTTCTATTGGGAGAGACAACAAGTCTAACACCCAGAACCGAAGAAAACATGCAGAACTGAAGAAAACAGTTCCTGAAGGAAACCAATGATGTCCCCTTTTCCCTCTTGACCCTCTGGTACTTCATAAAAATGGAGATTATTCCATCTGGACCTGTTTTCTAAATCATCACATTTTTCATTCAAATGTTGTGAGTCCTGCAGAGTTGTATGAATAGGCGCTCCAGACGATCCACCCGACCATCAGTGTCAGATACCTGCTGCTCCAGAGAGACTGTACGATCTTCCACTTGCTTAATAGAAGCCTGCAATTGCTGGTAAAGTGTTTGGGTTTCATCCCGAAAAGCCTGTATTTCTTTCAATAAGACAGCATTAGCTGGCTGTTCACTGTCGCTAGAATTTTCATCGCCATCTCCAAGTCAGGCCGATACTGCACAAGAGGCAAGTTTGAAGTTTTCTCTCATAAGTATGGACAATGTAATGATTGACACCATCTGCCTACATATTGTAAACCTCCTTAATGCCAAACTGAAGGTCAAATATTAATTCAACCCTGCTGAAGGATATGATATTGTAGCGGTCCGCTTACAGCTCTCCCCTCAGGCTGCCATTTCGGAGCTTGTGTCACCGGAAGTCCCAACAGAGTTTTGAATTTCATTGCAAGATTACGAACTTATGAATTTGTCAGCAGAAATAGGCCACCTGGTCTATCAAGTCCGCTCGAGTGTGCAGCTAGCACCCTCACTTTGCAGCTGCCTGGCCCCCTTCCCTTCCAAATTACCCTCCTTTCACCTTGTCCCATCCCCTTCTGAAACTACCCACTGTCTTACAGGCTACCACCTCCTCCGGTACAGCATTCCATTCTGCAATGACCCTCTCTATGAAAAAGTGTCTCCTCATTTCCGTCCTAAATCTTCCCCCTCCAATCTAATTACATGCCCTCTCGTGTCCCTCCCCTTCCTCAGCCTGAGCATCCCTTCAGTGCCTGCCTTGTTTATTCCCTTTAAATACTTAAAGGTCTCAATTATATCCCCTGGTCCCTTCTCTCCTCCAAGGAGTACATGTTCAACTCTCTCAGCCAAAATTATTAGCTCCGGGACAACTCAGACCTGCAGGCTGAATGCACTAGTAAGCATAGTGAGGGATTCCTTGGGTTTGAACCACTAATTTTACATAAAAAATACAAAAAAGCCTACCCTAAACTAATGCAGAGTATCGAAAACTAAAATAATTTAATACTTAGAAACACAGACAAAAAGAGCAGAAAAAGACCATTGGTCCATGCAATCTACCCGTAAAACCCTACAAAAATAGGACCTATTGTCCATACAGGGTTCTAACCCATGATATCCATCCCCATGCTGCTCCCATCTACCGTTACCACCCTGCGCAACCACTAAGCCCTTCACTCTGTCTCAGCTGTGTTTGAAATCACCGATAGTTTTGGTACCCACCACACCAGCTAGTAGACCGTTCCATGGCTCCGCTCCCCTTTCTGTAAAATAAAATGTTCTCACTTCCCTTTGGAACCTCCTCCTCCCTCCCCACATCAGTTTTCACCCCATGCCCTCATGTTCTTGATCCACTAATTATGTTAAATAGTTCCTCACAGTTTACCTTGTTCATGCCTTTCAACAAGCTGAAGGTTTCTGTTATATGTCTGCTCACTCGTCTAGCCTCCAGTGAGTACATGTTCAGTGCCTTGAGCCAATCCCTGTATGACCTGCCCTGCTGACCATGAAACATTTTGTCACCCCATGTTCCACTGTCTCCAGCTTGTCCTCATACTTCCTTAGGTGAGGACTCCAGAAATGAAAATCATGTGCTCACTGTAATTCTTGATCTTCCCAAATATCTTCACCATTCATTACAATATGAGTCTCAGCCGGGGGCACAGGACCCTCACGGGAGCTTTAGCTTTAAGAGTTTTGGAGTGTGGGAGCCGAGGTTGGAGATGGCACTGCCCACAAGGCAGATGTACAATGTGGTGCTTATGGACTGGCCAGTAACTGACACCGGCCCCCCTCCTCCTCAGTTCTGTGTGCCAAGAGAGGAAGAAGTAGGGTTAGAGGATAGAGAAGGGTGGGGCAAGGGAGCTCAAGGGATAGAAAAAGAAGAAAAATAACTGAAAAAGGCATAAGGCTGGCTGTGAAAGAGAGATTTGAAGGGTGACCTGAGAGACTTGGGGATGACCAGATATGTACATGTAACCCCTAGATGGCGCCATCCCAGGGGCTACTACCCCTGCCTGATTTGCCACTAACAGGTTGAGGGGCCTGGATCCAATGGCGGGTGCCTCCACCCAGAGGTCAGGGTTTGCAATAGTTAAACTTACTTGGTCACAGCCCTCTGGGACACTGCAACCCCTTTCTTCCCACTAGTGGCCCACACAATATATCAGAATTACCTTCACAGTATACACTTACCCCCAGGACTAGTTCCGGCACTGGGACCTCCTGCAGAAATAAGATACAGTGCAACAATCACAGTACAGTACTTTAACATAGACAAATACCTCAGGCAGTATAACTTTGCTGAAACAAGCAGCTCTGATTTATTTAGGGGATATAACAAGGACAGGGAAATCAGGTTAATTAGCTTATCACTTTACTATCTACCTATGGCTCTGTGCACAGGCCTATCCTACCAGTTACTGTCCCTGGGTACCCAAGCCCTAGTGGCTAGTCCAAACCATGGCAGCTGGTAGGGGCCCTTTCACACAGTGAAAAGAAAAATTAGTTTAAACAGTCAGCAGTACAGTGATTCCATTTGGATTTAATGTCGCAATTCAACAGGGAGCGACCCTGAATTAGTACTCACAACCTCCAAACAAGATAGGGTCCTTCAACGTCAGCAGGGCTAATCTTGAGCTCCACGAGACTCTTCACACATTTATATGGTGAAAAAAGAAAGTACTATACCAGGCAGGCTGCTTCTCTATCCGATCGCAATTACTGCACAATACCGGAGAACACACAGCAGATTCAGTTCCTGACAGACCGAGTGCAATTCAACAATTTCTCCAGTCTTCTACAGGGTGAGCCTGGTTTCTACTCTTCAGAGATCCTTTGATTCTTTTCACAGGACAGATTCAGTCCTAACAAGCAGTTACACAAGCTGCAGACTGGAACTCTGGGCCTTACACGTTTTTGACTGAAACTGTGCACTGAAGGAGCACAGGGTTTCTTTCCCTTCACTCCAGAGCTAAACTGAAACTCCAACAGACAAAACCGGGCACTTCCTTTGAGTTCCTCCCAGTTCTTGACTGGATTGGCTGTCACTCACAATAGACTGCTGCTGTTGGTCCAAAAGCGCGAAGTCTAAACTACATCTCCCAGAGTCACTGCCCATACAATCCTCTTGTGGCTGGCTCAGATTATGAGTCAAGTTCTGATTCGTCCAAGGCACCATTTTAGAGCTAGCTTACCCACACTGATTGGTCCAGTTCAGCAGTTCAAAACCAGAATGGGGAACTAGGCAGACACAGTTCTGACTGCAAAGAAAGCAGGTTAGACAAACTGTAATTTCATTATTACTGTAAATGATTTCTGGCAAACAGTTACATCTTTCAGATAGGTTCCTTTACACTCCTAGTGACTGCAAAATGGAGTGAATTGGCAGCAGCTCGAGTGGTACTCAAACAGAGAAGCACACAGTCCCCCACAAACTAACCATGTCTGCAAGCAGACAGCTCTTAAAGAGACAGTACCAGAGGCTCTAAAAACACTCACTGATAAATGGCTTAAGCGCAAACACCATTCAGGCTTGGAGCATTCAAGCAAGCTCCTGGAAGTCTTTTGGGAACCCCCATTTGCAGGAGTTACACCCTTCCTGGCCTGGGAAAGCTTGGCGTCGCGTCAAGCAAGTACCCCATAAGTTTTAACTGCAACCATATACATTTGCATTAGGCTCACACATGTAATCATCAGTCAATATATCATTTTACCAAGAACACATTTCTGAAACATTGCAGTACGTCACTCTTTACACAGTATTACACACATTGTACCATAACTCAAGTTATTACCTCTTGTACATGAAACCTGAGGAGAGGGGCCCTTCCCTATCAGTTACCTTGGGCTGGACGGGCAAGGGCACCATCTTAGAGGAGCAACACAAGTAACTTGGAGTTAGCACTGATGCTCAGTTTGGGCAATGAGCTCGGGGATACATACACTCCTTTATGGACAACATTGAGAGGCAAGTCCACAGGCCTCCCAAGGGAATCATAACTGAGGTGCTCCACAGGCTTTACAGCTCGACCAGTCTTTCTAGGGGAACTGTTACAGTCTCTGCACTCTGAGCCTCATTTTCAGCATTGTCCTCACTTGTCAGGGGAGTCTCCATGGGGGTAGAGAGGTAGAACTTGGGGCACTTTCAGCTCCAGGAGTTACAGTTTCTGAGTCCACAACATTTGGCTCGCATGGAGAGCTTTCGGACACTGGCAGTGGACTGTCAGGGCACTCAAAATACTCTTCTTGTTCGGGTGTATCACCAGTCTGCCCCAATCTATCATTCTCCTCCCCTGAAAGCTCAGACAGTTCAACCATGCACAATGATTCCATTTCATCTGATCTGATGCTTTGCACTTCACTTTCTGGGAGCATTGGCTCCAGGGATGAAGCTGGGGGCTTAGACAGTCCAGAAGGCCCAGCTTTGTCTCCAGTATTGACTAGGGGATTGCCCTGAAACAATTGACTCAGTTCGTAAGAAGGATAGTATTCAAAGTCACTCTCACTTTCTTCTGATATGGACTGACAGTCATGCTCAACTGGGACTTGTGCAGGGGAACACTTTAACTCTGCTTCTGTAGGTGCAGACTTCCTTGATCTTTTCTTAGCAGCGGCTCTAGTCACTGGTCCAGAGGGGGCATCTTCTGGGGGCTCAGACTCAATCAGGATTTGTCCAATGGGCAGTAAATGATTTCTATGCATTGTTTTTACATCTTTTGAATTGTTCTCAGGCCTTACTTTGTACACTGGCAGATCATCTAGTTTGCCCACTACAATGTGAGGGAGATGGTTCCATCTGTCAGCAATCTTGTGTTTGCCATGCAGTCCCAGATTTCTTAGCAATACCCGATCTCCCTCCTGGAGTTCCTGTGCTTTCACCTTTTTGTCATACCGTTCTTTGTTGGCCAGATTTCTTTTGGCAGCCATGGTTTGAGCCAGTTGGTACGCATGAGTTAGCTGGGCCTTTAACTTTTGCACATACTGTAAATAGTTGTCAGCTTGAACCCCATCAGGAGAGACCCCAAAACACACATCTACTGGTAGTCGAGCTTCTCTTCCAAACATCAGCGGTAGGGAGAACCCAGTGGCATCACTTTTGGTGCAGTTATAAGCATGTACCAGGGTGCTAATTTGTTAGCTCCATCTAAGCTTGTCCTTTGGGTGCAGGGTGCCTAGCATATCTAGCAAAGTGCGGTTAAACGTTCAGGCTGTGGGTCCCCCTGGGGTGGTAGGAGCGGTTCTGGACTTCGCACTCCCACAGAGAAAGCATCTCTTTGATCAGGCGACTCTCAAAGTCTCTCTCTTGATCAGAATGGATTCTTTGTGGAGCCCCATAGTGAACAAAAAAGTTTTCTACAAGTACTTTGGCCACAGTGGATGCTTTCTGGTCTCTGGTGGGGAAAGCTTGGGCATATCTCGTGAAATGGTCAGTGACCACCAGCACATTACTGATATTTCTTTGATCTGACTCCAAACTCAGAAAATCAATACAGACCAGCTCCATGGGTGCACTGGTGGTGATGTTAACAAGGGGGGCAGCCCTCTGGGGCAAAGCTTTCCTCTGTAAGCTAGCGACTACAAGTTTGAATGTGTTGCTCCACATCAGCCCCCATCTTAGGCCAATAGAATCTGGATCTCACCAAGTCAAGTGTTCTGTCTATACCAAGGTGCCCCATGTGGTTGTGCAAGGACCTCAGTACTGAGTCTTGAAAGGCAGTGGGCAGCACTAGTTGTTGTTTGTCTACTTGTCCCCTCTGTCTACTGTTTCTCTGTATAACAGTTTATTGATCAGTTTCAACTTAGGACCTTCTTTGTATAACAGTGCAGTTCTCAGATCAGTGGGCGTAATTTGGACATCTTTTCCTGCATAGGGGCTTCTAAAGCTGCTTTGATCATAGGATCGCGGGATTGAGCCCGCGAATACTGTCATTGTCCAGCTGAGGCAGTGCACCAATGTCTATTGCAGAAAAGTGGCAATAAGCAGCAATATGCACTTCTCAGAGGGTCCCAAGCAATCCACCATGCAGTCCACTGCAGTCCGTGGACATTGTTCCTCCCTCTCAAACTTCCGGCAGAGTGCCCGAATGTCAGGTTCTGCCAATCGGACCCAATCATTCTGGGGAACAGGCCTCCAGGAGAGAGCATCAGCATCTATGTGGTTCAGACCTGCTCGGTATTCGAGCATAGTCATATGTAGATAATGCAGAAAGCCACCTATGGCCAGTGGCATCCAACTAGCTGAGGTCTGCACATAGGTCAAAGGATTATTGTCAGTTTTACTAGTATTTTAGCCCCATACAAGTACTCATGGAATTGGTCAACAATTGCCCACTTCAAAGTTAGGAACTCTAACTTATGTACAGGATAGTTCTTTTCGGATGGGGTCAGGCTTCTACTGGCAAAGGCCACTGGTCTCAGGCCATTCTCGTGCTCTTGGTACAACACAGCCCCAACCCTTGCAAGCTAGCATCAGTGTGCAGGACGTAAGGTTTTCTTTGGATCGGCATAGGCCAGCACTGGAGCATGGGTAAGTTGATATATGATCTCATGAAAAGCAGTCTCACAATCAGGAGTCCAGCGGGTCCCAAATACTTCACTCGGATGAAATACACTCTTTCAGTCTTGAGGGCGCTGACTTTTGGTATTTTTTGTGGTTGGGGATACCCTTGAGTAAGGTTAAGTAAAGCGGATCACTCTTGAATAGTCCTTGATGAGCCGATAATAACCACAGAATTCCAGGAATCTTTGCAGTTCTTTTAGATTTTGGGCTGTGGCCAGGTGGTCAAGGCCTCAACTTTACTTGGTCGGTCTCTATTCCTCGGTGGATACTATGTGTCCCATACTTTACTGATGTTTGAAAGAATTGACACTTATCAATGGACAGTTTAAGGCCAAAAGTCCTCCAGTCGGTCCAATACCTTAAATAATCTGCTCTCATGTTCCTCCAGTGAGCTGCCAAACACAATAACATCATCTAGGTATACCAGGCACTCTAGTAAGTTCATGTCCCCACTGCACGCTCCATCAATCGTTGAAAGTGACTGGGGCACCTGAAATCCCTTGAGGCATCCTCATGAATTCATAGAAGCCAAGCCGGACAGATAAAGGCTGCCTTCTCCACGGTCCTCTGGGGCCATCGGGATCTGGTAGTACCCACTCGCGGAGATCAACACAGAGAACCACTTGCTCCCGTTTAGGCAGTCCAAAGCATCCTGAATGCAGGGCATTGTGTACTGATCAGGATAGTCCGCCCGGTTTAGGTGCGATAATCCACACACTCCTTACTGTCCATTCTTTTTCCTCACTACCACAATGGGGGAAGCATAAGGGCTTCTGGATTCTTGTATTACACCAGCAGCTAACATCTCTTGCAGATGCCGTCTCCACATCATCTATGTCAGCAGGTGCAGGCGTCGAGGACCTCTCACGAAATGGTCTTTCGTCATGCAGCGGATATTGTGCTCAGCACCTTGCACGCATCCTCGTCCCATTCCTTTAAAGAAAACACCTGGTCTCTCTGGGCAAGCTTCTCACTGATCCTCACTTTCCATTCAGCCGCAGCGAAGTCGCGAAATCAAACAAGTCAGGCGTTACTCTGTCATTCTTCCTCGAACTCTTGCTGCTGGGTAGCACTGCAGTGTCTGCACAATGCACATTAGCCAGATGCAACCTCTATTTACTCGAATGTCTCTTTCAGACACATTATGAACTTGGACCATTACCCTTCTGGCATAAGCACAGGGCTCTAGGGCAAAAATACTAGGCTTGACCAGCAGTCCCTCTGGCAATTTTCCATCGCCTGGTGCATCCAACATTAATATTTTATTCTTAACATCCTTTCTGATACGGACCTCTCCTGTAAGGTACACTGGGCATTTGGCGCCAGGATCAGAGACTCAGGATCCTTCTTCCATACAATTCCGACCAGTTCCTCTGGTTCTATTTTTTCAGCATCTCTCTGTGCCTCATAGGCCTTCTTAATTAAAGCTGGAACTCTTAAAGCTCTACTAGTTTTTGACCCCTGTTTTTCATAACACAACTGTGCCAGCCTTCCGAACATATGAGCATTTGTTCCAATCAACAAAGGGACACCATCATACAGTCCAGTGGGGGGACACACTAAAGCTAGAGTCTCTACTTGTTCGGCCTCCAGCCACAGAGGTGGGGAAAGACAGCAAATTCGGATATACCCGGAATAGGGTAGGCCTTCTCATTAACCCCATACATGCAGTCCTTCTAATGGTTGTAAGGGTACGTCTGACAAATGCTTCTGATACCAATCCTGGAACATAATTGTCACTTGGGAGCCACTGTCTAATACAGCTCTTGTAGACACTCCATTCACCTTTACAGTGGTCTCCATGGAGGGACCCACTATTCTGGACCAGTCTGGAGAGGCGATAGTGGGGGCCTGGGCAACTGACCTTGCCACAAAAGGATGTGAGTTAGCATTTTTGGTGCCCTCACTGGGATCATTTTGTGCACCTCTTAACCACTGATTTGTTCTCCGAAGCTCTCCTTGTAGCCTATATGCAACTTTGTCAGTGTCTTGTGGGGACCGGCATTCCCTTTTCATGTGCCCATCCTTCCCACAATTATAGCAAAACATACTTTCTGGAGTTTGAGCTGGCCGAGGCGCCACACTGGGAGCCAGGGCGGGGGTATTACTAACTGGAAACCTTGGTGCCATCTCTGTCTGCGGCGTGATAAGCATTTGGAGACATCTCATCAGTTTCTCCACTTCCATGGTCAAGGAATCGAGTTCGGAGCTGCTATCAGCAGGAGATACATGGGTGGGTATCCCCCACCCCATAGCAGATACAGTCGGATAGGGTCGGGGCCCGTACTTGCAGGCGTGGCCTTCATAAAGGACTGTTTTTGAATTCCGGATCTCTCTCAACAGTTCGCCCCATTGTGGCATATCTTTTCCTTATCAGAGCACTCATTGACTGCCAACCTCTGCCCCTGAACTTCACTTGATGGGCCACCCTCAGTCACTCGGGTCATAGCCGCAGCTATTGGTGCAGGTCCCTCCCGAGGTCGCCTTTTCTCAACTCCTCAAATTTCTCTCATTAACTCATCATAGGAGGGTGGGGATTCCAGTCGATTTGCCAGGCGTAACTGAAGCAACAGCAGTTCTGAGAAGGGGGCAGACTTAAGGATCCTGTCCAGCCTGGTTCGGTCCAGTTCAATCGCTGCAAACTACACTTTCTGAGGCATTCTTGCAACAATTTTTCCAGCGGAGATACATATACAGACAACAACTCCCCTTGGTACTGTTGTGCATTTCTTACTCTCCACCATAGGTCCTCATCAGAATCTGGGCTCCCATACACATTCTCCAAGGCCTCAAGATAGGCCTGTGCAGTCGCTTCAGGGTTACTGGCCCGTTTAGCATGGATGGTAGCCAGGGCAGGACTCGAGGCTCTCACTAACCCTCTTTCACTTTTGTGCCGAGCATTGCCATTCTAGCACTTGGGGCAACATAGTCTATCCAGGTCTCCCAGTCATCCTCCTTGGGGGTGGGGAGGTGCCAGAAGATCCTCAACCTTCGGTAAGAGTCGTGACTAATGGCAGGTGCAGAAATAGGGTCTACATTGGTTCCAGCCACCATTACGGGCACTGGGCGGGACAGGGTGTTGGGGAGGAACACCCCCAGGTGGCAAGAATAGTTTCTTCAAGTCCTCCACAGTTTTCCCTTCTCCCAGCAACCATTTAGCAAATTTCTCCTCAGAAGTTTCAGATAGTGGTGGGGGCTCATTCCCCCCCGGGTCTTTACTGTCCTTAGTTATCACTCTCCAAGCAGTGAGGGCTCCCTCTGGGGTAATGGTCTGTGGCACTTTGGAGCTATCTATGGGATCCTTAAACTCTACTAGGGTCAGAAAAGTGTGGGTGAGCAGATTAGCATGCCGACCCACCACCACAGGGTTTTGTAAACCTTCCACCTTGGAAAGTACTCCCTGTACAGTGTCCGTATTGATACCCAGGGGGATGTCCAGGATAAGCATAGCATTTTGGGGGTCAATCTCCTCCCCAGTACACCACTCCACCAGCCGGTGCACAGCCACTTCTGTCGGGGTACCCATTTTTTCTTAACAGTGGTTCGTAAATATGGCCACTAGAGAACACACAATCCCAGCGGTGAGCCTCCAAGATGTAACCCCTAGATGGCGCTATCCCAGGGGCTACTACCCCTGCCTGATTTGCCACTAACAGGTTGAGGGGCCTGGATCCAATGGCGGGTGCCTCCACCCAGAGGTCAGGGTTTGCAATAGTTAAACTTACTTGGTCACAGCCCTCTGGGACACTGCAACCCCCCTTTCTTCCCACTAGTGGCCCACACAATATATCAGAATTACCTTCACAGTATACACTTACCCCCAGGACTAGTTCCGGCACTGGGACCTCCTGTGAAATAAGATACAGTGCAACAATCACAGTACAGTACTTTAACACAGACAAATACCTCAGGCAGTATAACTTTGCTGAAACAAGCAGCTCTGATTTATTTAGGGGGATATAACAAGGACAGGGGGAAATCAGGTTAATTAGCGTATCACTTTACTATCTACCTATGGCTCTGTGCACAGGCCTATCCCTACCAGTTACTGTCCCTGGGTACCCAAGCCCTAGTGGCTAGTCCAAACCATGGCAGCTGGTAGGGGCCCTTTCACACAGTGAAAAGAAAATTAGTTTAAACAGTCAGCAGTACAGTGATTCCATTTGGATTTAATGTGGCAATTCAACAGGAGCGACCCTGAATTAGTACTCACGACCTCCAAACAAGATAGGGTCCTTCAACGTCAGCAGGGCTAATCTTGAGCTCCACGAGACTCTTCACACATTTATATGGTAAAAAGAAAGTACTAAACCAGGCAGGCTGCTTCTCTATCCCGATCCAATACTGCACAATACCGGGAGAACACACAGCAGATTCAGTTCTGACAGACCAGTGCAATTCAACAATTTCTCCAGTCTTCTACAGGGTGAGCCTGGTTTCTACTCTTCAGAGATCCTTTGATTCTTTCACGGGACAGATTCAGTCCTAACAAGCAGTTACACAAGCTGCAGACCGGAACTCTGGGCCTTACACGTTTTTGACTGAAACTGTGCACTGAAGGAGCACAGGGTTTCTTTCCTCTTCACTCCAGAGCTAAACTGAAACTCCAACAGACAAAACCGCGCACTTCCTTTGAGTTCCTCCCAGTTCTTGACTGGATTGGCTGTCACTCACAATAGACTGCTGCTGTTGGTCAAAAAGGCGCTGAAGTCTAAACTACATCTCCCAGAGTCACTGCCCATACAATCCTCTTGTGGCTGGCTCAGATTATGAGTCCAAGTTCTGATTCGTCCAAGGCACCATTTTAGAGCTAGCTTACCCCACACTGATTGGTCCAGTTCAGCAGTTCAAAACCAGAATGGGGAACTAGGCAGACACAGTTCTGACTGCAAAGAAAGCAGGTTAGACAAACTGTAATTTCATTATTACTCTAAATGATTTCTGGCAAACAGTTACATCTTTCAGATAGGTTCCCTTTGCACTCCTAGTGACTGCAAAAATGGAGTGAATTGGCAGCAGCTCGAGTGGTACTCAAACAGAGAAGCACACAGTCCCCCCCCACACAAACTAACCATGTCTGCAAGCAGACAGCTCTTAAAGAGACAGTACCAGAGGCTCTAAAAACACTCACTGATAAATGGCTTAAACGCCAAACACCATTCAGGCTTGGAGCATTCAAGCAAGCTCCTGGAAGTCTTTTGGGAACCCCCATTTGCAGGGGGGTTACATACAGAACCACCAGGCAGGCCCAAGGATAAGGAGGAGAGAGAGAGAGAGAGAGAAAGAAGGAACGCACCACAGAGGGTGGTCTCCCCCCCCTGCAGATCAACCACCTATTAATGAGTCACAAAGGAGTGACTCAAGATGAGCCAAACCTCACCAGAGGTTTCGAGGACCACTTTGCCCACAGAGGGGGCAGAGATAGTTGTACTACACAACTGAAGATGGGCTCTTAATGTTATCTTAGAAAGAAAAGTGGCTACTGGAAAACCTTTTGCTCCACAGAGGATGAATATAAAATCATGTGCAGGTGGAGATTACAAACAAGTAGTTTGACAATGAAAGGTGAAACTCAGATGTGTGGAGCAGTCACCCTGTGATCCGAGGGGGGGGGGTGTTGCCGAGGCAGTCAGAAAGACAGCCTGTTGCCAGAAGTTTTTTTTGGTTTTTTTTTGTATATCACCTCCACTGAGAGAAGTTAGTGAGGACAAAGTCTTCTCTTTGGAGAAAGGTGAAGTAAGGAGCAAAGGAGAGGATCCATCAGGTATAAAACCTGGACGATGGATGAACCCCTTAGAATGTACTCTCTCTTTCCCCCTTTCTCTCTGAGGAGAGCAGACAGCCTCCTCGCAGAGCTCTAACTCATCAGAGGAGGATATGTGCAAGGGAGGATCCTAGACTTACTTGCCCGGTTGACAGTTGGATTCCCGCTTCACTTTTTTTTGTTTGTTTTTTGATTTTTGTTTTGAGGTAGGGATCACCCTCCCAGTAGGGAGGGGGATGAATTGTGAAGATATTTGGAAAGATCAAGAATTACAGTGAGTACGTCATTTTCATATCTTACCCAAATCAGGCTTTACTATTCATCACAATATGGGTCAGAGTGCCAAACCACCACCAGCGGTGGTGCTGGCAAACCCTGAGGGAAGAAGTCCCCTCAGCCTCTTGTGGGAGACCCAAGACTTGTCAGGGCCAGGTGTATGCTCCCAAGCCCTGGGAGAAGGAACACACCCCTGCAATTTCCTTCTGACTCTACGGGAGAAAAAAATGGGCCCCCAGAAAAGGTGAGGCAATCACCCTATGCCAAGCCAAGGGTGACAACCAGGATAGGTGAAGCCATGCCATCTGCCTGATGCAGACTGAGGTTCCCATAACCCCGGAGGCTACCTTGCTGGCGTAGTAAGATGCTCTTGCTTGGTGCCTCGTCAGCTCCAGACCACACCAGAAAAGGTTAATGGCCTGCCAGGTTGCCTCATAATCAGGCCTTGATGTCAGGAGCTGTCCCAACACTAACCACAGGTGCCTGGCATAGGCAGCCTGGTGGGCCTGCTGTGTAGCAATGCACAGAAGAAAACATGCCGACAAGAACACCCTTCTACCTCAGTGGTCAAACTTGGCCAAGTCAGACTCTAGGAGATGGTCATGCCATGGGCGACGAGGTCCAGAAGGGGTGTCCAGGAGTTCCACTCCTGACATGGGGTGGGACATGGCAGTGGAAGACCCCGCGAGTGTGCAGTACCTGCACTGGCAGTCCCTAGGGGCTGGATCAAGTGTAGAGGGGTACTGCCAGACACTATGCATAGCCTCCATGAACGGCAGAGGCCAGGGAAGTATCACTAGGTAGTCAGTGTTGTATTCCCCCAGGAATGACACCGCTGCATGCGCAGGATTGCATCCACCCACCCTGAAGATATGCTGCTCCTCCAACATCTCAGAAAGGAAGTGCTTTTATTGTGAGAAATCAGCATTTGAGGAGTACTGGACAGAGGAATCCCCATCCTCCGAGGAGGAAGTTGAAGACCCACAGGAGCTGGATTCAGTGGGAGGCGGTGAAGGGATTGTAGATCAGAAGATGATTTCATCCAATTCCCTCAGGTATCTGGGGAATGCAGCTGCCAAGGCTCTGAACTGTTCCCAGGTCAAAGACCCTACAGAGCTATTAAAGCCTTGGAGACGAGGGGGAGAAGGCACAGGAGAGGAGGGAGAAGAAAAAATTACTTACCTTAGTAATGTTGTTTCTTCTAATGGAGTTTTGCTATATTATGACCATTGCAGTATGACCGCAGGTTAGAACTGCTCTGGAGGTGAAATAGTTAACTTCCATGCAAGGCATGGAATCTTGAGTGTGAGCTCGGTTAATGAAGCTCTGTCTGCTTGCCTTCAAACCCAAACCGTCAGACCTTTACGAGCTAAAACTCACTAATGTTCTGTGTGGAAGCTGTAAATCTACACTAGCCAACTGACTACTACCCTAACAAACACACTTGTTGGTCTCGAAAAAAGACTCAAGTCAAGAGATCCAATAATAAAATAAAAACACACTCACCCTAAGGAGGGTGAAAACAAAACAACAAAGTGGCAAGAAAAACAGAGTGCCAACACTGTGATGCCCACCCACAGCGCAAAAATGAGGTTCTGAGAGGGGCAGGCAGGGAAGGAGGTCATAATATAGCAAGACTCCATTACAAGAAACAACATTACTAAGGTAAGTAATTTTTTCTTCAAACAACATGAAGTCTTGCTATATTATGACAATTGCAGACTACACAGCAGTACCCCCATGGAGGAGGGACAGAACCTACTTAGGGAATAGGCTCTGAAGGACAGCTGTGCCAAACCGAGCATCACTCCTAGCTTGAATGTCCAAGGAATAATGCTTGGTAAAAGTGTGAACCGTTTTCCAGGTAGCTGCTTGACATATCTCTAGAATGGGGATGTCTCTCTGGCAGCAGCCAGAGAAGCAGCTGTACCTCTGGTAGAGTGAGCCCTCGGGCCTGAGGAGGGGAGTCCTACCCAACTTTTCATAACAGAATTGGATACAAGAGACAATCCACCTGGCAATGGATCTTTTAGTGGCAGGTTTCCCCTTCCCAACCTCACCATAGGTAAGGAACAGTTGGAGGGAGTCAAACCTGTGACCCTTGGTACGCTCCATGCAGTAGTTAAGGGCCCTCTTTACATCTAAGCTGTGCAGCCTTCTCTCACCAGAGGAAGAATGATCAGTGAAGTAAACAGGGAGAGAAATAGATTGATTATGGTGGAAATCCCGAAACCACCTTAGGCAAGAACTTTCTATTAATCCGAAGGACTACCTTATCTCTGTGAAATGAGATAAAGTCTGGCTCCACTGACAATGCTTGCAATTCACTTATGCATCTGGCAGAGGTGATAGCCACCAAAAACACAGTTTTCCAAGTCAGGAACTTAAGCTCAGCTGAAGACAAGGGCTTGAAAGGAGGTTGCATGAGCTTAGCAATGCAAACATTGAGGTCCCAGGCAGGGGCAGGGTCCCTGAATGGAGGGTTAGTGTGAAGCAGACCCTTAAAAAACCTGGTAAATACAGGGTGAGATGAAAGAGGAGAGGATTTACCTGCTGAAAGAAAAGCAGAGACAGCTGCCAAATGTACCTTCAGGGTAGCTGGTCTCAGACCTAAAGTGTTTAGATGGACCATATAATCTAGGACTGTGGGTAAATCAGCAGTGTCTGGGGGAATATTCTTTTCCAAGCACCATATGGAAAATCTTTTCCATTTGGAGTTATAAGTAGCTCCTGGTAGAAGGCTTCCTAGAAGCCCTGAGTATATCCATTACACCTTGAGAGAGGTGTAGGCCAGCAAACTCTAGCTCTTCAAGAACCAGGCCTTGAGATTGAGAGACTTGAGATCTGGTTCCAAACCCTTCCCTGGGCACATGTTAACAGATTGTAATTCCTGGAAGGCACAGGGAGGATGGACTGCTAAGGACAGGAGGAGAGGATACCAGGGTTGCCTGGCCCAATCGGGGCAATCAGAATGACCCTGCAGGATTGGGCTCTGATTTTGACTAGCACTTTGAGCAGGAGAGGGAAAGGAGGGAAGGCATAGAGGAACTTCCCTTCCCAGCCGAGGGCTAAGGCGTCCAGAGGGACTGAGCCCAAAACTGGAGGCCTGCAGCAAAAGAGAGGAAGTTGATGATTGTCTGGAGCTGCAAAGAGATCTATTTGCGGGGTGCCCTATTTGGCAAATACAACTCCCAGAATCAGGGGATCCAGGGACCACTCGTGATGGTCCTGAGAGAGCCTGCTGAGAGCATCTGCCAGGACATTGTCTTTGCCTGGGAGGTGAACTGCCGAAAGGGAGGTGTTCAGGGAGCACGCCAGAGACCACAACTTCATGGCTTCGGTGCACAAGGCCGTAGACCGAGTGCCCCCCTGCTCGTTGATGTACCACATTGTAGTGGTGTTGTCTGTTCTGACCTGCACATTCTTGTTCTGAACAGATTCTGAGAAAGCTTGAAGTGCTAGAAAACTGCTCTGAGCTCCAACAGGTTGATGTGGAGCAGAGATTCCTGTGGGACCACAGTCCCTGGTAGTGAGCGCCCATGTGGGCCCCCCACCCCAAGAGGGATGCATCTGTAGTAAGGATTAAAGAGTGAGGCTGAGTGACAAAGGGAACTCCTTGTCTCAGATTGCTCTGATCCTGCCACCACTGAAGGGCTTGGATCATGGTTCGAGTAACTGGGATCAGTTTGGTAAGAGGATCCTTTCTTTGAGACCAAAAGGCCCTCAGATGGAACTGAATGTCTCTCATTTGAAACCTTGCTCCCTGCACATCTGCTGTGGAAGCAGCCATGTGCCCTAGGAGCTGCAGAAAATGCCTTGCTGGTCGAGAGACCTGCAGGGTGAATGAAGAGGCCAGGGAGACAAGGGCGTTTGCCCTGTCTAGAGGGAGGAAGGCCCTGGCTTCCTGAGTATTCAGCTCTGCGCCTATGAAGGTTAGGAGCTGGACAGGCTCCAGTGCTGACTTTGAGAGATTCAGAAGGAAACCTAGTGACGTAAGCAGTTGCTGGGTTATCTGAAGATGCAGGTTGACCTGATCTGGGGATTGTCCTACAATGAGCCAATCGTCCAAATAAGGAAAGATGGAAATCTTTTGCCTTCTTAGGCAAGCTACTGCTACTGCAAAGCACTTGGTAAATACCCTTGGAGCTGAAGTGAGTCCAAAGGGCATTGCCCTGAACTGGTAATGGCCTGAGGGCAGCTGGAACCTGAGGTACTTTCGGTGGGAGCTTCGGATGAGAATATGGAAGTAGGCATCCTTGAGGTCCAGGGATGCTAGCCAGTTCCCTGGCCTTAGGGAAGGTAAAATGATTGCCAGAGTCACCATTTTGAACATTGGTTTTAAAAGGTGCTTGTTTAGGTATCTGAGATCCAGGATGGGCCGCCATTCTCCTGTCTTTTTTGGGGTAAGGAAGTACCTGGAGTACAACCCTTTGCCCTGGTGTAGGGGTGGAACCCTTTCCACGGCTCTGAGAGTGAGGAGGGTGGAGACCTCTGACGCTAAGGCGAGTGCCTCCAATGGAGATGCAGGAGGAAAAGACCTGGTCCTCAGCTTCGGAAATTTTTTGAAGCTGAGGACCAGTCCCTGGCTTACTACTTCCAGGACCCACTTGTCTGATGTGAGAGACTTCCAGTCCTGGACAAAGTAAGCCAGCCTGCCCCCCCTACCGGTAGAGGAGAAGCGGCCCTGGCTACCCCATCAGGGTGCCTGCTTGGCAGGGGCTTTGGGCTGAGGGGTGGAAGCAGGCCTGCTTGAACCCCTCCTGCCCCTTCCTCTAAAGAATCCCCTCTGGTATAGGAGGAAGAGGAGGCTTGAGCCTGATAAAAAGGCCTATGAAAAGACCTGCCTCTGCCCCTGAGGGGCTGCTTCTGAGGAGTGGCCTGCCTTTTCTTGGCCTGTGCACTCCGATAGGTAGTCCTGTATTCATCCATTTTCTTCATATAATTCTCTCTTTGCTCCCCAAACAAAGAATTGCCAATCACAGGAAAATCAATGGCTTTTGACTGAGTATCCTGTGACAATGTGGTGCATCTGAGCCAGGCCATTCTGCGAAGAGACACAGAAGTAGCCATAACTCTAGAAGATACATCATTAGAGTCCACCGCAGCATGAAATTGCATTCTTGATGCTTCGATACCATCTAAAGCTACCTGTTCCAGATCCCTGGCAAACTTGTCAGGGAGTTGTTTGACTAGAGCCAGCACAGTATCCCATCTGGATTTCTGGTATCTGGCAGCATAAGCCATGTAATTTGCTTGTCTGAGCCCCAAGGATGCTGCCATATACTGTTTCTTTGTCATAGCATCAATCTTCCTGAAGTCCTTTTCAGAAGGATGTGAAGCTAGGGGGATATTTGCCTTGTCACAGGCTGCAGCCTGCACTACACCCACATGGCTGCATTGCTGTGTGAGAAATTCTATGTCAGAACCTGATAAAGTATACCTTCTGTCCATCCTTTTATCCACAGAAGGCATAGAATGAGGAGTTTTTAAAACCTTTACTGTCTGTTTCCTGAAAGATTTATGAAGGGGAATAGACAGTCTCTTAGATTCTGGAATATCCATCATTGCCACATAATCAGGCTCTTCCTGATCATCCACAGCTTCCTCAACAGGAAGCTGAAGAGTTTCTGCAACCTTCTTGTAAAAGATTAAATGAGCAGGGGACTCAGAAAGCCTAGGGGGGGGAACCCCTAAAGGTCTGTCTGGAGAGGTATCTGGCTCAATAGGAGAGTCCAGATCTTCCAGACCATAATTACTCTCTTCATACTCTCCCCTCCCCTCCCCCATGGTTCATAAAATTCCTCAAAATCATAATCCTGAACCGATGGGACATGATGAACCGAACTTCTCCCAGATGGGGATGGTTCAGGAACCGGAAAGAGACTGGACAATTTGTATTGCTTGGCTATCTCTTCAGCTGTTGGGGAAAGGACTTTTCCACAGCAGCAGTCTTCTCTAGTCCTTTTTTGCAGGAACTGGCTCCTCTGAGCCAGCTCTTCGTTTGCCCGAGGAAGTATGGCCCTGGTCAGAGGGCACTTCTTCAGGTTCGGTTGGCACCGAACCGGGCTGGTCATCCGGGTCAGTGGACTTTTTGGCCTCTCTTTCCCTGAGCCTACCAACTCTCTTTTCAACGGTGGCAGCAAGGAAATTCTTGCAAATCTAGCAGTCTGAATCGAGGAGGTCAAATTCCAGGCAATAAACACAGGTGGCGTGAGGGTCAGCCTTGGCAAAGGCTTCCCCACAGACAACGCAGTGCTGAAACCCAGTGGGCCCGGTTTTTCTTTTGGGTTTCTCAGACATTATGCCAGCCTAACCAAAAACTTGCCCGTTCATGGCAATCTGCCAAGCAAGACTCTCCTATCGGTTCCCAACCGTGTCACGGGTCATGGAAAAAAACATAATTAAATCCTTTTTTATTAGAACTGATAGGAACCGGGAACCGCACTCTAAAAAGGACTAGCAACAGAAATGCAGTTGAAAATGCAACCTAATCAGTTCAAACCGAACCGATAAACATTTTACAAGTTCCACACAGAATTCGTATGAAAAACCTATCTATTACTTACGTTACCACAGACAGAGCTTGAACCGAACGGTTTCGGTTAAATTTAATATTTTTAAACTGTTTTAAACCACGAAAATGAACCAAGCAAAAGGAGAAATCTCCGGAGCGACTGTTCAGTGAGGCAGAGTAAAGAATCTGACGGTTTGGGTTTGAAAGCAAGCAGACAGAGCTTCATTAACCGAGCTCGCGCTCAAGATTCCATGCCTTGCATGGAAGTTAACTATTTCCCCTCCAGAGCAGTTCTAACCTGCGGTCATACTGCAATTGTCATAATATAGCAAGACTTCATGTTGTTTGAAGGGTCCTGACAGACCACTTAAGGTCTTCTGCAAGGGCTGCAGGAACATGCAGAGGACCTCTCCCAAAGGGGAGCTGCCAAACCAACCCACTGAAGCCTACTCAACTACTCCTGGAAGAGCAAGGTGGTGCCTTAAGGGGAACCTCCCAGATGAGGTGAATGGAGCTGTGCTGAACCCTGTGGGGGTCCCTGTCCCCACCAACTGTGGACCCCTCTCAATGGGGGGGAGAGAGACCAGAGTCCACACTATGACACTTCCCTTAAACACGTAAAGTTGTAGGGATGGGATGCAGCATCGAGACTGACCTGCCAACCCTTACCCCACCAGAGAGGGATCTGCCCCTCAGAAAGGGCCTGAAAGTAGAATTGGGACTCGCAGAAAAGAGGGGAGCCTGGCCAGCATCACAAATGACACCAGGCTCTCCCTCAATGCTGTCCCCAGCACTGGAGACTGCCTCAGTGCCAGTCACAGCAGCAGAAGTGGATCTGGCACCAGAGTCAGTGCAGGCTCCCAACTCAGCACCAGAATCAGTGCCACCTATTGCACTGGTGTCAGGGCTCACACCAGAAGCATCCCTGGCACCGTTAGTGGTCCCGAGGAATGCTAGAGAGGTGGTGCCATGGCTAGAACTTAGAAAGGGATCCTCAGGCTCCAAAATAACAACAGGCCCCAGGCTGGCCCGGGAAGAGTCCAAGGGCTCCTTGGAGCTGGGAAGCCAGTCGGGAGCATCCTGATCCTCGACCTCTGAACTGGAGGATGAGATCAGGGAGATGTCTGGACTTGCAACCCCTCAGACCCTACTGCTACCCGCACCACGAGCAGTTCTGGAAGGGGATCCAGCTGCACAGTTGGCATTGTCCCACTCACCAACATTGGTGGCGGTGTCAGAAGGTGAGGCAGCACTGGGCCCCAATGCCGAGGGGTCCGCCAGTGTGGGCTGAATGTGTAACTTCTACACCACTCCCTGTGAGGTGTGCGCAGCTGACCCACCCTGGAGGAGGCCAAGTACCCCACAGGCCCCCCTCATGTAGACCCCCTGTCTTGGAGAAATAAAAAACAGAGGGGGTCTGTTCTCCCTCAGTCCATATAGAACAGGGGAGGGGCTCACGGGAAGAGCCCAGGGACCTGACTCTGGCATCTCGGGTGTGATGATGCCCTCTAAAAGTTGGGGGGATCCCACCCCAACTTCATCACATGGATTTGGAGAGTGGGGTAGTCCATTAAAAAGCAGGCATTGCACATATCCATCTCATGTTGAGGACCCAGGCAGGTAAAACAGCAGTCGTGCTGGTCAGTCATGGTCATGGGACTGCCACAAGGGCACCAAGGCATAGGCACAATCCCGCCTTCCTACCAGACTTTTTAGGCCCCAAACTGGACATCAACGCTGATGGAATGAAATAGACCAAGCATCCAACACCGCACACAAGAAAATAATAAAATGGGCAAATGGAAAAATGGTGCTGCCTCTGGAGCCGAAAAGCAGCCTGCGTTGAGCAAGAACAGCGAACAGAACTGCATAGTCGAAGTAGAAGTAGGCCTCTTCAGCATTGCTCCCGTGATGAGATGCTGCCTCGACAGCGGGAAAAACAGAACTGAGGAAGAGGGAGGACCAGCATCGGTTGCTGGCCAGTCTGCTATCGCCATGTAGAATGCCCACCTCATGGGTGGTACCATCTCTGATCAGCTCCCTCAATCCAAAACTCTTAAAGCTAAAGCTCCCATGGGGGTTCTATGCCTCCAACTGAGACCCATATTGTGATGAATAGTGAAGATATTTGGGTAAGATCTGGGCACAGCACTCCATATGGGGCCTCATCAGTGATCTGTAAAAAAGTAGCAATGCCAACATCTTTCTGCTGTCAGTTCCTCTTCCTATACACCCCATAATCCTATTTGCCTTACTGTAGGCCTTGTTACACTGGCTTGATTATTTTAGTGAGTCACTGATGATGACCCATAGGTCTCTTTCCTCAGAGGTCATGCCCAGCTTTAAATCCCACTCCTCATCCAGTATTCTGTCCTGGGGTTCTTTTTTCCTATGCACATCATCTTGCACTTTGTCACATTGAATTTCAAATGTCAAACCTCTGACTACCTCTCTAGCCCACTCTCTAGCTTTTGCAAGTCTTTTTGCATCTCTCTAACCCCCTCCTCACTGTCTACCTTGCCACAGAGCTTAATGTCACCTATGAAAAGATACATCTTGCCCTGGATTCCTTCTCTCATGTCGCTGATGAACATATTGAAAAGAACTGGACCCAGGACCAATCCTAGTAGCACCCTACTGGAGATTTCCCTCTCTTCTGATTTGACTCCATTAGCTGCAGACCTCTGCTGTCTCCCTTCCAACCAGTTTCTTACCCATCTGTGTCCTTCACTGCACCCAGACACTCTTGCTTCTTCACCAACCTTCTGTGAGGAACCAGGTTGAAAGCCTTGCTGAAACTGAAGTAGAGTAAACCCACTGTGTGGCCCTTATCCACTACCTTCATTACCCACTCAAAGAATACTATCAGGTTGGTCTAACAAGCCGTCCCTGCCACAAACCTGTACTGTTTAGCATCCTGGAGTCCATTGCTCTCCAGGTAGTCCACAACGCCTTCTTTGACTCGTGTCTCCATCAGTTTACCCACAGTAGAGGTAAGACTGACTGGTGTGTAGTTACCCAGTTGCTGCTCCTTGTCCCACTTATGGAGTGTGACTACGTCCGCTACCTGACAGTCTTTTGGAACTACCACTGTCTCAGCTGAGTTATTGAACAGACCTACCAGGTGTTTAGTTAACTCCATTGCCAATTCCTTGAGCACACTTGGATGCATCTCATCCGGACCAGGACCCTTATCTACCTTTAGGGCTGATAGCTCTTTCCAAACCCTTTCACTGGTAAATATTTGTTGCTTCTTCTCAGTGATTCTCCCTTACAGCCACCTTAATTCCAGTCTTTGGCAGAAATGTTCAGTCTTCCCTTGTGAATACAGAGGGCTGCTTTCTGCCTGTCTTCCTCAATTACCCTTCCTCCATCTGTTATCCTAACAATTCCTCCTCCCTTCTTTCTTTTTTCACTAATATATCTAAAGAACTGTTTTTCCCCTCCCCCATCCCCCTCTGCAATGCACAGCTCTGTGTTTGCCTTTGATTTTCTGACCACCCTCTTGGTTTCCCTTGTTCTTATTTGATACTCTCCCCATTCTTCTTTCCCATGATTGTCCTTCTATCTGGTGAAGGCCTGTTTTGGGGGCACTCACTCCTTCCCTGACCTTTCCAAAGAACGATGCCTGAGGAGAGGTAGATAATAATACCTCCGCCCTCTTGGGTGATCCTGCCTACCTATGGAGTAACCAGGGATGGACATTGCAGAGTCTTGGACCTTGTGGGAGAGCCAAGAGTCTGAGATGATGAGGACATCCAGCTGAAGGGTGACCTTGAGGGGCTGCAACAGATTCAGCTTTGGTAGAAGACTGTGGATGTTAAGGTGGGCAACCCACATTCCTTTGGGAAGCTACATTAGTGGCGGGGAGGGGGCAGGGGCAGAATAAAGTTTGATGTCACCTGCTATCAGAAGTATTAATAATCAAGGTGCTTAAGACAGCCATAGAGCTGTTTCGAGGGAGAGAAGGGGAGTCACAGAGGGGGATGGGAGGGGGAAGGCGGGAGGGAGGTGGCAGGAGGTATCACAGACCTTCAAGGAGGAGCCAAGGAGCAGGTAGGAGACAGCACCCAGGATGCTGGGGGGAATGGGGAAGGAAGGGTAGGGATGAGGATGGACAAGTGTGTGGGAGAGAGAGAGGGGTGGAGGGTGAAGGATAAAAGAAAGGAGAGGGCAGTGGCTGGAGGTAGGGAGAAGAGGGAAAAGAGGAAGAGAAGGAGAGCTAGGACATGTAGCAGCATGGTGGATTAGCTTAGCAGGAAACCAGAAATCCAGCAGAGCTATAGGAGGGATTGGCCAGACCCAGATAAGGAAGTTAGGGGGCATTCAGGCCTGACCTTGATAGGGAGGCTAAGGGAGCATAGACTTGGCTCGGATAGGGAGGTTAGGGGAAGTGTAGTCCATAATGGTCTCTTATACCTGTTTCTTTTGATTATCGTTGTATTGAAAGACTTTGTTGACTCGAGAATGGCCCACTTAATTGTTGCCCATCCTGTCTCCACATCCCCAATGCTGTCCACTCCAACTAACCTGTCACACACCAGCTCCCTCCACTGCTTGTAATTTGCCCTTCTGAAATCTAAGACTTCAACTTTTGATGAGGGCTTAACTGAACCAAGGGACAGGTCGAACCATGTACAGTAATGGTAGCTGGGCCCTAGTGGCTCCTCCTCTACCCTCACTCCTCCTACCACTGCCAAGTTAGTAAACACCACACTGAGGATGGCAGCCTACCTAATGGCTTCCTTAACCAGTCATTCTGGAGTTCCTGGCCACTGAAATGACCCAATCAATATATGGCAGGTTTAGATCTCCCACCACCATTACCTCCCTTTTACCATCCCCCCCCCTTCTAGTTCTTCTCCTAGCTACTTATCTCTCTCTCTGTTCCCCCTGTCCAGGAGGTCTATAGATAAACTCTATGCATAGTTTCTTGCCTGAGGATGCCGTGAGTTGAACCCACATCATTCTGTTTCCCCATAATCTCCCCTAATGTTTCTTCCCATTCTCCACTGGTTCTGTGCTTTCCCTGATGTATAGGGCTATGTTTCCTTCTTTACCTTTTCCTCTATCATGTCTAAACATGGTGTAGCCCAGGGACAGTGTTAACATGCACGCAAAGGGAAAAAGTTGCATCATGCCCCAAACTGACCACTCTTCCCTTTGCCAGTGGATCCAAACTTATGCACCTACTCTATAACAATATCTAAAGGGAGGGAACGTGAACTATTCAAAATCTGCTATGGATTATGTTTCGATCCAGAAGGTTCCTCTTTAGACTCACATTTTTTAAACCAGTGGGTCCAATTCAACCCATGTTTTAAACCCCACTGCGCTTTCACTGGTGTAGTCTGGAACTGTCAGGTCCCAATCATTATTCACTGTGGTCCAAATTTCTGTGATGGCTATTAGGTCCATTGCAAAGTCGGACACCACTGCCTGGATCTCACTAATTTTACTTCCCAGACTCCTGGCATTAAGCCATACCCCTTTCCATCTTTCTTCTGGTCCCCTCTTGTTTGTTCCTATTCATTCTCCTTTATTCCTCCATAGACTCTTGAATTTTTTTTCATGCTGAATGTAGGCTTTATCAGATCTCCACCATGGGCCTTTTCCAATAACCTAAGCTGGACTTCAACCTTACTGTTACCCACCTTTCTGCTACTAGTCCCCTGTTCAGGGGGAGCCCTAGCTAGGTTCCCCACATCCTCTCCCTTCTCAGTGGTTCCCCTAGCAGCCGCCTCCCCATGGTCATTTTAACTGTCCAATTAATGTAGACATCAAACTTCTGCTCCAGAGCACTGGCCCTCTCTCGATCGTCAAGTAAAGGCCAAGACCCTTGAGGAGCCTTCTGTCCCAGAAGCCCCCACTCCCCCAATATAGTGGTATCCTCTTGCTGACACCATACCTTCAAACAGCCATTAAACTCCTCAGTCGCTTACTTCCTTACTCTATCATTCTCATACCCCCTATTCCACTCAGTGAGGACCTCAGAAAAAGCCAAGGAAACCAAGTGTGCCTTCAACCTGTCCCCAGCCTCTTAAAGTTTCACTTCACTGCCTCCACAGGCTAGTTTACCATATTGTTGGTACCCAAGTGTACCAGCACCCCCTCTCCCTCTCCTGCATTTTCGCCATCATCCCTATCCTATCTAAATCCCAGATGGTTGATGCACCAGGAAGCATGTAACAATAAATACACAATTTATCTATAGTAAAATTTATAAAGTTGATCTATAGGACTGGAACAGGACTCTTGGGCAACTGCTCTCTTCAGTCCAGAAACAATTTTTGATGTTAGAACACCATAGGGAGATGACCACAGTGCAACATTTAACCAGAAGTCTAAATTCTATTAGCATTCAATTCTGTCTACAGGGCAACACTTCTCAGTTTTTATTGTTTAACAACGTTTTTGGTATCTGTGGTTCACAGTTAGCCCCTGTGCAGCCATGTTACTGCATACAGCTACTGTAACAAAGTACATCCTCCCCCTTAAAAAGCTGACTTACCTTATTCTACATGTCATTGGGATTATTAAAAGCCCCATTTCTCGATGAAACAACCTGTCCTTGTGAACTTTTTAGCATCAGTCAAGTGCCCCCATCCATAAGTGATATATTTTTAGAGATATTATTGTAAATTGTTGGAAAGCCTAGCATTATACATTCTAAATCCACAAACACCATTTCTCTGTGCAACCAAGGAGGCCTCCAGTTAATGCAGATATGTTCACATACAGTGCCTTCCCCTGTCATCCCCATGGTATCCCACTAATCCAGTAACATGCATAACCCTGTCCACACAAATGGTTACAAAAAACAATCCTCCTGCTCTCAGACACCACCTCAGCCTGCTGTGCTCACTGTAACTTCACAAATGTTGTCAATCTAGGGGGAAAAAACACAATTTTAAAATAAAATCTACAGGTGCCAAGTGAAATTTGAGTCAGTCACCATCAATTGCTGAAAAACCTCAGGTGCGATTCAAGGAGGCAATATAGCACAGTGCTTTAAGGCTCTGAGCTGCAAATATGGAGACCTGGGTTTGAATCCCACAGCCCCCACTTGCATACTGTGTGACCCTTGAGCAAGTCACCTAACTTCCCTGTGCTCCCAGATTGCACCTGTAAACAAGCTTTCAGCTTAGTGTGCCACTCCTGGTTAAACAATTAAAAAAAATCCCTAACCAAATGTGATAATCCAGATGTCACTGGAGAGGTCTGTGTCACCTGCCAAGGTGGTCCTGGATCCTAGATTCCAACGACCATGCCGCTGCAGTGAGAGAGACTTCATCAACCTGAAGATGTAACATGCCTAGCCTCTTGTCCAGCACTGACACTGTCCAAACGCAAGCTGAGCAAGTGCATGCCATCACAATCAGGCCAAGCCAATAAAAATGCACTGGATGAAACACACTGTGCTGCCCACTGGGAGGAGGGGGGGGGATGCATTAACACAACCTCTCCATGCACAGCTCACTAGTCCTGGCAACATATCAATGGCAAACAATGAAAACATTCAAAATAAAACTTCCTTGATAATCACAAACATCACAACATTTTAAAAGCCTGCAGTGTGTGAGACTCCTGTTGCATACATTAGATACGTGATGGGTTTACCTGGAATATCAGAAATCTTTCCACTCTTTGTCGTTGACCCCAATTCACTCATAAGTACACCACTCGTGAGGTCACTGAGGGCAAAGACAACGCATGGACATATTTCTGATAAGTCAGGTAAGTCCATCACATACTGTATCTCCTATATCCTACAGTCATTGCAACAAAAACTAAGTTTATGCACAATCTAGGGTTTTTAGAGTATCAAAAGTAAGAAAATATGATCTTAAGAGTATTTTTTAACTTTAACTCCACCAAGTTCTATGCGCCACCCTGTGAACTCCACCAAACTGAATGCCAAAGACCAATCCAGATCCAAAAACATGGGCCCCCCAAATAGGTTACCAATATGAAATACGCTCAGAGTGTTCTAAATGAAGGGTGACATACCCATCAGAGTTTAAATAATTGCTGCATCTCTATCGAAGGACAGTTTCCATTATAATAAGACAACAGTAGGAGTAACAGAAGGAAAATGAATATGTAATGCATTTTTACCAAATACTGAAGGACTTTCTATTCCCCACTGATCCTTTTTGTATGTACTGTGGAGTCCTCTTAAATGCACACCCCTTTTTCATGGAGAAAATGTGCAGTTAAGTGGGCTGTGCATTTAGCTAGACCTATATGTTTTTATTATACTGTATCAGCTGAGCATGAAGAAAAACATTACTTACTGTAGTAATGTTCTTTCTTCTCAGGGACCCATCACTATGTTTACACTCAAAATATCATCTCCTAGGAGACAGATGCCCAGAGATAGAACCTTATTCAAATTAGCAGAATGTGGGTACTGGTTAAAAAAGCTCTGCAGCCACACTCCACTGTGGCAGTTTGGCCCTATTTGTTTCTACAGCCAAAGTGGATGGGTGGATTCATTGGGTCCAGCAGACTCCATATGGTGTCGGAACCATCCATTACAGAACCTGACCCAAAATGGCCATCAGGACTCAATGAGTAGCTAAGAGTGCAGATTTCATATTTTTTGGAAAATATTAATCAAATTGAATCAGACATATAAATGCAAAAATACACAGAAATGTTAAGAAAAGTCAGACTTTATAGTGGTGGATTAACTGCAATAGTAATACTCAAGCAACCTTAATGAAAGGAACTGATTCTTGTGGAAACCTATTTTGAGGTTCTGGAAGGAGAGGAAGGGTAGGGAGTGTAAGCATACTGTAGTCAGGGATCCCTGAGAAGAAACAACATTACTATGGTGAGAAATGTTTACTTCTAATCCTAGGAGTCCCTCACTTAATGTTTACACTCTAAGCAGACTCTATAGCAGTACCTTGGGAGTCTGGGACCAAAACCTATTTAGGAAAGAGGTTCTGCAAGACAGCAGTTCCAAAGCTGGCATCCCTCCTGGACTTTATGTCCAGGTAGTAGTGCTCTGTAAAGGTGTGCTCTGTTTTCCATATGACTGCTTTGCAAATGTTAAGTAAGGGGATACCCCACATGGATACCGCAGAGGCAGAGGTGCCCCTCGTGGAGAGTGCCCTTAAGCCTCTGGGTGTCACTTTTCCAGCTTTTTCATAGCAGAAAAGAATGCAAATTAGGGCTGTGTAAACTTCTAAAAGTTCTACCTTGTGAACTTTCTGAGTAGAACCCAAAAAAGTTCTACCTGGTTCTACCAGGTAGAACCCAGTATATTCGGGTTCTACCACGTTAGAACTGGGTTCAACCATTTATAATCAAGTTCTACCAAGTAAAACCAGGTTCTACCAAGTAGAACCAGGCTCTACCAGATAAAACTAGTTCTACTATGTAAAAAAACAAGTTCTACTACGTATAACCAGGTTCTACATGGTATAACAAAGTTCTATAATATATAACGCAAAACAAAGTTTACATGGTTGTACTTAATTAAGAAATCCACAGATGTATTGTTTTTTATTTAGGAAAGTACATGTAGTACTAAGAATGGTATAAATACAATTAAGTATTGAAAGCTTTGGTGCTTAGGATTCTGTCTCGGTGCTCGAAAGCTTTGCAAAACTTACCATTCTTAAAGTTAGAATCTTAGTATTACATGTATATTCCCAAACATGCAAAATAAAATATGTGGATTTTTTTTATAGTTAAGTAGAACCAGGAGGAATGTGTTTACTGCTTATATATTTTAGAACCACCTGGTTACCCAGCAGATGCTTAAAAATACTAGTGATGAAACAGATTTAGCAAGTAGGGATGACATGACTCATATATTATCCCTGACAACTTTAGATTTTTAAATCTGGTTATAGGCAGCACAAAGGGTTAACCCCCTGAGCTACACCCTGTTACAATAATTTTAAATGTGTCATCGTGGCTCAGTTGGTAGCACATCCACCTCTGGACCAGAAGGTCGTGGGTTCTCATCCCACACCGGGATTGGACTTGCACCTAAAAATCGCTGGCATCCGAGTGCAGTATGGGGGGGTGCTGTACTGCTGGGATGTGCTGTCCTTCGGATAAGACGTTAAACCGAGGTCCCTTCTGCCTGTCCTGGTGGGTGTCCAGGTGGAAGTAAAAGAACCCAGGGCACTCTTCGAAAAGAGTAGGGAACATTCCCGGTGTCCTGGCCAACATTCCCCTTCCCATAAACCGGTTCATGCAATTATCCAGGCAGTGTGTGGGTGACGATGTGCGATATGGCTGCCACCACACATTTAGTCACTTCACTACCAGTCTAGCATTGCTTGTAAAGCGTTTTGGATGTATGAAAAGCGCTATATAAATGCTTCTTCTTCTTCTTCTAAATCTTCCCCCCACTGTTAGACTCAGGCACTAATAGAGCCCAGTTCAAAATAACTGGCGCCCGTGCTACCTATAGCTTCAGCTGCTTTAGTACCAAATAAGTACATGGACAGAAGTTTAGAGTACAAAATGTATTTAATCCACACAATGTGGTAAAGCAAAATGCCACACTGCCCCAGCGCTTCTGTACCTTACCTTCCTCAGTGCCTCCCCCCCTCGAGGAAGGCATGGTGCCGACGCGCTGGGGCTGTGTGGCATTTTGCTCTACCACATTGTGTGGATTAAATTATGTTTCTACTTTAAACTTTGTCTGCGCAGTTATTAGTTTGGGGCTTTCTGTTATTCTGAGTAACTGTCAATGTTAATACAATACCCACCATCATTTTCTCCTTTCCCTCTAGTACACTGTCCTGCCCTGATCCCTATACCGCCCATAGGTAACTATGTCAATATTACTTCATTTGTCCCACCCTCCCAAACATCTGGCCCTTCCTCATCTTTACTCAGAATAATTGAAAAACCCATAACAGTATACCATCTGCAAATTGTGTTTATGATGCCAGGTCACGTGCATGGTTTGGTGTCTAACAATGGAGGGCGAACTGTATATGTAAGAGGGAGTGTCCCAGGGGGTTTGGAGGGCTTGGATTTTCAGATGGGGGTTAGGGTAAGATCAGCAATTTTTTTTTTTTATTGTCATGATAGTCAGTTACTGCAGTATGTGGGAACAGCATTTTGTAAAATCAATTTTTTTTATTTTCATTTTACAGGTTATGATGAAAACAGTTTCTATGTGGTGAATGGTTCCTTCAGATCAAACATTGGATGTTATTGGGTTCAACACTGAGATTGGGAAGGTATTGTAAAGTTGACATTTTACAGCAAAAAAAAAACCAAACATTTATTAAATTAAATTCCCATCTGGAATTGAAACAGAACAGTTATTTATTATTTATTTATTCTATTAAAGTTTTTGTTTGTTAACAGCCAGTAATAAGTATTCATTGAGTGTGTATTTTGTAATAAAAATCCAATAAAACAAATGAAGAGCTGTGTGACAGTGTGTAGTCATTTCTGGTTATTTTAGCTGAACTGCCATACGCAGTGGTCCTTCAGTTTCTGGTACTAGTCAGATTGGGCCTTAGTGGCACATGAGAACCAGCACTGGATGTTTGTCTCTGAAATTAATGGAACTCGAAGGATGAGGAGGAGACAGGGGGAGACCCACCAGAGGAGGAAAGGCTGGTGGCTACTAGTGGCAACAGAATCCTTCACCATCATCATTGTCATCATCAGTGTGGCACAATGCCATCTGTGTGCTGTCAACCTGCATACATTTGGGACAGTATATGTTTTTGAATTGAGGCAGGTTCATTTTTAAAAAAGTGAGCCTCTCTACATTCTTCGTGGAAAGACATGTTCTTTTGTCATTCACTATTGCCCCAGCAGCACTAAAAATTCTCTCTGAATATGTGCTGGCAGGTGGGCAACTGAGGTATTCAATTGCGATCTCAGTTAAAGAAGGCCAGATCAACTTTTTCTGTTGCCAGTAAAGCAATGGTTCATCACCTGCGGTGAGATGTACAGTCTCCTCCATGTAATCCTTAACCATTTTTGCAGCAGGGACTTCTGGTACCACTATTGCCGGCTGAGCCTTCCCACCTGTCTTTATTAGACCAAAGTCTGGCGGCATGTCCCACCGTGGTTTGTCCTCTTGTGGTATAGCAGCAGTTCTGGTTTGTGTTTGATGAGCCAAAACATCAGTAGTGGTGGTACCAGCAGCAGCAGCAACAGCAGATTGTGCTCCCTCCCTCCCTCTCCACCAGATTTTGTTCAGAATTTGAATGTTCCCAAAAGGGCACTGATAATATACTACTTTTTTCAACTATTTGTGCTGACACTTTCTCAATTAACAGTTCACGATAGTGTTCCAGGTCTTTAAACTCATGTGGTTTGAAGAATGTCTCAATTGTATCCTTAAACCGAGGGTCCAGAAGTGTGGCCAAAATGTAATGTTCTACTTTGCACCTATTTACAATGTGCTCATCAGCCAGAAAGGTTTGTATAATTTTTCCAACAAGTGATGCAGCATTGATGTCACAATTGTCAAAGAACTGTGACTCAAGATGCTGCAGTCTCATCCTGATGAGTGAAATTAATAGTAGGATCTGACTTAGTCTGGCACCATCAGAACTCACCACTCGGGTAGCCTCCTCAAAGGGTTTAAGGATACAACAAAGATTCTCCATCAGACGCCACTGATTGGGGCTGATATTCACATCTCTTTTCCCAATGTCATGTTGGACTGCATACTGATGAATGGCTTTCTGTTGTTCAGGCATTCTCTGCATCATATAGTAAGTGGAATTCCACCGGGTTGGAACATCCTGTATCATCTGGTGGAGAGGGAAGCTGTTTTTAATCTGAATGTGCCGCAAGAACTTTCGGGCTTTCACAGAATGGCTAAAGTGAGTGCACACAGTGTGGGTAGCTGTAATCAAGTTCTGCACATTTCGGTCCTCACTGATAAAGTCTTTTACCACCAAGTTAATAGTGTGTGCAAAGCATGATACGTGTGTAAACTTACCAAGTCTTACTGCTTTCACAATATTTGAAGCATTGTCAGACACTGTAAATCCTGGTTGCAAGGACTTTGGAGTCAGCCACTCAGCAAACTTTTCTTCGAGGCCCTCCAGAAGATGTTCTGCTTTGTGATCTTTTTCAAAACCATAAATACATAAAGTTGCCTGCCTTCGAACTGTGAAAGTCCCTTGCTTCTTGCTGCTGCTGCTGTCACCAGTGCCACCACATGATGATGAGGAGGAGGAGGAGGGAGGGAAGGAGAAAAGTTTAACCAGTGACCAGTCACAGCCATATAGTCAGTCGTCTGACCACTGGTCCACATATCCGTCGTGACATGAACCTTTTTGCCCACTGAACATTTCAGAGCATCAGACATGCTTTACCGAACAGCATAATACAAATCTGGAATGGCAACATTGGAGAAATAGGTCCGACTGGGGACCTGATACTTTGGCACAGCAATTTCCATAAGTGCTTTAAAACCTGGGTTAGCCACAAATGAGAATGGGAGCAAGTCAGTGGCTATCATCTCGCCAATTGCCTTTGTCAATCGCCTTGCCTCGGGCCTGTTGGGCTTATATTTCTGTACTCAAAGCAGTCTTTCAAAGAATTTGATGCCGCTATGCTTGCTGCTATCACCTGATTTTCTGGCTTCCTTGACCTTTACCACCATGAGGGGTGGATGTTGTGACCATGGATGGTATATGACTCCAGTTGAGCTGTGGTGGTGGACTCAGAGGGGTAAAGAAACGCGAAATTGAGGATGCTGTTCTTCGACTGGAAGGAAGACTTTCATCATCCTCCATCTCCGCATCAGTTACTTCATCACCTTGATAAACATCCATCACCTCATCCTCCTCAGCTGAGTGCAGAAGTGCAACAACTTTTGTGTGATCCTTTTGTGCTTTTTGATACTGATAAATGTGAGACTTCTTCATATGTTTTATCATTGTTGATGTTCCCAGTCGAGTACCCACTTTACTACGACTTGATTTTGTTTTGCATAATTTGCAAACCACATGGCTGCCAGATGATTTATCTTGTGTGAAAAAATCCCACACTATGGATTTCACAGATTTTGTTGCACTTCTGCTTATAGGGAAGATATGTTCATTACTACCACTGCCACCACCGCAGCCACTACTACTTCCACTATCTCTTTGAGGTCTTTCCATGCCCATCTGCACATAATTTTGAAGATGCACAACCTCTCTGACTAGTTGAACTGCATCTCTTTCTTCCCCTCGTGAAGCCCGTCCATCTTCTGTCCTCTGTTGTTCCTCTGCATGTGTGGATGTCTGACTCTCCAAGTTATGCCCCACTATCATTAATGTTTTTTTAGCACCACAGCTATCCTTCTGAAAACTCATTTTTGTTCTTTTTCTGCCTCTGTATTCCTCCTCCTCTTCATCCCACTCCCCAGAGCTACTGCTACTTGACATACTGACTGCTGCCTTATCTGCTACAAACTCAGGATCTGTTCCACTGATTTCCCCCTCACTCTTATCTGTTTTCTCCTCCTCATCATCATCATCCATCACTCTGCTTACTACAACTGGCTGCCGCACTATTATGGCCCTTGTGCTCATCTTCCGAGTACCACAACAGGTTACTCATGCAACGTCCAGAATTTTCTGTACTGTTGTTACTGTTGCCTGGATTGCCTGACAAGTGCTGCTATTTTTTTTTACCACTCATGGCTGCATCAAGACAAGTACTTTTAATAAGACACAGGGAAATTTACTCCCAAACTGGAAAATACAGCACTGCTGGCTGCGTTGAGTCAAGTACTTTAAGTAGGAAGACACAGGGATAATTTCTCCCTAACAGGTAAATACAGCACTCCTGGCTGCATTGAGTCAAGTACTTTAAGTAGTAAGGCAAAGGGATAATTTCTCCCTAACAGGTAAATACAGCACTGATGGCTGCATCAACTCAGGTACTTTAACTAGTAAGAAAAAAATTACTCACCATAGTAATGTTGTTTCTTCTAATGGAGTCTTGCTGTATTCAGACATAATGCAGTTAGCCCCAGCACTTGAACTGCCCCGGAGAGGAAAGAGTTAACTCTATGCATAAGCATAGAGCATTGAGCTCGAGCTCGGTTATCAAACCTCTGTCTGTGGTACTTCCCAGTGTAACCGTCAGATTCTTACAAGCTCACTAACTAGTAACTAAAGTATGGAAATTGCTCAAATATAGCCAAAGGGCCAAATACTGTATATCTTCTTGGGCCCCAAAAGACTCAAGTCGAGAACCCAAGAAGGAAAGGTAGTGACAATATTTAGTAAAACACCAGAAAAAATAATAATAATAACATCTACCTCACCCAAGAGGGAGGGTACAAGGTACACCCCTGAGGTGCAACACTGTACCTGCCAGCCCACTTCCCAAAACCAGGTTCTGAGAGGGGAGGCGGGGGGGGAAGTCTGAATACAGCAAGGACTCCATTAGAAGAAACAACATTACTATGGTGACTAATTGTTTCTTCAAACAACATGAAGTCTTGCTGTATTCAGACATAATGCAGACTACCAAGCAGTTCCCTATGGAGGAGGGAATGCAGAACCTAGTTTGGGAAGAGGCTCTGCAGTACTGCTGTACCAAACCTAGCATCACTCCGAGCCTGGATGTCCAGAGAGTAATGCTTAGTGAAAGAATGTACTGTTTTCCAGGAGAGTGCTTTACAGATGTCTAACAAAGGTATATCGCTGTCTGCAGCTAGAGAAGCAGCTGTACCCCTGGTCGAGTGAGCCCTCAGGCCTGAAGGGGGCGTCCTACACAACTTGTCATAACAAAATTGTATACAAGAAACAATCCACCTGACAATAGTCCTCTTAGTGGCAGGCTTACCCTTTCCCACTTCACCATAAGTGAGAAACAGTTGAAGACAGTCATTTCTATGTGCCTTAGTATGCTCAATGTAGTAGTTAAGGGCCCTCTTAACGTCCATACTCTGTAACCTTCTTTCACCTGAAGAAGAATGGTCAGTGAAAAACACAGGGGGAGATATAGACTGGTTCAGATGAAAATCTGAAACCACTTTGGGCAAGAACCTCCTATTGGTTCTGAGGACTACTTTGTCCCTATGGAAGGAGATGAAGTCAGGTTCCACTGACAGAGTCTGTAACTCACTAATCTACCTGGCAGACATAATAGCTACCAGGAACACAGTTTTCCAGGTCAAGTACTTCAATTCGGCCAAAGCCTGAGGTTCAAAGGGTGGCTGCATTAGTACAGTTATGCAGACATTAAGATCCCAAGGCGGAGTGGCCTCCCTAAAGGGAGGGTTAATGTGAACCAGACCTTTGAAAAACTTTCTGAAAACAGGATGAGATGTCAGCGAAGAGCCCTTCCCTGCTGAGAGGAATGCAGAGACAGCCGCTAGATAAACCTTCAGAGTGGCAGATGAACTAGATAGTCTAAGGTTGTGGAAATGTCTGCAGAATTGGCAGGATACCTTTCTGAGAGCACCAAATACTGAATCTTTTGCATTTGGAGTTGTAAGTTTTTCTAGTGGAAGGTTTCCTAGAGACCTTCAGAATATCCAGAACTCCCTGAGAGCCAGGCCTTGAGATGGAGCGACTGGAGATTGGGGTACCAGATCGGCACCTGGGAGGAGGATAGGAGATTGTGTGTCCTGGGCAGAGACAGGGGACATGACACTGACAAAGACAGCAGTAGAGGATACCAAGGCTGTCTGGCCCAATCTGGAGCCACCAGTATCACTGTGCAGGGTTGAGTCCTGATCTTGATCAGAACTCTGAACAGCAGAGGGAAGGGAGGGAAGGCATAGAGAAACCTGCCCTTCCAGTCCAAAAAGACAGCATCCCAGGGAACCGTCCCCAGGACTGGAGGTCTGCAACAAAACAGAGGAAGTTGATTGTCCGGTGCTGCAAAGAGATCTATCTCTGGAGTACCCCACCTGGAGAAGATGACCTTCAGTATGTGAGGATCCATGGACCATTCGTGGTGACCCTGTGAAATTCTGCTCAGAGCATCTACTAGTATGTTGTCCTTCCACGGAAGGTGAACTGTTACCAGAGAAGTCTGAAGAGAATAGGCCAGAGACCACAGCTTCATGGCTTCTGTGCACAAGGCTGAGGACCAAGTGCCTCCCTGCTTGCTGATCTACCACATTGTTGTGGTGTTGTCCATTCTGACTTGGTCCACCTTGCCCTTGACTGAATCTGAGAAGCTCTGCAGGGCTAGGAAAACTGCCCTGAGTTCCAGGAGATTGGTATGAAGGAGAGACTCCTGTGGAGACCAGAGCCCTTGAGCTGTCAGGGCTCCCAAGTGGGCTCCCCACCCTAGGAGAGAAGCATCTGTAGTTAAAACTACTGATGGGACTTGAAGGAGAAATGGAACCCTTGTCTGAGGTTGTCCTGGTGCAGCCACCACTGGAGAGCTTGGACCAGAGTCACTGGAATCAGTTTGGTAAGTGAATCCTTCTTTTCAGACCAAAAAGACCTCAGATGAAACTGAATGTCCCTCATCTGGAACCTTGCTCCCTGCACCACTGCCGTGGAAGCTGCCATGTGGCCCAGGAGCTGGAGGAACTGTCCTGCTGGGCGGGAGACCTGAGGTCGAAAGAAGGAAGCGAGATCCACTAGGGCCTTTACCCTTGCCAGGGGAAGGAAGGTTTTTGCTTGTACAGTGTCCAACTCTGTGCTTAGAAAGGTGAGAAGTTGAACTGGTTCGAGTACAGACTTTGGAAGATTGAGAAGAAAACCCAAGGAGCTGAGTAGGTCCTGGGTAGTTTGAAGAGCTGACTTGACCTCTAAATGAGACCGACCCACTAACAGCCAGTCGTCCAGATATGGAAAGATTGTGATACCCTGTCTTCTGAGGTAAGCCACCACTACTGCAAGGCACTTTGTGAACACCCTTGGAGCTGATGTTAGACCGAATGGCATGGCTCTGAATTGGTAATGGCCTGAAGGCAACTCGAACCTGAGGTATTTTCTGTGGGAGCACCTGATAGGAATATGGAAGTAGGCATCTTTGAGGTCCAGAGATGCTAGCCAATCCCCTGGCCTTAGAGAGGGAAGAATTATTCCCAGAGTTACCATTTTGAATTTGGGCTTTAAAATGTGCTTGTTCAGATACCTTAGGTCTAGGATGGGTCGCCACTCCCCTGTTTTCTTTGGGGTAAGGAAGTACCTGGAATACAGTCCTTTTCCCTTGTGCTGAGAAGGAACCTACTCTATAGCTCTGGGAGCTAGAAGAGAGGAGAGGAAACCTCTGCCTCTAGGACAAGGGTTTCTGAGACTGATGCAGGTGAAAAAGACTTGGCCCTTCTTTTTGGAAATTTTTTGAAGTTGAGGGCCAGTCCCTGGCTTACTACTTCCAGGACCCATTTGTCTGAGGTCACAGACTTCCAGGCGTGGAAGTAGTAAGCCAGTCTGCCTCCTACTGGAAATGGGGAGTCGACCCCGGCTGACACATCAGGGTGTCTGCTTGATAGAAGCCTTAGACTGAGAGGAGGAGGGAGCACCCTACCCTCCTACCACTCCCTCTGAAGAACCCCCTCTGTGGAAAGGGAGAGGAGGCCTGGGCTTGGTAAAAAGACCTTTGAAAGGGCCTGCCCCTGCCCCTAGACTGCTGCTTGTGCGGAGTGGCCTGCCTTTCCTTGGCCTGTGCACTCCTGTACATGGTCCTACAGTATATTCATCCATTTTCTTCATGTAAGCCTCTGCCCCAAACAGAGAGTTACCTACTACAGGAAAATCCATGGCCTTAGTCTGAGTATCCTGTGAAAGGCTAGTACATCTGAGCCAAGCATATCTTTTGAGAGACACAGAGGTAGCCATGACTCTAGATGCCACATCATTGGAGTACACAGCAGCATGAAATTGCATTTTGGATGCCTCAATTCCATCAGTAGCCACCACCTCCAGCTCCTTGGCTAGCTGGGGAGAGGTCCGTTTAGCCAGTTCCAGAACCGTGTCCCATCTGGATTTCTGGTACCTGGCTGTGTAGGCCATATGAGTAGCTTGCCCGAGTCCCAAAGAGGATGCCAAATACTGTGTTTTGGCCATGGCATCCACTTTTCTGGAGTCCTTATCCGGGGGTGTGAAGCCAAAGGAATGTTAGCCCTGTCACAGGCTACAGCCTGCACTACCCTAACATGGCTGAAATGACCAAAGGAACTCCACAGCTGAGCCTGATAACGAATACCCCCGTCCATTCTCTTATCCACAGGAGGTATTGAATTAGGGGTTTGTAAAATTTTGTGTGTCTGTTTCCCCAAAGATTTATGAAGAGGGATAGACAGCTTTTTGGACTCTGGGATGTCCATTATTTCCGCAAAATCAGGTTCTTCATCCTCCTCTGCTGCTTCAACCAAGGGAAGCTGCAGGGTTTGTGCCACCTTTTTGTAGAACAAAAAGTGTGAAGGGGACTCAGAAAGCCTGGGAGGTGAGACACCTGAGGGTCTGTCTGGGGAGATGTCCAGTTCAATGGGCATATCCGGACCCCCTTCATCGTCATCATCATCACCAGGATAGTCTTCATCTCCCTTCCACTGCTCATAATAAGCATCTGGGTCATAATCCGGAGGAGAAGGATCCGACCGAACTGAACACCGAACCGGTGGTATCAGTTCAGACGGAACTGGTCTAAGCGATTGGACAATAATAATCCCTTTGACTATTTCATCTGTGGTTGGAGAGAGGGATACAGGATCCGAACCGGCAGACTTGTGCTTTTTCTTTGAGAGAACAGACCCCTCAGGGTCGGCTCTCCTTTTGCCCAAGGAGGTATCGCCTAGGTCAGAAGGCACCTCCTCAGGTTTGGCCGCAGCCGAACCAGGCTGGCCATCCGGATCTACAGACTTCTCGGCCTTCCTTTCCTTCAGCCTACTCAGTCTTTTATCTAGAGTGGTTTTAGGAAAGTTCTTACAGATTTGGCAGTCTGACTTGAGGTGGTCAAACCCCAGACAATAAACACAGATGAGGTGGGGTCGGCCTTAGCAAAGGCCTCCCCATACTCAGTGCAGTGTTGAAACCCAGTGGGACCAGTTTTCTTCTTGGGTTTCTCAGACATGGCCAACGTAACAAATTACCCTATAGAAGCTTTCAAGCCAGGTAATAAAGCAACCGATCAGTTACAAACTGTGTCACGGGCTTTTTAAAAGAACCAGCAAAAGTCCAGTTCTTTTGAAACCGATCGGTACTGGAACACCACACCAATCCCAGAAAGAGAGAAAAAATTTTACGAAGTCAGTTCCAAACCGGACTGACCAGAAAGAAACCGAAGAAAGACAATTTCCACTCTTTTTAGCAAAATAAAACACAGTCACTACCTATCTACATATTACCTGTACCGTAGACAGAGATTGGAAATCCGAAAATAACAAAAATATGCAGTTTAAACTGAACGCTTTATTTTTCTTTTACAGAACCGAGCAGAGGAAACCTCCGGAGCGACTTCACTGTTAGGCGGAGTAAAGAATCTGACGGTTACACTGGGAAGTGCCACAGACAGAGGTTTGAAAACCAAGCTCGAGCTCAACGTTCTATGCTTCTGCATAGAGTTAACTCTTTCCTCTCCGTGGCAGTTCAAGTGCTGGGGCTAACTGCATTATGTCTGAATACAGCAAGACTTCATGTTGTTTGAAGACACAGGGATAATTTCTCCCTAACAGGTAAATACAGCACTGATGGCTGCGTCAACTCAGGTACTTTAACTAGTAAGACACAGGGATAATTTCTCCCTAACAGGAAAATACAGCACTGCATTGAGTCAAGTACTTTAAGTAGTAAGACACAGGGATATATTCTCCCTAACCGGTAAATACAGCACTGCTGGCTGCGTCACATCAAGTACTTTAAGTAGTAAGACACAAGGACATTTTCTCCCTAACAGGTATATAACAGAACTGCTTCCTGCGTCAAGTCAAGTACTTTAAGTGGTAAGACACAGGGATATATTCTCCCTAACCGGTAAATACAGCACTGCTGGCTGCATCGCGTCAAGTACTTTAAGTAGTAAGACACAAGGATATTTTCTCCCTAACAGGTAAATAACAGAACTGCTTGCTGCGTCAAGTCAAGTACTTTAAGTGGTAAGACAAATGGATATTTTTATTTTCTCCCTAACAGGTAAATAACAGCACTGCTTGCTGTGTCGAGTGAAGTACTTTAAGTAGTAAGACACAGGGATAATTTCTCCCTAACAGGTAAATACAGCACTACTGGCTGCGTCAAGTCAGGTACTTTAACTACTAAGACACAGGGATAATTTCTCTCAAACAGGTAAATACAGCACTGCTGGCTGCATCGAGTAAAGTACTTTAAGTAGTAAGACACTGGGATATTTTCTCCCAAACAGGTAAATATAGCACTGATGTCTGCATTGAGTCAAGTATTTTAAGTAATAAGACACAGGAATACTTCTCCTTAACAGGTAAATAGCAGTACTGCTTGCTGCGTCAAGTACTGTTTAAGTAGTAAGACACAGGGATGTATTCTCCCTGACAGATAAATACAGCACTGCTGGCTGCGTCGAGTCAAGTACTTTAAGTAGTAAGACACAGGGATATTTTTCCCTAACAGGTAAATAACAGCACTGCTTGCTGCGTCGAGTCAAGTACTTTAAGTAGTAAGACACAGGAATATTTTCTCCCTAACAGGTAAATAACAGCACTGCTGGCTGCATCGAGTCAAGAAATTTAAGTAGTAAGACACAGGGATATTTTCTCCCAAACAGGTAAAGACAGCACTGATAGCTGCGTCGAGTCAAGTACTTTAAGTAGTAAGACACAGGGATATTTTCTCCCAAACAGGTAAATACAGCACTGATGGCTGCATTGAGTCAAGTATTTTAAGTAATAAGACATAGGAATACTTCTCCTAACAGGTAAATAGCAGTACTGCTTGCTGCGTCAAGTACTGTTTAAGTAGTAAGACACAGGGATATATTCTCCCTAACAGGTAAATACAGCACTGCTGGCTACGTTGAGTCAAGTACTTTAAGTAGTAAGACACAGGGATATTTTTCCCTAGCAGGTAAATAATAGCACTGCTTGCTGCGTTGAGTCAAGTACTTTAAGTAGTAAGACACAGGGATATTTTCTCCCTAACAGGTAAATAACAGCACTGCTTGCTGTGTCAAATCAAGTACTTTAAGTAGTAAGACACAGGGATATTTTCTCCCTAACAAGTAAGTACAGCACTGATGGCTGCGACGAGTCAAGTACTGTTTAAGTAGTAAGACACAGGGATATTTTCTCCCTGACAGGAAAATACAGCACTGCTTGCTGCGTCGAGTCGAGTACTTTAAGTAGTGAGACACAGGGATACTTTCTCCCTGACAGGAAAATACAGCACTGCTTGCTGCGTCGAGTCAAGTACTTTAAGTAGTGAGACACAGGGATATTTTCTCCCTGACAGGAAAATACAGCACTGCTTGCTGCGTCGAGTCAAGTACTTTAAGTAGTAAGACACAGGGATACTTTCTCCCTGACAGGAAAATACAGCACTGCTTGCTGCATCGAGTCAAGTACTTTAAGTAGTTAAGACAGGGATATTTTTCCCTAACAGGTAAATACAGCACTGCTTGCTGCATCGAGTCAAGAACTTCAAGTAGTAAGACACAGGGATATTTCTCCCTAACAGGTAAATAACAACACTGCTTGCTGTGTCGAATCAAGTATTTGTATAAGACACAGGGATATTTTTTCCCTAACAGGTAAACACAGCACTGCTTGCTGCGTCGAGTCAAGTACTTTAAGTGGTAAGACACAGGGATATTTGTAGTACCCTAAGTAAATACAACACTGCTGGCTGCGACGTGTCTAGTAGTTTGTGAAAAAAATGGGGTATATCCCAAACAGGTCAGTAAAGCAGTACTGCACTAATTAAAATATGTGTGTTGTCTGTACTTGGGAACACAGGATTTTCCAAGCACTGCACCAAATAAAACCTTACTTTTTAATTTTTTTTTTGTCTCATACTTTTTTTAGTAAAGAAAAAAGAAGACTGGCTGCAGAGACTCATGCCCCCCCCCCCCCCATACTACTTGTACAAATTCAGAATTATTCAAAATTTCAAATTGTGTTAGCACTACAGTAGTACTGCTAAGTACATAATCTCATAGGATGTTGGGGAAAAAAACAAGTAGTTAGTACTACTACTAGTAGTACTTTGCTGTTGCTGTGTGACAAACTTTACTTTTTTGGTTGTTTTGCCTCAGCCCTGACTTGTTTTATTTAAAATGTATTCCAGTTCCAAAGAAGATTGATTTCCAACTGCAAGGAACTTCTTATAGAACCAGAACAGAGAACTGAAATTAATTTTAGTAAAACATGCTCCTCAAGGTATCCTCCTCCAGTCCTGACTCCTGATCGTCACTCAGTCACAGTAATTTTACGACGTACTCTCAGTCCCTCAGTCCACTCAATCAGAAGTGTATTTTTCAATGAACTAGCTGAATCTAATTATATTGATATTTTCTTTTTGTCTGGTGAATGATAGATTTGTTTGGGTTCTTCTAGTCTAGTACAGTTAAGTACTGCAAAACAAACAATTTGAACTAACAAGAAAAAGCTAAGCAGCATGAAAAGTGTCCTGCTCACACCATATGACACTAAAATGTGGAGCAGATCTAAGCCAAGACATCGTGTTGTTCAACCCCGTGTTTGTGTGACTTGCTCCACCAATTATTATTTTAATTGCTTCCCTGTAATAGTGGGTGGTGTGTGAAATCCTCCTTCCTCCAATCAAATAATTTCTTACTGGAGGAAGGTTGGATGACAGACAGACAAGCTTCACTGTCTCATGACTCTCCTCTCGGTGTACCACGTGGGGAGGACTCTGGGAGAAATACAGAGCATGCGCTGCAGAAACTGGAGGAACTGCAAGGTATGGAAAAAAAACTGTTTTTTTTGATTTGGTGAACCATGAACCAAAGTTCGCATTTTTATTACAAATGTTTGCGACCCTGGGACAAGCGCAAACTCGGAGAGTTCGAGCATTTACTGGGATAGGGCGAACCGAACTTGCAGCCCTAATGCAAATGACTATCCATTGAGAGGTAGACCTCTTAGTTGCTGGTTTATTTTTGCCAGCCTTGCCATAGGTAACAACAAGCTGACTGTTCTTGGACCTGACACCTTGTGTACAGTCCATGTACACACCCAGACCTCTTTTCAGATCTATGTTGTGCAATTTTTACTCACCTGGACTAGAATGTTCTGGGTAGAGCATAGGAAGTGTTACTGACTGGTTCAGATAGAATTCAGACACGACCTTAGGAAGGAACTTCCTGTTGGTTCTAAGGACTACCTAATCCCTGTTGAAGATTGTGTAATGTGGCTCTGTGCAGAGAGCTTGCAGTTCACTCACCCTCCAGCAGAGGTCACGGCAATCAGAAATATGATTTCCCATGTCATGTACTTCAAATCAGCAGAGGCCATAGGCTTGAATGATGCCTTCATGAGCTGGGAAAGGCAGACATTGAGATGCCATGGAGGGACTGGGTCCCTTACCGGTGGGTACAAGTGGCTGAGGCCTTTAAAAAACCTTTTGGAAATGGGTTGTGAGGCCAGTGACTTCCCCTTGCCTGCTGATACTGTATGTAGGCTGACAGTGCTGCTAAGTGCACATTTAGTGTTGAAGGCCTTAGGCACAGAGACTGTAGGTGTACCAGGTAGTCCAGGACTATAGGCAACCCTACCTCTATCGGGATTGTTTTTCAGGGTATAAGCCAGTAAGAAAATAGTTTCTATTTAGAGGAATATGCTTTCCTGGTTGCTGGTTTCCTTGAAACCTTAAGCACCTTCAGGACTTCCTGTGACAGATTCAATCCAGACCCTTCTAACTCTTCAAGAACCATGCCCTCTGGCTTAGTGTCCTGGCATTTCAGAATGCTGTCCTGCTCTGGGATAGGGTCAGCAACATTGGGACTCGGTGGCAGGGTGATTGGAGACTTGCTAGACAGGGCCAGGAGAACTGAACACCAGGTCTGTCTGACTCAGCCTGGAGCTATTCAGATACTGTAATTGTTGCAGGTTCCCTCCTGAATTTCAGGAGGACATTCTGTAAAAGTGGAAATGGTGGGAAGGCATGTAGGAATTTCTCTGTCCAGTCAAAGACCAGGGCATGCTCTGGGGCTGCCCTCTGGCTGGTGGTCTGCAACACAACAGTGGGAGTTGACTGTTTTCCCAAGAAGCAAACAGGTCTATTTTAGGAGTGCCCCACCTTCTGAACACTGTGGCCAGAACGTATCTGTTGAACGCCCATTCTTCATTTCCTTGGCTGATTCTGCTTTAGGAATCTGCCAGGATATTGTCTTTGACTGGAAGGTGCACCACACCTGCCCCCTTGAAGAAGAATCGGAGTGATTTGAAGCACCGGGGATGTATGCATGTTGTCTCCTATTAAACAGTACCTTTTGCAATCATTACTGCGGTTTACTGTGGTTCTTTTTTCTTGTGCACCACCATCTGCTTGAGCACCATGTAAATGTTTGCTTGTAAGGGGTATGCCTGGTCCCAGATCTTCACTGCTTCTGTACACAGTTTTAATGATCTTATTCCTCCTGATTGTATGTAGTTGTGGTGTTGTCTGGTCTGATTTGGACAGACTGACCATTCCACTGGGAGGAGAAAGACTGCACTGCAAGCAGCACTGCCCTGTGCTCCAAGAGGTTTATGTGTTCCATTGTCTCCTGTGGACTTCAAGTGCCACTCACTATGAGGTCCTGTAGGTGGGCGCCCCACCCCAAGAGTGAGTCATCTGTAGTGAGAATACTTGCTGGTGATTGCTGAAGGATGGGGATGTCCCCTCTGAGGTTGCTTTCTTCCTTCCACCACTCCAGTGACTGTACCACTGATTTAGTCACTGACACTAGATTTGAAAGCAGATCCCATCTTTGAGACTGGTTCTCTCTTAAGTGGTACTGGATAGCTTTCATTTGGAACCTGGCTCATGGAACCACAGATGTGGATGAGGCCATGTATCCTAGTACTGCAATAAGTCTCTTGCAAGTCTTGGCTGATCTGCTGTGCAGGACCCTGCTGTTACTATCAAAGCTGCAACTCTGGCCTGCAGGAGGAAGGCTTTCCCCAGCAGGATATTTAACTCTGCTCCTATTAAGTCCAGTACTTGAACAGGTTCTAGCTGGGACATCTTTAGGTTTATCAAGAATCCCAGAGACAAGGAGCTTTTAGCAGTCTGAAGTGAGCACCTCGTCTCCTGTTCTGTTTTCCTTGAGACTATCTAGTTGTCTAGTTAGGGGAGAAAATCACCACCACACCTTGCCTTCTTACGTGTACTGCCACCGCTGCCAAGCACTTCGTGAATACCCTTGGTGCTGAGGTGAGGCCAAAGGGAAAAAAACGAACTGGAAGGACCACTGAACAAGTAAAAATTCCCTAACTAAAGCAGAGTAATTGAGGGTTTAACTAAAATACTTTAAATATTTTTTTTAAATAAATAAATGCCTGCAGAACAACAATACCGGAGCTTTACTCAGGGCAACTACTCTTTCAAGGTGGAGAAATAAATCTAGCTAAAATGCCAGAATGGAGTGTAGCTGCAGAATTGTTTCAACCACTATTCCAAATTCTGCTAATTAAAATACAGTTCTGTCCCTGGGGTGTCTGTCTCGTAGGAGGCGATGCTTTGAATATAAACATTAAATGAGGGATTCCTAGAACTGGATTTTTATATGTAAGCAATAAGACACGACAGGGTGTGCATGGAACATATTTTACCACACAGCCAGGGGTGTAGTAAGGCACAAGGCCTTAGTTGAGTGCCTTTAGCCCCTGGTGTGTGGTAAAATATATTCCATGCACACACCTGGAGTGTCTTATTGCACTTATAAAATGGTCTACTTAAAAAAAATTTTTTTACAGTTAGAAAATTATTTTTTATATGTGGTAAATAGCATTTGCTTATGCTGATTTAAGATAAAATAGTCCTTCCACCTACTACAAAATGACGTCATCCTGCTGTCTCTAGCTCTTTGGGAAGTGGATGCTCTCTACTGTGTGTGTGTGTGTGTGTGTGTGTGTGTGTGTCTTGTGGTATGAAGATAGTCTCCATCTGACATGGAGCCTTTGTAAAGAAGGCTTCCTCAAAGGTTTGTAATTCCTAAATCAACTCGTACTACACAAAATTTTGGACTTGACCAGAACTACTGCTGAGCAGCTGCATAAGTAGCGGGACAAACATAAAATCCCCACTGATTTATAATACTAAAAGTTTGCACAGGGCGGCGGTACGTCAGCCAGTGGGAAGGTGGAAAAGTGGTACCAGTCCATCTGTACTGTCAGTCGCTTAGTTACAGGCTGCTGTGAGGAGTGCTGTGGATCAGCCAAAGAAAAGTAATTAAAGCTGCTCCGTTTGTCTTGTTTTTTGGGAAGTGGTGGAGCAGCACAAAGCCGTGTGAGCTGGGGTCGTACCAGAGAGCACTGGGGTAAGGTAACAGGCTGGAGAGGGAGGGACGCCAGTGCTGGGGTCCCCAGGCTGCTGTGCCATGAACGTGTGTGCCTCTCTAGGACACCGAACAACCTACCTTCATCGTGAAGTGGCGGTGTGCGTTTTAAGGTGGGCTGTCAGTTCTTCGGGGGAGTCGTCTTGTACATCTCTGTAATCGCCACACAACTGATATTCCCCACAACATCCCAAAAAACAGAATTGGGCGCTCAATCCTTCTCCTCCCCGGCCAACCCCAGCGGCCCATGTTTGTTCCCAAACACGGGTCGCCGGCATGATGCGAGGTAAGGCGTCCAGCGCCTCAGCCCTCAGCGCCACCGGGGCTGGCTCTTATTTTAAACAATATTATGTCTACAGATAGTGGACCCCATATAGTAAGTGATAAGGGATGTTTCTATCAGGTTAGTTCAATGATTTAATAGTTTGCGTGTCCAGAAATAACTCTAACATTATGAGGAACACTGGTAAACTTGTGAGGAGCAAGGGTAAATCTGAGTGTGAAAATCATAGCGCTATGCGGAATTCATAGCAGTTTAGAGGTATGGTATAAACAGAGGTGTGAAAACAAGAGGGAGTGGGTGGGACTGAGCTAAGGAGTTAGTGGTAGAGGCAGGGAGGATGTGAGGTTTAGGTAAAAAAAACAAATCGTGCAGAACTCAGAGAAAAAATATAGTAAGAGAAATACAGAACCAAAGTGTGATTAAATAATGACATAATTTAGTACACAATAAAAAAGAATTACAGTTTACCATAATGTGTCATGAAACCGATGTCCTGATTCAGTCCAGAAATGTTCGATTTAAATTGTTTAATATATTTCAGTTCCCATGTCCTTCTGTCCTGTCTGTTTCTGAAGTTGCCTCTTAGTATCAAGACAGATAAATCCAAGAGAAAAATGGTATCCTACTGGAGTGCTGATAATCTGGTTTACTATTGTGTGACAGTGGTGATTAATCCTGGTTTTCAGTGATTGGCTAGTTTCCCAATATAGCAACCATTTGTGCACTTCTTGCATTGAATTAGGTAAACCACATTGCTGGATTTACATGTGTAGGATCCATTAATTTGTATTATGTTGTTCTGGCTTGTCTTAATGGTGGCCTGTATGCATATATGGGTGCAGGTATTACAACTTGTCATGTTGCATGGTGTTGTCCCTCTTGTTTTCTGGTTATTTTGATCTGCTGCGAGTTTGTTATGAATTATTATGTTCGAGACGCTGGGGGCTGCTTATAGGAAATGACAGGTGTTGAAAGCCATCTTCCCAGAACCACCTGTCATTTCCTATAAGCAGCCCCCCAGCCTCTCGAACATAATAATTCTTAACAAACTCCCAGCAGATTAAAATAACCAGAAAAATAAGAGGGACAGCACCATGCAACATGACAAGATGTGAGACCTGCACCCACATATGCACACAGGCCACAATTAAGACAAGCCAGAAGAAAAAATTACTCACCGGTAGTAATCTTATTTCTTTCCAGGGATCCACTAATATTATTACTCTTTGCAGTGCCTCTTTAAGCCAGCACTGCCCCAGAGCCAAATAGAATGCTATGCTAATTATGGAATGTTTAGCTCGTGCATTCACTTTCAAACTGCCCTATTCTAACTGCCTGGATTCTACCTCAGATTTCTGTGAAGCCTGCAAAGAGGCCATAATATATATAGAACAATTAATAATTAGAAAGCTAATGGCCAACAGGGCCATAAAAAAGAAGCAATAGGCCAAGAAAGGGCCAACAAAAACAGTAAAGAATGAGTCCTCTTTTCTGAGCCAGATGTATCCTTAGAAAAGAACCTACCAGCTAAGTATTAGAAAATGTGCCAGCAGATGACATACCCATCATACTGAGAGACATCTCAGCTATACAGTGTATTTTTCTGAGATTCTAAGGGGAGGACCAGGGGCGGAAAGTGATAAATATTAGTGGATCCCTGGGAAGAAATAAGATTACTACCGGTGAGTCATTTTTTATTCTAACCCCAGGAATCCACTAATAATATTGCTCTTTGCAGACTATGCAGCAGTATCACTAGGAGGTGGGCAGAATCTATTTAGGAAAAAGACTCTGCAAAACAGCCCTTCCAAAATTGGCATTACTCCTGGCCTGGGTATCAAAAACTGTAATGCTTAGTAAAGATGTGGATTGATCTCCAGGTAGCTGCTTTACAAATCTCCAAAAGGGGAACATCTCTGGCAGCTTAATGGTGGCAGCTGTGCCCTTGTGGAATGGGCCTGAAAACCTGAAGAAGGGACCTTGCCAACCTTTGTATAGCAAAACTGAATACACTGACTATCCATTGAGATATAGTCCTCTTTGAAGCAGGAGATCCCTTACCTACTTCCCCATAGGTAAGGAACAATTGTTGTCTGTCCTGCCTATGACCTTTGGTATTGGCCATATAATAGCTCAATGCTCTCTTCATATCCAAACTATGCAGCCTATGTTCACCAGAACTGGCGTGTACTGTATAGAATACTGGTAGGGTAATAAACTGATTTAAATGAAAGTCAGAAACCACCTTGGGAAGGAATTTTCTATTAGTTCTCAACACCACCTTATCATCGTGGAAAGAAATATAGTCCTCTTCCACACATAGGGCTTGTAACTCACTTATCCTCCTAGCAGAAGTAAGTACCACAAGGAAAACTACCTTCCAGGTAAGGAATTTTAGCTCTGCAGTAGCTAAGGGTTCAAATGGTGGGAGCATACACTGGGCAATACAAATGTTGAGGTCCCAAGCTGGCAATGATTCCCTATGAGGGGGAAACAAATGTAAAAGGCCCTTAAAGAAGCTTCTAAATATGGGGTTCGAGGCTAGTGATACCTCTTTCCCTACAGGGAGATAAGCTGAAAGTGAAGCCAGATGAACCTTTGGGGTTAAATGCTGCAACCCCAGGTAATGCAGAGAAGATAAATAATCTAGGAGGGTTGGAATGCCAGCCTGTGCTGAGATTAAGCCCTTTTCTGTACACCAAACAGAAAATCTTTTCCATTTTGAAGCATACGTTTTCTTAGTAGAAGGCTTTCTGTAACTTCTAAGGACTTCTAAAACTGTTCAAGAGTATTGGGAGTCCGGATACTGTAAGTCCTCAAGAGACAAGCTTTGAGTCTGAGAGACCTGAGATTGGGGTATACCACTCTGCCTTGGAAGGAAGTCAGCAGATTGTACCTCTGAGGGAGGTAGATCATTTCGCTCGCTGACAGTGAGAGTAACAGGGAGTACCCAAAGCTGTCTTGGCCAGTCTGGTGCTATCAGAATGATCGAGGTTGGCAGTGACCTGAGCTTGATGAGTACTCTGAGAATCAAAGGGAGAGGAGGAAAGGCATAAAAGTATTTGCCTGTCCAATCGAGAATCAGGGCATCCATTGGGACAGTTCCTTTCACTGGAGCCCTGCAGCAACAAAGGGGCAAATGGTGTTCCTGGTGGGAAGCAAAAAGATCCAGCTCTGAGGTTCTCCACCGCCTGAATAGTACCTGCACTACTTGGCTATTTGGTGCCCATTCGTGATGGGCCTGGTTTATCCTGCTGAAAGAATCTGCCAGTGTACTGTCCTTCCCTGGCAGATGAATTGCTTGTAGGTGGGCATTTATGGAGTAAATCAGGCTCCATATTTTCACTGCCTCTGTGCATAGTGCAGTGGATCTTGTCCCTCCTTGTTTGTTGATATAGTACATTGTAGTGGTATTGTCTGTTCTGACCTGAACCACATTTCCCTTTAGAAGATGAGTGAAAGCCTGAATGGCCAGGTACACTGCTCTTAACTCCAAGAGATTTATGTGCAGAAGTGACTCTGTAGCACTCCAGGAGCCATGAACTGTGTGGTCCCCTAGGTGGGCACCCCATCCTAGGAGGGGATGCCTCTGTTGTTAGCACCAAGGAGGGGGGCTCCTGTAGGAAAGACACCCCTTCCCTTAGGTTGTCTGGATCCTTCCACCACTGGAGGGCCTGTAGAAGAGTTTTTGTTACAGGGATTAGTTTTGAAAGTGGATCTCGTCTCTGGGACCAATGAGCCCTGAGGTGAAACTGAATGTCCCACATTTGGAATCTGGCACCAATGACTCAGCTTGTTGCTGCAGCCATGTGTCCTAACAGCTGTAAAAAAAAACCTGAGATGCTGGTTTTCACCTGCTCAGGACAAATGAACTTGCTAGAAGTTGAATGGCCTGTACCCTTTCCAAGGGTAGGAAGACCTTTCCCAGAATTGTATTGAGTTCTGCCCCTATGAACTGCAATACTTGGACTGGGGTGAGAACTGATTTCTTGACATTCAGAAGAACTCCCAGGGAGAAGAGAACACCTTGTTCTGACACTTGTTGTTGGGATTTTCCTACAATCAGCCAGTCGTCCAGATAAGGAAAAACTGTGGCACCCAGTTTTCTGAGATGTGCCACTACTACTGCTATATACTCTGTGAACACCCTTGGTGCAGAGGTAAGGCCAAAAGGAAGTGTCAAGAACTGGTAGTGGCCTGAGAGAGAGTGAACCTGAGATAGCTTCTGTGTGATTCTCTGACAGGGATGTGAAAATATGCACCTTTTAAATCCAGAGAGGCCAACCAGTCCCTTTTTTGTAGTGTTGGCAGAATTATTACCATTGTGACCATTTAAAATTTGGGTTTGACAAAATACTTGTTTAGACATCTGAGGTCTAGTATAGGTCACCACTCTCCAGTCTTTTTTGCTGTTAGAAAATACCTGGAGTAAAACCCTTGCCCTCTTTGATTGTGTGGAACAGGCTCGACTGCTTTTACCAATAATACGTTTTTTACCTCCTGTTCCAGCAGATCTCTTTATGAGGGAGGAACCGATGCAAAACATTTTACCCTTAAAGGGGGAAGGGACTAGAAACAAAAGGAGAGACCCTGACCCACTATTTCCAGGACCCACCTCACCTGTCTGATGTTATTTTTGACCAGTCCTGAAATTAGTAGGAAAGTCTGCCCCCTACTGGATGTGGAGAGGCATCCTGAAGGGAAGAGTCAGGGATTCTGCTTTTGCTGTTGTTGAGGTTGGGTGGAATGAGACCCTCTGCGGGAGCCCCTTCTGCCCCAGACCCTGTAGAAACACACCTGCTGAGGTTGCTACTGTATCTGCGGAGCAGCTTGCACCTGAAAGAAAGGTCTTCTAAAGGTAGACCTGCCCCTGCCTTCCCTAGAATAAGATGTGGAGGGAGAAGGTTTGTCCCTGGTGGAATTACTTCTGAAAACAGCCTTGTATTCATCTACTTTCTTCATGTAGGCTTTGGTTTGTGCAAAAAAAAGGGAATGGCTCTCAACTGGGAAATCCATTGCTTTGCTTTCAGTGTCCTGGGTGAAGTTAATAGCCCTCAGCCAGGCAAACCTTCTCATGACTATATTACCAGCCAACCATCTGGCCGCAGTGTCATTTGTATCTGCCACCATCTGGAATTGGTATTTGGAAGCCTCCAAACCCAATTTGGCTGTCTCTAATAATTCAGAAACAGTGAGAGAGGGATTTGCCTCTGCATTAATCACCTCAGACTGCCATAAACCCTTTTGGTAGAGAGCAGCATAGGCCTGATAAGTGGCTTGCCTGATAGCAAGGGATGCTGAGAGGTACCCCATCTTAGCCATACTGTCTACCTTTCTGGAGTCTTTTTCAGATGGATGAGAAGACAAGGGGGTTTTGGCCTTCTCACAGGCTGCCTTGCTGCACAATGCCCTGATGATCAGGGTGGCTGAATAAAAACTCAGCACCAGATCTTTCCAGTTGGTACTTTTTGTCACATTTTTAACCAATAGGTGTCACAGTCTGAGGAGTTTTTAAGATTTCCAGAATGTCTTTTCTGAAAAATTTGTAAAGAGGAAGGAGAAGTCGTTTTGAGGGTGTTAGCCCCATTAGTTCCATATACTGAACCTCTTCTTCATCCTGCACTTCCTCAATTGTCTGGAAGTCCAGTGTTTCCACCATTTTCTTAATGAAAGAAAAATGGGAGGAAAAATCCTCTGAAGGCCTAGGAGGGGAACCAAAGTCTTGCTCCGGTGACACCTCAGGTTCTATTCCTTCCTCCTCCTCATCATCATCAACATCACTGCCCATAGTGGCAACAGGCACCGGGGGTAGCAGCAGCAGCAGCTTTATCAGATGGAGCAGTTACAGGTTGCTGGGGAGGGAGCAGGCCCTGCAGCATAGAAACATAGATTTTGATGGCAGATAAGGACCGCTTGGCCCACCCAGCCTGCCCATTTCCCTACCTAATGGATAAGCTGCTGATCCTAGTTAACCAGCAGCCTACTTCTTCCTACCCCCAACCCCTAGAATTGCCTTATGACTGTCCCATGCATGCTTGAATTCCACCACTGTTTTTGACTCCACAACCTCCTCCGGAGCGTTCCATGCATCCACAACCTCTCTGTGAAAAAATACTTCCTTAAATTACCTCTGAGCCGCCCCTTTCTATCTCCAAATTGTGCCCCTTGTTCTTGCACACCTCTTTTTGAAAGATGCTACCCTCTTGGACTTTGTTGATTCCCTTGAGGTGCTTGAGCGTTTCTATCATGTCCCCCTCTCCCTCCTTTCCTCGAGGCTAACATATTCAGCTCCTTAAGTCTCTCTTCATATGTCTTCCGGTGCAGGCCCTGCACCATTTAGTTGCCCTCTTCTGGACAGCCTCCATCCTGTCTATGTCTTTGCGGAGACTGGGTCTCCAGAATGCACGCAGTACTCCAGATGGGGTCTCACCATCTGTCTGTACAGAGGGATAATAACTTCCTGTTTTCTACTGGTGATGCCTCTCCCTACATCCCAGTATCCCCAACCCTCCTTGCTGCCTCTCACATTGCTTACCCACCTTTAGGTCATCTGATATGACTATCCCCGGTCCCTTTCCATTTTGTTGTTGTTAGTATTTCACCCCCATTGTGTACTCTTCCCTGGGTTTTGTTTCCAGATGCATTACCTTGCACTTCTTAGCATTGAATCTAAGCTGCCATACATTTGACTTCCTTAACCTTGCCAAGCTCCTTCTCATCCTTTCCACCCCACCTTGTGCATCAACTCTGTTGCAGATCTTTGTGTCATCTGCAAAGAGACATACTTTCCTTCAGTCCCTCTGCAATGTAGCTATAAAGACATTGACGAGGACCAGTCCTAATACTGAACCCTGCGGTACCCCACTAGTAACCCCTCTTTCTTCAGAGTGGACTCCATTTACTATTACTCTCTGTGTCCTATTCTCCAGCCAATTCTTTACCCAGGCTGTCATCTTGGGACCCACTCCCAGGCTGGCTACCTTGTATATTAATCTTTTGTGTGGGACTGTGTCAAATGCCTTGCTAAAGTCTAGGTAGGCCATGTCCACAGCCCCTTCCTGATCTACTACTTTGGTCACACAGTCAAAGAAATCTATCAGATTTGTCTGGCATGACCTTCCCACTGTGAATCCATTCTGCCTTGGGTCCTGAGCCCCTCTGGCCTCTAGATACTCAACAATTCTTTCCTTCAGAAGTGATTCCATCATTTTTCCCTACCACTGAGGTTAAACTAACAGGTCTATAGTTTTCTGCTTCTGCCTTGCTCCCACTTTTGTGAAGGAATCACATCTGCCCTTCTCCAGTCCTCGGGTACCACCCCATCCTCCCATGATTTGTTAAAGAGGGTAGTCCGTGGTGTCACTAGTTCTACCCTTAGTTCTTTTAGAATTCTGGGATGAATCCCATCAGGCCCATTGCTTTGTCCACCTTCAGTTTAGAGTTCTTTCAGAACCATTTCTTCTTAAATGGGCTGGTATCAACTTCTGTATCCAGAGTGTTTCGACTGTTTGTTTTAGGTACCTCCCCCACTTCCTTTGTAAATACTGAGCAAAAATATTTGTTTAGTATCTCTGCCTTTACACAGTCACCCTCTGCCCACCCTCCCTCCGTCCTCTTTATTAAGCCTCACTAACCCTCCCTTGGTCTTCCTTCGCTCCCTGATGTACCTATAAAAGGTTTTATCCCCCTTCTTAACTGAGTTGGCTATCTTTTCCTCGGTTTGAGCCTTTGCTGTTCTGACTGCCTTCCCTGTAGCACCTGTAACAAAGCCAGAGCTTGTGAAATGTCAGCAGGAGGGGGAGTAAGTATGGGCACCTGAGGGACCCCTTGAGGCATTTCAGCCAGGGTGTCAGTGTGCTTACTTTTTCTTAGTATCTTGACAGGCACTGGAGAGTCAGCCGGCTGAGTGCCTCTCTTACTAGAGCCCTCACCCATATCAGGTGTGGATTTGGAGGCTCTAGAAGGAATTGCCACATTTTTAGAGGGGGTGGATGGGTCAGAGCCCAGGGACCCCTCTTCAAGCCTTCTCTTAAGACTCGCCCTGAGCTTCTTCACAGTTTTTTTCAGGGAAAGACTTGCAAATCTCACAATCTTCACTGAAATGCTTAACACTAAGACAGAGCAGACAAAGGCCATGTTTGTCAGCTCTTGCAAATACCTCTGCACATTTAATACAATTCTTAAAACCTGTAGGTCCTGTGTTCTTTTTAGATTTATCCGCCATTGTAGAAAACAGGACTCAAAAACCGCTAAAATATAAAGAGATTTAAGATTTAGCGGTCGGTTTAAATGAAAAAATGATCGGTTCAGAAACCAACAATTTGAAACAGAACCACGGTTCCGATTGGTTCAGGAACCAAGAACCGCTAGTAGAACCGGAACACCTCAGTTCAAAACGAGTAAAATTAAATGTTTTAAAAGAAAAAAGACTTGGAAACTTATCCAAAAGTTTCCTTTTGAAATTTACCAAACAATCGTTTCCCCACTCGGTTCAAAGGAACCGCGAAGTACCGATAAAAAAACTAAAGAACTTATATATGAGGTAAAATTACTAAATAAGAATAAGGCAATAAGGAAAAAATAAGACAAAATGCTTAAGATTTTTTGTCCTTATGCACAATTTAGATGATCTTGATAGAGAGAGATCTCCAGGGTGTCTGAACTTTGCAGCGGAGACAGAAAATCTGAGGTAGAATCCAGGCAGTTAGAACAGGGCAGTTTGAAAATGAATGCACGAGCTAAACATTCCATAATTAGCATAGCATTCTATTTGGCTTCGGGGCAGTGCTGACTTAAAGGGGCACTGCAAAGAGTAATAATATTAGTGGATTCCTGGGGTTAGAAGAAAAAATGACTTACCATAGTAATGTTTCTTCTAATGGAGTCTTGCTGTATTCAGACATAATGCAGTTAGCCCCAGCACTTGAACTGCCCCAGAAAGGAAAGAGTTAACTCTGTGCAGAAGCATAGAACGTTGAGCTTGAGCTCGGTTTTCAAACCTCTGTCTGTGGTACTTCCCAGTGTAACCGTCCGACTCTTACGAGCTAACTAACTAGTAACTAAAGTATGGAAATTGTTCAAATATAGCCAAAGAGCAAAATATATCTTCTTGGGCCCCCAAAAGACTCAAGTCGAGAACCCAAGAAGGAAAGGTAGAGACAATATTTAGTAAAACACCAGAAAAAATAATAAAATATACCCCACCCAAGAGGGAGGGTACAAGGTACACCCCTGAGGTGCAACACTGTACCTGCCAGCCCACTTCCCAAAACTAGGTTCTGAGAGGGGAGGTGGGGGGGGAGGTCTGAATATAGCAAGACTCCATTAGAAGAAACAACATTACTATGGTATTTTTTTCTTCAAACAACATGAAGTCTTGCTGTAAAAAGACATAATGCAGACTACCAAGCAGTTCCCTATGGAGGAGGGAATGCAGAACCTACTTTGGGAAGAGGCTCTGCAGTACTGCTGTTCCAAACCCAGCATCACTCCTAGCCTGGATGTCCAGGGACTAATGCTTGGTGAAAGTGTGTACTGTTTTCCAGGTGGCTGCTTTACAGATCTCTAACAAAGGTATATTTCTGGTTGCAGCTAGAGAAGCAGCTGTACCCCTGGTTGAGTGAGCCCTCAGGCCTGAAGGGGGCGTCCTACACAACTTGTCATAACAAAATTGTATACAAGAAACAATCCACCTGGCAATAGTTCTCTTAGTGGCAGGTTTACCCTTTCCCACTTCACCATAAGTGAGAAACAATTGAAGGCAGTCATTTCTATGTGCCTTAGTATGCTCAATGTAGTCGCTAAAGGCCCTCTTAACATCCAGACTATGTAACCTTCTTTCACCTGAAGAAGAATGGTCAGTGAAAAACACAGGGAGAGATATAAACTGGTTCAGATGAAAATCTGAAACCACTTTGGGCAAGAACCTCCTATTGGTTCTGAGGACTACTTTGTCCCTATGGAAGGAGATGAAGTCAGGTTCCACTGACAGAGCCGCCTGTAACTCACTAATCCACCTGGCAGAAGTAATAGCTACCAGGAACACAGTTTTCCAGGTCAAGTACTTCAATGTGGCCGAAGCCAGAGGTTCAAAGGGTGGCTGCATAGCTGAGCTATGTAGACATTAAGATCCCAAGGCGAAGTGGGCTCCCTAAAGGGAGGGTTAATGTGAACCAGACCTTTGAAAAACTTTCTGAAAACAGGATGAGATGCCAGGGAAGAGCCCTTCCCTGCTGAGAGGAATGCAGAGATACCTGCTAGATGAACCTTCAGAGTGGCAGGCCTAAGGCCTAAACCATTGAGATGAACTAGATAGTCTAAGGTTGTGGAAATGTCTGCAGAATCAGGCAGGATGCCTTTCTGAGAGCACCAAATACTGAACCTTTTCCATTTGGAGTTGTAAGTTTTTCTAGTGGAAGATTTCCTGGAGACCTTCAGAAATATCCAGAACTCCCTGAGAAAGATGTAGAGCTGCATATTCTAACTCTTCAAGAGCCAGGCCTTGAGATGGAGAGACTGGAGATTGAGGTACCAGATCAGCCCCTGTGGGGAGGACAGGAGATTGTATGTCCTGGGCAGAGACAGGGGACGTGATACTGACAAGAACAGCAGTAGAGGATACCAAGGCTGTCTGACCCAATCTGGAGCCACCAGTATCACTGTGCAGGGTTGAGTCCTGATCTTGATCAGAACTCTGAGCAGCAGAGGGAAGGGAGGGAAGACATAGAGAAACCTGCCCTTCCAGTCCAAAAAGAGAGCATCCTGGGGAACTGTCCCCAGGACTGGAGGTCTGCAACAAAACAGAGGAAGTAGATGATTGTCCAGTGCTGCAAAAAGATCTATCTCTGGAGTGCCCCACCTGGAGAAGATGACCTTCAGTATGTGAGGGTCCAGGGATCATTTGTGGTGTCCCTGTGAAATTCTGCTCAGAGCATCTGCTAGTATGTTGTCCTTCCCTGGAAGGTGAACTGCTACCAGAGAAGTCTGAAGAGAACAGGCCAGAGACCACAGCTTCATGGCTTCTGTGCACAAGACCGAGGACTGAGTGCCTCCCTGCTTGTTGATGTACCACATTGTGGTAGTGTTGTCCGTTCTGACTTGGACCATCTTGCCCTTGACTGAATCCAGGAAGCTCTGCATGGCTAGAAAAACTGCCCTGAGTTCCAGGAGATTGATATGAAGGAGAGACTCCTGTGGAGACCAGAGCACTTGAGTTGTCAGGGCTCCCAGGTGGGCTCCCCACTCTAGGAGAGAAGCATCCGTAGTTAAAACTACTGATGGGACTTGAGGGAGAAATGGAACCCCTTGTCTGAGGTTGTCCTGGTCCAGTCACCACTGGAGAGCTTGGACCAGAGTCTGAGTCACTGGAATCAGTATGGTAAGTGAATCCTTCTTTTGAGACCAAAAAGACCTCAGATGAAACTGAATGTCCCTCATCTGGAACTTTGCTCCCTGCGCCACTGCCGTGGAAGCTGCCATGTGGCCCAGGAGCTGGAATAACTGTCTTGCTGGGTGGGAGACCTGAGGTTGAAAGGAGGAAGTGAGATCCACTAGGGCCTTAACCCTTGCCAGGGGAAGGAAGGCTTTTGCTTGTACAGTGTCCAGCTCTATGCCTATAAAGGTGAGTGGTTGAACTGGTTCGAGTACAGACTTTGGAAGATTGAGAAGAAAACCCAAGGAGCTGAGTAGGTCCTGGGTAGTTTTAAGAGTTGATTTGACCTGTAAATGAGACTGACCCACTAACAGCCAGTCGTCCAGATATGGAAAGATGGTGATACCCTGTCTTCTGAGGTAAGCCACCACTACTGCAAGGCACTTTGTGAACACCCTTGGAGCTGATGTTAGACCGAATGGCATGGCTCTGAATTAGTAATGGCCTGAAGGCAACTCGAACCTGAGGTATTTTCTGTGGGAGCACCTAATAGGAATATGGAAGTACGCATCCTTGAGATCCAGAGATGCTAGCCAATTCCCTGGCCTTAGAGAGGGAAGGATTATTCCCAGAGTTACCATTTTGAATTTGGGCTTTGAAATGTGTTTGTTCAGATACCTTTGGTCTAGGATGGATCACCACTCCACTGTTTTCTTTGGGCTAAAGAAGTATCTGGAATACAGTCCTTTTTCCTTGTGCTGAGTAGAAACCTTCTCTATAGCTCTGAGAGCTAGAAGAGAGGAAACCTCTGCCTCTAGGGCAAGGGTTTCTGAGACTGATGCAGGTGGAAAAGACCTGGCCCTTCTTTTTGGACATTTTTTGAAGCTGAGGGCCAGTCCCTGGCTTACTAATTCCAGGACCCACTTGCCTGAGGTCACAGACTTCCAGGCCTGGAAGTAGTAAGCCAGCCTGCCTCCTACTGGAAATGGGGAGTCGACCTGGGCTGACACATCAGGGTGTTTGCTTGGCAGGAGTCTTAGACTGAGAGGAGGAGGGAGCAGCCCTGCTCATCCCCCTCCTACCACTCCCTCCCTCTGAAGAACCCCCTCTGTGGGAAGGGAGAGGAGGCCTGGGCTTGGTAAAAAGGCCTTTGAAAGGGCCTGCCCCTGCCCTTAGACTGCTGCTTGTGCAAAGTGGTCTGCCTTTCCTTGGCCTGTGCACTCCTATACATGGTCCTATATTCATCCATTTTCTTCATGTAAATCTCTGTCTGCTCCCCAAAGAGAGAGTTACATACTACAGGAAAATCCATGGCCTTAGTCTGGGTATCCTGTGAAAGGCTAGTACATCTGAGCCAAGCATGTTTTCTGAGAGACACAGACGTTGCCATGACTCTAGATGCCACATAATTGGAGTCCACAGCAGCATGAAATTGCATTTTGGATGCCTCAGTTCCATCAGCAGCCTTCACCTCCAGCTCCTTGGCTAGCTGGCGAGAGGCCTATTTAGCCAGTTCCAGAACCGTGTCCCATCTGGATTTCTGGTACCTAGCTGTGTAGGCCATATAAGTAGCCTGCCAGAGTCCCAAAGAGGATGCCAAATACTGTTTTTTGGCCATGGCATCCACTTTCCTGGAGTCCTTATCCATGGAGTGTGAAGCCAAATGAATGTTAGCCCTGTCACAGGCTACAGTCTGCGCTACCCCAACATGGCTGCAATGACTATAAAGGAACTCCACAGCTGAGCCTGATAACGAATACCCCCGTCCATTCTCTTATCCACAGGAGGTATTGAATTAGGGGTTTTTAAAATGCTGTGTGTCTGTTTCCCCAAAGATTTATGAAGAGGGATAGACAGCTTTTTGGACTCTGGGATGTCCATCATTTCCACAAAATCAGGCTCTTCATCCTCCTCTGTTGCTTCAACCAAGGGGAAGCTGCAAGGTTTGTGCCACCTTTTTGTAGAACAAAAAGTGTGAAGGGAACTCAGACAGTCTGGGAGGAGAGACACCTGAGGGCCTGTCTGGGGAGTTGTCCGGTTCAGTGGGCACATCCAGACCCCCTTCACCAACATCACCATCATCATCATCTTCATCTCCCTCCCACTCCTCATAATAAGCATCTGGGTCATAATCCAGAGGAGACGGATCCGACCGAACCGAGCGCCGAACCTGTGGTATCGGTTCAGACGGAACCGGTCTAAGCGATTGGACATTACTAATTGCTTTGGCTATTTCATCTGCGGTTGGAGAGTGGGATACAGGATCCAAACCGGCAGACTTGCAAACGCTTTATTTTTATTTTATCGAACTGAGCAGAGGAAATCTCCCGGAGCGACTTCACTGTTAAACGGAGTAAAGAATCTGACAGTTACACTGAGAAGTACCACAGACAGAGATTTGAAAACCGAGCTCAAGCTCAACGTTCTATGCTTCTGCATAGAGTTAATTCTTTCTTCTCCGGGGCAGTTCAAGTGCTGGGGCTAACTGCATTATGTCTGAATACAGCAAGACTTCATGTTGTTTGAGCAACATAATACAAATTAATGGATCCTACACATGTCAATCCAGCAATGTGGTTTACCTAATTCAATGCAAGAAGTGCACAAATGGTTGCTATATTGGGAAACTAGCCAATCACTGAAAACCAGGATGAATCAACACTGTTATATAATAGTAAACCAGATTATCGGCACTCCAGTAGGATACCATTTTTCACAAACCAATCACTCTCTCTTGGATTTATCTGTCTTGATACTAAGAGGCAACTTCAGAAACACACAGGACAGAAGGATATGGGAACTGAAATATATTAAACAATTTAAATCTAACATTTCCGGACTGAATCAGGACATCGGTTTCATGACACATTATGGTAAACTGTAATTCTTTTTTATTGTGTACTAAATTATGTCATTATTTAATCACACTTTGGTTCTGTATTTCTCTTATTATATTTTTTCTCTGAGTTCTGCATGATTTGTTTTTTTACCTATACCTCACATCCTCCCTGCCTCTTCCACTAACTCCTTAGTTCAATCCCACCCACTCCCTCCTGTTTTCACACCTCTGTTTATACTACCTTACACATTGTTTATCTAGGCCTTTGATCTTCTGTTTCTCCTAATTTATTGATTTCCTTACATCTTTTAGGCATCTCCGGTCTGTTCTACCCTAAAGCTTGCCTCTGATCTCAGATCCTATCTGCGTGCTTTGCCTTCCCTTTAGCTCCCTTTCATCTCCTTCTGACCTGTTCCTACTTAGCCCTCCCATTTCTTCTCATGTTTTTACTTTGCTTCTTTGAGTTTCATCTCTAGCCCCCTTTGTCACCTTCCTACTTCACTTCCTGGTTTTCAATTGCTCCACAGTGGATATAAATACTGCTTATGTTGCTCAGTTTTGCTATCCACCTGAAGAAGGGACCTGTGAGGCCCCAAAAGCTTGTGTAGAATTCCATCTTTGTACAAGACATTTGTTGGTCCAATAAAAGGTATCAAACCTTCCATCCTTACCAAAATGTTAAAATCTGGCTAGTCCTGTGGAGGCAACCACCTCTGTCAAATCGTAGTCATACAGGTGAAACATTAGGTTTTTTTTTTTCCCTGATGTTACACCCACCAAATGGGGTTCTGTTGTCTGTTTTTTTACACTCTGTAATTTAAAAGAATAAAAAGGTATATGGCATTATAATTCCTTGTGTAAATATGACATTTATTTTTGCCATACAGTCTGAATGCTGTCCTCTTTATACGCGGAGTGGTTCAGTGTGGGGACCAGTGCCAGCATCCTCTGAACACTCTCATTTGTGCAGTTGTTTAAAATGCATCTAAACGAACACAGATTCCAAGCAATTTACTGAACTTTACAAAACAAATTATTAGTCAAATGTAAGAAAAGCTAGCCATTGCACTGCGATCTGGACTCCTGGTGCCTGCTCTCTACAACTGTTCTGTTTAGGTGATAGAACAGTCCTGTAGTAGTCAATGGAGAAAGATGACAGAAGTGGTGGAACTGTCATGTAATTTTGTAAGAGGTGGCGGAACTGAGTTCCTGGGGGCACCTGACCAATGTAACCTATGCCCTGGTGGTTGCAATCCAAGATGACCTGGGAGTGTGTTAAAAACAGCTGAACCCATACGTTGTCATATCTTATTCCCTACTTATCCCCACTAACCTTCATAACGTACTCAACTGTATCATGTAATTAACTTTATTCATATTAGCATTTCAGTATTCAAAACTGTTCCATTAAAAAAAATCTCATTTTCTTGCAATTGTCCCTATAAATAAACAACTTGTGATTAGATGAATAGAGAAAGCACTGTATAAGAGAACAAGGGGCAGAAGGTTGGCCTGACTACCAGGAAGTAGAGCACTTGCTCCCCATGCGAAGGGCCAGTGTTTGCGTATCAAACCAGCGGTCTATGTCAGGCTGGCAGGGAGATAGGATGGAGCTTTCCTTTAGTCACTCACCTTTCCCAGGGAGGGGTGCCTCCAGGTCCCCCAATCTGCCAGCCCCCGGTAGTTTGGTGAGATTAAGATGTATGCAGACTGAAGTTCTCCTCCCCATGACAGCCCACACTTGTGTGAGCGTCCACAACTATTCCACCATTTGAGGCTCATAGCCCTTTACTGTGACTTTACAACCTATTGCCACAGAAATTATTCTGATGTCACAAGCAGCAGACGCAGTATTTTTACTTCAGAAAGGGAAACCAGCAAGAACAGATACTATACGTCTAAAGGGCAAATGACTTACTTTCATGCAAATGTCTACAGTAATAAAATAACTGGAATGTGAAGAAATTCAACATTTGAATGAGTTTTGTGTCACTGAGTTCTTTTGACTCCAGCTGAGAATTTTCTGCTGGAAAATTAGAAAATTGCCTTAACCGTTAATAAAATCCTTAGTTTAACATAGTTTTCTGCTCCCTATTGAGAACATACTCACATGCATCCATGACCCCTGCTTTACTGAACATTCTTTAATGGTGGTTCTTGAGGAAAACTCTAACTTTGGTGCAATTCCCTTGAATAAAGAGTACATAATTCCAATTAGTACTTAAATGAAAAACAATGTTTCTGACACATATAGGACAAACAGAGCCACACCGAACATAGATTGATCTTAAGAAATTCCTTATCTCTACCTATGAGGATAATAATTATTTTAAGATATGGGCCCACGGTGAATTGTTTCCAGTTTTACCCTGACTTGTAGTTACAGTACAGTAGCAGCTTTAGGGCTGAGCCCAAGCCCTTTGTGGTACTAGAACCCCTATTTTTCTGGCCCTAAAGCAAGAGTGCTGCCAGCTGAATCACAAGGTCCACGTACCGTATGGCTGCTGCAAAAGAGATAGCACATGTGTACTCACCCCTACTTGGTCCATTACTAGACTATCAGGTGATTCTTGTTGATAACTTATAATACATGACATTTAATAACATAACTATAGACCTTTAAAGGAAAACTACACCCAAAACCTGAAAAAATATATGTTGTGCAGAGTGTTTTAATTTGTATGTGAAGTTCTAGTGTTTCCTTCCCTCTGACTGGTATTAGGAGTTTTTCACAAATTAGCCTGCTAGCTTTATGCTAGTTTTACGACCCCTGGGGTTCTCCATACCTGATAGTGTAATTGTATTTCTGGTTCCCACAGTGCATCTTGTCTCCACGTGACTGTGATGTAAGAGACCCAACATTCAGCACGCATGCCAAACAAACTAAATATCTTGGAAGCTTTACAAGCTGCACAAAATTACCAGCAGCAAAGTTTTTCAGGACAGTAAAACCTTTAGGATGAGGGTAGTCACCAAGTTGAATTCTACAGATTTTAAAATATAGCCATCTCTGTTGTTGTGAACTGATTGTAACACAATGCTTTCTGTTGGATTTATGGTCTCTTCTACATCACCATTACATGAAACAAGGTGCACTGTAGGACAAAGAAGTGCAATAAAACTATTTGATATGGTGATCTCTAGGGGTCGTAAAACTACCCTAAAGCTAGCAGGCTAATTTAGGAAAAACTCCTAATACCAGTCAGAGGGAAGGAAACACTAGAACTTCACATACAAATTAAAACACTCTGCACAACATATATGTTTTCAAGTTTTGGGTGTAATTTTCCTTTAAAGGGATTTTTTAGTGTTCAGCTAGAAATTCACAGCTGGCATCAGCAGAACCATTATACCATTACATAAACTCCTCTCCATCCCCCCCCCCCCCCAATAAAACAAAAATCTGAATTTCGAGACCTTTCATATGTTTATTGCTGATAACATTTTCATTAAACCAAGATCTTTTCCCTCAGAGTTCATGTGTTTCTGTGGCTATCACTGCTTGAAGCCATAGTATTTTGCTTACGACATCACAACCTGTTGTCACAGAAATTTGTTTGGCCTTGTTTGGCCCTCGGAGCCTTTGGCACCTTCCCTTACCTAATCCTACATGCCACTTTAATAGTTGTTCTGCTGGAATTTTGGAATTTTTTAGGCCCTCTCTATGTCATGGCCAATTTCCAAGCCAGTGACCACCGCCTAGGCTAGAATTAGTTACTGAGGGATGAAATGGTTATGATCTGCTTTCCTTCAGCTGAGTCCAGTATAAATTAACACCTTCATACATGTATAAGAAAGAATGTACATTCCACAATTAATGTCATGTGTTGTTGTTTACCTGTTCCCCACAAGTGCAATGGAATGTTTATACTGTACCGTTCAAATGTAATCTGTATTCCTACTACTACATTTTGTATGTATTCTATGTATGTATATCCATCCTTGACAAACTGCAGGTCCACCTTGTAAATGAGCTTGCTCAACGGTGATTGCCTGGATAAAGATTTGATTGATTGATTGATTGAAATTATTCTGATGCCACAAGCCAAAGAGTATGACTTCAGAGCAGGAAACAAAGCAGCAACAGAAGATGCTGACAGGGCAAAGAGCCTGTATTCACGTAAATATCTTCAGGGGAAAAAAAGAATGGAACTTCGTCAAACCCAGATTTTAACGATAATGATATCACAGTTGAGTTCTGCCAATGACAGCTGTAATTGTTTTGCAAGGAAGAAAAATCCCTTTAACAAGCACTGAGATAAGAAGTAGGAGCATATGGGTTACTGCAACAAGTATGTGGGTGTAATGGCATAATAGGCAGGGACTGATTAAACAGTCTGATACATTACTAATACATGGGTGATTAGATGACTCCGCACATGCACTAATTTAGCAACTGTATAAAAAGTACATTGCTTATTACAAACAATAAAATATATTATCTTACTGGAAAACTCGGTAGCCTTGTCATTAGCACATCTCTGTCCACCCCAGGATATGCAGGGGTCAGCTTTGGCTCAGGAAACAGAAAATCACGAGTGTTTTCTTCATACAGTGCTAACGTTTCTCCTGCTGCAGTAAGGATAAGAACACAGCTGTAATTAGAAAATGTGTGTTCCTTTGTACAATATGTACTGTAGCCTTGATTTGCTAATAACGTAAAAATTACCCAGTGGGAGTTTCTGTATTCAGTCCTCTGCCCCTTACCAGGGCCAATGGATTAGTGGGATGCACTATAAAGGCAGAATATTTAAGCTCTCAGGGAGGTTGATGAGACCACTCCCTTCAACTGCACCCCCACTGGCTGATCTCCCATTGTTGCATTGGAGTGTGGTGTGATTACGTTATACACCTGCTGCTGGGAGGTCAGAAGTTGGGTGCAAGTGGCTCAATCAGCAATGAGAGGGGATGAGGGTGACAACAAGGAGTAACAAACTTTTATTATTATTGTGATATAAAAATCCAATATCTACTGGACAACAGAGAAAAAGTTTATGGGGCATGGATTCAGTTACCCTCCAGTAATTACTTGAAATGGTGTGTGGGGGGGTAATCATCTAGTATGCAATGGTATAGATTCCTACGCAATCTATAGCACTGCATCACAGCTGTGCTGTGGTCGGCACCCCGCTGACATTTTGTTTTAGCGAGGGTAAAACAGCAAAGTTTGCCTTTTCCAGTTTTGGCCATGCCCAGCAGGCCACTAACAATAAGTCTGCTTTCAGTGCTGGAAATCGAAAGAATTCACTGAGGGAACACATCACCCTTGACCTACTATCAAACATATCTGACAGGGGTTTGGGGATATGTTTCTTCATTATGCAGTATGTTCCATTTTTGCACTATATTAAATCAATGTTATGCCTTTAGACGGGTACATCTTACACAGAAGCAGTCCTTCTCATTTTACTCCTGGTACTGAGTCAGACTTTTAATTTAACTCCCGGAACTGAGTTTCCCTGGGTTCCCTCCCATTTCCACTAATGTCTGCTTTAAGCTTCACTAAGCAGCTTTATAAATGTGACAGAGGGATGGTACTGGGGTCTAGTGGTTAGATAACAGGCCTGGGAACCAGCAAGTTCAGGTTCCAATCCCACTAGAGCGCACTGTTAGCAAGAACAAGCTGCAGTAGCTGTCAGTGTAAGAGCAAGGTTCATCATGAGATATCAGGAATTATTACAGTATATTGCAGCAGGTTTAACTGGATTTTGCTCTGCTTCTATTGCTTTTTCCCCATCTATTCTGATGCAAAGCAGTGTAATTATTGTATTATGGTCTTGAACTGGCACAGTTCCTTGATAGCGATCTGACATGCCACAATCGCAGTTTTAACTGACTTAGTTAGCGGCGCCGGCAATGAAGGCAGCAATGACAGCACCCACAGTGCTGCACAGAGCCCATGGTGCTGAGCGTAGTGCCAGGTGCAGCTCTGAGCCATGGTGCTGATCCACGGCACCAACCCAAACACCAGCGGTGCCACCTACGGCACCAATGCCAAACCAGTGGCCACGGCGCTGAACCTGTGGTGCCACCAAGGCATCGGACATGGCGCCAGGAAAAACACCTTGGAAAAGCCAATGGAGAAGATGGGGAGAAGGAAAAAGGTGGTGCCCGTGCCGGCCCTAGCATGGAAAAGGAAGAGGGGGGTAGGTACGAGGGGTCAACACGATGGCAAAGGCACCCAGAGGGCACCGTGCTCATCCTGCTCCAACTGACCCAGCTCTGGTCCAATGGCTCCGAGGCCCAGAGGCCCCAAAAACAGGAACACAGCCAGGAAAAAAGGAAAGTCAACCCCCCTGCTCCACAGGTGTGGCCCAGAGGTGAAACTGCTCACCAGAACTCCAACGAGGACAGAGATGGAGTCCGGAGTCCAGAAAGCGGCCGTTAGGAGGGGGGCCAAGGGGAACCCACAAAAGTTGGTTCAGGCTTATTGCCCATTCCGACGAATAATCCTCATGCAGACATACCAAAGGGCAACCTCGAGCGACACCAATTCTTCTTCCCCAAACGAGGAAGAAGAGCTCAAGGCTAAGCAGAGCCGGATCCTCAGAACCGCTAGATTCGTGCTTCGGTGGACTGTCCTCCCCCCCAAGCATAGGACTGTCCATAGTTAAACCCTCCCCCGTTACTTAAGGGTGGTGGACCGGGAACAGCCCCTCTTCCATAGCAACTATCAAACGAAGTCTTCCTACTATCACCGCTATCGTCTAAGGATGACTCCGTTGATGGCAGGAAAGAATTTATTTTTCTTCATAATCTTCTTTTCTTGTTCATAAAATAAGAAATTACTATTAAATAGTTAAATTAAACAGTTAAATTAAACACTAAAAGCTGCTGTCGTATAGACGAAAACTTTGGCTCCGGCAGACGAGCGACGTTGACATCCAAGCGCACTCGACGGCGGGAGAAAAGGAACTGAGGCGGTTGGAGGGTCAACGCTGAGATAGCCTACACAGGTGCGAGTCAGTCTCGTGATGCCGCGCATGCGCAGTCCTACCTCTGCGCCGACCCTTCAGAAAATATTTGGCTCCAGCTTGGTCTTGGCACCTCCGGTGCTATCCCTACTAGTGTGAATGAGTGATGGAGACTTAGTCCAGGAAGATCAAACATTTGTCAATGCCAAATATTTGCTTGCTGGCATTAGCATTGTAAGTGCGAGACTCAGACAGATGCAGAATAGGGATGGCAATGAACTATATACTACAGAAAGAGTGGTGACAGGGTGGAATGCACTGCCAGAGGAGGCTGTATCCTTAAAGTTGGTGGACAGTTTCAAGAAGGAATGGGACAAGGTCAGGGGGAGGGTCACCGGGAGGGCAGTGGGGGAAGGGGGATCAGCAAGCAAGGGCATGAATTCGGATACGCGAGTTGGAGAGGGAGAGAGGGACAACTGCAGTGTAATGGACTGTTAGCTGCACTGTCAAGCAGACTTGATGGACTGTATGGCATGTTTTTGCTGGCAGCTTTCTTATGTTCGTATGTTCATAATTATTGTACTATATGATCTGTACACCAGGCATTTCACTGCTGCCACATGTATAAATCTTCTAAAAACTATTAAACACTGCTCAACCCCAAACCTCACTCCCACTGTCAAAACCTTCCCTCTTGCTCTTCTGCATTTAGATGCCTGAAATTCAGAAGAGGGGGAGAAAATATGGAAGAAGTTTGTGGTATTGGCCACACATGCAGTAGTACTAAACAGATGACAGCTTTTATTTATTTGAAAACTGATGACCCGGAAAGGCACACTGAGCTGACACTAGTTTCCAGGTGCAGTCCCCGGTGGTGGGGGGGGCAAGGTTGTCCCTGCTAAATTTCAGAATCTAATGGAGAACCTGGAGGGGTGTTTTTTGACAGCTAAGGTGAGATTATATGGGTTGTACTGTGCCTATTGAGGGTTGTAAAAATATTCAGGGTATGCTAACAATTAGTTGTAGTAAGGCACATTAGGGGTGTGCATCTTTCTTCACTGATGCAGGTATTGTAGAGACAGAACATGCCCTCTTTCCTGAGTGATTATTAAAGAGTAGGTGTGCACTGTAATTTTCCCAGCCCCTCACAAAGAAAAAGTTACTTACCATAGTAACCTTATTTCTCCAAGGGGATACTCCAATATTCATAACTCTTCTGCAGTTTTATCTTTAAGGTAAGATCCGCCTGGAGCTAGAATGCTATGCTAATGATGGAATCATTGGCATGAGCCACTTTTCAAATGCTGCCACCTATCAACTGCCTACATTCTAACCCTCAGATTTCGTGGACGCTTGCAAGACAGGGCCCAAAATTTAAAATATATAAAATTCTAACTTCAAAATTCCCCACCCAAACCACAAACTGGAGTAAATATAAAAACTGTTACAAACAACCCCACAAGCTCCTATGTCAGAAACACCAGAAAAGGAGAAAACGTAAGAATAAGTTCTAATAAAAGTAGAATGTGGCAAGCAAACACTAAGGTGCAGCATGGAATACAGAGGCCACTGGTTCTTAAAACGGGGAGACAGGGTGGGAGAGTTAAGAATATTGGAGTATCCCCTTGGAGAAATAAGGTTGCTATGGTAAGTAACTTTTTCTTCTCACCCCAGGAATACTCCAATATTCCTAACTCTTCTGCAGACTAAAAAGCAGTGCCTTAGGAGGAAGGAAGAACCTATTTTGGAAACAGGCTCTGCAGGACAGCTGTACCAAACCTGTTATCAGCCCTAGCCTGCATATCCAAGCTGTAATGTTTAACAAATGTGAGTACTGTTCGACGGGTTGCTGCTTTACAGATATCCACCAAGGGTACATCCATTGCAGCTGCCAGTGTTGCAGCTGTACCCCTTGTGGAGTGGGCTCTAAGCCCTGCTGGAGCTTCCTTGCCCACCTTTGAATAGCACAATTGGATACCCTGAACAATCCAATGAGAAATGGACCTTTTAGATGTTGGATTACCCTTTCCCACATCCCCATAAGTGAGGAAAAGTTGTGTTCTGTCCTGCCTATGGGGCTTAGTGGCTGTCATGTAGTAGTTCAAAGCTCTTTTGACATCCAGGCTACACAGCCTGCGTTCGCCAGAAGAATGGTCAGTGAAGAACACTGGCAAAGTGATAGATTGGTTCAAATGGAAGTCTGAAACCACTTTGGGAAGGAATTTCCTATTTGTCTAAAGAACTACCTTGTCCCTGTGGAAGGCAATGTAGTCCTTTTCAATGCATAAAGCCTAGAGCTCACTAATTCTTCTAGCTGAAGTAATGGCCACTAGAAACACTGTTTTCCATGTGGCATACTTCAAAGGTGCTGAAAACATAGGCTCAAAGGCAAGGGCCATGAGTTGAGCAATGCAAATATGAAGGTCCCAAGCTGGCACCCGGTTCTTTCACTGGTGGATACATATGTGAAAGGCCCTTGAAGAACCTTTTAAAAATGGGGTTTGATGCTAAAGAAACAGACTTGCCTGCGGAAGCATAGGCCAAGACTGAAGCCAAATGAATCTTTAGTGTAGAAGGCTGCAAGCAGAGGAATGTAAGTAGACCAGGTAGTCCAGTACACCTGGCACTCCTGCCTGGGTTGGCACTATACTCCTACGACAGCACCAAATAGAAAACCTCTTCCACTCTGCAGCATAGGTTTTCTTGGTAGAGGATTTCCTGTATCCTCTTAAAAAAATCCATAACTGATTCAGAAAGATGTAAACCAGCATACTCTAGGTCCTCAAGAGCCAAGCTTTGAGCCTGAGTGACCTGAGGTTCAGATACAGGAGCCTCCCCTGGTTGGAGGTCAGAAGATGGTGCCTCCTGGAAAGGTGTACTGGTTTGTCCACTGACATTGACAGTAACAGGAAGTACCATGGCTGCCTGGCCCAGTCTGGGGCTATCAGAATCATTGTTGCTGGCTGACACCTGAGTTTCAACAGCACCCTATATACCAGGGGGAAATGGAAGGAATGCATGCAGGAATTTCCCTGACCAATCCAGAATAAGGACATCCAGAGGAACTGTGCCCACTACTGGAGGTCTGCAACAGAACTGATGAGAGGCAAAGAGATCTATTTCTGGGGTGCCCCATCTCCTGAATAAGGTCTGCACCACTTGCCTGTTCAGGGACCATTCGTGATGGTCCTGGCTGATTCGACTCAGGGCATCTGCCAGAATATTGTTCTTGCCTGGCAGATGAATGGCCTGTAATGAGGAGCCCAGTGAGTAAACTAGAGTCCAAATTCTCATAGCCTCTGTGCAAAGGAGGCTTGACCTTGTTCCCCCATGCTTGTTTATGTAGTACATGGTGGTAGTGTTGTCTGTTCTAACTTGAACTATCTTTCCCTGTATCAGTGGTTTGAAAGCTTGCATTGTTAGAAGCACTGCCCTGAGCTCTAACAAGTTTATGTGTAAAAGAGTCTCTGCACTTGACCAAGTGCCCTGGGTAATGTACTCTGCTAGATGAGCCCCCCAGCCCAGGAGGGATACATCTGTTGTGAGAATCATTGAAGCAAGTTCTTTTAGGAAAGGGACCCCTTCTCTGAGGTTGGCTTCCTCTTTCCACCACTGAAGAGCTTGGATAAATGTTTTTGTTACAGGAACGAGCTTTGACAGGGAATCCTTTCGTTGGCACCAATGAGCTCTTAAGGGAAATTGGATGTCCCTCATCTGAAACCTAGAGCCCAACCCTGTGCCTGTTGCAGCTGCCATGTGGCCCAGGAGTTGAAGAAAAGGCCTTGGGACATTGAGCCTAAAAGAGCCTACCAACTGCAGGATGCCTTTTACCATGTCTCTGGGTAGAAATGCTCTGCCCACTTTGGCATTCAATTCTGCTCCTATGAATTGCAGAACTTGAGAGGGAATTAGAACTGATTTCTCTAGGTTTAAAACAAACCCCAGAGACTCTAGAAGTTGCTGAGTGAGTTGGCGATGCTCTGTTAACTGTTGTGGTGACTTTCCTACCACCAACCAGTCATCTAAATAAGGGAATACTGAGACACCTTGCCTTCGCAAGTGTGCCAATACCACAGCCAGACACTTTGTGAACACCCTTGGTGCTGAAGTGAGACCGAAGGGAAGAGCTGAGAACTGATAGTGACCCGAAAGGAGTCTGAACCTGAGAAACTTTTTGTGAGACTCCCTTATGGGGATGTGGAAATAGGCATCTTTCAGGTCCAATGATGCCAGCCAATCAGCTTTTTGGAGTGCTGGCAGAATTACAGACAAAGTTACCATTTTGAACTTTGGTTTTGCTAAGAACCTGTTGAGGACCCTGAGATCCAAGATCGGGCGCAGCTCTCCATTTTTCTTTGGTGTGAGAAAATGCCTTGAGTAAAGACCTTTTCCCCTTTGATGCAGAGGCACTGGTTCCACTGCTTTTAGTGAAAGAAGGTGTTTCACTTCTTTTTCTAATCTTTTACTTTCCAGGAGGGAAGCTGGTTTGAAAACTCTGATTTTTTGAATGGGAAGGACTTGAAACTTAGAGACAGACCCTGACTCACTATCTCCAGAACCCACTTGTCTGTGGTGATGTTTTCCCAATTCTGGAAAAAATGGGTCAGCCTGCCCTCTACTGGCAAGGGACAGGCAGCCTGATCGATGAAGTCAGAAATCCTGCTTAGATTGGGACTGAGATTGGGCACCACGCCTGGTACCTCTTCTACCCCTACTCCTGAAATACCCTTGCTGTGGGTATTGGGGTACCTGAGGAAGTACCATGACCTGGTATAAAGGCCTGGAATGAAACTGCCTGCCCCTGCCTCCCCTACTGAAAGGTCTAGAGGAGGTGGAGGGTCTTTCTTTTGCAGAATTGCTATGGAAGGTGGCTTTATACTCATCCACCTTCTTCATATAGGCCTCTGTATGGCTGCCAAATAGGGAAGTGCCCTCCACAGAAAAATCCAGAGTCTTATTCTGGGTATCCTGTGTGAGGTTTGTGGCTCTCAACCAAGCAAACCTCCTCTGTGCGATGGTATTTGCCATCCACCTTGCAGCAGTCTCATTACTGTCTGCTGCCATCTGAAACTGGTATTTGGCAGGCCAAACCTATCAGTTTCAGTTAGGTCTGCCGAAAGAGGAGAAGGTGCTATTTCAGCCATGTCCAGGACAGACTGTCAGAGAGCCTTCTGGTACTGGGCTGCATAGGCCTGGTAGTAAGCTTGCCTAATGGCCAGAGAGGCTGACAGGTAACCTTTCTTGGCCATACTTTTAATTTTCCAAGAGTCCTTCTCTGGAGGATGGGAAGCCAGAGGGACTTTTGCCTTGTCACAAGCTGCAGCTTGCACCAACCCCTGGTGGTCAAGGTGTGAAAATAAGAATTTAGCCCCTGTTCTGTCAAGCTGATACTTTTTATCCAACCTTTTGTCTAAAGGAGGGATAGACCCAGAAGCTTGGAGGAGTTTCAAAATATCTCTGTTAAAGAACTTGTTGATGGGTAGTGACAGTTGTTTAGTAGGAGTCAGCCCCATCATTTCCAGATATTCAGCTTCCTCCTCATCCTCTACAGCTTCAGTGGTAGGGATATCCAAGGCATCAGCAATTTCCTGATGAAGGAAAAATGAGAAGAAGTATCTTCTGTGGTCCTTCGAGGGGAGCCAAACTCCTGTTCAGGGGAGACCTCAGGCTCTATAGGCTCACCTTCTTCTTCCTCCTCCTCCTCCTCTTCCTCACCACGCTGCTCAGGAAAAGAGGGTGGGTTGGAAGGTGCAGAAGTCTGGACTGGAGAGTGTGAGACCATGGGCAGCAGACCCTGCAAAGTTTGCATTATTTTTATTGCTTGTGCAATCTGAGAAGGAGAAGGCACAGTGGCAGGCATCACAGAAGTCCCCTTTTCCACAGGGGATTCAGTGTGCTTTGTCTTTTCTTAAGCTTTTTTACTGGAACCAGAGAGCTACCCAGTTCAGAGGGTCTCTTTTTACCCATATCAGGGGTAGAAATAGTAGAAATTGTGGTGTCACCCACAGACCCTGAGGGATTCGGCTGGTCAGAGCCAGAGGGACCCTTGAATCTCTTGTTCAACCTGTCCAGACGTTTTTCCAATGTTTTGTTGAAAAAGACTTACAAACAGCACAATCAGTCTTTAGGGCGATCAAAACCCAGGCAAAAAACACAGACAGAGTGCTTATCTGCTTGCAAAGACCTCACCGCACTCAACAATTTTTAAAACAAGGTTCCCCTGTTCTCTTTTTAGGTTTTTCTGACATAATGGGAAAAAAAACACAACCGTAAAGCACTACAAGTTTTAAATGCACAAAAACCACAAATGAATTGGTTGCGGTCAGTTCAGGAACCGATCGGGGAAACTGAGCGGAACCTGGAACCGATAGAAATGGAACCGAGATTAGCAGCTCAGAACCAGACTTATCGGTTCTAAAAATATGGATTTAAACACACCAAATTTACGTAAACTACTAAATAAACAGGGAAAAAAATGAAACTAACTAAAAGTACCTCGGTTCCTCAACGGTTATTCTGAACTGAGAGGAACCAAGAAAACAACACAAAACTAAGTAAATAAACTATCAGTTAGTAAAATAACACTAATAAGAGACAGCAAATGAAAAATAAATGGAAAATACTTACGTATTTGTTATAATAATGCTTCTTAGACTAGATGATGTAGAGGAACTCTCCAGGCATCTGGTCTTGACAGGCAGAGAGAGAAATCTGAGGGTTAGAATGTAGGCAGTTGAAAGGTGGCAGCATTTGAAAAGTGGCTCATGCTAATGACTCCATCATTTGCATAGCATTCCATCTCTGGGCAGATCTGACCTTAAAGGTATACTGCAGAAAAGTTAGGAATATTGGAGTATTCCTGGGGTGAGAAAGACAGTTCTTAGTTTGAGAAGGTTTATGTGTAGAAGAGACTCCTGGTGCGACCAGGTTCCCTGACCTGTTAGCTCATCTAGATGAGCTCCCCAACCTAGTAGGGAGGCATCTGTGGTGAGAATCACTGAAGTAGCCTGACTGATAAATGGGACACCTTGTCAAAGACTGTACTCCTCCAGCCACCACTGGGGGCCTGAACTAGAGTTTAAGACACTGGAACCAATTTGGAGAGAGGGTCTTTTTTCTGAGACCAATAAGATCTGAGATGAAACTGAATATTTCTCATCTGAAACCTTGCTCCTTGGACCACAGCTGTGGATGCTGCCATGTGACCCAGCAACTGTAGAAAGTGTCTGGCTGGACGAGAAACTAGAGGATGAAAATAGGAAGGCAGAGTGACAAGGGACTGAACCCTTGAGAGAGGGAGAAATGCTCTTGCCAGAATAGTGTCTAGTTCCACCCCTATGAAAGTGAGAAGCTGGGCTGGTTCCAGAAGAAAAAATTACTCACCTTAGTAATTGCTTTTCTTCTCATGGAGTCTTGCTATATTATAACAATAGCAGTCAGCCACTGCAGCTGAACTGCCCCGGAGAGGAAGGAGTTAACTCCAGAAGATCTGAGTTCTACAGCCTGAGGCGCTGTGCCCAAAGCTTTCTATCTGGCAGTTTCAAATGAAACTGTCAGATCTTCTGAAACCAACATCAAAGGACGGAAAAAGTCTGTGTGGAAAAACTACACTAGCCTATGGCTACCTACTAGTAGTAATAACAACAATATAAACAACAAAACACCCAGAACCATAATAACAAAGATTGATGGTATTATGGTTCGTTTCCTCCATGACAAGCACATATGAACCCCCTTCCCCAAGACTCAAGTCCAAGAAGGGCAATAAAAATAACCTAAAAGAAATCTAGATCCCTAACCCAAAGGAAAACAGGGTTAGGGAAAACTAAAATGGCATGACACAGTGCTTGCACCAATTTGCCACCTCTACCCAAGTAGGAGTTCTGAGAGGGGCAGGAGGAGGGTGGTTATAATATAGCAAGACTCCATGAGAGAAAAGCAATTACTAAGGTGAGTAATTTTTCTTCAAACACCATGAAGTCTTGCTATATTATAACAATAGCAGATTACACAGCAGTACCTCCATGGAGGAGGGTCAGAACCTACTTAGAAATAGGCTCTGAAGCACAGCTGGTGCCAAACCGAGAGACATCTCTCCTGGACTGGATATCCAGGGAATAATGCTTGGTAAAGGTGTGAACTGTCTTCCAGGTAGCAGCTTGACAAATCTCCAGAATAGGAATGTCTCTAGCAGCGCTGGGCGCGCTATACCCCTGGTGGGTGGCCTCAATCCTGAGGGGGTACTCTACCCAGTTTCTGATAACAAAATTGGATACAAGAGACAATCCACCTTGCAATTGTTCTCTCTTAGTGGCAGGTTTCCCTTGCCAACCTCGCCATAGGTAAGAAACAGTTGGAGGGATTCGAACCTATGACCTCTGGTGCGCTCTAGATAGTAACTTAATGCCCTTTTGACATCCAAGCTGTGCAGTCTCCTCTCACCTGAGGAAGAATGCTCAGTGAAAAATACTGGGAGGGAGATAGATTGATTCAGGTGGAAATCAGAAACCACCTTAGGCAAAAACTTTCTATTAGTCCTAAGGACTACCTTATCTCTGTGGAAAGAGATAAAATCTTCTTCCACTGACAGGGCCTGTAACTCACTTATGCGTCTGGCAGAGGTGATAGCTACTAGAAAACGGTTTTCCAAGTTAAATACTTGAGTTCTGCTGAAGACAGAGGCTCAAAGGAGGTTGCATTAACTGAGCAATGCAAATATTCAGGTCCCAGGCGGAGCTGGTTCCCAAAGGGAGGGTTAGTGTGAAGTAACCCTTTAAAAAACTTGGAGAACACAGGGTGAGAAGAAAGGGAGGCAGGCTTCCCTGCTGACACAAAAGCAGAGACAGCTGCCAGATGAACCTTCAGGGTAGCTGGTCTAAGGCCTAAGGAATTCAGATGGACCAAATAGTCCAAAAGAATGGGAAGATCAGCAGATTCTGGGGTAATCTGCCTCTCAGAGCACCAGATGGAAAACCTCTTCCACTTAGAATTATAAGTGGCCCTAGTGGAAGGCTTCCTTGAAGCCTTTAAAATATCCATAACACCTTGAGAAAGGTGTAAATCAATCAATTCTAGCTCCTCAAGAGCCAAGCCTTGAGTGGAGGGACTTGAGGTCCGGATACCACACTCTCCCCTGTGCACAGGCCAGTAAGTCGTGAACTCTGGGCAGGCTCAGGGCAGGGTGGACTGCCAGGGACAGGAGCAGAGGGTACCAGGGCTGTCTGGTCCAATCTGGGGCAATCAGAATCACTCTGCAAGGTTGAGATCTGATTTTCACTAGTACCCTGAAAAGGAGAGGAGAGGGGGGGAAAGCATACAGGAACTTCCCTTTCCAATCCAACAGAAAGGCATCCAGAGGACTGAGCCCAGTACTGAGGCCTGCAGCAAAAAGAGGAAGTTGGTGGTTGTCTGGGGCCGTGAAAGATCTATCTGAGGTAGCCCCAACTGCAAAGACGGACCCCAGTACTTGTGGATTCAGAGCCCATTCGTGATGGCCCTGAGAAATTCTGCTGAGGCGTCCGCCAGCACATTGTCCTTCCTGGGAGATGAACCGCTATCAGGGAGGTGTTCAGGGAATAAGCCAGAGACCACAACTTCATTGCTTGGTGCACAAGGCTGAAGACCGAGTGCCCCCTTGTTGTTGATGTACCACATTGTGGTGGTATTGTCTGTCCTGACTTGAACCACTTTGTTCTGGACAGAATCTGAAAAGATCCAAGAGCTAAAAGACAGCTCTGAGTTCCAGAAGATTGATGTGGAGCAGAGATTCCTGAGGAGACCACACTCCCTGAGTGGTAAGGTCACTAGGTGAGCCCCCACCCTAACAGGGAGGCATCCGTGGTGAGGGTGAGGGAGGGAGAAATGGGAATGAAGGGAACCCCTTGTTTCAGATTGCTTTGATCCTGCCACCAGTGTGAGGGCCAGGATCAGGGATTGAGTAACTGGGACCAATTTGGTAAGGGGTCCTTCCTCTGAGACCAATAGGCCCTCAAATGGAACTGAATGTCCCTCATCTGGAATCTTGCTCCCTGCACAACAGCTGTGGAAGCAGCCATGTGTCCGAGGAGTTGCAGGAAATGCCTTGCTGGTCGAGAGACCCGCAGGGTAAAGGAGGATGCCAGGGCGATGAGTCTGTCCACCTTTCCGAGGGAAGAAAGGCCCTGGCTAACCTTGTGTTCAATTCTGCGCCTATGAAAGTTAGGGCCTGAACTGGTTTCAGAACTGACTTTGGTAAGTTTAGCAGAAATCCCAGAGAAGTGAAGCTGCTGGGTGACTTGTAAGTGGGATTTCACTGACCTGGAGACTGACCCACAATGAGCCAGTCGTCCAGGTAGAGGAAACACAGCAACCCTTGCCTCTTAAATGAGCCACTACTACAGCGAGACATTTTGTGAATACCCTTGGCGCAGAGGTAAGGTCAAGGGCATTGCCCTGAACTGGTAGTGGCCTGAGGGCAGTTCGAACCTGAGGTACTTTCGTGGGAAGGCCTGATCAGAACATGAAAATAGGCATCCTTGAGGTCCAGGGAAGCTAGCCAGTCCCCTGGCCTTAGGGAAGAGCAATATCATTGCCAGGGTTAACATTTTGAACTTTGGTTTCAACAGATGCTTGTTCAAGTATCTTAAATCCAGAATGGACGCCATTCTCCTGTCTTTTGGGGTAAGAAAGTATCTTGAATAAAGCCCTTGCCCTGATGGCAAGGGAGGAACCCTTTCCACTGCTTTGCAGACCAGAAGAGAAGAAACCTCTGCTTCCAAAGCAAGGGCTTCTGAAGGACTTGTGGTGGGAAATGCCTGGCTCTCATCTTTGGAAAATATTTGAAGCTGAGAACCAGACCCTGGCCTATTACCTCCAGAACCCATCTGTCCGAAGTTAGGGACAGCCAGCTCTGGCTGAAATAGGCCAACCTGCCCCCCACTGGTACAGGAGAATCGGCCCTGGGCACCCCATCAGGGTGCCTGCTTAGCAGCAGCCTTAGGCTGAGGGGAGGGAGACGGTCTACTAGCGCCACGTCTACCCCTGCCTCTGAAGAAACCCCTCTGCGAGACAGCAGAGGAGGCTTGAAATTGGTAAAAAGGCCTGGAAAAGGGTCTGCCCCTACCTCTGGGAGCATGCCTTTGTGGCATGGCATGCTTCTCCTTAGCCTGGGCACTTTTGTAGGTAGTTCTGTATTCATCCATCTTTTTCATATAATTTCTGTTTGCTCCCCAAACAGAGAATTTCCCACTACAGGAAAATCCATAGCCTTTGACTGAGTATCTTGGGACAGATTAGTGCATCTGAGCCATGCCAACCTACGGAAGCTACAGAAGTGGCCATGACCCTAGAGGAAACATCATTAACATCAATAGCAGTATGAAATTGAACTTTAGAGGCTTCAATGCCATCAGCAGCCACCTGTTCCAACTCACTAGCCAGCTGGCCATGGGCCTGCTTGGCTAACTGCAATACTGTGTCCCACCTAGATTTCTGATATCTAGCCACATAAGCCATATAATTTGCCTGCCTGAGTCCCAAAGAAGCTGCCATATACTGTTTCTTCGCCATGGCATCAATCTTCCTAGAATCCTTATCAGGAGGATGTGAGGCCAGAGGAATATTAGCCTTGTCACAGGCTGCAGCTTGTACCACACCTACATGACTACACTGCTCAATAAGGAAGTCTGTATCCGAGCCTGACAAAGTATACCTTCTGTCCATTTTTTGTCTACAGGAGGGACAGAATGAGGATTTTTAAAATCTTTGTTGTTTGCTTCCTAAATGACTTATGCAAAGGAATAGACAACCTCCTAGACTCTGGAATATCCATCATTTCCACATAATCAGGCTCCTCTTGCTCATCCACAGCCTCCTCTAAAGGAAGCTGGAGGGTTTCTGCAACCTTTTGTAAAAATAAAGAAAGAAGGGACTCAGACAGAATAGGGGAGATTCTAAAGGTCTGTCTGGAGAAATGCCGGTTCGATGGGCACGTCCAGACCCTCCCAGCCACACATATTGATCAAATTCCTCCTCCCTCCTGTGGCTCATAAAAATCCTCAACTTCAAAATCCTGAACCACTGGGACTGAACGAACCAACCTTTTACCAACTGTTGGTGGTTCTACAGATCCCTGAGACAGTGACTGGACAATCTGAATGGCTTTAGCTATCTCTGCAGCAGTTGGAGACACAATTCTGGACTCCAAACCTCCTGATTTCTTTGTCTTTTACTTGGGACTGGTTCCTCTGAACCAGTCTTCCTTTTGCCAGGAAGTCTCGCCCTGGTCAGAGGCACTCCCTCGTCCAGTGGGTACTGAACCGGGCTGGCCATCAGGTCAGCGGACTTCTTGGCCTCTCGTTCCTAGCCGGCCCAATCTCTTCTCCAGGGTGGCTGCAGGAAATTTTTACACACCTGGCAGTCTGACAGGAGGTGGTCAGCCCCAGACAATAGACACAAGTGGTGTGTGGGTCAGCCTTGGCAAAGCGTCCCCACAGACATCACAGTGTTGAAACCCAGTGGGCCGGTTTTCTTTGGGTTTCTCAGACATAATGCCAGCCTAACCAAAACTTGCCCTTTTGATGGCAGTGCCAGGCAAGACATATATCGGTTCCTAACGTGTCGCGGGTATTGAAAAACCGTAATAATTTAGGTTTTTAGAACCGATAAGAACCGGAGACCGCACTCTAAAACCACAGTACAGTTTAAAAGACAGAAAAACAAGCGATCGGTTCAAAACCGAACCGATAATTAATTTCCACACAGACTTGAATTTTTGTACTACGGTTACCAGATAGAGCTTTAGAACCGAAATGCGGTAAAATAATGACTTTTGCGGTTCAAATGAACCGAAAACTACTCTTTTAAACCGAGAATGAACCGAGCTGAAGGAGCTGATCTCCGGAGCGACTGTTCAGTGAAGCGGAGTAAAGAATCTGACAGTTTCATTTGAAACTGCCAGATAGAGCTTTGGGCACAGCGCCCTCGCGCTGTAGAACTCCAGATCTTCTGGAGTTAACTCCTTCCTCTCCGGGGCAGTTCAGCTGCAGTGGCTGACTGCTATTGTTATAATATAGCAAGACTTCATGGTGTTTGAACAGACTTTTCTAGGTTCAGAATAAAGCCCAAGGATTCTAGAAGCTTCTGAGTGACCTCTAAGGCTGACCTGACTTGGTCTGAGGACTGGTTCACTAGGAGCCAGTCATCCACGTATGGGAACAGAAGGATACCCTGTCTCCTGAGGAATGCCACCACTACTGCAAGACACTTGGTAAACACCCTTGGAGCAGATGTTAGGCCGAAGGGCATAGCTTTGAATTGATAATGGCCTGAGGGCAACTCAAACCTATGGCACTTTCTGTGGGAATGTCTGATAGGTATGTGGAAGTAGGCATCCTTGAGATCCAGAGAGGCTAGCCAGTCTCCTGGTCTGAGAGGGAAGAATTATTCCCAGAGTCACCATCTTGAAGTTTGGTTTTGTTAAATGTTTGTTCAGGTACCTTAACATCTAGGATGAGCCGCCACTCCTGTCTTTTTTGGGGTAAGGAAGTATCTGGAAAACAGTCCTTTTCCCCCTGTGACACAGAGGTACCTTCTCTACTGCTTGCAGAAGTAGAAGAGGAGACCTCTGCCTCTAAGACCCTTGTCTCCAAGGGAGAGGGAGGACTGAAGGACCTTGCTCTCATTTTTGGGAACCTTTTGAAACTGAGAGCAAGTCCCTGGCTCACTACTTCCAGGACCCATTTGTCTGAAGTAATAGACTCTTAGGCCTGGGAGTAGTGAGCCAACCTGCCCCCTACTGGAAATGGGGAGGTGACCCTAACCAACAGCTCAGGGTGTCTGTTTGGCAGGGGGCTTAGACTGCATGGATGATGGGGTCCTGGTCATCCCATGTCTGCCTCTTCCCCTAAAGAACCCCTCTTCTGGAAAGAAGAGAAGGAGGCCTGAGCTTGGTAGAAAGGCCTTTGAAAAGGCCTGCCCCTGCCAGCCCTAAATTGCTGCCTCTGAGGAGTGGACTGCTTTTCCTTGGCTGTAGCACTCCTGTAGGTGGTCCTATATTCATTCATCTTCTTCATGTAGTTCTCTGTTTGCTCACCAAACAGAGAATTACCAATTAGAGGAAAATCCATGGCCTTAGTCTGGGTATCCTGTGAAAGACTGGTACATCTAAGCCAAGAAAACCTCCTCATGGAGATAGATGTAGCCATGACTATAGAATGTACATCGTTCGAGTCCACAGCAGCATGAAATTGCACTCTGGTTGCCTCTATACCATTTACAGCCACCTGCTCCAGCTCCTTGGCTAGCTGGGGAGGGGCATTCTTAGCCAGCTCCAGAACCGTATCCCACATAGACTTCTGGTACCTGGCTGTATATGCCATGTAATTTGATTGCCTGAGCCCCAAAGAGGATGCCAAGTACTGTTTCTTAGCCATGGCATCCACCTTCCTGGAAACCTTATCGGGGGGGTGAGATGCCAGGGGGAATATTAGCCTTGTCACAGGCTGCAGCTTGCACTACCCCAACATGGCTGCAATGTGCTGAAAGGAATGCCATGCCAGGACCTGATAAGACATACCTCCTGTCCATTCTTTTATCCACAGGAGGAATGGATGTGGGAAATTGCATGATCTTCTGTGTCTGTTTCCCCAGGGGTTTATGCAAAGGGATAGACACTCTCTTTGACTCTGGAACATCCATCATTTCCACATAATCAGGTTCCTCCTGATCCTGATCAGCCTCTTCCACAGGAAGCTGAAGAGTCTCAGCCACTTCTTGTAAAACAAGAAGTGGGAGGGGGACTCAGAAAGCCTGGGAGGGGAAACACTGGAAGGCCTGTCTAGGGAGATGTCAGGCTCTACTGGCTCATCTAGGCCTACAAACTCTCCTTCTTCATCATCTTCTTCCTCCTCCCCCCAATCGCCCTCATAGTATGCCTCTGGATCAATGTCTGAGGCAACAACTTCCAACCGAACCGATCGCATTTGAACCAATGTCGGTTCGGTCAGAACCGGGCAAAGAGATTGCACTATTGTAATCACTTTCGCTATCTCCTCAGTGATTGGAACAAGGGGTTTCGGATCCAAACCGGCTGATTTTCTTATTCTCTTAGACGGAACTGACTTCACAGAGTCAGCTTTCCTTTTGCCCAAAGAGGTATCGCCCAAGTCAGTGGACACCTCCTCAGGATCGGTCTCAACCGAACCGGGTGGCCATCCGGGTCAGTGGACTTCTCGGCCTCCTTTTCCCTCAGCCTACTCAAATGTTTTTCAAGACTGGCTTTGGAAAAGTTCTTACAAATTTAGCGGTCTTCTTTGAGGTGGTCAAACCCCAGACAATACACACATATGAAGTGGGGCTCAGCCTTAGCAAAGGCCTCCCCACACTCGGAACAGTACTGAAACCCAGTGGGACTGGTTTTCTTTTTGGGTTTCTCAGACATCTCGAATACAACAAAAGTCACCCTTGTCAGCCTTAAGCCAGGCAACTAACACGTATCGATTCCAACCGTGTCATGGGTCAGTTAAAAAATCCCATAGAAATCTGGATTTTTTTAGGAACTGAAAAGTACTGGAAAACCACAATAATAAACAGAAATACACAAATCACAATAGATTTCGGTACTAAACCGGACCGACCGGAAAAGAACCGAAGACAAAACAATTTCTAACAAAATCAACAAAAATGATCACTACCTACTACTACCACTTACTGTTACCAAGACAGAGGTAAGAATACCGATAAAATAAGAACTGCATTTGAAAAAAACGACCGATTCAAACTAGTACCGAACCGAAGCACAGGAGGGATCTACGAAGCAACTTCACAGTTAGGCGGAGTAAGAAATCTGATGGTTACGCTTCAGAGTACCACAGACAGAGGTTTGAAAACCAAGCTCGAGCTCACCATTCTTTGCCTTGGCACAGAGTTAACCCTTTACTCTCTGGAGCAGTTCAAGTGCTGGGGCTAACTGCATATAGTCAGAATACAGCAAGACTTCATGTTGTTTGAACTGCAGATTATCTGACAGGGTTGAAATGGGTGCAGCAGGAAAGTCTCTTTCAAATGAGAAAGAACACCAGGACCAGAGGGCATGCAGTGAAGCTGGAGGGGGTAGTTTAAGAGGGATGTGAGGAAGTACTTCTCTGAAAGAGTTGTAGACACTTGTAACAGACTGCCGGTGGAAGTGGTGGAGGCAAAAACAGTAGGGGACTTCAAGCATGCATGGAATAGGTATAGGGGAATATTAGTAAATAGGCACGGAGGAGAGGGGAGGGTGGCCAGAGAGCAATTAGGAGCTGCAGAGACAGGGACCATCTGGGTAGACTGGGAGGGCCAAACAATCCTTTTCTGCCTACAAATTCGGTGTTTTTGTGTGTTTCTGATGAATCCCAGAACTCTTGTGTCTGGAAACCTAGGCAGGGGGCTCCCCACCCCAGTAAGGAAGCATCAATGGTTAGGGTCACTTGTAGTTACGGTGACAAGGAGATACCCTGAAGGAGGTTTTATCTACTGACACCGTACTGTAGACCTCACCAGAGGTTTGATGACTTGAATGGAGTAGTTCCAAAGGTGTGATACTTGAGACGACCAAGTACTGAGCATCCACTGAGCTGTCCTCATGTGCAGCCTTGCTAGGGGTACTGTGAACACTGAGGAAGCTATGAGTTCCAGTATGCATTGTATGGAATGAGCTGGTGCAGTCTTGCATTCCATGATGAAGTATGGCATCTGCAAGACTGCTCGTATTCTGCTGTCTAGAAGGAAGGCCTGAAGCTGGGTCATGTCAAGAACAACTGTGAACAACAGTTCCTTGGAGAGCTCCCCCTGAGAGTTGGTAGGGTTCAGCAGAGCTCCCATGGGTGCTAGAAATTAACAGGCAGTGACCACTGCCTGCTCTGTCCAGTCTGGAGGGGCTTGTTATTGTTAGGGTTATCAGATTTTGGGACACCAAAAAGAGGACACTGTCCATCAGTGAGTCCCGCCCTCCATGCTCCACCTACTCCGGTTGAAGTCGGACTCATGGACGGAGGTACAGCAGTTAACTAACTGTGTTTACAGGGTCCACTCCAGGATTAGGCCCTATCTTGACAGCAAGCAGTGAGCTGAGCATGATCACCAGAATTAGATATATCATCAGACAGCTCGGACACACATTGGCAGAACAATATTAACAAACCAAAAAAGCAACTGTTTGCTAGTAAGATCAACAAACCAAACATCCCCCTGCCCCCAGCAATGTTACATTTATTACAGCAGCAGCAGCAGCAGCATCTGGTCTGGATCCCTACTTGCCAAATAAATTATTGGGCTGCACTGACATGATGAGAACAACCTTATCCCCCCCCCCACCCACGATGTTACACTTTGCACTGAACAGTCACAGACAGTGAGCATGGTGGGACTCTGTCTCTACGATCATCAACCACTTACCAACCATCTGGGCTGCTGGGCTGGTGCTGACTGGCAGTAAACTGTAAACTTTCCACAATCCAGGCTGGTCTCCGCTGGTGCTTTGTGAACTCTGGTCACACGTCATGCACACACCTGCTTAGTCCATCCATCAGGACCGTCACCACAGGCAGGTTACGACTCAACTCACTCGGTTGCAGCTGCAGTGCCTCTCATTCAGTCAAATGTGGGGCAGGAACAGGTCTGGTCCGGGAGTCAGGATCAAGTTTGGATGATGGGTTTCTGAAGCTCAGTGGACTGCTGTGGTCTGCAGTGTCTGAGGTGAGACAACAAACTTCAACTCGGGATCAATGGGTTACCATCACCAGTGACTGCTCGCCAGGCTGCTGGCCACTGGCAACAATCAGGAATTCCACTACAGGTCCGCATTCCTCGCTTTCTAACTAAACCCTATGTATTTATTTATTCATTTATTTATTTTTTGATAACCGGGTAGGTGCGCTAGACACGAAAGTGACTATTTTTAGGCACAACCCAGGAGGTCAACAACATAGAGAGATAACAGTTACATAGAATACAGTATCAGGAGATGTGCAATATATCACAAACATAAAGTGAGACAAAGTTAGGAAAAATAAAGGTACAAGGCACGAGTGGTGTAAAAATTATACAATTAGAGATAAGTGCCCAAGTGTAGATTATCATAGTAATAACACAAGATATGAGGTACAGAAAGAAGAAATATACCAGCGGAGGCATCATTACGACATACTGAAAGTGAAAGGGTGTTGATTTGGAAGGGGGCAGGGAGAGGGGATAGGTTTAAAGGAGTGAAATATGATGCTACAGTCATGTACCGTTATAGCATGCTGGACGGTTCATGACAGGAATCAGGAAGAGCATTCTTCAGTGTTTTTCTGTGGCTGCTTTTGGGCTTAGCATTGATGCTGAGCTAGTTGTTGTCCATCTGTTGCCAGGCAACCACCAGCAGAACTGCAAGTACATGGCACAGGACCACTTACAGTTTGGAACAGTTACTTGGCAACAGACAACTAGTTCAGTGTGAGTCAGATGCCAAGTCCAAAACCTGGACAAAACAGCAGTTACAGAAAAGTCCGCTCAGATGAAAAATTCACACCTTAAAAAGAGGACATGTCCGGATAAAACCGGATGTCTGATAACCCTAATTATAATCCAGTAATCCAGGTATGGGAAGACTTGTAATTCTAACTTTCTGTGGTGTGCTGAGAGTATTGCAAAGCTCTTTGTAAAGACTTGTGGTGCCAAGGAAAGCCCAAAAGGTAGGATTCTGAACTAGTAATGTTGCCCCTCCATGGAGAATTGAAGGTACCTGTGGTAGTTGGGATGCATCAGAATGTGCTAGTATGCATCTTGCATATCCAGAGATACTAGCCAGTCCTGCTGTTTCAGGTGCAGTAGCAAAGACCCCAGAGATATCATTCTGAATTTTTCTTGATCCATGTACAGTACATGTTCAGTTTTCTGAGATCAAGAATGGGGCACATGCCCCCCTGATTTCTTTGGCACCAGAACGCAGTGGCAGTAGAACCATGTTCTGTTCTGACTCTGGATCTATTTCCACTGCCCTGTTTCTCAGAAGTCCCACAATCTCCTGTGCCAGAAGTTCTGACATGTGGGTCAACAAGGGGAGTTGCCTTCTGGGAGGATTGCCTGGAGGGGTTTCCAAGAACTCCAAAGAGTACCCTTCTTGGAGGATCTTTAAACCCAATTTGTCCATCGAGATGGAGTCCCATTGATGCTAAAACTGGGTGAGGCATCCCCTACTGAGGAGGAGAGGTCTGCATCAGGCAGCTAAAGTGCACCTGGGGCTGGAGCTTCAGATAGTGACACTGGTTGCTTTTGATACCTGTGCCTTCAGCTGCACTTGCTTTTGACCCTGGGGAGGATGCCCTTGCCATGAAAGGACTGCTTGTTATGGAAGGAGCTGCATCCCATACCCCTCTGTGGGTTGTAGGGGACTGACCCAAAAGTCTTAAAAGCAGGTGTTTACTTCTAATAAATAGAAAACTACTTTATGTATTGTATTTTGATGTGTTAGTAATTACTTTCTACTTTTATAATAAAATATGTGTTAGTGTGATGATACTGTCTTGTACAGCCCCGACAGTAACCCTGCAGTTGTGGAAACCAGTTTGCAGCATGACTGCAACCAAATTTGTCTCTAGTTTGCATCACACCAGCTCTCCCTCGATGTCAAGAAGACAGTCTCCATGACTTTCGGCACCAGGCAGAGACCCTCTAGGCTTTCTGGCATGCCCTCGTTCCACACCCTAGATGTGACAATCCTTGAGGACAAATCCTCATTTAGATACATTGGGGTTTGGCTAGATCAACATCTCACCTTCTCTGTACACATCAATGCCATCCTGAAGAAACTGCGCACCAAGCTTGGCACCCTGTTCAGGAACCATAGTTGCATACCAATGACAGCGAGGCATGAACTTGTCCAGAAGATGATACTCCCCATTTTCAACTACTGTGACATAGTCTGTGGTGATGCTCCCAAATCTTCCCTGAACAAATTGGACATTCTTTTTAACTCCTTCTGCCACTTTGCCTTTGATGCCCCCTCTCCTACTCATCATTGCAACCTCTATCATGCCCTAGCCTTTTCTTCTCTGTCCAACCACCAGCTCTCACATAGTGCCAAACTGACCTTCAAATTCTGGCTTGGAGAACTCCCTCCTTACCTCCTATCTTCCATTTCTTCCCCTCCCCTTCCTCCTACTCCCTGAGATTCACTGACACATGCACCCTGTTGGTCCCGCGTCAATCTACCCTTATCAGCCAGACTGGCTTCTCCCACAACTTCCTTAAACTCTGGAATGCCCTACGCCCACAAATACATCACTCTTCCTCCACCTTCTCCCTTGCCACTTCCCTGTACAACTTCGTCTCTCCCTGCTGCACCTGCTTTAATGCTCCCTAACTGCCTCTTATCCCTATTCTGCCCACTGCACCCAGACCTCCCTGCATCCTGAAGGTGAAAGAGGTCTTGGTGGCTTGCCTCTTGCTCCCCTAATTCTCGTTGTCCTGCCTTGCTGTCAACTCTCATCCCCCTTGCAGGGTTCTCAACATTCTGGAGGGGAACAAAAATACTCATCAGTCAACCCTCACCCCCTCTCTCTCCTCTGCTCATCCTCAGTCCACCTTATCTCCATCTGCCTCCCCTTCCAGCATCTCTGTGCTCTACCCCTTACAACTCTATCTCGATGTTGCCCCCTCTCACCTCTGTTTGCCCTCAGCACTTGTTTCTGCCTTGAGTTTAGCACTCAGAACATTATGGCACTACGACTGTACGGTTGCATCATTATCTGTTGGGTCTACTGATATCATGTTTCCCACTGGCTGTTTCAATTTCCTTGAGTTATAATTGTCTGTACTGGCATAATTTTGTATTATACTGTCCTGATGCTTCATTTGTTTTTGTTCCTACCTTCATAAATTGTAACTTTCTGTTGTCAAATCCTTATTGTCAAATCCTTATTGAGAGGCAGTATAGCGCAGTGGTCTAAGGCTCTGAGCTGCAAATCTGGTGACATCCAGCAGACCAGACCTGGGTTTGAATCCCACAGCTTCCACTTGTATACTGTGTGACCCTGAGCAAGTCACTTAACCTGCTTGTGCTCCCAGGTCGCTCCTGTAAAAAAGCTTTCAGCTTAGTGTGCTATACCTGGTTAAACAACCAAATTATTGTACTCCCCCCCGGTCGCACCTTGAGTCAAGCAATCTGTTGTTCAATGCGCCTTCCTGATGAAACATTTCAATAAGTAAAATAAAAAAGTGGGTTTTCACCTTTGCTTTTCATCCTGCTAGTAAAAAGAATTCAACAGAATTTTGATATTGTGATGTCAGAAACTGCCAGCTACTTAGGAGCCTAATGTATTTCAGTGAAAAACTAAAGATAGTTTTCTGTCTTTTTCAAAAGAAATAAATACTTCTTTCAGCAACAAACTTTGCCTGTTATAATGTTTGCACTATTTTGGTCCATCCGCATAGATTTACAACTTTTTAAAACAATAATTTGCTTCTGTTTTCATCATTCCAAGTAAAATCTAGTTATGAAGAAATGTCACATGCTAAATTATAAATAAAGATCACAGGGTATCACAAATCACATATTTTTATTAAATATATAATATGTTGGTGTTAGAAAGTGTTACTTCCCCATACAAATTTAAAAACAAATTTGAGATTCCCAACTGAAATGCACTAACACCCTTGCCAGTAATGAGTTTCTGACTTCATAATACAAGAATTTCATCTGTTTCTTTTTTATTAGCAGTTGGCAAAATACAAATAAAATGATGAAAAAGGCAAGTAAAAAAAAAAGAAAAGCAAACCAAATGATTGCAGGGGGTCTGAAGGCCACAAACCATCATTCTTTAAGATGTATATCCTTACTAAACACTTGCTCTTGAAAAATCATTCTTGTTTCATTACACTCTTTAAGAGACTGTTCCACCTGCTGTCCAAACAAATAAGTGCCATTGAAGGGCACACACATGATCTGTAGCTGGATGTCCAGGGTGAAGCCAGCAGTCCACAGCCAGGAATACTGACTGATGCAGATACCTGTATCTGCAGACTGAGCTGCTGCATCAAAGGCATCCATGGGGCACTAAGCTGGTGGTTGTTGGATTCAATACCTTGTTTAGCAGTCAGCAGCATTTCTTATTCAGCCTTTATACCTGGTAGCATCTCTGCCAGTGAATTTAGCTTGCACCGGGGGTATACTCGCACTTAGAGAGGTGACCTTGGTAGCTAGCTATAATCATGCCAAGGATAGCCCATGTGTCAACTTTAAGCAATCCCTTGTTAGTAGGGTACATGGTGACCTCTTTGGGCAGTATGGCTTTGTCTTTTCCAGCCAAAATAACAATGGTAGACCTAGCCAATACGGAGGGGGGGGGGGTTCTCTCCCCCAGCAGTGACCATAAGGCCGTAAAACAGAATTCATGATAAAAATAAATAAATAAATAACAATGACATCCGCTACTGGCTGAGTGAATTATGTGGACTTAGATTTAAGCACTGAGTATTTTCTGTCTGCCTGTTTGGAGGTAGCTACCAAAGTAGCAGGCCTCCTCCAGGCCACTTCAGAGAAAGTTTCTATGGTTGCTGGATGAGAGGCTCTAAGAAGACTAGGATATTAGGCATGTTTAGAAACTCCAGTTGAAGGCACCTAGCCTGGTCTATGGTTGCTGGATGGAATATTAGAGATATTTAAAAACTCCAGTTGGAGGTACCTTGCCTGGTCTATGGCTGCTGGCTCAAAATTTAAGGCAGTGTGCATATTTCTGAGCAGACCCTGAAAGGAGAGTGCCTTCTGAGGTACAGTGACAGGAACCAGTTCTGGATTCTCTGGACCAAAACTAAAGTCATAGTCCTCCCCACTGCAGATGATGGGCTCTGGATCCAACTTATCTCCTTCTGTCCTGGAAGGGTAGAAGGGGACTGTAATGGATGACAGCAGAAGACACAGCCTCAGCAACACAGGTGACACCAGCCCGTGTATGGTCTTGGGAATGGCACCATCCCAAGGACTGCCTTGGGACCAACCCCAGCACTGAAGGCTCATGGGTACTGAAGGCAGCACTGGCCAAACCTCAGCACAGGGCATAGCAACAACAATGGTGTTGTCAGTCCTACCAGTACTGAAGGAGCTCACAGCAGCACTGTGGCTGTTCTATCTTCAGAGCAGTTGGAGATGACACCACAGGTGAGGCAGGTATATCTGGTGCTGACAACAGCCCCAGACTGGAGGCTGGAGTCAATGACAGCCATATATCTAAGCCCAGAGGAACAGAGGATGGCACCGGCTGAACCAATCCCGAAGGATCAGGAACTGGCACCAATAATGGCACCACCACACTTGTACGGTGCAACCACCATTCCATAAGAGCTTCCTAATGTCCAAACTGCCCACCGAAGTCCCCACTGTTGGACATAGAGGGGCTCCTGGAAGAAGACCTCAATCCCACAGGCCCAGCCATCCCAGGTGTTGTTGGAGATGACAATAGGGTACTTGAGTCCACCAAAGTAGAGTGTCTCACAGAAGAATGGCCAGAGGACAACCTCAGCTCATGCCCTTTTCTTTCCCTTATGCTTTTTGTGGGAAGAAGTTGAAGTTGAATGGTGCAAAGACCCCGAAGCTAAATGCATGCGTGATCTTGACTGTTTATTCACCATTATTTTCAGTTCTGAGATGTCCTGACTAATAGTAGAGAGCATGACTTTTAAGGCTTCTAGTTTAGTGTTTTGGTTAGTAAGATTAGGCCCACCTCCACTGTCAAAAGAGCCTGCCATCTGTTTGCCATTGGTCACGGACATTGGCATTTCGGGCTGTGGGTGTGCTAAAACTTTAAACCGCTATAAAATAAAAACTAAATGTACAATTCAGTGTAACCCCCAAGGAGCACTATCCTAAGGGCTACTACCCCTGCCTGCCCTAACTGCAGCAGGGTGAGGAGCCCAGATCCATTGGTGGGTGCCTCCACCCAGAGGTCGGTGTTAGAACAGTCGAGGTTGACTCGGTCACAGCCCTCTGGGTTGCTGCAACCCCCCCTTTCTTCCCACTAGTGACCCATGCAGTTCAATTTCACTGGTCTTTACCATATACACTTACCCCCGCTCAAACCAGTCAGCTCACACCGGGGAACCCCTGGAAAGTAAGGTACAGTTACACCACATTCACTGGGCAATATTTCACCATTAATACACAGACTAGCCAGTGTACTTTTGCAAAACAAGCAATCTGATTTCTTTGAGGGGAGATAACAAGGACCGGGGGAAATCAGGTTGATTAGCTTACCACTACAGTATATGAAAATCTACCTATGGCTCTGTGCACAGGCCTAACCTATTAATTACTGTCCATGGGTACCCAAGCCCTAATGGCTAGTTCCTCGATGCAGCTGGTTGGGGCCCTGACACAAGCGAGCATTTAATTCCTGAGCAGATCAGATGGAGCCAGAAAGCTCAATTAGTGCAGTCAGCAATACAACAAAACAATTTTTGCATTTGTTTATAAGCTTTAGCCGGGAGCTACCCTGATCCAGTACTCACAACTCCAGCAAAGAACCACTCCTTCACCACTTGCAGGGCTGAACCTGAGCTTCAACAGCCTCTCACACATTTATATGGAAACAACAGAGGGGTACCATACCAGGCAGCTGCTTCCAGGACCCGAACAAACTCACAGCTATGCGGGCGTTTCACTGCAGCTTCAATGTCCTGACAGACCGAGTGCGATTCAGCAGATTCTCCAGTCCTCTTCAGCTGAAGCCTGGTAGGTAGCTGTGCTTGTACACAGCCTCCTCTGACCGCAAGCCTGTGGATTTAATCTGTGGAGCTCTGGCAATACAAACGGCCGCCTCAGGCCTTTCACACACTTCCCGCACAAACACTCAACGGCGCAGGAGCTCAGAGCTCCCTTCTCCTTCACAGTCACAATGCATCTGCCCCTAACAGCATGGGGCAATCCTTACAGATCGGGCACTACTCGATTCCATTGACTGTTTACACATGCCAGTCACTTAGTCTGGCCCTCAGTGGTGCAAAAAGGCACCATGGACCATAATGCCACTTCCAAAAACTACAAGCAGTATCCCCATTGGTTATCTGGCTCCAGCCAGAGTCCTGATTCTGGGTTGGTCACCTCCACTCTGTTTCCAGTGCTCCTTAGCTACTATTGGACCCCTTCCACACAGTCCGGGTCCAATATGGAGGGGCACAACACAAAGTCCCAGCTGCAATAAAGAGAGGTTAGACAAACTGCAATTTAACCAATACTATACATGTTTCTAAAGGGAACAACTACATCTTTCAGATGGGCTCCCTTACCGCTCCTAGCAACTGCAGAAACAGAGCGATCAGACAGCAGTCCAGGGTGGGATTCGAGCAGAGAAACCCCAGTCCTCTATTTGAACCACTAAAGCCTGTGAACAGGCAGCTCTTAAAGAGACAGTACTGGAGGCTTTAAAAGCACTCACAAACCCCACATTTAGCGGGCTGACGCCGACCACCAGCCAGGCATGGAGCATTTAAGCAAGCTCCAGGAAGGCTTTTGGGAACCCCCATTTGAAATAGGGTTACATCAGTATTCACAGTATTCGCTGTTCAGGAGGGATTGAGGAACTGGTAGGGGGGGAGGAGCTGCCCTTCATGTCAAGGAAAGCATTGAGGCGGTAGAAGATGGGTGCATTAGGGGTAGCAGCGGTGAGGCTGAGTCAGTATGATTGCAATTCACGGCAGCCACAGGCAGGAAAGTATGCTTGGGGGTGATAAACAGGCTTCCAGGGCAAGGGGACGAAAGAGACAGAGAAATCATAGAGGAACATGAAAAAGGGGTATCAAAGGGGGAAGTAGTGGTGGTAAGAGACCTGAACCTGCCAGACGTTGACTGGGAGGTCCTGATGGCAAAAGCGCCAGGAGTCAGGCCTTCCACGACTATCTACCAGTGCAGCTAGTTAAGAAACCCACCAGGCAGACCGCAGTCCTTGATGTGGTACTCACCAACTCAGAGATGATGGGAGCGGTGGGAGTAGGGGAGCCACTGGGGAACAGTGACCATAACTCTGTTTGGTTTGAATTGACCCTCTGGGCCAGCAAGCAACAACTGAGAACTGAAGTCCTTGACTTTAGAAGGGCTGACTTTGATAGGATGAGGGAACCGGTCAGGAAAAAGTTAGTAGGGGTGCAGGACATAGGTGGGATGGAGTAGAGATGGGGGCAATTAAGGGGCCATCCTCGAGGCATCTAAAATATGCATAAGAACAGTAACAAAGAAAAGCAGGTTTAAGAGACACTATGGTTCTCAGCAGGGGTTAGGGAAGTGGTTACAGTCACAAAGAAGGCCTTCTACAAAGGATAATCTATAGAAAAACAAGGAGGTAAAGAGGGCCGTTAGGGAAGCCAAAGCAGACACAGAGCTGTGTGTCACAGAGGGGGGTCAGGAATGGAGAAAAACAGTTTTTCAGATATATTAGTAAAAAAAAGGAAAAAAGATGGGGGTATCATAATACTAGTCGAGGGTGGGGTAGGCTGATAGAGGAGGAGGATGGGCAAATGACTGCCATTCTAAATTACTATTTTCACTCAGTTTTCACTAAGGAGGACAGCTGGTCTATGCCAGAGAGTGGCATCAAAGCAACCACTAAGGGAATCCCGGAAAGGAGACAGCTGTTGTTCACTAGAGAAAGGGTTCTGAAAGGGCTGGCTTCCCTAAAGATAAACAAGGCCCTGGGACCAGATGGGTTGCATCCAAGGATACTCAAGGAATTAGCAGTGGAGCTGGCTGAATCACTGGTATGTCTGTTCAACAGCTCACTTAGGTCTGTGGAAGTTCCAAGGAATTGGAAGGTGGCAGACATTGTACCACTTTATAAGGGGGCGGGATACGGAGCAACCAGAGAACTACAGCCCTGTCAGCGTAACCTCTATTGTAGGGAAGCTGATGGAGTCACTGTTCTAAGAGGACCTCATAGACTACCTGGAGAGCAACAGGCTCCATGATTGTAAACAGTACGGTTTCATGGCAGGAAGATTTTGTCAGACTAACCTGTTAGTTTTCTTTGACTGGGTAACAAATGAATTGGACATGGGCCATGCTGTGGATCTGATCTACTTTGACTTCAGCAAGGCTTTAGATTATGTACCTCACAAATGATTACTCAAGAAGATGGAAGACCTGGGTGCAACTAAACCTATAGTGAACTGTGTGGGTAACTGGCCACAAGGAAGGCAGCAGAGGGTGGTGGTCAATGGTATCACGTCAATTCATCGCAAACAAAACAACGCACGCATTACAGCGCAGATGAAATAGCGAAATAAAATTCAGCGTAATCGGTAAATCATCGCAAGTGTCAGCTCAGCGCATCAGACGTCAGTACAACAGTTACTTTTTATCCTTGGTGGAAATTAGCATTAATTCGGCAGTAGATACATTTCTCATCTACAGAAATAGGATATAATAATACACAAGTCAGAATTTGTATTTGTCTTACCTTGTGTCAATTCAGCGCAGTGCAAATTTAATCCTTTATTAATTAGAAATTAAAATCTGATAAAAGCTATACTGTTTTAGACTTGAAGTTGAAAGTTATGTGCCACGCCACGCAGGTAATCAGTGATGGAGCAGGTGCCATAACTTTCTACGACCACGCACAGCCATCTTGCAGTGTCCCTATACTTCTTACGCTGAGCTGGAGGTTTGTGTCCTGCAAGATACTGCTCAATACGTAGTTCGTTCATGTTTTGTTCCGTTCTCAGGGCTCGTGTAAATTGCCAGATAGTCGGGTGACTGGCTCCTAGCAGGCTACTGAAACTGCAATGCCACCCCTCTACTGTATTATTTGTGCGTGGCAACCCTTGGGAAACAGCTGAATGGCAGTTCCAGAATTGGATCGGGAATAGTGGGCGCCTTCGACCATGCCGTCCCACTGGTCTCCCGATCCAAGTGTCCTCGAAATAATCTATGTATGGTGCTAGGACCTCCTCATGCTCCACATAAAATTCTGAATTTTGCAGGCTTTCAAATGCTTCCACATCATCATTTATGGGAACATATGCTAGGGCTGCAGTCATTCTTATATTAAGTGCATAGTTCTTGTCTACAGTGTAGTTCTTTAAAATGTCTGGACATTGCGAAATGCACCTTTCGCCATAATGCCTGACAAAGATGAAAAAAAAAAACCTTGCTTGCGCTTCTGGAAACTGACATGCAAAAGAACGCACAGCTGCTTGCTCAAAGTCTGTCATCACAAAACGCGGAGAGAGTGCTGGACATAGGGCCTTCAAAATGGAAAGAAGTTCAATGTAAGCTGAAGTTGTGCGTGCAGTCATGAGAGCAAAAACAGTCAGAATAGCAGCATTAAATCGAACCCCATGAATTGTATATAGTTGTGAAAATAAAGGTGGAGTAACCTTAAATGTGCCATCTGCATACCAATTATCTGATGTTGCCATATATTCAAGATTTTTTTTTTGTGCTGAAAATTAGCAATCTTTCTTTGTCTTGGCAACCACTGTCATGTAGCAGAAACTGAGCTCCATTATCAGACTCACAGTATTCTGTTGGTATTTTTAATTCAGCTAAACTTAAAGGCAATGCAGGAGCAACATATGCCTTTTGCCTCGTATGCTGTGCTGTTCGTTTCAGGCAGGTAACAGAAGGCAGTTTACTTGCAACAACTCGATGTAACTCACCGGTTGCTCCTGCCACAATTTGCTGTGTTCCCTCTAGTGAGGTAATTGCCTTTTCTTTCATCACTGCAATTACTTTTTTAACTTCAATTTCACCAGCGTCTGGAACATGATTATGGGAATTAATGTAACATACGATATCTTCGCCGATAGTATGGCATCTCTCAGTGCACTTGAGTTTATCGTATCCTGCACATTTCCAATACGTTTTACCAGACTGAACTCTCTCTCTTTACGGTATACATATCCTAGGTTCAGAAGCTGCTGCTGCCCTCGCTGGCTAAGAACGAATGGCAAAGGCATTGTTGCAAAGTTGGAATCAATGATACAAGGGAGGCTAACATAATGAATAGATTTAAATGCACTTATTCGATGATTGACTGACACCTGTTACTAATTAATTGTGCTTCATTACATCTGTATTGTGGAGGAATTAATTAGTGCATTGCTATGCGGTGAATTAGTGACTTGCAGGTTTTTTTCGATGAGATGGCTATTTGGTGAATTAGTGTAATGCTGAATTAGCATGCACTGATATTGACGCGAAGTAATTGTATGCGCTGAAATATTTTGTGATGAGTTGACGTGGAACCGTGGTCAATGGGGTTAAATCAGAAGAGAGGGAAGTCATGAGTGGAGTTCCCCAGGGGTCGGTCCTGGGTCCGGTCCTCTTCAACATGTTCATTAGTGACACTGGAGAAGGAATCCAGGGCAGGTTTTATCTCCTCACAGATGACACAAAACTATGTGGGAGGGTGGATAGTGAAGAGGGAATAAGGGAAATGCAGAGAGCCCTACAAAAGCTAGAGGGGTGGTCAGACATCTGGCAGTTAAAATCCAGTGCTAAACAGTGCAAGGTAATACATCTAGGGAAAAAAGAACCACAAGACAGACTACTGGATGGGAGGAGAGAGACTTAGAACTACAGCTGAGGAGCAGGATCTGGGAGTTATCATTGGCAACTCATTTAAACAATCGAGTCAGTGCAACAAGGCCTATAGCAAGGCTAACAGGATGCTGGGATATATCGGAAGGGGTACTAATAGTAGAAGAAAAGAGGTAATACTTCCCTTATACAGATACCTGGTGAGGTCTCACCTAGAGTACCGCGCCAGGTTCTGGAGTCCTCACCTCAGGAAGGTTAAGGATAGGTTGGAGACAGTGCAGCACAGAGTAACAAAAATGATTCAGGGACAGCAGGGCAGATCCTATGAGGAGCACCTCAAGGCACTAAATATGTACTCACTGGAGACCAGAAGGGAGAGGGGAGATATGATAGAGATCTTAAAGTTTCTTACAGGAATGAACAAAGTGAACTGCAGGGAACTATTTAGCTTGAATACCAATTTGTGGTCACGCGAACACAAATGGAAATTAACAGAAGATAGGTTCAGGAGGGATGTGAGAAAGTATTACTTTACAGAAAGGGGTGGTGGAACCTTGGAAAAGTCTGTTGGCTGAGGTGGTAGGTGCTAAAACAGTCAAGGGATTCAAGCAGGGCTGGGACATAATGAAGGGGATATGAGTCTATGTGATAACGGTGCACGCCTAAAGGCGATCACCGTTATTGCGCAGTCAGAGTGCCCAAAACATTTTCAGCACTCTGACAACCCTGGCGCACAGGGCAATGGCACCAGGACAGTTTTTTAATGCTTTCTGTGGGAGCTGCCCCCACACACACACACCCACAGGGGCTTTGCCTCGCACCCTCTACTTAAGGATTTTCAACTCCAGGGGATGCATGTTGTGTGGGGGGGTAACTGACTTTAAAAAAAAAAAGTTTCTGGCCGGGCGCAATAAAATGGCACCAGCACCCGGACCCAAACCCAATACGTCACCCACCCCAACCACTAGCCAACCCCGATGACACGACACAGCTCGGCCATCCACCACAGCACCACACCACACAGCCCCTCTGCCCCCTCCCAGCCCACACTTGCCATGCTCGCTCCCCCCACCCATGTGTACACATAGCGACATCCTGTGGCCCAGGTCGCCCACCCCCTCATCCGGTTGCCCTACCCTCCCACTGCCATGAGGGACTGTGCCAGAAAGGAGTCACCATTATGGACAGCGCCCTTCCTAATGCACCCACCTCACGGGATACCAGGGAATAGTGGTTATCAGGAACCACAGGACCAGAGAGGAGAACAGAGAGGACGAGGAAAGTCAGTACCCTGCAGGAACAGTAGGTTCCAGGGATTATAGGGAATTTGGGCAGAATGGATGGCTCTCTGGTCTTTTTCTGCTATCATTGTCTATGTTTCTATGATTTAAAATCTGTTTAAACCTGGCAGTGTCAGAATGCTAGAGCTATCAGCTGAATATATTTTTACTCGCTGACACACGAATAAGAGCAGGGTTTCCCGTCGGGTTCTTAAAGAGCAGTGAAGAGTTTTTGAATTACATGGCCATCTTTCTAGCTCATGAGGATTGTCTCTACCTTTTCAGGCTCCCTACCTTCTTCCATGGTCGTCAACCATTAGCATGTGGTAAGGCTGAGACAAAACTATAGAATTTTGTATATTAAACGGAACTGACACAAAAATAATAAACTCTTGTGCATATAATGTAAAAACCAGGAACTGAAAGCGCCATCATATAGACAGTGAAGCTCTAACCTTGATGAGGAGAGCAGCGATGATGCTGCACACTCAATGGCAGGAAAAAAGGGACTGAGGCAGTTGTGGGCTGGTGCCACTGTATACCAGTGAGCGTGTGTGATGATGCATGTGCAGAGACTACTCACATCACCAGCCCCGAGAAAAGTTTTGGAACCCACAGGGTCTTAGTGTCTCAAGCTCAGACCCATTAGTGGGACTCTATAGAGAAGTTTAATTATTAGAAGATCCCATGCAGTACCTCTCTTTCTCAAAGCACATCTTCTTGACCTGGAAGGACACTACTTCTTTATTCAGCTGTGAGCTGTGTGAGAAATTCTATATTGCACTTGATATCTTCAACAACATGTACTTTTACTCAATTCTGTGGGAAGTGAAACTAACTACCCTTGGTAATTGCTTTTCATTTACATATTTATTTAGTGTTTAACCAAGAAGGAGCTTGCAAACTCTGTTTATCTTGTGAGTAACTTCAGAAGGATTTAAATACTGCATTTGGGTAGACCATTGGAGGTAGCTAGATTGTCTACTAGGATTTTCTGACAAACTATTTTTAAATAATTTACAGGTGGCTGAGGAGTTGAAAAAGGAGCTTGCAAACTCTGATTATCTTGGAAGTAACTTCACAAGGGTTTGAATACTGCATTTTGGTTGTCCCTTGGGGGTAGCTGGATTGACTACTAGGATTTTGGAACAGAAGTTATTTTTAAATAATTTACTGGTGCGTAGGATTTTGTGATCGTTAAACTATTTTTAAATAAGTTACTGTAGTTAAGGAGTTGTCATAGCAAAACCTGCAATGTGAATTGAAACACAGACAGCCTCAGATGCAGGAAATTGTTTCCCTCATTGTTTTCAGACCACAAAGTGTTGTACTGAAACAGGAAAGGTTGCATCATAACCATTGTCAAAACAAATTGCCCTGGGTGGAGAAGAGATATCCAGACTAGATCAGATTATTATAAATTACTGGTGGCTGCAATATTTAGAGACACAAAGCACATCTTCTTGACCTGGAAGGACACTACTTCTTTATTCTGCTGTGAGCTGTGTGAGAAATTCTATATTGCACTTGATATCTGCAACAACGTGCAATTTTGCTCAATTCTGTGGGAGGTGAAACTAACTACCCTTGGTAATTGCATTTTATTTACATATTTATATAGTGTTTAACCAAGAAGGGGCTTGTAAACTCTGTTTATCTTGTGAGTAACTTCAGAAGGATTTAAATACTGCATTTGGGTAGACCTTGGAGGTAGCTAGATTGTCTACTAGGATTTTCTGACAGTTAAACTATTTTTAAATAAATTACAGGTGGCTGAGGAGTTGAAAAAAGAGCTTGCAAACTCTGCTTATCTTGGAAGTAACTTCACAAGGGTTTGAATACTGCACTTTGGTTGTCCTTTGGGGGTAGCTGGATTGACTACTAGGATTTTGGGACAAAAACTATTTTAAAATAATTTACTGGTGCGTAGGATTTTGTGATCGTTAAACTATTTTTAAATAAGTTACTGGAGGTTAGTTGAATTACTATAAAGGGCAGTACTCACCAGGGTGGTGGAGCAGTGATGTATTTGTTTCTAACAGTCACCTGTGGTTGTGGACTACCCACTCCCCTTCCCACCCCCCAACCCCCAGGCATAGCATTTCCTTTATAGCCAAAGTTCTGACATCATTTCTCAACAGGACTTGCAAGGTTAGAGGAATGGTCAAATGTATGGCAGTTTAGATTCAATGCTAAGAAGTGCAAGGTAATGCACCTGGGAAACAAAAACCCAGGGGAAGAGTACACAATGGGGGGTGAGATACTAACAACAACAAAAATGGAAAGGGACCTGGGGGTAGTCATATCAGATGACCTAAAGGTGGGCAAGCAATGTGAGATGGCAGCAAGAAGGGCTGGGGGGATACTGGGATGCATAGGGAGAGGCATCACCAGTAGAAAACAGGAAGTTATTATCCCTCTGTACAGACAGCTGGTGAGACCCCATCTCGAGTACTGCATGCAGTTCTGGAGACCCAATCTCCGCAAAGACATAGACAGGATGGAAGCTGTCCAGAGGAGGGCAACTAAAATGGTGCAGGGTCTGCACGGAAGACATATGAAGAGACTTAAGGAGCTTAATATATATAGCCTCGAGGAAAGGAGGGAGAGGGGGGACATGATAGAAACTTTCAAGTACCTCAAGGGAATCAACAAAGTCCAAGAGGGTAGCATCTTTCAAAAAAAGAGGTGTGCAAGAACAAGGGGGCACAATTTGAAGATAGACGGGGGCAGCTCAGAGGTAATTTAAGGAAGCATTTTTTCACAGAGAGGGTTGTGGATGCATGGAATGGCCTTCCGGAGGAGGTTGTGGAGTCAAAAACAGTGGTTGAATTCAAGCATGCATGGGACAGTCATAAGGCAATTCTAGGGGGTTGGGGGTAGGAAGAAGTAGGCTGCTGGTTAACTAGGATCTGCAGCTTATCCATCCGGTATGGGAATTGGCAGACTGGATAGGCCAAGCGGTCCTTATCTGCCATCAAATTCTATCTTTCTATGTTTCTATGTCTTGGGGCAGAACTTTCATATTCTTAATAACCCATCACAGTGCATAAAGGGTAAGTACACACCACCAAAAAAAAAATATATACTGTATATTACATATTATATATTATAAGGGAGAGGGACATGTGGGGAGTGGTGCAATGCACTGGCTGTGGGACAGCAGTTTTCTGGGAGACATTCTGGAAACTGCACTGCTGTCCTATTTGCAGGCAACTGTCAGCTCTAAGGGAGGAGATGGCCCACCTCCAGGCTGAACTGGCAAGGACTAAGGAGGCCTCCGCCACCCAAAGACCACTGCAACAACCACTGCCTCAGAGGTTGGCAAGTATGAAGAGCAGTTGGACCACAGTTGGTTCTGGGGGGTGTGAGTGGTGGAACAGAGGCAAAGCTCCCTAGTTGTACTTCTACAAAAATCATAAGCCAGTCTGGCAGAGCAAGGTTCCTCTATGAAGGCACCCTCAGTGGAGACCAAGAAGAATGCTGGGGACATCCACAAGGGAGTCCCACAAAAGGGTGGCAAGGGACACCACAGGGGAAGGAAACAGCTTCTGATAGGGGACTCAACTGTTAGGGGGGTAGAACTGGGGAAGGGAGAGGAGAGGGAAGTAAGGTGCCTACCTGGTGCCATGGTTTGGAGGGACGAGAAGTGAATCCTCACGATTGCAGAAGCAGCAGCACAGGAGAGGGAACTAGATATCATTGTCCACCTTGGGACAAATGACCTAGCTAGGCATGGAATCAGTGCAGTGCAGGATGAATTTGTGGAGTTGGGGAGGGGCCTCAGACAGGTAGCAAGCAAGGTTACCTTCTCAGAGGTGCTGCCAGTCCATGGCAGGGGTGAGGCAAGGGTACTGCACACCATGCAGTTTAATGAATGGTTGCAAAACTAGTGCAGAGCACAGGGCTTTGTCTTCATTGGGGACTGGGGGTACACCTGGAGAGATGAAGGTCTATACTGGCACGATGGTCTGCATCTGTCCATGAAGGGAACCAAGCTCCTAAGTGACAGGTTTAAATGCTTCCTTTGCAAGCTTTTAAACTAGCCAAGGGGAGAGGTGCTGATAAGAGGCAGGAAATTTCAAGCCTCCCCCCACAAAACATGGCAGGTAGTAAGGTAAACACTGAGGTACAGAGCTCAACAGAGGGCAGGACAGGGGGAATGGAAAAATAGACAAGGGCAATAAGAGCAGGGATGGGGAAAAAAGGATTAATCCAACATTAAATAGAGGGCAATGAGTACCAATGCCCGCAGTCTGGGAAACAAGATTCCTGAGCTAGTAGCCCTGATGGAAGATGAAAAATTGGATATTGTGGCAGTCAGGGAAACATGGTACACGGAGAACCATGACTGGGATGTCAACATACTGGGGTACACGGTCTACAGAAGGGACAGGGAGGGTAGAAGAGGAGGTGGAGTAGCTCTATACATAAGGGAAGGGATCAAAGTTACAGAACTAAAAAGTAAAGGGGGAGGACAAGAGGCACTCTGGGTCACCTTGGAGACAGGGAATGGCATCACAATCTGCACAGGGGTTGTATACAGACCCCCGTCTCAAGGGGAAGAAACGGACAAGAAAATGATGGAGGACATTCTTAAAATGGCTGAGAAAGGGGAGATACTGTTGATGAGGGACCTGAATATGCCAGATGTTAACTGGATGACATGTACTGCAGCCACATCCAAGAGCAGGGTCATTCTCGATGAACTGTAGGGGGCAGACCTTAGACAGCTAGTGTTGGAACCCACTCGGGAGGGAGCAATATTAGACCTGGTACTCTCAAATAGAGAGAGGATCACAAATTTAGAAGTCAGTAGACATCTGGGAACAAGTGACCACTGCACAGTGTGCTTCACAATGAGCACAACCATGGAGACAAGCCATACAAAAGCAAGGATACTGGACTTTAGAAGGGCCGACTTTGGTAAAATGGGTGAATACCTGAGGAATGCACTAGCAAGTGGCCAAAAAGGAGGGGTGGAAGAACAATGGAGAAAAATCAAAACTGCTATCATAGAGGCAACAAGCCTTGTGTGAAACAAATAAAGAAAACAAAGCCGAGTAAAAACCACTATGGTTCTCAAAAGAGGTGGCAGGGTAGGTTAAGGAGAAAAGCTGCATTCAAAAAGTATAAGGAATCACAGAAGGAGCATGACAGGGAACTGTATCAATTAAAGCAGAAAGAAGTGGGGAAGGTAGTCAGAATAGCAAAGGCCTAAACTGAGGAAAAAATAGCCAACTCAGTTAAGAAGGGGGATAAAACCTTCTATATGTACATTAGGGAGAATAGAAAGGTTAAGGGAGGAATAGTGAAGATTAATAAAGGAGAGGGGAGGTAAACAGAGGGAGACAGTGAAAAGGCAGAGATAATGAATGAACACTTTTGCTCAATATTCACAAAAGAAGATGAGGAGGAGTTACCTAACCAGACAATAGAAGCACTCTGGGTAGGGGATTTGACACCAGTCCATTTACAGAAGAAAGAGTCCTGAAAGAATTCCTAAAACTCAAGGTGGACAAAACAATGGGGCCTGAAGGGATTCACCCCAGAATCCAAAAAAGAACTAAGGGAGGACCTAGTGACACCACTGACCACACTTTTTAACAAATCACGGGAGGATGGGGTGGCACCTGAGGACTGGAGGAGGGCAGATGTCATTCCCCTTTACAAAAGTGGGAGCAAGGCAGAAGCAGGAAACTACAGACCTGTAAGTTTGACCTCAGTGGTAAGGAAAATGATGGAATCACTTCTGAAAGAAAGAATTGTTGAGTACCTAGAGGCCAGCGGGGCAGAGGACCCGAAGCAGCATGGATTTACAGCAGGAAGGTCATGTCAGACGAATCTAAATGATTTCTTTGACTGGGTGACCAAAGTAATAGACCAGGGAGGGGCTGTGGATATGGCCTACCTAGACTTTAGCAAGGCATTTGACACAGTCCCGCACAAAAAACTAGTAATCAAGTTAGCCAGCCTGGCAGTGGGTCCCAGGATGGTAGCTTGGGTAGCAAACTGGCTGCACAACAGGACACAGACAGTAATAATGAATTGAGCACATTCCGAAGAAAGGGGGTTACCAGTGGAGTACCTCAGAGCTCAGTACTGGGTCCAGTCCTCTTTAACATTTTTATAGGTGACATTGCAGAGGGTCTGGAGGGGAAAGGTATGCCTCTTTGCAGATGACACAAAGATCTGTAACAGAGTTGATACACAAGGGGGGGTAGAAAGGATGAGAAGGGACTTGGCAAGGTTGGAGGAATGGTCAGACATATGGCAACTTAGATTCAATGCAAGGAAGTGCAAAGTAATGCACCTGGGAAACAAAAACCCAGGAGAAGAGTACACGATAGTAGGGGAGGTACTAACAACAACAAAAATGGAAAGGGACTTGGGGGTAGTCATATCAGATGGCCTAAAGGTGGGTAAGCAGTGTGAGAAGTCAGTAAGGAGAGCCAGGGGGATACTGGGATGCATAGGACGGGCCATCACAAGTAGAAAAAGGGGAAGTGGTTATCCCTCTGTACAGACAGTTGGTGAGACCCCATCTGGAATACTGTGTGCAGTTTTGGAGACCCCATCTACACAAGGACATAGACAGGATGGAAGCAGTCCAGAGGAGGGCAACTAAAATGGTGCAGGGTCTGCATCAGAAACCATATGAAGAGAGACTGAGAGAGCTTAATATGTATACCCTTGATGAAAGGAGGGACGGGCGGACATGATAAGTACCTCAAGGGAATCAACAAAGTCCAGGAGGGTAGCATCTTTCTGAAAAAGAGATGTGTAAGAACAAGGGGACACAATTTAAAGATAATGGGGGGATGGCTCAGGGGTAATGTGAGGAAATATTTTTTTCATGGAGAGAGTGGTGGATGCATGGAACCACCTTCCTGGGGAGGTTGTTGGGTCTAAAATAGTGGGGGAATTCAAACACGCATGGGACAGACATAGGGCAATTGTAGTGGGGGAGGTTGCAGGAAGTAGGCAGTTGGTTAACTAGAATCTGCAGCTTATCCAATAGGAAGGAAAATGGGCAGAAAGGGTGGGCCAAGTGGTCCTTATCTGCCGTCAAAGTCTATGTTTCTATGTTTCTGTGTTTTGCTTCTTTTTGTCAGATGTTGATGGCAAAGGGTGGTCAGAAGTTTTTTTATGTTTTTTTCAAACACCTGCATTAGGGCCTCCCCCAACTGGATGCACAGTGCTCTGAACTGGGAACGGAGGATGACTTGGCAATGTTTTCAGTCACAACTGTTTGCAGCATGTTTCAGACCCTTTTGCATTTGGAAGCCACTGTGGGGATAGTGAACTGTCTGCTTTCCATCATCATTGCAACATCCCACTGAAACATTTTTACTGGAGGAGAATACTGCTGTGAAACTAGTAACAGTGACTTACATTTCACTGCCTTCTTTTTCTTTGTTTTAGGACAGGAAACTTCGCAGAGGTCACACTTTTCAAAATCCTAGTCCAGGCAGAAACAATTAAAGAAAAAATTACTCACCTTAGTAATGTTGTTTCTTCTAATGGAGTCTTGCTATATTACGACATATGCAGTGAGTCCCAACCTTCGAACTGCTCCGGAGGTGAAAGAGTTAACTTTCCATGCCAGGCATGGAACTTTGAGCGCGAACTCGGTTGAAAACTCTGTCTGTTGTTAATCAAACTCAAACTGTCAGATCTTTACGAGCAAAACTCACTAAGGTTCTGTGTGGAAGCCGTAAACCTACACCAGCCAACTGGCTACTAAATATAAGAACACATTTTTCTTGGTCCTAAAACACCAAAAAGGAGGGGTGAAAAAATAAGGTGGGCATCTACTAAGTGCCAACACTGCACTGCCCACCCACATCCCAAAAGTAGAGGTTCTGAGAGGGGCAGGCAGGGGAGGTCATAATATAGCAAGACTCCATTAGAAGAAACAACATTACTAAGGTGAGTAATTTTTTCTTCAAACAACATGAAGTCTTGCTATATTATGACATATGCAGACTACACAGCAGTACCTCCATGGAGGAGGGACAGAACCTACTTCGGAAATAGGCTCTGAAGCACAGCTGTGCCAAACCGAGCATCACTCCTAGCCTAGATGTCCAGGGAGTAATGCTTGGCCCTGGGAAATCCTGCTGAGAGCATCTGCCAGGACATTGTCCTTGCCTGGGAGGTGAACTGCCATAAGGGAGGTGTTCAGGGAGTACACCAGAGACCACAACTTCATTGCTTCGGTGCACAAGGCTGTAGACCGAGTGCCTCCTTGCTGGTTGATGTACCACATTGTAGTGGTGTTGTCTGTTCTGATCTGTACAACTTTGTTCTGAACAGAGTTGGAAAAAGCTTGAAGTGCTAGAAAAACTGCTCTGAGTTCCAACAGATTGATGTGGAGCAGAGATTCCTGAGGGACCACAATCCCTGGGTAGTGAGATCGCCCATGTGAGCTCCCCACCCCAAGAGGGATGCATCTGTAGTAAGGATTAAGGAGTGAGACTGAGGGGTGAAGGGGACCCCCTGTCTCAGATTGCTCTGGTCCTGCCACCACTGAAGGACTTGGATCAGGGTTCGAGTCACTGGGATCAATTTGGTCAGAGGGTCTCTCCTTTGAGACCAAAAGGCTCTCAAATGGAACTGGATGTCCCTCATCTGAAATCTTGCTCCCTGCACAACTGCTGTAGAAGCAGCCATGTGCCCCAGGAGCTGCAGGAAATGCCTTGCTGGTCAAGAGACCTGCAGAATGAAAGAGGAGGCAAGAGAGACCAAGGTCCTTGCTCTTTCCAGCGGAAGGAAGGCTCTGGCCTCTTTTATGTTCAGTTCTGCACCTATGAAGGTGAGAAACTGGACAGGCTCTAGAACTGACTTTGGAAGATTGAGAAGGAAACCTAGAGATGTGAGCAGTTGCTGAGTTACCTGAAGGTGTAGTTTGACTTGGTCTAGAGACTGGCCTACTATAAGCCAGTCGTCCAGGTAAGGAAAGATGGCAATCTTTTGCCTTCTTAAGTGGGCCACTGCTACTGCCAGGCACTTTGTGAATACCCTCGGGGCAGAGGTGAGGCCAAAGGGCATTGCTCTGAACTGGTAATGGCCTGAGGGAAGTTCGAATCTGAGGTACTTTCGATGGGAGCTTCTGATAAGAACATGGAAGTAGGCATCCTTGAGGTCCAGGGATGCTAGCCAGTCCCCTGGCCTTAGAGAGGGTAAAATAATTCCCAGAGTCACCATTCTGAATTTTGGTTTTAAAAGGTGCTTGTTTAGGTATCTGAGATCCAGGATGGGCCGCCATTCTCCTGTCTTTTTGGGGGGAAGGAAGTACCTGGAGTACAACCCTTTGCCCTGGTGTAGGTGTGGAACCCTTTCCACAGCTCTGAGAGCCAGGAGGGTAGAAACTTCTGTTTCTAGGGCAAGTGCCTCTGATGGATTTGCAGGTGGAAAGGACCTGGCTCTCATCTTTGGAAATTTTTTGAAGCTGAGAACCAGTCCCTGGCTTACTACTTCCAGGACCCACTTGTCTGATGTTAAAGACTTCAGTCCTGGACAAAGTAAGCTAGCCTGCCCCCCTACAGGTAGTGAAGAATCGGCCCTGGCCACCCCATCAGGGTGCCTGCTTGGGAGGGGCTTTGGGCTGAGGGGTAGAAGCAGGCTTGCTTGTACCCCGTCTGCCTCTCCCTCTAAAGAACCCCCTCTGGGCATAAGCAGAAGAGGAGGCCTGGACTTGGTAAAAAGGCCTATGAAAAGGCCTGCCCCTGCCCCTGGGATGCTGCCTTTGAGGAGTGGCCTGCCTTTCCTTGGCCTGTGCACTCCTATAGGTGGTCCTATATTCATCCATTTTCTTCATGTAATTCTCTGTCTGCTCCCCAAACAGAGAATTGCCCACAACAGGAAAATCCATGGCCTTAGACTGGGTATCCTGTGACAGGGTAGTACATCTGAGCCAAGCCATTCTGCGAAGTGCCACAGATGTAGCCATGACCCTTGATGACACATCATTAGAGTCTACTGCAGCATGAAATTGCACCTTGAATGCCTCAATACCATCCGCAGCCACCTGTTCCAGCTCCCTGGCAAGATGGTCAGGGACCTGTTTTGCCAGGGCCAGCACAGTATCCCATCTGGATTTCTGGTACCTAGCAGCATAAGCCATATAATTTGCCTGTCTGAGTCCCCAAAGATGCTGCCATGTACTGTTTCTTTGCCATGGCATCAATCCTCCTGGAGTCCTTTTCAGGGGGGGTGCGAAGCTCGAGGAATATTTGCCTTGCCACAGGCTGCAGCCTGCACTACCCCCACATGGCCACATTGCTGTGTGAGGAACTCTGTATCAGAGCCTGATAATGTATACCTCTTGTCCATCCTTTTATCAACAGGAGGTATAGTGTGAGGAGTTTTTAGAATTTTTTACTGTCTGTTTCCGAAAAGATTTATGCAAACGAATAGACAGTCTCCTAGACTCTGGAATATCCATCATTTCTACATAATCAGGCTCCTCTTGGTCATCAACAGCTTCCTCGACTGGGAGCTGGAGAGTTTCAGCAACTTTCTTATAGAACATAAAATGAGAAGGGGACTCAGATAGCCTGGGGGGGGAGAAACCCCTGACGGTCTGTCTGGAGAGATGTCTGGTTCAATGAGCACATCCAGACCTTCAAAACCACATTCACTCTCCTCATACTCCTCTTCCCCCTCCTCCGGTTCATAAAAATCCTCAAAATCATAATCTTGAACCGGTGGAACCGGCCGAACCGAGCGCTTCCCTGATGGTGTCGGTTCGGTCGGAACCGGGGAAAGTGACTGGACAATTTGAATTGCTTTAGCTATTTCCTCAGCGGTTGGAAAAATAACTTTTGGCTCCACACTAGCTGACTTTCTAGTCCTTTTAGTTGAAACCGGCTCCTCAGAGTTGGCTCTTCGTTTGCCCGAGGAAGTATCGCCCTGGTCAGAGGGCACTCCCTCCGGTTCGGTTGGAACCGAACCGGGCTGGCCATCCGGGTCAGCGGACTTTTTGGCCTCCCTTTTCCCTAAGTCTACCAACTCTCTTTTCTATGGTGGCAGCAGGAAAATTCTTACAAATCTAGCAGTCTGCATTGAGGTGGTCAAACCCCAGACAATACACACAAGTGGTGTGTGGGTCAGCCTTAGCAAAGGCTTCCCCACAAACACTACAGTGCTGAAACCCAGTGGGCCTGGTTTTTCTTTTGGGTTTCTCAGACATAGTGGCAGCCTAACCAAACTTGCCCGTTTATGGCAATCCGCCAAGCAAGACTCTCTTATCGGTTCCCAACCGTGTCACGGGTCGTGGGAAAAACCGTAATGAAATCCATTTTTTTTAGAGCCGAACCAATAAGAACCGGGAACCGCACTCTAAATAAGGACTAGTAAAGTTTGAGAATAACCTGATCGGTTCAAACTGAACCGAAAAGCGTTTACAAGTTCCACACAGAATAAAATAAATGTAAGCCTATCTATTACTTACAATACCACAGACAGAGCTTGAACCAACCGGTTGCGGCTTAATTTCGGTCAAAAAAACAATAAAATAATACTTTTTAACCGACAAACGAACCGAGCAGAAGAAGAAATCTCCGGAGCGACTGTTCAGTGAGGCGGAGTAAAGAATCTGACAGTTTGAGTTTGATTAACAACAGACAGAGTTTTCAACCGAGCTCGCGCTCAAAGTTCCATGCCTGGCATGGAAAGTTAACTCTTTCACCTCCGGAGCAGTTCGAAGGTTGGGACTCACTGCATATGTCATAATATAGCAAGACTTCATGTTGTTTGAAACACAGATTATGGCGGGCTGCCTTGCCAAGAACTGTCCACGGGAAAAACACTTTTTAAAACCTGTGGTGCCTGTCTTGTTCTTAGGCCTTTCAGTCATTCTCAATTGAAAGAAAATGGCACCAAAAACATTAGAATTAAAAATATTTTTTTTAATCAGTTTTAAATGTGAGGTTCACCCATGCCACAGCGACAACGAAGTTGCCATCATAAAGTATAGCGCCAGCACTTCACTGACACCAGGCACAGCACTGCAACAATCTGCCGTCTGGCAGTTGAAGCGACAGCAATTGTGGGGGGCTATGCCCCCTGCACCCCCCATGTATTTTAATAACAAATTCCGGGTCACACCCTGGTAACAAGAAGGGTGACCTGGTGATCGGCAACATTGCCTGACGCCCAAAACACCAAAGTTATACAAGAAGTGTGCAACATTATTCTGCCAACAACATTCCAGCAGCAATATTCTGTCAGCATATTAACAGCATACGAAAATGTGATAACCCAAACCAGGAACTGTTGTAAATCAAGGTTTTTTTCTAATTTGTTCCATGAACTGTAATGGAACCCAGAAACAAACGCTATTTCACATAAAAGCCCTGGAGCTGGGCAACCAAACTCTCGGCTACTGAGGCCTTCCATTCCTGAGGCCTACCTTGGAAGAAGCGTGCCCTGTGCTCATCGGTGGACGAAGTATATACATCAGCTGGCATCAAGGACAGTTTCCTTGAGCTGACCTCCCACTGAGCCCAGCAGAGAATGGAGGTGCCTTCTGGCCTGTCTCCTCTCCCGGTGGCGCCATGAGATAGGCCCCCCCCCCAAAGGGTTACATCGGGTAAATCGGGCTCAGCACTGGTGAGAGGCGGTGAGATGGTGATGGAGTCTAGTGGCTAGGGGGCCTTGACAAGCCCGAAGGAGTAGCTGGCCTGGGGTGAAAAAAAAAAAGGACAATTTCCCACATCGTCATGGGCCCCCAGGCAGCAAACATATGTATCATGGGTGTCTGTGGCACATATATTCTGCCTGTCCTGAATGGACCATTTGAAACCAGGTTTAATCTGTTCAATACAGCAGTCACCCACGGTGCGGTAACTGGAAGACAAGGCACACACTATCTGTCGAAACACCAAACAATATTTTTGAAAAGATCTGAAAATATTCTGAACGTTTTGAGAATCCTCCAATCACAGCAGGAGCTGTGAAGGGTGAGACCTGTCTTTTACAGCAGAAAGAAAGATCTGACTTCAAGCAGAGCAGAGCTGGAGGACAACACCACAGATGGTGAAATTAGTCAAGCTTGAAGATGGTTCAGATGACTAAGCATGCTCAGTAGAAAATGCCTAAATGTGGATAGTGAATTGAATCTAGGTAGTTAGAAATAGAGGTTATTCATCTGTAACCATGGTTCTACAACTTGTATTCAGTTTCCATCCAAAGGTAGGCAGTTCCAGTGGGCGTAGCTCAGTCACTGGACATCTTCAAGCTTGACTTGTCCCACCAAATGTGGTGCTGTCCCCTGGCTCCACCCCACCAGATGTCAGATCTGCACACTGGAAGCAGGAATGTAAGCAAGTGTTTTCGGGGAAGGTCTGGTGGATTGTGTGGCTGTGAACTGAAAACTGCTAATGGAACTATGGTTACAGGGGAGTAATCTCTATTTCCAACTACCTAGATTTAGTTCACTGTAAACACCTAGGAAGACTCCTAACAGTCCTCGGGGAGAAGGGGCAAGGCCAACACACCAAATTAGGCAAAAAGGGACCAGAGAACTGAGGTCCTAAGTGCAGCATCACATCTGAGCACACTGATGCTGTAGTGGGAGAAGAACTATGCGCACAGGACTAGGTAACAGCCCTGCAGATCATCTTGATCAGAATGTACCAAGCAGCCGAAGCAGAGGCCGCAGTATATGTCTGGTGGAATTAACCTTCAGCCTTGTGGGTGGCTCCAGCCTAGCTAACTGGTAACACAGCAATGCAGGAGGTAATCCATTGACCAAATGTCTGTTTGAACAACTAGTGAGCCTCATCGCAAATCAGTGCTGTGTGCTCTCTGTAGTACAGCAGCACCTGGCAGAAATAAAACGCATGTGTGTCCTCTGAAGCCTGGAGCTTGGAAAAGAAGATGGGGAGACACAGAATCTTGTTAAGGTGAAACTCCAATACCACTTCAGCACAAACTTTGCATGGGGCAAAGGACGGCCTTTTTCTTGCAGAAAATCAGATATGGAGACTATGCAGAGAGCATCTGGAGCTCACTCACCCATCTGGCTGAGATGACAGCAACAGAAAACACAGTTTTTCATGACAGGTGTGACGTCCCACACTTTACTTCATGGGCTTGAATGGTTTACCCTTCAGCTTTGACAGCACCAGCAGTAAGTCACATTTTGGTGGAGGCTCAAGTCTGTTAACTTTTGCTGGGTCTCCAGGGTAAACAGCAAAGCGCACAGCCAAGTCCACCTGTGCATGGAGACTGCCACTGCCACAAAATGGGTTGAACTATCAGTTGAATTCAAAGCCATCTTCAGCTGGTCCTTAGAGACAAACCTAAGTTGTGAAGGGCTTATGCCTTGGGCTTGTTATCTGCAGGAAGCAGAGGAACCACATTGGAGTGCCTGTCAAAAAGCTCATGGCCAAATCTGGTCATCAAAGCTGCATAGCTGGCCTGCTGGATCCTCAGTGAGGGAGCCTCACATACCTTTCATCCAAGAAAATCCAGCTTTTGGACTTCTTGTCCAGCAACTTATCTGGCTCACCCAGCACCTTGGCCTTGTGGAAGACCATTAGGTATGTCACAAGGAAGGGTGTTCCGTGAACCCAAACAACCCACCCATAGACACCATGTCCATATGGTCTGTGCAGTGTGGAGATGCATGGCCTGAAGTTGGGTGCTGACAAATACTGAGCGCAAGGACCAGCATGGCCTGGGTGACTGGAAACACTATCACCAGTGAGAAATCCTGCTCCGAGATATCCATGAGGGGGGATGACTCACACTTCTGGAGTTCCTTAAAGAGAATGTCCAAGGAAGCAGACATATGCTGCAGGACCGCTGAAAAAGAGTCTGATTCCCCCTGAATGAAGCTGCTGGTTGTGAAGTTAATGCCCATTTGACACTGTGAGGATGCCAAAAAGGAAGCCTCCAAATCTGAGTCTGGAAAGAAAGGATCCTCATATTGATTAGGCATGTGGACAACATACTTTGACAGGGTCCACCACTGATAGAAGCTTAGAAAGTCCAGACTCTGCTGGCCTGGTGGCACTGAGGGCTGAGGCCCTAGATGCCTTACCTCGTGTCACACTGGTGAACTGGGTTCAAGAATAAGCCAGCACGGGGGAAGGAAGGGAGCAGGATTCTTCAGTCAAAAGACAGCTCTCCTCTCCTGGAGCGGACTCTGTCACCCACCGTAGTTTCACGGTCCGTGGGCAGTGCAGGTGAGCAGGTGGCAAGTAGTGGGAGGGCATCCCAGCACATGCTTCCACACGCGCATGTGCAGTCGCACAGGATCGAGAGAAAATGGGGGTAAAATTGGGGCTAAAATAAAAAAAAAAAAAAGAAGAAGCCCGGACTCAGTTCTTAGTCAAAGCGCTTTCCTGCAGCTATGAAGGGGATGACTCCAACATGATCAGTTGCTATGCTACTGCTGGCAATGCTGGGGAGTAATCACTTGATGCTGCATGCCCAGCAGCATCGAGAAGCACCTATGATGGGACTGAGACAGGTGAAAGCATTGTCTGACCTAGAACTGGCCTGAGAGTAGCTTGGGCCATTTATGGCATGCTGACACCTATTTGCAACAAAGTCGATGTCGATGGCACTCGTACAATGACAAAGAGCTTGATGAGATGACAGTGGTGTCAATGAGATCAATATCCTAACCTGGAGCAGGATCTTGACTTTGACCTCAAGCAAAGACCCAAAGTTTAACTGGGGCCCACAGGCTGGTAGACTGTGTACACCATCAGCTGTGGTACTGATATCGCCATGGGCTGAACCAAAGCTGGGCATCAGCTGCACTGGAGGGGGTCAATTTCCACCCCTCCTGTGAAAGAAGTAGTAGTAGTGGTAGTAGTAGAGTTTATTTTAGGTGCCCTCCCCAAAGGTTCAGGGTACCCTTACAGCAAATAATAAAATATACAAGTACAGCAGAGGAAAACAGACAATCATACAATATATAAAAGATTTTCATTAACCCAATAAAAAGTCTAAAAACAGGCTGCTTCCTAAGTTGTCAGATGTTCCCATGCTAAATTCCTCATGTCACAAAGGCCTGCTCAAACAGAAAGGCTTTCAGATGTTTTTTAAAAAAACTCTACAGATGGTGTCCTGGCAATGAATTCCAGAGGACCAGGAATGCCACTTCAAATGCCTGGTCCCTGGAAGATTTTAGCCTAGCCCTGGGCACCTCCAGGAGGGCCTCAGCTGCCAATCTGAGAAAGCAAGATGGGGTGTAGGGATACAGAAGCTCCTTCAGGTAGCCTGGACCCAACCTGTGTAGGGCCATGTAGGTCAAAAGGTGATACACCAACGTTCCGGCAGCCAATGCAGTTCACACAGCACCGGTGTAATGTGACTGAACCTAGAGTGTCCATTCAACAGCCGGGCTGTCTCCAGCTTCCCATAACCCTGTATCGCCGGCTTGGTCAGTCCCCTGTGGATTGTCCCCCGTGGCAGGGCCAGGAGAGAGGGGGCCGGCACACCCTCCCCCCCCCCAGAGACCCAACCCAGATGCCCCAAGCCAAATCTCACAGTCACAGGAGCCATCATAAACCCTATCCAGCTCCAATTTTCTCATTTTTCTCCCATCCCTCCCTACCAATGTAACGATGTCGGCGTATGCCTCCCTACTTGTACTGCCCTCTGGCCTTCGCCACAGGGCAGTCAACGAGTGAGAGAACAAGTCTCCCTTCTCCCGAGAGAGGAGAGGAGAGCAGTCATCTGGACGCTTAATCGTCTCTCCACCCTGCCAACCCCCAGTGGCCCGAGCTTGTTCCTAAACCCAGATCGCCAGCATGGCGCATGGTGTGGCGTCCAGCGCCTCAACCCTCAACACCACCGGGCTGGCGTCTACCTGCTTTTTCCTTGGAGTTCTTTTTCTCTGAGCATGCCTCAGCCACGGATGTATGCTACTTTGTGGGCTTCCCTCCAGACCCTCCTATAGACTGGTCTTTAGAGAAAGCTGTTTCAGCTGACATTTTAAGAGATTCTCTCAGCCTTTGTAGTAGGGGAACCCTCTTTCAAGCTAGACAGACAGAATGGAGCTGATAGCAATTGCCTTTTTGCTTGTCTCTTTTCCTGTGTCTTGGGACATAACAATTTGCACAGATCACAGTTTAGCAAACTGTGATCAATGCCCAAACACTTGTAACACTCTATATGACTATTTACATTAGGCAAACAGTGGTCAGACAGTTTGCACTTTTTGAAACACGCAGACCTAATTCGTTTTTCAGACTTTTAATTCTGACATACTCGAGACTAGGAAGGTTGAGAGCCCAGTGACTTGTCCTTACCGCTGATGTGTAGGCTGACACTGCTGCTAGGTGTACCCTTAGTGTGGACTGCCTCAGGTCTAAGGACTGCAGGTGTATCAGGCAGTCTGATAGTCAGGAATGTGGGTAATCCTGCCTGCACTGGGATTATCTTTCTAGGGGTGCACCAGTACGACAATCTCTTCCACCGACTGCTCTCTTCAGTGGAGAAACAAATCTGCATATTGTAAACATCCAGTGAGGGATTCCTTGGGTAGAAAATGGCATCACTGTAGAATCCTTGACCTCAGTCAGTGATAGTGGTTTCCTTTATGTCAACCATAGTTGTTGTGAGCTGACCAGTTTTAACATTTCCCCACAGTCACTGTGAGCAGAAAAAAACAGCCCAAAGTGCTCTAAAAAAGTGTGTATGTCTTTTTTATTCAACCCAGGACTGTTGAAACAGAACCACTAAGATGTTAATCTAAACAGCAAACGCCACTGCAGTCATTGTGAGTAGAATATCTTTTGTAGTTCAGACCATAGTTCAAAGAACCATTCAGGAACCATGTAAAAATACCACACAAAAAAAACTATTTTGTGCTAAAACACAGATTGTAAGAGAGAGCAAACATAAGTAAATTAAATAAACATTAAACTTTATAAATAAATAATCTTTAGAACTTGGCAATCTAATTAGCTGATAGCACTGTCCAGGGGGGAGTATTATGGAAGACTGAAAACCACAAGCTCAAGTGTTGGGAGCCCGAAACCGATTGCTCGACACTCAGTATCCCAACACTCGGGATTTGCCCATGGCAGAGTTTGTAATCCTCAAAAGGGGGTGTGGGGGTCAAAGCATGAAAAAAACCCTCTGCCACGGGCAAGTCCTGAGTGTTGAAATACCAAGTGTCGGCAAATTGGTTTCGGGCTCCTGACACTCGGGCTTGTGCATTTCAGTCTGTCGCAGTATATCCGTCCAGGGTGACCACTCTCTTCTGCAGAATATAAGGATCTAACATTCGAATGATAAGAGGCTCGAGTCCAGCACAGTGAGACAGAGTTTCGTTGAAAAGGATACTATGTTACAGGTGATAATGTCCCTCACAGAGACAATGCACAAGTTTGACTGGTCTGTTCTAAATTTTGTAATTAGAAATCAGTGGATCCAAAATTGTGATGGTGATGAGACCAACAAAATAAAACACGTACTTGGTAAGGAAACAACATACTATAAAACAAAAACAAACTAGAAACTTAGAGGCCTACACAGGTGAAACCCGAAGCTCCATTGGTACCCTGGTGAGGATACTCTCAATGAGAGGAAAATAGAACTGAAGCAGATCCACTGAACCCAGCCAATCCCGTTTGTAAGGATGGTACTGCTGTGGCTAGTGTGACTATCTTGAATCTTCCTTTTTTGAAAAGCTTTTTCAGATACCTTAGGTCTAAAATGGGCTGCTGCTCCCTATTTTTCTTGTCAGTTAGAAAGTACCTTGAAAGCAGACCCTTACTCCATTGTGAGGCAGGGACTTTTTCTACTGCTTTGGCTTCTAGCAATTTGTTTACTTCCAATTACAAAAGAACAGGTAGAAAAATATGACAGACTAGATAAGTCTACTGCTCCTTTTCTGCTGACAGATTCTATGTTTCTATGCATCTGTGGGTGAATGACTGGAAAATGTTTGTGTTTCTGCAGTTTGGGGACTTTTTTGAACTGCAGGGACAAGCCCTGGCCCACAACCTCCAGGACCCACGTCTGTGGTAATGTTAACCCATTCATGGAAATAGTGGGCCAGCCTTCCACCCACTAACAATGGTTGGACGACCCAAGCAAAATTGTTAGGGGTTTTGTTTTGGCTGAGGCTTGAGGGCTGGTGCTGCCACAGCATGTTTGAAGCCCCTCCTGCCTCTGCCCCTGTAGTAACCTCTTTGGGATTGGTACTGTTAGGGGACATAGGGTCTGGGGTAGTAGCCCCTACCCCTGTCTTCCCTACCATAAGGCCCGAAGGAAGTGAAGGCCATTTCTTTATCAGTCTTGTTTTTATAAGCGGTTTTGTACTCATCCGCTTTTTTCATGTATGCTTCTATTTTGTCGCCAAAAAGTGAATTTGATTTGAACTGGAAAGCCAGGACCTTGGTCTGAGTGTCCTGGGAAACGATGGTTGCCCTTACCCAGGAGAATCAAATAAATGACACTGCATGGGCTAAGACCCTTAAAGCAGAGTCATTAGTGTCCACAACCATGTGGAACTAGTACTTAGTGGCATCCAGGGCAGACTTTGCTGTTGCAGTCAGATCCTGTGCCACCTCACCTTCAGCCTTATCAGTGTCAGCACTGTATTCTGCAGTGCTATCTGGTACTGGGATGTATGTGCCAAGTAAGCTGCCTGTCTAATAAGCAGGGAAGCTGTTATAGTGTATGACAGAACACTGTTGAGCATGGAAATCCATGCTCCCAACAGCGTTGTTGTGCTTGCCTCAGTGCGTCACTATCTTGTTGTGCTGCACTGAGTACGTCACCAGTGCAGCACAACAAGATCGAACGCATTCGTGCAAGCGCAATTGAGCAGCCCACGGCGATGCGGAAGTCGGCATGCTGCTACACATCCCTAAGTAAGTCTTATTTGACTTGTTTGGGGGATCACGGAGTGCTGATTATGTTTGCCCATACAGTATAAAATATTGTGTATGAGCAAGCATACACAAACGAGGCAGTTGTAGGATCTCGAGGTTTCCGTGGTAATGGACCTCTCGAGCTACGCTCTCGAGGTCTCTGGATACCATGGAAATCTCTCGATCACAACTGCCTTGTTGTGTATGCTTACTCATACACAATCCTCTATGTATAAACCTTTTTGGCCATTGTATCCAATTTTCTGGAGTCCTCATCTGGAGACTGCAGCAAAGAGGACCTTAGCCTTCTCAGAGGCAGTGGACTGAATTTATTCCTTGATGATCAGGGTGGGCATACAAGTATTCTACCCCCATCTGCCCATCTGATAATTTTTTCAATCCTTTTATCTATGGCTACAGCTGAAGTAGATGCTGACATGATTTTCAAAGTGGCTTTTTGTAATGATTTGTGTATGGGGAACAGCAGCCTCCTTGCAGGAGCTAACTCCATCATAACCTTAAATTCTGCTTCCTCTTCATTCTCCTTTGTTTTCTGAGGGGGGATATTGAGGGTGTTCACTATTTGCCTAACAAAAGAGGAATATGATGAGTAATCCTCTGTAGACCTTGGAGGGGAGTCAAATTCCTGCTTAGGTGAACAACCTGGTTCAATAGATTCACCTTCCTCCTCCTCTTCATTGTACATTTACTCCTCCTCCGCAGGTGGCTATGCTGTAAGCTAAGCCTGGGGAGGGGAGGCAGGCATGCTCATAAGTTTCCTGTAACTTGGAAGGTCTGGAAAAATGGCCAAATGCTTTCCATGTCATCTGTTGAGAGCATTTGTCTTGGGTCCAATGCCTGCTCCTTTTCTTTTTCAGGAGGCGTGGCAAGGACATTCTTTTCTTTCTGTTTTTCCTTTGTAGACACTGTTTCCAGTGCCTGCTTTGAGCCTCTTTTATTTGCCATCCCTGGATTTAATGTACCCTTTCAGACACCCTGCTATCTCTAGCATCTTTAAAATGCGTATCTGATGGCTGAGCAGCTTTGTCTTTTTTCTGTGTCCCCTTTGACAGAGGAGGGGAACCCTCTGACACATGCTTTCCACCATCATTAGGAACTCCCTCAGGGTCTTTACTGCGTTTTGCTGAAATAGAGGCAGACTGAGAAGCCATAAATTCTTATCTTTTTTTTATCCCCTGTTCTTGGATTTTAGGACAAAACTTCTTACAGAGGTCACACCGGGATTTATTTAACTCTAAAAATTGATTAGTGTTTTGTTAATAAAAGTGCTAAATCTCTGTGAAAATGCATAGCACTTTTCTCACTGTGTTTAACAAATGCAGCACTTCTAGAAAATCTATATAAATACTTTCTGCACAGTTAGTATAGTCCAAAGAAAAAACTGCTAATCAATTATTTAAAACCCTGTCACAATTGGTAAAATTGTGATCTGGACCCAGGCACCTTAAATAGAGCTTATGGCAATTTGAGCTTGCCAGGAGCTGAAAACAACTAGTCCAGTTTTTAAAGCCTGCTGGCCCTGTTTTCTTTTTCTTAGGTCTATCCGTCTTACCAATCATCAAAGACCTAGAAAACACGCTGTTGGTTCCTACAAATATTGATAAAATAAGTACCCAGAACCTGAAGTAGTACAAGTGGTTCTGAGGAAAATACTAGGAGTGGGTTCCCTTCACAAGGAACTGCAATTAAAATAGGTAAAGCTGCTAGTTGCAATGAAAAAAAGGTGGCATGTATCTAAATAGTGGTAGCCTTATTTAAAGGAGACAGAACATTATTTGTACATGGTTAACTACCCTTTCATCTTTTCCATGTCAGTTATGTATTCTGATTTGCTCTGACCAATTTTTGATTAATAAATAATCTAGCTTTGGGGTACCCTCAGATCTACACAGAGATCCACTCTCCTCACCAGCTACTGCTCTTTCTTTCCATATTTCTAAGGCATCAATAACACTGTTCCATCTTGTTATTCATCTGAATGGCCTGGAATGGTGTTATTGACGTCAGAGAATGTTCAGCCAGTATGGAAAGAGAAAGCAGCAGTTGGTAAGGAGAGAGGGATTCAGGGTACTTACAAAGGCAATAAGATTAGATTTCTAATTTAAATAAAAGGTCAAAAACATATCAGACTATTGGATAGACACTAAAGAGACAACAAGAAGGCATCTAGAGGTATAGGAAACTGTCTCCTATCATCTTTAAAAATCAGTCCGGTTCCCTAAAAACATGAACAGGAAAGAAAACTGCCAATAAAATGACCAAAACAGTTGCTATTTTACAAATTAAACACTTTCTAATGAAAAAACAATTAGTGGGCTACCCAAAGGCGGGAACCGTGCAGATATGTGACTGTCTCCAGTTTCTGGAAACTGATTGAGGACCAGAGAAACCACAACGAAGTCAGAAATTATATATAAATCAATTAAACAACCCTATCTAACCCAGAGTTATCGAAGTAACTAAACACTCAGTTAAATGTAAAAAAAATGCAACAAAATCAAGTTGACCCGACTGGAGATAGGAGCTGTACTTCAGGGTGACTGCTCTCTTCAGTGGAGAAACATATCTGATGTTAGAGAGCTAGGGAGTATGTGACTACACTATGGAGTTTGAACTTGTATTCTAACATCCAACACTGTATGTCAATACCACTGCCAAGACAACTCTTACATAGAGTGTACTCACGAGCATTTTTAGTGTATGAGAACCATGAACTGAAGGTGAACACTTCTGATACCCTAAGATACCCTAAGAATGTGAGACCACTCTTACAACCTAATTCTGGTTTGGGGTAGGAGGAAGTAGGCTGTTGGTAAAACTAGGCTCTGCAGCTTATCCGAAAGGTAGGGAAATGGGCAGACTGGGTGGGCCAAGCGGTCCTTATCTGCCGTCAAAGTCTGTGTTTTTTTTTTTTTTTTTCAAATTGAATATGTTTTATTCATATGTAAGAAGAGTTAACATATCATTTAACTCAGACATTTGACATGAGCATTGACATATACATTTTGTGTGAACAACATTCTATGCTAGGGTCCTGTTACATTACAACGTCTTATAAAGTATATGTTGTAAACATGGTCTCAGTTATATTCGAATATTACAGTCTCAGCTGACTACAGAGACCCTTCATGTTCCTCCTCAGTGTTTCTATGTTTAAGAGTAGTCTCAGCAGTGTTATTGATCAAGCTCAATGTTATTTTTTTTAAAACTTTTTCAAACATGCCCATTTCTAAGGCAGCTATGTGTGAGACATGCTTTACAGAAAAAGAGTATCTCATGAGCACAGGAAAAAAGCACTCCAATTGGTCGGGAGCACATCTTCTATCTATAACAGCATAAACTTCTATCTTCAGAGCATCACAGTTTGGCCAGAGGATGATGCTTTTGTTGTAAAGTAACAGTGAGGGATTCCTGGTGTTAGAATAATAGATGTCAGGACCTTGCCATTGACTGATAGCCAGCTGACCAGCCTATAGTTTCCCAGGTCCAACAGTGACCCCTTCTAAAAGGTGACCAAGAGCATTTAAATTGAAATTTAAAGAATCTTTTTACTGAAAGTATTCCCACCAAAAATCTTGTAAAGCAAAGCAGTGTAATCTAATTTATATTTATTTTGCAGTTTATCAGCACTTACAGGAAGAACAAATTCTGGCCAGAGCCAAGAGGGCTGCAGGAGAGGAATCTGGGTTAAAAATATTGAAAATAATTTTTTTGTAAATATTTTTATATCTAATTTTCAACACAGCCTTGTGATTAACCTGCCTCATAAAGAAGAGCAGAGAAAATGTTCCACTCCTGGCCTAAAGGTGATGTCGTGCAGGGACTGCAAAATCAACTTTTGGGCTGCAAACACACATTTCGGGTAGGAGTTGAAAAATGACAGCTGTCACACTAATGAGTTGCTGTACCAAAATGGCTATGTTGAAATGTTGTGGTAAAAATACTGAATATTACCAAAGTTATGAACTCACATTTGCAAAATTCAACATAGTCTCATAACTTAAAGCAGCAGTGCAATAATCTGGTGAAAATTCTGACCTATACAATGTTATGCTATTTCAGATTGCCACTTACCTCTTAACTTGTATGATACCCTTCTTTCCACAATTTGAGTCTGCGTGAGTACTTTTTTCATGTCTGAAATAATGAAAGGAGCAATCCTTTTAATATGACTTGGACCAGGCTTTCATCAGTTTTTGTAGCTGCTTTTGAACAACTGCTGTTCTATAAGGTCAGAGAGCACTGCCTGCTGCATAATAATTAATTTTAGTCACAACAGAAGTGATATATTAACAACAGATGGACAAAAACAGCTGAAAATACTGATGAAGACCTGGTCCGCACCAAATTTACCCTTAGGCTGCTGAAAGAATTAGAACATATAGGAATTTTGGACTGATATATCAGTCCGTGGCACAGCAAGGGTTAAAAGCAGTGTTCTTTTTATTATTTCAGACATGAAAAAAATACTAAAGCAGATCAAAACTGTGGAAAGAAGGGTATCATACAAGTCAGAAGGTAAGTGGCAATCTAAAATGGCATAAAATAGCACAGGTCAACATTTTCACCAGATTGTTGCATTGTTGATTTAATAGATGAACATACTAGAATAACAGAACACAAGACTATGCAAAGTATAATACCACCCCATATTAAATGTATTCAAAGCCAGGGAATGCATTGCTAGTGTTTCTCTTTTGGCCTTGAGAAAGTTTAACTTGGTCCACAGGGAGGAAATTTGGATACAAATTTACTCAAGCCCTAAATATCATGACATCAGGGCAGAAAGGGGGTTAGGGTGCATTTGGATGGAAGTGAGAATAAGGTGAAGAAAATTTGTTTTGGTACTATGCTCTATAAAGATCCTGACGAAAGAATGTAACACATATGTCCTAAAGATGCACGCTATGTAAGAAACGGTCGAGGTGTGTCCAACCTGTGGGGCAACTGCTTGCTTTGAATTTGAGCACTGGAACACTTTTTGAAAAAGATTAAAGGATTTCTTGCACAGTGATTACATGGTACCAAGATTTTGTTTGTGAACACATATGACAAGCTGAGAAACACCAGCTTGGCACAGATGCTGAATTATTTGGTACGGTCTCATAGCGCAGCAAGTTAAATTGTGTCCATATTCATTTTTGAGTGGGAGATTGTAAAAAATGTCAGATGGTCATCAATTCTGACCCACCTTTTTTCCTTTTTGATGACAAAACTGCTGCTTTGAGAAAATGGGCTCTGTAGACCATTATGATCCATCATAGTTTCAATAACCCCAACTTTTTACACACTGTGGGTCACTGCCCCACATAAGAAAACTGACCTTCGTACTCCTCTCTGATTGCAAACCAAGCCCCCCTTTTTGTGTTGACAAATTCCACCCCCCCACCGTCTGCCACTTGCTTAGTCACAGTGAATTTATGTAGCATTTAGTTCTGCATACTTATGCAGTCGCATAAAATGCCAACTGACATCCTTTGTAGGCTTCCCTCTATCAGTTCCTTCATATTTCCTCCAGTGTTTATAGTTACTGTAGCAGTAAAGAGAATGTGTTTAGTACTGAAAATAAAAATAAATTTGCTGGTGGGCTTTCTGTTTAGATACCACTGTTAAGGGGAAGCTGCATTTATAAAACAGGAATACCTGGAAGGACCTAACAGATAATATCCACATTCATGTTTACTAGTAGCTGTTACTGTTTTCCCTCTGTGGAACAAAGCAAAATGGGTTCGGAGCGGCGGGACAAGTAATGTGGTGCTCAGCAATGAAAAAACTGAAACAAGCAAAAGGATGAGGAGCACCCACATATGCAAAAAGCAACAGGACCGCAAAAATACTATTCAGAGTCCTTTATTTAACTACAGTGCATAGTGCACCCACACATAGTGAGCATAAAAAAGTGATGGCTGAGCTGCTCTGCAAGTTATACTCCTCCCAGCCCCTGCCGGGCATCATCAGAGTGAATCACTGTGATGATGCCTGGCAGGGGTCAGGAGAAATGTTAGCTGCAGAGAGGCTCAGCTCTCACTTTTTACGCTCACTATGTGTGGGTACACTATGTACTGTAGTTAGATTAAGGACTTTGAATAATATTTTTGTGGTCCTGGTGCTTTCTACATATGTGGGTGCTCCTCATCCTTTTGCTTGTCCCTGTGGAACAGCAGGCTAAGATGGGACATGAGCTCAGTCTTCCCATTCTCAGAGGTACTGGCAGGATTGAACATATGGATATATTCTCCAGCAGGACACAGGGACATGCTCTGAAGGCCACAGATGGCAAGTTTAGGGGTAACATTAGGAAGCATATTTTGTCCCAGAAGGTGATGGTCTTCTAAACTGACCTGCCAATAGAGATTGTGGACATGAAGACAGTAGAGCGGTCCCCAGTGTTACCCATCCCTTAGCTTTTGCCAGCACTGAGCCGATATGGCTGTGGAGAGCTTTTAGGAGTGGCAAGAGTGCTGAAAAGAAAATGTGGTGCTCTCGCCACACTAGAGTCAGATGTAACTGCTACTGCTGCTATTACAGAACTGCACATGTGTGATACTTGTGCATGTGCAGTTTGCCTCATAGTCAGCCATAACATGGCAGCAGTGACATGACTACATATGCACAATACTCACATAAGCATAGTTTGAGTCAGCACCAGTAAAAGTAAGACCCCACTGAAAATGAGATACTGCATCTTAGCCAGGCTAACCTGTATCAGTCCTTCTGGTAAAAGGTGATGCACACACACACCCCAATAATATTCAGGATCCAGAGCTTCTTTTAATTATTTATAAATAATTAAAAGAAGCTCTGGGTCCTGAATATTATTGAGGTGTGTGTGTGCATCAGCTTTTACCAGAAGGAATCATTGTTTAGCTGAATGCACCACAGTTACCTAGTGCATGGTTCGTTTGTGAAGGATAACCTGTATCAGTACATTGTAGAAGTGGGTAAAATTACGACCCCTCTGAAAATGAGATCCTGCATCTCAAAGCTATCCTGTGTCAGTACATTGCCAAAATGGATAAAAGTATGACCCCACTGAATATAACATACTGCATCTCAGCCAGGCTAACAGGCTGTGTCAGTACATTGTAACAATGCTATAATACCATCAAGAGGTTCTGGAGACATGTGAACATTGAGAGATCCGACATTCTTCCAGAGGCTCTATGATATGTTGAAGGTGAGTTTTACCATTTCAAATAAATAAAAACAGTCTTAACATTTGTTATGGTGAATTTACTGACAAGCATAATGAAATCAGTTGCATACATGTATTGATTTGAGCATACAGGAAAATGTACCGGAGTTTTGTCCCAGTTTTACATGGAAAATACAGGGGAAAGGAGGGTGCCCTGCAGGGAAATGCTTTGTTCAATCTGGGAACACTGCAGTTGATACTATCATTATTTGTAATTCCTTAGGATGTCCCTTGCAACCTCTAAAAAACCCTAAAACATTAGCCGCCTAGCATTTATTTACCCTTCCTACAAGTATAAAACCATGACAGTTCCAATGCCACTAATTAGGTCCAGAAAGGGTTAACATAAGTCAAGTCTTCAGAGGAAATACACACACAGACACACACTGGGAGAGATGATGGTAATTTGAAACTACTCTGCAGTTTGTTGCTGTTATCTGTTAAAAGTCATGTCAGTAAATTATTAGTCTCCAAAGATAGGTCGCATTGCAATAAAAAAAAAGCTGAGAAAAAAATGTTGGACTTTGTCTACTCAAGAAACAAGAGAGAATTTTATTTAACTGGCAAGTTGGAGAAGGATACACTGAAAACTCCCCAAATGTGTGCCATGGTACTCCATTTTTCCAGCTACAGACAGCAAGATAGCTGTATGCAGCACTCTTGCTACTGCATTAACTCTAAAAAATGCTGTTTACCAAGTTTGATTCAAAAGAAAACATGTGCTTCTTGTACTCACTAAAGCACTACAAGGTTGGGGAGGAGAGGTGATTCTCCAGAGCATTTGTTTCTTAATCCCTAGGCTGCAGAAAGAACTAGAATGAATCTGTTTGATTGAGCCCTGGAGAGATGTTCAGTCTGCAGCACTGCAAGGGTTAATTTGAAGGGCTGCAAAGATGTGGAAGGATCATTTGAAAACTCCAAATGAAGTGTTCCATGGCCTGAATCTGGTAGCTCATTTTTTTAGAGCTGATGCAATAGGGCTGCAGGCTCCGCCTATCTGCACCCCTAAAAATTACTAAGTATACAATAGTCAACAGGTAAGCAACTACATAACATTTAAAGCAAGTTTCTAAAACAAAGCCCACAGTTTAAAAATGGCAATAAATATCAAAATATAGGAACTGTTCTAAATACATACCAGGTGGTATTAACTGTATTAATTCACACTTCGCAGTTTCATCTTAATAAAAAGACAGAGAGATGTCAAGTTTTTTTGTATAAATTACTTAATAAAAACTCAAGAACATAGCATAAAAAACGTTCATGAAAATAATTAGTTTCCATTCTTTACTTACAGACAACATAAGGCATGAGATGTCAAGTTTTTGGTTTTTTAATCTACAATTTGTATCTTATCTGGCTCCAGTCAGAAAGTTGGCTTGTTCAGGCTGCTCCTGCCCCAGCAACATGCCCCTCTGCTCTTCCCTCGACTGTGCTACCTACCAACTCAGACCTCCCACATGAATCTCCAGAGCTTACCCACTCTGATGCCCCTCCACCAGGCCTGGGGCTAACCTAAGTGAGGGAAACATGCGCCCACTGATGCAGGAGGGGAAGGGCATGGCGAAGGGACAGCAGAGCAGTGAGGGGGTCCAGTGTTATTTACAACTCTGTTGGAGATGTACCCTGTAATTATTCCCTCCCACCTCCCTGTGATGCTATGCATTACCTGTATGCTTGTGCCTGGCCTATGTGGGAAGCCAACTTCAGGTGGTCAACCATGATGCCAAAGCTTCCCGTAATCCATAGGAGATGTTGTTTAGCGACTGGTCTCAGCCCTCCCACCATAGGGTCTTTGCACCATGCCCAAGCACCCCCTGGCCCTGAGTGAGAGAGTAGGGATTGAAATTGATACTAGGGGCTCAATTCTCAAAGCCTGGTGAATGACGCAAGGTGCCTGCATCAAACATGAATGATGCAGGTGGCACCTTGTGTCAAAAGATGCGGCATTCCCAATCTTCGAATGTGGTATGCATCGAAAAGGGGAGCTGCTGCACCAGAGTGGCACTGTGCCACCCTTGCAATTTACAGCAGGGTGAATCAAGTCTCAAGGGGGCTGCACCATCCCCTTTTTTCATATCTTGGAAGCCCTGCTGTGGGCACAGCAAGAGGCTCGACTTAGACCAGCTATGAGGTGGTCTAAGCACCTTGCGCCAGTGCCACACAATGTGGCAAATTGGGAGGCTCTGAAAGTGGGGTCTGAAGTAGAAGGGACACAGGAGGTGCTATGGGGGAGTTTGGGAGACAGTGGATATGTGAGGGAGTGATGTGGCACCTGGTAGGGGTGCCGTTTATACAGCTATGAAGCCAATTGGATGGTACCACTGGGGGGGGGGTCGTAGGGACAAACAGCACCATGGCTCCCGGTCAGCACAGCAGCTAAGGCTGTTGCCAGGACTGTGCCCACCTGGGGCCATGGCACTGTTTGTTCCTGGACCCTCCCAGTGGTACCATTCCATTGGCATTATAGCTTTATAAACAGGACCACTGCTGGGTACCACATCACTCTCTCGCATGCCCACCATCTCCCCAACTCCCCTATGGCACCCCCCATGCCCCTTCTGCCTCTGGACCATCCTGGCAATCATGTTACACCACCACCCCAGCCATCCCAGCCCCTCTAGTGTTGTGCCTCTGGCAATTCCCATTGGTGTGAAAAAGTGTTTGGCGCTAGCCTGCAGGTGCGGCAACTCCAGTTTGTTTGGCGCAGGGACCTCTGTTTTTACAAAATTGGGTGCAGGGTCCCTAATGCACCTGGAATTCATTGCAGCCCTAGATCACTGCAAACTGCAGTGATCTAAGGGCACTTTGAAAATCAAACCCTTGGTCTCTCCATATGGCAGGGCAGCACACTACCAGCCAGAACCACCGGGCCAGCCCAAGATGTCAAGTGCTTTTTGAGAAGAAAAAAATCCCAAACACTAAATAAATCAATATGTCTTTAAGCCCAAAATCCAAGGTATTTAAGGTGTAGGATAAATTCATTATCGAGCTTATCCACATATGGCTTATTGTGATTATATTACAAATGTACTTTTTAATGATTAGCGGTGTCTTTTTTTTACATTTTTTTTGTGTAGTTGGAGTATTAGGCTATAGAAAATGGGTAAGAGAAATGCTGATCTGTGATTGTCTGACAGCATTCTCTACCCATATGTTTATCAGGTAACACCACTTGGCAAAAATTAAAATAGAGCCAGTATGCCGCTCACACTGCCCTGCTCACTCACTACCTCCATCCACTCCCAGCCATTTCATCTGCTGCCACAGCTGCTTGTACAGCGCTAATCGGGAATTTTCTCACACAACAACCCATTTCCAAGTGCGATATGGCCTTTCAGGGCATGGGCTGTTGTGTGATACCCGCCCTTTCATGGCGTATTAAAGGCCTATACCTGTGGCAATGGGCAACACCCCTGAAGTGGGCAGGTATCACACAATAGCCACTGCCCTGTAATGTCTTATCGTTTTCTTCTGTCATCACCATAAAGTCAGGGTGTGCAGTTCAGCTTTTCAGATTCTGACAGGTTGGACAAATCAGAACTATAACCAAAAACCAACTATATAGTAAAAAAAAAGAAGGGACAATCAATTTAACAAGGTGAACTTACATGGCATTCTGGATCTATTACACTCAAAAGGCCAGTGTGAACCAGTGACTTTACTTTCTACCCCTTCTAAGCTATTGTGATCCACCCAACCTATTTGGAATCCATTGGGATTCTATGAAACTGGAGACACATGTTTGAATCCCACCATTCTTATTTTGTTGGGAGAAGGGCAAGTTCAGAAATGCCCCCTATTCCATGCATTGCTTGACTCTGACATTTAATTAGTTTTAAGATATTTGTTTTCATATCATTATCCCAGTATGTAAGATACCGAGTCATTTACAAAGCTACTTATGACACAGTTTTTAAGGACACTGAATCAGTACTGTACTCGTGGACTATCGGCACTCATTTAGCTCAACTGCATTCATAACCAACTAGAAGTCTGGACCAGTGGTACAGCAGCAGGGCTTTGCATTGCCACTTGCAAGACCAATGTTTTCTCGCATGAATCCTACTGTGGAGCTGGCTGAGGACTGAGTATGTCTCAGACTTTGATCACCCCAACATTGGCGCCTGGGTCCCCCTTCCTGCCAACTGAGAAGTGCCATTGGCATTAGCTCTGAAGGCAGCTGCTCTCCTGTCCTCCTCTCAGAATAAGGGTTAGTCTCAGTGGCTCCAACTACTAGTGTAGGGTGAAGAAGACGTTACTCACGTAGTACTGTAACTGCTTTTCTTCTAATGAGTTGAAACAGTGAGTATAACTTTTGAGTCATCTCCGTGTGAAGAAAGATGCCTTGGAATTCATTCTTTAACTATGCTCTCTCTCACTGAGCTGATCTTGAGCATCCCAGCATTCTAACACTAGATCTTCCAGTTTAAGATGCCGGGTGTCTCAAGGCCTAATATTAAAAAAATTTCAAATGCAGTCAATAAAAAAACTACAGATTAACAAAAACAGTTAAGAATGCAGAAACAAACTACAGCAATCATAAAAAGTTCAAGCTGTGAACTACGATAACTGGTTCTGAAGAACCTACAGTAATTACCTTATCCTAAAAAAGGAAGGCCAGGAAGGGAGAGTTGTACTAGCTGTTCTAATACATTAGAAGAAAAGCTGTTACTACAGTGAGTAACTTTTCCTTTTAACTACAATACATGGATAAGAACAGCCATTGCAACGTATGCAGAGTCCAGGAAGTACTCGGCGTTGGAGGGTTTTAGAACTACTGTACTTCGAGAGTAGGTTCAGAAATATGGAAATTCAAATCTGGCAAACTCTTGCCTGTGTATCCAAGCAACAGCGAGATGTGAATGTGTGGACTGTGAACCAGGCAGCAGCTTTGCAAATTTCCACCAGTGACACATTTCTTCTTACTGCGACTAATGCCACTCTATTCCTAGGGGAGTGCACCCTAATGTCCTCAGGAGGTACTTTCCTTGCTTTAGTATAACAGAACATTTTGTGAATTCTATCCACTTTGATGTAGTCTGGCTGTTCTTGTGTCACTTCACCATACTGTATGTGACAAACAACTGTTTCCAGGTTTGTTTCCTCTGTTCTATATTTGTAGAAACCAAGGACACTTCTGACATCAAGTGCATGCAGTCCCCCCACCACATTGGCAGGTGTCCTTGGGGTAATGGTCTCATTCAAGTGGAATTCTGACAACACCATGGGGAGGAATTGTAAATTTGTACTTAACACTTTTCTATATTATGACACCCTCCATAGCAGTAGTAAATTGTTGTGGAATTCCTGAGAAGGGGCTCTGGGAAATAACATCTAAATTACTCTTTGGTTGGACTGCAAATGTTCTCTTTGCAAGTCTGTTGGTATACGGCTTGACAGCCTACTTTATATATAATCTGCCCAATTACCGTGATCTGTCGATTCGACACCAATGCATTGGCTGTTAAAGGCCTATTTTCAACTAAGCACATATCTGGTACTGCCATGGACCAGAGCTATAATACAACCCTTTGTAAGTAACCCTAATATTCGGATTGCTAGCCAGCCTGTTTCAGTTCTTTTTCTATCCTCCGTTTAATGATTTAACTCTTGAATCTATACTAGACGGCGATAGATTCTCCCTATTCAACACTATCCAGGAACACTATAATCTTCCTAACTCTGCTAGTTTTAAATACTTCCAACTAACCCATGCGATATCTGTTTTTTGGGACCCAGACTATGGGTCTTGGGGGGTTTGACTGTTTTTGAAACTTTGCTGATTGCAGCAAAGCAACCATATTCTGTATCCAAACTTTACAAGCTCTTTCAATCTCTGGACTCCAGAGGTCCAGTAGGGATCTGCTATTATTGGAAACAGGAACTGAGCCTTCAGGATGATACTAGAACATGGCACTCAGTGTGATGTGAACTTTAAAAATACATAAAACAAGATAGGTTTCGTTTTCTTCAATTTTGTATTTTACACAACCTGCATTATACCCCGTATAAGTTATTCAAGATGAATAAACTTCCTTCTCCCCTATGCACCCATTGTGGCCTTGTGGAGAGTATATTAAAACATCTGCTTTGGAGCCAGCCTGGTGGTGCTGAGGGTTGAGGCACTGGACGCCACACCTCATGCCACGCTGGTGAGCCGGGTTCAGGAATGAGCTCATGTCATTGGTGGTTGGCAGGAGAGGACTGAGCATCCGGAGGATTGCTCTCCTGTCCTCTCCTGGGGGTAGGCAGGTGTGCTCCTCACAGTATCAGCATCCCCCAGTGGAGAATGGGGGTAGTGCAACTTGCAGTGCACTCTTCCAGGGATGGGGGTGTCAGCGGATAGAAACATAGAAGTTGATGGCATATAAGGACCGCAAGGCCCATCCAGTCTGCCCATTTCTTTTTCTACCTTATGAATGTGCCATCGGCCTTTGCTCTGTCAATGGCCTATCTATTCATACTCATCTGTATTGCTCCCTTATGCCTATCCCATGCCTGTTTGAAGCCCTGCACTGTATTCATATCCACCACATCCTGAGGTAGGCCGTCCCATACATCCACCACCGTTTCTGTGAAAAAGAACTTCCTCACATTACCCCTTAATCAGCCTCCCTCTAATCTCATGCTGTGTCCTCTTGTCCTGCTATTTTTCTTATATTGAAACATGTTAGACTCTTTCACCTTGTTAGTGCCCTTAAGGTGTTTGAATGTTTCGATCATATCACCTCTTTCCCTCCTTTGCTCTAGAGTACACATATTGAGCTCCGTTAATCTGTCCTCATATCTTTCCTGATGCAGTCCCGTCACCATTTTGGTTGCCCTGCTCTGGACTGCCTCAATCTGGTTAATGTCCTTGTGAAGGTGTGGCCTCCAGTACTGCACGCAGTACTCCAGATGGGGCCTAACCAGTGCCTTGTAAAGAGGGATTATTACCTCCCTCTTCTGACTGGTGACACCTTATACATGGGTGCGGGAGCATGCCCGTCACATACAGGGCATTATTGCACATCTGCACTCCCAGGGGGCAATCAAACACAGAAAAACCCTGGTACCCAGACAGGCGAAGGTGGGCCCAGTAGACTGCCCCCATGCTCACTGCCGTGTCCCTCCTGGCTGGTCTCTGTCTCTCTCTCTCCACTCCACTCCCTAGCCACACTTCTAGATTATAGATAGAGCACCGGAGGAGTATGGAAGTCCCTCCTTGGGTGGCTCAGAGCCAGGGGGCAGGGTAGTTTGAGGAGTTGGAGGAGAGTTCCCGGGAAGCAGAGACCAGTCCCAGGAAGACCACAGGCAGGGCGGGACAAGACAGCTCCAAGAGACATCACTGGAGAGAGGTCTAAGGGGCCAGAGAGCAGGAGGATAAAAAAAGTTGGAAAAAAAAAAACCATATGCTTTGGGACTGTAGACGGGTGTCACCCTTCTGAAATGCCATAAAGTTCTCACTTGATCCTCTCTTAGGACTGGAAGAGCTTCTTTCCCCCGGAGGTCTGTCTGGTTGGTCTATACCCTTTAGATCTTCCTGGTGTTCACAAAGCTCACATGGTATTGATATCTTTAACGGTGAAGTTAATCATTTTGCAGCACTGGAAGGACACTTTCATACCTTCGTACAGGGAATGGCATCGGGAGATCCTGTCAGCCTCCCTCCAGAAGTATTCTGACCAGTTTTGAACTAGATGGGAGTCCCTGTATACGTTGTTGTCTTTATCTTCCCCAGGGTCACATCTGGTGTCATAGCACCCACAACTATGAGAATTCGCCCTGCCTGCTCAATTCCCATTGGTTCTTTTTAAGGGTGTGTTCCTGTCCTCTTATCAATTTTTTTTTTTAGGTCTGCTGAGCTCCAGGGAGGGGGGGACTGGGGATTTGGATTGGCGTTTTGTGTTATTTTTACTGTTGTACCATTTGTAGCTGTTTGTATTCTGTGTTTTGTTCTTTGTCTGTACTGTTCAGTGTTGGTGATTTCGTTGGTTTGCCTTGAAAATTAATAAAGTACATTTAGTGATACAAAAAATTGTTCTTAACACTACCTTTTCCTTGTGGAAAATCAGATATGAGGGATCAAAGAAAAAATTACTCACCATAGTAATGTTGTTTCTTCTCAAGGATCCCTCACTATGGTTTCACTCTACACATGCATCATGCTCCATGGAGACCGATACCCTGGAGACAACACTATTCTAAGAACTGAACTTAGAATTAGAATTAGCACGTGTGTTTGAAAAACTCTGTTGCCATATTTTACCCTGACAGCTGTCGGATTTGTTTCTATAGCCAGGGTAGACGTGGCTATTATTTCTAGCTAAAAAGCCACCAAACATGTATGCACATCTCAAATTTTTGAGAAAAAAACACAAATTAAAGCAGACATGTAAATGTAAAATGTAAATATAAAGAAAAAACACAATTTACAACTGTATTAACAACTGCAACAGTAATGCTCCAGCAAACTAAGTAAAACTAATTGATTATTGCTAGAACCTGTTTTCAGGTTCTGGAAGGACAGCCAGAGTGGGAGAGTGAAACCACAGTGGGGGATCCCTAAGAAGAAATAACATTACTACAGTGAGTAATCTTTTTCTTTTAACCCCATGAATCCCTCACTTATGGTTTCACTGTGTGCAGACTCTACAGCAGTACCTTGGGAGGTTGGGTCCAGAACCAAGTTAGGAAAAAGGTTCTGCAAGACAGCAGTTCCAAAGCTGGCATCCCTCCTGGACTGTATGTCCAGACAGTAGTGCTTTGTGACGGTGCGTACTGTTTTGCAAATGTTTGATGAATGGATGCCCTCTGAGGATGCCACGGAGGTGGTGATGCCCCATGCAGAGTGCACCATAAGTCTCTAGGTGGCATTTTCTCTGCTTTATCATTGCAGAATTGAATGCAAGAGACTATCCAGTGAGAGACAGACCTCTTAGAAGTTGGTTTACCTTTGCCAACCTCACCATAGGTAACAAAAAGCTGAGTGTTCTTAAATCTGACATATTTTGTCCAATCCATATAGATGTTCAGATCTTGTTACACGTCACAGCTATGCAATGCTTGCTCACCCTGACTGGAATTTTCTGGAGAAAGCACAGGAAGTGTTACTGACTGGTTCAGATAGAATGCAGACACCACCTTAAGTAGGAATTTCCTGTTCGTTCTAAGGACTACCTTAGTCCTATGGAAGATAACGTAATTTGGTTCTGTGAGAGGGCTTGGAGTTAGCTCACCATCCTGGCAGAGTCATAGCAATCAAGAAAAAAAATTACTCACCATAGTAATGTTGTTTCTTCCAAAGGGATCCCTCACTATGCTTAATAACTGTAGTCATTCCCCTGGAACGAGCCATTCTAGGGCTTCTAATTTTAGGCTAATTAGAGAATCTTAGAATTAAATTCAGAGCTCTGCTGCATAGTCATGCTCACCCTCACATTCTAACAGCAAACTTATTTCTAAAGTTAGGGTGAGCAGTGACCACTAAACTTGCTAAATGGCTACCAAAATATATAATTTTTATTTTTTTTAACTTTCAACATGGCAGAACAATTTTAAAACATGTTTGTTATTCTTTGGTAACTGGGTAGGGCCCACTAGGCACAAGTGCCTGTTTTTAGGGGCAACCTGGAAGCATTGGGGAGGTTGAGTGACTTGCTCAGAGTCACACAGTATGCATGTGACAGTTGTGGGAATCAAATCCAGGTCTGCTGGATATACCAAACTCATCACAGTTTATCCCTCTAACCTATAGGCTATACTGCCAGCCCAAAATGTTATAAATAATTTAAAAAGCTCATATATAGAAATGTTTTCTTTTTTATTTAGAAAAAGTCTAGGAATTACAACTCTTTGAGTCAGGGACTCATTTACAAAGGCTCCATGTCATACAGAGAATGAAGACAAAATACAGAGAATAATGAAGACAAATACAGAGAATAAAATACGGAGGCAAAGTGCATAACAAATACATAGAGTAGCACCAGTAGTCTAATTCTTGATCTTCTTGAACGAAGTCTCCACCACTCATTTACACTAATGGGAACTACACCGGAGGCACTAGGACCCCGAGGGAGCCAAAAGTCTTCAGGAGGGCCGGCACCAGGATAGGACCACGCATGTGCAGTGCCGCGAGACTAGCTCACGCCATACGGGCTATCTTGGCATCAAACCTCCAACCACCTCAGTACCTTTTCGACTGAGGAGGTGCAGCACAAACTAACAAAAGAAAACCTAACCCTAACTTCTGGGCATGTAAAGGCCCGAATGGTCCATGTAAGAAGGGTCAATTCAACAATGTCTTCACAGCCCAAACAACAAGGAAGTGAAGACCAGAACAGAATGAGTGAGCTCAGGGGATGGTGGGAGGGCATGTGAATGAGTGGTGGAGACTCTGTCCAAGAAGATCAAAATCTGGTAAGTACAAAATTTCCATATCTTCCTGGACTAACGCTCCACCACTCATTCACACTAATGGAAGAGTATCGTGAAATCAACCCCCGTAGTAGGGCGTGAGGAGACAGAGTCACTCAGGACAGAAGTCCATAAGACTGTTCTGCCAAAGAAAGTGAGCTGTCTAGCATGGGCATCCAGAATATAGTGCTTTACAAAGGTATGCACTGAGCTCCAACTCTCCACCTTGCAGATGTCTGCTACAGGTACATTACGAATCTCCACCAGGAAAGCCGCAACCACTCCAGTAGAGTGGTGTGAACCAGCCCGGCCTTCCAACTTGACCTTTGTCATAGATTAGTAGTGTTAAAGACCTGCTACTAATCAAGCAGAGAACATCTCATGGCAACAGGCTGACCCAGCCAAGACATGGTGAAAGATACAATAGTTGCTCGGTTGTGTTATCTCTTTGTTCTGTCAATGCGGAATCGCAGAACCTTCTTAACATCCAGAAAAAATGAAGGGCATGCTCTCCTTCAGTCTGGAGTTAATGAAGTAAGTAGGGAGAAACAAAACTTGACTAACAGTAACTGAGCCAGTGACATGTTGTCTACTGGCTCAAGATAGACCGAAAACACGCAGAGGTGTACCTTCACTGCTGAGTACTGAGACCTGCATAGAACAGGTCTAAGAGGCACCCCAACACCTTACTTAGTGGGCAACCGAAGGGTGCAGATGGGACTTGCACAGCAGATGGAGAAGGGTTTCCACTTAGCCGCGTAAGCCATTCTGGTGGAAGGCCTATGCAGGGCTTAGATGTCTGCGATGGTCTGGGAAACCTAAAACCTGCCCACTTCCAATTCCTACAGAGCCCGGCATGGAGATGAAGGGAGCGCAGGCTAAGATAGACTAAAGTCCCTAAGTCAGAGGGTCCGCTCATAGAGGGAGTCGCCTCGGGGGAACGTCTGACAGACTGTAGATCAATGCAAATCGTATCTGCCAAGGCCAGTCTGGGATGATTAGAATCATCCTGCCCTCCTGTGCCTATAACTTGAGCAGCACCCTCTGAATTAAGGGAAGAGGAGGAAAACATACAGGGAGCATCTTGTGTACTGCAGTGAAGACACCCTGATAGAAAACACCAGGGTCTGGATTTCTGAACAGGATAGAGGCAGTTTTGCTTTGAGAGGGACACAAAAAGGACCAGGTCCGAACTGCCCCACTCATCAAAAGCAACTGCATGAAATCTGAACTGACACAGTGCTCAAGGTATCACTCTCACAACCTCACAGCCCTCCTGCAGAGGGTAGGAGGATGCCCCAACTTGCTTGCTGATATAATACATCACAGCTTTGTTGTCTATCTGAAGTAGGATCACTTCATGGCAGAGGGCATCTTTCAGGACTTTGCTTATAAGATAGCTGTCATCTCTTAAGATATTTATCAGAAAATTAGGTTTCTCCTGGCTCCACACCAGAGTGTGGAGTTCTTGACAGTGAGCCCCCCATGAGAGATTTTGTACAGAGGATTATGAATGTGTGGTTGGAGACCACTGCTTGCTGCAGAGGACGCCCTGAGTCCCAGTATCCGCTCAACCAAAATGGCCCAAATAGAGTTGTTTTCTGTGATGTAATGAGCCATCTGATGATGTTGTTTCTCCTGTCCTCTACAATGGAAACTGATGCCCTGGAGGTATCCAGGGGGGTTCCTAAGAAGAGGAGCTGCTGGGAAGATGGAACTGGTACCTTCCCTGAATCAGAAAACCCCCAGAGAGAACAACTGAGAAGCTGTGGTGACTGCTTCCTGTGTCTCTTGGCCGGATGGGCTGGATAGGGGCCAAATGTCCAGGAAATGAAGACTTGAACGCCGAGGTTTTAGTGAACTCCTCCCAGAACAGGTACTTGTTCAACCTTCCAAGGTTGACAAATAGGTGCATGCTGCCTGTTATCTTGGAACCAGAAGCAATGGAAATAGGAACCTGTGCCCTGTTCCGCTGTGGAACAACTTCTACTTCCCAGTTGCTGCAGAGGCCCCACATCTCAGAAGCAAGACAGTGTGACTGAGAGGCAGGTAGACTGGGCTGCCATCTGGGTGGAAGGCCTGAGGAAATCTGCGAAATTGGGAGAGTATCTCTCTTGGACAATCCTGATGACCCATATGTCCACTTTAATGGACTTCCACTGGTTGTAAAACCGAAATAGATGCCCCTTCTACTGCTGAGAGGCATCCCCCTCAGACAGCTGAGGTGAGACCTGGGCTGGATCCACAGAGGTTGGTACAGGGTGCTTTCGGGCCCTGTGCCCTCTACTGCATTCTTTTCATGGCTGAGGAGTTGGTTCCTGATAAAGGCACCTAGGCCTCTACCTTGAAAAGGACTGCCTGCTACAAGAATGTTGACAGTTCCCATTCCTCTGAGAGGCAGCAGGTGCCGCCTCTTGATTAAAAGGCAGCCCTACTGTTCTGAGTGGCCTCCAGTGATCAACCTGAGGGCCGAACAGATAAGCACCATCAAGGAGATGTTAACCACCTGCTGCCAGAGGCAGCTGCCCTAGAGGCAGAGTCCTAGGTGTCCATAAAAGCTTTCAGCTGAATATCAGGCTATATGCCCCTAGCAGTGGAGCGTTAGATTTCAGGAGGCTCTCGACCATTGCACTTCCACAGGGTGTACTCATACTAAGGAATCTAGGAACTCAAGATGTAGAAGTCTGCTTTCGTCCACAGATAAAGACTGAAATGTTATGTTGGACCCCATATCCCTGAGGGAAAAAACTGGAAAGAAGGTCTTCCATCACACTGATACAGAAGGCTTGCATTCCAGCCCATAAAATGAGTAATCTTCTGTGTCTTCAACAAAGCAGAATATGGAGAGACTCATCCAGATCTACTTCTAACCCAGAATAACCTCCAAAAGGCAGGTCTAGGCCAGGAACATGGGAGACTCCAACACCTGGATCGGCTAAGAGTTCAGCAACATCCGTGGCGCCAGCACCACATGCAGTGCCCGCACCCCATGCGGTGCCAGATCTGGCACCAGACCCAGCACCACACACAGTACCACAAACAGCACCGGCAACAAATATGGCACTGGCACCACACCCAGCACCGGCACCAATATAGCACCGGCACCAAATATGGTGCCAGCACCATGTGTGGTGCCAGAACCACTGCTGGACCTAGACCTGAAGAAAAAGGGGAGAAGGAAAGCGGTACCCATGCCTACCCCTGCAGGGAAAAGGAGTGGGGGCAGGCATGAGGAGCTGGTGTCAATGGCGTTGACACCAGAGAGGGTACTGTGTATATCTTGGCCCAACCAACTCGGCAATGGCCCAGTGGCTCCAAGGCCCGAAGGCCCCGGAACTGGGTCCACTGGCCAGGACAACTGGGCAGACACCATACCCCCTGCTCTTAAAGAGCGGCCCAGAGATATAACTGCTCACTGGGAACCCATGGAGGACAGAGACGGGATCCATTGTCGAAGATCGTGGCCATTAAGAGCGGAATCACAGAGGAACCTACCAGAGTTGGTTCAGTCCTATCGCTGTCCACCACTGATGACCCTCGCGCAGACGTACAAGAGCGTGACCTCGAGCAGTACCGATTCTTCTTCCACCGACAGGAGGAAGAAGAGCTCGAGGTCAAGCGGAGTTGGGTCCCCAATCGAGGTTGGGAATAGGACCACTGGAATGCTTGTGGTTGAACCCCCCTCCGCAAAGGGCGGCAGACCGGACACAGCTCCACTGCCATCACAGCTTTCAAACGAAGTCTCCCTATCGACATCACTACCACCTAAGATTGACTCTGTTGATGGCAGGCTGAGAATTTCTTCTTCTTCTTTTTTTTAAAATAAGAAAAGAACACCAAAATGGTAAGTCAATCGAATACTGAACAGCTATAGCTGCTGTCATATAGACGAAGACTTGACTCCTGGCAGGCGAGCAATGTCATCATCAAAGCATGCTTGACAGCGGGAGAAAAGGAACTGAGGTGGTTGGAGGGTCAATGCCGAGATAGCATATATGGTGTGAGCTAGTCTCATGGCGCCACGCATGTGCGGTCCTATCATGGTGCCAGCCCTCCTGAAGATTTTTGGCTCCAGCAGGGTCCTAGCGCCTCCGGCGTAGTTCCCATTAGTGTGAATGAGTGGTGGAGACTTTCAGTCCAGGAAGATCACTCAGTATCTATTGTAAAGGCATTAGCAAGTAATGCTCAAGCAAGCACAAACAACTAATTCTTGTGTGACCCTTTTCTCAGGTTCTGGAAGGGGAGGTAGGGCTTGGAACAACATTACTAGGGTGGGTAATTTTTGTTTCAAACCCTAGGAATCCGTCACTTATACTTACAACTGCAGATTCCATAGCAGTAACTTGGGTGAATGGGTACAGTCTAGAACATTTTTAGGGAAAAGTTTCTGCAAGACAGCAGTGCCAAAGATGGCATTCCTTCTGGACTGTATGTCCAGGCAGTAGTGCTTTGTGAAAGTGTGTACTGTTTCCAGGCAGCTGCTTTACAAATTTCCTGCAAGGAAATTAGTGTTGCTTGGACAGTGCTTTTGTGGATCCTACCGTTATCTGTCAGATAGTGCTGGTATCCTGACTGGGATCCTACCAGATATCCTGCCAAAGACAGATGTAGGATCCGGGGCCAGATAATGATGGATCGTGGTTAGGATCCCAGTATCCTAGTTAGGATCCACGGATCCTAGGGCAGATAGTTAGGATCCAGGGCCAGATAGTGATGGATCCTGGTTAGGAGCCGACGGCTGGATCCACAGGCAGATAGTAGAAGTATCCAGCAGATCCACTGTCCTGCTGCAAAGGGCAGGTATCTGTGGATCTGGATTTGTCCAGATCCATCTGAGCAACACTAAGTGAAATACCTCTTGATGCTACCACAGAGACAGAGGTACCCCCTGTGGAGTGAGGCCTAAGAACTTCAGGTGGCAGCTTGCCAGCTTTGCCATAACAGTATTGTATGCAGGAAACTATCCAATGAGAGATGGCTCTGCTGGATGCTGGTTTACCTTTTCCCACCTCACCAAAGGTGATGAATAACTCAGTATTAGTGGACCTTTGTGTGGTCCAAGTAGTAATTCAGAGCTCACTTATCATCCAGACTGTAAAGCTTTTTTCTCCTGAGCTGGATTTTGCTGTGAAGAAAACTGGAAGTGTAACTGACTGATTGAGATGAAATATAGGCATCACTTCAGGGAGGAATTTTGTGTTATTTCTCAGAACTACTTTGTCCCTGCAAAATATAATACAGTTAGGATCTGTGCAGAGAGCTTGCAGCTCACTCATCCTTCTGACAGATGTCAGTGCCACCAGGAAAACTAATTTCCAAGTGACAAACTTCAAAGCAGCAGTTGCCAAATGCTTGAAAAGTGCCTTCATCAGCTGGGCAATGTACAGGTTCAGGTCCCAGAGGGGACAGGGTCCCTTACTGAGGGCTACAGGTGATTAAGGCCTTCAAAGAACTTTTTAAATGGGTTGTGAGGCAACTGACCTGTCCTTGCCAGCTAAAGCGTATGCTGACACTAGAGCCAAATGAACCTTCAGGGTTGAGGGTCTGAGGCCCAGGGACTGGAGGTAGACCAGGTAGTCCAGGATTGAAGCTAGACTCACCCACTGTGAGATTAGCAGTCTATCTAGACTAACACCAAAGGGAAAATCTTTTCCACTCTGATACATAGGTTTTCCTTGTTTCTGGTTTCCTGGAAACTTTAAACACATCCACAACTTTTCCAGAAAGACTGAGTCCAGAGGGTATACCGTCACTGCAGCGACTCCCCGACAGCAAAGGCTATCACAGCGCCAGGAATCGGGCAAAATCTGCCCATTGCTGTGATGGTCTCTGTGGCGATCGGGACTGCCTCGCTGGGTGTTTGCCCACCGCCCTGGTCCAACTCCGACTCAGAGTTAGAATCCAAGAGACTGGGGTGGGGTGGGGGAGTGGAGCCCCCACAAGGGGGGATTTAGGGCCGCGACCCGTGATAGTGTGCACCAACATCCCCATGGCTACAATGGTGTCAGTCGGCATTATAGCTGTCCCTGTAGGGGATGTCGGTGCTAGCGTTGTCGAAGCGCTATGAGTAAACCAGTCCAGAGAACTCTAGCTCTCCAAGTACCATGTTCTGAGACACAGATTTCTTCGATCTCAAAATGTTATCCTGCCCTGAGACAATATCAGCAGATTGTATTTCAGGTGCAGGTTGATAGGATGTCTGCTGGAGAAAGACAGGAGTAGGGAGCACCAAATCTGCCTGGCCCAATCTGGAGCTATGAGAATCATTGTTGCTGACTCCCTTTTCAGTTTTAGAAGTACTTTCAGCAAACATGGGAAGGGTGGGAAGGCATACAGAATCTTCCCTGACCAGATGAGGACTAGAGCATCCTGTGGGACTGTACCCACCAATGGGGGTCTGCAACAAAACAGTGGGAGCTGGTTGTTTTCCCAAGATGCAAACAGGTCAATATGTGGTGTACACCACCTTCTGAACACTGTCGCTAGTACCTGCTGGTTCAGTGCCATTCACGATTTCCTTGACTGAGCCTGCTCAGGGAATCTGCCAGCACATTGTTCTTCCCTGGCAGGCGTACTGCCAAAAGCTAGACCTCCAGGGAGTATGCCATGTTCCAGATCTTTCTTGCCACTGTGCACAGTTTTGAAGATCTTGTTCCTCCCTGTTTGTTTATGTAGTACTTAGTTGTGGTATTGTCTGTCCTGATCTGGACAGACTGACCTCTGATGTGGGAGGAAAAAGCCTGCATTGCCAGGTTCACTGTCCTGAGCTCCAGGAAATATATGTGTTCCTGAGTCTCCTGTGAAGTCCACATGCAGCTTACAGTGAGTGCCTCCAGATGGGTGCCCCAGCCCAGGAGGGAGGCATCTATTGTAAGTATGACCGTACGTGATTGCTGAAGGAAGGGAACTCCTTCCCTGAGGTTGCTTTCCTCCTTCCCCCATACCAGTGCCTGTAACAGGGATTTGTGACTAGAACTCGTTATGAAAGAGGTTCCCACCTTTGGGACCAATGGTTCTGCAGGTGGTATTGGATATCTCTCATTTTAGCCTGGAACATGGCACTACTGCAGTGGATGAAGCCATGTGGCCTAGGAGGAAATCCCCTACAGGTCTGGAATGACCTGTCTTGAGGGATTTTGCAGTTGTAATCAAATTTGCCACTCTTGCCTGGGGAAGCAATGCTTTCCCCTGCAGGGTACCCAGTTCTGCACCTATAAAGTCCAGAATCTGAACAGGGTCTAACTGTTCATAGGTTCATAGATAGATTAAGATACTAGTTATGTAGCTTTTGGCCATTATTATGACTCACCACGTATCAGTGGAAAAAATTAGTTTTGTCCTGACCCATGTGTTTGTCTAAAGCCCTCTTAAAGGACTCCATACTAGGACATGTTATACAGCTAAGAAGTGGAACAACCCCAATGAACATTGCCTTAAATAACTGGGTTTGCAATTTAGGGACCTGGTCTATGTATAAATGTGAAAGTACAGTTACGTAAGAACTTACTGTAACAGTAGATCTTCGAGATGAGCTCTTGCAGCAGGTTACACCATAAAGACTGAAGCCGGCAGGTGCCAGGACCCCATGGAAGACTTCTAGCTAACAGTCTACAGCAGGGACCACCCTCGATGCTGGCCCGGCCCCGACGCTGCTTATAGTATAAAAGGGGCAGCCCTCTGCACCACCTCAGTTCTCCTGCCAGAGACCCCGGCACAGCTAGAAATCAGAGAACCAAGGAGGCTCCTCTGGTTGAGAAGACATGATAAAAAGACTGAAGATGCGGAAGTAGATACCAAAGGAAAGGAGGGGAGAAAGCAGCACCTGCTGCAAGTGCTCTTCTCGAAGATCTACTGTTACGGTAAGTTCTTACGTAACTGTACTAGCTCACTTTGAAGGGGAGCTCTTGCAGCAGGTTACACCATAATGACTGAGTCCCAAGTAGTACAAGGACAGATCTTGACAGAAGGGCAGAGGAAAAGAGGTTGGAAAACTAAATTTCTCATGAAAGAAGACTCTGCAGGACAGCAAAGCCAATGCCTGTCCTGCGCCTGGAGGCAATGTCCAAACTATAATGCTTAATGAAGGTGTGGACTGAACTCTGAGTGGCAGCTGTGTAGATGTCTGCCGCTGACATGTTTTTCAGAGATGCGAAAGAAGCAGCAACTCCCCTGGTAGAATGGCCTTTTACCAAGCTCGGTAAAGGCTTGTCATATTTCTGGTAACAGTAAGCTATGCAATGAAACAATCATTTGGATAAAGTTTACTTAGAAACATGTGCCCCTAATGTCCTTGGGGGCAAATGAAACAAACAACTGGTCAGATTTTCTGGAATCCCGGGTATGAGTTAGATACCAGTGAAGGGCCCGGTGAATGTCCAGAATGTGTAGGAAAGCCTCCCCTCGATTAGAATGCTCTAGATAGTAAGAAAGATGTCCAGGTTAAGAGTAAATTCGGACACCACCTTAGGCAGGAACTTAGGATTGGTCGGCAAGGACACCCAGTCCTTGTGGAAAACTAAACAAGGCTCTTTACACATCAGAGCCTGAAGCTCAGAAATCTATCAAGCAGAAGTAACTGCAACTAAATATAATGCTTTCCACGACAGAAAGCGTAGCTCTAAATCTGTGTCTGGCTCGAAGGGAAGCAAAGTGAGTTTCTCCAAAATAAACAAAAGGTCCCATATAGGGATGGGGTCCCTAATGGGCGGCTTCACATGCAAGATGCCTTTCAAGAAGGTGGGGGGCAAATCAAGTTGAGCAAGGGCCTTGCCCTGAACTGGTGCACGATAAGCAGACACAGCAGAAAGATGCACCTTAATAGATGAGTAGCTAAGACCCGAATCCAAAAGTAAAAGGAGGTACTCAAGGACCGAGTTTACCGAACAGGTAAAGGGGTCAAGGTGGTGAGCAGAGGCCCAGATGCAAAACCGCTTCCACTTCATCACGTAGGTGGCCCTAGCTGAAGGCTTCTGGGTGGCAGATAGGACTTCCACCACTCTAGCGGAGACTCCAAACTGAGATACGGCTAAATCTGCAGGAGCCATGCATGCAGGTGCAGCAAGCTCAGATCTTTATTTATTTAGTTTTTGTTAACCGGGTAGGTGCACTAGCCATAAAATGGCTATTTTCAGGCACGACCCGGAAGAGTACAACAAAAGGAGACCAGCTGAACAACAGCAACATGGGTACAATAATACAAATACTGTAGAGGAACAGTACAGCAGTGCTACAAAAATACAATGGGTAGAAACAACAAAAAATAATGGCAAGCATTATACAGATAATGGCAGTAAGATATATAATAAGTGCAGAAACCATGGACCTGACCTGTGGAGTGAAAGGATTAATAAGATAGTAAGGTTATATAGAGAGAAATGTGAGGAATGTTCAAACATAACAAGAAAGACTGACAGAAGGAAGGTCAGGGGTGGTAACTGACAAAACAACAGCGGATGTTGATGGACTAGAGTCCCTCTCTCCTAGGAGAGCAAGTATGAGATGAAGGGCAGGGGAAGCAGGGGCTCCACTCCCAGCTGTTTAAGTAGAGGGAACCAGATTTGTCGAGGCCAGAAGGATCGATGAGGATCATGTCCCCTTCCTCCAACTGCAGCTTGAAGAGGACTCTCTGAATTAGATGGAAGGGAGGAAAGGCGTATAGGAATCTCCCTGTCCAGCAAAGGGACAACGCATCTCGCCAGAAAGCACCAGGCCCTGAATCTAGCAAGCAGAAACTGGGCAGTTTTGCATTGAGTGGGGATGCAAAGAGGTCTAACTCATGTTGACTCCATCTGTTGAAGAGATCTTCTACCACTGATTGTAGGAGTTCCCACTAGTGGGCTTTGGACTGAGAGCATCTGAGGTTTTCGGCCAAGGTGTTTTGAACACCTGGAACATATACTACAGAGAGTTCCAGCTGATGTTTGATGGCCCAGTACCATACTTTCATGGCTTCCCTGCAGAGGGGATATGAATGGGTTCTCCCCCATGCTTGTTTATGTAAAACACCACCGACATATTGTTCATTTGGATGAGTAGGTGGCCCAGGACTAGGTCTGTCTGCAGAATTGATGTGGAGAGATTTCACCAATACAGACCACATTCCTTGAGTCCGGCGGTCTGCGAGGTGGGCTCTCTAGCCCATGCCTAGGCACCTGTGGTCAAAGACTGGGGAGGGGGATGACCTCTGGAAGGGCATGCCCTCGGAGAGGTTGGATGGAATCACCCACCATTGAAGACTCTAGTGGACTGGTTCGAGACCAAGACAAGTTGGTCTAAGTCGTCCCCGCGCTGGTGCCACTGGACTCTCAAGTTCCATTGTATCACTCTCATGTGAAGTCGTACCAATGGCACGGTAACGATGGTCACTGCCATGTGACCCAGGCCTGAGGATCGTTATGGCCAGGACCAAATGGTGGGGACTTCGAGCATGAGCATGAAGGCAATCTGCTCTGTCCGCAGAAAGGAAGGCTCTGCTTTGGACAGTGTCTAGCTTGGCCAGGAGGAGAACTTTGGAAGGCTCAATGTGATTCTTCAGTCTCAGAATGGGGAAAAGGTGTATTTCATGGTCTGAAGCAGCCTTTCCCTGGAGGAGGCTGTGACGAGCCAATCATCCAGGTACGGGAAGATGCAGTGACCTTTCTTCCTTAAGGCTCCTGCCACTACACGAGGCCCTTTGTAAAGATTCAAGGTGCCGAGGGCAGGCTGAACGGCAAAGCCCAGAACTGGTAGTGATGTCCCTGGAAGAGAAATTGCAGGAACCTTCAGTGGGGCTGCGTGATCAGGATGTGAAGGTGCACATCCTGCATGTCCAGCAAGGACAGCCAGTTTCCTTATGGAGAAGAAGAATCAGACCTGGAAGGGTCACCATCCTGAACCGCTTGTATTCCACAAATTTGTTCACATTGCTGAGGTTCAAAATGGGGCGCAGATCCCCATTTTTCTTGGGAACCAAGGAAAAAGTGGGAATAATATCCCCTTCCTCTCTGGGAAGCTGGAACTGGCTCTATAGCTTGCTTGTCCAGCAAAGCCTGAATTTCTTCTAGAATGAGGGTTGCATGGGATGGGGAGTAGCAGGAGGGAAGCAGAGAATTGTCCGGTGGTACCTCCAGGAACTCTATTGTGTGCCAATTTCTAATCAGTTGCAGGACCCATTGATCGGACGTGATCCTGCTCCAACCCTCTAGATAAAGGGAGATGCAACCTCCCACCACCTCCCCCAAGGTTTTAGCTGGGGGAGGGAGGTCGGGCAGGGAGTCAGGCAGTGGCGTTTGGGGTAGGCACAGCAGTCTGGGAAGACTTGGTGGCTCTGGGAGTGGGACCTCTGGGATTCTGACAGCTGGCCTTACACTTAAAGGCTCCTCGCTACTGCTGCTGACCTCAGGGCTGCTATCCAGAAAAGTATCGAAAGGACTGACACCTGAAAGGCTTTTGATTGGACTGGTACTTAGTGTGCATGGACCGGATAGCCTTACCTGAATCTTGGAGATGAATGATTATTTGCTCAGACTCCTCTCCAAAAAGGACCGGGCCCTTAAAAGTAGCATCATACTAGCCTGCACAACCTGGGTGAAATGCAAGACCCGGAGCCAGGAGTGTCTTCTTCTGCAGACCCCAGTGACCGCAGTGTGAGCTGTGGTGTCTGCTGAATCATAAGAGGACCGCAGCACGTGGGTGCCAATGTCTGATCCAGACTTGAGGAGGTTGAGGAGCTCTGCCTTCTAGGGGATGTCAGGTAGGGCTTGAGCTAGCTCCATGCTTTGCTCCCAGGGGGAGGGATATTGGACCATATGTGTAAGGAAACTGAGGGAGTATATGGTACAAGTGGCAGAGGCATATACCTTCCTGCCAAGTTGGTCCAGTTGTTTAGACTCCTTGTCTGGAGGCTGAGTGTTCAGGTGTCTGGGTTGCTTCAACCTGTCGTGGGTGGCTGTGATCACCATAGAGTCCACCAGGGGTTGTTTGTTCAAAAATGATTCCTCCCTGGGGGGCCTGTAAAGGTGGTCTGTCTTCCTGGGTATTGCTGAAGAAGTAGAAGGATGCTTCCAGGCGGTCCTGGTGACATCCTGAAAGGTGTCGACCAGGGGTGGCACCACTACATTTTTTGGATCCTGCCAGTGAAGGTACCTAGCTAGGCGCACCTCTCAGGATCCAAATCTTCTGCATCCCATCCCATGTTGTTCTGGATGTGCCGCATGATGTCCATGAAAGATGAATCATCAGGTGAAGACCTAGGAGAGTCCTCATAATCCGGAGGGGAAGGAGTCCCTTCTAGAGAGGAAGATCTTAAGGAGGAGGAAGAGCTGCAGCTCAAATCCACCAAGGATGTAGACCTGGTATATGAATGTCATGACCAACTATCCCTAGAATGATGTCAGTGCCTGTCCGATGATCTGGAGAAGGAGCAACATCTCCCGCCTTCACGGCCATGACGATCTCTGTCTGAGTCCTCAGGTAGTGGGGTGGCTTCTTTCTGCTAAGGAGTGGGCTCCTTGGGCTGAGGGGTTGGTAATTTTGGAAGTACCTGAGAAGGTATAGGCTCTTTAACAGGTGAGGAAGGTCTTGGTGGAAGGAGGCCTCCCTTGATGGTGTTCCACCAGGATGAAAAGATATCCGTTACTTCCAACTGCGGGATCTTAGGCTCCAGGGGAGCATCTGGTGTCAAGGGGGCCAACGGTCCTGCTGTCGGGCCTTGAGGCGCACTGGTGTCTGTGAACTGGAAGCATCTGGCGTTGGTGTTAGCAAGGTACTGTTGTCCGGTATCGTTGGTTGATCGGGTGACGGTGCACCGGGGATACCAGCATTGAAGAGAGATGGGTATATGCTGAAGACAGTCTGGGGTAGTGGCCGACGTCCTCTTCAGAGAGGCCCATCGAGGGGAGCTAAGTCCCAAGGGGGGCAGTGGAGTCACTCTCCCAGGGAGGTGAGGTCATGCCCCCAGTGTCAATCCAGAGAGTCAGCGCTGGAGGCAGTGGCTGACTTGGATGATTTCTTGGCTGGTCGGATGACGGGTAGGGACCCGTCGCTGACAGAGGAACCAGCCACACCACCTGGCTGCAGGACCAAGGTCTGAGAGGAGGGGAAAAGCTTTAGGGGCTGAAGGTCTGAGGACTTGGTCCCAGACCCAGAAGAGCCTCTGCCCAACGTCAGTACCAGGGAGGGAGACTTGACCACAGGCAGCCCGGAGGAGGTGAGGGCGGCCTTAGTAGACGAGTCCATCCTCCCATAGGAGGAGGACCCAGAGCCGGAGCCCAACTTGTGTGGGGACCAGGAGCAGGAATGCTTGTCCTTGTGCTTCTCCTTGTGGTGATGCTTCCCCGACAACTTCTTATGGTGATCTGAGGAAGGAGAAGCCCCTAAGGGTGAAGAAGATGAACTCTTCTCCATGGTCTCCTTTTGCATGTCTGTCATTTGTTTCTCTAGCAGGAAGGGTTTAAGGGCTTCTGGTGGTGAATCCTGGTCCTGCTGTTGAACTTTTGGCAATGCTGCCAGGCCTCTGTGTTGTGGTCTGGGCCCAGACAGAAGAGGCAGGCCAAATGGCTGTACTTCGAAGGAATTTGCCTGTCACAGGCATACTTAGACTGGTGCCACTCGATAGATGATGACAGGGAAGTAGACGTGCAGAGAATAGAAGCTAAATACTCAAAAAATAGAAAATAAAAAAAGCACTGAACATACAGTAGAAATGGTGGTAGACTAGAGCAGAAGGTGTCTGTGGAGCCGATGTGCGTGAGTCGACAGCAGGAAAAGAACTGAAGTGGCGCAGGGGGGCGTTGGGGGTGAGCAGGCATCGGGGGCAGTCCCCACTACAGACTGCTAGCTAGAAGTTTTCCGCGGGGTCCTGGCACCTGCCAACTTTAGTCCATATGGTGTAACCTGCTGCAAGAGCTACCCCTCAAAGTGAGAACTTATGTTACATTGTGATTTGATTTGTCTACCAAAACTGTGTATCCTATTGTTAAAACCCACAACTGTCTTGATTGTATTAACTAATTGTCCTTGAGTATTGTTTGTTGTAATGTGAACTATTTTCCTCTTTTGCACCCTGTAAAATGTCTTTGTAACTTTACATGTAATTAATTCTAGGTCGCCCCTTAAAAGGGGACTGTGATGGTTCCAGTGGGCCTATCTGATCACCAAAATTAAAATAAATAAATATTTAGGCAGGACATGCCAAGCATTGACCACTCTTTGGCTGAGCCATTTACTCCTTCTAGAGATACAATAGAATTGGGAGCACCTCAATTCGCTCCCGTCAATTAGTTCCCCATCAATTCACTCACAACGGCTCACTCCCCACCAACTCATTCCACTCCTTCTCACTCCATGTCATTTCACTCCCTGCCTGCACCTTTTTCAACAAACACGCAACAAAAAGCAGGGATTCAACATACTTTCAAGGAAATGCAGGAGTTCCTGAAAGAAAGCCACACTACATGCTTCAGTCCCTTAAAGTGGTACTAAAAGTTTAAAAAGATACTTGTTAAATTTACTTTTACCTTATCCGTTGTTAGTCAGTAGTCATGTAGTCAAGCATTCACGCACGATGTGATGTTGCTGACGTTGTTGCCATAGTAACCATTAAATCCCCGCTCCACCGAGTTTCCATAGTATCCAAAAGATCCACTTTAAAGGAAAACTTTATTTACAATTTTAAAAACACAGTCTTATGTCGATTCAGTATTCAAAGCAGTATGCGATGACTCAGGAATTCTTCGGTGGTTCATTCCTCATAATTCACAAGTATCGTTTCAAGCCGTGTTGCACTATCCTTGTATGCCCTCTTTGTTGCGGTTGGTTGATTGCCAGCAATTAACTACTCAATCTCTGCATCCCTTTTTTTTGAATGCACTTAATACCATCAATAAACTTCCACATTGTTGGGTGTGACATGCAAAGTATTGCCTTCATCGCTCTATGAAATGCCTCCACAGCATTGTTTGTATGTACTCGTTTCTCGGTGACAATCTCATGGTGATTCCACAATTGTATTGCATACTGTGGCTGCCTACGCCCTGTTCCCCATCTGTTCCTACGACCCACCCATGTGTCTTCAAAATAGTCAATGATGGGCTCTAATTCAGCTGGGAAAATGTTTAGTGTTTCGTCTGTGATTTCTTCGAATCTACTAATAACCTGATTCGGGGGGTAGAAAGCCAATGCAGGTAAATAACGGCACTTAATGCTGAATTCACTGTCCTGGGCATATCTCTGTATTAGTCCCTCTGTTTGTATTTTTCAGTACACGCATTGAGAGAAATGAAAAAAACACCCAACTTGAGTGGCGTTGGAGTACACTAGTCTGAAAGCTTGAATTGTTGCCTTCTAAGTTGGTCATGATTATTGCTGGGTCCAGATGGGGGTTACGTTTTCCCTGCATTTACCAGGTAGTAATGCAAATACTGCTGGCTGGATTCTTCCAAAACATTCCCCCAATATACAGTACAACTGATTAAAAAGTGGGGAAGCGACGCTGAAGGTTCCATCAGCATACCAATGTTTGCACTGCTCCAAAAAAAGGTTTGATTCAGTTCCAAATACCAGTATTCTGTCAGTGATTGGGCCGCTGTCATACAAAAGGAAATTCACTTCGCTGCCATCTGTACACTTAAATGCCTGTACTGCTGTGGTATAACAAGCTCAGTCAGGTCTCGAAGGTTTGGAGGAGCCCCCTGACAGCGAATGCGCTGTATAGTGTGCTTAAGATTTTTGTCAACAATAGTTCCCTGTGTGGCCAAAGACACATTTTCTTTGCAATAAAGAACAACCTGTGCAGTTGTATCTTGTGTGCATTCGGCTCTCTCCTTAGCAGTATTGACAGCCTGTGCCCTCTCACCTGCTGTTGGGTCCGGTGCATGAGTGTGTTTGCTAAAGGTAGCAATTATGCATGGTAATTCGTAACTTTCTTTATGAACTCTTGCATTACATGTTTTTACCTTCTTTACTGCTGACTCACACTGCCATATAGACTTTCCATTGTAGCCCTGCTTGTGATGAGTGTATACATACTAGTCAGCATCCACCAATTTCTTTTTATTGTGCTCAAACATTATGAAGTGTGCAGCCATGGTTGCAGCACTAGGAATACTGAAGAACGCTGGTCACTACAATTGATTCATATTTAATGACTTGCTGAATTGCCCAGCAAATAATTGTTTAATTGTTTAAGTGGCACCACAGGGAGCAAATTATTGCAGAGTGTAATTAGTGGGAGTGAATTGGGTCAGGAGCGAGCGGTCGGGAGTGAATTGACGTGGAGCTAATTGATGGGAGTGAATTGACATAGACCTGAAGAATCCCCCGTAAAAAGGTGCGTGCCATGTACAATTGGGCTAAGGTTCTGTCACCCGAAAGGGCGTGATAAGCAAAAATGGCCCACATGTGCACTTTTATGGAGGAGTAGCTCAAGCCTTGTTGGTATAAGGAGAGGAGATACTGAAGAGCTGAGTTCACTGGACAAGAAATGGGATCCAGATGGTGAGACAAGGCCCACAAACAAAAATGCTTCCATTTCATAGCATAAGTGGAGCGCGTGGAGGGCTTCCTCACCGACACTAGAACTTCCGCCACCTCTGGCGATACCCCGTACCTGTACTTTGCTATGTCTGAAGGAGCCAATCATGAAGGTGCAAGGATCGGAGATCGGGATGAACCAGCAAGCCCTGATCCTGGGACAGCAACTGCGAGCACATTGGCAGCGGAATTGGAGGTTCCATGGAAAGCTGCTGAAGTAGTGGGAACCAAATCTGCCGAGGCCACAGCGGGGCGCTCAGAATCATTCGCACCCCCTTGGTCTGTAACTTCAACAGAACCCTCTGGATGACAGGAAAGGGAGGGAGGGCGTCAAGAAACCTCCCTGCCCAACATAGGGACAACGCATCTGGCCAGAAAACACCAGGCGCAGGCTCTTGCAAGCAGAAAAGCGGCAGTTTGGCGTTGTGTGGTGACGCAAACAGGTCCAGTTCTGGACGACCTCATCTGTTGAACAGCTGGTCCGCTACTGACTGCAGTAGCTCCCACTCATGCGCCCTGGACCGAATCTCCATGAACTCTAAAGTGTGTCCTCTCCTTATGACATCTAGGGCCCATTTGTCTGCAGTTATTGAGCTCCAGCCCTGAAAGTACAGGGAGAAGCGACCCCATACCACCTCCACTGGTACCTCCGCTGGAGGAGGTGGGGTTGGAAGGGAGTCATTGGGTGGAGCCAGGGGTTGGCAGAGAGGCCTGGGAGGACTTGAGCCCACAGGGAGGAACGCCACCAGGCTGCTGGTTGCTGGCTCTCCTCCAAAAGCCTCCTCTCTGACCCTGTTGATTGCCACAGGCTTGACCACCTGAGGGCTTCCGAAATGGTCACTTTTGCTGCCTCCGCTGGTCTCCACAGTACATTTGGTGGACAGACCAGATGGACTTGCCTGACTCTTGGAGGCGAGAGATCAAAGACTCCATCTCCTTCACAAACAAAACAGTACCCTGGAACGTAAGTCCTGGATGCCGGACTGCAGATCCTGACAAAAGCCTGAAACCCTCAACCAGGAATGGCACCTGAGGAAGACACCTGACGCTGTTGCTCTGGCTGCCGTATCTGCAGTATCTTACGAGGCACGCAAAACATGCGTGCCTATGTCCGAGCCCGATTTGAGAATGTCCAGAATCTCCGTTTTCTTCTCAGAGTCTGGAAAGGCATTAACCAGCTCTTGTCCCCACTGCCATAATGCATAATGGTACTGGACCATGAGCGTAAGAAAATTCAGGGACCTAATTGAACAGGTGGAGGCAGAATACACTTTCTTGCCCACCTGGTCCAAGTAGCGGGATTCCGGGTCAGGAGGCTGTGAGCTGAGATGTTTAGGCTGCTTAGATTTGTTGTGAGCGGCCGTAATAACTGAAGAGTCCACCTGAAGATGCTCGGCCAAGAATGGTTCATCCTTCGCGGCTCAATACAGCCTGTACGATTTCTTCATAACTGCCGGAACTGAAGCCGGACGCTTCCAGGTCACTCTGATGAGGTCTTGGAACGTATCCACTAAAGGAAATACCACCAAGGGTTTGGGATCCTTGCCTCAGGTACTTAGCAACGCTATGCCTGGATCCAGGGTCCTATGTCCCACTCATTGGAGGCCTGGATGTGCCTCATGACATCCATGAAAGTGGGATCGTCAGGAGGCGAGCGGGGCTGGTCCTTCTCTCCCAGGGAACCCCAATTCCCAAAAAGGAAGACATAGAAGATGAAGAGGAAAAGGAGGAATGGCTACTGGGTGATGAGTAGCCAGACCTGTCCTTATGGCTAGCCCCACTCGAGCGTTGGTGGCTCATTGATCGACGTCAGTCCGAAGACCAGCGACGGTCACAGGACTGACGGCGGAGCGGAGACTGACATCGGTCAGGGGACTGACATCGGGAATGGGCCCATCTAGCAGAATGGGAATGGCTCCTAATGTAAGACTTGACCTGGCATCAGCTACTCGATCTCGTAGAGTGCCGGTGTCGGTCAACGGACCGTGACCAGGAACGAGCCTTAGTAGGAGGAGTAGGTGGTGGCCTGTCAGGGGTCTTCTTCGGGGAAGAAGCACCTCCTGGCTGCGGTTCACCCGAAGGGTCCAGGACCGGTGACAGGGCCGGCTTCAGGGGGTTCACTTCTGGACCTGCCCCCACCAGAAGGAAAACAGATCCTGGAGCTCATCCTTCAAAAAAACAGAGACCGCTTTCCCTGGAAATGGAATATCTAGGACATCGACCATAGCAGGAGAGCCCACTTCTGAGCCCTGGGGGGAGGAGGAGGATTTAGGGGATGATGACACAGCCCCTTCGCTGGCTGCGTCCGGGTCCGTCGCCCCATCACCCGGCATCGGTAAAGGGACCGACGACGGGGACCCAACCGGGGGCGCTGGAGTGTCCTTGGACTCCGTAAGCATGCTCTTGACTGGCAGTGCCAGGGCCTTGGAAGGCGGGGCTGAAGCTTGCGCCTCCGAGGACTTCACGGTGACCCTAAACGGAGTCACCTTAGGCTTCACTGACCTCTCCCCCAAAGGTCCAGCCTTAACCTGGTCTTTAGACTTGGGATGCTCACTTGAGCCCTTGGATCCACGGGCTTTCTTGGGAGAAGGCCGTGTGCGGGAGCGAGACCAAGACCTGGACCGGTGCCGGGACCGACTACAGTCTTTTTCGCGGGACTGCTTGGACTTATCCTTCTTCTTCTGCTTCTCCCCTGAGGTGTGCAGATCCACCTTTTGTTACAGCAGATACGCTTTCAGGGCCTTCAAGCGGCGGATCCGAGTTCAGCTGGTGAACTTTTTACAGGCCGAACAGGCCGCAGTGTCGTGGTCAGGCCCAGGCAAAAAACGTACTGCCGATGACCATCTTTAGACGGGATGTGGCGGCCGCAACTGCACTTGTTAATGTGGGGTCCCATCGAGGAGACCGATGACAGCAAAGACATGTGTCAGTATGCACTGAAAACCATCGAAACTTGTGGAGAAAATCACAAAAAGAGCAAAAAAACAAGTACTTTAGCTGGGCTGGTAAGCCAAGATGAGCAGGAACTCTTCACGTGCACGGGACGTGGTGGGAAAAGAACTGGGGTGGGTCTGGGTCCGCCCCCTTTTGTACCAGAGCTGACGCCAGGGTGGAGCCAACATCGGGGGCAGTCCCTGCTGGGTATTGCTGGCTGAGAAGTTTTCCAGAGGATCCTAGTGCCTGCGGCATAGTTCTAATTGTGATAGCCTGCTGCAAGAGCTCCCACTCGAAGTAAGATCTTAGGATTCATGCACAAAGGCACCCTGTCTTTGTGAAAAATCAAATAAGGCTTTTCACACCAGAGGGCCTGAAGCTCAGAAATCCTTCAAGCAGATGTAATAGCAACCAAAAATAACGCTTTCCAAGAAAGAAAGTGTAGCTCACAAGTCACAGCTGGCTCAGAAGGAGACAGGGTCAACTTCTCCAAAACAAAATTCAAATCCCAAGCTAGGACAGGGGAATGGACTGAATGTTTAAGGTGCAGAAAGCCCCTGAGAAAGGTACAGGAAACAACCAATTGAGCCACGGTGCGACCACCCACAGGCTCATGAAAGGCCAAGATAGCCAAAAGGTACTCCTTTAGGGAGGAGTACGGTAGAGATGAGTCTGACAGGGATATCAGGTAATCCAGGATCTGGCTCACCAGACATGTGAAAGGGTCCAGATGATGCTTGGCAGCCCATATGACAAACCCTTTCCACTTCATGGCACATGTGGATGTATTGGAAGGCTTCCAAACTGCCACAAGGACACCTGCCACTCTCTGGGACACCCCAAAACAGGAGATGGCTATGTCCTTAGGAGCCAGGCATGCAGATGAAGGGACCTGAGGTTGGGATGGACCAGGGTCCCCTGAGCCTGCATCAACAGATCCCTGTAGAGGGGCAGAGGGACCAGAGGTCCTCTGCTAACTGTTACAGTAATGGAAACCATATCTGCCGTGGCCAGAATGGTGCTACCAGGATCATGCTGGCACCCTCCATCTGCAGCTTGATCAGCACCCTCTGAATCAGAGGAAATGAAGGGAATGCGTAAAGGAATCTCCTGCTCCAAGAACGGGACAATGCATCTCACCAGAAAACTCCAGGCCCTGGATCTAACAAGCAGAAACTGGGCAGTCTTGTGCTGAGTGGGAACACAAAAAGGTCTGACTCTGGACGACCCCATCCAGCAAACAGAACTTCTGCAACTGATGAGAGAAGTTCCCATTCGATGCTGGACTAAGTCCTACTGAGGCTGTCTGCCAGAATGTTTAGCATGCCTGGGACATGAACTGCAGATAGAACCAGACTGTGATCTAGCGCCCAGTACCAAACTCTCATGGTCTCCCTGCATACGGAATACAAATATGTACCCCCTCCTCTTTGTTGATATAGTAGACAACACTGAGGTTGTCAGACTGGATCAAGAGTTGACCTGGGAGGAGATGGTTCCAAAAGGTCTGCATGGCATATAGAACCACCCGCATCTCCAGGACATTGATATGCAGGGAGGTTTTAATCTGGGACCAAGAGCCCTGAGTCTGAAAAGGACCCAGATGTGTCCCCCAGCCTGAACCGGAGGCATCCATGATGAGGATCTGCTGGGGGAGGAGATCTGGAATGGAACCCCTTGCAACAGGTTCAGAGGCTAGATCCACCACTGGAGCACCTTGTGGACTGGGGAGTAGACCAGCACTAACTGCTCTAACTTGTCCATGCATTGGTCCTATTGCACCCTGAGTGCCCATTTGAGGACTCGCATGTGCAGCCTGGCCAGTGGAACCATGAGAATGGACATAGCCATCAACTCCAACAGCCTCAGGTACACCCATGCAGGTATGTAATGGCTCTGGGTGACTTCCTGAGCCTGGGCGATAAGGTACTCGACTCTGTTCTGGGGCAGGAAAGCCTTTCCCTACACCAGGTCCAAAAATGCCCTTATATATTGCAGTCTTTGGGAAGGAGTTAGGACCAACTTGGGCAAATTGACGGTGATTCCCAGGGAAAGAAACAACTGAAGAGTTCTCTCCAGAGTCCCAAAGAAAAAATTACTCACCTTAGTAATGTTGTTTCTTCTAATGGAGTCTTGCTATATTATGACATATGCAGTGAGTCCCAACCTTCGAACTGCTCCGGAGGTGAAAGAGTTAACTTTCCATGCCAGGCATGGAACTTAGAGCTCGAGCTCAGTTGAAAACTCTGTCTGTTGTTCTTCAAACTCAAACTGTCAGATCTTCTGAGCAAAACTCACTAAGGTTCTGTGTGGAAGCTGTAAACCTACACACTAGCCAACCGCTATTAAATATAAGAACACATTTTTGGTGCCAAAACAAAGACTCAAGTCAGGAGACCCAAAAATGAAAACACAACACCAGTCACCCCAAAAGGAGGGGTGAAAAACAAGGTGGCATCTACTAAGTGCCAACATTGCACTGCCCCCACATCCCAAAGTAGAGGTTCTGAGAGGGGCAGGCGGGGAGGTCATAATATAGCAAGACTCCATTAGAAGAAACAACATTACTAAGGTGAGTAATTTTTCTTCAAACAACATGAAGTCTTGCTATACTATGACATATGCAGACTACACAGCAGTACCTCCATGGAGGAGGGACAGAACCTACTTAGGAAATAGGCTCTGAAGCACAGCTGTGTTAAACCGAGCATCACTCCCTAGCCTGGATGTCCAGGGAGTAATGCTTGTAAAGTGTCAACTGTTTTCCAGGTAGCTGCTTGACATATCTCTAGGATAGGGATGTCCCTGGCAGCAGCCAGAGACGCAGCTGTACCTCTGGTAGAGTGAGCCCTCAGGCCTGAGGGAGGAACCTTACCCAGTTTTTCATAGCAAAATTGGATACAAGAGACAATCCACCTGGCAATGGATCTTTTAGTGGCAGGTTTCCCTTTGCCAGCCTCACCATAAGTGAGGAACAGTTGGAGGCAGTCAAACCTGTGACCCTTGGTACAATCTATGTAGTAGCTAAGGGATCTTTTGACATCTAAACTGTGCAATCTCCTCTCGCCAGAAGAGGAATGGTCAGTGAAGTACACAGGGAGAGACATAGATTGATTAAGGTGGAAATCTGAAACCACCTTAGGCAAGAACTTTATGTTAGTCCTGAGGACCACCTTATCTCTGTGAAAGGAGATAAAATCAGGCTCCACTAACAATGCTTGTAATTCACTTATGCGTCTGGCAGAAGTGATGGCTACCAAAAACACAGTTTTACAAGTCAAGTACTTAAGCTCTGCTGAAGACAAGGGCTCAAAAGGGGGCTGCATAAGCTGGGCAATGCAAATATTAAGATCCCAGGCAGGGGCAGGATCCCGGAATGGAGGGTTGGTGTAAAGCAACCCCTTGAAAAACTTGGAGAATACAGGATGAGCTGAAAGAGAAGAGAAGAGAGTTTACCTGCTGATAAGAAAACAGACACGGCTGCCAGGTGCACTTTTAGGGTAGCTGGTCTCAGTCCCAAAGTATTTAGATGGACCATATAATCCAGGACTGTGAGTAGATCAGCAGATTCTGGGGAAATATGCTTTCCAGAGCACCATATGGAAAATCTCTTCCATTTCGAATTATAAGTAGCCCTGATGGAAGGCTTCCTAGAAGCCTTCAGGATATCCAATACACCTTGGGAGAGGTGTAGGTCAGCAAACTCTAACTCTTCAAGAGCCAGGCCTTCAGAATGAGAGATTTGAGGTTCGGGTACCAAACTCTCCCCTGAGCACAGGTTAACAGGTTGTAACTCCTGGGAAGACACAGGAGAAGGTGGACTGCTAAGGACATAAGGAGTGGGTACCAGGGCTGTCTGGCCCAATCTGGAGCAATCAGGATCATCTTGCAGGGCTGAGATCTGATTTTGACTAGCACCTTGAACAGAAGAGGGAAGGGGGGAAAGGCATAGAGGAACTTCCCTTCCCAACTGAGAAGGAAGGCATCCAGAGGGACTGAGCCCAACACTTGGGGCCTGCAGCAAAAAAGGGGAAGTTGGTGATTGTCTGGGGCTGCAAAAAGATCTATCTGCAGGGTGCCCCATCTGGCAAATACTTCCAGTACTAGGGGATCCAGTGACCATTCGTGATGGCCCAGGAAATCCTGCTGAGAGCATCTGCCAGGACATTGTCCTTGCCTGGGAGGTAAACTGCCATAAGGGAGGTGTTCAGAGAGTAAGCCAGAGACCACAACTTCATTGCTTCGGTGCACAAGGCCGTAGATCGAGTGCCCCCTTGCTTGTTGATGTACCACATTGTGGTGGTATTGTCTGTTCTGACCTGAATAACTTTGTTCTGAACAGATTTGGAAAAAGCTTGAAGTGCTAGAAATACTGCTCTGAGTTCCAACAGATTGATGTGGAGCAGAGATTCCTGAGGGGACCACAATCCCTGGGTAGTGAGGTCGCCCATGTGAGTGCCCCACCCCAAGAGGGATGCATCTGTAGTAAGGATTAAAGAGTGAGACTGAGGGGGCCAAAGGAACCCCCTGTCTCAGATTGCTCTGGTTCTGCCACCACTGTAGGGCTTGGATCAGGGTTCGAGTCACTGGGATCAATTTGGTTAGAGGGTCTCTCCTTTGAGACCAAAAGGCTCTCAAATGGAACTTGATGTCCCTCATCTGAAATCTGGCTCCCTGCACTACTGCTGTGGAAGCAGCCATGTGTCCCAGGAGCTGAAGAAAATGCCTTGCTGGTCGAGAGACCTGCAGGGTGAAAGAGGAGGCCAGAGAGATCAGGGTTCTTGCTCTTTCCAGAGGAAGGAAGGCTCTGGCTTCTTTTGTGTTCATTTCTGCACCTATAAAGGTGAGAAGCTGGACAGGCTCTAGGACTGACTTTGGAAGATTGAGAAGGAAACCTAGAGAAGTAAGCAGTTGCTGAGTTACCTGAAGATGTAATCTGACTTGATCTGGAGACTGGCCTACTATGAGCCAATCGTCCAGATACGGAAAGATGGCAATTTTTTGCCTTGTTAAGTGGACAACTGCTACTGCCAGGCATTTTGTGAATACCCTTGGGGCAGAGGTGAGGCCAAAGGGCATTGCTCTGAACTGGTAATGGCCTGAGGGCAGTTCGAATCTGAGGTACTTTCGATGGGAGCTTCTGAAGAGAACATGGAAGTAGGCATCCTTGAGGTCCAGGGACACTAGCCAGTCCCCTGGCCTTAGAGAGGGTAAAATAATTCCCAGAGTCACCAATTTGAATTTTGGTTTTAAAAGGTGCTTGTTTAGGTATCTGAGATCCAGGATGGGCCGCCATTCTCCTGTCTTTTTTGGGGTAAGGAAGTACCTGGAGTACAATCCTTTGCCCTGGTGTAGGGGTGGAACCCTTTCCACAGCTCTGAAAGCCAGGAGGGTAGAAACTGCTGCCTCTAGGGCAAGAGCCTCTGATGGATTTGCAGGTGGAAAGGATCTGGCTCTTATCTTCGGAAATTGTTTGAAGCTGAGAACCAGTCCCTGGCTTACTACTTCCAGGACCCACTTGTCTGATGTTAGAGACTTCCAGTCCTGGACAAAGTAAACCAGCCTGCCCCCTACCGGTAGTGGAGAATCGACCCTGGCCACCCCATCAGGGTGCCTGCTTGGCAGGGGCTTTAGGCTGAGGAGTGGAAGCAGGTCTGCTTGTACCCCGTCTGCCTCTCCCTCTAAAGAACCCCCTCTGGGCATAAACTGAAGAGGAGGCCTGGGCTTGGTAAAAACGCCTATGAAAAGGCCTGCCCCTGCCACTGGAAGGCTGCCTTTGAGGAGTGGCCTGCCTTTCCTTGGCCTGTGCACTCCTATAGGTGGTCCTATACTCATCCATTTTCTTCATGTAATTCTCTGTCTGCTCCCCAAACAAAGAGTTACCCACTACAGGGAAATCAATGGCCTTAGTCTGGGTATCCTCTGACAGGCTAGTACATCTGAGCCAAGCCATTCTATGGAGGGCCACAGATGTAGCCATGACTCTTGATGACACATCATTAGAGTCCACTGCAGCATGAAATTGCACCTTAGATGCCTCAATACCATCAGCAGCCACCTGCTCCAGCTCCTTGGCAAGCTGGCCAGGGACCTGCTTTGCTAGAGCCAAAACAGTGTCCCATCTGGATTTCTGGTATCTAGCAACATAAGCCATATAATTTGCCTGTCTGAGTCCCAAGGATGCTGCCATGTACTGTTTCTTTGCCATGGCATCAATCCTCCTGGAGTCCTTGTCAGGGGGGTGTGAGGCCAAGGGAATATTTGCCTTATCACAGGCTGCAGCCTGCACTACCCCAACATGGCTGCATTGTTGTGTAAGGAACTCCGTATCAGAGCCTGACAATGTGTACCTCTTGTCCATTCTTTTATCCACAGGAACTATAGTGTGAGGAGTTTTTACAATTTTTACTGTCTGTTTCCCAAAGGATTTATGCAAAGGAATAGACAGTCTCCTTGACTCTGGGATATCCATCATTTCTACATAGTCAGGCTCTTCTTGATCATCCACAGCTTCCTCCATAGGGAGCTGGAGGGTTTCAGCCACTTTTTTATAAAACATAAAATTAGAAGGGGACTCAGAAAGCCTAGGAGGAGACACTCCTGAAGGTCTGTCTGGGGAGATGTCCGTTCAATGGGCACATCCAGACTTTCAAATCCACATTCACTCTCCTCTTACTCCTCTTCCCCTCCTCCGGTTCATAAAATTCCTCTAAATCATACTCTTGAATCGGTGGAACCGACCGAACCGTACGCTTACCTGATGGTGCCAGTTCGGTCGGAACCGGGGAAAGCGACTGGACAATTTTAATCGCTTTGGCTATTTCTTCAGCAGTTGGAGAGGAAAGTTTTGGCTCCACACCAGCTGATTTTCTAGTCCTTTTTGCTGGAACTGACTCCTCCAAGTCGGCTCTCCTTTTGCCCAAGGAAGTCTCGCCCTGGTCAGAGGGCACTCCCTCCGGTTCGGTTTCAACCGAACTGGGCTGGCCATCCGGTTCAGTGGACTTCTTGGCCTCCCTTTCCCTGAGCCTACCAATTCTTTTCTCCAGGGTAGCTGCAGGAAAATTTTTACAAATCTGGCAGTCTGCATTGAGGTGGTCAAACCCCAGACAATAAACACAGGTGGTGTGGGGGTCAGCCTTAGCAAAGACTTCCCCACAGACACTGCAGTGTTCAAACCCAGTGGGCCCGGTTTTTCTTTTGGGTTTCTCAGACATAGTGCCAGCCTAACCAAAAACTTGCCCGTTTATAGCAATCCGCCAAGCAAGACTCTCTTATCGGTTCCCAACCATGTCACGGGTCATTGAAAAAAACGTAATGAAATCCGGTTTTTTTAGAACCGATAAGAACCGGGAACCGCACTTCTAAGAGACAGATAATGTATTTAAAACAACCTGATCGGTTCAAACCGAACCGATAAAACTGTTTACAAGTTCCACACAGAAAGTAAATGTAAAACCTATCTAGTACTTACAAATACCACAGACAGAGCTTGAACCGACCGGTTGCGGTTTAAATTCGGTTAAAAAACCGAAAAACTAACACTTTAACCGACAAAATGAACCGAGCAGAAGGAGAAATCTCTGGAGCGACTGTTCAGTGAGGCGGAGTAAAGAATCTGACAGTTTGAGTTTGAAGAACAACAGACAGAGTTTTCAACTGAGCTCGAGCTCAAAGTTCCATGCCTGACATGGAAAGTTAACTCTTTCACCTCCGGAGCAGTTCGAAGGTTGGGACTCACTGCATATGTCATAATATAGCATGACTTCATGTTGTTTGAAGAAGCTGTTCCCTTGATGGGGCATTTAAGAGTCAATCATCCAGATGGGGGAAACGTTCATTCCCCCCTTCTGAGGGCTGCAGCTACTGCTGCTAAGCAGTTGGTAATGACCTGCAGTCCTGAGGATAAGCCAAAGGGCAATATTTTGAATTGGTAGTGCTCACCCTGAAACAGAAATCGGAGGAATCTCCTGTGTGGTGGAAACACTGAGATATGCAGGTAAGCATCCTGCAAGCACCAGGGAGCACAGCAAGTCATCCTGCATGAGGAGAGGCATCAGACCTGGCAGGGTTACCATGCAGAATGTTTTGTATTGGACATACAGATTGAGATCCAGGAGATCTAATATGTGCCTTAGATCTCTGATTTTCTTGGGAATGAGGAAGAACCTAGAATAAAATCCCCTGTTTCTTTGGCACCTGGGCACTGGCTCGATGACCTCTTTGCGCAGAAGGGACTGTACCTCCGCCCGGAGAACAGACAGATGGGCAGGGGGGTAGGTGGAAGGTACTGGAGGAGTCTCTTGGGGCATTAGATGAGTTCCAGAGTGTGACCCCTCTCTATGATTTGAAGAATACAGGCATCTAAAGTAATGGTTAGCCATTGATTGTGATGGAGGGAGAACCAGCCGCCGACCACCACCTCTTGCTTGGGGACTGGAAGAGGGGGGTCTAGTAACTAGTCAAGTGGAGGCAGATCCAACTGCTGGGGCTGCTTCGTCACCCCTAGGGCACTTTGCTGCGGTGCCAGAGGAGGAGGGAGCTGGCAAGGCAGAGGAGGCTCTTCTCTTGCCTTGGGGCCAGGAGGCTGCTCCAGAGTTGTGGGACACCTTGTGAAAAGGAGGATGCTGTCTGCTCTTAGGTTGAGCATGACAGAGCGAGTGGACAGACTTCGTCGCCCTTCCAGATGCCTGTAGCTCATTTATGATGTCCTGCACATCTGGTCCAAACAGCTTTGAGCCATAAAAAAGGGCATTAAGCACCTTTTGCTGGACATCAGCTGGGAACCCCAATACCCTCAGCCAGGAGTACCTACAAAAGCAAATGCTGGTGGCAGCAGCCCTGGCATCTGTATCTGAAATATTGTAGAAGGCCCTCAGGAGGTGCTTTCTAATATCTTGAGCACTCTGCTAGCATTTGAGAATCTCCTGTTTCTGGGAACAATCAGGAAGGGCCTGCCGACCCAGTGGTGTAGAGGGCTGAGGCGCTGATGCCTTACCTCTTACGGCGCTGATGAACTGGGGTCAGAAGCAACCTCGGGTGTCAGAGGGTCAGCTAGGGAGAGGAGAATCGAGCATCCCACGGACTTTTCTCCTCCGAGGAGGAGGATGGGAGGGGATGACTGCCGAGGTACTGGCTCCTGATGTTTGCTGGGGGTAGGTGCATGCTTGGGGTCCTATGTGTGGGCCAGCGTGGGCTGATGTTGGATGTGCTGCATGTGGAAGCATGTGCAGCAGCATCCCTGACATCAGTGTATGCCCGAGCCGGAGGGGGGGGAATCACAGGGGCAAAATACAGTTCTCTGGCGCCGTGATGGACGCACTGAAGTTAGCTCCTCCTGAGCCTGGCCCCCAGGTCTTCCGCAGCGTGCAGGGTAAGTACCTACTGTGAAGCAGCCTGGGGAAGGGAGGGTGAGGGGGTCCTGAGCTCTGACCATGGTTGGGGCGGGAGCCAGGAGACTGAGCTGGAATGGGAGGGAACCATAAATTGCTTGAGCAGAGGAGGTAAAAATAAATTTAAAAAAAAAAAATGGGGAAGGGCCTGGGCCATGGCCTTGCCCTTCTTCCAAATAGTATTCTGGTACCTGACCATGTGGGAGACGTAACTGGCAATCCTCAATCCAAGGGTGGAGGTAGCATAGACCCTCTTGCCCCAGAGATCAAGCCTACGGGATTCCCTTTCAGGAGAGAGGGAACTGAGGTGCTTGGGCACCTTTGACCTGTCGTACTGCCTTGATGACCACAGACTCGATTTCTGACTGGGCAGCATAATGTGGAAGACCCTGGGGGTATGATACAACTTATCAGCCCTGAGGGGCATGGCTGGCACCATATCAGGCCTGTGCCAAGCTGCAGTAGTGGCATTCCTTAAAGCTGGAAGGATAGGTGGAAAGACCTTGGGAGGAGACTCTGGGATCTTCAGGAAGTCCACCAGATCACTTCTGGTGACATCCTCCTCCTCTGTATGGAAGCCCATGGCTGAGGACAGCTGCTTCATGGCATTGAAAAGGGTAGGGTCCTCTGGAGGAGACCTAGGAGTATGTTTGACACAGTCTTCACTTACTGCAGAGGCAGTGGACCTGTTACAGGAAAGAGGCTCTTCCTCTTCCTTTTCTTCCTCAGGCAAGGTGAGGTCAGCATGGTACTCCTCCTCTACATTGACCTGCTCCAGTTCAAGATCTGATGAATGGGGGACCATTGATGGCCCGTGGAGAGCAGTCCGCGGGGGTCAAAGTGGTGTTGAGGACAATGGTGCCGTCGATGGGGCAGGTGATGCAGGCCTATATGTGTCCAACTGATGGAGCAAGACTGTAGTCAACTTGGTCAAAATTTCATTTTGATTGACTAAAGTTGATTGCTGTGTCGACAGCACAGGGTGTGACTGACAGCCCAAGACCCAGAAGCCTGAGGACCTGGAGAAGCATCAGGAATCAATGGGAGGACCACCGATGATGGGCTGATCATTGACAGAGTGGGGGCTGACAACCCAGAGGTCAACGATCAGCCACCCTGTGCAGTGGGGAGTGGCACTGTTGGTAGGGATCCGATAGGAACAGAGACCTGTACAGCAGCAGGTGTTGGTGCAGGCACAGCCGACAAAAAAACCCTGCACAAAAAAGAAGAGGCCATCAGGGAGTGGGAACGACACCAGGGGGAGCGATCCTGATCACGGTCTTTTTTATGACTTTTCCCCGAGGACCTGTTTCAGGCCTTAGAAGCCTGAGAGCTAGGTGAACCCGCTCACTGGCAACTGGTAAGGAGGGATCCCAGAGGACCCCTGCCCAGAACTAGCTACCTGTTGTTCCATTAGGAATTTTTTGAGAGAAATTTTTGCATCGCCTGACGGTGGTTTGGTTAAACTTCTGCCAGAGCTCACAGTTTGAGACATCATGGTCAGGCCCCAGACAGCAGACACAGAGTGAGTGTTCATCTGTAGAGGCAATCTTCTTTCCACAGCAGCAGCGGCAGAAGAGAGAAGTCGAAGGATTAACTCTCAACATAAACAAAGTAAAGGAATCTCTTTAGAAAAAGAATCTAAAAGGCTAAATGTAAAAAAGCCGTAGGCAAAAATGGTGCAGAACTGCACTGGAGCTTCTGCAGAGACCCATGAGAACAGAGTTGATTGCAGGAAAGAACTGAGAAGGGAATGGGGCTGCTCATACCTGTATAGGTTTGGTGACGATGGCAGATGACTTTGTCATGGGCAGCCCCAGTTGTACTGCTGAAAATCTTCCACGTGGATCCTGCTTTAAAAATGGTGAAGTTCCATATGTGTGACCTGATGACTGAGAGACCCCGGATGAAGATCTAATTGTTTTAGTTGTTGTTTTGTGTGTGTGTGTTTTTTTAAGTTCCAGTCAGTGTAGTAAACTGAAATTTAGACCCGACAGTGTATCCCTGTCAGGATTTTAATTCAGGCTGTCAGGCTGGTAATATGTGCTATCCTTTATGGCAACAGTAAAAAAGTCATATGAATGAAAAAGCTTGCCAGTCCTGTATCTTGATTTTTAAATTCATGTATAGTTTTCACAGTGGCAAGCACACTGAAGTATTGTACTTAGTTACTGTAAATACTGTCAGTAGTGTGATGTGTTTAAAAACAGGTTTTAAAAAGCTCGTTGATGCTTGCGACGCCAGCAACCCAGGTTCAGTAGTAAACCTGGGATGCTGGAGGGCCAGCCGGGGGGAGAAGGACTGAATGCCCGAAGGGCTGCTCTCCTTCTCCAGGTGGGGAGGGCTGCATGTTCCCGCTGCTATAAAGACACTTGGGTGATCACAGGTGGTGGTGCAGTCAGGAATAGCAAAAGAGAGGGTTGGACATCGGCTGAGGGTCTGAGCAAAGGCACGTCTCAGCTGCCTTTGTCTCCTTGACCCTCCCTGCATGCCCACATCTGTGGGACGGGACCAGAAAACAGGAAAAAAGTCCTACACCAGTTCCTGGAGATGGGCCTCGGTGCCGACAATCAGAAGGGTTAGAGGTGCTCCAGTACTGTGTCCACCTCATCTGAGGTAAGGGTGGGATTAAGGGTTCCTCCTCCCCACCCGAAGATACAACCGCGATTAAAGGGTTCTGAAGGCCAGAGGCAGGCATGGAGCAAAATCTTCCACATCCCGGTCGGCAGGGGCACAATTGAGGACCCTGATGATAGGAGTCGATATGGTGTCTGAGGAGGCATAAATAGAGAGTTAAAAAAAACAAGATACAGGACTGACAAGCCTTTTATTTCTTAAGATTTTTTTGACTGCTGCCATAAAGGATAGCTCGTATTACCAACCTGACAGCCTGAATTAAAATCCTGACAGAAATACACTGTCATGTCTAAATTTCAGCTCAATACACCAACTGGAACTTAAAGGATACCTAAACACAATCCTAAAGGGGAGTCTGTTCCAAAAACCTTCCCGTGGAAGCAGAGCAGACAGGGAGAGGTTCTGAATAATACGAGGCATTACCTTAAAATCGGTAGTCTAATACATTTTCGGCAACTTTTTTTAAATTGCTGAACCCAGGAAACGTTTTTCCAAGATCGTGCCGATCGGAAGCTAAGGCTGCTGGGAACGTGCAGCACGATGATGTCATCTTAGCAAGTCCGGTTGTCTCTAGTATTTATTCCCTATGGAGCCTTATGCACTACGTGTAAAATGACAGGTATATGTGTACTTTGTTATCCTTTCTGTTTGCTAAATAGCAGTAAGGATGATAAAGTACACATATACCTATGGTGCGTGGTGCATGGGCTCATGAGAATGAGCTGGGCGAGAACTTGCTAAAATGTTTATCATCGCTACCCAGCAGCCTGATACCGATCAGCACGATCTTGGGCTTTCACGGTTCAGCGACCCACAAAAAGTTGCCGCGAACTACCGATACAAATGATGCCGTGTTGAACTCTGACTGCAGGAGAGAGCGGATCCAGACTTGTGTTTAGGCATCCTTTAAAAAGAAACACAAAAAAAAAACAATTACAACAATTAGTTACTCAGATCTCTTTATTTTGCGAAAATAAAGTGTGAGAGAGAGTCAGACAGCTTTCACTGTCACGGTAGGACAATGACAGAACTAAACTGAAGTAAATAGTTTTGCGCCATTCAGTCACAGACAGAAGCCGAGGTTCGGGCTTTAATGCTACTGAAGTGTGTGCTTTGAGAAGCTGTGAGTCACTGATCTCTCACACATAGAAACATAGACTTTGATGGTAGATAAGGACCACCTGGCCCACCTAGTCTGCCCATTTCCCTACCTAGAGAATAAGCTGCAGATCCTATTTAACCAACAGCCTATTTCTTCCTACCCCCCCCCATACAAATTGCCTTATGTCTGTCCCATGCATTCTTGAACTCTCCCACAGTTTTAGACTCCACAACCTCCTCAGGAAGGCTGTCCCATGCATCCACCACCCTTTATGTGAAAAAATACTTCCTCACATTGCCCCTGAGCCGTCCCCCTATATCTTCAAATTGTGTCCCCTTGTTCTTGCACATCTCTTTTTCTGAAAGATGCTACCCTCTTGGACTTTGTTGATTCCACTGAGGTACTTAAACGTTTCTATCATGTCCCCACTCTCCCTCCTTTCCTCAAGGGTATACGTATTAAGCTCCTTTAGTCTCTCCTCTGTATGGCTTCTCCTGCAGACCCTGCACCATTTTAGTTGCCTTCCTCTGAACTGCCTCCATCCTGTCTATGTCGTTGCAGAGCGGGGGTCTCCAGAACTGGATGCAGTACTCCAGATGGGGTCTCACCAACTGTCTGCACAGGGGGAGAACAACTTCCTGTTTTCTGCTGCTGATGCCTCTCCCTATACATCTCAGTATCCCCCCAGCCCTCCCTACCACCTTCTCACATTGCTTGCCAACCTTAAAGTCATCTGATATGATTACCACCAAGTCCCTTTCCATTTTTATGTTGCTTGCGTGCATGTGCAAGAAACATAGTGCCATCATCGGAGATTTCGGAGGTGTGTCACCTCCTCCTCCAATTCAGTCAGTGTGTTGGCAGGTGCGGCCCCTGTAAGCCAATGCATTCTGGAGCTGTCTATGACAAGCTCCAAAATGCAGTGGCATACAGTTGAAAGGGGAAGCTACGCTTCAGTGAGCACCGATAAAATATCGGCTGCTCTGCGCACCTCCCCCACCCTTGGCGTGCACGCCCTGCCGCACTGTATAGCCGATGGGTGCCCAATCCCCATCGGCTGAGCTCGTCCCTCCCCCAGTAGTAGGTGCCACGCTGGGAGCCCACCCCAGCGTGGCAAGCAGATCACTTTGCCCGTGAGGTGCCCAATCCCGTCGGCTGGCATCCAACGTCCTTGTGCCGCGCTGAGGCCCACCCCAGCGTGGCAAACATCCACAACGTCTTTTTTTATTCACCTGTAAAGCAGCGGTCCCAGGCGTGTCTCCCAACCCCTCACAACCGCACCTACCACTGCGCACCCAGCCTCCCCACCCCTCACCCCATATTTACCTCCAGACTCCGGCGCGATGATCTTCGGTGGACCGGGAACACGTCTGCACTCTTCAAAGCCGACCGCGAACTGAGGAAATGCCGGTAAGCTGTATAATGGGCTAGATAGGGGTTTCAACATTGTTGCATATCTCAGGCATTTTTGGGAATTTTTGCACCAAATTTTCAACATGGGGTTTTTGGGACCCCTTCTCATGAATGATGTCACTGTCATGGCGTTATTCGGGCCCGAAGGGTGATTTCGACGCAGTGACTGCGCGGTGACTGCGAAATCGCCGCCGAACAGCTCATCATGACGGTGATATCACTCATGAAGGTTAAAATCTATGTTAGTAATTATAAACCAAAAAAATCACTGTTTCTGACGTCGTTGCGCGGTTCCTCGCCAGGCTCGTAAGTTCTAAAATTTCAATATTTTCACTCCAGATTTTCAACATTGCCATTTTACCACACCTTCTTATGAGCAGTATAGCTGTCATTTTTCACATCTCACCCAAAATGTGTTTCCGCCCATGTAGCGCAGAATGGTGCAGTTGGTGTGCGAAATCAATGTACGGGACAAATTAAGAAAATCACAGTGACACTGTTCATGAGCAGAGGTCTTAAAATGGCTATGTTGAAAATTTGGTGAAAAAATTCCTAAAAATGACTGTTTTACGAGCGTGCGTTGCGCAGTTCCTACGCAGGCTCGTAAGTTCGCACATTTTCAATATTTTCACTCCAGATTTTCAACATTGGCATTTTATCACACCTCCTCATGAGCAGTACAGCTGTCATTTTTCACATCCTGCCCAAAACATGTTTCTGCCCATGTAGCGCACAATGGCACAGTCGGTGTGCAAACTCAATGTATAGGACACATTAAGAAAATCACAGTGACACCGATCATGAGCAGAGGTCTTAAAATGCCTGTGTTGAAAATTTGGAGAAAAAATTCCTAAAAATGACTGTTTTACAAGTGTGCGTTGCACAGTTCCTATGCACGCTCGTAAGTTCGCAAATTTTCAATATTTGCACTCCAATGACTTCCAAATACCTAAACAGCACATAGAAGCAAGCAACATTCGGCATTGACAAATGCTTGTTGTTGTTGTTACTACCTCCACTTCCGTTGTGTAATCTTCCCCTGGGTTTTTGTTTCCCAGGTGCATTATTTTGCACTTCTTTGCATTGAATCCAAGCTGCCATACTTCTGACCATTCCTCCAACCTTGCCAAGTCCCTTTTCATCCTTTCCACGCCTCCTTGTGTATCAACCCTGTTGCAGATCTTTGTATCATCTGCAAAGTATACTTTTCCTTCAGTCCCTCTGCAATGTCACTTATAAAACATTAAAAGGACTGGACCAGTACTGAACCCTCGCGGTATCCACTAGTAACCCCTCTTTCTTCAAGTGGACTCCATTTACAACTACCTTCGGTGTCCTGTTGTCCAGCCAATGTTTTACCCAGGCTACCACCCTGGGACCCACTCCCAGGCTGGATAATTTGATTATTAATCTTTTGTGTGAGACTATGTCAAATGCCTTGCTAAAGTCTAGGTAGGTCATGTCCACTGCCCCTCCCTGGTCTGCTACTTTGGTCACCCAGTCAAAGAAATCTATTAGATTCGTCTGTCATGACCTTCCCGCTGTGAACCCATGCTGCCTTGGGTCCTGTGCCCCACTGGCCTCTAGGTACTCGACTATTCTTTCCTTCAGAAGTGACTCCATCACTTTCCCTACCACAGAGGTCAAACTGACAGGTCTGTAGTAGGGTTGTCAGAACCCTCTGAAGTTCTGGGTTCTAGTTCTAGTCTAGAACTTTTGAAAAAGTACTAGTGTTCTAATCTTTTTTAGAACTTTTTAGAACTCGAACCCTATTTTTTTATTGTGCTGCCAGTAACGAAGATAGTAATAAAATACATGTAAAGGAAAAACTGTTCAAAATAAGGGGGGAGAGAAATTATCTTGTGTGACATTGATAGGAATACAACATGTTTATCTATAGTTTCTTCTGTTTGCTAAAGTCAGCAACTTAATACGTAACAGGCCCACCCACCCACCCATATGTTAAAAGTTTTCCTGCTGCAGCTGCATCATAGTTCCTTAGTGAAAGAAAGAGGCACATTAGCCATTTATGTACTCAGCTATATACACTCATTGTCATGAATTAGGAGAAAAATAACTGATATTACCTAATTTCAGCTATTTGCTGCTTTCTGTTTTAAATGAGTGAATCAAAATTGCTATGTTTAAAAGAAAGCTTTTATAACAAAGTCAAGCTAAGTACTACAGCAGCAACATGTGGAACTGTTACAAAACATATTATGTCATAACATATTCAGTCAAGACATTGGAATAAAAAATATTTGCAGAAACCACAAGAAGGCTGCTCCAATCCTAAGTTGTGCCTGTGTGAAAAGCTGAGCACCAAGAACAAAAGACACAGCACCAACACTTCCAAAAATATACTGTATTTGTGCGTTTTAACTGATAGCATCACAGTACAGAAGCAGCCATGCAGGACAAAACAGTTTAAACAGACAAAGGTCCTTTTGTCTGTTTAAACTATTTTTATCCTACGTAAGCGATGTTATCAGTTAAAACGCATAAATACAGTATATTTTTGAAGTGTTGGTGCTGTGTCTTTTTGTTCTTAATAAAAAAAATATGCCAGTCATTGTTGCTAGCAAAATGCATGCAATTTTCTAAGGTAATGCATACATATACCAACATTTTTGTTGGCAAATTGAAGTAATACATACAAAAAATTCTAAGATGATGCATTTTTGCAGCTGATACTTCAATAAAATTTGTATTTCAGTCACATAAATAAAAACAGTGGTTTCCTCACCACATACTAAGGAACATTTATGTAGCTGCAGCAGTTGGCATGTGATGTTTAAGGGACAGCGTCTGTCAACCCCATTATGTATCAAATTATCACTACTTATAAAGCAAAAACACTATGATACGTCACATTCTGTGAAAACTGCTGATGCAGATTTTCTTTTATTTCTGATTCCTTTATTCTTTTTTTTAAAGGGGACAGGACAGTTGTGCTAGGTGGTAGCAGTTTGCAATGTATTTAATAAGAATATATATTATGTGTACAGTAGGTTCGGTCTGTCATCATTTTTTTCCTCACCATCCCCAGCTGATCACGAACCTGTAAATGAAAGAACTAAAACAACACCCACCTTTCACCCCATCACCCATTCCACTTTTCTTCCACCACCCTCATCTGTGCAGTAGCACCCATGCCACCCTTACACCCATGTTAAAACCAACCCACAACCCTCACCCATGTACTAGCATCCATTTTCGTTTATGGCTAACATTTCTGTAATTGAAAAAATAATAAACAGCTACCAATTAGAACTCATTGTTTTGTCCTCTTTAAAATTGAAAAATAGACCGTCTCCTGTCCCAGCCCATGCTGATGCACCACAAAGTCACAGAAGGTAAATCCAAAATATATGTTTGCACTTTAACTATAAATAATATGATACAGAAAGGATTGACGTGACAGTGTCCCTTTATAGCCAAATTTGGGCCTGTTCCACTGATGTTAAAATTGCCCGTATATAAAACTTGTTGACTTTAGTTTAGACCCTAGCTACAAAAGCAGTTTGCCATGAAATGGTGAAAGTTTTAGAGGTATATAGTCCAAGGTAGTAGATCGAGAAAGGAGAGGCGACAACCAAAGTCATCACAGTCTGTAAAGTTTCCTTTTTGGTGCAGAGAACTCCGTCCCACACAGTATTTACCAGCCACCACCATCTGAGTTGTCATCATCACCATCAACATCCACAACATCAATCACTTCAGGATCAGTTTGTATACTCTTGTAGGGATACGAAAATCTTGACTTATTAACTTTAATAAAAGTTAACGTGTGTACATTTTCTGGCAGCAACCTATTTCTGGTGTCTGTCACAATATTGCCAGCTGTACTAAACATGCGTTCTGAAGAGACACTTGTTGCAGGACAACCAAGATATTTACAGGCTTCATCATACAGCTCTGTCCAAATTGACTTTTTTGATCTCCAGTATTCAAAGGGCATGCATCGATAGGAATAGGCAGTTCTTGCAGGTAACTGTCTACCATGTTGGACAGAGACTGCTCAGAAGAGAATCAGCAGAAGCAGCTGGTATGGCAGCAATTTGGGAAAGGTTTTGCCACAGATTTAGCTTGCTACTAAGGGCTGAAGAAGTGGCAGTTGTGGAACAACTACTGTTAATGTTTGGTGACTTTTCCAGTTCTGTATCCCTTTGTGAAGATGAACCTGCATGTTGTGGTGATGACAACCTGATGGTACTATGCGTGTCTGTGTTTGACTCCTGTGAGTGCTGCAGCTCATCTAGCAACATACAGTTGTACTGCTCTATATCATCTGTTTTTGGAAGATGTATAGCCTTGAACCTGGGATCTAAGAGGTTGCAAGGATGTAGTGTCTTGATTTCGTCATTGCAACTAATTTGTCATTAGTTTTGAGCTCGCTCATTCTCTTCGACATTCCCATGTTGTCTAAGCTTCAGATCTGTCTTTTTCTATTTGTAGATTTAGAACACTAAGATGATGTGAAATGAGCATTATGAGTGGGATAACCTGACTCACAGATGCACCTTCAGAAGACATGTCCTTGTAGCTGTCTCAAAGGAGCTAGGATACAGCACACTGTCTCCATTAATTTCCACTGCAGCACAGACAGCATAATGCCATCTCCAATAATGTAACTGGAGCAGTACTCATGTACAGCTTGCTTTTGCTCAGAGGCGCTGCAGCATATAAAGCGTTGAGTTCCAACGAGTGGAAACATTTTGAATCAGCTTTTGCTGGGGCAGCTTGTGTTTTGCAGTTCGGTCAATGTCCGTATTGCCTTGGTTGAATGTGAAAAGTGAGTCACAATTTTTGCAAACAGCAATCATACCATCCACTTGTGTTTCGTTGCTGAAATCCCGTGACAATTAAGTGTAAGCAATGTGCAAAGCAAGAAGCAGCAAATCCTCCATCCTGTATTGCTTTTAAGATGTTGGCTCCATTGTCACTTACTATGAAGCCACATTTTAGACCGTGAGAATAAACCCATTAGTCAAGGAGGTCATTTAGTTCCTGCAAGATGTTTGCAGCAGTATGACTTTGCCAAACTTCTTTATATGCAGCAGCGTCATCTTTGGGGTGTCTTTGTTTTTGAAGAAGCACAAGAAACGTGACCCAATGAGCGCAAGGGACATGTAATCTATGTTTTGAGTGCTGGTCCACATATCTGTTGTGACATGAATAACCCCACCCTCTGCAGTTTTAAGTGCAAGCATCACTGTCGCTTTTAAAGCCTGATAAATGTTTGGTATTTCAACATAGGAAAAGTACCTTGATGAGGAACATTGTAGCGAGGCTCTGCTAATGTCATGAGCTCCTAAAATCCTCATGATCTACCAAGAGTATGGGAGAAGGGATCCGCTAACAGTTCACCAATTCGGTGATTAAGATGAAGGGTCTTTGGATGATTTCTAGTAAAGGTATTCTTCCTTTCAAATGCCTGAGACAGTGTTAGCTGTTTGCAACATGTCCCTGCTGGTTTATTATACACACGTGCTTCGATGGGCAGATGGGCTGGAGATGGTGGACTAGGACTTATACATTCAGTGCCATCACTGGATGTGCAACTAGTACTAATGGTGCTGGCATTGGTGTAACAGTGATCCTAGGGCTGGCAGTGGTTCTGCCGCATCAAGTTCAGACAATTCAGTATCCATTTCAGATTCCTGACCCTTCTCACGTGCGGTCTGGAAGATGGAGGACATGGGTTTTGGATGATCAAGCAAAACCGAATGCTTTTCAGATGGCGTTTAAGAGCTGTAGTGCCAGGCATGACACAGCGTTACCATAGCTTACACTCTGTTTACACAGGGAACAAATTGCTCTGCATGGATCAGTTTTACTGACTGAGAAATAATTCCACACCTCAGATGTGACAGATTTTGTTCGAGTGCTAGGAAGATAGCTAAAGACTGTTTGTGTCTTTTCACCTGTCCTAACAGAACCTGGGACATGCTCCTTGGTGCTAGAAGAGTGGACAGAAGACTCTGATGGATTTTCATTGCTGGCCAACACAGAAGTGGTGGATTCAATGGATATGTCCTTTTCATTGCCAACAGTGCTGGATGTATTTGCAAGTGCACTACCTGATTCATTGTCAGCAGACTTGCTCATTTCACTTTGTTGAGGAAGTAATGATTTGTCGCGAGACACAACAGTGTGGGACTGAGACAAAGAGCTACTGTCTGAGTCAGAGAGGGACTCACTGTCACTTGCATTATTGCTGCTAGTCACAGGGATCTTAACGGCATGAATGGCATACCTCATGGTGCCTCTCCGTGTGACCCCAGCAGCTGTACAGGTTTTCTTAAAAGGTCCCCCTTTACCACACTTCACTGTTGCTCTTTTGCTGTTTGTTGAATTTTTATCACATGAAACATTTTGGTTATTTCTGTTAGCACCAGGATTACCACTACCACCAACACCTGCTCCAACACCAGCACTAAATGCTTCATCTATGTTGGTGTCAGCCATAACAGACAGTAAGTACCAGTACTACCAGTCCAGTATACTGCAGTGAAAACACCAACACCTAAACAATTCCTGTGTAACAAAGCAATGTGATCTGTAATCGCTGGCTACAACTCCAAAATTTTATTTTGGTTGTGTGACACTGTGATACGTGGACTGAAAGTAATTGAAGAATATGACAGTTTGCAACTAAAGGATCCCAGGTTCAAGGCTTACAGAATGATTGGGCTGCTGGGCATAGGCATACACATAGCAATCAAAAGGTGCACAGCAGCAGGGTGATGGGCTGACCACAGGAGACGAGTCACATACACAACCCAGGGAATGAGAATTATATTTCTACGTTTCTGTCATGTAAGGTTAATGCCACCACACAACTGGCCACTGGGCTTCTCTGTAACACACACTGGGTACAGTGCAGTCAAAGGGCACAGCAGCAGGGTGATGGGCACACACTGGGCTTCTCTCTGTGACACACACACTAGGGTTCAGAAAGATTTATTTGCCTTTTTGCCCCTTGTATGCTTGTTGCTGGCACCTGCTGAGTGTGCAGTGTGCTGCAGTTTCAAATAATCACATTTCACAAAGGTTCTTAATCTTCAGTCTTCTTCTTATTTTTTTATTCTCTCTCGAGTCCTCCTCCAGTCCTGATATTGGTCTCAATCCCTCCTATTCCCCAGTCCTTCCCAATCTTGATTAATCCCTCCTTCTGTCCTGAACCTCCCCTAGTCCACTCCCAGTCTCCCCGATTTTCAGCTTTTTTGAGCCTTTCTCTTGTTCTCGGTCTCACAGGAGAAGAAGAAGTGGCCACTGGACAAGAGTAGCGGTATACGCGCTAACCGCTAATTGCTACAGTTTAGTGGGCTGCTGCCTGCTGCTGCTGCCTCTGCTCCAATGATCCTCAGCAAATGGCGCTCCTCCTCATGGCGCATCTCCTTAAATACCCCCACAGATCCCGTGGCTTGCGCAGCTTACTCGACCCCCACGTCGTCTCGCGGTGATTCGAACCCTTTTGCGAACTGTTTAGTGTTCGAGTTCTAAGTTAGAACTCGAACACCAGGGTTCGAGGAGGGTTCGAATCTTTAACGAACCTGTTCTGACAACCCTAGTCTGTAGTATCCTGCCTCTGTCTTGGTCCCACTTTTGTGAAGAGAAATCACATCTGCATGAATATGTGCATTCCTCACACTTCCCGAAATTAGCCCATGAGTATTCTGACCCTCTCGTGCACGCTCAAGTCTGCTTTCTGGAAGTGACGTCATTCAGACAGGTTTAAATTGCTTTCACAGTTGTTTTTCCTAAAGACGGTGGTAGATGACTGACCAAGCAGTATGTACTAAGCATTTTAAACATATCAGGCAAACCCACAGAAAGAAACAGAGACCACAACATCATTTTTAACAGGCATATAATGTATGGTAAGTGCCTATTAACCACCATAATCAGCAGTCACACAGCTTTGTTATGCACTGTTTAGAATTTTAAAAGTTGTTAACCACACTTCGGAACTTCCAAACAGTGGCATAAGAAAAAAGAATGCACCAGAGTTCCATAATTCTCACACATAGAATGCAAACAGTGTTTTTTTGACCATACACTATAAAAGATGATGGCTGGGGATTGGGTGACAACCATGCTGAAATCACCTCTCATGGTTGCTAGGACTACAGTTTATCATGTTGCCCTAGCAACCACTCGAGGTGATTACAGCATGGTTATCACCCGATCCCCAGCCATTATCCTCTATCTTTTCATTAAAAACGGAGACTAACACCATTTAACCAAAAAAAAAAAAAACCCTCACCAAGTGCATACATGCTCTTTAACTAGAAAATTTCCCAAACAGGAAAAAAAAATTATATTCCTCATTAGTACAATTTAACTCTCTGTTTAGGAGCCAACTGTATGATTTGTCTTTAGAGGTGCCTTTACTGTCACATTCCCAGCTGACACTCTTACCCTTTGGGCTATACTGCCTACATCTGCCAAGAACTGTGTCCCCTATTCCTGTCACAAAAAAAAAAAAAATGAGAAGATAGTTGTCATCACTATCAAGGACCGGAGGAAAGAGAGAGAGAGCATCACTGACATGTTGTGCTGAAAAAAATACTGTACGTCTTGTGAGACATCCATTTGCAGTTGTGATGAGTGAGACTTCACGCCACCCAGACCGTCTGCAAGGCCACAGTGTGTTGCGCATGCACAGTTGCATGCTGATGCAGCTATGGTTACTGGTCAGTGTCACAACCCCACTCAGTAGGTCAGGCCTTCTGCTCCCACAGTGCCAATCTCCGAGCGCAGTACTGTGAACAGTTAACAGAACAGGGTAAACCTCCTATCTGTTTCATGGGTTTGAATCAAACTTTGGTCTCAAGTTCTGGAGGGATTCAAACTGTGAATCTCTTGCTAGCTTAACCAATGTACAGGCTCAGATAATTCTGCTCTTCAGGGGGGCCAGATATCTTTTGCCTACGGGCACCTAACCAGGCATACAAAATGAACCCTTAAAACTCTATTAAAGACCTCAGAATAAACTCTTACCATTTACCAGTTTGGTAAAACCAGTAAGCTTTGTATAGTGTCAGCTTTAACCATATATGCTTCCCTTGTCAAAAAAAGAATTTCAAAGGCACACCAGGTAGTCTCTAAACATAAAGGTTTACTTAAAATAGATAAAAATGTAAAATGTAAAACACATGACCGTATATCACAAAACATACAATCTTTTAAAACAATAAGGTTTAAAAAAAGTGCAAATTCCTACCAACAATACACTTAGACCTGTCGACCTAATGTATTCTTATCTTCTTATAGTGCTGTAGATGTTTCTTTTTTCAGAGTCCAAACATGTGTGTCTCTAAAGGTCTGTTACAGCATAATTACACAATGGCAAGAAAAAATCCTGGACTCTAATTGGTCAGTCTTGGCCTGGACCCGTGATGTTATCCCAGCACAACATCATGGGTCTACTCTCATCATGATGGCCACTATTGACCATCCCCTTTTTTGCATCTCCTCTTAAGAAACAAAGGCCGGCTCCGTGGCGGCAAGCGAAGGGGTTCGCTCGGCACACTGGTGACCCAGGTTCACGCCCCAAGCCCGGGCACCAGGAGCAGAGACCAGCAAGAGAGGGGTTCTATAAGTGTCCACTGGATGCTTCCCTCCCGGGGGGGATTTGCCTGGGGACCTAAGGGCGGATTGGTGGCAAGGTTGGGGACATGCTGCCTTGACATGCCCATGGCACACCCCCGCCCCAGGAATACCCTGCGTGCTTAAGCAAGGCTGAGAACTGCGGTAGCCAGGGCACAAAAAACAGAAATTATGCCCCATTCCGACCGGATGATGAGTGCCTTGGCCCCTGCCACCCAAAGCCCCGGAGCCAGCCCGGATCCAGCCCGCCGCAGCACTTGAGATGCGATGTCGGCCGTGAGGCCATTCCCACCCACCCTGGAAGAGGATCCTCTTGGCATAGGGATATGCGGGCTACCAAGGTAGGCTCCAATTGGGGCTGGGAGTCGGTGGCAGGAGGTTGGAGGGTAGCAGGAAGGCGCTGGCGCTCCGAAGGAGTGGCCGGTCGGGGTGTGTGGGAGACGCATAAAAAAAATATATATTTTTCCACTCTAATAAAAACATTCTTTAAAACTATTTTTTAGGACGCACTCAGCCTGTGGCCTTATGCCCAACCAACCACCTGAGGCGTGATGTTATCCCAGCATGACACACACCCTGTTGGGCATTATTGCTTAATTAAAACACTGTCTTGACCCTGCCTTCTCCATGATGTCACCCAGCTCCTCTGTTTATTAAAAATTACACAATTAGGATGTCTTGTGTCAGGAGGTAAATTAATAGGTGACATCAGCAGAAAAAACGTATTTCCCCATGTGACTTCCCAATTAAGTCTGTAATTTTCTAAGTCCTTTCTTTCATCCATAAGCAGCATCCTCTCTCAAGGACATCAAAGGACTTTTTATGACTTCACATCACAGTGACATAACCTGTATTCCTTTTCTAAACATCATAAAAGGTTATGATTTTCCAGCCTAGCAGCTGACAGCTACAATTAAGCTAGCTAAACAGGAGATCCTTGCTTTAGATCTCTTCTAGCCTGTAATTACCTCCAGGCTTTTATCTTTTAGCTGAAACAGCATCTCATGACAGACACTCAATAACACGTTTTTATATTACAAAAAGCTTAGATTAATCAGAACCAGCTGTCCAAGCGTCACAATCCTCCCTACCTAGACTGAATTTGAGGGCTCTATCCCCTGCATGGGATAAGATTCCCAAATCCGTTCACTCCTTATAGATGCGAGACAACCCATCTGAGTTCTGATTTTTCGCTCCAGCCCTATGTAGAATTGTCATGTCGTACCCTTGTAAAGCAAGACTCCATCTTAGCAATCTACCATTGTTTTTTCCCATCTGCGTCAGCCAAACCAGAGGGTTTTGGTCAGTCTACACCACAAAATGCTGCCCATACAAGTATGGCTCCAACTTCTTTAGGGCCCACACTATGGCAAGACACTCCTTTTCTATAGTGCAGTATGCCTGCTCCCTGGGAAGTAACATTTTACTCAGATATGCTACAGGGTGATCTTTCCTTTGGCTGGATGCCTGACTCAGTACTGCCCTGATACCCACGTCTGAGGCATCAGTCTGAACTATAAAGGGTCTGCTATAGTCAGGACTTGTAAAAACAGGAGCACTGCACAGTGCCTCCTTCAGTCTGGTAAAGGCTTCTTCACAGGCTGGTCCCCAGGTAACTTTCTTTGGCATCCTTTTCTTTACCAGGTCAGATGGGGAGCAGCCAAGATACTGTAATTGGGTACAGATTTTCTATAGTACCCTGCTGTCCCAAGAAAATTCCTGACCTGTTTCTGCATTTCTGGTCTGGGCCATGCCTGGATTACCTCTATTTTTATTCGGTTAGGACGGAGCTGTCCCCGGCTACCACATGCCTGAGGTAGGCCACTTCTCCCATGGCCACCTGGCACTTCCCGGCTTTGACAGTGAGCCCGGCCCTCTGTATCCTGCCCAGCACTAAGGTGGGACAGGTGTTCCTTCCACCTGGCACTAAAGATGGTAATGTCATCCAGGTATGTCATAGCGTACTCCTCAGCACCATTTAACACCTGGTTCCCCAACCTTTGGAAAGTGGCCGGGGCGTTCTTCATTCCAAAAGGCATTACTTTAAATTCAAATAAATCTATCGGAGTGATGAAGGCCGACCTCTCCCTAGCTATGTCTGTCAACTCTACCTGCCAATACCCCTTGCTCAGGTCAATGTTCGTAAGGTAGGTCGCTCCTCCCAACCTGTCCAGGAATTCGTCCGTCCGAGGCATCGGGTGGGCGTCTGGCTTCGTGACTGCATTCATGTCCACGATAGTCCACACAGAAATGAGCAGAGCCATCTGGCTTGGGCACAAGGACTACGGGTGAGGCCCAGGGGCTTTGGGATCTCTGGATTACCCCTAAATCCAGCATCTCCTCCACTTCCCTCCTAATGTCCTTTTGGACAGCCTCTGACACCAGATATACTGTCCGCTGTATGGGCGTCTGTGTCCCTGCCTCCACATCGTGAGTCTTAAAGGGGGTTAGTCCAGGCTTGGCACTAAATAATGGGGCAAAAGTCTGCTAAAACCTCCCTTACTTTCTGGATCTGGTCCGGGGGCAGTTGGGGAGACAATTTAACTGCCTCCACAGAGGACTCCCGCTCACTTTCTTCCAGCAAGTCCAGAAGGGGGTCTCCTTCGTCCGTCCCCTCCCCAGGACTACACACTGTAAACACCATGTCAGCCCTATTTGCACATGGATTCATCATGTTGACATGGTATATCCTTTCTGTCTGTCTTCAGTCAGATAACTCTACAATATAGTTCACGTCATTTACCTTCCTAACCACTTTGTGCGGTCCTGCCCACTTAGCCTGCAGCTTGTCTTTCCAGACCGGAATAAGGACCATGACTTCCTGACCCACCATGTACGAGTGAGCTCTGGCTCTGCGGTCATACCACACTTTTTATTTCTGTTGGGCAGCTGCCAGGTTGCTCTGGGCTGTCCCCATAAGCTCCTTTCAGCCTTTCCCTAAACCTAAGGATGTAATCCACAATGGCAGTTCCCTGGGTGGCGTGCTTGCCTTCCCAGTCCTCCCGGATCAAGTCTACGGACCCATGTACATGGCATCCATATAAGAGTTTGAAGGGGGAAAATCCTGTCGACTCTAGGGGCACCTCCCTGTATACAAACAACAGGTGGGATAGGTATTTCTCCCAGTCCCTCCCACGCTGTTCAGCAAACGCCAGGAGCATTGACTTCAGGGTACCATTGAATCTTTCCACAAGCCCATTGGCTTGTGGGTGATACGGTGTCATGCATCTCTGCACCACCCCACACTTCTCCCATAAACGTTTCATCAGGTCCGACATGAAAGAACCCCCTCGATTGGTGATAACCTCCTGTGGAAACCCAACACGGGAGAAAATCCCAAGTAAGGCATCTGCCACTTTGTCTGTCCTCAGTGAGGATAGGGCGACTGCCTCTGGGTACCGGGTGGCATAATCCACCATAGTCAGGATGAATCTCTTCCCTGAGGAGCTGGGGATATTTAAAGGACCCACAATATTCATTTCCACCTTCTGGAATGGCTCCTCCACTATGGGCAATGGAATCAGGGTTTTGGGTTTTCTTGCCCACCTTCCCTATTTCTTGGCACCGGTGACAAGACCTGCAATACTCCTTCACCTGCTGGGTGAAGTTAGGCCAATAGAAATTCTGGGCCAACCGCTGCGTAGTGCACGTGATTCCATGATAACCAGACAAGGGAATATCATATGCGATCTTGAACAACTGCTCACGAAACCCCTGGGGAACGACAAGCTGCCTGCCTAGCACCCCACCTTCTGTCTGCACAGCCTGAGTATACATCAGTCCATTTTCTCAATAAACCTTATGTCTGTCGTCACCTCCCTGTGTCCCATCAGAGTCTGCCCAAGCCCTCAGCTTCTCTAGACTAGTGTCACTTCTCGGAGCACCTGCAAACCCCCTCTCACATTCCCAAGGCATGGGACAGGTCCCCTTCAGTCACTAAACTAGGGTCCCTAGCACTAGCATCAGGGCATTCAGGATCACTGTCAGTCCCAACACCCTGACAATGGGTCACCCCTCTCTCTTCGGAATAACCCTTTGTAGCTGTGTGGTTACTTGCTACTGGAGAAATTTCTACCCCCTTGTCATTAGTCTCCATATCAGGAGACACAAGCCAGGGAACCAGCCTCTTAGTGGTGTCCACAATGGCTCCTGTGGGGTCCAGGGAACTACAATGCTCCCTTGCCGCTTGGCTATGGGTAACTGCACACCCCATCCCTTGTTTGAGATTGTTGCCCAGGAACACATCCACTGCTAAGGTTTTGGCTACAGACACTTGTTGCACAGTTCCCCCTGTTTCACCCCAGTCTAGGAGAACACTAGCAAGGGGAAATGTTTTCTCTTCCCCAATAAAGTCCTGTACAGTGACGTATTTATTGGGTATAAGTTGACGCGGCTCTACTAAATCCCCTTTTACCAATGTCAGGGATGCCCCTGTGTCCCTTATCCTTGCGTCTGTACACCATTCACCATGACTGGGTGCATGTGTTCCTTCATGTTCACTGGCATGCTTCCAGGGACATATAAACAACCCACTTCCTTCCTAGCCCCCTGTGGTGTACTGCTCACCTTTTTGGGACACTGTCTGGCAATAAGCCCATTTTCATTACATACCCAACATTCATTTCTTTTCTCAGAGAAATCTTTTCTCTGAAACCTGGGGCTAACTGGTTTCGGTGGAAGCAGTGAGGGTATTAGCTGCGCTGAAGGCACGCTTTTCCCTTTCTGCCCTTCCCCGCCCACCCCATTCGCTCTCAGAGCAGGTCTGCTCTTGGCATAGTGGTCCAAGAGTTCAGCAGCCTCTCGCACTGTTTTGGGATCTCAGTCCTCCAGCCAGGTTTTCAGCTCATCTGAGCATGCTCAGAAGAAAAAATTACTCACCTTAGTAATGTTGTTTCATCTAATGGAGTCTTGCTGTATTCTGACAAATTGCAGTGAGGTCCAGCCTTCGAACTGCCCCAGAGATGAAAGAGGTAACTTTCCATGCCAGGCATGGAACACTGAGCTCGAGCTTGGTTGAGACTCTGTCTGTTGCTGTTTGAACTCAAACCGTCAGATCTTTACGAGCTAAATTCACTGAGTGTCCTGTGTGGAAGCTGTAAACCTACACTAGCCAACTGGCTACTAAATATAATAAACAGATTTTTTGGTCCCAAAACAAAGACTCAAGTCAGGAAACCTAAAAAATGAAACAAACACAACACCCACTCACCCAAAATAAAGGGGTCATAAATAAAAGGTGGGGCACCTCTTGAGTGTCAACACTGCTACTGCCCACCCACATCCCAAAACAAAGGTTCTGAGAGGGGAAGGCGGGGGGAGGTCAGAATACGGCAAGACTCCATTAGAAGAAACAACATTACTAAGGTGAGTAATTTTTTCTTCAAACAACATGAAGTCTTGCTGTATTCTGACAAATTGCAGACTACCAAGCAGTGCCTCCATGGAGGAGGGACAGAACCTATCTAAGAAATAGGCTCTGAAGCACTGCTGTGCCAAACCGAGCATCACTCCTAGCCTGGATATCCAGAGAGTAATGCTTGGTAAAAGTGTGAACTGTTTTCCAGGTAGCTGCTTGACATATCTCTAAGATAAGAATATCCCTGGCAGCAGCCAGGGAAGCAGCTATACCTCTGGTAGAGTGAGCCCTCAGGCCTGAGGGTGGAATCCTGCCTAGTTTTTCATAGCAAAATTGAATGCAAGAGATAATCCACCTGGCAATGGATCTCTTAGTGGCAGGTTTTCCCTTACCAACCTCACCATAAGTGAGGAACAGTTGGAGGAAGTCAAACCTGTGACCCTTGGTACGCTCTATGTAGTAGCTAAGGGCCCTTTTCACATCCAAACAGTGCATCCTCCTCTCACCAGAGGAGGAATGGTCAGTGAAGAAAACAGGAAGAGACATAGACTGGTTAAGGTGGAAGTCTGAAACCACCTTAGGTAAAAACTTCCTGTTAGTCCTGAGGACCACATTATCTCTATGGAAAGAGATAAAATCAGGCTCCACTGACAGGGCTTGTAACTCACTTATGCACCTGGCAGAAGTGATGGCCACCAAGAAAACAGTTTTCCAAGTCAAGTACTTAAGCTCTGCCGAGGACAAAGGCTCAAAAGGGGGTTGCATAAGCTGAGCTATGCAAACATTAAGGTCCCAAACAGGGGCAGGTTCCCTGAATGGTGGATTGTGTAAAGCAATCCCATGAAAAACTTAAGAGAATACAGGATGAGCTGAAAGGGAAGAAGGCTTACCTGCTGAAAGAAAAGCAGAGACAGCTGCCAGATGCACTCTTAGTGTAGCTGGTCTGAGTCCCAAGCTATTAAGATGAACCATATAGTCCAGGACTGTGGGCAGGCCAGCAGACTCTGGAGAAATATGCTCCCCAGAGCACCATATGGAGAATCCTTTCCATTTGGAATTGTAAGTGCTTCTGATGGAAGGCTTCCGAGAAGCCTTTAGGATATCCATAACACCTTGAGAGAGGTGTAAATCAGCAAACTCTAACTCTTCAAGAGCCAGACCTTGAGATTGAGAGATTTGAGATTCAGATACCAAACCCTCCCCTGAGCACAGGTTAACAGGTTGTAATTCTTGGGAAGAAACAGGGGAAGATGGACTGCTAAGGACAACAGGAGAGGGTACGAGGGCTGTCTGGCACAGTCTGGAGCAATCAGAATCACCTTGCAGGGTTGAGACCTGATTTTGACTAACACCTTGAACAGGAGAGGGAAGGGGGGAAAAGCATACAGGAACTTCCCTTCCCAATTGAGAACTAGGGCATCCAGGGGGAACTGAGACCAACACTGGGGGCCTGCAGCAAAAGAGGGGAAGTTGGTGATTGTCTGGGGCTGCAAAAAGATCTATCTGTGGGGTGCCCCATCTAGAGAAGATCACCTTCAAAACCAGGGGATCCAGTGACCATTCATGATGGCACTGAGATATCCTGCTGAGAGCATCTTCCAGGACATTGTCCTTGCCTGGGAGGTGTACTGCTGTAAGAGAGGTGTTCAGGGAATAGGCCAGAGACCATAACTTTATTGCTTCTGTGCACAAGGCCGTAGACCGAGTGCCCCCTTGCTTGTTGATATACCACATTGCGGTGGTATTGTCTGTCCTGATCTGAACTACTTTGTTCTGAACAGACTTGGAAAAAGCCGGACGTGCTAGAAACACTGCTCTGAGTTCTAATAGATTGATGTGAAGCAGAGATTCCTGAGGAGACCACAACCCTTGGGTGGTCAGGTCTCCCAAGTGGGCTCCCACCCAAGAGGGAGACATCTGTAGTAAGGATTAGAGAGTGAGACTGAGTGACAAAAGGAACTCCCTGTCTTAGATTGTCCTGATCCTGCCACCACTGCAATGCCTGGATCAGGGTTCAAGTCACTGGAATCAGTTTGGTCAGAGGATCCTTTTTCTGAGATCAAAAGGCTCTCAAGTGGAACTGAATGTCCCTCATCTGAAATTTTGCTCCCTGCACCACTGCTGTAGAAGCAGCCATGTGCCCCAGGAGCTGTAAAAAATGCCTTGCTGGTCGAGACACTTGGAGGGTGAATGAAGAGGCCAGTGAAATAAGGGTCCTTGCCCTGTCCAGGGGAAGGAAGGCTTTTGCCTTTATTGTGTCTAGCTCTGCGCCTATGAAGGTGAGGAGCTGTACAGGCTCTAGAACTGACTTTGAAAGATTCAGAAGGAAACCTAGAGAAGTAAGCAATTGCTGAGTTATCTCTAGGTGTAACTTGACTTGGTCTGGGGACTGGCCTACTATGAGCCAGTCGTCCAGGTATGAGAAGATGGAAATCGTTTTCCTTCTTAGGAAGGCAACTACTACTGCCAGGCATTTTGTGAACACCCTTGGAGCAGAGGTTAGGCCGAAGGGCATTGCTCTGAATTGGTAGTGGCCTGAGGGCAGCTCGAACCTGAGGTATTTTCGATGGGAGCTTCTGTGAGAATATGAAATAGGCATCCTTGAGGTCCAGGGAGACTAGCCAGTCCCTGGCCTTAGAAGAGTGAATTATTCCCAAGTCACCATTTTGAACTTTGGCTTTAAAGGTGCTTGTTTAAATATCTGAGATCCAGGATGGGCCGCCATTCTCCTGTCTTTTGGGGGGGGGTGAGGAAGTACGTGGAATACAATCCTTTCCCTTTGTGTAGGGGTGGAACCCTTTCTATAGCTCTGAGAGCCAAGAGGGAAGTGACCTCTGCCTCTAGGGCAAGTGCCTCTGAAGGATTTGCAGGTGGAAAGGATCTGGTTCTCATCTTTGGAAATTTTTTGAAGCTGAGATCCAGTCCCTGGCTTACTACTTCCAGGACCCATTTGTCTGATGTTAAAGACATCCAGTCCTGGACAAAGTAAGCCAGCCTTCCCCTACAGGTAGTGGAGAATCGGCCCTGGCAAACCCATCAGGGTGCCTGTTTGTCAGGGGCTTTAGGCTGAGGGGTGGAAGCAGGCCTGCTTGTACTCCGTCTGCCTCTCCCTCTAAAGAACCCCCTATGAGCATAAGCAGAAGAGGAGGCCTGGGCTTGGTAGAAAGGCCTATGAAAAGGCCTGCCCCTGGGTTGCTGCCTCTGAGGAGTGGCTTGCCTTTCCTTGGCCTGAGCACTCCTCTAGGTGGTCCTGTACTCATCCATTTTCTTCATGTAGTTCTCTATTTTCTCCCCAAACAGAGAATTACCCACAACAGGAAAATCCATGGCCTTAGTCTGGGTATCCTGAGACAGGCTAGTACATCTGAGCTAAACCATCCTACAAAGTGCCACAGATATAGCCATGACTCTAGATGAAACATCATTGGAGTCCACTGCAGCATGGAATTGCACCTTGGATGCCTCAATACCATCCACAGCCACCTGCTCCAGCTCCTTGGCAAGCTGGCCAGGGACCTGTTTAGCTAAAGCCATTACAGTGTCCCATCTAGATTTCTGATATCTAGCTGTATAGGCTATATAACTGGCTTGCCTGAGTCCCAAGGATGCTGCCATGTACTGTTTCTTTGCCATGGCATCAATCCTCCTAGAGTCCTTATCTGGGGGGTGTGAAGCCAAGGGTATATTAGCCTTATCACAGGCTGCAGCCTGCACTACCCCAACATGGCTGCATTGCTGGGTAAGGAACTCTGTATCTGAGCCTGAAAGAGTATACCTCTTGTCCATTCTCTTATCCACAGGAGGTATAGAATTAGGAGCCTTTAAAATTTTTATTGTCTGTTTCCCAAAAGACTTATGAAGGGGACTAGACAGCCTCCTGGACTCTGGGATATCCATCATTTCAACATAGTCAGGCTCCTTCTGGTCATCCACAGCTTCTTCCATAGGAAGCTGAAGAGTTTCAGCCACTTTCTTGTAAAACATGAAATGGGAGGGGGACTCCGAAAGCCTAGGAGGAGACACTTCTGAAGGTCTGTCTGGGGAGATGTCTGGGTCAATGGGCACATCCAGACTTTCATAATCACACTCACTTTCCTCATACTCTTCTTCTTCCTCCTCCGGTTCATAAAATTCCTCTAAATCATAATCCGGAACCGGTGGAACTGACCGAACCGAGCGCCTCCCTAATGGTGCCGGTTCGTTCGGAACCGAGGATAGCGACTGAACAATTTTTATCGCTTTGGCTATTTCATTATCGGTCGGAGAAAGAACTTTTGGATACGCACCGGCTGATTTATCCCTTCTTGATCTCTTAACCAGAACTGACTCCTCGGAATCAGTTCTCCTTTTGCCCGAAGAAGTTTCGCCCTGGTCAGAGGGCACTCCTTCTGGTTCGGTTTGAACCAAATCGGGCTGGCCATCCGGGTCAGCGGACTTTTTGGCTTCCCTTTCCCTGAGCCTACCAACTCTCTTTTCTAGGGTAGCTGCAGGAACATTCTTGCAAATCTGGCAGTCTGAATCGAGGTAGTCAAACCCCAGACAATAAACACAGGTGGTGTGGGGATCAGCCTTACCAAAGACTTCCCCACGCACACTATAGTGTTGAAACCCAGTGGGCCCGGGTTTTCTTTTGGGTTTCTCAAACATGGCCTATCGTAACCAAAAACTTACCCTTTTTTCGGCAATCTGCCAGGCAAGACACCCTTATCGGTTCCTGACCGTGTTATGGGTCATGGAAAAAACCGTAATAAAATCCATTTTTTTTAGAACCGATAAGAGCCGGTAACCACACTCTAAAAGTAGAAATAAAGATTTTTAAACAACCTGGTCGGTTCAAGCCGAACCGATGCCACGTTTACAAGTTCCACACAGAATAATAACAAAAATAAACCTATCTAGTACTCACGAATACCACAGACAGAGACTGAACGGATAGGTTGCGGTTTAAATTCAGTCGAAAACCGAGATAAATGGTACTTTAACTGACAAATTGAACCGAGCAAAGGAGAAATCTCCGGAGCGACTGTTCAGTGAGGTGCAGTAAAGAATCAGACGGTTTGAGTTCAAACAGCAACAGACAGAGTCTCAACCGAGCTCGAGCTCAGCGTTCCATGCCTGGCATGGAAAGTTAACTCTTTCATCTCTGGGGCAGTTCGAAGGTTGGACCTCACTGCAATTTGTCAGATTACAGCAAGACTTCATGTTGTTTGAAAAACTGTTCTAACAGAATCACATTTTCAATTTTATCAGCAGAGTTTGCTTCACTTCCTTCCCACCAACGTTTTAAAAACTGACGTTGGTTCATGGCTAACTCCTCATAGCTCATGTCAGGTCTTCTCCTGAACTTACAGAATTTAGCTCTGTATGATTCAGCAGTTAATTCAGATTTCTTTAACAGTGCAGCTTTAAGTTTGCTGTAATCATCACTGTCCTCATTGTCCATTTGACCCAATGCATCCCGAGCTTTCCCGGTAAGTAGCGGGGATAGCTGGAAGCTCCAGGACTCCCTAGGAATTTTAGCCTGAATACAAACTTTTTCAAAGGAATTTAAAAAGGCATCCATATCCTCCCCCTCTTTAAATTCGACTATCAATTTGGAATTCAATTTGTAACCCAGTCCTGTAGTCCCAGTTAAACCCAAGCCACTTACCTGCTCTGGTGCCGCTGGTTGGAGTCGCAGCTTCTCCAGTTCGTGTTGCCTCTGGCGCTCACGCTCCTCACAATCAGCGTCTCTCTGTTCTCGATCTGCCTCTCGGGGTTCTCGCTCTGCCTCATGGTCCGCCTCCCACTGTTCACGGTCCCTCTCCTTCTGAAACTCTAGCTCCATTCTGCGCAACTCAATTTGCAGCCTGAATACTTCTGGATCCAGGATACTGGTGCCTTCCCCTGCTGTTGTGGCCCTTCGCTGACAGTGGCCCTGTTGCCTTCCTTATCGAATCTGGACACTGCACTAGCCGCTAGCCCTGCCACACTCAAGGTTCGGTCCTTTTCAGTCACTGTCTATGACACGATGCTCTGGATATCTGCTACCATCGGGGCATCCACGAGGTTCTGTTTGGTGGCTTTCACCTCGAATGGGACTCCTCTGTCCCCGCACAACTGCTTTAAGTAGTCTACAGTGTGTCTGCTGTAGTTGGAAGCCATCTTCTTCCCTAACTACGGCTACTCTGACTTGCACTTTAGAAAAAAAATTAAACAGGTAGGAACTTGACTGTACACCAAGTGATATAGTTCTGTCTCCTTTTTAAAAATAAATCACTGCCTTTTTCTTTATTTGCAAGTGAGCTGATAGTCTCAAGCTAACACACTGAACAATAAAAGCTTGTAATACCAAACTTATGCACACCGCTGCCAACCAATCTATCACAAACCCACTCGGCAGGTCAGGCCCTCTGCTCCCACAGTGCCAACCTCCGAGCGCAGTATTGTGAACAGTTAACAGAACAGGGTAACCCTCCTGTCTGTTTTGTGGGTTTGAGTCAAACTTTGGTCTCAAGTTCTGGAGGGATTCAAACTGTGAACCTCTTGCTAGCGTACCCAATGTACAGGCTCAGATAATTCTGCTCTTCGGGGGGGCAGATGTCTTTTGCCTACGGGCACCTAACCAGGCGTATAAAATTAACCCTTAAAACTCTTTTAAAGACCTCAGAATAAACTCTTACCTTTTCCCAGTTTGGTAAAATCCAGTAAGCTTTATACAGGGTCAGCTTTAACCATATATGCTTCCCATGTCAAAGAAAGAATTTCAAAAGCACACCAGGTAGTCTCTAAACATAGAGGTTTACTTAAAATAGATAAAAATGTAAAATGTAAAACACAGAACCATATATCACAAAACATACAACCTTTTAAAACAATAAGGTTTAAAAAAGTGCAAATTCCTACCAATAATGCACTTAGACTTGTCTACCTAACATATTCTTATCTTCCTATAGTGCTGTAGATGTTTCTTTTTTCAAGAGTCCAAACATGTGTTTCTAAAGGTCAGTTACAGCATAATTAAAACACTGTCTTGACTCTGCCTTCTCCGTGATGTCACCCAGCTGCTCCTCTGTTTATTAAAAATTAGACAATCAGGATGTGTTGTGTCAGGAGGTAAATTAATAGGTGACATGAGCAGAAAAAACTTGTTTCCCCATATGACTTCCCAATTAAGTCTGTCATTTTCCAAGTACTTTCTTTCATCCATGAGCAGCATCCTCTCTCAAGGACATCAAAGGACTTCGCACCACAGTTACATAACCTGTATTCCTTTTCTAAACATCATAAAAGGTTATGATTTTCCAGCCTAGCAGCTGACAGCTACAATTCAGCGATATAAACAGGAGATCCTTGATTTAGGTCTCTTCTAGACTGTAATTATCTACTCAATAACACATTTTTATATTACAAAAAGCATAGATTAATCAGAACCAGCTGTCCAAGCATCACAGTCAGTGCATAAACAGGGCAAGGGATAGTGTGTCCCAACATGGAAAGATCGGGCAAGTGCGCGACGCTTTCTCTCGGCTGTTGGTGATGGCACAAAAAAACAATGCTTGCGCTCCTGACTGGGACAAGTGGGGTCAAAAGTGGAGAGAAAATTAAAAAGACTCGCAACTTTGCAACGTTAAGTCAACTAGGCTGAAGAGAAAACATAGGAGAGAGCAGGCACTCTCCCCTGCAGTAGTCCCAACTGAGGCAAAGCACCTAAAAAAACCCACATAGAATAATGTATGGACAACCATACACAACAAGGCTGTGTTTCCATCGAGGGGTTGAGATGACAGCATATGAACCTCGAGAGCGAAGTTTGAGAGGTCCATGCTGTTATTTCAACCCCAAGATGGAAACACATGCTGAGTTGTGTGTGGTTGCCCATATTTTATTTTATATAGTATATGGTTTTGTGCACAGGAATCACAGAAGTGTTCCCTCCACAAAGTAAAAACTAAAGAAAACAAAAAACCTTGCAGTTTCATTGTTCTGTTCTATGATCGAAATTAAATGTTCAGCTTTCTACACGCTAAAAGGTACAAATTTGGACACTGGGTGGTTAGTAATCAACTAGCTGTTGGGTGAATGAGGAAATTAACATTCTAGGACCTTTGAACTGTGCTGAACAACTGCTCAGAATGCGCACAACTCTCACCAATGTGCACAACAGTTTAGAATGTGCATAACAAGGATTTTGAGCAGGCTGATTTTATACAGAACAAAGGCAAACCATAAACTGTAGTTGCTTCTTCTGTTCAGACCAACTCAGTATTCTGTAAGAGCACCTCACCCCCAGCATCTATAGGAAACCCAAATAAAACAAATCATCGGATAAACAACCCACCTAAGTATTCCTTGAGTCAGGCAGGGAAAAGGCAACAGAAGAAGAAAAGTAAACTGTAGCTCACAAAGGGGAAGGGGCTGCTGTTGCAAAAGGGAACCATGTTAATAGCTACAACTGGCAAGGACACCAAGAAACAGCAGGCTGTGGAAGACTCATTAGGAATAGTGAGCCTTAAAGGGGAATTGTCAGCAATAAAAGCCTCACACCCAAGTGTGAGGCTGATCCCAATTTGCACTTTGTGTACAAAAACATTTTTTGTTATTTGCTGTTTGCTGCAGCATAGTAGAATGTACTAGGCTAATTCTGCTGACTTCACTTCTAAGATGCCATTTCGTGTAACTAGACATCCCAGAATCCCCTGCTGCTGACATCAGAGGAGAACTGCAGAGCTGGGAGATTCAATAGCCTTTAATAGCCTGCAGTACACATGTTAAAGAGCAGCTGACACCTTAAGGAGAACTTTAACAAACTATAATATTTAAACACAATTCAGCTTGTATTTCACATTAGTTTTGTATTCCTCCTCCCCATTATTTATTACTGAGGTCATTTGCCTGAAAACAGGATCTTTGCTCCTGAAGAGTTAATCTGTTCCTTTCTCCCTACTTGAGGTCATAATGAACTGCTTGTGACATCACCGTTACTCCCATGGCAACAGATTATGATGTCACCACAGAGAATTATGACTTGAAGTAGGGAGTAAGCTAAAGAGACAGATAAACTCTAAGGGATAAAAATCATGTATTCATGCAAGTTTACTCAGTAATAAATAATGAAGAAGAGAAATATATAGAATGTATATAGATACATATTTATTGATCAGCCTTAGCCATGTCATAAAAGAAAAGTTATATAACAATACAAAATATACTATTACAGCTTTTACAATAAATTTACATTTAAGATAAAACACCTTAAGAACATGAGCAGCAGGCCCTTAATACATTGGCGTTTTCCAATGAAGTGCTTTGTTCGAAAAGAGGAAGATACAATAGTTAAAGACAAAAGTCAGGGAAAGAGTGGCCGCTGTCTACTGATATTGCTATTAATGATCAGTAGAGCAGTGTCCATGCTTTATGATGTTAATTGCAAAGTTTTCCTCTCTCGAATCTTGCCAATCATAGATAAATATAACGCTAGGTCAGTAAGGATCTTCTAATTTTCTGCGTTGAATATAAGATCCAGCAGGTATCTATCTGGAATATTGCAGGGATTTAAGTATTTTCCCAAGAGTTTCTTTCTTGGGTTATCATACCATGGCTAATATAGCACCACATGTCTTAAATATTCTATTTCTTGCAATAAACAATTACAATTCACAGAGATTTTTTGACTTTTGCTGTATCTAGCAAGCAAAACATTACTAGCAAAGTTCTCAAACCTGTATCTAGTTAATATTATCTTGTGTTCTTTATTTTTAACCAAAATGAGATACTGTTTAATATTGTGTTCTTTTGTATTATTTACCAGCCATGGAAAGGTTTTTAAATATTTGATATCTTGTATATCTTTCTGTCTAGAAAAATCGAAAATCTTTTTTGTTACAAAAGCTGTATATTTAGGGCTGGATACTGAAAGCAGCTGCGCATGGCACAACTGAGTCGTGCCAGAGCAAGTGTGGACTTGTGCCAAGGAACGATATTCAGTGGAAGCCATTGTGCAGCGCAAATCCCATTGTGCCAATGCGCAGCGATAATGAATGCAGGTGTAAGTGCAGGGGGCGTGCCCATGAATATCCAGCACAGTGTGATATTCAACCATGGAACCATGGCGCAAGTGCGGAGCAAATCTGAGATGTGCCGAGCAGTCTTGAGCCTATAAATACAGGGCACAAGCACACAGACAGCACTTGCGCCAGGCGAGAGGGAGAGAGAAAGAGAGAGAGAGAGACAGAGAAAAAGAAAGAAGGAAAGCAAGACAGACAGAGAGAGACAGAATGAGCAGAAGACAGACAGAGGCTGCCACAGAGGGAGAGGCACAGAGGTGGCAGTGGAGAGGGAGACAGGGGCAGAGAGAGTGAGAGAGACAGGCAGGCACAGTGCCAGGCAGTGCATCAGGGTGGCACACAGCCCACAGCAGCCAATTGCCCAGGGGGATATAGGACATCAGGGGCCATGGATAGTGTGCCCGTCATGATGGAGGCCATAATGAGGAGTGTGAGGAGGCAGGAGGAACTGCGACGTGACCAAGGAAAGGCCCATCGGCGGTATGCCCAGAACACATGGTACCGTGCCAGCACCACCTTTGAGAACTTCTCCGACACGGAGATTGTGGGCTGGTACGGCCTGAACAGGGCCATTCTGAGGCAGCTCTGCGAGCTGTGCAGTGAAGAGATGCATGCACCCACAAGACAGAGTCATGCAATGTCTGTGGAGACCAAAGTGACAGCTGTCATGTGCCTGCTCACCATGGGCACCTTCCAGAGACCAACAGGGGACACCACAGGCATAACCCAGTTGGCCACATCATGGCTCCTCACACAGTTCCTCAATGCTCTACTGCCACGTGCTTTCGAATACATCCATTTCCCCAGCACACAGACGGAGCATACAGCAACCATGCAGGACTTCCACAAGGTAGCACGTATGCCTGGCATGATTGGGGCCATTGACTACACCCACGTGGGCATCCACTTGCCACCTGGCCCCAAGGGTGTGGCCTATATCAATAGGAAGGGGAGCCTGATCGTCAACTGCCAGGTGGTGTGCGATGCCATGGGGCGCATCACCAATGTCTGTGCCACACACCCTGGGAGTGCACATGATGCATCCATCTGGCACAGCTATGTGCTGTGCCACAGGTTCAAATGTGGGGACATCCCCACGGGTCACCATGAGTATGGGACGGGCAAGAGGTGACGGGCAGAGTAGGCCATGGGATGGGGAGGGCAGGTGGGCATGCTGGCGAGGGCACCAGGGACAGGCAAGGGGCACAGCAAAGGATGGCAGAGGACTAACCATGTTATTATCCACACAGGAGACAGCAACTATCCACTGAGGCCCTGGCTGCTCACCCCCTACCGGTGCTCATCATCCCCAGCAGAGGAATGTTACAACGAGGCACACGCCAGCACGCGCAACATCATTGAGCATGTATTCGGCATGCTGAAGGCACATTTCCATTGCCTAGACAGGTCTGGTGGTGCCCTACAGTACAATCCCTTGAAAGTCTGTGGCCTATTCCAGGCCTGCTGCATACTGCACAACATGGCCATTGATCATGGGATAGCTGTCGAGGCAGATGAGGATGACAGTAGTGGGGACGACGGAGGTAATGGGCTGGAGGGTGGTAAACAGCACCCCCTGGGCGGAGGGATCCCCGGCTACAACGGATGGCATGCCAGCATTGTGATACCATTGCACAGGAGCACTATGGTGCATGCAGGTAGGTGGTGTGAAAACCCATACATGAGCCACACACACAGGTACAGCACACATGCAGGGGCGTGCATGGCAATGGGCGTGCACACACAGAGGCATAGTGCAGGGGTAGGGGAGTCAGTGGCACACAACCACACAGAACTGCACACAGCATCACACAGCAACACAGACACACACGCACCCACACACCCAGACGTTGGTATGTGGCGATGATCAGATGCATTTCACTGTGCACAGGCGCAACCAGTGCTGAACTGGCCTCATCACACCCACACTACATGGTCCAGCAGCTGGGCAAGCATGCACACAGGCAGCGTGTGGCGTGACACACAGGCGCCACACCAGTGGTATGCACACACACACACTCATGCTGCCCACATGCACACACAGGGCAGCAGCTGCAGACTGCGGTCAGGGTGGCACGCACATCAGGGCCACCACACGGAACCATGGCCACCGCGGCAAATCAGGGTAACTGAGCCAGGGCTGATCAGCAGCCACAGGCTGCTCATCAGCCACAGGGGGTGTTTGCAACAGCCCCCCAAGGGTTGAACCACAGGACCGCGACCGGGTCCGCGCAAGGGTGCGTAGGTACCCAAATAGGCCTGCCCCAGGAGTGCCTGGGATGCAAGCATCACATCCCAGCATCAACAGTGTGGGTATTGCCTGACGCCGGAATCGTGGGGTGGACAGTGCACTGCATGGGGTCCATGGTTGCCAGCCACACCCTGTGGCAGCCAGCATTGCAAAGCCATCTGTGATCGCAGTGGCAATGAGATCCAGGGATGCAGCAGTGGCCTCCTGCATGCACTGCATCCCCGGCAGGAGTTGCACAGTGCCCCTCTCATGCTGCTCGGCCAACTGGTGCACCTCCACATGCAGTACATGCACCCCAGCGGCAAGCTGCACCTGTTGCTTCACGGAGGACTGCAGCAAACGAGTGTGCTCAGCCAGCAGCTTGGCGTCCTGGGGATCCCAGGTGGGACGCTGACCCTCCTGTGGTGACTGGCCATGCTGGGGAGCCCCCCACTCAGGTGGACGCTGCACAGTGGGGTCCTCATGGGTTATGTCCCTAGCTGGCGCCCCGGCAGTGAACCCTGCATCCAGCTGCCCTGTGGCACCCACAGCCTGCTGCCATTGCCGATCCAGCCGCTGAATGCTGCCCAGCACCTGCATGGCCACACCACAACCACCACACACCACAGCTGTGGCAGTGCATACAGCTGCACCTGCAGTGGCACGCTGCCTGTGCTGGTGTCTGGCATGGGTGTCTCCTGCACAACATCACCCATGCTGTCCAGGATGATTAGCGTTGGACCCCACCCCGATCTGTGTCTCCAAGCAGAGGACACCAAGACTGGCATCCTGTAGGAACACATTTATGGCCTCGTCCGTACCCATGCCCAGGACATCCGGCTGGACAGTGGTGGTGTGCTGCAGTCTATCAGGCCCCTGGATGCCCATGGAAGTGGATGGCTCGGGGCTGGTCCTGCTTCCACGGCCGCTGCCGGGGCCCCATCCTCCGCATGCAGGCATGCTGGTGCTGAACGAGAACAAAGGTGTGTAAGTGATGCAATGCCCACATGTGCCCCCCCCACATAGCCACTGCATGTGTCCAGCAGCATGGCACATGCACTGTTGTGCACAAATGCACAGGACATGCATGGTGGCAGCAGGCACACCAGCATGCCCATGTACGCACCCTCCATGCCATTGGCAGTGCGTGGCTGACATACGTAACATGCAGTGATGGGCTGCCACCCATCTGGAATCCTTCTCCAGGCACACCCTCCACAGTGCTGCGGTGCATGGTGGTTGCCACCAACTCCTCCTGCACTGTGAGCTGTGGCACATCTGCAAGCCCCCCTCCAGTGGCATTCCAGGATGCATGGATGGCCACCACCTTCTCCTTTATGCGCCTCTTGTCCGTGCCCACCTTCTTATGGCACTCCTGCACTGACCACTGGTGGCTGCCCTGCTAGTTCACACATGCCGCCACTTCCTCCCAGGCCCCAGCCCTGGCCTGTGGTGTGCCCGTGGCACCACTCAACAGTGGCTCCCTGTCGAGGTAGGCCTCAAACAGGGCCTCTGATTCTGCCTCAGTGAAGTTGGGCCTGCACTTGCGAGCAGGCCCACGCTCCTCGTCCTCCTCACGTTCCAACATGTCGCTTCCAGTGGACATGGACAGCACAGTGTGTCAGTGGCAGCAGCACCCTATTCTGTTCCCCCTGCTGTGCTGGCTGGGCTCAGTGTGCTCCAGCAGCATGCACAACTTACCTCAAAAGAATGCAACACCGGTCCATGGCCTGTGCTGATCCATGGCACTTTTATAGCACATCGCATGAAAATGAGCTTTGGCGCAACGATAATGACATGCTAATTCCCCCAGTGCACCAAGCATTGGCTGGTGAGCTCATTTGCATGTGGCGGCTGAATATCACGATTTTGCTCCGTGCACAATGAGATTGCTCCGGAGCAAGTCGCGGCATAATGCGCACGCATGCGTGGCGCGCAGGGCTGCAGTGCACATGTGCTGGATGGTTTACAGTCATCAATTGCACACTGTGCGCCAACTGCATGATGGGGGCCATGGCACACAGTGCACCAGGCCTGCTATTTTGCACGTGTGCACTGTGCAGTGGCCGACCCATGACCCCTGCTGTGACCTCTGCCCCGGGTGACCTCCGCACCCATGACCCCATCTAGCCACGCCCATGCCGCGCATCTCTGAGACTGTGTGATGGGCGGACACAGTGCATGTCCCCTTGGCCCGTGCATCTGGCGCATACTGTGGCCACGTGTGCTTACCACCGCCATTTTGCTCACTGGCTCACATCTGAAGCATGGCGCAGCAGCAAGCACCAGGAGCGGCCAACTGGACGCAGGTTGAATTAGTCAACCTTGTCACCTGCATCCAGCCTCACACACCCCAACTGTGTGGCCAGGCGCCACTGCAGCAGCCCTGGGTGGCTGTGTGGCAGGCCATCGCTGCCACACTGCAGCAGCGCACGGGGTGGCCAAAACAGGACAGCAGTGTTGCCACCGCTATGGCAACCTTGCACGGAGGGACCCAGAGCACCTCAGGAGGCTGGAGGTGCACGTCAGGTGTGGGGCTGTGCTACAGCCTGGTGAGTAGGCCCATAATGCATGTGTGCCCTGGTGCTGCACTGTGGTGTTGACTAGGCTGCCTGGCATGTCCTGCAGGATGGTGTACTGCCATCGTGTGCACTGCAGGGTGGCATCGCCCTCCGACACTTGTGTTGTAATGCCGCTGTGTGGGACGTGTCGGGCAGGGGCTCACCCTGTGCACAGGGGTGGGGGTGGTGGGCAGCTGCTGTGGTTGGTTACTGATGTGTATCTGTCTGTGTTCCATTCCCAGGGCCTGCAGACAGAAGAAGAGCAGCGTTGGCAGGAAGGCAGGCTGCAGTAGCCCAGGGTGGCAGTGCAGGAGCGGCTCCAGCACCAGTGGGGCCACAGAGGGCAGGTAGGCATTGACATTGTCCTTCGCACCGTCAATGGGGGTGGCGGGGGCATGGGTGCGGGCATGGCTGCCTGTGCCATATGCCATAAGCTGTGTGTGTCACACTGTGCCTGGTGCCTGCCACTGTGGCACATCCATTAGACATGTGTGCCAGCTGTTGGCGGGGTGGGTGTGAGCCTGGCTGCCACTGATGCTGCTGTGATGCTGCCGGAGTACTGTGCCATGTGACTGCCATGGCGCAGTCAGGTGGCCACTGTGCGGTGGGGACCACCGCTGTGCACTGATGTGGTGTGCCGCGTTGCTGGCAGGCATTGGCCCACACCCCTGTGGGTGGCCTGTATGGGCTATCGGGGGGGGGTTCCTGCTGCCCAGTGCATGCTGTGAATGGGTATGGTTACTTGGGACATTGCACTAATCACCTGTCCTGTCCCTTGTCCTAGGTGTCTGGCAGCAGCGCATGAGGCCCCTCTACTGCCAGCTATTCCGCCAACTGATCCTCATTACCTCGACAACCATGGAGGAGGTGCTGCAGGTCAGAAGGCTGCTGCTGGAGGACATTAGGCAGTGAAGAGTGCAAGGGGTGGCAGGCCATGGCCGTCACTAGTCGAGCCCTGATTTCCCGTTTCCCCAGCTGTACCTCCCTTTCCAGTCCCCCTTCCCACTATTCAGTCCCTGTTTCCTATCCCCTTCCCTCGCTTTCCTACCCTCCTTCACCCCTTCTGTTGTAAATAGTTGCTTTTCCAATATATTTATATTTTGACACACCTGCCTGTGTCTGCTTTGCAGGTGGTGTGAGGAGCCATGCTACAGTGGTCCAGTGCCTGCCCGTGTGGTGTGCATGTGTTAGGGTGCGTGTTGTAATTCTGTGGATCACTGCTGTGTGCTGGGGTGTGTCCCACTGTGGTGGTGTCCCTTCCCTCGGTCGGTGGTTGTGCCTTGGGGTGCCCATGGGGCGGCTGTCAGGGGGGTGTGGCGGGTGTGTGTGCTTGGCTGCCTGGTCCCGGGTGTGGCCTGCTGTGGTCTGGGTGTGCGGAGGGGTACAGCCTGCAGGGGCCCCCATTGACAGCCCTCCATCCACCACTGGCACCCCCTCTTGTCTACTGTCTGTGCCACTGTTTTGTTCTGGGGTGGGGGTCTGGGTGCCTGTGTGCGCCCTGCTGTGCCCAGCTGGTGGTGGCCTCCTGTGGCCTGTCACTGTGCTTCCCTGGCTCTGTCCCTGGGTCACCTGTCTGTGCCGTGCCCCCCCCCCCGTTTCTCTGTTCCCATGTTTGCCCTGGGGCTTATCTGTCTGCCCATGGCACACCTGTGTTTGCGCTATGGTGCACCTCTGGTTTCACCATGGCGCATCCACGGCTGCACCATGGCACAACTGTGCCTTATTCAGCTGGGTTGCACTGGCGCAGTGCGGCCAGAACAACCTCTGAATATGGCTCCTGTTGTGCCACAGTCCATTGGATTTGTGCTGTGCTGAACTTGCCTTTGGCACATTTCTGAATATCTGGGCCTTAGGATTTATGGCAATATTCTGACTAGCCCAATTTTTTAAGTATATAAGCCCATGGATCTCCAGCAGAGATACAATTTTGTTCAGCCAAGCTTTTCTGTTATATTGTAATAATCTTTCTTTCTCTTTCATACATGTCTTAATCAAAGTATCTTTTGAATCTGTTTTAGTTTTGATCCAATAATTAATTAATTTAGCTTGAACCACGTATTCCAAGCACGGCTGTCCAATCTGGGACCTTACCAAGGCATCTGATGTGCCTTTTGGTAATTTTAAATATTTTTTATATGCATTGTTAAGAGTAGATTCTGACTTCACAAGACTAGCAACCCCCCATACTTCAGCTGAGTACAGAATTTGAGAAACAACCTTCTCATTCAGAGTTTTTAAGAAAGGAACAACTGAATGTCCACTATATAGATGGTCAAACCTGTTCAGGGCTAGCAAGGTATTTTTTATGTTCTTATGAATGTAACATATATGCTTGTTCCACTTTAAATCACTGGAAAACCAGGTCCCCAAATATTGATATTCTCGTACATATTTTAATTTTTTGTTATTTAAAAAAAATACTTCCGTAACATCTGTTACTACCGAATACCATCACTTGTGTTTTCTGTAGATTAGGTTTTAGATTTTTTGCATGACATAGTTGTTCCATGTCCTTAATTGTATGTTAAAGACCAGGGCCCAGATATTCAAAGCTTTCCATGGTGCGCAAACTGTTTGAGCGGGATTAGTGTAGGTATGCCATATTCAAAAGGCCAAATAGCGCACGTAAACTGCATTAGCATTGAGTAAACCATAATTATATACAAGGGGCAAAGTGAACATGAATACAGGCGCTATGAGATATTCAGTGACTAGTGCCGCGCTAAGGTGTTTAGCGGGACTTAGCACGATCCTTAGCGCGGTACAAATTACCGCCCAGGAAAAGCTGGTCTTAATCCTGGGCAAACAGCTTTGTGTGACATTGTTGCTTTGCGCAGTGTTTGCGTGGCTTGCGCGACCCTAACATATGAATATGACACTTAGAAAATTCCAGACATGGAGGACACATGCTGCTCACTGATGGCACCACCGTGATGCAAACTGCTGCCACCATTCCCAGCCAAGCACAGGCAGTAAGAGGTGGTCTGGCCCACAGAGGACATCATGATAGTGTGGACATACAGCACACACCTGCAGACCATACATCTGAGGTGACCAACAGACGCCAGCACACACATGCAGCACTGTGGGCATGGTGGCCATTGAGGGGAGGGTGTACGGGTGGCCAGACCTCACCACAGCCCAGGTGTGGCCACAGGGCTGGGGCACATCACACAGTGCACATGGGCCAGTAGTGGGAATACTCCACCACTTGTGTGCCTGTTGGATCTTACGTGCCCCCCCAGCCACATACCGCACAACTGTACAGATGCCACAGCACACACAACCGGCCATGTATATGTCACTGTAAGCATCCCATGCCACAGGTGCAGCATCTGTGGATCACATAGCAGCGTAGCAGTACTGTCCACTGTCAGTAATCACCTGCAAGCTGAGCCTGTCACTGTGTACAGTGCAGTGGTCATCACCGCCCTACATACCATAGGCACTGCTTTGTCCCTCACACTACTGGCCCCCTTGCTAATGTAGTCTCTGCTGTGCACTATAGCATGACCTACAGTGTGACGGTTGCATGCAGCAGCACCACCACCACCTGTGCTTACGCTGTGTTGTCCCCTGGGGTACGATATGCTCTGCTATGCTGTACTGTTCACATGTAGCCTGCAGCTATCATCATACACTGTCTGACTGACCTACAGGTGGAGCTGCGGCCAGACCTGGCCAGCCCCTGTACTTCCAGACTGACCTACAGGTGGAGCTGTGGGGCCCTGCAGTAACGCTGGGCATACTGCATGCAAATCAGGGCATAATAAGATGCTAATATGGCTGTTTGCCCAGAGACTACCTAAGTAGGCTCATTTGCATGTCACTTTTGAATATGGCAAAGTTCAGCACCAGGCAAACATGTTTGCACCGGGCAAACAGCTTAGCTCCGAGCTAATCCCGTGCAAATGTGTTAGCTCCGCGCAAATGGTTTGGGGAATATTATACTGTTTTGCACAATGTACTTTCCCATAGGCTGCTCCCTGCAGCTGTACTGGGTCCACGCACTTACTGGGACACACATTGGCCACATAGGTCACCTCTACCTACCTTCACATCGCTGTGCACTGTGTTGCTGTTGTGGTCTGCACTTCCTGGTTGCTATATTCAGAGCTGTCTTATTACAGGGCTACGTTTGCCCTGCACTCCCAGCCCAGTTTGCCCGGCCTCATTCCCATGCTGTATTCAGAGGCTGTTTGCCCTGGGCTATTCCTTTTGAATATAGCTTGCTTTGTGCTCCAGGCTAACTTTGCCTGCCGGGCAGTGCTAATTTAGACCCGGAGCAAAGTTTGAATATCTGGTCCCTAATCTACTAGCAGAAATTATTGCGAGATCATCCGCATAGGCTAAAATTGGAATTTACGTCATACCAATCTTTGGAGCATGATGGTTATCCTTACCCAAAGTTGTTATAATGTCATTAACATAAATATTGAAAAGACTTGGTGTTAGCGTGAGCCCTGTCAAACACCCAGATTGGTTTTAATAATGTTTGTTAGGTCATATTATTTAGAATATTTAATTTGAACCCAAGCATCAGTGTAGAGTCTTTTAATTATATCAATTAGATTGACGTCTATATTATGCATACTATCCTATAACAGTTGCCTATTAAGTGAATCAAACGCAGAAGAAAAATATATGTAGGCAACAAATAATGGTTGCCTTCTCATCTTACAGTATTTTTCTAAAAGATGATTTAGAAGAAAAATTTGAGTTACTGTACTTTTATTTTTAGTGAAACCCGCCTGCAGCTGGGATAGTACCTGTGAGTATTCTAACCACAGGAACAGTCTATCCAACGGTACCTTTGCAAATAGTTTAGCTAAATTGTCTATTAAGCTGATTGGCCTATAATTACTGGGATCAAGTGTCGTCGTCCCTTTCTTATATATAGGTAGGATATAACTTCCATGCCAAGTTGGTGGTATATATGCATGCATAATAATTTTACTGAAAAAATCTGTTAGAGTATATTAGCCCACTATTCAGTATTAAGTTTACAAAAATGTATAGATAGCTTATCTGGTCCTGGTGAAATTTCTTTTGAAACTGTCTATTGCCTTACTAATCTCATTTACTGTAAACCACTTGAAGTCTCCATTAATCTCAAAAGAGTCTTCATCATTTCGTATATTTTCATCCCAGCAGATTTTAGAAAAGTAATCAGCCCATTTATATGTGTTATATAGGAATCTAAACTGGTTCTATATGCACTAGTACCAGAGGCTACAAGGGACCAGAATTTCTTGTCATCCTTATTTATAACAGCGTCGTACATGGATTCCCATAAAAGCTGTTGATTCTCATTTTTTTTGTTTTACGTGCCCTCTGTAATTTTGCCTTGCTTGTTTAAGAGCATTTATATTCGTTCTTGTTGGATTTTTTTTGCAGTTCTGAGTTTGTTTGCTTAATTTTTTTTGTCCTTTCTACAGTGTTTATAGAATCAGTTTTCATACCTATGTGCAATGTTCTGTTTACTTTTAATGTTCTTCTCTCTACTCAATACTGCTATGTGTTTATAATACATTTGTATAATTGAATTATATATTTTTTTAGGTTCAGATTCAGATTCCAAAAGGTGATCTACTTCTGCTGTAAATAGTGCACTAATATTACTAGCCATACATTCTGAAACTTTGTCCCATCTCGGGGCAAGATATTCAAAACTTTGTCCCAGGGCTAAATAGCACTGCCCGGTGTGCTAAACTAGCCCGGAACAAATAGCCCACTATATTCAAAAGGATTGGCCCCGGTGCTAAACCTACTGAATATAGCATGCTAAGGAAGCTGGGCAAACTGGGCTGGGAGTGCAGTGGTAAAATAGCCCAGCAATAAGACAGCACTGAATATAGCAACAGGGAAGTGCAAACTGCAGCAGCAGCAGCTCAGACGACCCTGAAGCAAGCCAGTACTGCAGGTGGAGAACATTGTGTGTGATTGCACAGAAATGTCTCACATCTACTGCAAACAACAATGCAAGCCACACACCGCAGAACTATGCTATGCCGATGAGAGGTTTGCCCAGGGCTAACCCATTTTCACAGTGCAAACACAATAGCCCGGTGCAAACTGGTTAGCATGGGGCAAACGTGTGCTATATTCAAAGCTCCCATGCAAATGAGCCTACTTAGCTAATCCGTGGGCAAACAGGTACATCTGCATTTCATTATGTGCTGCTTGGCATACATTACCCTGCAGTTTGCCTGGTGCTACTGCAAGGAGCACACAGCTCCACTTTTTGGCGGAATGGAAGCACAGGCTGGACGTTGCAGGCCAAGGCATGCTCACAGCAACCCCCTGTTGTTCAGAATGGACGTACAGGCTGGATGCCACAGGAAATGGATGTTTGCAGGCACATTCAGTGCATGCAGTGCACCCATACTGTACATCTGTGCAAGCAGGACATATATATAGATAGCCACACACAGACACACTGCCCATGGCCATACATGCCCTGGAGGATGCTCCTCCCCCAACAACATAGGTACCCCACCGCAGCAGTGGGTGGAACACAGTGGGGGATCCCAAGAATGCATGGGACAGGCATAACGCAATCCTGGCAGGGGTGGGAGGATGTAGGCTGTAAGCTCCCTAGGATTTGCAGCATATCCATGCTGTAGGGCACTGGGCAGACTGGCTGGGCCCAGCAGTCCTTTCCTGCCATCATGGACCCTGTTCCCACGTTTGCCTGTTACACTATATTTGAGGCCTCGGCTGAAGAGTGCGGTTTATTTGCAGTGTGCGATGATCGTATTTGAATAGTTGCACCTTTGTAAGGTTGTGGAGCTGTATTGCTGTTCTTGTGTACCCTCCCTGGTAGTTTAGTGGTCCCCCCACCGCCCAGCACAAACCCCAACCCCCCCGTAGCAGCGTTAAACAAACGTTATCCCAGGTAATCTCATGGTTTCCCCCACCCAGCATGATCCCTGACCCCAAATCACAGCATTCCCTGGTAGTCTAGTGGCCCACCCAACCCGCAGGGATGGCCTCCGCTCCTCCCAATAACATCCCACGAATGGAGTCGGCGACCAGCTCAGCCCTCCTCCCCCACCACGGCCGGCTGCTGACTAAGTGCGAATGAGCAGGTACTGCAATGAATGAGCTCTCATTCATTAGAGTACCGCTCATTCCTACTTCGTCGACAGCCAGCCGTATGATGAAGGAGCTGAGCTGATCACCGCCTTTGGATGTTGATGAGGAGCGGGGCCATCACTGCCAGATGGGGAGCCACTAGACTATCAGGGAATGCTGTGATGTGGGGTCTGGGATCATGCTGGGGTGGGGGGACCACTAGACTACTAAGGATAACATTTGATTACTGCTGCTATGGGGGTCGAGATCATGCTGGGGGTGGGGACCACTAGGACTACCAGGGATTAACACTGCTACGGGGTCGGGGGTCATGCGGGGGGTGGGGGGACACTGTCACAATACTGCATGCTTCTGGTAGGTGGTATTTGACACTGCACTACAGGTGGTGCTATGTCCTGTAGCGCGGCACTGTACTTTTGAATATACCGCTGCGACACCATTCCTGGCACCTCCCCTAACTCCCCCCCCCCCCCATATTCATTATCTTTTAGAGTTGGTGCTACCACACAGTGCCGGTGCTATCAGGGCTTTTGAATATTGCAGCCTGGCACAAATCCAGTGCTATTCCAGTGCTGTGCATTTGCACCAGGCGCAAAGCTTTGAATATTTGGCCCTCAGTCCTTTATTTCTAATTTCAATCTGTTCCTCTTCCTTTCTTATTATTGGATAATCTGATTTCCTAGTGTAACCCCTAGATGGCGCTATCCCAGGGGCTACTACCCCTGCCTGATTTGCCACTAACAGGTTGAGGGGCCTGGATCCAATGGCGGGTGCCTCCACCCAGAGGTCAGGGTTTGCAATAGTTAAACTTACTTGGTCACAGCCCTCTGGGACACTGCAACCCCCCTTTCTTCCCACTAGTGGCCCACACAATATAGCAGAATTACCTTCACAGTATACACTTACCCCCAAGGCTGGTTCAGGCACGGGACATCCTGTAAAATAAGATACAGTGCAACAATCACAGTACAGTACTTTAACATAGACAAATACCTCAGGCAGTATAACTTTGTTGAAACAAACAGCTCTGATTTATTTGGGGATATAACAAGGACAGGGAAATCAGGTTAATTAGCTTATCACTTTACTATCTACCTATGGCTCTGTGCAGCCTATCCCTACCAGTTACTGTCCCTGGGTACCCAAGCCCTAGTGGCTAGTCCAAACCGTGGCAGCTGGTAGGGCCCTTTCACACGAGAAAAGGAAAATTAAACAGTCAGCAGTACAGTAATTCCATTTGGATTTAATGTGGCAATTCAACAGGAGCGACCCAATTAGTACTCCGACCTCCAAAGAAGATATGGTCCTTCAATGTCAGCAGGGCTACTTTTGATCTCCAAGAGACTCCTCACACATTTATATGGTAAAAAAAAGAAAGCACTATACCAGGCAGGCTGCATCTGTATCCCAATCGCAATTACTGCACAATAACCAGGAGAACACACAGCAGATTCAGTTCCTGACAGACCGAGTGTAATTCAACAATTTCTTCAGTCTTCTACAGGGTGAGCCTGGTTTCTACTCTTCAGAGATCCTTTGATTCTTTTCACAGGACGGATTCAGTCCTAACAAGCAGTTACACAAGTTGTAGACCGGAACTCTGGGCCTTGCACACGTTTTTTGACTGAAACTGTGCACTGAAGGAGCACAGGGTTTCTTTCCCCTTCACTTTCAGATCTCAAACTGAAACTCCCAACAGACAAAAACCGGGCACTTCCTTTGAGTTCCTCCCAGTTCTTGACTGGATTGGCTGTCACTCACAATAGACTGCTGCTGTTGGTCCAAAAGGCACAAGTCTAAACTACATCTCCCAGAGTCACTGCCCATACAATCCTCTTGTGGCTGGCTCAGATTATGAGTCCCAAGTTCTGATTCGTCAAGGCATCATTTTAGAGCTAGTTTACCCCACACTGATTGGTCCAGTTCAGCAGTTCAAAACCAGAATGGGGAACTAGGCAGACAGTTCTGACTGCAAAGAAAGCAGGTTAGACAAACTGTAATTTTATTATTACTGTAAATGATTTCTGGCAATCAGTTACATCTTTCAGACAGGTTCCCTTTGCACTCTAGTGACTGCAAAATGGGGTGAATTGGCAGCAGCTTGAGTGGTACTCAATCAAAGAACACACAGTCCCCCATACAAACTAATTATGTCTGCAAGCAGACAGCTCTTAAAGAGACAGTACCAGAGGCTCTAAAAACACTCACTGATAAATGGCTTAAATGCCAAACACCATTCAGGCTTGGAGCATTCAAACAAGCTCCTGGAAGTCTTTTGGGAACCCCCATTTGCAGGGGGGTTACACCCTTCCTGGCCTGGGAAAGCTTGACGTCCGCGTCAAGCAAGTACCCCCATAAGTTTCAACTGCAACCATATACATTTGCATTAGGCTCGCACATGTAATCATCAGTCAATATATCATTTTACCAAGAACACATTTCTGAAACATTGCAGTACGTCACTCTTTACAGTATTACATACACATTGTACCATAACTCAAGTTATTACCTCTTGTACATGAAACCTGAAGAGGGGCCTTCCTATCAGTTACCTTGGGGCTGGATGGGGCAAGGGCACCATATGAAAGGGCAACACAAGTAACTGGAGTTAGCACTGATGCTCAGTTTGGGCAATGAGCTCGGGGACACATACACTCCTTTATGGACAACATTGAGAGAGCAAGTCCACAGGCCTCCCAAGTGAATCATAACTGAGGTGCACCACAGGCTTTACAGCTCGACCAGTCTTTCTAGGGGAACTGTTATAGTCTCTGCACTCTGAGCCTCATTTTCAGCATTGTCCTCACTTGTCAGGGAGTCTCCATGGGGGTAGAGAGGCTAGAACTTGGGGCACTTTCAGCTCCAGGAGTTACAGTTTCTGAGTCCACAACATTTGGCTCGCATGGAGAGCTTTTGGACACTGGCGGTGGACTGTCAGGGCACTCAAAATACTCTTCTTGTTCAGGTGTATCACCAGTCTGCCCCAATCTATCATTTCCTCCTGAAAGCTCAAACAGTTCAACCATGCACAATGATTCCATTTCATCTGATCTGATGCTTTTACTTCACTTTCTGGGAGCATTGGCTCCAGGGATGAAGCTGGGGCTTAGACAGTCCAGAAGGCCCAGCTTTGTCTCCAGTATTGACTAGGGATTGCCCGAAACAATTGACTCAGTTCGTAAGAAGGATAGTATTCAAAGTCACTCTCACTTTCTTCCGATATGGACTGACAGTCATGCTCAACTGGGACTTGTGGAGGGAACACTTTAACTTTGCTTCTGTAGGTGCAGACTTTCTTGATCTTTTCTTAGCAGCAGCTCTAGTCACTGGTCCAGAGGGGCATCTTCTGGGGCTCAGACTCAATCAGGATTTGTCCAATGGGTAGTAAATGATTTCTATGCATTGTTTTACATCTTTTGAATTGTTCTCAGGCCTTACTTTGTACACTGGCAGATCATCTAGTTTGCCCACTACAATGTGAGGAGATGGTGCCATCTGTCAGCAATCTTGTGTTTGCCATGCAGTCCCAGATTTCTTAGCAATACCGATCTCCCTCCTGGAGTTCCTGTGCTTTCACCTTTTTATCATACCTTTCTTTGTTGGCCAGATTTCTTTTGGCAGCCATGGTTTGAGCCAGTTAGTACGCATGAGTTAGCTGGGCCTTTAACTTTTGCACATACTGTAAATAGTTGTCAGCTTGAACCCCATCAGGAGAACCCCAAAACACAATCTACGGTGAGTGAGCTTCTCTTCCAAACATCAGGCGGTGGGGAGAACCCAGTGGCATCACTTTTGGTGCAGTTATAAGCATGTACCAGGGTGCTAATTTGTTGGCTCCATCTAGGCTTGTCCTTTGGGTGCAGGGTGCCTAGCATATCTAGCAAAGTCGGTTGAAACGTTCAGGCTGTGGGTCCCCTGGGGTGGTAAGGAGTGGTTCTGGACTTTCTCACTCCCCACAGAAAGCATCTCTTTGATCAGGCGACTCTCAAAGTCTCTCCTTGATCAGAATGGATTCTTTTGGAGCCCCATAGTGAACAAAAAGTTTTCTCTGAGTACTTTGGCTACAGTGGATGCTTTCTGGTCTTTGGTGGAAAGCTTGGGCATATCTCGTGAAATGGTCAGTGACCACCAGCACATTACTGATATTTCTTTGATCTGACTCCAAACTCAGAAAATCAATACAGACCAGCTCCATGGGTGCACTGGTGGTTATGTTAACAAGGGGGGCAGCCCTCTGGGGCAAAGCTTTCCTCTGTAAGCAGCGACTACAAGTTCGTATGTGTTGCTCCACATCAGCCCCCATCTTAGGCCAATAGAATCTGGATCTCACCAAGTCAAGTGTTCTGTCTATACCAAGGTGCCCCATGTGGTTGTGCAAGGACCTCAATACTGAGTCTCGAAGGCAGTGGGCAGCACCAGTTGTTGTTTGTCTACTTGTCCCCTCTGTCTACTGTTTCTCTATATAACAGTTTATTGATCAGTTTCAACTTAGGACCTTCTTTGTATAACAGTGCAGTTCTCAAATCAGTGGGCGTAATTTGGACACATCTTTTCCTGCATAGAGGGCTTCTAAAGCTGATTTGATCATAGGATCGTGAGATTGAGCCCGCGAATACTGTCATTGTCCAGCTGAGGCAGTGCACCAATGTCTATTGCAGAAAAGTGGCAATAAGCAGCAGGTATGCAATTCTCAGAGGTCCCAAGCAATCCACCATGCAGTCCACTGCGTCCGTGGACATTGTTCCTCCTGTCAAACTTCGGCAGAGTGCCCGAATGTCAGGTTCTGCCAATCGGACCCAATCATTCTGGGGAACAGGCCTCGGGAGAGAGCATCAGCATCTATGTGGTTCAGACCTGCTCGTATTGCGAGCATAGTCATATGTAGATAATGCAGAAAGCCACCTGTGGCCAGTGGCATCCAACTTAGCTGAGGTCTGCACATAGGTCAAAGGATTATTGTCAGTTTTACTAGTATTTTAGCCCCATACAAGTACTCATGGAATTGGTCAACAATAGCCCACTTCAAAGCTAGAACTCTAACTTATGTACAGGATAGTTCTTTTCGGATGGGGTCAGGCTTCTACTGGCAAAGGCCACTGGTCTCAGGCCATTCTCGTGCTCTTGGTACAACACAGCCCCCAACCCTTGCAAGCTAGCATCAGTGTGCAGGGCGTAAGGTTTTCTTGGATCGGCATAGGCCAGCACTGGAGCATGGGTAAGTTGATATATGATCATGAAAAGCAGTCTCACAATCAGGAGTCCAGCGGGCCCCAAATACTTCACTCGGATGAAAATACACTCTTTCAGTCTTGAGGACGCTGACTTTTGGTATTTTTGTGGGTTGGGGATACCCTTGGTAAGGTTAAGTAAAGGCGGATCACTCTTGAATAGTCCTTGATGAACGCCGATAATAACCACAGAATCCAGGAATCTTTGCAGTTCTTTTAGATTTTTGGGCTGTGGCCAGGTGAGTCAAGGCCTCAACTTTACTTGGGTGGTCTCTATTCCTCGGTGGATACTATGTGTCCCACATACTTTACTGTGTTTGAAAGAATTGACACTTATCAATGGACAGTTTAAGGCCAAAGTCCTCCAGTCGATCCAATACTAAATAATCTGCTCTCATGTTCCTCCAGTGAGCTGCCAAACACAATAACATCATCTAGGTATACCAGGCACTCTAGTAAGTTCATGTCCCCACTGCACGCTCCATCAATCGTTGAAAAGTGGCTGGGGCACCTGAATCCCTTGAGGCATCCTCATGAATTCATAGAACCAGCGGACAGATAAAGGCTGTCTTCTCACGGTCCTCTGGGGCCATCGGGATCTGTAGTACCCCTGCGGAGATCCAGCACAGAGAACCACTTGCTCCCGTTTAGGCAGTCAAAGCATCCTGAATGGGGGCATTGTGTACTGATCAGGGATAGTCCGGCGGTTTAAGGTCGATAATCCACGCACATCCTTACTGTCCCATTCTTTTTCCTCACTACCACAATGGGGGAAGCATAGGGCTTCTGGATTCTTGTATTACACCAGCCGCTAACATCTCTTGCAGATGCCGTCTACATCATCTATATCAGCAGGTGCCAGGCGTCGAGACCTCTCACGAAATGGTCTTTCGTCATGCAGCGGATATTGTGCTCAGCTCCTTGACGCATCCTCGTCCCATTCCTTTAAAGAAAACACCTGGTCTCTCTGGGCAAGCTTCTCACTGATCCTCACTTTCCATTCAGCTGGCAGGGAGTTGCGAAATCAAACAAGTCAGGCGTTACTCTGTCATTCTTCCTTGAACTCTTGCTGCTGGGTAGCACTGCAGTGTCTGCACATGCACATTAGCCAGGATGCAACCTCTATTTACTCGAATGTCTCTTTCAGACACATTATGAACTTGGACCATTACCCTTCTGGCATAAGCATGGGCTCTAGCGGGCAAAATACTAGGCTTGACCAGCAGTCCCTCTGGCAATTTTCCATCGCCTGGTGCATCCAACATTAATATTTTATTCTTAACATCCTTTCTGATACGGACCTCTCCTGTAAGGTACACTGGGCATTTGGTGCCAGGATCAGAGACTCAGGATCCTTCTTCCATACAATTCCGACCGGTTCCTCTGGTTCTATATTTTCAGCATCTCTCTGTGCCTCATAGGCCTTCTTAATTAAAGCCGGAACTCTTAAAGCTCTACTAGTCTTTGACCCCTGTTTTCATAACACAAATGTGCCAGCCTTCTGAACATATGAGCATTTGTTCCAATCAACAAAGGGACACCATCATACAGTCAGTGGGGGACACACTAAGGCTAGGGTCTCTACTTGTTCGCCACTCCAGCCACGGAGGTGGGGAAAGACAACAAGATTCGGATATACCCAGAATAGGGGTAGGCCTTCTCACTTAACCCCATACATGCAGTCCTTCTAATGGTTGTAAGGTACGTCTGACAAATGCTTCTGATACCAATCTTGAAACATAATTGTCACTTGGGAGCCACTGTCTAATACAGCTCTTGTAGACACTCCATTTACCTTTACAGTGGTCTCCATGGAGGACCCACTATTCTGGACCAGTCTGGAGGCGGTAGTGGGGGCCTGGGCACCAACCTTGCCACAAAGGGCGTGAATTAGCATTTTGGTGCCCTCACTGGGATCATTTCGTGCACCTCTTAACCACTGATTTGTTCTCGAAGCTCTCCTTGTAGCCTATATGCAACTTTGTCAGTGTCTTTTGGGGATTGGCATTCCCTTTTCATGTACCCATCCTTCCCACAATTATAGCAAAACATACTTTTGGAGTTTGAGCTGGCGGGTGCCACACTGGGAGCCAGGGGAGGTATTACTAACTGGAAACCTTGGTGCCATCTCTGTCTGCGGCGTGATAAGCATTTGGAGACATCTCGTCAGTTTCTCACTTCCATGGTCAAGGAATCGAGTTGAACTGTTATCAGCAGGAGATACATGGGTGGGTATCCCCACCCCATAGCAGATGCAGTCGGATATAGGTCGGGCCCGTACTTGCAGGCGTGGCCTTCATAAAGGGACTGTTTTTGAATTCCGGATCTCTCTCAACAGTTCGCTCATTGTGGCATATCTTTTCCTTATCAGAGCACTCATTGACTGCCAACCTCTGCCCTTGAACTTCACTTGATGGGCCACCCTCAGTCACTCGGGTCATAGCCACAGCTATTGGTGCAGGTCCCTCCGAGGTCGCCTTTTCTCAACTCCTCGAATTTCTCTCATTAACTCATCATAGGAGGTGGGGATTCAGTCGATTTGCCAGGCGTAACTGAAGCAACAGCAGTTCTGAGAAGGGGCAGACTTAAGGATTCTGTCCAGTCTGGTTCGGTCCAGTTCAATCGCTGGCAAACTACCCTTTCTGAGGCATTCTTGCAACAATTTTTCCCAGCCGAGACATACACAGACAACAACTCCTTGGTACTGTTGTGCATTTCTTACTCTCCACCATAGGTCCTCATCAGAATCTGGGCTCCCATACACATTCTCCAAGGCCTCAAGATAGGCTTGTGCAGTCGCTTCAGGGTTACTGGCCCGTTAGCACGGATGGTAGCCAGGGCAGGACCTCGGAGGCTCTCACTAACCCTCTTCGCTTTCGACTTCGAGCATTGCCATTCTAGCACTTGGGGGCAACATAGTCTATCCAGGTCTCCCAGTCATCCTCCCTTGGGGGTGGGGAGGTGCCAGAGAAGATCCTCAACCTTGGTAAGAGTCGTGACTAATGGCAGGTGCAGAAATAGGAGTCTGCATTGGTTCAGCCACCATTACGGGTACTGGAGCAGGAGAGGGTGTTGGGGAGGAACACCCCAGGTGGCAAGAATAGTTTCTTCAAGTCCTCCACAGTTTTCCTTCTCCCAGCAACCATTTAGCAAATTTCTCCTCAAAGTTTCAGATAGTGGTGGGGGCTCATTCCCCGGGTCTTTACTGTCCTTAGTTATCACTCTCCAAGCAGTGAGGGCTCCTCTGGGGTAATGGTCTGTGGTACTTGGAGCTATCTATGGGATCCTTAAACTCTACTAGGGCCAGGAAAGTGTGGGTGAGCAGATTAGCGTGCCGACCCACCACCACAGGATTTTGTAAACCTTCCACCTTGGAAAGTACTCCTGCACAGTGTCCGTATTGATACCCAGGGGATGTCCAGGATAAGCATAGCATTTTGGGGTCGATCTCTCCCCAGTACACCACTCCACCAGCCGGTGCACAGCCACTTCTGTCGGGTACCCATTTATTTATTTATTTATTTTTTTTCCTTAACAGTGGTTTGTAAATATGGCCACTAGAGGACACACAATCCCAGCGGTGAGCCTCAAATGTAACCCCTAGATGGCGCTATCCAGGGCTACTACCCCTGCCTGATTTGCCACTAACAGGTTGAGGGCCTGGATCCAATGGCGGGTGCCTCCACCCAGAGTCAGGGTTTGCAATAGTTAAACTTACTTGGTCACAGCCCTCTGGGACACTGCAACCCCTTTCTTCCCACTAGTGGCCCACACAATATAGCAGAATTACCTTCACAGTATACACTTACCCCAAGGCTGGTTCAGGCACGGGACATCCTGTAAAATAAGATACAGTGCAACAATCACAGTACAGTACTTTAACATAGACAAATACCTCAGGCAGTATAACTTTGTTGAAACAAACAGCTCTGATTTATTTAGGGGGATATAACAAGGACAGGGAAATCAGGTTAATTAGCTTATCACTTTACTATCTACCTATGGCTCTGTGCACAGGCCTATCCCTACCAGTTACTGTCCCTGGGTACCCAAGCCCTAGTGGCTAGTCCAAACCGTGGCAGCTGGTAGGGCCCTTTCACACAGAAAGGAAAATTAAACAGTCAGCAGTACAGTAATTCCATTTGGATTTAATGTGGCAATTCAACAGGAGCGACCCGAATTAGTACTCACGACCTCCAAAGATATGGTCCTTCAATGTCAGCAGGGCTACTTTTGATCTCCAAGAGACTCCTCACACATTTATATGGTAAAAAAAAGCACTATACCAGGCAGGCTGCATCTGTATCCCAATATAATTACTGCACAATAACCAGGAGAACACACAGCAGATTCAGTTCCTGACAGACGAGTGTAATTCAACAATTTCTTCAGTCTTCTACAGGGTGAGCCTGGTTTCTACTCTTCAGAGATCCTTTGATTCTTTTCACAGGACAGATTCAGTCCTAACAAGCAGTTACACAAGTTGTAGACGGAACTCTGGGCCTTGCACCGTTTTGACTGAAACTGTGCACTGAAGGAGCACAGGGTTTCTTTCCCTTCACTTTCAGATCTCAAACTGAAACTCCCAACAGACAAAAACGGGCACTTCCTTTGAGTTCCTCCCAGTTCTTGACTGGATTGGCTGTCACTCACAATAGACTGCTGCTGTTGGTCCAAAAAGGCACAAGTCTAAACTACATCTCCCAGAGTCACTGCCCATACAATCCTCTTGTGGCTGGCTCAGATTATGAGTCCCAAGTTCTGATTCGTCCAAGGCATCATTTTAGAGCTAGTTTACCCCACACTGATTGGTCCAGTTCAGCAGTTCAAAACCAGAATGGGAACTAGGCAGACAGTTCTGACTGCAAAGAAAGCAGGTTAGACAAACTGTAATTTTATTATTACTGTAAATGATTTCTGGCAATCAGTTACATCTTTCAGACAGGTTCCCTTTGCACTCTAGTGACTGCAAAATGGGGTGAATTGCAGCAGCTTGAGTGGTACTCAATCAAAGAAACACACAGTCCCCCCATACAAACTAATTATGTCTGCAAGCAGACAGCTCTTAAAGAGACAGTACCAGAGGCTCTAAAAACACTCACTGATAAATGGCTTAAATGCCAAACACCATTCAGGCTTGGAGCATTCAAGCAAGCTCCTGGAAGTCTTTTGGGAACCCCCATTTGCAGGGGGGGTTACACTAGAAAGGACAATTAGGAGATGATCACTTTCCATTCTTTGAATTACCTTAAAATCCAAATAGTTTTCAAAGTCATACAATGTACAGAATGCATAATCAATAGTAGAAGTACTCCTTGAATTTAAATATGCTGTTTTCCCTTCTAGGTCAAATGGAAGACATCCATTTAATATTACTAGTTGTAAGGCATCTATTAAGTTTGTTATTTGATGGAGTTTATCGGTATATTTCTTTGTCCAAAGTTTGTCTGTGCGGAATTCCTAAATTTAGCATTATTTCTTGTAGAGCACAGGAGCCATTACTGTTGGCATACCTAATATTAAAGTCACCCATAATTAATATTTCTATATTCTGTATATTAATTGTAATTTTTTTAATGCCTTTTATTATTTTTGAACTCAATTCTTTATCAAAACGTGTTGTATCCTTAGGGGGCATGTAAACATTTCCCAAGAGTGGTAACTGACTCCTAATTTTAATAATGATAAGAAGGTAAACTGACTCTATGACCATTTCCACAATTTGTATGTAGTCAGTTATTCTAATAAAAGTTATTAATCCACCCATATGGTGGCCCTTTTTCTTAACCTTTACTCCAGTGCATTGTATTTGCATATAACCATTAAGTTGATTTTTTTCTAATGTTTTTGAACTATGCCATGTTTCCTGTTGTGAGCGGCCGCGTCGCCGCTGGACAAATGGGCGTGGAGCAAAAGTAGCAAACAAAAAGCAGCGTGGACAAAATGACACCGGTCATACTGTCGCTAGATAAAGTAGGCAATATGAGTAATTCTTGACAGTTAATAATGCAGACATTTTTGAAAAGTGGACAAAAAGTCGCCAAGATTCCTCACAGCTCATTCCCTTCTTCCCTGCTCTTCCGGTGTGTCATGTTTTCCTCCCCCATGCCGTGATTACTCACAGGTCATTCCTTTCTTCCCTGCTCTTCCAGTGTGTCATGTTTTCCTCCCCCATGCCGTGATTACTCACAGGTCATTCCTTTCTTCCCTGCTCTTCCGGTGTGTCATGTTTTCCTCCCCCATGCCGTGATTACTCACAGGTCATTCCTTTCTTCCCTGCTCTTCTGGTGTGTCATGTTTTCCTCCCCCCATAGAAAGAGTCCAGAGATTAAAAAGATTACAACTTCTTTATTTAATCAAAACTCATATATTAAAATCACAATTAATCACAACAATGAGCAGACTATCAGGATCAGTACGTAACAGCAATCAAATTAATGTGCATTGTGTGCTACATGTTGAACTATACAGTATGTTATGTGCAAATCAGCTAATGGTCATAGAAAGTAATGTGCAAGCTGTGCAATGTATTCAATGATGTGCAATATATTCCAGCGTGTGTGAAACAAGCAAGTGTGCAAAATGAGCTTCATTTTTAAACATGCATTTATGCTACATTTGTTTCTATGACTGTAGCTATGTCCTTCAAGTATTGCATCTCCAACCTATTATTAAAATCTGCACAAATTGTATAAAAAACCTTGTTCACTCACATTTACCTGTAATGTTTTCTTGGTGCCTGCTGACCTAGTTCAACCTGCCTTCTTTGTAGGGAAACAGCATGCTGTTCCTGACGTAACTTTCTGGCAAGTTTAGCATGGGTAGGGTGTGCTATTGAAACAGTCCATGAGAATGCATGATGCCATGCCTCAAGCGCATTATTTCTGTGAGGCAAGTCTGCAATCACCCTGTCATATTAGTTCCAGAACTTTACTGGGAACCGAGGTTGACGCCTTTTTTTTTAAGTTTCTTGTCAACTTCCCTGTGTACGTGTCCTCGAAATAGTCTAAAAGACACTCGACTACTTCAGATTCTGGGTCATGCTGCAGCATCTCAAATAAACTCTCAACTTTGTGTTCAGGCACAAATGCAAGTGCAAGGATGCAGCGTACCTTGTGCGCAAAGGTCTCTTCTTGTATGTATCGACTCTTAGCCCCTCCTGTTGTGCTCTCTGCCACATTGCTTGTCCTAAATGAAAATTGCAGTCAGCAAGCTCTGCAGTGGGTATAATTTCTCTTAGAATGATTATTGCTGCCAGTTCAAAATCAGTCATGACTATGCTTGCATGCCGCTTCCCTCCAGCAAGTTTTCAAGTTCAACAAAAAATTTACAATGCACACTCTCACTTCGCCCAGGCAGTACAGCGTAGACACATGGCCTGTTGACACCATTCACTAGGGCATGAATAGTGTATAGTTGGTCATCATCTCTAGAGGCCACTGCAAATGTACCACCACAGAACCAGTGCTTTGATTGTTTTAGCACTGATAGATCTGTGTCACTTGCAAAGATCAGCATTTCTGCTTCATTTACACACAGAAATGGCTCACCACTGACAGTAAGATAATACTGCATGACACCCACATCATTGTGCACCCCCTGCTGCTGCTGTCAGCGAACATCTCGCCATAGTGTCTCTTGTGAGGGCAACAGGTGGGCATGACTGACAGACACCTGTTGCAAACCTTGATGCACCACGTCTTGTTGGCTCTTCAGACTCCGCTGCTCGACGTTTCATATCGGCACGAGCAGTGATTACCTCAATGCGTCCATGAAAGAGTGCATGATTGTGTTCAGATGGTGGCAAATTGTGAAGACGGGCATGGCAAGTTCGCAGCTCACACCACCAAAATACCTTGCCCTGTGCTTCGTCTTTCTCCTTCGTGTACAAGAAGTTATCCAAGACAAGCTTTTGCTTGCCTTTCTGTTGGCACAAATTCCATGGAAAAATTATATTGAATGACAAGAAACTGTTCCGCTTCACCATATATAGTGCCCTGGAAGTGGTACCGAATACCAGAAAATACAGGATACCGAACACCAGATAATACAGGATATAGCATAAATAATACCACGTTGCCGCTTTAAATTTATTTATGGATGTGGGGATGAGGGTGAGAAATTACCGACACACACACACAGAAGGCAGGAAGTGAAGGGCATGGAGGAAAAGACAACAGACAACAGAAGATAATGCCTGACTGAGCAGTGAGAGCTGTGAGTACAGAGTAAAACCTTTAGTGTGTGTTTAGGTTGCGATGTTGAGAACTGTATTTACGACGCAGTGACATTAGGTTCGCCGGAAAATTGGTGGTGGTTGTGCCTAACTGTCCATGACAACACCACCAGTGAAGAGATGTCTTTACGACATAGTGCAGACTACTTTTTGACCACGACGAATAATACATAGAAACATAGACTTTGACGGCAGATGAGGACCGCTTGGCCCATCTAGTCTGCCCATTTCCCTACATGCAGGATAGGCCGCAGATCCTAGTTAACCAACAGCCTATTTCTTCCTACCCCCCACAAGAATTGCCTTATGTCTGTCCCATGCATTCTTGAATTCTCCCTCAGTTTTAGACCCCACAACCTCCTCAGGAAGGCTGTTCCGTGCATCCACTACCCTCTCTGTGAAATAATACTTCCTCACATTGCCCCTGAACCGCCCTCCTTCTATCTTTAAATTGTGTCTCCTTGTTCTTGCAAGTCTCTTTTCTGAAAGATGCTACCCTCTTGGACTTTGTTGATTCCACTGAGGTACTTACAAGTTTCTATCATGCCCCCTCCCTTCTTTCCTCAAAGGGTATACATATTAAGCTCCTTTAGTCTCTCCTAATACGGCTTCTCTTGCAGACCCTGCACCATTTTAGTTGCCCTCCTCTGGACTACCTCTGTCCTGTCTATGTCCATGGAGATGGGGTCTCCAGAACTGGACACAGTACTCCAGATGGGTCTCACCAACTGTCTGTACAGAGGATAACAACTTCCTGTTTCTGCTGCTGATGCCTCTCCCTATACATCCCAGTATACCCCCAGCCCTCCCTACTGCCTTCTCACATTGCTTGCTAACCTTAAGGTCATCTGATATGATTACCCCAGATCCCTTTCCTTTTGTTGTTGTTACTACCTCCCACCCATTGTTATTCTTCCCTGGTTTTTGTTTCCCAGGTGCATTATTTTGCACTTCTTGCATTGAATCTAGCCGCCATACTTCTGACCATTCCTCCAACCTTGCCAAGTCCCTTTCATCCTTTCCACGCCTCCTTGTGTATCAATCCTGTTGCAGATCTTTGTGTCATCTGCAAAAAGGCATACTTTTCCTTCCAGTCCCTCTGCAATGTCACTGATGAAGACATTAAAAAGGACTGGACCCAGTACTGAACCCTGCGGCACCCCACTAGTAACCCCTCTTTCTTCAGAGTGGACTCCATTTACAATTACAGTACCGCGGCATTATGTCCGTATGCCGTTTCCTGTAACATTATTATATCATTTTGTACAAAAAACTCCAAGAATTCAGAGTCTACATATTTTGAGTTAATTCCAGCAATATTCCATGAAATTATAGATGCGTGTTCACTAAACTTTTTATGTATTTCAACAGTGAATGTATTTGGCTGGAACTCTTTGCCTTGATCTAAAACTAGGACACAGCTCATTCTGTTAATGTTTTCATTACTGCATCAATCAATCACTGTTGTCTGTCAGTATTTTATTATTATTGTATTATCAACTTCAACATTGTAAGACACATCATTTTCACTAACTATACTATCCTTAGACATAGCATAAAAATTCACAATATGTAACCCCAGAGTATCCAATAGTGGGCTTTTCTCCAATATTTTCCCTACCAATATTTCATTATTAAGAACTAAATCTATCTGATCTCCTTCCTCTCAGTTTTTATACACTCTGTTTATAGCAACTATATCATCACCATAAAACTCTATTCCCAGCATATTAGCAAACAACTGAGTAATTAGTTGTTTTAACCATGGTTGCGATTCATAACCCGGATGTTTTATCCCGAATATGGATAGTGTTATGTCTGGTGAAACATTCTGAAAACAATCACACTAGAACATATATGGAATGCAAGCTAAATTGTACCTAATCATTACGTTTAACAGATTTTTTTTTTTTTTTTTGAGGCGTCAGTAGCTCTTTAGAGATTTTGTAAGCTAAAATCAGACGTTTGCTGGTCCTGCTGTTCTCACAGGGCTTAGTACAGTCCTCTATGACTGTACTTAGCCCCAAGAGAAAGCAGACCAGTAAACTGAAGATTATAGCTTCCAAAAAACTCCTACATTCACTGCAGGCAAGTGAAGGCTATTGAAGAAAAATTACTTACCTTAGTAATTGTGTTTCTTCTAATGGAGTCTTGTTGTATTCTGACTATTGCAGTTATCCTTAGCACTTGAACTGCTCTGGAGAGGAAAGAGTTAAATTCTATGCAGGGCATAGAACATTGAGCTAACGCTCGGTTCAGACCTCTGTCTGCTGCACTTTGAAGTGTAACCGTCAGATTCTTACGAGCCAATAGTAACCAACTAAACCCATTATGTGGAAATTGTAAAGTTTTACTAGCCAAATGGCAAACAAATATTTTGGATCCCCAAAAGACTCAAGTCGAGAAATCCAAAATCAAAAACCAGATAGTGAACAACTAATGACTATCAAAATAAACATAACCCACTCCCCCTCTCTAAAAAGAGGAAGTGCCAAAATGCAACCCTGGGGTGCAACACTGAACCTGCCAGCCCACTTCCCAAAAATCAGATTCTGAGAGGGGAGATAGGGAGGGAGTGATGTCAGAATATAGCAAAACTCCATTAGAAGGAACACAATTACTAAGATGAGTACTTTTTTCTTCAAACAACATGAAGTCTTACTGTATTCTGACTATTGCAGACAACCAAGCAGTACCTCTATGGAGGAGGGATTCGAACCTATTTTGGGAATAGACTCTGAAGTACTGCTGTACCAAACCAAGCATCACTCCTAGCCTGGATATCCAGAGAGTAATGCTTGGTGAATGTATGGACTGTTTTCCAGGTGGCTGCTTTGCATATGTCTAGTAAGTGAATATCCCTGGCAGCAGCCAGGGAAGCCACTGTACCTCTAGTCAAATGAGCCCTCAGGCCTGAGGGTGGTATTTTGCCTAGCTTCTCATAGCAGAACTGTATACAAGAGAAAATCCACCTAGCAATAGTTCTCTTAGTGGCAGGTTTGCCCTTCCCCACCTCCCCATAAGTGAGGAACAACTGGAGGGAGTCAAACCTGTGTGCCTTAGTACGTTCAATGTAGTAGCTAAGGGCCCTTTTAACATCCAAACTGTGTAATATTCTCTCTCCTGAAGAAGAATGATCAGTGAAGAACACAGGGAGAGATATGGATTGGTTCAAATGAAAATCTGAAATCACTTTAGGTAAGAACCTCCCTTTGGTTCTAAGGACCACCTTATCTCTATGGAATGAGATAAAATCAGGCTCCACTGACAGAGCTTGCAATTCACTGGCAGAGGTAATAGCTACCAGGAACACAGTTTTCCAAGTCAAGTACTTAAGCTCTGCTGAAGACAAAGGCTCAAAAGGGGGTTGCATAAGCTGAGCAATGCAAACATTAAGGTCCCAAGCAGGAGTAGGATCCCTACAGCAATCCTTTGAAAAATTTACAAAAAACAGGATGAGATGCCAGTGAGGAGGGTTTTCCCACTGACAGAAAGGCAGAAACAGCTGACAAGTGTACTTTGAGGGTAGCTGATCTGAGGCCTAGGCCATTAAGATGAACTATGTAATCCAGAACTGTAGACTAGTTAGCAGTATCTGTGGATATATGTTTCTTGAAACACCAAATGTTGAATCTTTTCCATTTGTAGTTATATGTTTTTCTGGTGGCAGGTTTTCGAGAGGCTTTGAGAATGTCCAGAACCCCTTCAGACGGATGCAAATTTGCATACTCTAACTCTTCAAGAGCCATGCCTTGAGATTGAGAGACCGAAGGTTGGGGTACCAGATCCTCCCCTGAGAGGAGGTTAACAGGTTGTGATTCCTAGGAAGAGACAGAGGAAGATGGACTGCTAGGGACAGCAACAGGGGATACCAAGGTTGCCTGGCCCAATCCGGGGCAATGAGGATCACTTTGCAAGACTGTGATCTTACCTTGACCAGAACCTTGGACAGTAGAAGAAAAGGAGGGAAAGCATACAGAAATTTCCCTTACCAATCCAGAACCAGAGCATCCACAGGGACTGAGCCCAAGACTGGGGGTCTGCAACAGAAGAGAGAAGAGGAAGTTGGTGATTGTCTGGGGCTGCAAAGAGATCTATCTCTGGAGTGCCCCACCTTGAAAAAATCACTTTTAACACTAGGGGATCCAGGGACCATTCATGATGGCCCTGGGAAATCCTGCTCAATGCATATGCTAGCACATTGTCCTTTCCAGGAAGGTGGACTGCTACCACAGAGGTCTGTAGAGAATAAGCCAGGGACCATAATTTCACGGCTTCCATGTGTAACCCCCCTGTTACCCGGGGTTACTAGAATCCCAGTAAGACCTAGCAGTAGGCAGGGAAGACAGCTTGTGAAACTCCAGTTAAATGGATTTCACACTGTCTCACTCTGTTCTCAGTCTCAGCTGAGACTGAGGGATGACATCATTTTAGAACTGTTGCAGCTGCATAACCCACACAGGAATGTTGCAGTTGGAGGTTAGAGTAGAACGTTAGGGAATCTGAAGTCAGTCTGTGTGCAGTCTTAGAGAGAGACTGTAGTGCAGCAGAGTGTATGCAGGCTTTCAGAGCTTTAAGCTCTGTTTCAGAGCTACTTGTAGTAGGTGTGTGTTTCCACCTGAAGAGGAACACAGGAACTGGTAATTGAACTGGTGGAGGCCGCTCTCAATGGTTCAGAGCTCCATCCCTGAGGGGATGAGGGGAAGATGTCAGCCTGTTTCCAGGGGCAACCCCCTGGGGTCTGGCTAAGGGAAATAAGCTGCCTGTTTGAGTTGTGCTAAGGCACCAGAAGCTCTGAGAGGAAGGTTCCTTGATGAGGAAATGCCTGTGGGGCACCTGCAACCAAAGGGTGAGTTCGCTCTGAAAAAGGGCCAAGTGTTTTTCACCTGAAACAGAAGGAAACTAAAAGGACTGTTACTGTGGGGTCAGGAAAAGACAGCCAAGTACAGTTGGAAGTAGTGGGGATTGGACTGCTTAACTCAGTGGGGGATCTAGAGTAATGGACAATGCCACTTATCAGTATGTTCAAGTCCAGCACAAATAGAAAGAAAGAATATGGGGACTGGACTGCTTAACCTGTGGGGGGGTCTAGAGTAATGGACAATGCCACTTATTTTAAGTATGTTCAAGTCCGGCACAAATGGGAAGCAAGACAAGTAGATGGAATGTGAAATACATTTAGTAAGAATCTACACAGCACAGTGTTAAAGGATGAGGTGTTTGCAGTCCAGAGAAATGGCCGAGTATGAATTGTGGGAGCGAGAGGTGGTAGGCCCCCCATCAGTAGTAACCATATTCACCTCTACGGATTTGCTCTGAGACACCTGTTGCTTTCTCTCAGGTACTTTGCCAGCGCCTGAGGAAAGTACCCAGACGTGGGATTAAATAGGAAGATTTCCTGATGAAGCCGAGGTGCTCTTAGGTGGTTTAGGGAACCACCAGAAAATGTTTCCATGAAGTATGGAAGGTGTCCAAGTGGCTGGCAAGGGATCCGAGCCAGGGAAAACCTAAAGCTGTGTACAAGTTCGGGCTGTGTAACCCAAAGCAGCGTACAAGTCCAGGCTGTGTGCCCAGTGTGTTGTTGAGCCTAAGGGCTAAAGCAATGAGGATTGTTTTGGTCTCTTTTAATCTGCATTACCAGGAGCGTAGCCCCGTTGGGGTCCATCTACTGTATGCTTTGTTTATTCTGTTTGGATGTGAATAAAAGCCACACTTTAGAATCCCACTTCTGGTACTGGACATTACAGTTATTGCTTCCTGTGTTCGGAGTTACTTGGGCACCCCGTGCAGAGTAGCCAAACCTAGTCTATGTGCCGAGTGGCATTTTCCTCCCTGAACCCAGCCCACCTGGTAGAGCTGTCAGATACAAATGGCATATCAGCCTGGGGTTACAAAAATGGAGGCACTGCTGAGGATTTGGGTTTGGAATTTAGGGAGGAATGTAAGAAAGGTGCTCAGGCAAAGGGCTAGCGTTTTGGCTATCTTGCAGTGGGTGGCCCAAAAAGCTGAAGCAAGGTTAACTAATGTGCCCCTGTGTGCTGTTGTCCATGTGCTGCTGTTAAAATCCCAACAGTTTACCAAGGAGCATTAAAGCCTGAGACAGTAAGCCCTTGTCCCGCATCAAATTTACAGCATTTGCCAGCTTTTAAAACTGTTTGTGGCAAAGAAAAGTATGGAAAACTGTGGGAAGCAAAAGGAAAATTGTGCCCTAGACATTGGAAATGCTTTCTTGTGAACTGAGATACTTGCTGTGCTTAATGGCCATGAAAAATGGTTGAAATGGGCTCCTGCTGTGGAGTCAGTTGAGAAAGAAAAAAAAAGTATGGTTTGCAGTTTAAATTTGCCTGCTCGACGATCGCCATGAGGAGAAGAGCACTCAAGAGGAAAGAGGCTCATTTGCATAGCATCGAGTGATTGGTGAGACTGAAATCAGTCCTACCCCCAAGCCAGCTCTAGAGCGACTGCCCACCATTCGAGAGGGAGAGTGAGTGGAGTGTGCATACTGGCTTATCAGGAGGAGCGTCACAGTGGCTGAAAGCACTGTAAAAAGTGTAAAAACTGATTTTTCTGTTTAAATTCGGGCTTAACCCGCATCTCGATTGACTGGACGATCGGCAGGATTGCCAGCCCGCTTCTGTCCAGAGGCCTTCAAGACTGGCTGCAGGCCGTTTTCCATCGCAGCAAACAACTACTGATAACAGTGAGTACTAACAGAAATAATTGCTCAAACTAAGTGATTTTGCCAAAACTCAGCTGAATCTGTGTGCAGCAGTGTAGTCGCTTTGCAAACAAGGACTGTGTTAAGTTTTACCAGCAAAAGCAAGCATTTTGAGCCATCGACTGTCAGCATAATTATAGGTTCAGCGTCAGTATAAGTTTCAAAGTCATGAGAGAGACTGTGAGTTGTATCAGATGTGCAGCAAGAGTTACAGGCAATCCTGTGCTTGAAATGCTGAGGCTTTAAGGGACTGTAAGCTAGAGCAATGTCTTCAGCAAGTGAAAAGTCCATGGTAAATCATATAAATGTGCTAGGAAAAAGAACAGTGCAAGTTTGTGCAGTTTGAGCAAAGTTATCAGTAGAATGTGTAAATCGGATGCGCAGTGGCTTGACCCAGTTTCAGAATGTTGATGCGTAGGAGTGCTGCCACCTCCATTACAGGGTGGGGTAGTAATGTAAACACAGCAGCAGAGGAGCCATTTTGAAAGAGAAAGAAAGTGTTCCGTGAAATGGGACTTGAAATAACAGTGAGCGTTTGTTTGTTTTTCTCTGCAGTCATGGCTCCAGGACCAACCCACTACCCGGATCATGCCCGGGCTGTGATAGCAGTAGAGGTTAACAAGCTAAGGGACATTGAGAGATGTTACTACGGAGGATGACTGCCTCCTCATGTGTGATTCCTGGATATCCAGTGCAAGTATGTTTGACGTGCTTAAATGCTGGAAGGGACGTCTTCATGGTACCTCACTGTTCTGGGTGCTTAGAGAAATATGGTTTATTTAAAGCACCCAGGATTTGTTTGGCTCCCACATGGACAAAAGTTCAAGAATCTGCAGTTGGCAGCACACAGCACCAGACGGAGCCTGTTGAAGAAGGCCCCTTAGGGGAGCGTGGTACAAAGCTAGAGGGTGCAGATTTACAGCCAGAACAATGTGCTGATGTTTCAGATTCTGAGTCACAGAGAGACAATTCAGGAAGAGCATCAGTAGACCCATGGAGAGGAGAACCTAACCCAAGTCTCATAGGAGAAGATGAAATGAGGGAGGCCTTTGAATGGGAGGTTTCGACCTCTGCACCCCGCGAAGAGTGGATAGTCTCAGGAGTGAGGACGACTGCTCACTCCTGGGCACAGATTCTCAGTGAGGAAGAAGAAAAGGGGGAACCTATGTGGCCTTGTGAAAAAGGAACTGGTACACAGCCTCAAGCTCTTGCCTCAGAGGAATGCATGGAAGAGAGTGGTGATTCCACTACCCTGGCTGTGCAAGAAGAAGACAGGGATCCATTTTTTGTCTCATTGAGAATGCGTAGCTGGCAGAACCAGGACTGACCGCCCCCAAACCAGGCCAGAGGTCACAGGTTGACCAAAGCTAGTAAGGGGGAAAGACTGGTTCGTAGGAAGGTGAATGAAATATTTGGGATGTCCTTTCCTACCTTTCCTCGGAGAGTCTGGGAGGAGATTGAGAACAGCAGGAAATCCTGGATTTGGGCAGAAGCAATGAAATGTGTGCATCCTGGTGCAAACAAACATGTCAAGCACAGAATATTTCACAAAAAATACAGCCAGTGGAAAAGAGACAGGACACTGTTAGTGGACACTGTTCGAATAGTGGATGGAGAGGGATGTGAAACCTTTCACAGTGTGAATTATGAGCACCCAGATGGGGTAATAATTCAAGTGCCTGACCCGATGTGCTATTAGCCACAATGCAAAGACCTTCCTGCGAATGTGCCCATGCCTACCAAATGGAAAGCAGAGCAGTGGTAGCCAGTGCTGCCACTCCAGACGTTGCAGTACCTATGTTGTTCCGCCAGTATGGACTTCCCGGACTCAGGTGTCCCACAGTCATCAGTTCTACAGTATACTGACTTTCCAGAATACATCGACTGGCCAACTAGATGACTTCAGATCCAGAGAGGACACCAGCCCAGCTGTATCCTGATTCATCACATGGTAATCAGATGACTTCAGATCAGCTGTTCTGCTTTTTGTTCCTGTTTCAAGGTTCCATCTCCAGAGATGACATCAGCCCAGCAGTTTCCAGATGTGCCCTCCTGTCGTTCCCAGAAGATGTTCACCCAGCTGTATCAGAAGAATGCTGCCAGGGAGAGTCTCCAGCTGAGGACCAGGTTGGGTGCCATTTTCATTCTACAAGGGACTGGTAAGTCCAGACTTTTCTATTCTTATGACATTGCAGTACACACCCTACACTAGTAGACTCCAGATGTTTGAACTGTCCTCAAAGACTCTCCCCTTCGGGACTTTGGTCTGCTAGAACTGTGCTTCACCAGGCTTCGTCCCAGGAGAGACTCTTTAATGGACTTGCCTTCGAGCACTGTGGTCACTGGATGGGACTTTTAGGGCACTCTATCCCCCAGATATGGTGTATTGTAAATAATGTCATTGTTTCTACTGTTTTCTAATGTTTGTACTGTTTTTTCTACTTTTCTAAAAAAAATCCTTTTGGGATTCTCCAGTATTTTGATGGTAGGGGTTTAGATAGACTGTGTATGCAGATTAGGAGTGTGTGTTGTCTTTCTTTTTTTCCTTGCAGGTGTTCCTGAAGAAGATAGAAGAGAAGACAAGAAGAGGAGTGGGGACTCATCGGAGTCCCTCACTAGTACTTTACAGTGTAGTGTTTAAAGTACTGTTGTTGTTACTGTGTGTAACCTTTTTCTTCCACAGGTATGGTTGTGGGGGAGTGTGGAAGTAATCCATAAAGTATGGTATTAGCTCCTGGTGTGTGATTGCATGGTGTCCAGGGTCGGGGAGGTCCCCTGTTTAATTTGTTTTGGAAAATTTGAGTTAGAATCAGACAGGTTTTCCCTAGAGGGCTGGGGGGAATAGATAGGCTGTGGTTCTGAACGGCCATAGGGGCTGCAGTGCTGATCTATTAGGGCTATGCTCTGGACAGTTCTACCAGAGCCACTAGGTACCCCTAGTCAGTGGGTAGAGTAGAGGCTGATATGTCAACCAAAGGCCTCTGGGCCCTTAGTGTTGCTTGCCTGTGCTAGCACATGGTAGGGGAGAGGGTAGCGCTACCTCCCCGTAGTCGGCACATGGGGTGAGATGGCCTAAGCCGAGTGATTAATGACTGCGGACAGTCATTTTCCTGGCCCAGGGTGAGTGTAACCCCCCTGTTAACCGGGGTTACTAGAATCCCAGTAAGACCTAGTGGTAGGCAGGAAAGGCAGCTTGTGAAACTCCAGTTAAATGGATTTCACACTGTCTCACTCTGTTCTCAGTCTCAGCTGAGACTGAGGGATGACATCATTTTAGAGCTGTCGCAGCTGCATAAGCCACACTGGAATGTTGCAGTTGGAGGTCAGAGTAGAACGTTGGGGAATCTGAAGTCAGTCTGTGTGCAGTCTTAGAGAGAGAGAGACTGTAGTGCAGCAGAGTGTGTGCAGGCTCTCAGAGCTTTAAGCTCTGTTTCAGAGCTGCTTATAGTAGGTGTGTGTTTCCACCTGAAGAGGAACACAGGAACTGGTAATTGAAGTGATGGAGGCCGCTCTCAATGGTTCAGAGCCCCATCCCTGAGGGGATGGGGGGGAGATGTCAGCCTGTTTTCCAGGGGCAACCCCCCCGGGGTCCGTCTAAGGGAAAGAAGCTGCCTGTTTGAGTTGTGCTGAGGCACCAGAAGCTCTGAGAGGAAGGTTCCTTGATGAGGAAATGCCTATGGGGCACCTGCAACCAAAGGGTGAGTTTGCGCTGAAAAAGGGCCAAGAGTTTTTCACCTGAAATAGAAGGAAACTAAAGGGACTGTTACTGTGGGGTCAGGAAAAGACAGCCAAGTACAGTTGGAAGATGTGGGGATTGGACTGCTTAACTCAGTGGGGGATCTAGAGTAATGGACAATGCCACTTAATTTAAGTATGTTCGAGTCCAGCACAAATGGGAAGCAAGACAAGTAGATGGAATGTGAAATACATTTAGCAAGAATCTACACAGCACAGTGTTAAAGGGTGAGGTGTTTGCAGTCCAGAGAAATGGCCAGATATGAATTGTGGGAGCGAGAGGTGGGAGACCCTCCCCCCAATCAGTAGTAACCAAATTCACCTCTATGGATTTGCTCTGAGACACCTATTGCTTTCTCTCAGGTACTAGCCAGTGCCTGAGGAAAGTACCCAGATGTGGGATTAAATAGGAAGATTCCCTGATGGAGCCGAGGTGCTCTTAGGTGGTTTAGGGAGCCACCAGAAAATGTTTCCATGAAGTATGGAAGGTGTCCAAGTGGCTGGCAAGGGAGCCGAGCCAGGGAAAACCCAGAGCCATGTACAAGTTCGGGCTGTATAAACCAAAGCAGCATACAGGTCCAGGCTGTGTGCCCAGTGTGTTGTCGAGCCTGAGGGCTAAAGCGATGAGAATGTGTTCTGGTCTCTTTTAGTCTGCATTACCAGAAGTGTAGCCCCATGGGGGCCCATCTATGCTTTGTTTATTCTGTTTGGATGTGAATAAAAGTCACACTTTAAAATCCCACTTCTGGTACTGGACATTACAGTTATTGCCTCCTGTGTTCGGAGTTACTTGGGTGCCCCTGTGCAAAGTAGACAAACCTAGCCTATGTGCTGAGTGGCATATTCCTCCCTGAACCCAGCCCACCTGGTAGAGCTGTCAAATACAAACAGCATACCAGCCTGGGGTTACACATGCACAAGGCGATAGACCGAGTGCCTGCTTGCTTGTTGATATACCACATGGTGGTGGTGTTGTCTGCCCTGACCTGAACCACCTTGCTCTGAGCTGATTCCAAGAAGGCTTGCAGGGTCAGAAAAACTGCCTTGAGCTCCAGGAGATTGATATGGAGAAGTGACTCCTGAGTGGACCACACTCCCTGGGCTGTGAGAGTCCGCAGGTGAGCTCCCCACCCCAGGAGAGAAGCATCTGTGGTTTGAACCACTGAATGAGATTGATTGATGAATGGAACTTCTTGCCTGAGATTGTCTTGATCCTGCCACCATTGAAGAGCCTGGATCAGGGTCTGATTCACTGGAATAAGTTTGGTTAGAGGATCTTTTTTCTGAGACCAAAAGGCCCTCAAGTGAAACTGAATGTCCCTCATCTGAAATCTGGCCCTTGGACCACTGCAGTGGAAGCTACTATGTGACCCAAAAGCTGAAGGAAGTGCCTCGTTGGTCGAGAAACCAAAAGGTGGAAGGAAGAAGCCAATTCTATGATGGCCCTTACCCTTACCAGAGGGAGAAATGCTCTTGCTTTGACAGTGTCCAGATCTACCCCTGTAAAGGTCAAAAGTTGCACTGGCTCGAGAACTGACTTGGGAAGATTGAGAAGGAATCCTAGAGAAGTGAGCACTTGCTGGGTCACTTTCAGATCTGACTTGACTTGGTCTGGGGACTGACCCACTATGAGTCAGTCGTCCAGGTACGGGAATATGGATATATTTTTTCTCCTTAGGAATGCCACTACTACTGCTAGGCATTTTGTCAACACCCTTGGAGCTGATGTTAGACCGAAGGGCATTGCTCTGAACTGGTAATGGCCTGAAGGCAGTTTGAACTTGAGGTACTTTCTGTGGGAGCACCTGATGGGAATGTGAAAGTAGACATCTCTAAGGTCCAGGGAAGCTAGCCAGTCCCCTGGCCTTAGAGAGGGAAGAATTATTCCCAGAGTCACCATTCTGAACTTTGGCTTTAACAGATGTTTGTTCAGGTATCTTAAGTCTAGGATGGGCCGCCGCTCTCCTGTTTTTTTCGGGGTAAGGAAGTACCTGAAGTACAGACCTTTGCCCCTGTGGATTGTAGGAACCCTCTCTATGGCCCTTAAATCTAGCAGAGATGAAACCTCTGCCTCTAGGGCAATGGTTTCGGAGATGTTTGCAGGTGGAAAAGATCTGGCTCTCAGTTTTGGAAATTTTTTTAAAGCCGAGAGCCAGTCCTTGGCTTACTACCTCCAAGATCCACCTGTCTGAGGTAGCAGACTTCCAATCCTAGAAGTAGTAAGTCAGCCTGCCTCCTACAGGAGTGGAGAGTCGACCCGGGCTAACACATCAGGGTGTCTGCTTGGCAGGAGCCTTAGGCTGGGAAGTGGATGCAGCCCTGCTCATCCCCCTTTTGCCTCTCCCTCTGAAGAACCCCCTCTGGGAAAAAGAAGAGGAGGCCTGTGTTTGGTAGAAAGGCCTATGAAAAGGCCTGCCCCTAGCTTGCTGCCTTTGAGGAGTTGCCTGCCTTTCCTTGGCCTGTGCACTCCTATAGGTGATCCTGTATTCATCTATCTTCTTCATATAATTCTTTGTCTGCTCCCCAAATAGAGAATTATTAACTACAGGGAAATCCATAGTCTTAGCCTGGGTATCCACAGATAGGCTAGTACACCTGAGCCAAGCTAGTCTCCGAAGAGCCACAGATGTTGCCATGACTCTAGATGATACATTACTGGAGTCTACAGCAGCAAGAAATTGAATTTTCGATGCCTCAATCCCATCAGCAACCACCTCCTCCAGCTCCTTGGCCAGCTGGGGAGAGGCCTGCTTAGCCAGTTCCAGTACAGTGTCCCACCTGGACTTCTGGTACCTGGCTGTACAGGCCATATAATTAGCCTGCCTGAGTCCCAAAGAAGATGCCATGTACTGCGTCTTTGCCATGGCATCCAGCTTCCTGGAGTCTTTATCTGGGGGTGTGAAGCCAAGGGAATGTTAGCCTTAACACAGGCTGCAGCCTGCATGACCCCAACATGGCTGCACTGCTGGTACAAGTACTCTGTACCTGAGCCTGACAACATGTACCTCCCCGTCCATCCGTCTATCCACAGGAGGTAATGAATTCGGAGTTTTTAACAAGTTTTGTGTCTGTTTCCCAAAAGACTTGTGAAGGGGAATAGACAACCTTTTGGACTCTGGGATATTCATCATCTCTACATAGTCAGGCTTCTCTTGTTCCTCAACAGCTTCTTCCATAGGGAGCTGGAGGGTTCTGCCACTTTCCTGTAGAACATAAAGTGGAAAGGGGACTCAGAAAGCCTAGGAGGGGAAACACCAGAAGGTCTGTCTGGGGAGATGTCCGGTTCTATGGGCTTATCCAGACCTTCTATTCCATCATCATCATCACCTTCGTCATCATCATAATCATCATCCCCCTTCAAGTCCAGTTCGTAAAAATCTTCAGGGGTATAATCTTGAACTGGAGGAACCGACCGAATCGAACGCCTGCCAGAAGGTGCCAGATCAGTCCGAACTGAACGAAGCGATTCCACTATGCGAATCGTTCAGGCAATTTCCTCGGCAGTCGGATGATGCGGTTCTGGATCCGAACCTACCAATTTTTCTTTTCTTTTTCTTTTCAACAGAACTGATCCCTAGGAATCAGCTCTCCTTTTGCCCGAAGGAGTCTCGCCCTAGTCAGAGGGCACTCCTTCTGGTTCGGTCGGAACCAAACCGGGCTGGCCGGCTGGGTCAGCAGATTTCTCTGCCTCTTTTTCCCTAAGCCTGCACAATCTTTTATCCAGGGTGGCTTTAGGGAAATTTTTGCAAATTTGGCAGTTTGAATTGAGGTGGTCAAACCCCAGACAATAAATACAAGTGGTGTGGGGATCAGCCTTAGCAAAGGCCTCCCCACACACTCTGGAGTGTTGAAATCCAGTGGGTCCAGTTTTTCTTTTGGGTTTCTCAGACGTGGCCATCCTAAATCAACAAGCTTAACCTTTAAAAAACAAACTTTATTTAAACATATAAATATTTATAGACACACATCTAAGGCAATAAAGCACACATAAAAAAGGCATAAACCTCACCCAGAAGCAAACACCAGTGCAGGCATGCTTGTAGCGTAGTAGTCTAAAGAGCATGTAATGTACGCTAAAGCGAAAGAACAAGCAAGCAGGCAGAGAAAAGACAGCATCTTGGCAAAAAATTTCCCCAAAAAGGAACCTCAATAACAAGCCAGGAATGGCAAAAGCATATAATACCTGATTAGAGGTTGCAGAGATAGTAGAAAATGCCGAAATTAAAGCATAAAGCAAAAACACGCTAAACGCTAATGCCGCTGCTCCAAACAGCTCAAACAGACAACGAGCAGCATTCTCTTACGCTTATGCTTACGTAGTGACCAATAGACAGTCTTTGTCAGAGCGTAAACAAACATACAATTGTGGTATCTTTTAAAGCTCAAGGAGCCAATTGGGTTGTATTTGAAGTGCCAAGCATTTAAAAAAGAACCCAATCACCAGATACATTTTAGCTGAAGAAAGATGCATAAAAATAAAAACAGACAGATTAACCTAGTATATAATACACATGTAAATCACCAATAACTAATTACAAAAATGTAATAAATATATATAGCATATTAAATACACAATAACACTGCTGTATTATCACAAAATGCAGTAAGCCAAGTGCACACCTTAAAGCCCAAATAAAACATATGTCAAAAACATAAACTTTGACAATTATCTACATATATCTTCTATTCCACCAAAAAGGGACCAGAGCCAGCAAGTCATGAACCCCGGTGTGGCCAGAGCAAGTACAAGTCATAGTCACACAAATAGCAACTAATAAAATGTACCACTAAAGAGGCAGAGCCGGCAAGTCATGCCTTCAATGTAATCAGAGCACGATAAGTCATAATTACAAAGGGGTGCATATAAAGTAAGAAAACTTTACAAATAACTATACAGGGGAATATCACCATTTAGACCATTCGGTCTCAAAGTATCCATTTCAAAAATCCAGAATGCTTCTCTCTGTAAAAGCTTGGTTCCAAGGTCTCCACCTCTTAGTCCAATTTCCACATTTTCAAGTCCCACAAATCTTAAAGTTGCAGGAGAACCATACCTGGCCTCCAAATAATGACGTGCCATAGCATATTCACCATTGTTATTTCTAATAGCTCCTTTGTGCTCACCAATACGTGACTTTAGGGATCTCTTAGTTTGTCCTACATATAACATTCCACAAGGACATGTGAGCATACAGAGTATGGCTTGGGAACTACAGTTTAATAAATGATTGTATACCATATTTTTTCCCAGACCTTGGGTGACTAAAGAATTTCACATTGGCTGTATAGAACAATGGATACAGTGTCCACATCTAAAATTACCTTTCGGTGGGGAGAGGAGCCATGTATGTTGTATTGCATTTTGGACAGGAATGTAAGATCTCACTAACATATCTTTACCTTTTTTTTGCCCTGGTATATGTAATCATAGGTACTGTCTGTCCAATCTCTTGCAACCTCAAATTAGATCCAATAACGGGCCAGTGTTTTTTAATAATCTTCCCAACTTTTGGAGCCAAGGGATTAAATTCAGTGACAAAAAACAATCTGTTGTTTTCTTTCTTCCTGTGTCTAAGTTCCAGCAACAAGCCTCATTCTATACTATCAGCTTCATGTATTGCATCTAGAAGTCTCTCATGCCTATAACCTCTAGACAAAAAACGATTAGTGAGGTCACTTTCGGCCTCTTTGAAAGTTTCTTCTGATGAACATATACGCTTTGCTCTTATATATTGCCCCTTAGGAATATTGGCTACCACAGACCTAGGGTGGCAACTATCATTTAAGAGCAATGTATTTCTAGAGAGAGGCTTTCTATATAGACTTGCAGAAAGCTCTGTCCCTCTCTTTTCAATGCATATGTCCAAAAAAGCAATACTATGAATACTATATTCATAAGTAAAGTAAGTCCACACTAGTATGGTTAATATACTCAATAAAGTGTTTCAGTTGTTCCTTAGTTGCACTCCGAATCATAAGACAATCACCAATGTAACGTTTCCATAACTTGATGTGTTTAAGAAAGATATTCTGTTCACAATCGTAAATATTACTATCCTTCCATTGTCCCATGTAAAGATTGACAAGACCGGGTGCAAATGTTGGACCCATCACTGTTCCCTTTTTTTGGATATAGAATTGACCATTGAACCAAAAATAATTTTGCTCAAGTACAAATCTTGCCATCTCTACAATGAACTGTGTTCTGGGTTTGCTTTTATTTTTCAGTTCTAAGCTTCTCTGTATAGCTTCCCCTCATGGGGGATGTTTGAATATAAACTCTCCACATCTATAGTTACTAGTACATCCGTGTCTATTATATTAACTTTCTTCAAAATATTTAAGGTGTCTTTAGTATCTTTTACACGTGACTGTAAAAGTGGAACAGATTTCTGGATAAAGAAATCAATACATTTGGAAATGTTCTCAGTCACTGAATCATTAGCCGAAACAATAGGTCTCCCAGGCACAGGCAGAGTGTTTTGTGTACCTTTGGCAACAGAATCAGAACTGGTCTTTTTGGATAAGACACTTTTAGAAAGTCAGCTTCTTTTTTTGTGATGTCACCAGTAGCCAATCCTCTATTTATAAGGTTGTCTGCCTGTTGTTTAATAATATCTGTGGGGTCTTTCCCAATCTTTCCATAGAACATAAGGTTACTTAACTGACGCTCTGCTTCTACGTTGTAATCTTCTAGACCGCATACCACTACAGCACCCACTTCGTCCACTTGTTTAATTACTATTTCTTGCTGTTCTTTAAGATCCTGAATGGCCTTTCTTTCATCCCTAGTGACATTCTGTTTCTGATATTTATATTGATTCTTTATAATTAATTTATGAACATCGTTAGTGACCAGATTACTAAAAGTGCTTGTGGTATGACTGGAATGGGGAGGGTTAAAGGTGGAGGATTTTTTAAACAAGGTAATTTCTCTATCATTATTGGTAGACATACACACTGATTCACCCTGTGTAGAGACGTGATCTTTTGAATGTATTTTTCTAAAAAATCGATAGAGATCTATCTCCAACTGAAAAGGGTTAATACTATTTGTAGGAATGAAGGAGAGGCCTTTAGATAGAACCTGAATTTGTTTTTCAGATAGTGCCACATTAGAAAGGTTTATGACCTCCAATTCAGGTTCCTTGGTCTTGGTGACCACCTCACCCCCCACCCCCCCAAATTCTGTCTCCCTCTATAGGTCTGCTTTCCTGTTTCTTCTTAAGTCTCTCCCTGTGCCTCTTCCCTTTTCCTCTTCTAGTTCTCTGTGATCTCCCATACTCATATCTTGATTTGGCCCTTAAAATGCCTATTTTCATCTATTCTCTGGGAATCTTCTAAATCACTGTCTGGTCCTGATGAAATGTTCATTCCATCTTCATTGAAGTCAGATTGATATCTATTATCTGCTGGTGCTTTAATTTTAGAACCTTGCCATGTATAAACTGTTCCAGCCTTATAGTCCCTGTCTATAAATATTTAAATGTTTAAATAAAGTTTGCTTTTTTAGTGTTGACCCCATACTTGTTTCTTTCTGCACTTTGGAAATTAGCTCCTCGTGTATTTGTGCACTGTTTCCCGTTTGAGCCCCCCACTTCCTCGATTTTTTTCAGGAAAGAATATGTTTTTTCTGAAACTTAACCTTTACTCAGCTTCAGCCAGGCAAGACTCCCTAATTGATGTCACGGGTATTTGAAAAAAAAAAAAACACGTAAAACCAAATGTTTTTTTTAAACTGATAAGGAACGGTACCACACATTAAATTGACAGAATAAACAATAATACACAAGTTCAACACAGCAACTGGTTCAGCCGAACCAGTTGAATAATAAGTTTACAATTTCCACAAGTTTTTTCAAATCTAGTCCACTACTTATGTACTTACTGTACCACAGACAGAGATCTGAACCGAAAAAACAAAGAATTTATTGGTAAAACTGATGACTTTAACCAACCGAGAACCGTGAGCAGAGAAGAAATCTCCGGAGCGACTGTTCAGCTAGGTGGAGTAAAGAATCTGATGGTTACACTTCAAAGTGCAGCAGACAGATGTTTGAACTGAGTGCGAGCTCAACGTTCTATGCTCTGCATAGAATTTAACTCTTTCCTCTCCGGAGCAGTTCAAGTGCTGGGGATAACTGCAATAGTCAGAATACAGCAAGACTTCATGTTTTTTGAATCTCCCAGTTCTGCAACTCTCCTCTGATGTCAGCATTAGGAGATTCTGGGATGTTTGGTTACATGACATGGCATCTTACAAGTCAATGCAATCAGCCTGATTTATTTATTACACTGCAGTAATCAGTAAGTAAATAAAAGTGTTGCTGCACACAAAGGGTAAATTAGGATCAGCCTCACTCTTGGGTGTGAGGCTCTTATTGCTGACAGTCCCCCTTTAATCCCAACAAAAACTGACCAGCAGAAATAACACCTCAGGGAAGAACCTGCACCCAAGCACAGATCGACCGGGTACACCAAGGAATACAGCTTAATCACTTACCTGAGTCACCAGATATCCTAAAAGAAAAATCAAACTACTAGCAAGCAAAACTTTCTTTATAGAGCTCTCATTCCCAGTAGGTCTCTGAGCGCTGTACAGGGAGCAACAGAGATGAGAACATCACTTACCATAGTAGTCTTTTTTTCTTCCAAGGCATTCTCCAACATTCTTAACTCTTGAAGTCAGCCTTTAAGATAGAACTGCCTGGAGACAGAATGTATGCTAATGATGGAATCCTCATTGGCTCAAGCCACTTTTCAAATACTGCCCTTATCAACTGCCAATGTTCTAATGCTTCAGATTTCATGGAGAGCCTGCAAGGACAGGACCCACCAAGAGCCATAGCTGTCTAATAATGATAATAATCATAAAAACAAAACTACCTAACACACCCCCAACTGGAGGAAGAAAACACCACATTTTATGTCAGAATCACTGAAGAAGGGGAAACCAATGCCTCACTGGGCTCAAAACAGATATGCCAGTGTGTGGCACCCTCTCACATAGTTACTCAGCTTGGAGTGCAGAGGCCACTGGTTCTAGAAGAGGATGCAAGGTAGGTGAGTTATGAATATTGGAGAATACCTTGGAAGAAACAAGATTACTATGGTAAGTAATTTTTTCTTCTCACCCCAGGAATTCTCCAGTATTCCTAACTCTTGTAGACTATAAAGCAGTACCTTTGGAGGTGGGCACAGAAGCTACTTTGGAAACAGACTCTGCAAGACTTCTGTGCCAAACCTGGCATCACTTCTGGAGTGTGTGTCCAGGATGTAATGCTTTGTAAAGGTGTGTACTGTTCTCCAGATAGCTGTTTGACAGATCTCCACTAATGGAATATCCCTGGCAGCCATTATGGTAGCAGCTGTGCCCCTTGTGGAATGGGCCCTCAGCCCTGCTGGGGGCTCTTTTCCAGGTCTGGAGTAGCAAAAATGAATACACTGAACTATCCAGCGAGAGATGGACCTTTTAGATGCTGGATTTCCTTTTTGCTACATCCCCATAAGTCAGGAACAACTGTTTTCTGTCCTGTCTGTGGTCCTTAGTAGCTGTCATTTAGTAACTAAGGGCTCATTTGACATCTAGACTGTGAAGTCTGTGCTTACCTGAACTAGAAAAAGACTGGTAGAGTAATGGACTGGTTTAAGTGGAAATCAGAAAACACCTAGGGGAGAAATGTCCTGTTTGTTCGTTTTCTCCAATTGTTTAACCAGGTGAGACACACTAAGCTGCAATCTTGTTTACAGGTGCAACCTGAGAGCACAGGGAAGTTAAGTGACTTGCTCAGGGTCACACAGTATGCAAGTGGGGGCTGTGGGATTCAAACCCAGGTCTCCAGATTTGCAGCTCAGAGCCTTAAACCACTATGTTTTTAGGACTACCTTGTCTCTATGAAATTAAATATAGTCCTGATCAATGCACAAAACCTGAAGTTCACTGATCCTTCTGGCAGAGGTTATTTTCACTAGGAAAACTGTTTTCCATGTGACAAATTTAAAATGAGCTAAGGCCATAGGCTCAAAAAGGAGACCCATGAGCTTGGCTATACAGACATTCAAATCCCAAGCTGGCACCAGCTCCCCATGATGGTGGTGCAGATGGGCTAAACCTTTGGAAAAATCTCTTGAAGATAGGATTGGATGCCAAGGAGCCACCTTTCCCAGCTGAAACGCAGGCAGACACTGAAGCTAGGTGGACCTTCAACGTTGTGGGCTGCAAGCCCAAGGAATGTAAATGGGTAAGATAGTCCAGCAAAGCTGGAATCCCTGCCTTTGCTGGTACCACATCATTGTTGGAACATCAAATAGAAAACCTTTTCCATTTTGAAGCATAGGTTTTCTTAGTAGATGACTTTCTGTAACCCCTTAAAACATTCAGAACACTCTCTGAGAGATGGAAGCCTGCATACTCTAAGTCCTCAAAAGCTATGCCTTGAGACTAAGGGATCTGAGGTTCAGGTACAGGATCCTCCCTTGATTGGAGGTTAATAGGTTGTGCCTCCGAGGAAGGTGTATCAGTTTGGCTACAGACATGGAGAGCAGCAGGGAGTACCATGGCTGCCTGGGCCAATCTGGTGCTATCAAGATCATTAATTTTGGCTGGGATCTGAATTTGATCAAAGTCCTGAACACCAAATGAAACAGAGGGCAGGCATACAGGTGCATGCCTGACCAATACAAGGCCAGAGCATCTAGGGAGATTGTCCCTTGGGCTGGTGGCCTGCAACAGTACTATGGCAGGTGGTGGTTCTCGTGGGATGCAAAAAGATCCATCTCTGAAGTACCTCACTTTCTGAAAACTGCTTCCAACACCTGTCTGTTGAGGGCCCATTTGTGATGGGCCTGGTTGATTTGACTGAGGGCATCTGCCAGAGTGTTGTCCTTCCCTGGCAGATGGATGGCCTAAAGGGAAACTCCCAAAGAGTAGGCCAAGCTACTTATTTTTATGACCTCTGTGCATAGGGGGCTTGACCGTGTTCCTCCCTGCTTGTTTGTGTAGTACATTATGATGGTATTGTCTGTTCTGATCTGTACCACCCTTCCCTGCACTAGTGGAGCGAAGTCCTGCAGGGCCAGCAACAGTGCTCTGAGTTCTAGTAGATTGATATGCTAGAGTGACTCTGCACTTGACCATGTACCGTGGGTGGTTTGATCTCCCAGATGGGCACCCCATCCTAGCAGTGATGCATCTATTGTGAGAACCACTGATGGAAACTCTTGTTGAAAATGAGCCCATTCCCTTAGGCTGGCTTCCTCTTTCCACCACTGGAGGGCTTGCAGTAATGTTTTTGTTACTGGAATCAGTTTTGAAAGGGGGTCCTTCTTTGGCACCAATATGCCCTGAGGTGGAACTGTATGTCCCTCATCTAGAAAATGGACCCCAAGACTGTGGCTGTGTCCGCAGCCATATTGCCCAGTAACTGAAGAAACTGCCTTGCAGTTTTTGGTCTGTTCAAGCTGAAAGAGTCCACAATCTGAACAATGTTTCTTACCTTGTCCAGAGGCAGGCAAGCCCTGCCCTTCAGGGTATTCAGCTCTGCTTCTATGAACTGCAGTACCTGTGCAGGTAGAAGGACTGGCTTTTTGAGACTTATCAGAAAGCCTAAGGACTCTAAGAGGCCCTGGGTGAGCTGCAAATGTTCCATTACCTGTTGTAGTGAGTTTCCTACCACCAACCAATCGTCTACATATGGGAATACTGTGACATCCAACCTTTGCAGGTGTGCCATCACTATTGCCAAGCACTTTGTGAACACTCTTGGGGCTGAAGTGAAGCCGAATGGCAGTGCTGAGAACTGGTAGTGACCTGAAGGGAGTCTGAACCTGAGATATTTTCTGTGAGACTCCCTTATTGGGATGTGGAAATAGGTATATTTTAGGTCCAGGGAGGCCAACCAAGAATCTTTCTGGAGTGTTGGCAGAATCATTGCCAAGGTTACCATTTTGAATTTTGGCTTTGCCAAATGTTTAATAGTCTGAGGCCTAGGATAGACCATCACTCCCCATTTTTCTTTGTTGTGAGAAAGTACCTTGAATAAAAACCCTTTCCCTTTTGCTGTGGAGGAACAGGTTCCACTGCTTTTGACAGCAGCAGGTTTTGAACCTCCTTATCCAGTAGCCTCCTTTCTGCTATGGAAGCTGGCTTGAATACTCTGGATCTTAGATTTGGGAAGGTTTTGAAGCTTAGGGACAAACCCTGACTCACTATTTCTAAGACCCACTTGTCTATGGTGATGTTCTTCCAAGCCTGAAAGTGATCAGCCAGTCTGCCCCCTACTGGTAGTGGGGAGGCAGTCTTGACAATGGAGTCAGGGAGCCTGTTTTGCCTGGGGCTGAGCCTGGCCAGCCTGGGAACCTCACCTAGATCCCCTTCTGCCCCTGCCCCTGAAGTACCCCGTTTGTTGAGGGTACTGCTGGTATTATGGAGCAACCTGGGCCTGGTAAAAAGGCCTACTGTAGGGAGATCTACTCCTGCCTCCCCTTCCATAAGGCCTGCTGGAAGGAGACAGCCTTACTTTAGCTGAGTTGCTCTTATAGGTGGCATTGTATTCGTCCACCTTCTTCATACAAGCCCCTGTCTTGTCCCCAAAGAGCAAATTATTTTCTATGAGGAAATCCGTAACTTTGGCTTAAGTGTCCTGAGTGAGGTTTGTGACTCTAAGCCATGCAAACCTCCTCAAACAAACTGAATTTGCCATCCATCTAGCAACAGTATCATTTGAATCCACTACCATTTGGAACTGGTACTTGGCAGCCTCCAACCCACACCTGGCAGTCTCGGCTTTCTTGGACATATCCAGAACAGACAGCCACAGTGTCTTCTGATATTGTGCAGCATTTGCCTGGTAGTTGGCCTGTCTGATAGCCAAGGAGGCAGACAGATATCCTTTTCTGGGCATGCTATCCATCTTTCTGGAGTCCTTTTCAGGAGGATGGGAGGCTAAATGCACTTTTGCCCTGTCACAGGCCATGGTTTGTACCACTCCCTGAACGTCAGGGTGGGTGAATAAAAATTCAGCACCTTCCCTGTCCCAGCTGATATTTCTTCTCCAACCTTTTGTCCACAGGTGAGATAGAATGAGGAGTTTGCAAGATTTTAAAAGCATCCTTTTTGAACAATTTGTAAATAGAGAGCAGCAGCTTTTTCGTAGGTGTGAATCCCATCACTTCCAGGTACTCTGCCTCCTCTTCATCTTCCACAGCCTCACTGGTAGTGCTATCCAGTGCATCCACCATCTTTCTGGCAAAAGAAAAATGAGATGAGAAATCTTCTGTTGTTCTAGGAGGGTAACCAAACTCTTGTTCAGAGGAGACTTCTGGTTCAACACCTTCCTCCTCCTCCTCCTCATACTCCTCATAGTCCTCAACCACTAAACGCTCATGTGTCGAGGACAGTGTAGAAGGGGTATCTTGCCTGGTAAGGGTTTGTCCCAGAGTAGGGGGGACAGGGACTGGTGCCTGCAAAGCTTGTATGACCTACCAAAGACATGTCTCTTAGGCTTTGCTACTCCTCGGCCCACCTGCTTAAGCTTTGCCTCTCTGTGAACTGCCCTCTGTCAGCCATTGTTTGTGTTCACTGCTGGACAGCAGGAATAGCAAGGATATGGAAGGTTGGGAGGAGGGTCTTAGGGAGGGCTAGTGGGAGGCGAGGCCCACACTCCCCGCTAGCCCTCCCTAAGACTCTCCGCCCAACCTTCCACCTCCTCGCTATTCCTGCTGCCCTGCAGTGGACACAAACAGTGGCTGACAGAGGGCAGTTCGCAGAGAGGTGAAGCTTAAGCAGGTGGGCCGGGGAGCAGCAAAGCCTAAGGGACATGTCCTTCCTACACATTCTAGCAGGCTAATCATCAACTGGCTAATTCCAATAGCTATCCTAAAATAACCACAACAGCTTGTCACACTCTAATTATTTAAATAAATTAAAAAGTTCTTACAATTTTTACCTAACACATGCATTCTACCATACACACAGATACTTTCAAATAAACAAAACATTCACACCAACTATCTAACCTCATTGAACCCACCCACACTGCCCCAAAAATTTTACCCACAAGATTATAACAAATAAATAAGAGAACCCATATGCCAATTTCAATAGTGCCAAAAGTCCCAAATATAAATAAGTGCCAGAACAACAGTCCAGAGAAGCTGTAGGACAGCTATGGATGGCAGAGCATTCAAGGATAATTTACTCAGGAAATCTAGTTTTCTAGTTTTCTACAGTAGGAAAAAAACAGAACAACACTGTTAGGCTTCACATTTTTCAGCAGCAAAGTCCCATCCAGATCTCCAAGACTAGAGTGGCAATGAAGAAAAGAAGGCTTGCCAATTTAAAGGAGTCTACTCTACTTAAAATGGACACATATGAAATTTACAGGGGCTGCGGGGAACCTAGGCAACCCCTGCCTGCTGGAGTTATTTAATTTTAACCTAAAAAAACCCAAGAAAAATAACAAAGATAATTTTTGCTGTGGAGAGCTCACTCTCAATTGCCTACCTTTGCAACTGGTACAGAAAAGACTGAGGAGCCCACAGCCTCAGAACAGAGGACACCAACACTGCAAGCTGCAGGCACAGCTTCTTAAAGCTACAGCTTCACAGTGGAAGCACATTCATTGGGCCCAATTTTACAATGTTGACACAGGGCTTGCATCAAGCCCTGCATCAGCCACAACATTTGGTGCAGCTGTGCCAATGCCCTTGGAGGTGACACAGGCCAGTTTTACAAGGGCTGGCGCAGCTGCAACCATTTTCCCACTTTATGGCAGCTTGATCAAAGGTTTGGCACAAGCCCCGTGAAATGGGTACCCCCCCACACACACACAGATACAAAGTTAGATCGGGGGGGAACTGGTCTAACTGGCTGTGTTCGCCACAAATGACTTGCAGCAGGGGGTTTGCGGCAAGCTTCTTTGTAAAATCACACTTCCGGCACAGTCCCTTGCTGCGGATGCAACACTTTTTAAAACTGGGCCCATTATCTACTGTGCGGCTATTTTGTGTCAGGTTAAGCAATGGATACTTCGGACTTCATACAGAACTATTGGCATTAATGATTAAACACATATTCTGAGAGTGTCCCAAGGTGAAGCTGCTGTGGGACATAACAAAAGAAAAGGTTAGTGTGAACCTGGGTTTGGAGAGTCTTCTGTTCTGAAGTTTGACTAACTGAAAAGCTCCCCTTTGAGATGAACAGAAAGCGAAATACAGAATATTCATAATGGCAATGTTTGTCAAAAAAGTGGTCCTAAAAACTGAAAAACCACAAACGAGATCAGTCACTGTATGTTGAATGGTATGGTGTGATACTTTTTCCAAGTGTAGTGACTTTAGTATCACCAAGCATGCAGAATAAAAGTGGTCTGCTTCACAGAAGATGGGAGGTTACTGCATAGTATACTCCTAAAGAATGGTCTCAGTGCCACACACACATATCAGTCGCCCACCCACAGAGACTAAAAATTAGAGGGAACATTGTCCATCACCTTCAGTAAACATTCACACCTGTAATATAGTTTATGTGCACATGATGTCTCCCTTGTGATAGTTTATTATATACTGTCATATGGTTACTGCATGACATCGTATTGTATGGTGTATCCTGTACCTTTTAGTATGTGAAAGTAATGTTCAAACTTGTCTTAAGTACTGAACCCTTGTTTTTTAATTTTTTTATTTAAGTTTATTGAAACATTTATGTATGCCTTGCTGTTTTATGTAATCCTTTTGCATAATATTCAATAAAAAACTGTACCAGTAGCCACTGGTTGGTGTCCATATATACTCATGTGTAAAGACTGCCCACTGACAAAGAGGAGTGACACAGAAATACCTTATGGATAATGTATAAGCTTGAATAATTAGTTGAATGTCTACTGGAAATCTCATTCATCTAACTTCTGTATGCTGCATGAATAACTATAGTACGTGTGAGTATGTCTAGACCTCGTACTACAGATTTTGATTAACTAACTAAAATGAATGGGGCCAATTCTGGAAGTCACCTGTGTCAGGCGCAACTTGTGGCAGAAAAAGGGACTGCACCAGACGCAGATGTGGCAAATGGAAAAGGTGATATTCCAGAAAATTTGCCACTTGCAGCAAATTCTCTGTAATAGCCACAATATCCAGCCCTGCACTGGGAAGAGAGGTGCAATGGGAGGTTGTGGCACAGGGCAGGGACAAAGCCCTGGAGAAGGTGGCAGGGGTCGACTGAGGTACCCCAAGGACAAGTAACCCAGAACCTGGGCACAAAAGAAAAGGCTCGGCCCCCACAAGCCGTGGCACAGGGCATTTTGCCACTCAAGGGCAGAATCTCTGTGCATGCCAGGTGCCCCTGTACCACACTGTGTTCCACCTGCCTGCAAGGCTACTGACAGCCCTGCCAATCCCCCACATGGCTGTTGTTTGGTGGTGGCATAGTGCCCCCCCCATGATTCCCCATCCCCCAACAAGACTAACCCCACTCAGTGGCCCCCACCCTCCCTACCATGACAGACAGTGGTGCAGCCCCCATTCCCTCCTCTGTCCCCAACCCACTTCTGGACTGGCACTTCCCTCCGCACACCATCAAAGCCAGATGCCGAATGCAATCACACAGACTGTGTAAGTGTACTGTACACTTATATGGTCTATGCGATCACATTCTGTGCCTGGCTGTGGTGGTGTGCAAAGGGAAGTGCCAGTCCAGAAGCATGTCAGAGACGGAGGAGAGCGGAGTGGTTGGCCACTGCCTGAAGGGGTGGGAGGCCACTAGACCACTGGGTACAAGCCAGGCATGAGTGATAAGGCACCTCATGGTTGGGGGAGAGATGGACTGGGAGCAGCCAACGGTGGTACACTAGTGCAATGAGGATCAGGGCCCCATGTGAGTTTGGGGGCACTATACCACCATGTTGTGTATATATTGGAGATCAGGGGGGTTGGCACTAGCCTGCCATGGCAAGCTTTCCAGATGGTAGCACATGGGTGTCCAGACAATGCTGGACACTGCAGTACAAGGGCACATCACCCTTTTCCACACCCTTATGTTGCAAGCCACTCACACCACATCTTGGCTGATCTAAGTGCTGAGCCCTCCTGCATCCATGGTGGGGCTTCTAAAACCCCACAAATAGGATGTGGCAGCCCCATCATGGCACAAGCCCCCTTGCGACCTGGCACACTGGGTTAGTGGATGCAAACCCTGGCACAAGGAGGCTTTGGCGCATGTGTCTGCAGCAGCCGTAGGCTGCCTTCCAGAATCGCAGTGTGACGCAAATTGTGACACAAGCCACCACTTACATCACACTCTTTTGATGCAAGTCACATGCATCTTTCCCAACCCTATTAGAATCCGGCCCAATATGTCTGAATCCTGTTTAACCAAACAGATATTAATCAAATGATTCTGCAGTGCAGCTATGTTATTAGCAAGTTCTTTTTTTTCATACATACTTTCAAGCAGCTCTGCTACAGCAGCAGGATCCACCGCACTTGAAAACACCTGGGCAGAAAAATAGCAAATCGAGACTTTCAGCAACTTACAAGATAATTTTACAGTAAAAATACAAAACAAATCTATACTGTGCCTCAGCAATGTCTTCAATGCGCTGTACGTGATAACTGCGTTCACTTTAAATTTACAAGAATTTTACAGTCAGTCCCTGTACAGTACCTAGTAGTGATTTTGCCGGCTCCTTCTCCCACTGCTCATAAGAAAGGCACACTCACCATAGTAACTGTATTTGTTCTAATAGATGTGATGTTCATTCAAACTACTGTAGTGCATTAAAGGGAAAGTCCCCTCAACCTAATTTCTGTATATCTGTGTAGTTTGTAGACATGAACAGTGATTCTCTCTCTTGCATCCCCCTAATTTCATCCTAATTTAAATATAAATGAGGTTGCTTCACTCTGTTTTACCCTGGTGTGAATACCTGTTTGTCTCCATTGCAAAGGTCATGAATCATGATCCCACTTTTACAATGCATCATGGGAGCTGATAAAGCATAACTGCTCAAGCCAGCAGAAGTTATACTCTCATTCAGTTCTGTTATGTTTTGTAAAGTCCCTGTATTCTCTAAAAGCATTCTATGCCATGAAACGTTTCATGGCCAGCATATGACAACAAAGGGACTGCAGAGAACAGCAACAGAAAACAAACCAACAAAAAAAAAACAGGCACTCCACTAAGCTTAAGGTGCAGCCCTTACAAAAAGCCAAAATGCACACTAAAGCAAAGAAAAGGACACACACACCACCTGAAAAAGCTGTTTGGTGTCCTGTGCAAAATTGTTTTAAACAAATAATGGCTCTCAAGTTGTGTACACCCTTTTCTTTGCTTTAGAGGACAGCAACAGCACTGACTAACATAGTAAAACTACTGCAGGCTTTAGCACTAAAACCTCATAAAATTCCATGACGCCTTACATGAGTCAGGTCATGACCTTTGCAATGGAGTCAAGCAAGTTTTCACACCAGACTTAAGTACGTTCATTTACGTTTAAATCCTGATGAAATTAGGAGGGTGCAGTAGATGCAATCATTGTTCATGCCTACAGACTACATACGTAAACAGTATAAAACGCTGAGGGAGCCTTCCCTTTAAGTCAGTGTTTTTGGGATACCCCAGAACTTTGTAAAAGTTCAGTGACCTCCTGATTTTTGACTAAGGGATAAATATACAACTCTGATGAGAAACACAACTGCACATGCCCCAATAATGCAAAGCATCATGGGAAGCATATGCAAATCCCCATGAAGGAATTTGGACTGGCTCAACTATAATTAGAACTGCATGGTGCCGAAAGGCCTCACAATGCAACCAACAAAGGCTGAGAACAGCAGACACATACACGTGTTTCAATGCCCTCTTAATATCCAGGCTGTGAAGTCTCTGCTTGCCAGACCTGGATTTTGCTGTGGAGAACACCAGAAGGGTGATGGACTGGTTCAGGTGAAACTCGGACACCACCTTAGGGAGAAACCTCCTGTTAGTCCTTAGTACTACCTTGTCCTTGTGGAAGATTATGTAATTTGGGTCTGTGCAGAGGGCCTACAGCTTGCAGACCCTTCTGGCAGATGTTATATCCACTAAGAATACCACCTTCAAGTCAGCAGTGGCCATGGGCACAAAGTGAGGTTCCATGAGCTTTCCTATGCACAGGTTTAAATACCAAGCAGGGACTGGGTTCCTAACCAGGGATGCAGGTGTAGAAGCCCTTTGAAGAATTTCCTGAAAATGGGATGTGAAGCCATTGTTTTTTCCTTACCTGCTGAGACATAGGAGGATATAGCAGCCAGGTGTACCTTCAGGGTAGAGGACCTGAGGCCCGAGGCCTGGATGTGGACCAAGTAATCTAGAACTTGGGCAGGTGTGCCTTTAGAGGATAGAGCTGCTTAGGGGCACACCACAGAGAAAATCTTTTGCATTTGGAGGCATACGTTTTCCTAGTGGCTGACATCCTAGAGACTATAAGGACTTTTAGAACTTATTCGGCAAGGTGAAAGCCAGAAAGAAAAATTACTCACCTTAGTAATTATGCTTCTTCTAATGGAGTCTTGCTGTATTCTGACGAAATGCAGTTAGCCCCAGAACTTGAACTGCTCCAGAGATGAAAGAGTTAACTCTATGCTGAGAGCATAGAACGTTGAGCTCGTACTCGGTTCAAACCTCTGCCTGTTGCACTTTCAAGTGTAACCGTCAGATTCTTACGAGCCAAGACTAACTAAGTACACCTTGGAAATTGTAAAAAAATACACTAGCCATAAGGGCAACCAAAATTTTGGAATCCCAAAATACTCAAGTCAAGAACCCCAAAACAAAAATCTCAGGTAGTAAACTTAACATAACTTTATAATAACAACAAATGAAGATCCACTATGCCCATCTCCTCCAAAAGGAGAGGGAGCCAATCCACCGCTTCAGTGCAGCACTGTACCTGCCAGCCCACTTCCCAAAAACCAGGTGCTGAGAGGGGAGGCGGTCAGAATACAGCAAGACTCCATTAGAAGAAACATAATTACTAAGGTGAGTAATTTTTTCTTCAAACAACATGAAGTCTTGCTGTATTCTGACAAAATGCGGACTATCAAGCAGTACCTCCATGGAGGAGGGTATAGAGCCTACTTAGGAAATAGGCTCTGCAGCACTGCTGTACCAAACCTAGCATCACTTGTAGCCTGGATGTCCAGAGAGTAATGCTTGGTAAAAGTATAAGCTGTTTTCCAGGTGGCTGCTTTACAGATCTCTTAGAGTGGAATATCTCTGGCCGTAGCCAGAGAAACAGCTGTACCTCTAGTCGAATGAGCCCTCAGGCCTGAGGGGGGGTACCTTGCCTAGCTTTTCATAACAGAATTATATACAAGAGACAATCCATCTGGCAATAGTCCTCTTAGTAGCAGGTTTACCCTCTCCCACATCACCATAAGTGAGAATCAACTGGGAACAGTCAAACCTAAGTGCCTTAGTGTGTTCAATGTAGTAGCTAAGAGAACTCTTAACACCCCAACTGTGTCATCTTCTCTCTACTGAAGAAAAATGATCAGTGAAAAACACAAGACGGGACATGGATTGGTTCAGATGAAAATCTGAAACCACTTTGGGTAAGAACCTCCTGTTGGTTCTAAGGACTACCTTATCTCTATGAAAATAAATAAAATCAGGCTCCACTGACAGAGCTTGCAATTCACTGATATGCCTGGCAGATGTAATAGCTACCAGGAGCACACTGTTCCAATTCAAGTACTTAAGTTCTGCTGAGGCCAAAGGCTCAAAGGGTGGTTGCATGAGCTGAGCAATGCAAACATTAAGATTCCAAACAGTAGGATCCTTAAAAGGGGGATTAGTATGAAGTAGTCCCTTAAAAAATTTACAGAACACAGGGCGGGAAGCTAGACAAGAAGGCTTCCCCACTGATAAAAATGCAGAAACAGCAGATAGATGCGTCTTGAGGGTAGCTGGTCTGAGGCTTAAACTATTGAGATGAACCATATACAGTAGTCCAGAACTGCAGACAAGTCAGCAGAGTCTGGTGATATCTGTTTACTAGATCACCAAATACCAAATATTTTCCATTTGGAGTTGTATGTTTTTCTACTGGCAGGTTTATGAGAAGCCTTGAGAATGTCCAGAACCCCCTGAGACAGATTCATATTTGCATATCTAGCTCTTCAAGAGCCAAGCTTTGAGATTGAGAGACTGAAGATTGGGATACCAAATTCACCCCTGAGAGGAAGTTAACAGACTGTATTTTCTGGGGAGAGCCAGTGGAAGATGGACTGCCAGAGACAGCAAGAGAGGATACCAAGGCTGCCTGGCCCAGGTCTGGCGCAATCAGGATCACCTTGCAAGATTGTGACCTTATCTTGACCAGAACTCTGAACAATAGAGGAAAGGGGGAAAAGGCATACAGAAATTTCCCCGATCAATTCAACAGCAGAGCATCCAGGGGGACTGAGCCCAATACTGGGGGTCTGCAACAAAAGAGAGGAAGTTGGTGATTGCCTGAGGCTGCAAAGAGGTCTATCTGAGGAGTGTCCCATCTTAGAAATGTCACATTTAGTACTAGAGGATCCAGGGACCATTCGTGATGGCCCTGAGAAATCCTGCTCAAAGCATCTACTAACACATTGTCCTTCCCTGGAAGATGGACTGCTACGAGGGATGGCTGTAGAGAATAGGCCAGAGACCAGACTTCCATGGCTTCTGTGCACAAGGCCATTGACTGAGTGCCTTCCTGCTTGTTGATGTACCACATGGTGGTGGTGTTGTCTGTTCTCACCTGAACCACCTTGTTTTGTAATGCTTTTGCAAAAGCTTGTAAGGCTAAATATACTGCCCTGAGTTCTAGAAGGTTGATATGAAGGAGAGACTCCTGAGGGGACCACACTCCCTGTGCAGTGAGGGCTCCCAAATGAGCCCCCCAACCCAGGAGAGAAGCATCTGTGGTCAGGACTACAGAATGAGTATGAGAGATAAATGGGACTACTTGTCTGAGATTGTCCTGATCCGACCACCACTGAAGAGCATGGATCAAGGTCTGAGTCACTGGAATCAGTTTGGTAAGAGGGTATTTTTTCTGGGACCAAAAAGCCCACAGGTGAAATTGGATATCTCTCATCTGAAACCTGGCCCCTGGAATCACTGCAGTGGCAGCTGCCATGTGGCCCAGTAGTTGGGGGAAATGTCTTACTGGACGAGAGACCAGGAGACGAAATAAGGAAGCTAGGTCTGTAAGGGCCTTTACCCTTCACAAGGGAAGAAATGCCTTTGCCTGGACAGTGTCCAACTCCACCCCTATGAAGGTGAGGAGCTGCACTGGTCCGATAACTGACTTTGGAAGATTGAGGAGGAATCCCAAGGAAGAGAGCACTTGCTGGATCACTTGAAGATTTGACTTGACTTGGTCTGGAGACTGCCCTACAACAAGCCAGTCATCGAGATATGGGAAAACAGAGATGTTCTGCCTCCTTAAAAAGGCTACTACTACTGCTAGGCATTTTGTAAAGACCCTTGGTGCTGATGTTAGCCGGAAGGGCATTGCCCTGAACTGATAATGGCCTGAGGGCAGTTGAATCTGAGATACTTTCTGTGGGAGCACCTGATAGGAATGTGAAAGTAGGCATCATTGAGGTCTAGGGAAGCTAGCCAGTCCCCTGGCCTTAGAGAGGGAATAATTATTCCCAGAGTCGCCATTTTGAACTCTGGCTTCAGTAATTGCTTGTTTAAGTATCTTAGGTCTAGGATGGGCCGCCACTCCCCTGCCTTTTTTGGGGTAAGGAAGTGTCTGGAGTACAGACCTTTGCCCGAGGGATGTAGGAACTCTCTCTATGGCTCTGAGAGCTAACAGAGAGGAAACCTCTGCTTCTAGGGCAATGGTTTCGGAGATGTTTGCAGGTGGAAAAGACCTGACCCTCAGCTTTGGGAACTTTTTGAAGCTGAGGGTCAGTCCCTGGCTTACTACCTCCAGGACCCACTTGTCTGAGGTCACAGACTTCCAGGCTTGGAAGCAGTAAGACAGCCTGCCTCCTACAGGGATTGGGGAGTCAACCCGGGCTGACACCTCAGGGTGTCTGCTTGGCAGGAGCCTTAGGCTGAGAGATGGATGCATCCCTGCTCATCCCCTCCTGCCTCTCCCTCTAAAGAATCCCCTCTGGGAAAAAGGAGAGGAGGCCTGTGCCTGATAGAAAGGCCTGTGAAAAGGCCTGCCCCTGCCCCTAGCCTGCTGCCTCTGAGGAGCTGATTGCTTTCCTTGGCTTGAGCACTCCTATAGGGGGTCCTGTACTCATCCATCTTTTTCATGTAGTTCTCTGTCTGCTCCCCAAACAGAGAATTACCTACAACAGGAAAATCCATGGCCTTAGCCTGTGTATCCGGCGAAAGGCTAGTATACCTGAGTCAAGTCATCCTCTGAAGAGCCACAGATATAGCCATGACTCTTGTTGACACATCAATGGAGTCCACAGCAGCATGAAATTGCATCTTTGATGCCTCAATCCCATCAGCAGCCACCCCCTCCAGCTCCTTGGCTAGCTGGGGGGAAGCCTGTTTAGCCAGTGCCAGTACAGTGTCCCACCTGGACTTCTGGTACCTGGCTGTATAGGCCATATAGTTAGCCTGCCTGAGTCCCAAAGATGATGCAATGTACTGCTTCTTTGCCATGACATCTATCTTCCTGGAATCTTTGTCGGGGGGGGGGTGTGAAGCCAAGGGGATGTTTGCCTTGTCACAGGCAGCAGCCTGCACTACCCCAACATGGCTGCATTGCTGATAAAGAAACTCTGTATCTGAGCCTGACAAGGTGTACCTCTTGTCTATTCTCTTGTCAACAGGAGGTACAGAGTTGGGAGACCTAAGAATTTGTTGTGTCTGTTTACCAAAGGATTTATGGAGGGGAATAGACAGTCTCTTAGACTCTGGGATGTCCATCATCTCTACAAAGTCAGGCTCCTCTTGATCCTCCACAGCCTCCTCAATAGGAAGCTGGAGGGTTTGACCCCCTTTTCTGTAAAACAGAAAGTGGGGAGGGGACTCTGAAAGCCTAGGAGGGGGAAAGCCAGAAGGTCTGTCTGGGGAGATGTCCGGTTCCACAGGCATTTCCAGACTTTCACCGTCGTAATCATCCTCTTCAAAATCCCCCCTCCTCATCAGACTCCGGTTCGTAAAAATCTTCAGGGGAATAATCTTGAACCGGGGGAACCGACCAAACCGAACCCCTGCCAGAAGGTGCCTAATTGGTCAGAACCGAACTAAGCGATTCCACAATCCGAATCGCTATGGCTATCTCTTCAGCGGTCGGAACATGAAGTTCTGGATCCGAACCGGCCGATTTATCCTTGTGTTTTCTCTTTGTAGGAACCGATCCCTCAGGATCGGCTCTCCTCTTGCCTAAAGAAGTATCGCCCTGGTCAGAGGGCACTCCTTCTGGTCCGGTAGGAACCAAACCGGGCAGGCCTTCCAGGTCAGCGGATTTCTCAGTCTCCTTATCCCTAAGTCTATCTAACCTTTTCTCCAGGGTAGACTTAGGGAAATTCTTGCAAATTTAGCAGTCTGAATCGAGGTGGTCAAACCCCAGACAGTAAACACAGGTGGTGTGGGGATCGGCCTTAGCAAAGACCTCCCCACACATACTGCAGTGTTGAAACCCAGTGGGCCTGGTTTTTTTCTTGGGTTTCTCAGACATGGCCAACCTAACAAACTTACCCTTAATTCAGCAACTGCCAGGCAAGACTCCCCTTTCGGTTTCTCACTGTGTTACGGGTGTTGGAAAAAAATGTTTAAATCACGTTTTTTTTAAAACCGATACACGGACCAGTAACCACACACTAAACTTTTCAGAAAGATTTTTGACTAAAGGATCGGTTCAGCCAAACCGATCAGAAAAATGTACAATTTCCATGCAATAACTGTCCACCATACTATCCTACGTACTTACGGTACCACAGACACAGTCTCGAACCGACAAACGGAGCGAAAAACGGACTAAAACCGACACTTTAACCGTGTTTGAACCAAGCAGAAGGAGAAAATCTCCAGAGCGACTGTTCAGTGAGGCGGAGTAACAGTTTGGTTTCAAAGTGTCACAGACAGAGTTTTCAACTGAGCTCAAGCCCAACGTTTTATGCCTAGCATAGAGTTTTAACCCTTCACTCTCCAGGGCAGTTCAAATGCTGGAGATAACTGCAATTGTCAGAATACAGCAAGACTTCATGTTGTTTGAAAAATAACATTTGCCTTGCCTTCCCCTTATCTTACTCGACACCACCACTTCCATCATTCCTAACTATGACTGTTCCTTCAGTACTTATACCTAACTGAAAGTCACCATCAAAGGTATGTCATCACCTTTATTGCTCTACAGTCACTGTTACTGTATCAGTTGAAGGCATTATAAACACCATGCTTGTTTATCCTTTATGCATCATTACCTAGCATCTTGGACTCTAGTATATTGTAGATATTGCATATACTGCATATAACCCTGTATTGTTTAAGAATGTATTTAATGTGTCTTTATTATTACTTTTTTGTTTTTGACATTGTACACCTATGTTGTTATTGCCATTATTGAACCGTCCAGGCTCACTATGTAAATGAGTTCTTCTCAATAACGTCCCACCTGGTTAAATAAAGGTGATTGATTGATTGATTGAACTGAGGCTGGGGGGCTACTATAGAACGTGTCGTGAGCTGGCAAAGGTGATAAGATTCATGATAGTTGTGACTATGGTTTTACCATGATTACAAATATGTTGATTGTAGTAAAGAGCACAGAGATGACAGGCCAGCTTTTGTTTAAGTTGATGTGCTGTCTTGCTATAACAAATTTATTCTCATTGATGGTTATGTTGCAGTACTTTGTGGATGTTTTTGTGTTGGCTGTTGTGGAGGGCCTCACTTCACCTTGCAAACTGCAGCAGTGTTTGTACACCCCCTTTTCCTGGGACATCTTGATTCCCTGGGACATCTTGAATGAACCCAAGCTGGGTCCTTTCAAGAGTAAGTTATGCCATTACCTCATTGCACTTAGTAGCTGTGACTGTTAGCCCCCAAACTGGGTTCCACAAGTCGTTCTCAGCAAGTTCTGCCTACCCCCCCTCATGCACTAACGGCAGTTACTGCCCCCGCCTGTCCTCCACTCTTGCCCATGTACCACTGCCCCCCACCACTAGCCCACATTCCTATTCTCCCTTCCCCACCTACTCCCCTCCTGACAAGGTCAATTTTGGCCCACCCTGAAATGTCTACTACTGTATGTCTACTAAACTTATTTGTCTACTCATCTGAATTGCTTGTCTTCCATACTGAAATAATTGTTCATGTGTACACTGGCCAAAATGTTAAAGGCTGCTTTTTATGTATATTGTTCCTTTTAGTTAATTTCAGAAATGTATGTTCTACTGTGTATCTCTGACGTGGAACCTTTGTAAATGAGCTTCCAGTTCAAAGGTATTGAATCCAAGAATTTAATAAATAAATAAAATAAATAAAAACATAGATACATTGACAATGACATGGTTAAGGGAAGTCGGTGTCTGTAAGACTTTAAAGGCCTAAAAAATTATTTTTATTTTAACTATGTGTTGAATGGTTAGCTAACAGGGCAACTCTCTGGACTGGCATGTGGTTTTAATGGCTAAAGAATGTCTTGAGAATTTAAGGCCCAAGTTTAATCAAGCAGAATAGAAATGGGCTACAAACGCTCTATGATCAAGAGTTCAAGGGTACTTAAAACAGCAGCACACGATACAGTGAACATCATGACCTACGCATTTTATTCAGTTTTTTATGGTCTCCTATTCCATGTTTTCTCGTTGAACAATACCCTTCTTTCCCCATTTTGAATGTCTGAATTAGTATGTTTTACATTTGAAATCATAAAAGTGGAATGCCTTTAGATATTGCTCTGATCAGGTTTTCATAAATATTTTAAGCTGTCTTTCTACACCTGTTGCCCTGTAAGATCATTGAGAAGTGTCATTTTGAACAGCGGGGGTTCAAAAACGAAATGAAAACCTGGGCTGAGCCATATTAAAGAACACATTTATACAGTAAGTGAATACAAAATCACACATGCCCACACAATGCAAAGCATCATGGGCTGCATATGCAAATCACCACAGAATGTTATGCTGGTCCAACTTTAAGCAGAATTGCATGGTGCCAAAAGAAAAAATTACTCACCTTAGTAATGTTGTTTCTTCTAATGGAGTCTTTCTATATTATAGACATTAGCAGTTTGATCCAGCTCTAGAACTGCCCCGGAGTGAAATGGTTAAAACCATTCCAAAATAGAATTTTGGCACGAGCAGCTCTATCTGTGTCATTTCAAACTTGAACTGTCAGATCTTACTGAGCCAAACTCACTAAGGTCTGTGTGGAAGCTGTAACCTACACTAGCCAAATGGCTACCTAAATAATAACAACCATTGATGGTCCCAACACCCAAGACTCAAGTCAGGGGACCAGAAATACTAACACCATTCTAATAATATGAAAATGGAACATAAGTATAATAAAACACACACACGCGTCACATACACACACCCAAAGTCCCAAAGGGACAAAATGCTAAAAGAACATAAGTAGTGCCCACACTAAGTTGCCGCACCCACCAAGTAGAGGTTCTTAGAGGGCAGGTTGGAGAGGTCTATAATATAGCAAGACTCCATTAGAAGAAACAATATTACTAAGGTGAGTAATTTTTCTTCAAACAACATGAAGTCTTGCTATATTATAGACATTAACAGAATACACAGCAGTACCTCCATGGAGGAGGGCAGAACCTACTTAGGGAATAGGCTCTGAAGAATAGCTGTGCCAAACCGAGCCTCTCTCCTGGCCTGGACATCCAGGGAGTAATGCTTGGTAAAAGTGTGTACCGTTTTCCAAGTAGTAGCCTGGCAAATCTCTAATAAAGGGATATCTCCGGCAGCAGCTAGAGACGCAGCTGTACCCCTGGTAGAATGAGCCCTCAAACCGGGGCTCTGCCCACTTTCTGATAACAAAATTGGATACAAGAGACAATCCACCTGGCTATTGATCTCTTAGTGGCAGGTTTGCCTTTCCCAACTTCACCATAGGTAAGGAAAAGTTGGAGGGATTCGAACCTATGACCTTTGGTACGCTCTATATAATAACTAAGAGCTCTCTCAACATCCAGGCAGTGCAACCTCCTCTCACCCGAAGAGGAGTGATCAGTGAAAAATACTGGAAGGGAGATAGATTGATTAAGATGGAAATCTGAAACCACCTTAGGCAAAAACTTCCTATTAGTCCTAAGGACTACCTTATCCCTGTGGAAAGAAATAAAGTCAGTCTCCACTGACAAGGCTTGTAATTCACTTATCGTCTGGCAGAAGTGATAGCCACTAGAAAACAGTTTTCAAGTTAGGTACTTAAGCTCTGCAGAAGACAGAGGTTCAAAAGGGGTTGCATTAACTGGGCAATGCAAACATTAAGGTCCCAAGCAGGGGCGGTTCCGAAAGGAGGATTAGTATGAGTAATCCCTTAAAAAACTTGGAAAACACAGGATGAGAGGAAAGAGGATGACTTTCCTGCTGACACAAAAGACAGACAGCTGCCAAATGAACTCTCAGGGTAGCTGGTCTGAGACCCAAGGAATTAAGATGTACCATGTAATCTAACAAAATGGGCAATTCAGCAGATTCTGGGAAATATTTTTCCCAGCACACCAAATGGAAAACCTTTTCATTTAGAACTATAAGTAGCCCTAGTGGAAGGCTTTCTGGAAGCCTTTGGGATCTCAAGAACACCCTGAGAGAGTGTAAATCAGCAAACTCTAACTCCTCAAGAGCCAGGCATTGAGGTTGAGGATTGAGGTCCGCATACAAACCCTTCCCTGGGCACAAGTCAACAGATTGTGATTCCTGGGAGGCATGGGAAGATGGACTGTCAGAGACAGAAGGAGTGAGTACCAGGGCTGCCTGGCCAATCCGGGGCAATCAGAATCACCCTGCAAGGCTGAGATCTGATTTTGACTAGTACTTTGAATAGGAGAGGAAGGGAAAGCATAGAGGAACTTTCCTCCCAATCCAGAAGAAGGGCATCCAGGGGAACTGAGCCCAGCACTGGAGGCCTGCAAGAGAACAGAGGAAGTTTGTGATTGTTTGGGGCTGCAAAAAGATCTATCTGAGGGATGCCCCACCTGGCAAAAACCTATCCCCAGCACTTGAGGATCCAGGGACCATTCGTGATGGCCCTGGGAAATCCTACTGAGGGCATCTGCTAGGACATTGTCCTCCCTGGAAGATGAACTGCTATGAGGAAGTGTTCAGGGAATAGGCCAGAGACCACAACTTCATTGCCTCGGTGCACAAGGCCGAAGACCGAGTGCCCCCCTGTTTGTTGATGTACCACATTGTTGTGGTGTTGTCTGTTCTGACTTGTATCACCTTGTGTGGACAGATGCAGAAAAAGCTTGAAGAGCTAAAAAGACAGCTCTGAGTTCCAGCAAATTGATGTGGAGCAGAGATTCCTAGGGGACCAAACTCCCTGAGTGGAAAGGTTGCCCATGTGGGCTCCCCAACCCAGAAGGGAAGCATCTGTAGTGAGAGTCAAGTCGTGAGAAGGGGAAATGAAGGGGACCCCCGCTCTTAAATTGCTCTGATCCTGCCACCACTGGAGAGCTAGGATCAAGGTTCAATCACTGGGACCAACTTGGAAAGGGTCTCTTCTCTGAGACCAAAAGGTTCTCAAGTGAAACTGAATGTCTCTCATCTGAAATCTGGCTCCCTGCACAACAGCTGTAGATGCAGCCATGTGCCCCAGGAGCTGCAGAAAGTGTCTTGCTGGTCGAGAGACCTGCAGAGTGAAGGAAGAGCCAGAGCCACTAAATTCCTTACCCTTTCTGGGGGAAGAAAGGCTCTGGCTAGCTTTGTGTCCAATTCTGCCCCTATAAAGGTGAGTACCTGGACTGGTTCCAGAACCGACTTTGGTAGGTTTAGTAGAAAACCCAGGGAGGTGAGAAGCTGCTGGGTGACCTGCAGGTGAGATTTTACCTGTTCTGGGGACTGACCTACAATGAGCCAGTCGTCTAGATAGGGAAAAACAGCAATCCTCTGCCTCCTTAAGTGGGCCACTGCCACTGCTAGACACTTTGTGAATACCCTTGGAGCAGAGGTAAGGCCGAAGGGCATTGCTCTGAACTGGTAATGACCTGAGGGCAGTTTGAATCTGAGTACTTTCGATGGGATCTTCTGATTAGGACATGGAAATAGGCATCCTTGAGGTCCAGGGAGGCTAGCCAGTCCCTGGCCTTAGGAAAGTAAAATCATTGCCAAGTTACCATTTTGAACTTTGGTTTCAAAAGATGCTTGTTCAGATATCTGAGATCTAAGATGGGCCGCCATTCTCCTGTCTTTTTTGGGGTAAGGAAGTATCTGGAATACAGACCCCTGCCCTGATGCAGGGGAGGAACCCTTTCTACTGCTCTGAGAGCTAACAGGGATGAGACCTCTGTTTCCAGAGTGAGGGTCTCTGAAGCACTTGCAGGAAGAAAAAATCTGCATCTCAACTTGGGAAACTTTTTGAAGCTGAGAACCAGACCCTAGCTTACTACTTCCAGAACCCACTTGTCTGAGGTTAAAGAAGCCCAATTCTGACTGAAGTAAGCCAGCCTGCCCCCAACTGGTACAGGAGAATCGGCCCTGGGCACCCCATCAGGGTGCCTGTTTCGCAGGAGCTTTAGGCTGGGGGTGGGAGCAGATCTGCCCACCCCTCGTCTGCCCCTGCCTCTGAAGAAGCCCCTCTGAGCATAGGCAGAGGAGGCCTGAGTCTGGTAGAAAGGCCTGTGAAAAGGCCTACCCCTACCCCTGGGGGCATGCCTTTGAGGAGTGGCTTGCCGCTCCTTAGCCTGGGCACTCTTGTAAGTAGTCCTATATTCATCCATCTTCTTCATGTAATTCTCTGTCTGCTCTCCAAACAGAGAATTTCCCACCTAGGAAAATCCATAGCCTTAGTCTGGGTATCCTGTGACAAACTAATACACCTGAGCCAGGCCAACCTCTAAAAGCTACAGATGTGGCCATGACCCTAGAGGAAACATCATTAACATCCACAGCAGCATGAAACTGAACCTTAGAGGCTTCAATGCCATCAGCAGCCACCTGTTCTAGTTCACTAGCCAGCTGGCCATGGGCCTGCTTGGCCAGTGCATAACAGTATCCCATCTAGATTTCTGATACCTAGCTACATAAGCCATATAATTTGCTTGCCTGAGTCCCAGAGAGGCTGCCATATACTTTTTTTTTGCCATGGCATCAATCTTCCTGGAATCCTTGTCAGGAGGATGTGAAGCCAAGGAATAATAGCTTTATCACAGGCAGCAGCCTGAACTACTAACATGACTGCATTGCTGAGAAAGGAATTCTGTATCAGGGCCTGACAATGTATACCTTCTGTCCATCTTTTTATCTACAGGAGGCACAGAATTAGGAGCTTTTAAAATTTTAATTGTTTGTTTCCTAAAAGACTTATGTAAAGGAATAGACAATATCCTAGACTCTGGAATATCCATCATTTCTACAAAATCAGGCTCCTCTTGCTCATCCACAGCCTCTTCTAAAGGAAGCTGGAGGGTTTCAGCAACTTTTTTATAAAACATAAAATGAGATGGGGACTCAGACAGCATAGGGGGAGATTCTAAAGGTCTGTCTGGGGAGATGTCCGGTTCAATGGGCACACCCAGACCTTCCCAGCCACATTCATCATAATCCTCCTCCCCCTCCTCTGGTTCATAGTTTTCCTCAATATCATAATCCTGAACCACTGGGACCAGACGAACCGACCTTTTACCAGATAGTGGTGGTTCGGACGGACCCTGAGACAGTGACTGGACAATTTGTATGGCTTTTGCTATCTCTGCAGCAGTTGGAGAAGGAATTTTGGACTCCAGACCTGCTGATTTTCTTGTTTTCTTTACTGGAATTGGTTCCTCAGAACCAGCTTTTCTTTTGCCCGAGGAAGTCTGGCCCTGGTCAGAGGGCACTCCCTCTGGTTCGGTTGGCACGGAACCGGGCTGGCCATCCGGGTCAGCGGACTTTTTGGCCTCTCATTCCCTCAGCCTGCCCAATCTTTTTTCCAGGGTGGCTGCAGGGAAATTCTTACATAACTGGCAGTCTGACTGGAGGTGGTCAAACCCCAGACAATAAACACATGTGGTGTGTGGGTCAGCCTTGGCAAAGACTTCCCCACAAACATCACAGTGTTGAAACCCAGTGGGCCAGGTTTTTCTTTTGGGTTTCTCAGACATAATGCCAGCCTAACCAAAAACTTGCCCTTTTAACGGCAGTGCTAGGCGAAGACACATTTATCGGTTCCTAACCGTGTCACGGTATTGGAAAAACGTAATAAATCCGTTTTTTAGAACCGATAAGAACCGGAACCGCACTCTAAAATAGTAACTTTTAATTTTAATGAGTTTTTAACCCACTGATCGGTTCAAAACCGAACCGATAACACAAGTTCCACACAGACAAAACCTTCATTTACTTACGGTTACCACAGATAGAGTTTGAACCGAGACGGTTTTGCGGTTAAATAAAACTATTCTCGGTTAAATCCAACCGAGAAAACACTTTTTAAACCAAGAAATGAACTGAGCAGAAGGAGAAATCTCCGGAGCGACTGTTCACTGAGGCGGAGTAAAGAATCTGACAGTTCAAGTTTGAAATGACACAGATAGAGCTGCTCTCGTGCCAAAATTCTATTTTGGAATGGTTTTAACCATTTCACTCCTGGGCAGTTCTAGAGCTGGATCAAACTGCTAATGTCTATAATATAGCAAGACTTCATGTTGTTTGAAGGCCTCTCACACAGTTTGCAAAGGGTGCTAACAGAAGACATAGACACGTGTTTCGTCCTACCAGGACTCATCAGTATGCCTCGTCTGTTTGACACCCCAGTGGAAAGGACTAGCTACCCTAAGACAGCGTGTCTTGGATATGTTGTAAGTTGGACCAGCATAACATTCTGTGGTGATTTGCATATGCAGCCCAAGATGCTTTGCATTGTGTGGGCATGTGTGATTTTGTATTTTCTTGAAACTTGGCTTCCGAGCCAAATGCCCTTTGGGGTAACCCTTGCCTCAGTGTTTGCGCACAGAGATTCTTTGTCTTTTATACAGTAAGTGGCAGAACAGACCCAATGGAGGGAGGACAATCAAAAATTTCTGGTTTATATTGTGGTGTATTTATTTGCAATGGTTTAAATGTATACTTATGCTTCGAGTATTACAGTGTTCATCCATATCTTACAGTGTTTACTGGCAATAAATGGTATCCCTTATAAGGACTCACTCTGCGCACATGGATCTTTTTTTTGGCACTCAGTGTTGCACACACACACACACACACACACACACACACACACGAGACTTCCACCCACAGGGCCAGATATTTAGAACTTTGCCCCAGGGCTAGGTTAACACTGCCCGGCAGGCAAAGTTAGCCCAGAGCACAAAGCAAGCTATACTCAAAAGGAATAGCCAGGGACAAACAGTTTCTGAATATAGCATGGGAATGAGGCCATGCAAACTGGGCTGGGAGTGGAGGGCAAACGTAGCCCTGGAATAAGACAGCACTGAATATAGCAATCAGGAAGTGCAAACCACAACAACACTGCACAACAACGTGAGGGCAGGTAGAGATGAACAATGTGGCCAATGTGTGTGCCAGCAAATGCGTGGACCCTGTACAGCTGCAGGCAGCAGTGGATGTGAAAGAACAGTGATCAGAACTGTATAATATTCCCCAAACCATTAGCACCGCGCTAACACATTAGCGTGGCTTTAGCGCAGAGCTAAGCTGTTTGCCCAGTGTTAAGATTTGCTATATTCAAGAGTGACATGCAAATGAGCCTACTTAGATAGTCTCTGGGCAAACAGCCAAATTAGCATCTCATTATTCCCTGATTTGTATGCAGTTTGCCCAGCATTACTGCAGGGTCCCACAGCTTCACCTGTAGGTCAGTCTGGAAGTACAGGGGCTGGCCAGGTCTGGCCGCAGCACCACCTGTATGTCAGTCTGACAGTGCATGATGGTTGCTGCAGGCTACATGTATGCAGTACAGCATAGCATTGTGTGCCCCAGGGGACAACACAGCATATGCACAGGCAGTGGTGGTGCTGCATGCAACCGTCACACTGTAGGCCATGCTACAGTGCACAGCAGACACTACAGTTGCAAGGGGACCAGTAGTGCGAGGGACATAGCAATGCCTGTGGTATGTAGGGTAATGATGACCACTGCACCATACACAGTGACAGGCCCAGCTTGCAGGTGATTACTGACAGTGGACAGTACTGTTTCGCTGTTGCATGCTCCACAGATGCTGCACCTGTGGCATGGCATGCTCACAGTGACATATACATGGCCAGCTGCGAGTGCTGTGGCATCTGCACAGTTGTGCGGTATGTGGCTGGAGGGACATGTAAGATTCAACAGGTACACAGGTGGTGGGGTATTCCCACTACTGGCCCATGTGCACTGCGTGATGTGTCCCAGCCTTGTGGCCACACCTAGGCTGTGGTGAGGTCTGGCCACTCGTACACCCTCCCCTCAATTGCCACCATGCCCACAGTGCTGCATGTGTGTGCTGGCATCTGTTGGTCACCAAAGATGTATGGTCCGCAGGTGTGTGCTGTATGGCCACACTACCATGATGTCCCCTGTGGGTTAGACCACCCCTTACTGCTTGTGCTTGGCTGGGACTGGTGGCAGCAGTTGGCATCATGGTGGTGCCATCAGTGAGCAGCATGTGTCCTTCATGTCTGGCATTTTCTAAGTGTCATGATCATATGTTAGGGTTGCGCAAGCCACGCTAACACCGAGCAAAGCACCGTTGTTTTAAAAAGCTGTTTGCCCAGGGTTAAGACCAGCTTTTCCTGGGTAGTAATTTGTACCACGCTAAGGGTCGCGCTGTGTTGTGCTAAACACCTTAGTGCAGCGCTAGTTGCTGAATATCTCATAGTGCCTGTATTGATATTCACTTTGCCCCTTACAAACGATTATGGTTTGCCCGGCGCTAATGCAGTTTGCGTGCGCTATTTGGCTTTTTGACTATAGCAGACCTGCGCTGATCCCATGCAAATGGTTTGCGCACTGCACAAAGCTTTGAATATCTGGCCCGCAGAGTCAACAAATTAGAGAGAAGATTGCTGGGTATCCAAAATAAAGCTTTGACAGTAACCTCTGCCTATCTTCTTCCAAAAGACAATAGGACAGGTTTCCACAGCTTAATGGACTACATGAGTAGTTTCAACCACAAATCTATAACTTTAGTACTGGGTGACATAAATGTCAACTGGTTATCTGATATTGCTTCTCCATGCAAAGATGCTATCTCATCTCTCCACCTTGCCCAACTTGTTACATCCCCAACAAGGAATAAGTGTAAGATGGGAACAAGTGCCCTTCTGGACCTGATACTCTCCAGCCACCCATAGTGAATCTCCAAAGTAGCAGTACATCCAGATTCTATGAGTGACCACTCCCCTATTTCCTGCAGTTGGTCCAATAAATTCTGCAAGCCTCCATCTCTGACTATCCCATTAAGAAAATGAAAGTTTGTGGCACTCTAAACCCCTGGATTACACCAGAACTCAATGCTATGATGAAGCACAGAGATCACCTCTGGCACTGTGCCAGGGCATCAGGCAAACAAGCGGATGTTCAGGAATACAAGAAGGCTAGGAATGCCGATACATGTGAAATCTGTACCATGAAATCCAAACATCACAGGGAAATGCTTGCCAATTCCTGGGGAAACAGCAAAAACGTCTGGAGCAACATAAACGATGTCACCGGGAAAGACGCTAAGGTTTCACCCTCCATGCTCATTATCAATGGAATTCCAACCCTGGACCCGCTAACCATAGTAAACACATTCAACAACGCATTCACGGACCTATCCAGTGTCCTCCCTTCAGACTTCTTCATGGATAATGACTCGCCCAGTATCTACTATCCTGCTAATAACCCCCTTGAACCACTTCCTTTTTACTTCAAAAGGGTCTCAGCACGAATGGCCAGGAAATACCTTACCAAAGTGTTAGGTAAATCACGGCATAGCGGTGACTCACTGGAACTTAAGCTCATAACTCTGACTCTTGAGGAAGTGCTGATGCCCCTCACTAAGATCATCAATCTATCGCTACAACTCTCAGTTTCCTCAAGTTTGGAAATCAGCACTGGTCACCGCAGTGCACAAGAAAGGAGACAGGACCCATCATGCAAATTACAGACCCATATCTATCCTCCCACCAATATCCAAGGCACTTGAGCACATTGTTGCTGGCTGACTGGTGGACTACCTTGAAAAATACTCTATCCAATGCCCACAGCAACACAGGTTCCAGAAGGGGCACAGCACCACCTCGGCCCTGATGGACGTCACTGGCTTCATTCATCAATCTCTGGATCAGGGCACCTTAGTAGGAGCTGCCTCCATAGACCTCACTAAGGCGTTTGATACTGTCCATCAATCACTACTCCTCCAACAGCTTGCCACTACTGGCCTCTCCTCTGACACAACACTTTGGTTCAAAAGCTATCTTGAAGACTGCTCTCAATGGGTGAAAATAGCCAGCATCGTATCTGACCAACAGCTCGTCTGCTCTGCCACAGGGCTCAATCCTGGGGCCACTCCTGTTCAGCATCTTCCTTAATAACCTACCTCATTTCTGCCACCAAAGGATCCTCCTCTATGCAGATGATGCGATCATCTACTCCAGCAGCCACGACTCCAAGCAACTGGAACTTCACCTTCAGAGTGGGTTTGCAGAAGTGGAGGACTGGTTCTCTAAACATAAACTGATCCTCAACTACAAGAAAACCAAAGTAATGATGTTCAGCAGCACCCGAAACAAGTACAAATCCCACACACTTACTATCAGAAACTGTCTTGGAGTCCATCTTGAACAAATACCACATTTCAAATACCAGGGGATCACCCTAAACAGCTTTCTGTCCTATGCTAAACATATAGATAATGTAGCCAGGGCTGTCAACATCAAGATTGGTCTCCTACATAGATATAAACACTGCCTTACTCCAGAAGCCTTCCGACTTGCTATATATAGTTCCATTACATCCATTATAAACTATGGTCTTGTAATCTATGGAGCAGCCCTAGTGTCTTCGTTGCTAAGGCTATCCATTGCTCTGAACAAGGCATGCAGACTACTCACAGTGTCCACTCGTTTCACCCACACCTGTGATCTTTAGGCTGAGACTGGTTGGCTACAGCTGTCTGGGAGGCTCCAAAACCAAACCTGTTTTTTAACCGGAAAAGCACTTCTCAGCCTCCTGCCACCAGGCACTGCAAACCTGCTAAGCCCCCATTGTAGTTCACAGCATATGTGAAGCTCGAACAGCCATCATCTCCATATTCCTAGATGCCGGACAGCCCAGGGGCAACATTCATTTGCCTACAGAACACCTCACTGGTTTACTACTCTTCATAGTGATATAACTACCCTACCTAAATTGGGACCATTCAAACTGAAGTTATGCCAACATCTCACAACCAACAGTTCTTTTGACTGCTTCACCTGAGACTCCCATCTACTAGCATTCAGTCTTCTCCTCACAACTGGATAACTCAGTATCTCTGCTGTTACCTCTATAATGTAAATGCAAATACAGCCTTTGATCAATTCATACGCATTTTCAATGAAGCTTGTAACATCTTTGCCCTGCCAAAAAAGCGAAAAATTAAACCCCATTGCAATCCTTGGCTCACGGGTTCCCTCTTAAAGAAGCTGAAACACAGGGACCACCTCTGGGAACCAGCCAGAGAAAAAGGAAAACAGGCAGACATCCAAAATTTCAAAAGAGCTACAAATTATTGCACCAAATCCATACGTCAACAGAAATCTGAATACTACAAGACTGCACTCGCTGACACCAGGGGAAATGCAAGAGCTTTCTGGAATAACATTAAAGATGTTACCGGGAAGGAATCCAAATCACCCCCTACTGCAATCACAATAAACAGGAATACTATCCTAGACCTAAAAGTCATAGCCAACACCTTTAATGATGCCTTCTCCAACCTCAGCAGCATCCTCTCTCCTACTTTTTCAATGACAGCGACCCCCCTCTTCCCACCCATCAGTCATCACCAAAAAACTGTCCCCTTTCTACTTCAGAGCAGTAACCAAAAATACCGTCAGGAAATACATTTCCAAAGCCATCAAAAACACTAGAGCAAGTGCTGACACACTGGACCTCAAACTTCTGACCCTCACTCTAGATGAGGTTCTGGGGCCTCTCACCAGGATATTTAATCTCTCCCTCTCTCTCAGCCAATTCCCTGACAAATGGAAGGCAGCGACTGTCACACCTATCCATGAAGGTGGTGACCAGACCTCCCATGTGAACTACCGACCTATCTTTATCCTTCCACCCCTCTCTAAGGCCCTGGAATGGATAGTAGCAGACCAGCTCACTGATCATCTGGACAAGTACAACATCCTGTGCTGGCAGCAACACAGATTTATAAAAGGACACAGCACTGCCATGGCACTTCTTGAGTTTACGGGAGCCATACACAACTCCCTTGATCAGGGTCGCCTAACCGGAGCTACATTCATCGACCTGTCAAAGGCTTTTGACACTGTCCACCACCGCCTCCTGCTTCATCAGCTACTGAACATTGGCCTCTCTGTGGAATCAGTGAAATGGTTTAATAGCTATCTTGACAACAGGTCCCAATGTCTAAAAATATCAGGCGTGGTCTCCGACACTAAACAGGTTCACTCCGGTGTCCCCCAAGGCTCCATCCTGGGCCCGCTGCTGTTCAGCCTGTTCCTCAACTCCCTCCCTCCCTGACTCCACCTCTCAGCAAGTCATACTCTATGCAGATGACATGGTGATTCTTGCCTCTCATCATGTCCCAAGCCACCTGCAACAAACCCTTCAACACGGCTTCACCTCTGTTGAAAGCTGGTTCAAAGAACATAAGCTAATCCTTAACCAGAAAAAAATGAAGACCATGATTTTCACCAACCGCCAAAACAAGCACAAACACCACCAACTCTCCTTAAACACCTGCCTCGGAGACTCCCTGGAGCAGGTTGACTCCTTTAGATACCTAGGAATCACCTTAGACCCACACCTGTCCTTCGGAACCCATATAACCAATGTCGCTAAAACTGTGAATACTAGACTGGGCTTACTCTACCGGCTTCGTCGGCACCTGACTAAACAGGCCCTCTTTGCCGCAGTTCAAAGCTCCATCATCTCCCAGATTGACTATGGTCTTGTCATCTATGGCACTGCCACTAACACTGCACTTAGAAGGATTACTACCACCCTAAACAAGGCCTGTCAACTCATCACTGGGGCCGAACGGCTCACACACACCTGTGACCTCTACTCACAAGCTAACTGGCTTCAACTTGATAATAGAATTCAGTACTAAACCTGCGTGGCTGCTAGGAAAATACAGTTGGGAACTGCCCCTCCCGGGATCTATTCACTCCTTCAAACGAATAACCAGCTCCAGAATTACCAGGGGATCAAAGCCACAACTTTTCCGTATCTCTCGCTGCCACACAGCCATTGGCCAGCGTTTATTTGCCTACAGGGCACCTACTTGGTTTAACAGTCTTGCCAATGATACTATCAATACCACTGGGCTAGGAGCTTTCAAATCCAGGTTCCGAAACACCCTGGTCGCTTCCAGCATTTGCGACTGTCATGGATAATGTCTATGCAACTCCACTCCACTACCGCTCTTCCTATATCTAGCTCCTTACATAACACACTTGCCCTAGTTTGGCCTCTGCCCCATACGCCCTACAGCACCTGACAATGCCACCTTCCTGGCTGCTTCATTCTACCCCCCTCCTTATCCTTACCTACCCCCCACCTCTCCTCTTCTCATTTTCTTACCTCCTGCCTTGCCCCTCCCATTTCTACCGCCCCCTCCCTCTATTGTCCTCTTCCTTTCCACTTTACCCTCTCCCTGTCTGTTCAAAATTAATTTGATATCCTTTACCCTTATTTGTGTAACAATTTTGTCTATTGTCAAGTGATATCTCTGTCTTGACGTGGAACCTTTGTAAAAGCCCTGGGCTCAAAGGTAATTGTAATCCTAGAACTGAAATAAATAAATAAATAAAATATAATTCTAAGGCTACCCTCCATTTTGCACTGTGACAAGACCCATGGCTACCCCCATCCACCTCATCCCCTTGCCCCTGCCCCTACCCCTACCGCTCCCACACAAGCTTGACAAGGCCTATGGCTGACACTTCCTACCTTTCTTACCACCCCGTCCTCTTCACCCCCCGCCCCTACCCCACCACACCAGCTTGACAAGGCCTATGGCTGCCACCTCCTGCCTTTCTTTCTTTCTCCCATCTTTATCCTTCCCTCTCATCTGTGCTTTCCTCCTATTAGAATGATAAAACTGCGTATAGATACATATATATTTGGTCACTTTATTTTACTGTTTTGGAAACATTGTACTTTTACCCCTTTGTATGTTTTGTCTCCCCTTCCCATTGACATGGAACCTTTGTAAATGAGCTGTCTGTGCTCAGAGGTATTATAATCCAAGAATAAATAAATAAATAAATAAATAAATAAATAAATAGAAAATAGAGAACTCCTAAAATGATTGGCCCCCACAGGGTCAAACTATGGCAGACTAAAGTTATGCATTAAAAACAGCCAAAACGGATTGTAGGCAATGCAAAAGTAATGTTCAAGCAAAATTGGAGACTAAAACAATAATAACTGATTCTTGGAGAACCTTTTCCAGGTTCTGGAAAGGGAGGCAGGGTGGGTGTGTTAAGCACAGTGAGGGATCCCTTGAAATAAACAATATTACTATCGTAAGTTATTTTTTTCTTTAAACCTCAGGAATCCTGCACTATGCTTACTGTTGCAGACTATAATAAAGCAGTACCTTGGAAGGCTGGGTACATTACCTATTTAGGGAAAAGGTTCTGCAAGACAGCGGTGCCAAACCTGGCATCCCTTCTAGACTGCACATCCAAGCAACAGTGTTTTATAAAGGTGTGTACTGTCTTCCAGGTAGCTACTTTACACATTTCTAGCAGGGGGATATACCCTGCAGCTGCCACAGAGGCAAAGGTACCATGTGTGGAGTGTTCCCTGTGGCCTTGTGGTGGTAGTTTTCCAGCTTTGCAGTAACAGAAGTGGATGCAGGAGACTATCCAGTGAGCAGTAGTTCTCTTGGAGGCTGGCCTACCCTTGTCCATTTCACCATATGTGAGGAACAGCTGTGAGCGGGAAGACCTGAGATCCTTGGTGCAGTCCAGGTAGTAACTAAGTGCCTCTTAACATCCAGGTTGTGGATCTTGCTGTAAAGAGCACTGGAAGGGTGATGTACTGGTTCAGGTGAAACTCAGACACCACCTTAGGGAGAAATTTTCTGTTGGTCCTTAGGACTACCTAGTCACTGTGAAAGATTATGTAATTTGGATCTGTGCAGAGAACCTGTATCTCGCACACCATTCTGGCAAAAGTTGCGGTAACCAGGAACACTGTTTTCCAAGTGTGCCAACGTGGTATATTGATTACATTTGCTAATGTTGTCTCAAAAGAAAACTGTAAATTCAGTGCCCTCACCCCCAAAAAGCTTAGCCCCCCCCAATCCAGCTTTTTATGTAGAAAAGTGTGTTTTTCTCGCGCTGCTACTTACTTTATTTTTATTGCAAAAAGTACGCGAACTGGGAATATGGCGGATGCTAAGTGGCTCCATTTACTGTAAAGGTGCGGCGCCACACTGCTCGATTGTATTGAAGCAAGCAGTGTGGTGCCACACCTTTACAGTAAATGGAGTCCTCCAGCAACCGCCATATTCCCAGTTCATGTACTTTTTGCAACACAAAATAGAGTAAGTAGCAGCGCAAAAAAAAATGCGCTTTTCTACATAAAAAGCTGGATGGGGGAAGCTTTTCGGGGGTGGGGGGCACTGAACTTACAAAGTTTTCCTTTAAAAAATATAAGGGAAACTGCAGTTGATTTTAAACTTCTACTCATCTTCAACTGTAGCGATCAGGAGTGGAGACTTGCCAGGGGTGTTCCATTCCTCACCAGGCATGGTGGGGGCACAGCTCAGACACCTCTGGGCTTTGCAGTGAATGAGGGGGTGGCCACCATCATCCAGACGGCCAGGCGGTCATATTTTTTATTAGTAAATGCCCCACCCTCCCAGTATAGTCACACACTCATGGCATCCTGGCAAATGCCCCTGCAGTGCATGGTTACCCACACAGCAAATGTGCGCTGTCACTGAGGGCTGCCAGGAGCCACCCCAAGAGCAGTGCAGTCTCAAACCCACACCCCCAGAGAGTAAAGCGTCTCTGTACCCTCTCTATCGGCCTCCGCTCCTGTCATCCCTGACTCAGGCGTGAACACGGGTCGCCAGTGTGCCTGACGAATCCCCATCACCCAGCACCACAGAGCTGGTCCCAGCTGATATAACTAAAGAAAAGTAAACTGTAGGCTAAAGGCTGTTTGGTCATGCTTTAAATGTGGACAGACTTGGAGGGGTTGGCTTTTAGAAGTTCAGCTTTCTCACTTCCTCAAACTGAAATTTTTTGTTGGAAGTAAGTATCTATAATACAGATAAATAAGAAGCCTTTCAAATTAAGTGTGCTAGAGGCTGCAGCAAGTTGTGCTGGAAGGGAGAGCAAGGAGAAGAGAGAAAGAGAGCCCCTCTAGTTCACATCGGAAGTGAAGGAAGCAATGAGAGTGAAGAGGAGGGTAAATAAGAAATACAAAGGGAGTCAGAGAAGGAAGGTTGGGTAGCATACCTAAGACCAATCAGAGAGTCCAGTAGGAGGGTCAGAAGTGTTAAGGCAGAGGCAGAGATTAGAATAGCAAGGAGAGGGATGAAGCTGTACAATAAGGCATTCTTCCAATATATCCAGGAGAAACATAAAGTCAAGAGGATATTGCGCAGCTGAAAAGGGAGGAAGGATGGGAGGACAAGGGATGGGGGCAGGTGGAGATACTGAACTAATATTTTTGTTTAACATTTACCATGGAGGAGAAGGGGCCATTACCGGAGTGTAGGATGAGAGTAAAATGGAGAGAGGAGGGTGGTATCAGTCAAAGCCATATCACAAGCAAGAGTGATGGAAGGGTTGAGGGGATTGTGGGAAGATGAATCAATGAGGCCACTCAAGGAACCAGCAGAGGTACTAGCAGCTCCACTGGCAGACACTTTTAACTGCTCACTGGACACAGGAGTGGTCCCCAGAGACTGGAAGATTATGAATGTGATTCCTTTGCATAACACTGGAAAAAAAGATGAGCCAGGGAACTATAGACCAGTCAGCCTGATGTTTATACTGGGGAAGGCACTTGAGGGCATACTGAGGGCAAAACTGGACTTTCTGAAAGTAAATGGGTAGCAGGACAATAGGCAGCATGAGTTCAACAATGGACATCATGCCAGAAATACCTAATAGATGTCTCTGACTGGGTGACTAAGGCAGCTGACAAAGGATATGCAGTTGACATATTGTACCTTGACTTCAGTAAGGCCTCTGACTCAGTCCCCCAGGATATACTATCCCTAAACTCACCGTCTTGAGTCTCGGGATACTGACCTCACTGGCCCAAAATACATGCTCCCAAATCAATCAGATGCCTGACAAAACAATGTCAGGCATCTAATTGAAAATCACGAAATGCAGCCGGCCCAGTGGTGATGAGGGTTGAGGCACTGGATGCCACACCTCACACCACACCAGCGACCTGGGTTCGGGAATGGACTCGGGCCATCAGTGGCTGGCAGGGGAGAGGAAGGATCGAGCGTCCGATGACTGCTCTCCTTCCTCTGGGGTGGGTAGTGGGACTCGCATCACCCTGAAGCAGTGACTGGTGGAGGCCAGCCACACTACAGTAGGCATGTGCAAAGAAGGGGGAGAGCATGGCGGGCGTCAGCACTATGTGCTCGGATGCCATTGCATGTCTGGCTCTCCGAAAGGGGAGAATATGTGGAAAAAAAAGAGGGGGGCCATCTCTGCTGCTGATGGCCATGCCTTGCGTCCTGGTAAGATTCTGAGAGAGGTTCATACCCCGGGGTGCAGAGCAATGAAAGGCTGGCCCCTGGTGGTGCGGGGTTGTGTGTGGCCTGGCAGACACACTCGGGTCCGGGTGTAGGTCCCGCGCTGGCCAGAGAACGTAGGGGCCACTCTGCCATGGTGGTATAAAGTGTTAAATGATAAAAAAAAAAAAAAAAAAATCACAAAATGCAATACAGGGGGCTTTGCCCACCGAACACCCCATATGAGGGTCTCTACCCTCCACACCCCCCGTAACTAAAATAACTAACTCCGAGGGGGAGCGGACCATTCTGTAGAGAATAATTCCACAAGCATTACAGTCTGGACTTTATCTAAGCTAGTACCTTCTAAACTAGTGTAACCCCTAGATGGCTACTACCCCTGCCTGATTTGCCACTAACAGGTTGAGGGGCCTGGATCCAATGGCGGGTGCCTGCACCCAGAGGTCAGGGTTTGCAATAGTTAAACTTACTTGGTCACAGCCCTCTGGGACACTGCAACCCCCCTTTCTTCCCACTAGTGGCCCACACAATATATCAGAATTACCTTCACAGTATACACTTACCCCCAGGACTAGTTCCGCACTGGGACCTCCCAGAAATAAGATACACTGCAACAATCACAGTACAGTACTTTAACATAGACAAATACCTCAGGCAGTATAACTTTGCTGAAACAAGCAGCTCTGATTTATTTAGGGGGATATAACAAGGACAGGGGAAATCAGGTTAATTAGCTTATCACTTTACTATCTACCTATGGCTCTGTGCAAGGCCTATCCCTACCAGTTACTGTCCCTGGGTACCCAAGCCCTAGTGGCTAGTCCAAACCGTGGCAGCTGGTAGCCCTTTCCACAGTGAAAGAAAAATTAGTTTAAACAGTCAGCAGTACAGTGATTCCATTTGGATTTAATGTGGCAATTCAACAGGGAGCGACCCTGAATTAGTACTCACGACCTCAAACAAGATAGGGTCCTTCAACGTCAGCAGGGCTACTCTTGAGCTCCACGAGACTCTTCACACATTTATATGGTAAAAAAAGTACTATACGGGCAGGCTGCTTCTCTATCCCGATCGCAATTTACTGCACAATACCGGGAGAACACACAGCAGATTCAGTTCTGACAGACCAGTGCAATTCAACAATTTCTCCAGTCTTCTACAGGGTGAGCCTGGTTTCTACTCTTCAGAGATCCTTTGATTCTTTTCACAGGACGGATTCAGTCCTAACAAGCAGTTACACAAGCTGCAGACCGGAACTCTGGGTCTTACACACGTTTTTTGACTGAAACTGTGCACTGAAGGAGCACAGGGTTTCTTTTCCTTCACTGCCAGATCTAAACTGAAACTCCAACAGACAAAACCGGGCACTTCCTTTGATTTCCTCCCAGTTCTTGACTGGATTGGCTGTCACTCACAATAGACTGCTGCTGTTGGTCCAAAAAGGCGCCGAAGTCTAAACTACATCTCCAGAGTCACTGCCCATACAATCCTCTTGTGGCTGGCTCAGATTATGAGTCCAAGTTCTGATTCGCCCAAGGCACCATTTTAGAGCTAGCTTACCCCACACTGATTGGTCCAGTTCAGCAGTTCAAAACCAGAATGGGAACTAGGCAAACACAGTTCTGACTGTAAAGAAAGCAGGTTAGACAAACTGTATTTTCATTATTACTCTAAATTATTTCTGGCAAACAGTTACATCTTTCAGATAGGTTCCTTTGCACCCTAGTGACTGCAAAATGGAGTGAATTGGCAGCAGCTCGAGTGGTACTCAAACAGAGAAGCACACAGTCCCCCCATACAAACTAATTATGTCTGCAAGCAGACAGCTCTTAAAGAGACAGTACCAGAGGCTCTAAAAACACTCACTGATAAATGGCTTAAACGTCAAACACCATTCAGGCTTGGAGCATTCAAGCAAGCTCCTGGAAGTCTTTTGGGAACCCCCATTTGCAGGGGGGTTACACTAGTTTAACGTTTCATAGCCACAGTCAGGATAGGGCCTTAGTCAAATGCTTATCCTGGGTGTGATGGTAGGGTGGTGTTTCAGGAAGGTAAAAATGCCTAGAATTCTATAATTTTATGGCCATGGCATTTCCCACAGAACTGTCATCCTACTGCAAAATTTAGGTACTGCCACATAATTCACTTTTCTTGATGAGGGTTCATTAAAATATACGGTACAACTCTGTCATACTGCCTGACCCTGTTTCCCTCCATGATTAACCAGAAGCCCCTACTTTATGCTAAGCATGTGATATCATCAATTACATCACATCATATTTCAATCAAAAGCATACTGCCAAAGAAATGGATAATGTATATAAGTAATATGACACAACAGGCTGTAAACTGTCATGTAATAAACGCACACCAAGGTGTATTGTGAGGCAAGATGCATTTATGCCAAGTGCCTTCAGCACCTGGAAGTGTAATTATCACATTAGTACTACCCACACCCTGAACTGGCAGTTTACTCACCTGGTAAAGGTAATTATCTATCGCACCTTTTTATAGCACTCTGAGTCTCAACACATGGGTAATCAGTGCTCTCCTCTCAGGCTGATGTACAAAAGAAATCCCAGAATCGAAATTCGATATGTCTCCTCCCCTCTGCCTCTGTCTCCTCCCCTGTAGCTTCCAAACTCCTCAGTTCTTTTGTGCATCTCATCCAAGCTGGTCACAGATTTTTGGCTGTCTGCCAAGACTTTTAAGGTAAGAGCTTTTAAAGTTATAGCTACAGTACCCCCTTGAGATCATATAGCCTTTTGGCTTTAATTGTTAATGTATCTTTAAAGCACCGACTGGTAGAAGACTTGGTTTGCTGGCCAAGGAACCTAGCTTCACCTGAGCTCTTTCCTTCTAAGACTGCTTGAAAGGCAGAGTAGATAAACTTACCAGAGCAAGGGAGAAGGATTAAGACTTAGTTTGGCTAAGCAGATTTACTGTGTGGTGGTGTTTTTATTTTTTACTCACAGGGATTGCTACTGTTTGTTGCTAACATTTCATTGCTTTATTTTTTCTCTGATTCAAATTGTTGTTGCTGGTATACCTTCTTCTGCATTATTACAAGGTGTGCCTACAGGTGTGTGCTAACAGATTACTGCTGTAATCTTCTGATTCAAATTGTCTTTTGCAAGGTATATCTTCTGTTACTGCTTTATTTTTCTCTGGAGCAAAGTGTTTCTTACAGGGTATATCTTCTCTGAAATTATTACAGGTGGTGCTTTACAGGTTTTACAGTTTTATCTAACATTAGGATAAGCTTTCAGGGTTACTGCATTTGTTGTTGACTGATTGTTTCTGCTCTTACCTCCTTGTTCTTTCGACCGTGGTTCTTCTTTTTAGGCAGGAAGGCCCAGCAACTCCACCCCATCCCCAACCACCCCACGCCCACACTCCTTTTATAGGGTACCACAGTTGTGACATTTCCTGTGGCAGAGCAGGAAGGGGCGGATCAGTGGGGCTCACAAGGTGATCTCATTTACAGGGGCACTAGTAATTTAACTTGTTATAACAAGTTAAAGCACAATTAAACCATTACTTGCATTTTTTTCCTTTTTTTTCCTTCTAATTACTCTGACTAGGTTACAAACCCAGCAACTTATTTGGAATGGATTTCATTAACTGCAGGTACTGTGGAACAATTTTCAGAAGGACAGTCTTACAGGATTTAGGACACTGTCCTACATGCTGGGCCTTTGGAGATCTTAGGTCTCAGCTCCGGGCAGCATGGGCAGAGATTGCACGCCTCAAATTTCATATTGAAGAGGAAATACATTATAAGAATCACCCGCCATTTCCCAGCATCCAACAGAAAAACTCGACCGCAGAGGGTAGTTGGTCCAGGAGGTTGGCAGGTGGTTAGGAGGAGCAAATCAGGTGCCCCATCACTCTCTGCTCTCCAACACATTACCTCCAAAAAACATATAAACACTACAAACAGGTATCTGCCTCTATCTCTGAAATCAAATAAAGAGGCAGAAGACACTGCAGAGCAGGACACTGTGGCACAGGAGCTAGCACAACAATACTCACCCAAATCAGGAACCAAAGCTAAACAAGCACAAAGGAAATCCAAAAAACTTCTGATCATAGGAGACTCCATGATTCGGGGAGTTGATACCCATCTCCAGCCAGGGTGATGGTCAGATGTCTCCCAGGTACATCAGCATGGAGACACTGACGCATTGCTAAAATTGTTCACAAAGCAGGAGAAAACATTGATGTCCTAGTACACATAGGACTAATGATCTCGCCAGCCGGTCAGTTGTGGGAGACCAAGGAACACCTGACTAAGCTGGGTGACAAACTATCATCTATTTCGTCCGGCATCTCCTTCTCTGAGATCCTGCCAGTCTGGGAAGGGAGCAGATGGACGGAAGGTCAGAGAAGGGAGATAGGGAGCTAAACAGTGGCTCAAGGACTGGTGCCAGGAAAAGGACACAGATTTGTAGGGAACTGGCAACAGTTCTGGGAGCAAAAGTTCTTTAAATTTGATGGACTGCATCTGACTAAAGAGGAGTCAGTGCATTGGGGCAGAAGTTTGACGTCTTTGCAGAATATTTAAACTAGCAAATGGGAGAGGGTGCAGCACCACCATCTCGAATGGGAAGAACACCCTCCCCTCAGCTAGTGGTCAAACAGGAATTCAGCGTGTTGCCATTCATTTGCATCACCAGGTAAGAAAAAGGTTTGTCTCCCATATGATGCACAGGGTAATGCCAAACTTCACCCAACAACTAACACACCAAAATCTGGCCAATGGAAAATCATGCACACAATGCTCACAGCCTGGGAAATAAGATCCCAGACCTGCAGGCAATAATGTCAGAGGCTAAACTGGACATAGTAGCAATTAGTGAGACGGGTTTACCAGTAACCACACTTGGGAGACTTCAGTACCTGGCTATGTATTGTTCAGAAGAGACCGAGGTGCAAAAAGGGGGGAGGAGGGCCTGTATGTTAATGAAAATATCAAAGCTACAGAAATTCAGAATACACATAAGGAGCCAGAAGAACTGTGGGTCACCCTGGAAACAGGAAATGGGACAGCCATAAGAACTGGGGTTGTCTACAGGCCCCAGACCAGAGGGAGGACATAGACACATTACTGTTAGAAGATATACAAAACATGACAGCTAAAGGGAGGTTCTGATAATGGGAGACTTCAACATGCCAGATACAGATTGGTCAATACCAGCAGGAACATCTGCCAGAACTAGACTCATAGTGATTCCTGCAGGGAGGGCCTCAAACAACTGGTACAGCAACCCACAAGAGACAGGGCTATCCTAGATCTAGTACTGACTAACAAAGAAGGGATCACAGATCTCCAGGTAGAAGGTCACCTGGGCCAGTGACCATCACATGGTATGGTTCAATTTGGCTACTACATCTAAATCATCCCATTCCAAGGCAAAAATATGGGACTTCAGAGGAGCTGACTTTGATAAGATGGCAAACAGAGTTAAGCTAGCCCTGGCAAAAGAAACACAGGTGAGGAGGTACAGGCAAAGTGGGCAAGCATTAAGGATACAATACTTGAAGCAACATCCCATTGTGTTAGACAGAAAAGGAAGTGCAAAGAAGAAGGAAACCACTTTGCTCTCAAATACAGTAGCAGAAAAGGTCAGAGCCAAAAGGCTGGCCTTCAGGAAATAAAGGAACACAGCGGGATGAAGATAGGGAGGCATACCAAACTGCCCTAAGGGAAGCAGGGAAGGCAGTTAGGCAGGCAAAGTCCCAAACTGAGGAAACACTAGCACGAACAGTAAAAGAAGGTGACAAGACTTTCTATAGATACATTAGTGAAAGGAGAAAGTCCAGAGGGGTATTGCTAAGCTTAATGGAGAAAAGGGAGCATGTGAGGAGGAGGACCCTGTAAAGGCATCTATCCTAAATAGATACTTTTGCTCAGTATTTACTGAAGAGAAGGTAGGCAGGGCCCACAGCTCAGCATCATGGACACAGGGGGAGGGAGGTGAGCACTACTCCTTCACAAAAGAAAGGGTCCTACAAGAGCTTGCTAAGCTCAGGTGGATAAGGCAATGGGACCTGATGGCATACATCCCAGGGTACTAAGGAGCTAAAGGAGGAACTAGCAGAGCCATTAGCAGAATTGTTTAGTGAGTCTCTGAGCACAGGAGAGGTCCCAGAAGACTGGAGAAGGGCTCATGTGATCCCGCTCCACAAGAGTGGTAGCAGGGAGGAGGCGGGGAACTACAGACCAGTCAGTCTTACCTCAGTAGTGGGCAAGATTATGGAGGCACTCCTTAAGGAAAGGATAGTGCAACACCTGGAATCCATAAGGGCACAGGATCCAAGACAGCATGGGTTTACAAAAGGAAGGTCCTGTCAAACTAATCTCATAGATTTCTTTGACTGGGTAACCAGAGTGGTGGACCAAGGGGGAGCAGTTGATGTCGCCTACCTTGACTTCAGCAAAGCTTTTGACACTGTTCCACATAGAAGATTGATAAATAAGCTAGGTAGGCTCGGGGTGGGTCAGAAGTTGGTCAACTGGGTGGCAAACTGGTTGACTGGCAGAAAACAGAGAGTGGTGGTAAATGGTATACAGTCAGAAGAGATGCAAGTCACAAGTGGGTACTCAGGATCAGTCCTGGGGCCAGTCCTATTCAACATCTTCATTAGTGACCTCGAGAGGACTAGAGGGTAAGGCTTGTCCGTTTGCAGATGACACCAAGATCTGCAACAGAGTAGATGATCCAGATGGGGTGGGCAGAATGAGAAGAGATCTGGATAAACTAGTGTAACCCCTAGATGGCGCTATCCCAGGGGCTACTACCCCTGCCTGATTTGCCACTAACAGGTTGAGGGGCCTGGATCCAATGGCGGGTGCCTCCACCCAGAGGTCAGGGTTTGCAATAGTTAAACTAACTTGGTCACAGCCCTCTGGGACACTGCAACCCCTTTCTTCCCACTAGTGGCCCACACAATATATCAGAATTACCTTCACAGTATACACTTACCCCAGGTCTGGTTCCGCACTGGGACCTCCTGTGAAATGAGATACAGTGCAACAATCACAGTACAGTACTTTAACATAGACAAATACCTCAGGCAGTATAACTTTGCTGAAACAAGCAGCTCTGATTTATTTAGGGGGATATAACAAGGACAGGGGGAAATCAGGTTAATTAGCTTATCACTCTACTCATCTACCTATGACTCTGTGCACAGGCCTATCCCTATCAGTTACTGTCCCTGGGTACCCAAGCCCTAGTGGCTAGTCCAAACTGTGGCAGCTGGTAGGGGCTCTTTCACACAGAGAAAAGGAGAATTAAACAGTCAGCAGTACAGTAATTCCATTTGGAGTTAATGTGGCAATTCAACAGGGAGCGACCCTGAATTAGTACTCACGACCTCCAAATAAGATAGGGTCCTTCAATGTCAGCAGGGCTCACTTGAGGTACACAAACCTCTTCACACATCCATAAAAGAAAGCACTATACCAGGCAGGCTGCATCTGTATCCCGATCGCAATTACTGCACAATACCCGGGAGAACACACAGCAGATTCAGTTCCTGACAGACCGAGTGCAATTTTCAGCAATTCCTCCAGTCTTCTACAGGGTGAGCCTGGTTTCTACTCTTCAGAGATCCTTTGATTCTTTTCACAGGACGGATTCAGTCCTAACAAGCTGTTACACAAGCTGCAGACCGGAACTCTGGGCCTTACACACGTTTTTTGACTAAAACTGCACACTGAAAAAGCACAGGGCTCCTTCCTTCTTCACTGCCAAAGCTCAACTGAAACTCCAACCCGACAAAACCGGCACTTCCTTTGAGTTCCTCCCAGTTCTTGACTGGATTGGCTGTCACTCACAATAGACTGCTGCTGTTGGTCCAAAAAGGTGCTGAAGTCTAAACTACATCTCCCAGAGTCACTGCTCATACAATCCTCTTGTGGCTGGCTCAGATTATGAGTCCAAGTTCTGATTCGTCCAAGGCACCATTTTAGAGCTAGCTTACCCCACACTGATTGGTCCAGTTCAGCAGTTCAAAACTAGAATTGGGAACTAGCAGACACAGTTCTGACTGCAAAGAAAGCAGGTTAGACAAACTGTAATTTCATTATTACTCTAAATAATTTCTGGCAAACAGTTACATCTTTCAGATAGGTTCCTTTGCACTCCTAGTGACTGCAAAATGAAGTGAATTGGCAGCAGCTCGAGTGGTACTCAGAGAAGCACACAGTCCCCCATACAAACTAATTATGTCTGCAAGCAGACAGCTCTTAAAGAGACAGTACCAGAGGCTCTAAAAACACTCACTGATAAATGGCTTAAATGCCAAACACCATTCAGGCTTGGAGCATTCAAGCAAGCTCCTGGAAGTCTTTTGGGAACCCCCATTTGCAGGGGGGTTACACCAGCAAAATGGTCAGAAGAGTGGCAACTGGGATTTAATGCAAAGAAGTGCAAAATCATGCACATAGGGAAGAGAAACCCTGAAGCCACTTATAGGCTGGGAGGGGAGTAGCTAGCAGTCACAAAGGAAGAAAGAGACTTGGGCATCATCATCACTGATAACCTAAAATCATCCAAGCAGACCTCTAAAGCAGTAGGTAAGGCTAGGGGTGTTAGGGTGTAGTAGGGTATCACAAGTCGTAAGAGGGAGGTAATAATCCTCTGTACAAGACATTGGTTAGGCCCCATCTGGAGTGACTGCGTGCAGTATTGGAGGCCACACCTTCACAAGGACATTAATCAAATTGAGGCAGTCCAGAGAAGGGCAACCAAAATGGTGCATGGACTGCATCAGAAGACATATGAGGACAGATTAACGGAGCTCAATATGTATACCCTTGAGCAAAGGAGGGAGAGGTGATATGATCGAGACATTTAAACACCTTAAGGGCATAAACAAGGTGAAAGAGTCTAACATGTTTAAATATAAGAAAAATAGCAGGACAAGAGGACACAGCATGAGATTAGAGGGAGGCGATTAAGGGGAATGTGAGGAAATTCTTTTTCACAGAAAGGGTGGTAGATGCATGGAATGGCTTACCACAAGAAGTGGTGGCTATGAATACAGTGCAGGGCTTCAAACAGGCATGGGATAGGCATAAGGGAGCAATACAAATGACTATGAATAGATAGGTCACTGACAGAGCAAAGGCTGATGGCACATTTATAAGGTAGAAAAAGAAATGGGCAGACTGGATGGGCCTTGCGGTCCTTATCTGCCGTCAACTTCTATGTTTCTATGTCACCTAGACTGGTGCTGGAGCATGTTGTTTAATGCATTTAGATAGCCTAGCCAGCGTGGCGTCAGGGCCAGTTAGATCTTTTAATGTCTAACTCTTGTGTTTGGGTACTGTACAATGTCCCTTTCATTTCACCCCCCCCCGTTTACCTCGTTCTGCTGAGGGAGAGGAGCAGGCACCTGTGTCCAACCAATCGGTTTCCTAACAGTTTCACTGCCAGCACCTTGCTCACCCCCCTGTTTACTTCGTTCAACCGGAGGTAGTGAGATCACCACAGTGGTTATCCCCAAGTGGAGCGTGAAGCTTCTCTAATCGCCTCGCACTTTACCTTGTTCAACCATGAGGGTAAGCCTGCTGGTGGGGATTGAATCTCTCCCTTCCTAATGCTGCGCAAATCCACAAAGAAAAGGGCTCTATTGCAAAAGGCCTTACCTGCATCAAGCAGGGTTCTGCTTCATAACTGCGAGTGTGCTGTCCCTCATGCCCACAGAGCTCACTTCATGCTGGGATGCCCGCTGACTCTCGATTGCCTTACTGCAGAGGCACATGCCCAGCTTCCACAACTAAACCTCAGGTTCGTGGGATGCGGGCACTCGCTTTGCTCTGCGAGAAGAGCCTTTGTTTGGGGAGTGGCGCCGCCATTTTTTAAAAAGCTTCATACGCTTCTCGCGAGGCTTCCAGCCTTCTCAAGCAGCCCCAGTGCAGCTTATGGCAATTCCTCACCTAAGATGGTGGCAGCCTATGGAAACACCCTCCTAAAATGGTGAAAACAAGAGGGCAATCCTTAAAGGGGCCATTCTCTCAATGCTTGCTTATAAGGAAAATGGAGAAGTTAAAGCATAAAAATAAACTCTGGGGCATTGTACCTTATTAAGAGAAAAGGGCACTTTTGGAAGCAAGTAGAAGCCTGATTCTTTAAAATACAGAAGCCAGATGTATATCCTCCAGGCCTCTGACTGGTATAAGTGAATTTTTAAACAATATGCTAATCACTCAGAAAAAAAAAGCTGTCTATGCAGTGATATCACAAGGGCTATTAATTTTACACTGCATTCAAATCCTGTTGCAGCAGTTTGCTAATTTTTCTAATGCAGAAGCCCAATGTAACTTCTCAGAGATTCCTTTTGATATAGTGATTGTTACTATACTATGATCACCCAGTAAGTCACAGCCTGATTCAGACAATTTCCAATGCTGCTTATATTTTTCAGAAATTAACAATGGCATCTACAAACAGTAGGTGTTGGCTGCTTAAAGTCCACTCTGAGGGGTCATATTTCCTTTAGCATGCCATGCCCTGTGACAAGTGATCATCCTGTCATGTTTATCCATAATGCAAGAGCCACAGAGCTTACTCTGACTGGTGGTCCCCAAGAACCAGCTATGATCAGCTTGTGGCAATTCCACTCCGCTGACATTGGTTTCACCTTGAATGCTAAATGTTAATACGGTGCAGCTGTACTCCCTCAGATAAACAACACTGGCATCACCACTGATCCAATGTGATCAATAACTATCTGTCAGCAACTCAGCACCCATCACTATGTCAGCTGGCAGGGCTGGGTTTTGCCTGGTTTTACATCTTCTGCCCTTCCAGTTATAGGACATGGAGGACACCCCCTTGGCTATGTCTATCACTGCTCTGCTCAACAAGGCACAACCCCAGCACATCCGTGGCCATTTTCTCCCAGACATTTTACACCTAGGGGTGCTATTCCCCTCCCCCCCCATGACTGCCCTAGCAGTTGGCATCCCTTACAGACTACAGCAATAAGGAGTGTAGTCCTAAGCTTGTCCTCAGTTGAGGGGGACACTCAGAAGCATGAGCCACAGTAAAATCACTGGTTACTACTCAGAGCCAGTGAGTTTAGGGACAGAGGAGGGCAATTCCAGTCCATGTTGCCCCCCCCCACCCTCCTCTCCTGTATCAGAGGTCTAACAGATAATCAGTGGTAGGCCAAGGAAGAACAGTAGGAAGCAAGAGGACAGAACTTAGAAGTCCTACTAAGGGAGACGCAACATCCCCCATATTAACGCTATGGGATCCAGCAACAGTTATGACGAAAGATCAGACATTGGATTGACTGCCCTCAGGAGCTTACTGAGTACCCATTTCACTGTATGTACCTACTCCCAAAAACTTGTGGCTTAAGCATTACTCCAATGACTCAGCTGGTGTAAGCTTAAACACTTGGCTTAAGCATGAATGAGTACCATCTATCAGTGAGATAGAATGGGTCCACTGTCCCGCACCTGGTATATTACCATTACAGCTTCTCTCTTAAACACATGCAGTACAGTAATGACAAATGTTGTTCAATATTGGCACCCCGCACAACTCTTTCACACTTCAGACATGCTCCACTCTGACTGGAAGTAGTCAGCGCCCAGGCAGCCCCCCCACTCAGCAGCTGCAGTCAGAGCACTCACAGAATGCTCATTTGCTCCAGATACTTTGCATGCCACTGAATGCCTCAGCAGGAATTCTGATACTGGTGGTCTGGACATACTGGTTCATCAGCTTCAGCCCCTCTTCGAGAGGCAGCTGTCTGTGGGCTCATCCCTCTTTTTTTACAAGTACAGAGCTAAGGAGCTCCTAGTGTTGTGGCAGATCTTCTGAGCATTACATAATAGGTCATCCTGCATGCTTAGTGAAAAACAGTTTGCGTGAACTACAAGTACAGAACTATATAGATAGTACAGAGCTATATAGTCAAGGATCTGGATGTACGTAATTGAAGAGCAAGGCATATAATGGGACTAAGAAAAGGTCAAATGCATCACACGTTGTGCACATGCTACTCAGCCAAAGCCATGTTGGTAGGGGACTAAAGGAGTACGTGTACAATACATCCATGCATGACAGCCCCCTCCCAATACAATCATGCCACATGCAGCATATGGATGCAGTTACACTAATCAAATAAGTAGGCCGCAGTGCAGAAGCCATAAGGGGTGAAAATTCAGATGCTAGCCATACCCTTGCCCTTGCCAGCTAAAACACATAACCCAAGAAACTATTGCTAACAGTACTTTTGCAGCCATCTCAGCATCACAAGCAGATGTTCAGGGAAAGCAGGTACTTGATGTATTTTATAGGTCTACTAATGTAGAAGATGCTGAAATTCTATTTCATGGACCCACAGACAATCTCAAGAAAGAAATGTGGAGTCTATTCAACCTCTATCGGCTTGCCATATGTCCAGGTAAGAAATCTTAGAAAAATAAAACCAACTTATTTAAATTTAAAAAGAGGTACTGTCTTTTGTTAAAAGTGACTAGAAGAAAGTTTTCCCTCTCTACTGTCGATTACCATCTTTCCACACATTTGGTAGATGGAATGTTTATTTATCATGAAATGCAGGAATTAAAACTTCTGCAGAAGCCTGCTGGCAGAATGTTCACCTCTCTGCACAAACACACACACCAAAAGGCCTCAATAAAGCCAGAGATTCAGTTTTATCTGGGCAGGGTTGAAAAGCAAAGATTTCCCTGGTAGGCAAGTAAGGATAGGAAGGTTTTTTCGTGGTCAGGAACAAACCTCATCGTGGTCAAGCAATCAGTAGTACTTCATTTTTTAATTGATGTATGTGTGTAAAAAGAAGATTATAAAAATAAATAACATTTAATTATTATTTTCTTATATTGTATGGGGAGCCCTTATTAAAAACCGCAAACTGTTTACAGTGTTGTTATGGTATCGTTGTGACGTCAAGAGGTTGTTAACCCCTCGTGAGTATGTCACAATGATACCATAACAACAGAAGCGGATCTGCGCATGTACAGATTTCAAGTAGTATCTCACAATGAACAGCCACAGTAGCGAAAGCGGGCCCTAAAGGAGGACGGCGCTATGGGGAAACAAGAAAAAAGTACGGATGATCTTCATTTAAACTTGTGCTCTGATGAGATTTTGCTGTTTTTTTGTCTATACACTATAAAAAATAATGACTACATTTCGGTTAATAACTGCGCTGAAATCACCTCTCATGGTTGCCAGGACAACAATAAACCTCTCGAGCTGCGCTCTCAATGTTTACTGTGTTATTTTGGCAAACACTTGAGTTAGTCATTGCCCTCTATGTGTGTTTTGAGGGAGTTTCATTTTTAGGGTCTAGCTGACTATTTTAGTGAGAGTAAAGGTGGCAGCCATGTTTGTAATGACAGGCAGGAATTGTGTTTTTTACAAAAGGCATTGATAGGTTAGTGTGCTGTGTCCTGATTTCCAGCACTTTTTATCCGCTGGTATTATTCTGACATAGCACTGCTGCTGACCAGTCAGGACACAGTAATGTCCTACCTGTTTTACAAACTGCAAGAATGAACAAACGTTGCCACAGAAATTAGGAGCCCTGGGTATAATAAGAACAATATGAGAAAACTAGCATTTTCTGTACATGGTAGTCTGTCCTGAAGCTGTTTGATCTATCTCTTGTCAACTTGAAATGCGGTAAAAACAGGTTTTACTGCAGGAATATTTACATAAGCCCCTGCTTTCACGAGTGGTCATCCATCTCCGCATGATGAACAGATAAATAAATCTTATTGTACTGAGTTGTTGGGAAGCCATTCCAATGCATATTAATAACTTTGTATATGTGTGTGTGTGTGTATGTGTGTATATGTGTGTGTGTGTGTGTGTGTGTGTGTGTTTTTTTGGGGCTATATATGTGTGTGTTTCCTGGAAGAGAAATTATGTTCACCAAAGGTATCACTTTGGAGGCCTAATGGCTAGTTGGTTTCCTTTAAAAACTTTCTGTAATACAGAGGATAATGTATATTCCTCTATCTGTAACAAGTTTGTAAACTCTTCGAGAGGTCATCATGGCGACGTTCGGAACCTCGAGAGCAAAGCTCGAGAGGTTCAGTCGCCATGACGACCTCGAGAAGGCGAATTCAAACTTGTCACAGATAGAAGACTATACATTATCTTTTATAGTGTATGGTCACCTATCTGTGTGATGACAAATTAGAAAACTGTTACTGTACCCCACATAATGAGACAGAAACGCGAAGACGGCAACAGTTTCACTTGAATGTTATAGTACTTACATTTCATAAGCTTACATTGGGTGGCGAGAGCGATTGTGGTAGACTGGAAAAAAAAAAGACTGGATAGCTCCCGGAAGAAAATAGCAGTGGACATGCTTTAATCTGGTGCCTGCATTTTTAAAATCGCCATTCGCAACTGTGTACAGTTATGACAGCTGTTTAAAGAGAATGTGGCTTGCGTAGCGCTTACATCATTATGTGAAAGGTTCCAAGTTGTTATGCTGTAGCAGCTACGTACCTGGTGCAGCATAACAGCAAGCTACTGCAGCATAACAACTTTTAGCTGGTATGGATTTTTATGCATAAAACGTTCTACCATACATTATAAGCTGGTTATATTGCTCTGCTGTCACTGATGGTAGTTAGTAATACCATCTCATAACACAGAGCTGACAGTAGCCATCAGTAGCCCCAGTGGGCTTCACTATTTATGAGGGGTGGGGCACGAAAGTGATTGCAAGTTATTCATTTTTGAATGTGAAATATTTTTCATCTAGTTCTCTCACAGTGCTTTGTTAATGCGGCAGATGAAGGAAGAAAAAATTACTCACCTTAGTAATGTTGTTTCTTCTAATGGAGTCTTGCTATATTATGACAATTGCAGTTTGTCCCACCATTAGAACTGCTCCGGAGGTGAAAGAGTTAACTTCCATGCCAGGCATGGAGCTTAGAGCATGAGCTCGGTTAGAGAAGCTCTGTCTGGATAATTTCAAACTGAAACTGTCAGATCTTTACGAGCAAAACTCACTAAGGTTCTGTGTGGAAGCTGTAACCTACACTAGCCAACTGGCTACTTAAATATTAACACAAATTCCTGGTCCCAACACCAAGACTCAAGTCAGGGACCAGAAAATAAGATAAGATAAAATAAAACACAACATCCCAAACCCCAAAAGAAGGGTGGAAAACATAAAAGGGCAAAAAAAGTGCCAACACTGGACTGCCACCCATACCAAGTAGAGGTTCTGAGAGGGGCAGGCTGGGGAGGTCATAATATAGCAAGACTCCATTAGAAGAAACGACATTACTAAGGTAAGTAATTTTTCTTCAAACAACATGAAGTCTTGCTATATTATTCAATTACAGACTACACAGCAGTACCTCCATGGAGGAGGGACAGAACCTACTTAGGGAATAGGCTCTGAAGCACGGCTGTGCCAAACCGAGCATCCCTCCTGGCCTGGACATCCAGGGAGTAATGCTTGGTGAAAGTGTGCACCGTTTTCCAAGTAGCTGCTTGACATATCTCTAAGATAGGGATGTCTCTGGCAGCAGCTAGAGACTCAGCTGTACCTCTGGCAGAGTGAGCCCTCAGGCCTGAAGGGGGAACTTTTCCCAGTTTTTGATAACAAAATTGAATACAAGAGACAATCCACCTGGCAATGGATCTCTTAGTGGCAGGTTTCCCTTTCCCAACCTCACCATAAGTGAGAAAAAGTTGGAGGGATTCGAACCTGTGACCCTTGGTACGCTCTATATAGTAACTTAGGGCCCTCTTAACATCTAAGCTGTGCAACCTCCTCTCACCAGAGGAGGAATGGTCAGTGAAGAACACTGGAAGGGAGATAGATTGATTAAGGTGGAAATCTGAAACCACCTTAGGCAAAAACTTCCTGTTAGTCCTAAGGACTACCTTATCCCTGTGAAAGGAAATAAAGTCAGACTCTACTGATAAAGCTTGTAACTCACTTATGCGCCTGGCAGAAGTGATGGCTACTAGAAAAACAGTTTTCCAAGTCAAGTACTTAAGCTCTGCAGAAGACAGAGGTTCAAAGGGGGGTTGCATCAACTGAGCAATGCAAACATTAAGATCCCAGGCAGTGGCCGGGTCCCTGAAAGGTGGATTAGTATGAAGTAATCCTTTGAAAAACTTGGAAAATACAGGGTGAATGGAAAGAGAGGAGGGCTTTCCTGCTGAAATAAAAGCAGAGACAGCTGCCAAATGTACTTTCAGGGTAGCTGGTCTCAGACCCAAAGAATTAAGATGGACCATATAATCCAAAACAATGGACAAGTCAGCAGATTCCGAGGAAATATGTTTCCCAGAACACCAGGTGGAAAACCTTTTCCATTTAGAGTTATAAGTAGCCCTAGTGGAAGGCTTCCTAGAAGCCTTCAGGATTTCAAGAACACCTTGAGAAAGGTGTAGGACAGCAAATTCTAACTCCTCAAGAGCCAGGCCTTGAGGTTGAGGGATTTGAGATTCGGATACCAAACTCTCCCCTGGGCACAAGTTAACAGGTTGTGATTCCTGGGGAGAAACAGGGGAAGATGGACTGCTAAGGACAGAAGGAGTGGGTACCAGGGCTGCCTGGCCCAATCTGGAGCAATCAGAATCATCTTGCAAGGCTGGGATCTGATTTTGACTAGCACCTTGAATAGGAGAGGGAAGGGGGGAAAGGCATATAGAAACTTCCTTTCCAATCTAGGAGAAGGGCATCCAGGGGATTGAGCCCATCACTGGGGGCCTGCAACAAAACAGTGGAAGTTGGTGATTGTCTGGGGCTGAAAAGATCTATTTGAGGGGTGCCCATCTGGCAAAAACTATCCCAGTACTCGGGGATCCAGTGACCATTGTGATGGCCCTGGGAAATCCTGCTGGAGGCATCTGCCGGACATTGTCCTTTCCTGGAAGGTGAACTGCTATGAGGGAAGTGTTCAGGAATAAGCCAGAGACCACAACTTCATTGCCTCGGTGCACAAGGCTGAAGACCGAGTGCCCCTTGTTTGTTGATGTACCACATTGTAGTGGTGTTGTCTGTTCTGACTTGTACCACTTTTTCTGAACAGATGCAGAAAACACCTGAAGTGCTAGAAAAACAGCTATGAGTTCCAGCAAATTGATGTGGAGCAAGAGATTCCTGAGGGACCACACTCCCTGGGTGGAGAGGTCGCCCATGTGAGCTCCCCATCCCAGAAGGGGCATCTATAATGAGGTCAAGGAGTGAGATAAAGGGATGAGGAACCCTAGTCTCAAATTGCTCTGATCCAGCCACCACTGAAGGGCCTGGATCAGGGTTCGAGTCACTGGGATCAGCTTGGAAAGGGGATCTCTTCTTTGAGACCAAAAGGCTCTCAAGTGAAACTGAATGTCCCTCATCTGAAACCTTGCTCCTTGCACTACAGCTGTGGAAGCAGCCATGTGTCCTAGTAGCTGTAAGAAGTGCCTTGCTGGTCGAGAGACCTGCAGAGTGAAGGAGGAGGCCAGGGCCTCTAGATTCCTTACCCTTTCTAGGGGCAGGAAGGCTCTGGCCTGCTTTGTGTCCAATTCTGCACCTATAAAGGTGAGTACCTGGACAGGTTCCAGAACTGACTTTGGAAGATTGAGAAGAAAACCCAGAGAGGTGAGCAGCTGCTGGGTAACTTGCAGGTGTGATTTGACCTGGTCTGGAGACTGGCCTACAATGAGCCAGTCGTCTAGGTAGGGAAGATGGCAATCTTTGCCTTCTTAAATGAGCAACTGCTACTGCTAGACATTTTGTGAATACCTTGGGCAGAGGTAAGGCCGAAGGGCATTGCTCTGAACTGGTAATGGCCTGAGGCAGTTCGAATCTGAGGTACTTTCGGTGGGAGCTTCTGATAAGAACATGGAAATAGGCATCCTTGAGGTCCAGGAAGCTAGCCAGTCCCCTGGCCTTAGAAAAGTAAAATCATTGCCAGAGTCACCATTTTGAATTTTGGTTTCAAAAGGTGCTTGTTCAGATATCTTAGGTCCAAAATGGGACGCCATTCTCCTGTCTTTTTTGGGGTAAGGAAGTACCTGGAGTACAGACCCTTGCCCTGGTGTGGAGGAGAAACCCTTTCTACAGCTCTGAGAGCCAGGAGGGTTGAGACTTCTGTTTCTAAGGCAAAGGTCTCTAGAGGGTTTGCAGGTGGAAAAGATCTGATTCTCATCTTTGGAAATTTTTGAAGCTGAGAACCAGACCCTGACTTACTACTTCAGGACCACTTGTCTGATGTTAGAGACTCCCAGTCCTGAACGAAGTAAGCCAACCTGCCCCCTACAGGCAATGGAGAACCGGCCCTGGGCACCCCATCAGGGTGCCTGTTTGGCAGGGGGCCTTAGGCTGAGGGGTGGGAGCAGACCTGCCTGCACCCTGTCTGCCTCTCCCTCTGAAGAACCCCCTCTGAGCATAAGGAGAGGAGGCCTGGGTTTGGTAAAAAGGCTTGTGAAAAGGCCTACCTCTACCCCTGGGGGTCTGCCTCTGAGGAGTGGCTTGCCGCTCCTTGGCTTGTGCACTCCTATAAGTTGTCCTATATTCATCCATTTTCTTCATGTAATTCTCTGTCTGCTCCCCAAACACAGGAAAATCCATAGCCTTAGTCTGGGTATCCTGTGACAAACTAGTACACCTGAGCCAAGCCAACCTACGAAAGGCCACAGATGTAGCCATTACTCTAGAGGATACATCATTAGAATCCACAGCAGCATGGAATTGCACCTTGGATGCCTCAATACCATCAGCAGCCCCCCTGCTCCAGCTCCTTAGCAAGCTGGCCAGGGGCCTGTTTGGCCAAAGCCATGACAGTATCCCATCTAGATTTTTGGTATCTTGCCACATAAGCCATGTAATTTGCTTGTCTGAGTCCCAAGGACGCTGCCATGTATTGTTTTTTAGCCATGGCATCAATCTTCCTGGAGTCCTTGTCAGGAGGATATGAAGCCAGGGGAATATTAGCCTTATCACAGGCTGCAGCCTGAACTACTCCAACATGACTGCATTGCTGTGAAATGAATTCTGTATCAGGACCTGACAAAGTGTACCTCCTGTCCATCTTCTTGTCCACAGGAGGCACAGAATTAGAGCTTTTAAAATTTTATTGTTTGTTTCTAAATGATTTATGTAAAGGGACAGACAATCTCCTAGACTCTGGGATATCCATCATTTCCACAAAATCAGGTTCCTCTTGCTCATCCACAGCTTCCTCCAATGGGAGCTGGAGGGTTTCAGCAACCTTTTTAAAAAAAAGAAAATGAAAAGGGGACTCAGAAAGCGTAAGGGGAGATTCTAAAGGTCTGTCTGAGGAGATGTCCGGTTCAATGGGCACATCCAGAGTCTCAAAGTCACATTCACACTGTTCATAATCATCCTCCCCCTCCTCTGGTTCACAAAACTCTTCTATATCATATTCTTGAACCAGTGGAACCGGCCGAACCGACCTTTTGCCAGACAGTGGCGGTTCGGACGGAACCGGAGAAAGTAACTGGACAATTTGTATAGCTTTTGCTATCTCTGCAGCAGTTGGAGAAGGAATTTTGGACTCCACACCCGCTGATTTTCTAGTTTTCTTTGCTGGAACTGGCTCCACAGAGTCAGCTTTACGTTACCGAGGAGTCTCGCCTGGTCAGAGGCACTCCCTCCGGTTCGGTTGGCACCGAACCGGGCTGGCCATCGGGTCAGCGGACTTTTGGCCTCTCGCTCCTGAGCCTGCCAACTCTCTTATCCAGGGTGGCTGCAGGAAATTCTTACAAATCTGGCAGTCTGAATTGAGGGTGGTCAAACCCAGACAATATAACATGTGATGTGTGGGTCAGCCTTGGCAAGGCTTCCCCAGACACTACAGTGTTGAATCCCAATGGGTCCGGTTTTTCTTTTGGGTTTCTCAGACATGATGCCAGCTTCAACAAAAAAACTTGCCCTTTTAACGGCAGTGCCAGGCAAGACACCCTTATCGGTTCCCAACTGTGTCACGGGTCGTGGAAAAAACCATAATGAAATCCAGTTTTTTTAGAACCGTTAAGAACCGGGAACCGCACTCTAAAAGCTTTTAATGCTTGATTTTTAAAGTTTTAAGACAACCTGATCGGTTCGAACCGAACCAATAAACATTTACAAGTTCCACACAGAAATAAACCTGTCTATTACTTACAATACCACAGACAGAGCTTGAACGATCGGTTTAGGTTAAAATAATAATACTCATGTTGAATTTAACCGAGAAAATACTGTTTAAACCGAGAAATGAACCGAGCAGTAGGAGAAATCTCGAGCGACTGTTCAGTGAGGTGGAGTAAAGAATCTGACAGTTTCAGTTTGAAATTATCCAGACAGAGCTTCTCTAACCGAGCTCACGCTCTAAGCTCCATGCCTGGCATGGAAGTTAACTCTTTCACCTCCGGAGCAGTTCTAATGGTGGGACAAACTGCAATTGTCATAATATAGCAAGACTTCATGTTGTTTGAAGTCACTATGGTAAACAGAGACTTCTAACGTGACACCATGGTCCCATCCAGTTAGTCACCAAAGTACAGCTCAACCCAAATGCCAAGTGAATAAGTGCTGAGCACAGTGTTGAAGCAGCTGAGCCACATGACTTTGTTAAAATCATTTTGCGAAAGAAAATGGTATTGATTAGCGACTGTTGATTAGTGCTTTTTTCCCACTTTTGACTTTGACACCTGAGGAGTGCCACATGGCCAGAGTTATGCTGTGATGTCAGACTTTTTTGCCTGATTTGGTCACAGAGCACAAACTACCCTCCTCCCACTATAAAGCAGTTCTACTTCTTGCTTCTTGTGCCTCTCCATCGTCTAAATATTCCCAACGCCCAGTTCAGCCCCACCACCACCATCCCCACCTAGCCCTTGTCAGCCACACAGTCACTAGGATTATTGAAACTAATCTTTTTACTCACATCACATGCAGTGCAAACACCTTCATCTTTTGCATCTCATTGCTGAGCCAAATGCCTGGGAATCTCACTCCAGTGCTGGTTTTTATGAGATTAATGACATTCAAGCCTGGTGGTGAGATGCAGATGTTGCGGATCTTTGCCCTACACTGAACTTGTTTAAAAAGATTAATTTTACTAAACCGGGTGAATTTGTGACTGAGATGGGAGAGACACTAACGACTTATGGGTGCGCATGAATGGAGGATGGGGGTCACTCATGGCTGTGCTACCCGAAGCTTGACCTTGATTTTTTTTAAGATGGTGTAACAAACAGCCATCTCTCTGCCCTCCCTAACAACGTAAAGATGGTTTGGAAGCGCACATTTGGCTGTGCCCACCCCAAACACAACTTTGGCAAGGTAAGGGGTAGAATTAGTGCTATTGTGTTTGGCTAACAAAGTTGTGAACATGAAGACTCTGGCTTGAACCCCACCACTGTCACTTGCTATGTGTGACCCTGAGCAACACACTTAACTTCCCTGCTCTTCTCACAACTGCCACTTACTATGTTGTCCTGAGCAAGTCACTTTTCCTGCCTGTGCATATGTGCTTTGCAGTCTGCCTAATCTAATTTTAAACTGTTTGAATCTCCTTCTGCACTGAAATGGTAATAGCATTCTCTGCACTAACTCTCCTGAACTGTACAGTGCTTTAGGATACAGACTGTATGAAATGCTATGTAAATCAAGCTACTCTTTCTTTCCTTTATCAGTAACTGTAGCAGAAACATAGGATAACATAGAAAGATAGAATTTATCGGCAGAAAAGGACCGGTAGGCCCACCCAGTCTGCCCAGATGGTCCCTGCCTAGTCTGTTTCTACAGACCCTAAGTGGTCTGTAGCAACCCTCCCTCCTCCCTGCCTGTTTACGAATATTCCCCTATGTCTATCCCATACAAGCTTGAAGCCCCTGACTGTTTTTGCCTTTCTCACTTCTGCTGGCAGTCTATTCCAGGCATCTACTGCCCTTTCAGTAAAGTAGTACTCCCTCACATCCCTCTTGAATCCCCCCCGCCCAAGCTTCATCACTTGCCCTGTGGTCCTAATGCTCTTTCTTGTTTGAAAGACACACCCCTCCTGCACCCTGTTCACCCCTCTGAGGTACTTGTAGAGTACATGTGCACAGGGTCTTGATCTTGGGGCCTTACATTAAGATCTGAATCAGAGTCTTACAACCCTTGCCCACTCTTACCCCCATCGATGGTAGCAAGTGTCCTTTTAAAAAATGGCTTAAATAGCTAAAATCAGAGTCTGTGGCTAACAAAAAAAAAATCAGGGGTTTACTGATATGACTATTAATTTTTGGCATCTAGAACCAACACTAGTTGGGGGTCCCCAAAAGCTAACATCTTAGTTGCTCCTATAAACACACTGCTATCCCCATCCCCATCAGCATAATGTCCCCCCCTACTTTAATTTGTCTGCCGAGGGGGGTGCCTGTCCCCCTTGGCATCATGCCCCCTCAACACACACACATTTTCTTTCCTGATGGGGTGCCCAATCCCCGTCATCTCCACTGCCCCCCAAAATACCACAGTGGCACACTGGGAGCCCACCCCAGTGTGCCCAAAGCAAACCTGGAAAAAAGAAAACCTTCCCATGAAGTGTTTTTTTTTCTTTTTTTCTTAATCACCTGTAAACAAGAAAACAGTCCCTTGCTGTCTGCTGTAGGCCCTCCCCCAACCTGCGCCCACTCTCTATGCACCTCACCTCCCTGTACCCCTTCACCCCATACTTGCCTCCTGAGTCTGGTACAATGATTTTCAGTGGAGCGGGGGAACACACCTGCACTCTTTAAAGCTGACTACGTACTGGAGAAATGCCAGTAAGCTGTATAATGGCATCAAGGGGTGAGTTGCAACGTAGGTGATATCGCAGCCATTTTTGCGACTAATGAAACATCAGCATCACTGTTCATGAGCGGGGGCTACCAAAAAGCCTATGTTGCAAATTCGGTGAAAAAATTCCAAGAAATGACTGTGTTACGAGCGTGCATTGTGCGGTTTTCACACATGCTCATAACTTCGGGACTTTTTAATTCTTTCACTCCAGATTTTCAGCATCAGCATTTTGTCACACCTCCTTATGAACAGGACAGCTGTCATTTTGCACATCCTGCCTGAACTGGCACAGAATGGCACAGTTGCTGTAACAAATCAACATTCGAGACAGATTAACAAAATCACACTGCCACTGTTCATGAGCACAGGTACCAAGTGCTTTCATGAGATGGGGATCAAAGAAAGGCCACGTTAAAAATTTGTACGGCAAATACCAACAAACGCTCAGGGTGTTACAGTTTCTAACCATAACATCTCACCCTGTACAGACTGACAGGCATCAGGTGTGTGCCTTTGGATTGCTGGCTGTAATGCTCATGCCTTTTCACCCCCATCCTGCAGCCAGTGACAGGCATCGAGGTGTGACTTGGACTCTTCGGCTCCAGAGTTCACCACATTCTCTTATACTGCACCCATTTCAGCGTATGTCTTTATGGAATGGGGTGACTGTAAAGGCAAACACCCCAATGCACACTTCAACACTTGCTGGTGTCTGCAGAATAGGGTGAGGTGAAATGGCATGAGCATTATGCATGACGACCCAAAGGCATACCCCAATGCCTGTCCGCCTCTGCAGGGTGGAGGTGGGGCTCGCATGAAGTTCAATACTTCACTGCCATTCCTATTCTGCATCTGTCTAATTCCTGCACTTCCAATGCTAATACCAGCAAGCAAACATTCGACATTGACAAATGCTTGTTTTGTGTATGAGAAAGTAGCTAGAAAGAAGCCCCATTCTTAACTGGGGAAAAAGCGACTCTTTCCACTGCCTTTAAGTGCAGTAGCTCTTTCACCTCCAGTAGGATTTTCTGCTTTGAGGTTTGAGCTTGAAAGATTCTAATTTGGCTGAACTTTGGAATTTTTACAAATTGAAGGGTTAAGCCCTGCCTACTACCTCCAGTATCCACTTGTCTATGGTAGCATTCTCCCATTCCTGGATGTAAGACAGGTGCCCTCCTGCTGGCAAAGTGCTTATGGTGACAGACAAAGCTTCCAGGGGTTGGGCTCTGCCTGGGCTTTAAGAGCTGGGCAGATTTTTGTCTTGCTCCTCCTCTACCACAATGCTTCTCAGTGTGCCTCTCCGAATACAGTATGAAAAAATTACTCACCATAGTAATCTTGTTTCTTCCAGGGTATTCTCCAACATTCATAACTCTTGCAGTCAGCCTTTGAGGTAGAATTGCTCAGATGTAGAACGTTATGCTAATGACAGAACCTACCATTGGCTCGTGCCACTTTTCAAATGCTGCCCTTATTAGCTGCATTCTATAACGCCTCAGATTTCTTGGACAGCCTGCAAGGAAAGGCCCAACCAACAAAAACATCTACCTAACAATAAAAAGAAAGCTAATAAAACAAACCTCCAACTGGAGGAAACAAACCCCCCTGAATGTCAGAATCACCTGAAGAAGTGGAAAAACCAATGCCCAACAGCGCTGAAAAAGATAGGCTATGCCAGTGTGAGACACCCTACACATGGTTCTTCAGCCTGGAGTGCAGAGGCCACTGGTTCTAGAAGGGGAGGCATGGTGGGTGAGTTATGAATATTGGAGAATACCCTAGAAGAAACATAATTACTATGGTGAGTATTTTTTTCTTCTTACCCCAGGAATTCTCCAATATTCCTAACTTTTGCAGACTAAGAAGCAGTACCTTTGGAGGTGGGCACAGAACCTACTTTGGAAACAGACTCTGCAGGACTGCTATGACAAACCTGGCATCACTTCTGGACTGGGTGTCCAAGCTGTAATGCTTTTTAAAGGTGTACACTGTCCTCCAGGTAAAGGTGAAAAAATTACTCACCTTAGTAATGTTGTTTCTTCTAATGGAGTCTTGCTGTATTCTGACAGTAGCAGTGAGTCCCAACCTTCGAACTGCCCCGGAGATAAAAGAGTTAACTTTCCATGCCAGGCATGGAACGCTGAGCTCAAGCTCGGTTGAGACTCTGTCTGTTGCTGTTTAAACTCAAACCGTCAGATCTTTACGAGCTAAACTCACTGAGGTCCTGTATGGAAGCTGTAAACCTACACTAGCCAACTGGCTACTAACATAATAACAAAATTTTTGGTCCCAAAACAAAGACTCAAGTCAGGAGACCCAAAAATGAAATAACACAACACCCACTCACCCAAAGAAAGGGTGATAAAAAAGGTGGGGCACCTCCTGGGTGCCAACACTGCCACTGCCCACCCACATCCCAAAAAAGAAAGGTTCTGAAAGGGGAATATGGGGGGGGGGTCAGAATACAGCAAGTCTCCATTAGAAGAAACAATATTACTAAGGTGAGTAATTTTTTCTTCAAACAACATGAAGTCTTGCTGTATTCTGACAGTAGCAGACTACCAAGCAGTACCTCCATGGAGGAGGGACAGAACCTACTTAGAAAATAGGCTCTGAAGCACAGCTGTGCCAAACTGAGCATCACTCCTAGCCTGGATGTCCAGGGAGTAATGCTTGGTGAAAGTGTGAACTGTTTTCCAGGTAGCTGCTTGACATATCTCTAGAATAGGAATATCCCTGGCAGCAGCCAGGGAAGTAGCTGTACCTCTGGTAGAGTGAGCCCTCAGGCCTGAGGGTGGAACCTTACCTAATTTTTCATAGCAAAATTGTATGCAAGAGACAATCCACCTGGCAATGGATCTTTTAGTGACAGGTTTTCCTTTGCCAGCCTACCTCACCATAAGTGAGGAACAGTTGGAGGGAGTCAAACCTATGACCCTTGGTGCGTTCTATATAGTAGGTAAGGGCTCTTTTCACATCTAGGCTGTGCAGCCTCCTCTCACCAGAGGAGGAATGGTCAGTGAAGTACACAGGAAGAGACACAGATTGGTTAAGGTCGAAGTCTGAAACCACCTTAGGCAAAAACTTCCTGTTAGTCCTTAGGACCACCTTATCCCTATGGAAGGAAATAAAGTCAGGCTCCACTGACAGGGCTTACAGCTCACTTATGTGCCTAGCAGAAGTGATGGCCACCAGAAACACAGTTTTCCAAGTCAAGTACTTAAGCTCTGCTAAGGACAAAGGCTCAAAGGGGGGTTGCATAAGCTGTGCAATGCAAACGTTAAGATCCCAAGCAGGGGCAGGATCCCTGAATGGAGGATTGGTATGAAGCAATCCCTTGAAAAACTTGGAGAAAACAGGGTGAGCTGAAAGAGAAGAGGGCTTACCTGCTGAAATGAAAGCAGAAACCGCTGCCAGGTGCACCCTTAGTGTAGCTGGTCTGAGTCCCAAGCTGTTGAGATGAACCATGTAGTCAAGTACTGTGGGCAGATCAATAGACTCTGGGGAAATATGCTTCCCAGAGCACCATATGGAAAATCTTTTCCACTTGGAATTATAAGTAGCCCTGGTGGAAGGTTTCCTAGAAGCCTTCAGAATATCCATTATACCTTGGGAGAGGTGCAAATCAGCAAACTAACTCTTCAAGAGCCAGGCCTTGAAATTGAGAGATTTGAGATTCGGGTACCAAACCCTCCCCTGAGCACAAGTTAACAGGTTGTAATTCCTGGGAAGATGGACTGATAAGGACAATAGGAGAGGATACCAGGGCTGTCTGGCCCAGTCTGGAGCAATCAGGATCACTTTGCAGGGCTGATACCTGATTTTGACTAGCACTTTGAACAGGAGAGGGAAGGGGGGAAAGCATACAGGAACTTCCCTTCCCATTTGAGAACTAAGGCATCCAGGGGGACTGAGCCCAACACTGGGGGCCTGCAACAAAAAAGGGGGAGTTGGTGATTGTCTGGGGCTGCAAAAAGATCTATCTGTGGGGTGCGCCATCTGGAGAATATCACCTCCAAGATCAAGGGATCCAGTGACCATTCGTGATGGCCCTGAGATATCCTGCTGAGAGCATCTGCCAGGACATTGTCCTTGCCTGGGAGGTGTACTGCTGAGAGGGAGGTGTTCAGAGAATAAGCCAGGGACCACAACTTCATCGCTTCTGTGCACAAGGCCGTAGACCGAGTACCTCCTTGTTTGTTGATGTACCACATTGTGGTGGTATTGTCTGTTCTGATCTGAATAACTTTGTTCTGAACAGACTTGGAAAAAACTTGAAGTGCTAGAAAAACTGCTCTGAGCTCCAACAGATTGATGTGGCGCAGAGATTCCTAAGGGGACCACAACCCTTGTGCGGTCAGGTCGCCCAAGTAAGCCCCCCACCCCAAGAGGGAGGCATCTGTAGTAAGGATTAAAGAGTGAGACGGAGTGACAAAGGGAACTCCTTGTCTCAGATTGTTCAGATCCTGCCATCAGTGTAAGGTCTGGATCAGGGTTCGAGTCACTGGGATCAGTTTGGTCAGAGGGTCCCTTTTCTGAGACCAGAAGGCTCTCAAATGGAACTGAATGTCTCTCATCTGAAATCTTGCTCCCTGCACCACTGCTGTAGAAGCAGCCATGTGCCCCAGGAGCTGCAGAAAATGCCTTGCTGGTCGAGACATCTGTAGGGTGAAAGAGGAGGCCAGAGTGATAAGGGTCCTTGCCCTGTCCAGGGGAAGGAAGACTCTGGCCCTTTCTGCATCTAGCTCTGCACCTATACTCGTCCATTTTCTTCATGTAATTCTCTGTTTGCTCCCCAAACAGAGAATTACCCACAACAGGAAAATCCATGGCCTTAGTCTGGGTATCCTGTAACAGGCTAGTACATCTGAGCCAAGCCATTCTGCGAAGTGCCACAGATGTAGCCATGACTCTAGATGACACATCATTGGAGTCTACTGCAGCATGGAATTGCACCTTGGATGCCTCAATACCATCAGCAGCCACCTGCTCCAGCTCCTTGGCAAGCTGGCCAGGGACCTGTTTTGCTAAAGCTATGACAGTGTCCCATCTGGATTTCTGATACCTAGCAGTATAAGCCATATAATTGGCCTGTCTGAGTCCCAAAGATGCTGCCATGTATTGTTTCTTTGCCATGGCATCAATCCTCCTGGAGTCCTTGTCCCGGGGGGGGGGGTGAAGCCAAGGGAATATTTGCCTTGTCACAGGCTGCAGCCTGCACTACCCCAACATGGCTGCATTGTTGTGTAAGTAACTCCGTATCTGAGCCTGACAATGTATACCTCTTGTCCATTCTTTTATCCACAGGCGGTACGGTGTTAGGAGTCTTTAAAATCTTAAATGTCTGTTTCCCAAAAGATTTGTGTAAGGGAATAGACAGCCTCCTAGACTCTGGGTTGTCTATCATTTCCACATAGTCAGGCTCCTCCTGGTCATCCACAGCTTCTTCCATAGGAAGCTGGAGGGTTTCAGCCACTTTTTTATAAAACATGAAATGGGAGAGGGACTCAGAAAGCCTAGGAGGAGACACTCCTGAAGGTCTGTCTGGGAAGATGTCTGGGTCAATGGGCACATCCAGACTTTCAAAACCACATTCACTTTCCTCATACATAGATACATACATACATAGATACATAGACAGTGTCGGCAGATAAGGGCCTATGGCCCACCCAGTCTGCCCATTTGAGCTTGTAAGTTCAGTTTGTTTTCCTAGATATTCCTCTTCCTCCTCCTCTGGTTCATAAAATTCCTCTAAATCATACTCTTGAGCTGGTGGAACTGGCCAAACCGAGCGCCTCACTGATGGTGCCGGTTCGGTCGGAACCGAGGAAAGCGACTTCACAATTTTTATCGCTTTGGCTATTTCTTCAGCGGTTGGAGAAGAAAGTTTTGGATCCACAACAGCTGATTTTTCCTTTCTTGTTCTCTTAGCTGGAACCGACTCCTCAGAATCGGATCTCCTTTTGCCCGAAGAAGTCTCGCCCTGGTCAGAGGGCACTCCTTCTGGTTTGGTTTGAACCGAACCGGGCTGGCCATCCGGTTCAGCGGACTTTTTGGTCTCCCTTTCCCTGAGCCTACCAACTTGTTTTTCTAGAGTAGCTGCAGGAAAATTTTCACAAATCTGGCAGTCTGCATTGAGGTGGTCAACCCCAAGACAATAAACACAGGTGGTGAGGGGATCAGCCTTGGCAAAGACTCCCCCCCCCCACACACACTGCAGTGTTGAAACCCAGTGGGCCCAGTTTTTCTATTGGGTTTCTCGGACATTGTGCCAGTCCCAACCAAACTTACCCTTTTAATAGCAATCCGCCAGGCAAGACCCTCTTATCAGTTCCTGACCGTGTCACGGGTCGTGGAAAAAAACGTAATAAAATCCGTTCTTTTTAGAACCGATAAGAACCAGTAACCACACTCTTAAAATTTAAAATAAAGATTTTTTAGCAACTTGATCGGCTCAAACCGAACCGATGAACTGTTTACAAGTTCCACACAGAATAGAAACAATATAAACCTATCTAGTACTCACGAATACCACAGACAGAGACTGAACCAACAGGTTGTGGTTTAGATTCGGTTGAAAACCGAGAAAAACGGTACTTTAAACAACAAATTGAACCGAGCAGAAGGAGAAATCTCCGGAGCGACTGTTCGGTGAGGCGGAGTAAAGAATCTGATGGTTTGAGTTCAAACAGCAACAGACAGAGTCTCAACCGAGCTCGAGCTCAGAGTTCCATGCCTGGCATGGAAAGTTAACTCTTTCATCTCCAGGGCAGTTCGAAGGTTAGGACTCACTGCTACTGTCAGAATACAGCAAGACTTCATGTTGTTTGAAAGCTGCTTTACAGATTTCCACCAATGGAACATCCCTGTCAGCTGCTATAGTAGCAGCTGTTCCTCTTGTGGAATGGGCCCTCAGTCCTGTTGGGGGCTCCTTCCCAGCTTTCGAGTAGCAAAACTGGATGCACTAAAGTATCCAGTGAGAAATGGACCTTTCAGATGCTGGATTTCCTTTAACTATATCTCCATAAGTCAGGAACAGCTGCTGTCTATCCTGACCTATGGTCATTAGTGAGAGTCATGTAGTAGCTCAGAGCTCTCTTAACATCAAGACTGTGGAGTCGACGTTCACCTGAACTAGAATGCTCAGTAAAAAATACTGGCAGTGTGATGGATTGGTTTAAGTGGAAATCAGAGACCAGTTTATGGAGACATTTTCAATTTGTTCTCAGAACTACCATATCCTTATGAAATGAGATATAGTCTTTTTGAATACACAGAGCCTGCAGCTCACTAATCCTTCTGGCAGAAGTGATGGCTACCAGGAATACTGTTTTCCAGGTAACATACTGCAAATGAGCTGAGAACATGGGCTCAAATGGGGGGCCCATGAGCTGGGCAATGCAAACACTCAGGTCCCAAGCTGGCACCGGTTCCCTGTGAGGGGGGTGCAGGTGGGCCAGACCTTTGAAGAACATTTTTAAAAAATAGGGTTGGATGCCGAGGAGACACCCTTTCCAGCTGAGATGCAAGCAGATACTGAAGCCAGATGGACCCTCAAAGTAGTGGGCTACAAGCCCAGGGAATATAAATAAGCAAGACAGTCCAGCAGAGCTGGAATTCCTGCCTGTGCAGGTACTACATCACTGATAGAACACAACAGAAAATCTCTTCCATTTAGAAGCATAAGTTTTCTTAGTAGAAGCTTTCCTGTAACCCCTCAAAACATCCAGAACACTTTTTGAGAGCTGCAAGCCTGCATACTGTAAGTCCTCAAGAGCCAAGCCTTGAGCCTAAGGGATCTGAGGTTTGGGTACAGGATCCTCCCCTGGCTGGAAGTTAACAAGTTGTGCCTCTGAGAGAGGTGTATTGGTTTTTCCACAGACATGGAAAGCAGCAGAGAGTACCGTGGCTGCCTGGCCCAGTCTGGTGCTATCAGGATCATTGATGCTGGCTGGGATCTGAGTTTGATCAGAACTCTGAGGATCAGGGGAAATGGAGGAAATTCATATAGTCATCTCCTTGACCAGTCCAGAGTCAGAGTATCCCAGGGTATCGTGCCTTTGGCTGGTGGTCTGCAGCAATACTGTGGCAGGTGATGGTTCTCATGGGAAACAAAGAGGTCTACCTCTGAGGCGCCCCACCTCCTGAACACTACTTCCAACATCTGCATTCGTGATAGGGCTGGTTGATCCAACTCAGGGCATCTGCTAAGGTGTTGTCCTTGCCTGGAAGCTGGATAGCTTACAGTAAAGCTTTGAGAGAGCAAACCAAACTCCATGTCGTCATTGCCTCTGTGCACAGGGGGTTTGACCTCGTTTCTCCCTGTCTGTTTATGTAGTACAGTGTTGTGGTATTGTCTTTTCTGACCTGTACCACTCTGTCCTGCAGCAAAGGTGCAAAGACCTGTAAGGCCAGAAGTACTACCCTCAGTTCCAGCAGGATTATGTGCTGGAGTAACTCTGTGCTTGACCATGTTCCTTGAGTGGTGTGCTCCCCTAGACTGGCATCCTACCCTAGTGGAGATGCGTCTCTTGTGAGAATCTCTGATGGGAACTCTTGCTGGAAAGGAGCTCCTTATCTGAGATTGTCTCCTTACTTCCACCACTGGAGAGCTTAGAGTAAAGTATTTGTTACTGGAAGCAACTTTGACAGAGGGTCTCTCCTTTGGCACCAATGTGCTCTGAGGTGGAACTGTATGTCTCTCATTAGGAACCTGAAACCCAGGACTATGCCTGTTGCTGCAGCCATGTGTCCCAGTAGCTACAGGAACTGCCTTGCTGTCTTTGATTTGTTCAGACTGAACAAACCAGCAATTTGTAGGATATTGCTTACCCTCTCTTGAGGCAGGTAAGTCCTTCCCTTCAGAGTGTCCAATTCTGCCCCTATAAAGTGCAGTGCCTGGACTGGTTGTAGGACATACTTCTTGAGGTTTATTAGGAACCCTAGGGACTCCAAGAGCTCCTGGGTTACTTGCAAGTGCTTTCTGACCTGCTGTGATGATTTTCCCACCACCAGCCAATTGTCCAGGTAGGAAAACACTGTGACACCCAACCTTCTTAGGTGTGCCACTATCACTGCCAGACACTTTGTGAACACCCTTGGAGCTGAGGTGAGACCAAATAGTAGTGTTGAAAATTGGTAGTGACCTGATGGGAGACTGAACCGGAGGTATTTTCTGTGAGGCTCCTTTATGGCGATGTGAAAGTAAGCATCTTTTAGGTCCAGGGATGCCAACTAATTGCCCTTTTGCAGGGTTGGTAGAATCATTGCCAAGGTTACCATTTTGAACTTTGGCTTTACCAGGTGCCTGTTTAGTAACCTTAGGTCTAAAATAGGCCACCACTCACTATTTTTCTTTGTGGTCAGGAAGTACTTTGAGTAAAATCCTTTTCCCTTTTGCTGTGGAGGGACAGGTTCCACTGCCCTTGACAGTAGCAGATTTTGCACCTCTTTTTCCAACAGCTTCATTTCTGTATTTGAAGCTAGTTTGATCACTCTTGTTCTTAGAGGAGGGAAGGATTTGACACCCAGGGGCAAATCCTGATCCACCACTTCCAGAACCCACTTGTCTATGGTAATGTTTTCCCAAGCCTGGAAGTAGTGGGCCAGCCTGCCCCCTACTGGGAGTGGGGAGGCGGCCTTGGCAAATAGTTCAGGGAGTCTGCTTGGATTGAGACTGGGCCGGACCAGTCTGGGATCTGCATCTAGACCCCATTCTGCCCCTTCCTCTGAAGTACCCTGTCTGCTGGGGGTATTGCTGATATTGGGGGACAGCCTGAGCCTGGTAAAAAGGCCTGCTGTAACTGGCTCTACCCCTACCCTAAGGACTGGTGGAAGGTGAGGACTTCTCTTTGCCCAAGTTGCTTCTGTTGGTGGCCTTGTATGCAGCTACCTTCTTCATATAGGCCTCTGTCTTTTCTCCAAATAAGGAGTTGTCCTCTACAGGGAAATCCATGGCTTTTGCCTGGGTATCCTGTGTAAGGTTTGTGGCCCTAAGCCATGCAAATCTTCTCAGAGCTATAGTAAGGGCCACCCACCTGGCAGCAGTGTCATTGGCATCTGCTGCCATCTGAAACTGATACTTTGCAGCCTCCAGGCCAAACTTGGCAGTCTCAGACAGATCAGCTGAGAGGCCAGCTTGTGCTTTTTCAGACATGGCAAGGACAGACTGTCACAGTGATTTTTGGTACTGTGCAGCATAAGCCTGGTAGTTGGCCTGTCTTATGGCTAATGAAACTGAAAGATAACCCTTCTTAGTAATACTGTCCATCTTTCTAGAATCCTTTTCAGGAGGATGTGATGCCAAGTGCCCTGTCACAGGCTGCTGTTTGCATGACACCTTGATGGTCAGGGTGAGTAAACAGAAGCTCTGCCCCCTCCCTATCCAGCTAGTGCTTTTTATCAGACCTCTTATCCAGAGGTGAAACAAAATTTGGTGTCTGTGGAATCTTTAAAATATTTTTTTTAAAGAATGTGTTTATGGGGAGTAACAACTTTTTTGATGGTGTTAGCCCCATAAGCTCCAGGTACTCCACCTCCTCTTCATCTTTTACCACTTCATTAGTGGCTATGTCTAAGGCATCCACCATTTTCCTCTCAAAGGAGAAATGGGAGGAAAAATCCTCAGCTGTCCTGGGAGGTGATTAAAAATCCTGATCTAGAGAAATGTCAGGTTCAATGGGTTCCCCTCATCTTCATCATAATCCTCATAACCCTCACACTATGTATGCTCCTGGAGTGTCGCTGGAACCAAGGAAGCCGTTTGCCGAACTGGGGTTTGAACTGGTGTAAACGCCTGAGCAACATCCTCAGGCATGGCAAACTGCTAGGCACCACAGAAGTCCCCTTAGGCTTTTCAGCAGGAGGTTCAGAGTGCTTTATTTTCTTTAATCTTTTAGCAGGAACTGGAGACTCAACCGGTTCACCAGTTCTTTTCCCAGTTGAAGAAGAACCCTTATCAGCGGTTGTTTGCTTAGGATCAGCAGTGTCAGCTATAGGCTTGTCAGAGCCTGAGGCACCCTTCTCCAACTTTTTATGAAGTCTCTCCCGACATTTGTCAAGCGTCTTTTGAGGGAAAGACTTGCAAGTGTCACATTCAGAAGAGAAATGTTCTTCGCCAAGGCAAACAACAAATAAATCATGTTTGTCAGCCTTAGTGAAGACCTGCCCACACTTAGAGCAATTTTTAAACCCCGGTGGACCAGTTTTCTTCTTAGGTTTTTTTTACATTTTTAGGAAAAATAAACCTAAGACCAACAACCGAAAATAAAGTATTATAATTAAAAATTCAGCGGTTGCGGTCAGTTTAGCAACCAAGGGAAGTTCCAATAATAACCAGGGTCCATAGAAAAAGAACCAATATTAGTGGTTCCTTTAAATAAAGTTAGGAACAAATTTAGCTAAACTGTATCGGAGATTTAGTCACAAAAACTCCAATTAAACTAACTAAACTTCGGTTCCTCAGCAGTTAACCTGAACCGAGAAAAAAACGAGAAAACTTAAACTATCTACTCCTAAACTGGCAGTTTACTATTAAAACAGGTAATAAAGGCAGCAAATGAAAATTTCTAAGAAAGATACTTATATTTTTCAAAATAACACTCAGTAACGACTGTGAGGAGACGTCTCTGAGATGTCTTGACTTGGCAGTCAGAGAAAGAAATCTGAGGCATTAAAGAATGCAGCTGATAAGGGCAGCATTTGAAAAGTGGCATGGGCCAATGACAGGTTCAATCATTAGCATAACATTCTATCTCTGGGCAGTTCTACTTCAAAGGCTGACTGCAAGGGTTAGGAATATTGGAGAATTCCTGGGATAAGAACCATGGTGCATGAAAGACATGCTTTAATAAGACCTTACAGTACTTATCTTCTATAAGGTCTATAGGGGGATTGGTACCTTGCAGCTTCTAAACAATCCTTCATAATACGTATTAGGTGGACCTTTTCCTGCAAGCGCAAACTACCACACATAGAAAGAATTGTATCCCACAGTGCCTGCTGGCAGTGTGCAGCATAGCTAAGGTAGGCTGTCTGCCTCGAAGCAGTGCTGAAGTATTGTAAGCCTTACAAGCCATGCGGTTCAGTTTTCTTGAATCTTTATCAGGGCAATCCTTGCTTTCTCACAAGCAGCTGTCTGGACCACTCCCTCATGGGTCAGAGTGGGTATATAGAAATTCTGAGCCTTGCCTTTTCATCTGCTATCTTTTTTCAACTTTTCTTCGGCAATGGCTAGTGCTTAGAAAAATGTGGCTAGCATCCTAGCAGTAGCCATTTTGAGGGGCTTGTGTATGGGACCCAACATTCTTTTTGAGGGGGTCAGTCACACCATGTTCATAAATTCTGCTTCTTCTATATCCACTTCTATTTCTGTGGATGGTAGATTACTGTAAGCATGCTAGCCATTTGGCCCACAAACACAGAATATGAGTGTAACATTGAAACAGATCTGCAACATGCATAGAGATTTGTAGCATTAGTATTAGGCTTAGTTAGGGAATGGGGACAGGCACCAAACAGTCATCAGGGCATGGAAAAAAAATATTTCTGAGTTCATAGGAAGGTTGCAGGAAATCACTTGTTCTAAAGGAGTAAACACTTGTGAGGTGTGATGTTCTAAAGGAGTAAACACTTGTGAGGTGTGATGTTCTAAAGGAGTAAACACTTGTGAGGTGTGATGTTCTAAAGGAGTAAACACTTGTGAGGTGTGATGATCTCATAGTTTATGCTCAAGCAAAGTCAGTGTTTGAGTTATCAGCTGTTTTGAATGATGATTTTGGGGCTGTCTCTTCCTGGTTATCTTGTAATGCTATGATTTTAAACTCGGGCCAAACTAAGGCTAATATACTATATATACTATTATAAGATTAATATACAAGTTAGCCAGCCTGGGAGTGGGTCCCAAGATGATAGCCTGGGTAAAGAATTAGCTGGAGAATAGAACACAAAGAGTAATAGTAAATGGAGTCCACTCTGAAGAAAGAGGGGTTACTCGTGGGGTGTCGCAGGGTTCAGTATTAGGACTGGTCCTCTTCAATGTCTTTGTAAGTGCCATTGCAGAGGGACTGGAAGGAAAAGTATGTCTCTTTGCAGATGACACAAAGATCTGCGACAGAGTTGATGCACAATGTGGGGTGGAAAGGATGAGAAGGGACTTGGCAAGGTTAGAGGAATGGTCAAGTGTATGACAGCTTAGATTCAGTGCTAAGAAGTGCAAGGTAATGCACCTGGGAAACAAAAACCCATGGGGAGAGTACACAATGCGGGGTGAGATACTAACAACAACAAAAATGGAAAGGGAACTGGGGGTAGTCATATCAGATGACTTAAAGGTGGACAAGCAATGTGAGAGGGCAGTAAGGAGGGCTGGGGGGATACTGGGATGCACAGGGAGAGGCATCACCAGTAGAACACAGGAAGTTTTTATCAATCTGTACAGACAGCTGGTGAGACCCCATCTGGAGTACTGTGTGCAGTTCTGGAGACCCAGTCTCCGCAAGGACATAGACAAGATGGAAACTGTCCAGAGGAGGGCAACTAAAATGGTGCAGGGTCTGCACCTGAAGACATATGAAGAGAGACTAAAGGAGCTTAATATGTATAGCCTCGAGGAAAGGAGGAGAGGGGACATGATAGAAACTTTCAAGTACTTCAAGGGAATCAACAAAGTCCAAGAGGGTAGCTTCTTTCAAAAAAAGTGTGCAAGAACAAAGGGGCTAATTTGAAGATGGGGGGCGGCTCAGAGGTAATGTAGAAGTATTTCACAGAGAGGGTTGTGGATGCATGGAACGGCCTTTCGGAGGAGGTTGTGGAGACAAAAACAGTAGTTGAATTCAAGCATTCATGGGACAGCCATAAGGCAATTCTAGGGGGTTGGGGTAGGAAGAAGTAGGCTGCTGGTTAACTAGGATCTGCAGCTTATCCATTAGGTAGGGAAATAGGCAGACTGGGAGGGCCAAGCAGTCCTTATCTGCTGTCAAATTCTATGTTTCTATGTTATGTTGTTTGGCACGCCACTAATGCTTGCGGACAATCCGAGGCTTGTTACATTGGATCAACAAGGCCTTTTGATTGAGCAGGTATCCCAGTTTAGATATTTAGGTGTGTTTCTTTATTCATGCCTGTCTTTTTCTCTTCAGGTGCAATCTGTTATTAAAATAATCAATAAGAAAATTGGGTTATTATATAAATTTATTTCCTACTTCATTTGACACCAGGAGAGCTATTACCTTTGGGTCCCTTTCACCCCATTTCGATTATGTGTCAAGTCTTTATTTTAATATAGGGCAAAAGGAAATGCACGTTTTAACTATTACCTGTAATAATATTTGTAGGTTTATACTGGCAGCACCAAGTCGGACTCATCATTGTCAATTTTACTCTAAATTGGGCTGGCTTTCCCCAGAGCATAGGATTGAATATTTTGTGTGGTGTGCAATGTTTAAAAGTCTCCACTTTGGTACGTCCTTTCCCTTGTCAGAGCTAGTTTCTCGTAGAACTGTTTTGCCTAGTTTGCGGTCTGTTAGTGGTCCTTTATTTAATGTTCCCCACCATAGATTATAGATTGGGTTACAAGCTTTCTCTGCGGCTGCCCAATTTATTGGAATGCTCTTCCAGTTGGCATTAGACTTCCCACTTCTGTATCTAGCTTCAAATTGAAGTTAAAGCAATATTTATTGTCCATGTCAGTTTGTAATTGTTATTCGTAATCATGTTTTATTGCAACGTGTTGATTGTTTTGTATTTTTTGTACAGTCCGGGTCGGGCCTGAAAAGGGACTAATGGTCCAGTGTCCTTACCAGGTTAACAAAGAAAAAAATAAAAAAAAAAAACTTCTTAGGAAGGTCACAGGAGATGACCTGCTCTCAAGGAGTAACCACTTGCGAGGTGTGAGCTCATAGAAAGGTCCCAGGAAATTACCTATTGCCAAGGAGTTACCACTTGTGCGTGTGCGTTCATATGAAGGTCACAGGAAAGGACCAACATCCAGGATCACAGGGACAAAGGGAAGCTGATCCTTCTGACTGACAGAAGAAAAAATGACTTACCACAGTAATCTTGTTTCCTCTAATGGAGTCTTGCTATATTCTGACTATATTCTGTTAGCCCTTCCAGTTCAATTGCCCCGGAGATGAAAGAGTTAACTCTATGCACATGCATAGAACGTTGAGCTCGAGCTCAGTTTTTAAACCCCTGTCCCTGGTTCATTCTATGTAACCACCAGATTCTTATCAGCACTAAAATAGTGGCTACTAAACTATACTAAATAACCCAGAACATTAATAAAAATCATAGTCAAATGACTAATAACCCAGCAATAGGGCATATAAAGAAGACTCAAGTCATAGATGCCCAAAAAATGCCATCCCAGTGGTGCAGCCCTTAAAAAAGTACAGCTGGGGGGGGGCGTGGCTTGCTGCACAGCCGTTCAGACATACTTTCAGAGAGCTCCCAGAGAAGCATCCAATAATTTTATTTTAAACTTCAGACTCTGTTTGAGTGTGATTTGACTACCCACACTGGTTCATCTTAATGTGGCACCTTACCAGAGCAATTTCTGCCATAATGGGATGAAAAAATGCAGAGCAAGAACTGAATTTCTTTGCACCTCATGGCGGGGCCACTAAGGGACAGACAACATCTACAGGCCAAACAGCAGCTGAGTCAGATAAAGAGGAAGGTCGCCCAGCATTGCTGGAATCTCTTAAACTGGTAGTATTAAACCTTACTAAAACAGTCCAGCAAATGGATAAAAAGATGTACTCCTACTATGATTGCATGACAACTGTAGAACCAAAGGTCAATAGCCTTGTGGAAACTATACAAGCAGCACAGAAGTAATCCGATGAGGCTATGGCCACGGCAGTAACCTGTGTTAGGGAACAAACCCTACTAAAAACACAACTGGAGTACCTAGAAAATGCAACCAGGGCCGCTAACATCAGAATGACTGGAGTACCAGAAGGGAATGAAGGGGAAGATTTACTCTCTGTTGTGGTACGCTGGTTGTCGGACACTTACGGTATTAATGTACAAGGCTTGATTATCATGGCATATAGAATTACTCCTTGCAGAGCCAGCTGTCTGCTAGATGGAGCACAAACTATTCTGGTGGTCACGGCTTCGTCTGTGATCTGCGATCATATCCTACATGCAGCCCGGACCAAGGCTCTAGGATCATGTTGTTTCCAGACCTCTCGTACGCTACGTGTAGCAAGTGCAAAGGGTTTTATGCTATTCAACGATGACTCTGGGAGCTCGAGATTTCAACAAGTATGCTGATGCCAGCCAGACTCCTTGTCACCGTGCGCCGGAAAATGTATATTTATACCGATCCAAGAGAGGCTGGCAAATTAGTAGCTAAGCTAGAAATAGAGAGGGCAGCAAGAGATGGAGACACATTATAAAACTCTGAGGGAATCGGAGACTGAGAATTTTGCTGTAAGTGACTGTTTCACCTTGCTAGACATGAGGCCTTTCTTTTATCCCGGGAAGGTATGGGAAGCGCTTTAGCTCCTTTTGGGACTGTGTGCCCTAACTGGGGAAGGACATTCTGTTGGATAATCTGTTGGTTACAAGTGTAACTTCATGTTAAATATTTTCATACTTTATAGTGTACTTTGGTTGACTAAGGTCATATAACATGAACGTTAAACATCTTCTAACTATTTAAAGAGAAATGGTGGTGGTTTCCTAGGGGCATAATATATTTTTTACTTTCCCCTGTGCCACGAGGTATTGTAAGATGGCTGCCACTGTTGCATTTTGTTTTCTCTCATTAAGAATGGAGATTCCTCTCTCGACAGTCATCCACTTACAGTAGTAGGGTGCTGATTCAGGGAGCCAATTTTCCTACACTTTCTTTAGGCTGGCGATGGCGAATACAACCTGGCCTTATAGTCTCATGAATTGTTAAATCACAACTTAGTTTGCAGTAGGCTGAATGTAGCCAAGATATGTTATTGCTGATCAGTATCGGATGTTGGGAGCGTGCTGAGAGGGAATTTTCCTCTTATATACATGGACTTATAATTAAGTTTAAGTAACCATATGCAATATTTTATTAAGTTAAGTAAAAACCAGTTTAAGGCATTTGCAGCGTTAGTCAACTTGAAATATTGTTTTAGGAAATAATATTGCCATACCCTCCTATCTTGTCACAAATGTAACAGTGACTCGCCTATCCTAATATCAACTAATTTTGTATTCATTGATGTACTGCACTGTTCAGTGTATATCCTTATATTGTAATGGTATATACTTATAAATAAAAAGTAAAAAAAAAAACAGCTGAAGTGCAGTGCCCCCCCCCAAGGTTCTGGTAGGGGAGGCAAGGAGGGAGATCAGAATACAGCAAGACTCCACTAGAAGAAACAAGATTACTGTGGTAAGTAATTTTCTCTTCAAACAACATGAAGTCTTGCTGTATTCTGACTTTATGCAGACTACCAAGCAGTGCCCCATGGAGGTGGGCACAAAACCTACTTAAGAAATAGGCTCTGGAATACTGCTGTGCCAAACCTGGCATCACTCCTGGCCTGGGTGTCCAGGCAGTAATGTTCAGTGGATGTGTGAACAGTTTTCCAGGTAGCTGCTTTGTACATTTTGAGCAGGGGAATATCTCTGGCAGCTGCTATAGAGGCAGCTTTCCCCCTGGTAGAGTGAGCCCTAAGGCCCACTGGTGGCTCTTTTCCCAGTTTGTCATAGCAGAACTGAATGCAAGACACAATCCACCGAGTAATGGTCCTCTTGGTGGCTGGCTTGCTCTTTTCCACTTCTCCATTGGTGAGGAACAGCTGAGTACACTCATTCCTGTGGGCCATTGTCTGATCCAGATAGTAACTAATAGCCCTCTTAACATCCAGGCTATGCAGACTGCATTCTCCTGAACTAGAATGTTCAGTAAAGAAGACAGGTAATGTAATGGACGGATTCAAGTGGAAGTCAGAGATCACCTTTGGAAGAAATTTCCTGTTTGTCCCTATGGAGTGCTATGTAGTTGGGCTCCACTGACAAGGCCTGTAGCTCACCAACCCTCCTTGCAGAGGTTATGGCTACCAGAAAGACAGTTTTCCATGTCAGATACTTGAGTTTAGCAGAAGACATGGGTTCAGATGGGGGCTGCATTAGCTATGCTATGCAGATAGTCAGATCCCAAGAAGGGGTAGGCTTCCTGTGAGGGGGGGTGCAGGTGGAGCAACCCCTTAAAGAACTTCTTGAAGATTGCATGAGAGGCCAGGGAAGGTCCCTTTCCTGCAGATAGACAGGCAGAAACAGCTGCTAAATGCACCGTCAGAGTAGAAGGCTGAAGACCTAGAGAAAGAAGATGGGCCAAACAGTCCATCAGGACTGCCAATCCAGCTGCCTGTGGATCTATTTCCTTTTGTGTACACCAGATAGTAAATCTCTTCCATTTGGAAGGATGTCTTTCTGGTGGCAGGTTTTCTGGAAACCCTCAAAATATCCAGGACCGCTTCAGAGAGATGCAAGCCTGCGTACTCTAGGTCCTCTAGGTGGGAGGCAGTATAGTGCAGTGGTTTAAGGCTCTAAGTTGCAAATCTGGAAACCTGGGTTTGAATCCCACAGTCCCCACTTGCATACAGTGTGACCCCGAGCAAGTTACTTAACTTCCCTGTGTTCCCAGGTTGCACCTGTAAATAAGCTTTCAGCTTAGTGTTCTACTCCCGGTTAAACAATTGGAAAAACAAGAGCCAGGCCTTGAGACTGAGGGACTTGAGGTCGGGGTATAGGACACATCTGGGTATCTGCTTGGCAGGAGTCCTAGGATGAAAGATGGATGCAGCCCTGCTTACACCCCTCCTGCTTCTACCCCTGAAATACCCTCTTTGCTGCTGGTAAGCAGGGAATGCCTGGACCTGGTAGAAAGCCCTCTGATAAGGCCTGCCTCTGCTGGATTAGCTTGCTGTTTCTGTGGAGTTCCAGCCTTTTCCTTAGCAGCTGCACTCCTGCAAGTCACCCTGTACTCGTCCATTTTCTCCATGTATGTCTCTGTCTGTTCCCCAAAAAGAGAATTCTGAACAATAAGGAAATGAAAAAATTACTCACCTTAGTAATGTTGTTTCTTCTAATGGAGTCTTGCTATATTCTGACATATGCAGTGAGTCCCAACCTTCGAACTGCTCCGGAGGTGAAAGAGTTATCTTTCCATGCCAGGCATGGAACGCTGAGCTCGAGCTCGGTTGAAACTCTGTCTGTTGTTCTTCAAACTCAAACCATCAGATCTTTACGAGCCAAACTCACTGAGGTCCTGTGTGGAAGCTGTAAACCTACACTAGCCAACTGGCTACTAAACATAAGAACACATTTTTTTGGTCCCAAAACAAAGACTTAAGTCAGGAGATCCCAAAAAATTAAAAACACAACACCAAGTCACCCCAAGAAAGGAGGGGTGAAAAACAACAAGGTGGGCACCTACTAAGTGCCAACACTGCACTGCCTACCCACATCCTAAGAGTAGAGGTTATGAGAGGGGCAGGCGGTGGGGAGGTCATAATATAGCAAAACTCCATTAGAAGAAACAACATTACTAAGGTGAGTAATTTTTTCTTCAAACAAAATGAAGTCTTGCTATATTCTGACATAGGCAAACTACAAAGCAGTACCTTCATGGAGGAGGGACAGAACCTACCTAGGAAATAGGCTTTGAAGCACAGCTGTGCCAAACCGAGCATCACTCCTAGCCTGGATGTCCAGGGAGTAATGCTTGGTAAAAGTGTGAACTGTTTTCCAAGTAGCTGCTTGACATATCTCTAGAATAGGGATGTCCCTGGCAGCAGCCAGGGAAGCAGCTGTACCTCTGGTAGAGTGAGCCCTCAGGCCTGAGGGAGGAACCTTACCCAGTTTTCATAGAAAATTGGATACAAGAGACAATCCACCTGGCAATGGATTTTTAGTGGCAGGTTTCCTTTACCAACCTCACCATAAGTGAGGAACTGTTGAGGGAGTCAAACCTGTGACCCTTGGTACGCTCTATGTAGTAACTAAGGGCTCTCTTCACATCTAAGCTGTGCAGCCTCCCCTCGCTAGAGGAGGAATGGTCAGTGAAGTACACTGGAAGAGATATAGATTGATTAAGGTGGAAATCTGAAACCACCTTAGGCAAGAACTTCCTGTTAGTCCTGAGGACCACCTTATCTCTATGAAAAGAGATAAAATCAGGCTCCACTGACAAAGCTTGTAATTCACTTATGCATCTGGAAGGAGTGATGGCTACCAGAAACACAGTCTTCCAAGTCAAGTACTTAAGCTCTGCTGAAGACAAAGGCTCAAAGGGGGGTTGCATAAGCTAAGCAATGCAAACATTAAGATCCGAGGTGGGGGCAGGGTCCCTGAATGGAGGGTTGGTGTGAAGCAGTCCCTTGAAAAACTTGGAGAATACAGGGTGAGGTGAAAGAGAAGAGGGCTTACCTGCTGAAATAAAAGCAGACACAGCTGCCAGATGCACTTTTAGGGTAGCTTGTCTCAGCCCCAAGGTATTAAAGTGGACCATATAATCCGGGACTGTGGGTAAATCAGCAGATTCTGGGGAAATATGCTTTCCAGAGCACCATATGGAAAACCTCTTCCATTCGGAATTATAAGTAGCCCTGGTGGAAGGTTTTCTAGAAGTCTTCAGGACATCCATTACACCTTAGGAGAGATGTAAATCAGCAAACTCTAACTTTTCAAGAGCCAGGCCTTGAGATTGAGAGATTTGAGGTTCAGGTATCAAACCCTCCCCTGAGCACAGGTTAACAGGTTGTGATTCCTGGGAAGACACAGGGAAAGAAGGACTGCTAAGGACAGTAGGCATGGATACCAGGGTTGTCTGGTCCAATCTGGAGCAATCAGGATCATCTTGTAGGGTTGAGATCTGATTTTGACTAGCACTTTGAACAGGAGAGGGAAGGGGGGGGAAAGCATAGAGAAACTTCCCTTCCCAATTGAGAACTAAGGCATCCAGAGGGACTGAGCCCAACACTGGGGGCCTGCAGCAAAAAAGGGGAAGTTGGTGATTGTCTGAGGTTGCAAAAAGATCTATCTGCGGGGTGCCCCATCTGGCAAATATCACCTCCAATACCTGGGGTCCAGCGACCATTCGTGATGGCCCTGGGAAATCTTGCTGAGAGCATCTGCCAGGACATTGTCCTTGCCTGGGAGGTGAACTGCCATAAGGGAGGTGTTCAGGGAGTAAGCCAGAGACCACGACGTCATTGTTTCGGTGCACAAGGCCATAGACCGAGTGCCCCCTTGCTTGTTGATGTACCACATTGTGGTGGTGTTGTCTGTTCTGACCTGTACAACCTTGTTCTGAACAGATTTGGAAAAAGCTTGAAGTGCTAGAAAACTGTTCTAAGTTCCAACAGATTGATGTGGAGCAGAGATTCCTGAGGGGACCACAACCCCTGGGTAGTGAGGTCGCCCATATGAGCTCCCCACCCCAAGAGGGAGGCATCTGTAGTAAGGATTAAAGAGTGAGACTGAGTGACAAAGGGGATTCCTTGTCTCAGATTGCTCTGATCCTGCCACCACTGTAGGGCGTGGATCAGGGTTCCAGTCACTGGGATCTAGAGGGCATGGGATGAAGTTGGAGGGAGGACGATTCAGAGGAAACATGAGGAAGAATTTCTTCACAGAACGGGTGGTGGACAAGTGGAACACCCTGCCAGAGGAAGTGGTGGGGGCTGAAACAATCACGGGATTTAAGAATGCATGGGATAGACATAAAGGAATTCTGGAGGTCAGGGGTAAAGGGCAACAGACTTCCTGGAAAACATAAACTGAACTTACAAACTTAAATGGGCAGACTGGGTGGGCCATAGGCCCTTATCTGCCGACACTGTCTATGTATCAATTTGGTTAGAGGGTCTTTCCTTTGAGACCAAAAGGCTCTCAAATGGAACTGAATGTCCCTCATCTGAAATTTTGCTCCCTGAACTACTGCTGTAGAAGCAGCCATGTGCCCCAGGAGCTGTAGAAAATGCCTTGCTGGTCGAGACACCTGCAGGGTGAATGAGGAGGCCAGAGAGACTAGGGTCCTTGCCCTGTCCAAAGAAAGGAAGGCTCTGGCTTTCTTTGTGTTCAGCTCTGTGCCTATGAAGGTGAGGAGCTGGACAGGCTCTAGAACTGACTTTGAAAGATTCAGAAGGAAACCTAGAGAGGTGAGCAGTTGCTGAGTTATCTGTAGGTGTAACTTGACTTGTCTGGGGACTGGCCTACTATGAGTCAGTCGTCCAGGTAAGGGAAGATAGCAATTGTTTGCCTTCTTAGAGAAGCAACTGCTACTGCCAGGCATTTTGTGAATACCCTTGGAGCAGAGGTGAGGCCAAAGGGCATTGCTCTGAACTGGTAATAGCCTGAGGGCAGCTCGAACCTGAGATACTTACGATGGGAGCTTCTGATGAGAATATGGAAGTAGGCATCCTTGAGGTCCAGGGACGCTAGCCAGTTCCCTGGCCTTAGAGAGGGTAGAATAATTCCCAGCGTCACCATTTTTAATTTTGGTTTTAAAAGGTACTTGTTTAAGTATCTGAGATCCAGGATGGGCTGCCATTCTCCTGTCTTTTCTTGGGTAAGGAAGTACCTAGAGTACAACCCTTTGCCCTGGTGTAGGGGTGGAACCCTTTCCACAGCTCTGAGAGCCAGGAGGGAAGAGACCTCTGCCTCTAGGGCAAGTGCCTCTGGTGGATTTGCAGGTGGAAAGGATCTGGTTCTCATCTTTGGAAACTTTTTGAAGCCGAGAACCAGTCCCTGGCTTACTAGTTCCAGGACCCACTTGTCTGCTGTCAGAGACTCCCAGTCCTGGACAAAGTAAGCCAGTCTGCCCTCCACAGGTAGCTGAGAATCGGCCCTGGCAACCCCATCAGGGTGCCTGCTTGGCAGGGGCTTTGGGCTGAGGGGTGGAAGCAGGCCTGCTTGTACCCCGTCTGCCTCTCCCTCTAAAGAATCCCCTCTGGGCATAAGCAGAAGAGGAGGCCTGGGCTTGGTAAAAAGGCCTAGGAAAAGGCCTGCCCCTGCCCCTGGGAAGCTGCCTCTGAGGTGTGGCCTGCCTTTCCTTGGCCTGTGCACTCCTATAGGTGGTCCTATACTCATCCATTTTCTTCATGTAATTCTCTGTCTGCTCCCCAAACAGGGAATTGCCCACAACAGGAAAATCCATGGCCTTAGTCTGGGTATCCTGTGACAGGCTAGTACATCTGAGCCAAGCCATTCTTCAAAGTGCCACAGATGTAGCCATGACTCTTGATGACACATCATTCGAGTCCACTGCAGCATGGAATTGCACCTTGGATGCCTCAATACCATCAGCAGCCACCTACTCCAGCTCCTTGGCAAGCTGGCCAGGGACCTGTTTTGCTAGAGCGATAACAGTATCCCATCTGGATTTCTGATATCTAGCTACATAAGCCATATAATTTGCCTGTCTGAGTCCCAAGGATGCGTCCATGTACTGTTTCTTTGCCATGGCATCAATCCTCCTGGAGTCCTTGTCCGGGGGATGTGAAGCCAAGGGAATATTTGCCTTGTCACAGGCTGCAGCCTGCACTACCCCAACATGGCTGCATTGCTGTATAAGAAACTCTGTATCAGAGCCTGACAATGTGTACCTCTTGTCCGTTCTCTTATCCACAGGAGGTATAGTGTGAGGAGTTTTTAGAATTTTAAATGTCTGTTTCCCAAAAGATTTATGCAAGGGAATAGACAGTCTCCTAGACTCTGGGATATCCATCATTTCCACGTAGTCAGGCTCCTCTTGATCGTCCACAGCTTCCTCCATAGGGAGCTGGAGGGTTTCAGCCACTTTTTTATAAAACATAAAATAAGAAGGGGACTCAGAAAGCCTAGGAGGAGACACTCCTGAAGGTCTGTCTGGGGAGATGTCCGGGTCAATGGGCAAATCCAGACTTTCAAATCCACATTCACTCTCCTCATACTCCTCTTCCCCCTCCGGTTCATAATATTCCTCTAAATCATACTCTTGAACCGGTGGAACTGGCTGAACCGGGCGCTTACCTGATGGTGCCAGTTCAGTTGGAACCGGGGAAAGCGACTGGACAATTTTAATCGTTTTGGCTATTCCTTCAGTGGTTGGAGAGGAAAGCTTTTGCACCACACCAGCTGATTTCCTAGTCCTTTTTGCTGGAACCAACTCCTCAGAGTTGGATCTCCTTTTGCCCGAAGAAGTCTTGCCCTGGTCAAAGAGCACTCCCTCTGGTTCGGTTGGAACCGAACCGGGCTGGCCATCTGGTTCAGCAGACTTTTTGGCCTCCCTTTCCCTGAGCCTAGCAACTCTCTTTTCCAGGGTAGCTGCAGGAAATTTTTACAAACCTGGCAGTCTGCATTGAGGTGGTCAAACCCCAGACAATAAACACAGGTGGTGTGGGGGTCAGCCTTGCGACTCCCAAAACACACTGCAGTGTTGAAACCCAGTGGGCCGGTTTTCTTTTGGGTTTCTCAGACATAGTGCCAGTTGTAACCAAACTTACCCGTTTATGGCAATCCACCAGGTAAGACCCTCTTATCGGTTCCCAACCGTGTCATGGGTCATGGAAAAAAACGTAATAAAATCCATTTTTTTACAACCGATAAGACCCAGTAACCACACTCTAAATCACACATTAAGATATTTTAAACAACCTGATCAGTTCAAACCAAATCGATAAACCGTTTACAAGTTCCACACAGAAGAGAATTAATGTAAAACTTATCTAGTACTCACAAATACCACAGACAGAGTCTGACCCGACCAACTGCAGTTTAAATTTGGTCGAAATCCGAAAAAAACCAATACTTTAACTGACAAAATGAACTGAGCAGAAGGAGAAATCTCCGGAGCGACTGTTCAGTGAGGCGGAGTAAAGAATCTGACGGTTTGAGTTTGAAGAACAACATACAGAGTTTCAACCGAGCTCAAGCTCAGCGTTCCGTGCCTGGCATGGAAAGTTAACTCTTTCACCTCCGGAGCAGTTCGAAGGTTGGGACTCACTGCATATGTCAGAATATAGCAAGACTTCATGTTGGTTGAACCATAGCTTTTGATTGGGTATCCTGGGAAAGATTGGTACATCTAAGCCAAGAAAATCTTCTTAGGGAGACCGCAGTAGTCATAACCCTAGAGGATACATAATTCGAATCTACAGCTGAATGAAACGCACACTGATACACCTGGCAGAAGTAATAGCTACCAGGAACACAGTTTTCCAAGTCGAGTACTTAAGCTCTGCTGAAGACAAAGGCTCAAAAGGGGATTGCATAAGCTGAGCAATGCAAACATTAAGGTCCCAAGAAGGAGTGGGATCCTTGCAGGGGGGATTGGTATGAAGCAATCCCTTGAAAAATTTACAAAAAACAGGGTGAGATGCCCGTGAGGATGGCTTACCCACTGACAGAAAAGCAGAAACAGCTGACGTGTACTTTGAGGGTAGCTGGTCTGAAGCCTTGGCCATTAAGATGAACCATGCAATCCAGAACTGTAGACAAGTCAGCAATATCTGGGGACACATGCTTCTTGGAACACTAAATGCTAAATCTTTTCCATTTGGAGTTATAGGTTTTTCTGGTTGCAGGTTTTGGGAAGCATTGAGAATGTCCAGAACCCCTTGAGACAGATGCAGATTTGCATACTCTAACTCTTCAAGAGCCATGCCTTGAGATTGACAGAACGAAGGTTGGGGTACCAAATCCTCCCCTGAGAGGAGGTTAACAGGTTGTGATTCCTGGGAAGAGATAGGGAAAGATGGACTGCTAGGAACAGCTATAGGGGATACCAAGGCTGCCTGGCCCAATCTGGAGCAATCAGGATCACTCTGCAAGATTACGACCTTATCCTGACCAGGACCTTGAACAGTAGAGGAAAAGGAGGGAAGGAATACAGAAATTTCCTTTCCCAATCCAGAATCAGAGCATCCAGAGGGACTGAACCCAAGAGTGGGGGTCTGCAAAAGAAGAGAGGAAGTTGGTGATTGTCTGGGGCTGCAAATAGATCTATCTCTGGGGTGCCCCACCTTGAAAATATCACTTTTAACACTAAGGGATCCAGGGACCATTTGTGATGGCCCTGAAAAATCCTGCTCAGTGCATCTGCTAGCACATTGTCCTTCCCCAGAAGGTGGACTGCTACCAGAGAGGCCTGAAGAGAATGAGCCAGGGACCACCAGCTCATGGCTTCCATGCACAAGGCCGTAGACCAAGTGCCTCCTTGCTGGTTGATGTACCACATGGTGGTGGTGTTGTCTGTCCTGACCTGAACCACCTTGTTCTGTACTGATTCTGAGAAGGCTTGCAGAACCAGGTACACTGCCCTGAGCTCCAGAAGACTAATGTGGAGAAGAGACTCCTGAGTGGACCACACTTCCTGAGCTGTGAGAGCTCCCAGGTGAGCTCCCCACCCCAGGAGAGAAGCATCCCTGGTTAGAACCACAGAATGAGATTGAGTAATGAATAGGACTACTTGCTTGAGATTGTCCTGATCCTGCCACCATTGGAGAACCTGGATCAGGGTCTGAGTCACTGGAATAAGCTTGGTTAGAGGATCTTTTTTCTGAGACCAAAAGGCCCTCAAATGAAATTGGATGTCCCTCATCTGAAATCTGTCCTCTTGGACCACTGCAGTGGAGGCTGCCATGTGACCCAGGAGTTGAAGGAAATGCCATGCTGGTCGAGATACCAGAAGGTGGAAAGAGGAAGCCAGTTCTGTAATGGCCCTTACCCTTGCCAAGAGGAGGAAATGCTCTTGCTTTGACAGTATCCAATTCTACCCCTATGAAGGTCAAGAGTTTTACTGGCTCAAGAACTGACTTGGGAAGGTTGAGGAGGAATCCTAGAGAAGTGAGCACTTGCTGGGTCACTTGTAAATCTGACTTGACTTGGTCTGGAGACTGACCAACTACGAGCCAGTCGTCCAGGTATGGGAATATGGAGATGTTTTTTCTCCTTAGAAAGGCCACTACTACTGCTAGGCATTTTGCAAATACCCTAGGAGCCAATGTTAAGCTGAAGGGCATTGCTCTGAACTGGTAATGGCCTGAAGGCAGTTCGAACCTGAGGTACTTTTTGTGGGAGCATCAGATGGGAATGTTAAAGTAGGCACCCTTTAGGTCCAGGGAGGCTAGCCAGTCCCCTGGCCTTAGAAAGGGAAGAATTATTCCCAGAGTCACCATTTCGAATTTTGGCTTTAGCAGATGCTTGTTTTTTTGTTTTTTTAATTCTTTTTCCCTCCAGTCATGGTCTGGGGGCCTCTCTCAGGCATCCTGCCTGATTCTCCCCTGCCTGAAGTCCTCCATCTGTGCCTCCTCTCTCCTCGTCCTCTACCCACTGTCGGTACCCCCAGCTTAACCCCTCCAGGGTGGAGCCACCCCTCCTCTTTGGGTGCTCCTAGAGACAGACCTGATGCGGGAGAGGACCCAGATGAAGGAACCTGGAAGACCAGGTAGAACGGACTTGGCACTGGGGATGGAGGCAGGTGCCGTCGCCTACCCCCGCAGACCAGGTTCTTCCATTTTTCCTGATGGTCCCAGCCCCCCCCCTGCATGAAGCACATCGATGCACTGGTGCACGGCAACCCTGCCAGCGTTGGCCACACTAGCTACGTGCTTGCTTGGCATGCTGCAGTGCCCCCGGTCTCCACCGGGTGCCGCTGGTACACAACCCACCCTTCCTTCCTGGGAAGGAAAGCACCATGAGGGCACTCATCCTCAACTCTTCCCCTGCCGACCCCCGGTGCCTGAGCTCACTCCCAAACCCAGGTCACCGGTGTAGCACAAGGTGTGACGTCCAGCGCCTCAATCCTCAGCGCCAACGGGCCGGTGTAGTAGATGCTTGTTTAGGTATCTTAAGTCTAGGATGGGCCTCCACTCCCCTGTTTTTTGGGGGGTAAGAAAGTATCTGGAATACAGACTTTTGCCCGTGTGAAGAGTAGGAACTCTCTCTATGGCTCTGAGAGCCAGCAGAGATGAAACCTCTGCCTCTAGGGCAATGGTTTCAGAGATGTTTGCAGGTGGAAAGGACCTGACCCTCAGCTTTGGAAATTTTTTGAAGCTGAGGGCCAGTCCCTGGCTTACTACTTCCAGGACCCACTTGTCTGAGGTAACAGACTTCCAGGCCTGGAAGTAGTAAGCCAGCTTGCCTCCTACAGGGACTGGGGAGTCGACCCGGGCTGACGCATCAGGGTGTCTGCTTGGCAGGAGCCTTAGGCTGAGAGGAGGATGCAGCCCTACTCATTCCCCTTCTGCCTCTCCCTCTGAAGAACCCCCTCTGGGAAAAAGGAGAGGAGGCCTGTGCCTGGTAGAAAGGCCTGTGAAAAGGCCTGCTCCTGCCCCTAGCTTGCTGCTTCTGAGGAGTTGCCTGCCTTTCCTTGGCCTGTGCACTACTGTAGGTGGTCCTGTACTCATCCATCTTTTTCATATAATTCTCTGCCTGCTCCCCAAACAGAGAATTATTGACAACAGGGAAATCCATAGCCTTAGCCTGGCTATCCTGTGATAGGCTAGTACATCTAAGCCAAGCTAGTCTCCGAAGAGCCACAGATGTAGCCATGACTCTTGATGACACATTATTGGAGTCCACAGCAGCATGAAACTGGATTTTTGATTCCTCAATCCCATCAGCAGCCACCTCCTCCAGCTCCTTGGCTAGCTGGGGGAAGGCCTGTTTAGCCAGTTCCAGTACAGTGTACCATCTGAACGTATGGTACCTGGCTGTGTAGGCCATGTAATTAGCCTGCCTGAGTCCCAGAGAAGATGCCATGTATTGTTTCTTTGCCATGGCATCCAGCTTCCAGGAGTCTTTATCTGGAGGGGTGTGAAGCCAACGGTATGTTAGCCTTATCACAGGCTGCAGCCTGCACAACCCCAACATGGCTGCATTGTTGGTACAAGTACTCCGTACCTGTGCCTGACAACATGTACCTCTTGTCCATTCTTCTGTCCACAGAAGGTAAAGAATTAGGAGTCTTAAGCAACTTATGTGTCTGTTTCCCAAAGGATTTGTGAAGGGGAATAGACAACCTCTTGAACTCTGATATGTCCATCATCTCCATATAGTCAGGATCCTCTTGCTCCTCGACAGCTTCTTCCAAAGGGAGAGAGAGGGTTTCTGCCACTTTCCTGTAAAACATAAAGTGTGAAGGGGACTCAGAAAGCCTAGGAGGGGAAACACCAGAAGGCCTGTCTGGGCAGATGTCCGGTTCTATGGGCTCATCCAGACCTTCCACTCCATCATCATCATCATCATCCCCCTCCAAATCCAGTTCATAAAAGTCTTCAGGGGAATAATCCTGAAGTGGAGGAACCGACCGAACCGAACCCCTACCCAAAGGCATCGGATCAGTCAGAACCAGACGGAGCGATTCAGCTATGCTAATCACCCGGGCAATTTCTTCGGCGGTCAGATGATGTGGTTCTGGATCTGAACAGGACAATTTTTCTTTCCTTTTTCTTTTCACCGTAATCGACCCCTCAGGATCAGCTCTCCATTTGCCCAAGGGAGTATCACCCAGGTCAGTGGGCACTCCCTCAGGTTCGGTCAAAACTGAACTGGGCTGGCCATCCTTCTCCCTAAACCTGCCCAATCTTTTGTCCAGGGTGGCTTTAAGGAAATTTTTACAAATTTGGCAGTCTGATTCCAGGTGGTCAAAACCCAGACAGTAATCACAGGTGGTGTGGGGATCGGCCTTAGCAAAGGCCTCCCCACACTCACTGCAGTGTTGAAACCCAGTGGGCCCGGTTTTTCTCTTGGGTTTCTCAGACAAAGCCATCCTATCACTTACCCTTTTTATGGCAACAGCCAGGCAAGACCCCCTTATCGTTTCCTAACCGTGTTAAGAGTGTTTGAAAAAAATGATGAAAAACATTTTTTTTTTTAGAATCGAAAAGGGCCAGTACCTCACATTAAAATCCTAAAAGAAAAAGACAGATACACACACTAAAACACAATTACAAACAACCAGTTCAGCCGAACCGGTTGAAAAAGCTACTTAATTTCCACACAATTTCTCTAAACAAGTCCACTACCAATGCACTTACTGTACCACAGACAGGGATCTGAACAGAAAAATAAAGAAAAGTATTGGTAAAACCGACATTTTAGGCTGGACAGAACCGTGAGCGAAGGAGAAATCTCCAGAGCGACTGTTCAGTTAGGCAGAGTAAAGAATCTGACGGTTACACTTCAAAGTGCAGCAGATAGAGGTTTGAACCGAGTGAGAGCTCAAAGTTCTATGCTCTGGCATAGAGTTAACTCTTTTCTCTCAGAAGTAGTTCAAGTGCTGGGGCTAACTGCAAAATAGCAGAATACAGCAAGACTTCATGTTGTTTGAAACACAGTTTGTGGCCCTCTGTGCTGCTAGGGACTCTCCACAAGAAAAATGTTTTTTGAAACCTGTGGGACCATTTCTTTTTTTAGGTCTCTCAGTCATGCCCAACTGACTGAAAAAGGCACCAAAACCATGTAAAGTTGCTGAACTTTGATATAAAAAATAAAAAAGGCAAGTAAAATTAAAAAAATAATATATTTCAATTCAAAACATGACCAAAAATCCAAACCAGGAACTGACAGTCTACAAAAAGAAAAAATTACTCACCTTAGTAATGTTGTTTCTTCTAATGGAGTCTTGCTATATTATGACAATTACAGTTTGTCCCAGCCTTAGAACTGCTCCGGAGGTGAAAGAGTTAACTTCCATGCTAGGCATGGAACTTGGAGCGCGAGCTCGGTTAGAGAAGCTCTGTCTGTATAATTTCAAACTGAAACTGTCAGATCTTTTCGAGCAAAACTCACTAAGGTTCTGTGTGGAAGCTGTAAGCCTACACTAGCCAACTGGCTACTTAAAATATTAACACATTTTCCTGGTCCCAACACCAAGACTCAAGTCAGGGGACCAGAAAATAAGATAAGATAAGATAAGATAAAACACAACACCCAAACACCCCAAAAAGAAGGGGTGGAAAACACAAGATGGGCATCAATAAGTGCCAACACTGGACTGCCCACCCCATCCCCAGAGTAGAGGTTCTGAGAGGGGCAGGCTGGGGGGAGGTCATAATATAGCAAGACTCCATTAGAAGAAACAACATTACTAAGGTGAGTAATTATTTCTTCAAACAATATGAAGTCTTGCTATATTATAACAATTGCAGACTACACAGCAGTCCCTCCATGGAGGAGGGACAGAACCTACTTAGGAAATAGGCTGTGAAGCACAACTGTGCCAAATCGAGCATCCCTCCTGGCCTGGATGTCCAGGGAGTAATGCTTAGTGAAAATGTGTACTGTTTTCCAAGTAGCTGCTTGACATATCTCTAAGATAGGGATGTCCCTGGCCGCAGCTAGGGACGCAGCTGCACCTCTGGTAGAGTGAGCCCCAGGCCTGAAGGGGAACCTTACCCAGTTTTTTGATAGCAAAATTGGATACAAGAGACAATCCACCTGGCAATGGATCTCTTAGTGGCACGTTTCCCTTTCCCAACCTCACCATAAGTGAGAAAGAGTTGGAGGGAGTCAAACCTGTGACCCTTAGTACGCTCTATGTAGTAACTAAGGGCCCTCTTAACATCTAAACCGTGCAGCCTCCTCTTGCCAGAGGAGGACTGGTCAGTGAAGAACACTGGAAGAGAAATAGATTGATTAAGGTGGAAATCTGAAACCACCTTAGGCAAAAACTTCCTGTTAGTCCTGAGGACTACCTTATCCCTGTGAAAGGAGATAAAGTCAGTCTCCACTGACAAAGCTTGTAAGTCACTTATGCGCCTGGCAGAAGTGATAGCTACTAGAAACACAGTTTTCCAAGTCAAGTACTTAAGCTCTGCCGAAGACAGAGGTTCAAAGGGGGGTTGCATCAGCTGAGCAATGCAAACATTAAGATCCCAGGCAGGGGCAGGGTCCCTGAATGGCGGATTGGTATGAAGCAATCCCTTGAAAAACTTGGAAAATACAGGGTGAGCAGAAAGAGAAGAGGGCTTCCCTGCTGAAATAAAAGCAGAGCCAGCTGCCAAATGCACTTTCAGGGTAGCTGGTCTCAGCCCCAAAGAATTTAGATGGACCATATAGTCCAAGACAGTGGGCAAATCAGCAGATTCTGGGGAAATATGCTTCCCAGAGCACCATATGGAAAACCTTTTCCATTTAGAGTTATAAGAAGCCCTGGTGGAAGGCTTCCTAGAAGCTTTCAGAATTTCAAGAACACCTTGAGAAAGGTGTAAGACAGCAAACTCTAACTCCTCAAGAGCCAGGCCTTGAGATTGAGGGATTGAGACTGGATACCAAACTCTCCCTGGGCACAGGTTAACAAATTGTGGTTCCTGGGAGACACAGGGAAGATGGACTGCAAGGACAGAAGGAGTGGGTACCAGGGCTGTCTGGCCCAATCTGGAGCAATCAGAATCATCTTGCAGGGTTGAGATCTGATTTTGACTAGCACCTTGAACAGGAGAGGGAAGGGGGGGAAGGCATAGAGGAACTTCCCTTCCCAATCGAGAAGGAAGGCATCCAGGGGGACTGAACCCAACACTGGGGGCCTGCAACAAAAAAGCGGAAGTTGATGATTGTCTGGGGCTGCAAAAACATCTATCTGAGGGGTGCCCCACCTGGCAAAAACTAACCCCAGTACTAGGGGATCCAGTGACCATTCGTGATGGCCCTGGGAAATCCTGCTGAGAGCATCTGCCAGGACATTGTCCTTTCCTGGGAGGTGAACTGCTATGAGAGAGGTGTTCAGGGAATAAGCCAGAGACCACAACTTCATTGCCTCGGTGCACAAGGCCGAAGACCGAGTGCCCCCTTGTTTGTTGATGTACCACATTGTAGTGGTGTTGTCTGTTCTGACCTGTACCACTTTGTTCTGAACAGATGCAGAAAACCTGAAGTGCTAGAAAACAGCTCTGAGTTCCAACAGATTGATGTGGAGCAGAGATTCCTGAGGGACCACAATCCCTGGGTGGAGAGGTCGCCCATGTGAACTCCCCCATCCCAAAAGGGACGATCTGTAGTAAGGGTCAAGGAGTGAGACTGAGGGATGAAAGGAACCCTTGTCTCAGGTTGCTCTGATCCTGCCACCACTGTAGGGCCTGGATCAGGGTTCGAGTTACTGGGATCAACTTGGATAGGGGATCTCTTCTTTGAGACCAAAGGCTCTCAAATGGAACTGAATGTCCCTCATCTGAAATCTTGCCCTGCACTACAGCTGTGGAAGCAGCCATGTGTCCTAGGAGCTGTAGAAAATGCCTTGCTGGTCGAGAGACCTGCAGGGTGAAGGAGGAGGCCAGGGCCACCAGGGTCCTTACCCTTTCTAGGGGAAGGAAGGCTCTGGCCTGCTTTGTGTCCAGTTCTGCGCCTATGAAGGTGAGTAGCTGGACAGGTTCTAGAACTGACTTTGGAAGATTGAGAAGAAAACCTAGAGAGGTAAGCAGCTGCTGGGTAACCTGCAGGTGTGATTTGACCTGGTCTGGAGACTGACCCACAATGAGCCAGTTGTCTAGGTAGGGAAAGATGGCAATCTTTTGCCTTCTTAAGTGAGCAACTGCTACCACCAGGCATTTTGTGAATACCCTTGGGGCAGAGGTAAGGCCGAAGGGCATTGCTCTGAACTGATAATGGCCTGAGGGCAGTTCGAATCTGAGGTACTTTCGGTGGGAGCTTCTGATAAGAACATGGAAGTAGGCATCCTTGAGGTCCAGGGAAGCTAGCCAGTCCCTGGCCTTAGGGAGGGTAAAATCATTCCCAGAGTCACCATTTTGAATTTTGGTTTTAAAGGTGCTTGTTCAGATATCTTAGGTCCAGGATGGGCTGCCATTCTCCTGTCTTTTTTGGGGTAAGGAAGTACCTGGAGTACAGTCCCTTGCCCTGGTATAGGGGAGAAACCCTTTCTACAGCTCTGAGAGCAAGGAGGGTTGAGACTTCTGTTTCCAAAGCAAGAGTCTCTAGTGGATTTGCAGGTGGAAAAGATCTGATTCTCATCTTTGGAAATTTTTTGAAGCTGAGAACCAGTCCCTGGCTTACTACTTCCAGGACCCACTTGTCTGATGTTAAAGACTCCCAGTCCTGGACGAAGTAAGCCAGCCTGCCCCCTACAGGTAATGGAGAATCGGCCCTGGGCATCCCATCAGGGTGCCTGTTTGGCAAGGGCTTTAGGCTGAGGGGTGGGAGCAGGCCTGCTTGTACCCCGTCTGCCTCTCCCTCTGAAGAACCCCCTCTGAACATAAGCTGAAGAGGAGGCCTGGGTCTGGTAAAAGGCCTGTGAAAAGGCCTGCCCCTGCCCCTGGGGGGCTGCCTCTGAGGAGTGGCTTGCCTTTCCTTGGCCTGTGCACTCCTATAAGTGGTTCTATATTCATCCATTTTCTTCATATAATTCTCTGTCTGCTCCCCAAACAGAGAATTTCCCACCACAGGAAAATCCATGGCCTTAGCCTGGGTATCCTGTGACAGACTAGTACACCTCAGCCAAGCCAATCTACGAAAAGCCACATATGTAGCCATGACTCTTGAAGATACATCATTAGAATCCACTGCAGCATGGAATTGCACCTTAGATGCCTCAATACCATCAGTAGCCACCTGTTCCAGCTCCTTGGCAAGCTGGCCAGGGGCCTGTTTGGCTAAAGCCATGACAGTATCCCATCTGGATTTCTGGTATCTTGCAACATAGGCCATATAATTTGCCTGTCTGAGTCCCAAGGACACTGCCATGTATTGTTTTTTAGCCATGGCATCAATCTTCCTGGAGTCCTTGTCAGGAGGGTGTGAAGCCAGGGGAATATTAGCCTTATCACAGGCTGCAGCCTGCACTACCCCAACATGGCTGCATTGCTGTGAAAGAAACTCTGTATCAGGACCTGACAAAGTGTACCTCCTGTCCATCTTTTTATCCACAGGAGGCACAGAATTAGGAGCTTTTAAAATTTTATTGTTTGTTTCCTAAAGGATTTATGTAAAGGAATAGACAATCTCCTGGACTCTGGGATATCCATCATCTCCACATAGTCAGGCTCCTCTTGCTCATCCACAGCTTCCTCCAAAGGGAGCTGGAAGGTTTCAGCAACTTTTTTATAAAACAGAAAATGAGAAGGGGACTCAGAAAGCCTAGGGGGAGACTCTCCTAAAGGTCTGTCTGGGGAGATGTCCGGTTCAATAGGCACATCCAGACTTTCAAAATCACATTCACACTGTTCATAATCATCCTCCCCCTCCTCCGGTTCATAAAACTCCTCTATATCATATTCTTGAACCGGTGGAACCGGCCGAACCGACCTTTTACCAGATAGTGGCGGTTCGACGGAACCGGGAAAGCGATGGACAATTTGGATCGCTTTGGTATCTCTGCAGCAGTTGGAGAAGGAATTTTGACTCACACCTGCTGATTTTCTAGTTCTCTTTGCTGGAACTGGCTCCTCTGAGTCAGCTTTTCATTTCTTGAGAAGTCTCGCCTGGTCAGAGGGCACTCCCTCCGGTTCGGTTGGCACTGAACCGGGCGTATCGGGTCAGCGGACTTTGGCCTCTCGTTCCCTGAGCCTACCAACTCTCTTATCCAGGGTAGTTGCAGGAAATTCTGCAAATCTGGCAGTCTGCATTGAGGTGGTCAAACCCCAGACAATAAACACATGTGGTGTGGGGTCAGCCTTGGCAAAGGCTTCCCCACAGTCACTACAGTGTTGAAACCCAGTGGGCCCGGTTTTTCTTTTGGGTTTCTCAGACATAATGCCAGCCTAACCAAAAACTTGCCCTTTTCCGGCAAATGCCAGGCAAGACACCCTTATCGGTTCCTAACCGTGTCACGGGTCGTGGAAAAAACCGTAATGAAATCCGTTTTTTTTAGAACCGATAAGAACCGGGAACCGCACTCTAAATGACTTAAAATGATTTTAGAATAATGTTTTGAAACAACCTGATCGGTTCAAACCGAACCGATAACACATTTACAAGTTCCACACAGAAAAGTAAAACCTGTCTATTACTTACAATACCACAGACAGAGCTTGAACCGACCGGTTTGCGGTTAAAATAAATATAATTGTGGTTGAATTAACCGAGAAAAAACACTTTTAAACCGAGAAATGAACCGAGCAGTAGGAGGAATCTCCGGAGCGACTGTTCAGTGAGGCGGAGTAAAGAATCTGACAGTTTCAGTTTGAAATTATACAGACAGAGCTTCTCTAACCGAGCTCGCGCTCCAAGTTCCATGCCTGGCATGGAAGTTAACTCTTTCACCTCCGGAGCAGTTCTAAGGCTGGGACAAACTGCAATTGTCATAACATAGCAATACTTCATGTTGTTTGAAAATAACAATATTACCTCGGTCTCTGGAACCACTGTGGAACTGAGAAAAGATCAATAATTTACAATAATAACAAAACTAACTAAACTATCTCAGAGTATCACAAAACTAACCAAAACTGTTAAAATAATAAACTTTTCAATAACACTTAGCCACTAGGACTGAAACAGGATTCCTAGGCATCTGAACTCTTCAGCAGTGAAATAAATCTGCCATTATAAAATGGACACATAAAATACTGGAAGCTGATTGGTTAGACTGGGGCTTTAGCTATGTGTAAATCTTGCAACAAACACACGGGTAAAGTCCCAGCTGATCTGATCACATGTCTACATGCATGTAGATCAAATGATCAGAGAATGTTACTTGTTTTAAAATCGTAACACAGGTGCCATTTTTAATCAGAGCTGTGAAACCGTTGTTAAGGAAACAGTAAAAAATCAGCCCCTTCTCCACATAACAGTAAAACCTAGTAAGGAATTTCAAACAACAACTTTAATTTGTGTCACAGTGCTGCTATTCAAGAGCTGTTAAACAGCTTTTGTTGTGACTTGGCAAATCAGCAAGTTACAGTGCCAGGACCAAATGACGGGGAAATGCTGCAGCTGGGACTGATAGTAATCGACGGGAAGGGACACCCTGCTGGCATAGTCCAACCATTGAAATCTCTGATACACACTCCAGCAGTGAAATAGGAGTGTTTAGTGAAGCCAGTGATCCCAAAAGCCCTGTATTGCCTGATGTCACTAGTGACACTGCTGAAGACACGTGGCCATCCGTTAATTTTGCTGGTTTATAAGAAATGCAGTTCAACAGCAACAATGAACTTTAGTATGAAGTTAATCTGGTTTCATTCTATATTTAACAAGCATTTATTGGAGCATGAAATGATGGGGATGGTTTAAATACTATGGGGTTTAAATATTAAAATGTGAAGTGATGAGGATGGTTTAAACATTAAAATGTGCATAGTCAGACTGACAGTATTTTGGAATAATTAAGCAATAATGCACTCGGGGGTGTGTTGTGACATTTACACATGCCTTGGGTGTGGTGTGGCACGAGACTGAAGGCTGAGTGCCATAAATCTCACAATAGCACACCCCCTGGACTGCATTATTCCGATTATAAAACGGAATAAAAAAACATTTTTTTATGTGGAACAAATACATATTTTTACTAATTTTAAGAAACGCAAGGTTTTGTTCTTCCACCACTGATCAAACAGTCCTAACTTGACACATGGTGAGCTACATCCCTACATCCCTCCATCCTTTTTTTATTCTGCATCTTAGACTGGACAAACAGAGCCACATCCCTACATCTGTTAACAACATTATACAAATGTCGATTTCTGCATCAACAGCAGCAGATTACAGAGCATATTAAAACACTGGAGGGGATCATGACAACAAAGCAAAGTCTGAATTTAGACATTCTAAGCTCCATCTCCAGGACAACAACTCAGGGTTGAGATTACTGCGGATTGTATGACATTACTAGTAAACTCTTGTAGCTAGAAAGAAAAAATTACTCACCTTAGTAATGTTGTTTCTTCTAATCGAGTCTTGCTGTATTCTGACTATTGCAGTTAGGTCCTGCCTTTCAACTGCCCCGGAGAACAAAGAGTTAACTTTCCATGGCCAGCGTGGAACGTTCAGCGCGAGCTCGGTTGAAACCTTTGTCTGCTGTTGTTTAAACTCCAACTGTCAAATCTTTATGAGCAATACTCATTAGAAGTTCTGTGTGGAAACTGTAAAACTCACACTAGCCAGCTGGCAATTAAATTTATTAAAAAAGGGTTTTTTGGTTTCAAAGCAAAGACTCAAGTCAAGAGACCCAAAACACAACACACACCCAAAATAAAGGAGGGTGAAAAAGAGGCACCTCTAAGGTGCCAACACTACTCCTGCCCACCCACATCCCAAAAACCTGGTTCTGAGAGGGGGGGGGAGGTCAGAATACAGCAAGACTTCATTAGAAGAAACAACATTACTAAGGTGAATAATTTGTTCTTCAAACAACATGAAGTCTTGCTGTATTCTGACTATTGCAGACTACCAAGCAGTACCTCCATGGAGGAAGGACAGAACCTACTTTGGGAATAGGCTCTGAACTACTGCTGTGCCAAACCAAGCCTGGATATCCAGAGAGTAATGCTTGGTGAATGTATGGACTGTTTTCCAGGTGGCTGCTTGACAAATTTCTAAAATAGGAATATCCCTGGCAGCAGCCAGGGAAACATAGAAACATAGACTTTGACGGCAGATAAGGACTGCTTGGCCCATCTAGTCTGCCCATTTCCCTACCTACAGGATGGGCCGCAGATCCTAGTTAACCAACAGCCTATTTCTTCATAACCCCCCCCCCACAAGAAGCAGCTGTACCTCTAGTAGAGTGAGCCCTCAAGCCTCTGGGTGGAGTTCTACACAGTTTTTCATAGCAGAATTGTATACAAGAGACAATCCACCTGGCAATAGATCTTTTATTGGCAGGTTTGCCCTCACCAACCTCTTCATATGTGAGGAACAACTGGAGGGACTCAAACCTGTGACCCTTGGTGCTCTCTATGTAGTAGCTGAGGGCCCTTTTAACATCCAAGCTGTGCAGCCTCCTCTCTCCAGAGGAGGAATGGTCAGTGAAGAAAATAGGGAGAGGCATAGACTGATTAAGGTGGAAATCTGAAACCACCTTAGGCAAAAACTTCCTGTTAGTTCTTAGGACCACTTTATCTCTATGGAAAGAGATGAAATCAGGCTCCACTGACAGGGCTTGCAATTCACTGATACGCCTGGCAGACGCAATGGCTACCAAAAACACAGTTTTCCAAGTCAAGAACTTAAGCTCTGCAAGGACAAAGGCCCAAAGGGTGGTTGCATAAGATGAGCAATGCAAACATTAAGGTCCCACGCAGGAGCAGGGTCCCTAAAGGGGGGACTGGTGTGCAGCAATCCCTTGAAGAACTTACAAAACACAGGATGGGCTGACAGAGAGGACTTGCCTACTGACAAGAAGGCAGAAACAGCTGCCAGATGCACTTTAAGTGTAACTGGCCTAAGTCCCAAGCCATTAAGATGAACCATATAGTCCAGGACTGTAGGCAACCCAGCAGATTCTGGAGAAATATGCTTATTAGAGCACCAAATAGTGAACCTTTTCCATTTGGAGTTGTAAGCCTTTCTGGTGGAAGGCTTTTGAGAAGCCTTAAGGATATACAGAACCCCTTGAGAAAGGTGTAGATCAGCAAACTCTAACTCTTCAAGAGCCATGCCATGAGATTGAGAGATTTGAGGTTCGGATACCAAATTCTCCCTGAGACGATGTCAACAGGTTGTAATTCCTGGGAAGAGAAAGGGGAAGATGGACTGCTAAGGACAGCAACAGTGGGTACCAGGGCTGTCTGGCCCAGTCTGGAGCAATCAGTATCACTTTGCATGGTTGAGACCTGATCTTGACTAACACTTTGAACAGGAGAAGGAAGGGGGGAAAAGCATACAGGAATTTCCCTTCCCAATTCAGAATCAGGGCATCCAGGGGGACTGAGCCCAAGACTGGGGGTCTGCAACAAAAGAGAGGAAGTTGGTGATTGTCTGGGGCTGCAAAAAGATCTATCTGTGGAGTGCCCCATCTCGAGAAAATCACTTTCAAAACTAGGGGACCTAGGGTCCATTCATGATGGCCCTGGGATATCCTCCTGAGAGCATCTGCTAGGACATTGTCCTTCCCTGGGAAGTGAACTGCTATCAGAGAGGTTTGTAGGGAATAGGCCAGAGACCACAACGTCATTGCTTCATTGCACAAGGCCATAGACCGAGTGCCTCCTTGCTTGTTGATGTACCACATTGTGGTGGTATTGTCTGTTCTGATCTGAACCACCTTGTTCTGTACAGATTTGGAAAAGGCTTGCAGTGCCAGAAACACAGTTCTGAGTTCCAAGAGATTGATGTGAAGCAGAGATTCTTGAGGTGACCACAGCCCTTGGGTGGTAAGATCCCCCAAGTGGGCTCCCCAGCCCAGCAGGGAGGCATCTGTGGTGAGTATCACTGATTGAGACTGAGTGACAAAAGGAACTCCCTGTCTCAAATTGTCCTGATCCTGACACCATTGCAAAGCTTGAATCAGGGTTCGAGTCACTGGGACTAATTTGGTAAGGGAATCCTTTCTTTGGGACCAGAAAGCTCTTAAGTGGAACTAAATGTCCCTCATCTTAAATCTTGCTCCCTGGACCACTGCTGTAGAGGCTGCCATGTAGTCCTGGAGCTGCAGAAAATGCCTTGCTGGTCGAGACACCTGAAGGGTGAATGAAGAGGCCGGTTCCATAAGGGTCCTTGCCCTGTCCAGAGGAAGGAAGGCTCTTGCCCTTATTATATCCAGCTCTGCCCCTATAAAGGTGAGGAGCTGTACTGGCTCAAGAACTGACTTTGGAAGGTTGAGGAGGAATCCTAAGGAAGTGAGCACTTGTTGAATTATTTGCAGGTGTGACTTGACTTGGTCTGGAGACTGACCCACTATGAGCCAGTCATCCAAGTATGGAAAGATGGAGATCTTTTTTCTCCTTAGGAAAGCAAGCATTACTGCCAGGCACTTTGGGGCTGATGTTAGGCCAAAGGGCATTGCTCTGAATTGATAGTGGCCTGAGGGCTACTCAAACCTAAGGTACTTTCTGTGGGAGCACCTGATGGGAATGTGAAAATAGGCATCTTTGAGTTCCAGGGAGACTAGCCAGTCCCCTGGCCTTAGAGAGGCAGAATTATTCCCAGAGCCATCATTTTTAATTTTGGTTTTAAAAGGTGCTTGTTCAGATATCTTAGATCCAGGATGGGCCACCACTCTCCTGTTTTTTGGGGGGTTATGAAGTACCTGGAGTACAATCCTTTGCCCCTGTGTAGGGTAGCAACCTTTTCCACAGCTCTGAGAGCCAGGAGGGAAGAAACCTCTGCCACTAGGGCAAGGGTCTCTGATGGATTTGCAGGTGGACAGAATCTGGTTCTCATCTTGGGAAATTTTTTGAAGCTGAGAACCCGTCCCTGGATTACTACTTCCAGGACCCACTTGTCTGATGTCAGAGACTTCCAGTCCTGGACAAAGTAAGCCAGCCTGCCCCCTACAGGTATTGGAGAATCGGCCCGGGCAGACCCATCAGGGTGTCTGTTTGGCAGGGGCTTTAGGCTGAGGGGTGGAAGCAAGCATGCTCATTCCCCGTCTGCCTCTCCCTCTGAAGAACCCCCTCTGAGCATAAGCAGAAGAGGTGGTCTGGGCTTGGTACAAAGGCATTTGAAAGGGCCTGCCCCGGCCCCCAGAATGCTGCCTCTGAGGAGTGGCTTGCCTTTCTTTGGCCTGAGCACTCCTGTCGGTGGTCCTGTACTCAACCATCTTTTTCATGTAGTTCTCTGTCTGCTCCCCAAACAGAGAATTACCAAAGACAGGGAATTCCATGGCCTTAGCCTGGATATCCTGTGATAGGCTTGTACATCTGAGCCAAGCCATCCTCCGAAGGGCCACAGATGTAGCCATGACTCTAGATGAAACATCACTGGAGTCCACAGCAGCATGAAATTGCACCTTGGATGCCTCAATCCCATCCGCAACCACCTGCTCCAGCTCCTTGGCAAACTGGTCAGGGGCCTGTTTAGCCAGAGCCAGCACAGTGTCCTACCTCGACTTCTGGTATCTAGCTGTGTAGGCCATATAGTTAGCCTGCCTGAGTCCCAAAGATGCTTCCATGTACTGCTTTTTTGCCATGGCATCAATCCTGCTGGAGTCCTTATTGGGGGGTGTGATGCCAAGGGAATATTTGCCTTATCACAGGCAGCAGCCTGCACTACCCCAACATGACTGCATTGCTGGGAAAGGAACTCCGTGTCTGAGCCTGAAAGGGTATACCTCTTGTCCTTTCATCTGTCCACAGGAGGTATGGAATTAGGAGTCTTTAGAATTTTAAATGTCTGTTTCCCAAAAGATTTATGGAGGGGAATAGACAATCTCCTGGACACCGGGATGTCCATCATCTCAACAAAATCAGGCTCCTCCTGATCTTCTACTGCTTCTTCCATTGGAAGCTGGAGGGTTTCAGCCACTTTCTTGTAAAACATAAAGTGGAAGGGACTCAAGAAAGCCTAGGGAGGAGAAACAGCTGAAGGTCTGTCTGGGGAGATGTCCGGTCAATAGGCACATCCAGACTTTCATAATCACCATCATCATCATTATCCTCATACTCTCCCTCCTCCTCCTCCGGTTCATAAAATTCTTCTAAAGTATAATCCGGAACTGGGGGAACCGACCAAACTAAGCCCCTGCCAGATGGTGCTGGTTCGGCCGGAACCGAGGTTAGCGACTGAACTATCCTTATCACTTTGGCTATTTCATCAGCGGTCGGAGAAAGAGTTTGTGGATTCGAACCGGATGATTTTTCTCTTCTCTTTCATTTAACCGGAACCGACTCCTCAGAATTGGCTCTCCTTTTGCCCGAAGAAGTTTCACCCTGGCCAGAGGGCACTCCTTCTGGTTTGGTTGGAACCGAACAGGGCTGGCCATCTGGGTCAGCGGACTTCTCGGCCTCCCTTTCCCTCAGTCTACCTACTCTCTTATCCAGGGTAGCTTTGGGAAAACCTTTACAAATTTGGCAGTCTGAATCGAGGTGGTCAAACCCCAGACAATAAACACAGGTGGTGTGGAGATCAGCCTTAGCCAAGGCTTTCCCAAACACACTACAGTGTTGAAACCCAGTGGGCCCGGTTTTTTTCTTGGGTTTCTCAGACATGGCCAATCCTATCTAAAACTTACCCTTTTTTCAGCAATCCACCAGGCAAGACACCCCTATCGGTTCCTGACCATGCTGCGGGTCTTGGAAAAAACGTAATTAAATCTGTTTTTTTTAGAACCGATATAGACCGGTTACCACACTCTAATAAATTCAAAACTTTTTTAAGACCAATCTGATCAGTTCAAACCAAACCGATCCAGTATTTACAAGTTTCACACAGAAGCTAAATGCAAAACCTATCTAGTACTCATGGTACCACAGACAGAGACTTAAACCGACAGGTTCAGTAGCAGAAATTCGGTAGAAACCGAGCGACAAAATGACACTTTAACCAGCTTTTTTTGAACCGAGCAAAGGAGAAATCTCCAGAGCGACTGTTCAGTGAGGCGGAATAAAGAATCTGATGGTTGGAGTTTAAACAACAGCAGACAGGGGCTTCAACCAAGCTCACACTGAACGTTCCATGCTGGCCATGGAAAGTTAACTCTTTGTTCTCCAGGGCGGTTGAAAGGCAGGACCTAACTGCAATAGTCAGAATACAGCAAGACTTCATGTTGTTTGAACTGCAGTTTCTGTGGGTCCAGGAACCGCTATGGAACTGAGGAATAAGCTGCAATTAATAAAAAAACACCAAAAAATTACGAAACTAACACAGAGTATCGAACTACTACACAGAGGACAGTGTACGAGTGCTCATACAGAACAAGGATATTTTTCACTCTAAGTTTCCATGGTAATAGGAAACCTCGAGAGCATAGCTTGAGAAGTCTCATTACCAAGGAAACCATGACAGTAAAAATATCCATGTTGTGTCTGAGCACTCATACACTGTCTTTTATAGTGTATAGGTGCTCATAATTTAAAGTCTGTGGGGCCAATTCTAAGAGGTTGTATGTCAGCATAAGCCGAGATACGCCAAACCCCTTGGCGTATCTCGTGACTTATGCCAAGCAGTATGCCCGACCCAATTACAAGAGGCGCCTTGCGCCATGGCTACTGCAGGCTACAACAACCATGGGTTACTCCACCCACTATGGCACAGCCTGCAACACCATGGTGCAAGTGTGGGTTGTGGCAGCAACTGTGCCCTATTCCAGGAGGGTGGCACTAGTGCAGTTCCAAGAGCCGCACTGGTGGCGCTAAGTTAAACCAGCCAAGAGCTGCTCTGGGGGCATCCAATGGTGCTATCTGTTGGCTGCCCACCCCTTGGCGCAGCAACGGTTTCGATGTACCCCGACAGGCATACCCCTGCCCCCCACCCCCTAGATGTCGGGGGCCCCCAGGGTCCATTCACCGGTGCAGTCTCTGGACTCCCGTACCACCAGTCCTGCCCTCCCATGCCCCCTGGTGTGTACTGTGGTGTTCCAGGGCAGGGAGGCTTCGAAAGGGCTGTCGGTAGCTGGCCGCTACTTGCGACATGTGGGTCATCTACACCATGCCCGTGGCATACGCCTCCACATGGCATAACCTGCATGTCACAAGTGCCGGGACCCTGCCACTCTAGAATGCAGTGTAGGGTCTCTCGTGCAGCAGAAAATGTCACAATTCGCATACGCTGTTGAGTTGCGACATTTGACTTAGAATCGGGCCCCGTGTCCTTACTTTTGCATTTCATAGCGCCACTCGCTTCTGGGGCCAGCTCTCACCACCGTGCTTTTTCCTAATGAGCAGAGGTTACCAGAACGCCCATGCGCAAATGTGTTCCAACTTGTTGTGCTGCAGGAGCTACATATCTAGTGCAGTAGAAGAAACTAGATGACATAGCTACTGTAGAACAACAACCACCCTGTTATAGGGGTGGATTTCCATGCAGAACAGTGTTCCATCATACACTATATAATATTACAACATAATAAACAAGATATATTTTTAATTCCGACTTAGACACAAGGACTGGAACAAGACTCCCAGTCATTTAAACCCTGAAGGAGTGTAATCACAGTGCAGAGTTCAAACTTAGGCATTTTAAGTCCCTTTTCCAGGGCAACAACTCAGGGCTGAGACTGACTGCAGATTGAATAAATCACTCCTTGTTGCTATAATAAATATCGCAATACAAGTCTTGACTGAGGAGCCCAAAGGGATAGTTGCAGCTCTCTTCACTGACGCATCTAAGCTGAACACTCTGTCATAGCACGTTAGAGCAGGCAGGATTCTCTGGTGACGTCACAGCTTAGTAGTAAGTATCATGGCCGAGAGCAATATTAGAACAAAGAGTAGCTGGTCTGTCTTTAAGCAGACCAGGCTATGTCAGCAGCTCAGTTTGGTGCCAACAGAACACATAGACACGAGTTCCCCCACCAGGACTTTCAGTATGCTCGCTCGTTAGACCCCAGTGAATGGACTAGCTATTTGGCAGTAGTGTGCCTTGATATATTGTGCGAAACCCATTAAATTAAAAATTTCCATTTTAATGGGTTCACCACAATATATCCAAGGCACACTGCCTTAAGGGTAGCTGGTCCATTCCACTGGGGTGTCTAACAGATGAGGCATACTGAGGAGTCCTGGTAGGATGAAACACGGTCTATGTCTCTGTTAGCACCCTTTACAACTGTGTGAGAGGCCTTTCGGCACCATGCAATTCTGCTTAAAGTTGGACCAGCATAACATTCTGTGGTGATTTGCATATGTAGCCCATGATGCTTTGCATTGTGGCGGCATGTGTGATTTTTGTATTTTCTTGAAACTTGGCTTCCCAGCCAAATGCCCTTTGAGGTAACCCTTGCCTCAGTGTTTGCGCACAGAGGTTCTTTGTTTTTGTAAGTGTGCCTATCTTCCTGTTGGATAACATAATTACCCAGCAGTTATGACTAACCCAGTGAACACTTGGAATGCCACAGAAGGTTTGCTGTTCAGGGAGTGGCATACTACAGATTCTTTTGAGTCTCAGTGTAGTACAGTATGTGGGACAGCACTATCTCTATGTTGAGAGGTAAGATGATAGACATCCCTTGTAATGCAGTGCAGTTAAAGGGGAAGTCCCTTCAACCTATTTTCTGCACACCTGTCTAGTATGTAGGCATGGACAATGATTCCCTGTCTTGCATCCCCCTAATTTCATCCTCATTTAAATATAAATGAGGTTATGTACTCTGTTTTGCCCTGGTGGTAAAACCTGTTTTTTGTCCATTGCAAAGGTCATGACTTTACTCGAGCAAGGTATAATGGGAGTTGATGATGTGTACATGCTCAAGCCAGCAGAAGGTATACTCTCATTCAGTTCTGTTACATGTCTTGTGAAGTCTTTGTATTCTCTAAAAGCATTTTTTTCTAACTAGAAAACTGCAGGGCACTTGCTATGCCATGAAAAGTTTCATGACCAGTATAACACAAGAACATAGGGACTCCAGAGGACAGCAATGGCACTGACAAATACAGTGTAACTACTGCAGGCTGTAGCATTAAAACATCACAAAATTCCAGGATGCCTTACATGAGTTGGGTCATGACTTTTCCAGTGGAGTCAAGCAAATTCCAGACACACTGACCCTAACACTATTGCAACGCTTTTTAACAACTTTTTCTGTGATCTATCCAAATACAGATCCAAGGGCCCCCCCAGCTCTTAACCCTGACACTGACAAAATCAACCCCCACAAGCCCCAATTTTATCTAAAAAGGGTAACAGCTCGAGGAGTTCTTAAACTCCTTGCTGTACCATAGCCGGACAAATCCGCTGGCCCTGACATTCTATCACCAAAGTTTCTTAAACTAACAGCTCCACAAATCCCATTCCCCATCGCTAAACTCCTTGACTCGTCCTTCTCATCTGGGACAGTGCCTATGCTATGGAAATCCTCCAATGTCATCCATCTCCATAAAAAGGGTAACAAGCCGGAATGAGCCTGGGCCATCGGGGGTCGGCAGGGGAGGGAGAGGATTGAGCGTTGAAGGACAGCTCTCCTCTCCCAGGAGGGGGGGGGTCTGCGCTTGGCACTTGACTGGCCTCTGGCGGAAGTCGGAGGCACAGCAAGTGCAGAGCTGACATCTAGGGGATGGGGAGTGGTGACATCAGCGGTGATGCCATGGCATCTGGGTATGTGACACTCCCCTAAGAACAAGGGAAAATCACTCTGCAGGCTCGGGGAAGATGGAGCACCGAAGCAGACCCCTAATTGCTCCCACCTGCCTGGTCCTGTGGTCCCCGACAAAACCAGAATTGTTCAGGGTTTTAGCCAACCCCACCTCGTCCCCGCCCGGGGGAAGAGCCACAGCTCCATGGAAGTAGACCGGAGGACTCGGGTAGAGTGGTTGAAGCGGGGGGCAGACTTCATGGGTGCTCCCGATGATGCGAAGCCTGCAGAGATGGGGGTGGATAGAGATTTTAAAAAAAAAAGGATAACAAGACATCTCTTGGTAACTATTTCCAGATCTCACTTCTTTCTGCTCTTGCAAAGCTACAAGAAAAATAGTGCACCGGCAGCTAGTAGACCACTTGCAACAATATGGCCCTGTCTGTGCTGAACAGCATGGTTTTCATAAAGGGCACAGTACCAACACCGTTCAATTGAATTCACAAATTCCATTTACCATGCCATGGACAAAGGCCTCGTAACAGGTGCAGTGTTAATGGACCTGACCAAGGCTTTTAACCTGGTCGACCACAAACAACTATTAAATTGGTTTGATGTGGATGATCTAGGACCACCAGCACTTGCCTGGTTCAAAGACTACTTGGCTGACAGAACTCAGGCTGTTGGGATTAGAAACACATTTTCTGGAGTAAATAACATCGCAAGCGGTGTACCGCAAGATTCTAGTCTTGGCCCCCTCTTGTTTACCCTTTTCATAAATAATTTGTCCACAGTCTGCAAACCAATACGGACCCTTCTATATGCAGATGACACAGTTCTCTTCACACATAGCAACAACACTGATACCATTAACTTTTCACTCATTTCCTGCCCAGCCAGGCTTCAAAACTGGTTTGAAATGGAAAATATGGTGCTCAGCCTTCCCAAGACACAGTCTATGCTATTTGGGACCAGGCACAGAATAAACTAGGTATCCTCCAGTTTCTATATCTTTACCAGCAATGGTACACCCCCTAGCTAAGACATCGTCTTTCAAGTACCTTGGGGGTTCATCTTCGAATCCCATCTCCAACACACCACCTCTCTCTTACATCAGAAGATAGGTGCTCTCTACCGAGTTTGACATTTCTTAACTCCTAAGGCCAGAACCTGTATTGCATTGGCAAACCTTGTCCCATCATTAGATTACGGATCAGTTGTTACTGATGCTGCCAGTAAATAGACATTACAGCAAAAACACACTCTATATTACAAAATATGTAAATTTGACTTAGGTTGCAGGTCCAATGTTCACCACTGTATGGCTCTCAAATCCCTATATTGGTTTCCCCCAACATCAAATCCAATATAGCTACTGCAACACTAGTAAAGAAAACCATGAATCCTGGGACACCTGCCTACCTCAGTAGCCACATCTCTCTCGGCAATCTTCCTTCCTCCCGCTCTGCAACCAATAACAACATAATTCCCACGTTTCACCCAAATATGGGTCAGAGCTCATTTAGTTATCATGTGGCTTCCGTTTGGAACTCCCTACCTCCATTTGTCAAAGTATCTTCCTCTCCATTTGCCTTTGTCAAGCTCCTAAAGTCACACTACTCCTCAGCCCAAGTCTGCTCTTGCTTCCGATAACCACCCCCTCTCATGACCACCCACCTTATACTAGCTAATCACACTCATCGACCAATCTTGGTCACATCATTCGCTTTCTCCATCTTCATTCTCCTTTTTCTACCCTCAACTCTACCATTGTTTATTACATTATAAATACTTTTGTATATTAAAATATTAGTGTCAAATGTGCTCACATTTGTCTATTGCTTGCTGTATATTCGCATGCATTGACTGTAGTTTTTTTTCTTGTTTGTCTGTGCTTCTGCACCCCGATCATGCCTGAAAAAGGTTCTTGCTAACCGTGCACTCACCCAGTAAACAAAGTTAAATAACATAAATACATTTTCACACTTAAGTACCTTCATTTGCTTTTAAATCCTAATGAAATTAAGAGGGTGCAGTAGAGGCAATCATTGTTCATGTCTTCAAACTACAAAGGCAAACAGAAAAAAAGCCTGGGGGGACCTTCCCTTCAAATGATATGAATGTTTGATTTAACTGAAGTAATATCTGATGAAGAAATAAACCCACCTTCTCAAATCTCATCTTTTCATGAAACAGAAGTGGAAACACTGGAGGAAGGCATCCTGATTTCCTGTACTGTCCAAAGATGCACACACTTACATAAACATCATCCTTTTCAGGCAAGAATACACCTGGACACGTGACCTAAGGTGAAAAAGATGATAGATGTCAGAGGAAGTTGACATTTATAGTTTTTGTCAAATGCAGGTTTCTTTCCTGTTTTTTTGTTTTTTTTTACTTTTTATTTGAGAATTATACAATATATATCATATATTTGTAACCCCCGGGGGCGCTACCCTTAGGGCTACTGCCCCGTCTGCCCCTTCTGAGGCAGGGTGAGGGGCCCAGATCTGTGGACGGGTGCCTCCACCCAGAGGTCGGGGTTAATGCTGTCGAGATTGCCTCAGTCACAGCCCTCTGGGTTACTGCAACCCTCCTTTTCCTCCACTAGTGGCTCACACTGGGTACCAAACAGGCTGTTTACCAATACACTTACCCCCACTGGTAGTATCTTTCAGCTCACTCCAGGGATCCCCTGTAAAATAAGATACAGTTATATCACAGTCTCCATACAGCAGTTCAAACGGAATGCACAAACCAGCCAGGGTGTAATTGCAACACAATGATCTGATTTATTAAGGGGTAGATAACAAGGGGGGGGTCAGGTTGATTGGCTTATGCTATAGTTATATATCTAGGGCTCTGTGCACAGGCCTAATCCTGCAATTTTACTGTCCTTGGGTACCCAAGCCCTAACGGCTAGTCCAAACGTGGCAGCTGGTTGGGGCCCTTCACACAGAGAAGTATTACAATCCTGAGCAAGTCAGTATCGAAAGAAAGTTTGACTAAACAGTCAGCAGTACAGCAATACAATTGTTTCCCCACTGTTTGCACACTTGGCAGGGAGCTACCCCGATTCAGTACTCACAAACTCCAGTCACTACTGAGTCCTCCAACACTGCAGGGCTGAGCCTGAACTCCATCAGCCTTCTCTCATATCTATATGGCAAACAACAACAACAGAGGGGTACCACACCAGGCAGCAGCTTCTAGGATCTCTTGACTCCACAGCCACTAAAACTCTGCAACGGCAGCTTCCACTTTTTTCTTGGACCGAGCGCAACTCAGCAATCTTCTCCAGTCCTCCTACAGGTCGAGCCTGGTGGGTAGCTGCACAAAGCACAGCCTCCTCTGACCACCCACCGACGGATTTAGTCCGCTGGAACCCAGAAGACACCAACGGCCACTTCAGGCCTTCACGCGCTTCCCGGGCAAACACTCCCAGCACAGAAGCACAGACGCTCCTCACTCCTCACTAGCCACAACGAATCTGCCCCCAACAGCAATGGGCTCTTCTCCAGTTCGGGTGCGACCCGATCCAATTAGCTGGCGAGACCTGCCAGTCACTTTATTTAACTCTCAGTGATGCAAAAAGGCGCTGTGGCCCATAATACCTCTCTCCAATACAAGCAGCTCCTTGATTGGTCAATCAGCCCTGCTGGGTCCCGAGGTACTGATTGGCCCATCTCAGCAGTTCGGGGACAAAATGGAGGAGGCAATCAACAGTCCATGCTGCAAAGGAAAGCAGGTTAGAACAGCCACGTTATGTTTATTACCCCAAGTTATTCACTGCAAGCAGCTACACCTTCCAAAGGAGCTCCCTCTGCTCAATTCAGCGATGGCAGAAACGGAGCAATTATCCGGGAGCCCGGGCGGGACTCGAGCATGCACACTCAGACCCCCCCAGCTCACTTATTTACGGCTACAACAGGCAGCCCTTAAAGGGACAAGCACCAGAGACCCCAAAAACACTCCCCGGGTCCCCATCCAAACGGCTTTAGGCCAGTGACCAACCCCAGCGCCAGGAACATCCGGAACCCTCATTTGAAAGGGGGTTACATATTATACCACATTAACAGGAAGGAATGCAGCCCTTCGACATGAATGGTCAGGATGCATGCAAGCTGTAATATAAAGCTACAAAACTAGGCATCCATTCAGGTAATTGTGACTGCTCACACTATACAATGTGTTAAGTTCAGTAAGGTACAATTGTGGACCTATGTCACTCTCACCCACACAGAGGCAATAAGAAAAAAGTACTCACCTTAGTAATGTTGTTTCTTCTAATGGAGTATTGCTGTATTCTGACATATGCAGTAATCACCAACCTTTGAACTGCCCCGGAAACAAAGAGTTAACTTTCCATGCAGGGCATGGAACGCTGAGCTCGAGCTTGGTTGAAGCCTCTGTCTGCTGTTGTTTAAACTCCAACCGTCAGATCTTTACGAGCTATACTCACTCATATAGACATTAGCAGAATACACAGCAGTACCTCCATGGAGGAGGGGCAGAACCTACTTAGGGAATAGGCTCTGAAGAACAGCTGTGCCAAACCGAGCATCTCTCCTGGCCTGGACATCCAGGGAGTAATGCTTGGTAAAAGTGTGTACAATTTTCCAAGTAGCAGCCTGGCAAATCTCTAATAAGGGGATATCTCTGGCAGCAGCTAGAGACGCAGCTGTACCCCTGGTAGAATGAGCCCTCAAACCGGGGGGGGGGGTCTCTGCCCACTTTCTGATAACAAAATTGGATACAAGAGACAATCCACCTGGCTATTGATCTCTTAGTGGCAGGTTTGCCTTTCCCAACTTCACCATAGGTAAGGAAAAGTTGGAGGGATTCGAACCTATGACCTTTGGTACACTCTACATAATAACTAAGAGCTCTCTTAACATCCAGGCTGTGCAACCTCCTCTCACCCGAAGAGGAGTGATCAGTGAAAAATACTGGAAGGGCGATAGATTGATTAAGATGGAAATCTGAAACCACCTTAGGCAAAAACTTCCTAATAGTCCTAAGAACTACCTTATCCCTGTGGAAGAAATAAAGTCAGTCTCCACTGACAAGGCTTGCAATTCACTTATGCGTCCGGCAGAAGTGATAGCCACTAGAAAACAGTTTTCCAAGTTAGGTACTTAAGCTCTGCAGAAGACAGAGGTTCAAAAGGGGGTTGCATTAACTGGGCAATGCAAACATTAAGGTCCCAAGCAGGGGCCGGTTCCCGAAAGGGAGGATTAGTATGGAGTAATCCCTTAAAAACTTGGAAAACACAGGATGAGAGGAAAGAGGGATGACTTTCCTGCTGACAGAAAAGCAGACACAGCTGCCAAATGAACTCTCAGGGTAGCTGGTCTGAGACCCAAGGAATTAAGATGTATCATGTAATCTAACAAAATGGGCAATTCAGCAGATTCTGGGAAATATTTTTCCCAGCACACCAAATGAAAACCTTTTCCATTTAGAACTATAAGTAGCCCTAGTGGAAGGCTTTCTGGAAGCCTTTAGGATCTCAAGAACACCCTGAGAGAGGTGTAAATCAGCAAAATCTAACTCCTCAAGAGCCAGGCCTTGAGGTTGAGGGATTGAGGTCCGATACCAAACCCTTCCCTGGGCACAAGTCAACAGATTGTGATTCCTGGGGAGGCACAGGGGAAGATGGACTGTCAGACACAGAAGGAATGGGTACCAGGGCTGCCTGGCCCAATCCGGGGCAATCAGAATCACCCTGCAAGGCTGAGATCTGATTTTGACTAGTACTTTGAATAGGAGAGGGGAAGCATAGAGGAACTTCCCCTCCCAATCCAGAAGAAGGGCATCCAGGGGAACTGAGCCCAGCACTGGAGGCCTGCAACAGAACAGAGGAAGTTTGTGATTGTCTGGGGCTGCAAAAAGATCTATCTGAGGGATGCCCCACCTGGCAAAAACTATCCCCAGCACTTGAGGATCCAGGGACCATTCGTGATGGCCCTGGGGAATCCTGCTGAGGGCATCCGCTAGGACATTGTCCTTCCCTGGAAGATGAACTGCTATGAGGGAAGTGTTCAGGGAATAGGCCAGAGACCACAACTTCATTGTGTGGTTCTGTGTGGAAACTGTAAACTCACACTAGCCAACGGGCAACTAAATTTGTTAAAAACGGGTTTTTTGGTTTCAAAGCAAAGACTCAAGTCAGGAAACCCAAAAAACAAAACACAACACACACCCAAAATAAAGGAGGGTGAGAAAGGGGCACCTCTAAGTGTCAACACTGCTCCTGCCCACCCACATCCCAAAAACCAGGTTCTGAGAGGGGAGGCAGGGGGGAGGTCAGAATACAGCAAGACTCCATTAGAAGAAACAACATTACTAAGGTGAGTAATTTTTCTTCAAACAACCTGAAGTCTTGCTGTATTCTGACATATGCAGACTACCAAGCAGTACCTTCAAGGAGGAGGGACAGAACCTACTTTGGGAAAAGGCTCTGAAGTACTGCTGTGTCAAACCGAGCATCACTCCTAGCCTGGATATCCAGAGAGTGATGCTTGGTGAATATATGGACTGTTTTCCAGGTGGCTGCTTGACGGATTTCTAAGATAGAAATATCCCTGGCAGCAGCCAGGGAAGCAGCTGTACCTCTAGTACGGTGAGCCCTCAGGCCTGAGGGTGGGGTTCTACCCAATTTCACATACCAGAATTGTATACAAGAGACAATCCACCTGGCAATAGATCTTTTAGTGGCAGGTTTGCCCTTACCGACCTCTCCATAACTGAGGAACAACAGGAGGGACTCAAACCTGTGACCCTTGGTGTGCTCTATGTAGTAGCTAAGAGCCATTTTTATGTCCAAGCTGTGCAACCTCCTCTTTCCAGAGGAGGAATGGTCAGTGAAGAAAACAGGGAGAGGCATAGACTGATTAAGGTGGAAATCTGAAACCACCTTAGGTAAAAACTTCCTGTTAGTTCTTTGGACCACTTTATCTCTATGAAAAGAGATGAAATTGGGCTCCACTGACAGGGCTTGCAATTCATTGATGTGCCTGGCAGAAGTAATGGCTACCAAAAGAAAAAATTACTCACCTTAGTAATGTTGTTTCTTCTAATGGAGTCTTGCTATATTATAGACATTAGCAGTTTGTTCCAGCTCTAGAACTGCCCCGGAGTGCAATGGTTAAAACCATTCCAAAATAGAATTTTGGCACGAGAGCAGCTCTATCTGTGTCATTTCAAACTTGAACTGTCAGATCTTTACGAGCCAAACTCACTAAGGTCTGTGTGGAAGCTGTAACCTACACTAGCCAAATGGCTACCTAAATAATAACAACCATTGATGGTCCCAACACCCAAGACTCAAGTCAGGGGACCAGAAATACTAACACCATTCTAATAATATGAAATGGAACATATGTATAATAAAACACACACAAGCGTAACATACACACCTCCCAAAGTCCCAAAGGGGACAAAATGCTAACAGGACATAAGTAGTGCCCACACTAAGTTGCCGCACCCCACCAAGTAGAGGTTCTGAGAGGGGCAGGTTGGGGAGGTCTCATAATATAGCAAGACTCCATTAGAAGAAACAACATTACTAAGGTGAGTAATTTTTCTTCAAACAACATGAAGTCTTGCTATATTATAGACATTAGCAGAATACATAGCATTACCTCCATGGAGGAGGGCAGAACCTACTTAGGGAATAGGCTCTGAAGAACAGCTGTGCCAAACCGAGCATCTCTCTGGCCTGGACATCCAGGGAGTAATGCTTGGTAAAAGTGTGTACCGCTTTCAAGTAGCAGCCTGGCAAATCTCTAATAAAGGGATATCTCTGGCAGCAGCTAGAGACGCAGCTGTACCCTGGTAGAATGAGCCCTCAAACCAGGGGCTCTGCCCACTTCTGATAGCAAAATTGATGGATAGAGACAATCCACCTGGCTATTGATCTCTTTGTGGCAGGTTTGTTTTCCCAACTTCACCATAGGTAAGGAAAAGTTGGAGGAATTGAACCTGTGACCTTTGGTACACTCTATATAATAACTAAGAGCTCTCTTAACATCCAGGTTGTGCAACCTCCTCTCACCGAAGAGGAGTGATCAGTGAAAAATACTGGAAGGAGATAGATTGATTAAGATGGAAATCTGAAACCACCTTAGGCAAAACTTCCTATTAGTCCTAAGGACTACTTATCCCTGTGGAAAGAAATAAAGTCAGTCTCCACTGACAAGGCTTGCAATTCACTTATGCATCTGGCAGAAGTGATAGCCACTAGAAAACAGTTTTCCAAGTTAGGTACTAAGCTCTGCAGAAGACAGAGGTTCAAAAGGGTTGCATTAACTGGGCAATGCAAACATTAAGGTCCCAAGCAGGGGCGGTTCCCAAAGGGAGGATTAGTATGGAGTAATCCCTTAAAAACTTGGAAAACACAGGATGAGAGGAAAGAGGGATGACTTTCCTGCTGACACAAAGCGGACACAGCTGCCAAATGAACTCTCAGGGTAGCTGGTCTGAGACCCAAGGAATTAAGATGTACCATGTAATCTAACAAAATGGGCAATTCAGCAGATTCTGGGGAAATATTTTTCCTAGCACACCAAATGGAAAACCTTTCCATTTAGAACTATAAGTAGCTCTAGTGGAAGGCTTTCTGGAAGCCTTTAGGATCTCAAGAACACCCTGAGAGGTGTAAATCAGCAACTCTAACCCTCAAGAGCCAGGCCTTGAGGTTGAGGGATTTGAGGTCCGGATACCAAACCCTTCCCTGGGCACAAGTCAACAGATTGTGATTCCTGGGAGGCACAGGAAGATGGACTGTCAGACGCAGAAGGAGTGGGTACCAGGCTGCCTGGCTCAATCCGGGGCAATCAGAATCACCCTGCAAGGCTGAGATCTGATTTTGACTAGTACTTGACTAGGAGAGGAAAGGGGAAAGCATAGAGGAACTTCCTCCCAACCAGAAGAAGGGCATCCAGGGAACTGAGCCCAGCACTGGAGGCCTGCAAGAGAACAGAGGAAGTTTGTGATTGTCTGGGGCTGCAAAAGATCTATCTGAGGATGCCCACCTGGCAAAAACTATCCCCAGCACTTGAGGATCCAGGGACCATTCGTGATGGCCCTGGGAAATCCTGCTGAGGGCATCCGCTAGGACATTGTCCTTCCCTGGAAGATGAACTGCTATGAGGAAGTGTCAGGAATAGACCAGAGACCACAACTTCATTGCCTCGGTGCACAAGGCCAAGACCGAGTGCCCCCTGTTTGTTGATGTACCACATTGTTGTGGTGTTGTCTGTTCTGACTTGTATCACCTTGTCATGGACAGATGCAGAAAAAGCTGAAGAGCTAAAAAGACAGCTCTGAGTTCCAGCAAATTGATGTGGAGCAGAGATTCCTGGGGACCAAACTCCCTGAGTGGAAAGGTCGCCATGTGGGCTCCCCAACCCAGAAGGGAAGCATCTGTAATGAGAGTCAAGTCGTGAGAAGGGGAAATGAAGGGGAACCCCGCTCTTAAATTGCTCTGATCCTTCCACCACTGGAGAGCTAGGATCAAGGTTCGAGTCACTTGGACCAACTTGGAAAGGGGGTCTCTTCTCTGAGACCAAAAGGTTTTCAAGTGAAACTGAATGTCTCTGATCTGAAATCTGGCTCTCTGCACAACAGCTGTGGATGCAGCCATGTGCCCCAGGAGCTGCAGAGTGTCTTGCTGGTCGAGAGACCTGCAGAGTGAAGGAAGAGCCAGAGCCACTAAATTCCTTACCCTTTCTGGGGAAGAAAGGCTCTGGCTAGCTTGTGTCCAATTCTGCCCTATAAAGGTGAGTACCTGGACTGGTTCCAGAACCGACTTTGGTAGGTTTAGCAGAAAACCAGGAGGTGAGAAGCTGCTGGTGACCTGCAGGTGAGATTTTACCTGTTCTGGGGACTGGCCTACAATGAGCCAGTTGTCTAGATAGGGAAAACAGCAATCCTCTGCCTCCTTAAGTGGGCCACTGCCACTGCTAGACACTTTGTGAATACCCTTGGAGCAGAGGTAAGGCAAGGGCATTGCTCTGAACTGGTAATGACCTGAGGGCAGTTCAAATCTGAGGTACTTTCGATGGGATCTTCTGATTAGGACATGGAAATAGGCATCCTTGAGGTCCAGGAGGCTAGCCAGTCCCCTGGCCTTAGGGAAGGTAAAATACTGCCAGAGTTACCATTTTGAACTTTATCTGAATACAGACCCCTGCCCTGATGCAGGAGGAACCTTTCTACTGCTCTGAGAGCTAACAGGATGAGACCTCTGTTTCCAGAGCGAGGGTCTCTGAAGCACTTGCAGGTAGAAAAAGTCTGCTTCTCAACTTGGGAAACTTTTGAAGCTGAGAACAGACCTGGGTTATTACTTCCAGAACCCACTTGTCTGAGGTTAAAGCAAATTCTGACTGAAGTAAGTAGCCTGCCCCCAACTGGTACAGGAGAATCGGCCCTGGGCACCCCATCAGGTGCCTGTTTATAGGAGCTTTAGGCTGGGGTGGGAGCAGGTCTGCCCACCCCTCGCCTGCCCCTGCCTCTGAAGAAGCCCCTCTGAGCATAGGCAGAGGAGGCCTGAGTCTGTAGAAAGGCCTGTGAAAAGGCTGCCCCTACCCCTGGGGCATGCCTTTGAGGAGTGGCTTGCGCTTCTTAGCCTGGGCACTCTTGTAAGTAGTCCTATATTCATCCATCTTCTTCATGTAATTCTCTGTCTGCTCTCCAAACAGAGAATTTCCCACCACAGGAAAATCCATAGCCTTAGTCTGGGTATCCTGTGACAAACTAGTACACCTGAGCCAGGCCAACCTACGGAAAGCTACAGATGTGGCCATGACCCTAGAGGAAACATCATTAACATCCACAGCAGCATGAAACTGAACCTTAGAGGCTTCAATGACATCAGCAGCCACCTGTTCTAGTTCACTAGCCAGCTGGCCATGGGCCTGCTTGGCCAATTGCATAACAGTATCCCATCTAGATTTCTGATACCTAGCTACATAAGCCATATAATTTGTTGCCTGAGTCCCAGGAGGCTGCCATATACTGCTTTTTTTTTTTTCTTCGCGACATCAATCTTCCTGGAATCCTTGTCAGGAGGATGAAGCCAAGGAATATTAGCTTATCACAGGCAGTAGCCTGAACTACCCCAACATGACTGCATTGCTGAGAAAGGAATTCTGTATCAGGGCTGACAATGTATACCTTCTGTCCATCTTTTATCTACAGGAGGCATAGAATTAGGAGCTTTAAATTTTAATTGTTTGTTTCCTAAAAGACTTATGTAAAGGAATAGACAATCTCCTAGGCTCTGGAATATCCATCATTTCTACAAAATCAGGCTCCTCTTGCTCATCCACAGCCTCTTCTAAAGGAAGCTGGAGGGTTTCAGCAACTTTTATAAAACATAAAATGAGATGGGACTCAGACGCATAGGGGAGATTCTAAAGGTCTGTCTGGGGAGATGTCCGGTTCAATGGGCACACCCAGACCTTCCAGCCACATTCATACTGTTCATAATCCTCCTCCCTCCTCTGTTCATAAAATTCTCAATATCATAACTTGAACCACTGGGACCGACGAACCACCTTTACCAGATAGTGGTGGTTCGGACGGACCCTGAGACAGTGACTGGACAATTTGTATGGCTTTGTTATCTGCAGCAGTTGGAGAAGGAATTTTGGACCCAGACCTGCTGATTTTCTTGTTTTCTTTACTGGAATTGGTTCCTCAGAACCAGCTTTTCTTTTGCCGAGGAAGTCTGGCCTGGTCAGAGGGCACTCCTCTGGTTCGGGTTGGCACCGAACCGGCTGGCCATCCGGGTCAGCGGACTTTTGGCCTCTCATTCCCTGAGCCTGCCCAATCTTTTTCTAGGGTGGCTGCAGGGAAATTTTACATACCTGGCAGTCTGACTGGAGGTGGTCAAACCCCAGACAATAAACACATGTGTGTGTGGGTCAGCCTTGGCAAAGACTTCCCACAAACATCACAGTGTTGAAACCCAGTGGGCGGTTTTCTTTGGGGTTTCTCAGACATAATGCCAGCCTAACCAAAAACTTGCCTTTAACGGCGGTGCCAGGCAAGACACCCTTAGTCGGTTCCTAACCGTGTCCAAGGTATTGGAAAACGTAATAAATCCTTTTTTTAGAACCAATAAGAACCGGAACCGCACTCTAAAATAGTAACTTTTAGTTTAAATGAGTTTTAACCCACTGATCGGTTCCAAACCGAACCCGATAACTTACAAGTTCCACACAGACAAACCTTCTTACTTACGGTTACTCACAGATAGAGCTTGAACCGAACGGTTTTGCGGTTAAATAAAACTATTCTCGTTAACCAACCGAAAAACACTTTAAACCGAGAAATGAACCGAGCAGAAGGAGAAATCTCCGGAGCGACTGTTCACTGAGGCGGAGTAAAGAATCTGACAGTTCAAGTTTGAAATGACACAGACAAAGCTGCTCTCGTGCCAAAATTCTATTTTGGAATGGTTTTAACCATTGCACTCCGGGGCAGTTCTAGAGCTGGAACAAACTGCTAATGTCTATAATATAGCAAGACTTCATGTTGTTTGAAACACAGTTTTCCAAGTCAAGTACTTAAGCTCTGCAGAGGACAAAAGTTCAAAGGGAGGTTGCATAAGCTGAGCATTGAAAACATTAAGGTCCCGAGCAGGAGCAAGATTGGTGTGCAGTAATCCCTTGAAGAATTTACAAAATACAGGATGGGCTGATAGAGGAGAGGGCTTGCCTACTGACCAAAAAGGCAGAAACAGCTGCCAGATGTACTTTAAGTGTAGCTGGCCTAAGTCCTAAGCCATTGAGATGAACAATAAAGTCCAGGACTGTAGGCTACCCTGCAGATTCTGGAGAAATATGATTATCAGAGCACCAAATAGTGAACCTTTCCATTTGGAGTTGTAAGTCTTTCTAGTGGAAGGCTTTGAGAAGCCTTTAGAATATCCAGAACACCTTGAGAGGTGCAGATCAGCAACTCTAACTCTTCAAGAGCCAGGCCTTGAGATTTGAGATTTGAGATACCAAATCCTTCCTGAGAGGATGTCAACAGGTTGTAATTCCTGGAAGAGACAGGGGAAGGTGGACTGCTAAGGACAGCAACAGTGGATACCAGGGCTGTCTGGCTCCAGTCTGGAGCGATCAGAATCACTCTGCATGGTTGAGACCTGATCTTGACTAGCACCTTGAACAGGAGAGGGAAGGGGGGAAAAGCATAAAGGAACTTCCCTTCCCAATTCAGAACCAGAGCATCCAGGGGGACTGAGCCCAAGACTGGGGGTCTGCAACAAAAGAGAGGAAGTTCGTGATTGTCTGGGGCTGCAAAAAGATCTATCTGTGGAGTGCCCCATCTGGAGAAAATCACTTTCAAAATTAGGGGATCTAGGGACCATTCACTGTGGCCCTGAGATATCCTGCTGAGAGCATCTGCTAGGACATTGTCCTTCCCTGGGAGGTAAACTGCTATCAGCGAGGTCTGCAGGGAATAGGCCAGAGACCACAACTTCATTGCTTCTGTGCACAAGGCCGTAGACCGAGTGCCTCCTTGCTTATTGATGTACCACGCTGTGGTGATACTGTCTGTTCTGATCTGGATCACCTTGTTCTGTACAGATTTGGAAAAAGATTGCATTGCCAGAAACACTGCTCTGAGTTCCAAGAGATTGATGTGAAGCAGAGATTCTTGAAGTGACCACAGGCCTTGGGTGGTAAGATCCCCCAAATGGGCTCCCCAGCCCAAGAGGGAGGCGTCTGTGGTGAGGATTAGTGAATGAGACTGAGTGACAAAAGGAACTCCCCGTCTTAAATTGTTCTGATCCTGCCACCATTGCAAAGCCTGGATCAGGGTTTGAGTCACTGGGACTAGTTTGGTAAGGGAATCCTTTCTTTGGGACCAGAAGGCTGTTAAGTTGAACTGAATGTCCCTCATCTGGAATCTTGCCCCCTGAACCACTGCTGTAGAGGCTGCCATGTGGCCCAGGAGCTGCAAGAAGTGCCTTGCTGGTCGAGAGACCTGAAGGGTGAAAGAAGCGGCCAGTTCTATAAGATTCCTTGCCCTGTCCAGGGGAAGGAAGGCCTTTGCTCTTATTGTATCCAGCTCTGCCCCTATAAAGCTGAGGAGCTGTACTGGCTCGAGAACTGACTTTGGAAGGTTTAGGAGGAATCCTAAGGAAGTGAGCAGTTGCTGAGTTATCTGAAGATGTGACTTGACTTGGTCTGGAGACTAACCCACTATGAGCCAGTCATCCAAGTATGGAAAGATGGAGATCTTTTTTCTCCTTAGGAAAGCAACCACTACTGCTAGGCACTTTGTGAACACCCTTGGGGCTGATGTTAGGCCAAAGGGCATTGCTCTGAATTGTTAGTGGCCTGAGTGCAACTCGAACCTGAGATACTTTCTGTGGGAGCACCTGATGGGAATGTGAAAATAGGCATCTTTGAGGTCCAGGGAGGCTAGCCAGTCCCTTGGCCTTAGAGAGGGCAGAATTATTCTCAGAGTCACCATTCTGAATTTTGGCTTTAAAAGGTGCTTGTTTAGATATCTCAGATCCAGGATGGGCCGCCATTCTCCTGTCTTTTTGGGGGTTAGAAAGTACCTGGCGTACAATCCTTTGCCCCTGTGTAGGGTAGAAACCCTTTCTATGGCTCTGAGAGCCAAGAGGGAAGAAATCTCTGCCTCTAGGTCAAGGGTCTCTGATGGATTTGTAGGTGGAAAGGATCTGGTTCTCATGTTGAGAACTTTTTTGAAGCTGAGAACCAGTCCCTAGCTTACTACTTCTAAGACCCACTTGTCTGATGTTAAAGACTTCCAGTCCTGGACAAAGTAAGCCAGCCTGCCCCCTACAGGTATTGGAGAATCGGCCCGGGCAGATCCGTCAGGGTGTCTGCTTGGCAGGGGCTTTAGGCTGAGGGGTGGAAGCAGGCCTGCTCATACCCAGTCTGCCTCTCCCTCTAAAGAACCCCCTCTGAGCAAAAGCAGAAGAGGAGGACTGGGCTTGGTAAAAAGGCCTTTGAAAGGGCCTGCCCCTGGAGTGCTGCCTCTGAGGAGTGGCTTGCCTTTCTTTGGCCTGAGCACTCCTGTCGGTGGTTCTGTACTCGTCCATCTTCTTCATATAGTTCTCTGTCTGCTCCCCAAACAGAGAATTACCAATGACAGGAAAATCCATGGCCTTAGCCTGGGTATCCTGTGCTAGGCTAGTACATCTGAGCCAAGCCATCCTCCGAAGGGCCACAGATGTAGCCATGACTCTTGATGAAACATCATTGGAGTCCACAGCAGCATGAAACTGCACCTTGGATACCTCAATCCCATCTGCAGCCACCCACTCCAGCTCCTCGGCAAGCTGGTCAGGGGCCTGTTTAGCTAGAGCCAGCACAGTGTACCACCTGGACTTCTGGTATCTAGCTGTGTAGGCAATATAGTTAAGCCTTCCTGAGTCCCAAGTATGCTGCCATGTACTGTTTCTTTGCCATGGCATCAATCCTCCTGGAGTCCTTATCTGGGGGGTGTGAAGCCAAGGGAATATTTGCCTTATCACAGGCAGCAGCCTGCACTACCCCAACATGGCTGCATTGCTAGGAAAGGAACTCCGTGTCCAAGCCAGAAAGGGTATACCTCTTGTCCATTCTTCTGTCCACAGGAGGTATGGAATTAGGTGTTTTTAGAATTTTTAATGTATGTTTCCCAAAAGATTTATGGAGGGCAACAGACAATCTCCTGGACTCTGGGATGTCCATCATCTCAACAAAATCAGGCTCCTCCTGATCGTCTACTGCTTCTTCCATAGGAAGCTGGAGAGTTTCAGCCACTTTCTTGTAAAACATAAAGTGGGAAGTGGACTCAGAAAGCCAAAGAGGAGAAGAAAAAATTACTCACCTTAGTAATGTTGTTTCTTCTAATAGAGTCTTGCTATATTATGACAAGTGCAGTTTGTCCCACCACTAGAACTGCTCCAGAGGTGAAAGAGTTAACTTCCATGCAGAGCATGGAGCTTAGAGCGCGAGCTCGGTTAAGAACTCTGTTAGGGTGGTTTCAAACCGAAACCGTCAGATCTTTCGAGCAAAAACTCACTAAGGTTCTGTGGAAGCTGTAACCTACACTAGCCAACTGGCTACTAACATATCTCACATTTTCCTGGTCCCAACACCAAGACTCAAGTCAGTGGACCAGAAAATAAGATAAAATAACTAAATAAACACAACACCCAAACATGAAAAGGGGCATCAATAAATGCCAACAGAGGACTGCCCACCCCATACCCAAAGTAGAAGTTCTGAGAGGGGCAGGTTGGGGAGGTCATAATAAGCAAGACTCCATTAGAAGAAACAACATTACTAAGGTGAGTAATTTTTTCTTCAAACTACATGAAGTCTTGCTATATTATGACAAGTGCAGACTACACAGCAGTACCTCCATGGAGGAGGGACAGAACCTACTTAAGAAATTGGCTCTGAAGCACGGTAATAAACCAAGCATCCCTCCTGGCCTGAATATCCAGGAGTAATGCTTGGTGAAAGTGTGTACTGTTTTCCAAGTAGCTGCTTGACATATCTCCAAGATAGGGATGTCTCTAGCAGCAAGAGATGCAGCTGTACCTCTGGTAGAGTGAGCCCTCAGGCCTGAGGGGAACCTTACCCAGCTTTTGATAGCAAAATTGATACAAGAAACGATCCACCTGGCAATGGATCTCTTAGTGGCAGGTCTCCCTTTCCCAACCTCACCATAAGTGAGAAACAGTTGGAGGGAGTCAAACCTGTGACCCTTGGTACGCTCTATGTAGTAACTTAGGGCCCTCTTAACATCTAGGCTGTGCAGCCTCCTCTCACCAGAGGAGGAATGGTCAGTGAAGAACACTGGAAGTGAAATAGATTGGTTAAGGTGGAAATCTGAAACCACCTTAGGCAAAAACTTCCTGTTAGTCCTGAGGACTACTTTATCCCTGTGAAAGGAAATAAAGTCAGTCTCTACTGATAAAGCCTGTAACTCACTTATGCGCCTGGCAGAAGTGATGGCTACTAGAAATACAGTTTTCCAAGTCAAATATTTAAGCTCTGCCAAAGACAGAGGCTCAAAGGGGTTGCATCATCTGAGCAATGCATACATTAAGATCCAAGCCGGGCAGGGTCCTCTGAATGGAGGATTGGTATGAAGCAACTTTAAAAACTTGGAAAATACAGGGTGAGCAGAAAGAGAAGAGGCTTCCTGCTGAAATGAAGGCAGAGACAGCTGCCAAGTGCACTTTCAGGGTAGCTGGTCTCAGACCAACGAATTAAGATGGACCATATAGTCCAATACAGTGGGTAGATCAGCAGATTCTGGGAAACATGCTTCCCAGAACACCATATGGAAAACCTTTTCCACTTGGAGTTATAGGTAGCCCTGGTGGAAGGCTTCCTAGCAGCCTTCAGGATTTCGAGAACACTTTGAGAAAGTTGTAGACTAGCAAACTCTAACTGCTCAAGAGCCAAGCCTTGAGGTTGAGGGATTTGAGATTCGGATACCAAACTCTCCCCTGAGCACAGGTTAACAGATTGTGGTTCCTGGGGAGACACAGGGGAAGATGGACTGCTAAGGACAGAAGGAGTGGGTACCAGGGCTGCCTGGCCAGTCTGGAGCAATCAGGATCATCTTGCAAGGCTGAGACCTGATTTTGACTAGTACTTTGAACAGGAGAGGGAAGGGGAAGGCATAAAGAAACTTCCCTTCCCAATCGAGGAGAAAGGCATCCAGGGGGACTGAGCCCAACACTGGGGGCCTGCAACAAAACAGTGGAAGTTGATGATTGTCTGGGGCTGCAAAAAGACCTATCTGAGGAGTGCCCCATCTGGCAAACACTATCCCCAATACTAGGGGATCCAGTGACCATTCGTGATGGCCCTGGGAAATCCTGCTGAGAGCATCTGCCAGGACATTGTCCTTGCCTGGGAGGTGAACTGCTGATGAAGTGTTCGGGAATAAGCCAGAGACCACAACTTCGCCGCCTCGGTGCACAAGGCCGAGGGCAGTGCCCCCTTGTTGTTGATGTACCACATTGTAGTGGTATTGTCTGTTCTGACCGTCCACCTTGTTCTGCACAGATGCAGAAAAAAACCTGAAGTGCTAGAAAAACAGCTCTGAGTTCCAACAGATTGATGTGGAGCAGAGATTCCTGAGGGACCATATGCCCTGGGTGGAGAGGTCGCCATGTGAGCTCCCCATCCCAAGAGGGATGCATCTGTAGTAAGGGTCAAGGAGGGACAGAGGGATGAAAGGCACCCTTGTCTCAGATTGCTCTGATCCTGCCACCACTGAAGGGCCTGGATCAGGGATCGAGTCACTGGGATTAACTTGGATAGGGAATCTCTTTGAGACCAGAAAGCTCTCAAATGGAACTGAATGTCCCTCATCTGAAATCTTGCTCCTTGAACTACAGCTGTGGAGGCAGCCATGTGTCCTAGGGCTGCAGGAAATGCCTTGCTGGTCGAGAGACCTGCAGAGTGAAGGACGAGGCCAGGGCCACTAAGGTCCTTACCCTTTCCAAGGGAAGGAAGGCTCTGGCCTGCTTTGTGTCCAGTTCTGCACCTATAAAGGTAAGTACCTGGATAGGTTCCAAAATTGACTTTGGAAGATTGAGAAGAAAGCCCAGAGAGGTAAGCAGCTGCTGTGTAACTAACAGGTGTGATTTGACCTGGTCTGGAGACTGACCCACAATGAGCCAGTCGTCCAGGTGGGGAAAAATTGCAATCTTTTGCCTTCTTAGATGAGCAACTGCTACTGCCAGACATTTTGTGAACACCCTTGGGGCAGAAGTGAGGCCAAGGGCATTGCTCTGAACTGATAATGGCCTGAGGGCAGTTCAGATCTGAGGTACTTTCGATGGGAGCTTCTGATAAGAACATGGAAGTAGGCATCCTTGAGGTCCAGGGAGGCTAGCCAGTCCCTGGCCTTAGGGAGGGTAAAATCATTCCCAGTGTCACCATTTTGAACTTTGGTTTTAAAAGGTGCTTGTTTAGATATCTTAGATCCAGGATAGCCGCCACTCTCCTGTCTTTTTGGGGTAAGGAAGTACCTGGAGTACAGACCCTTGCCCTGGTGTGGGAGAAACCCTTTCTACAGCTCTGAGAGCCAGGAGGGTTGAGACTTCTGTTTCAAAGCAAGAGTCTCTAAAGGGTTTGCAGGTGGAAAAGATCTGGTTCTCATCTTTGGAAATTTTTGAAGCTGAGAACCAGACCCCGCTCACTACTTCCAGGACCCACCTGTCTGAAGTTAAAGACTCCCAGTCCTGGACGAAGTAAGCCAGCCTGCTCCCTACAGGTAATGGAGAGCCGACCCTGGGCATCCCATCAGGGTGCCTGTTTGGCAGGGGCTTTAGGCTGAGGGGTGGGAGCAGGCCTGCTCGTACCCCATCTGCCTCTCCCTCTGAAGAACCCCCTCTGTGAATAGGCTGAAGAGGAGGAGGCCTGGGTCTGGTGAAAAGGCCTGCCTCTACCCCTGGGGGGCTGCCTCTGAGGAGTGGCTTGCCGTTCCTTGGCTTGTGCACTCCTATAAGTGGTTCTATATTCATCCATTTTCTTCATATAATTCTCTGTCTGCTCCCCAAACAGAGAATTTCCCACCACAGGAAAATCCATAGCCTTAGACTGGGTATCTTGTGACAAAGTAGTACACCTGAGCCAGGCCAATCTCCGAAAAGCCACAGATGTAGCCATGACTCTAGAGGATACATCATTAGAATCCACTGCAGCATGGAATTGCACCTTAGATGCCTCAATACCATCAAGAGCCACCTGCTCCAGCTCCTTTGCAAGCTGACCAGGGACCTGTTTGGCTAAGGCCATGACAGTATCCCATCTAGATTTCTGGTATCTCGCAACATAAGCCATATAGTTTGCTTGTCTGAGTCCCAAGGATGCTGCCATGTATTGTTTTTTGGCCATGGCATCAATCTTCCTGGAGTCCTTGTCAGGAGGATGTGAAGCCAGGGGAATATTAGCTTTATCACAGGCTGCAGCCTGAACTACCCCAACATGACTGCATTGCTGTGAAAGAAAATCTGTATCAGATCTGACAAAGTGTACCTCTGTCCATCTTTTATCTACAGGGGCACAGAATTAGGAGCTTTTAAAATTTTTATTGTTTCCTAAAAGATTTATGCAAAGGGATGGACAATCTCCTGGACTCTGGGATATCCATCATCTCCACATAGTCAGGCTCCTCTTGCTCATCCAAAGCCTCCTCTAAGGGAAGCTGGAGGGTCTCAGCAACTTTTTTATAAAACAAAAAATGAGAAGGAGACTCAGAAAGCCTAGGGGGAGATTCACCTGAAGGTCTGTCTGGGGAGATGTCCGGTTCAATGGGCACATCCAGACTTTCAAAGTCACATTCACACTGATCATAATCCCCGGTTCATAAAACTCTTCTATATCATATTCCTGAACCATTGGAACTGACCTTTTGCCAGACAGTGGCGGTTCGGAGGGAACCGGGGACAGAGACCGGACAATCTGTATTGCCCTGGCTATCTCTGCAGCAGTTGGAGAAGAATTTTGGACTCAAACCTGCTGACTTTTAGTTTCTTTGCTGGAACTGGCTCCTCAGAGCCAGCTTTTCGTTGCCGAGGAAGTCTCGCCCTGGTCGGCACTCCCTCCCGGTTAGGTTGGCACCGAACCGGACTGTCATCTGGGTCAGCGGACTTTTGGCCTCTCGTTCCCTGAGCCTGCCCACTCTCTTGTCCAGGGTGGCTGCAGGAAATTTCTAGATCTGGCAGTCTGAATTGAGGTGGTCAAACCCCAGGCAATAGACACATGTAGTGTGGGTCAGCCTTGGCAGGCTTCCCCACAGACACTACAGTGCTACGAAACAGTGGGCCCGGTTTTTCTTTTGGGTTTCTCAGACACGATGCCAGCCTAACCAACAAACTTGCCCTTTTAATGGCCGTGCCAGGCAAGACACCCTATTGGTTCCTAACCATGTCACGGGTCGTGGAAAAAAACGTAATGAAATCCGTTTTTTTTAGAACCGACAAGAACCGGGAACCGCACTCTAACAAGCCTTAAAAGGCTTTAAAACTAAGTTTTAGTACAATTCGATCGGTTCAAACCGAACCGATAACAATTTACAAGTTCCACACAGAAAAAACCTATTTATTACTTACAATACCATAGACAGAGCTTGAACCGATCGGTTTTGCGGTTAAAATAATTAAATCGCGGTTAAATTCAACCCAGAAATAGCGTTTTAAACCAAAGAAATGAACTGAGCAACAGGAGGAATCTCCGGAGCGACTGTTCAGTGAGGCGGAGTAAAGAATCTGATGGTTTCGGTTTGAAATCACCCTAACAGAGCTTCTTAACCAAGCTCGCGCTTTAAGCTCCATGCTCTGCATGGAAGTTAACTCTTTCACCTCCGGAGCAGTTCTAGTGGTGGGACAAACTGCACTTGTCATAATATAGCAAGACTTCATGTTGTTTGAAACACCTGAAGGTCTGTCTGGGGAGATGTCCGGGTCAATACGCACATCCAGACTTTCATAATCACCATCATCATCGTTATCTTCATACTCTCCCTCCTCCTCCTCCTCCTTCTCCTCCGGTTCATAAAATTCTTCTAAAGTATAATTTTCGGCAATCCGCCAGGCAAGACACCCCTATCGGTTCCTGACTGTGTTACAGGTCTTGGAAAAAAATGTAATTAAATCCGTTTTTTTTTTTTTAGAACCGATACGGACCGGTTACCACACTCTAATAAAGACAGAAGTTTTTTAACACAAACCTGATCGGTTCAAACCGAACCGATCCAATGTTTACAAGTTCCACACAGAAACTAATACAAAAACCTATCTAGTACTCATGGTACCACAGACAGAGACTTAAACCGACAGGTTCAGTAGCAGAAATTCGGTCGAAACAGAGCGAAAAAACGACACTTTAACCGACTTTTTTGAACCGAGCGAAGAAGAAATCTCCGGCGCGACTGTTCAATGAGGCGGAGTAAAGGATCTGACGGTTGGAGTTCAAACAGCAGCAGACAGAGGCTTCAACCAAGCTCGAGCTCAGCGTTCCATGCCCTGCATAGAAAGTTAACGCTTTGTTCTCCGGGACAGTTCAAATGTTGGTGATCACTGCATATGTCAGAGTACAGCAAGACTTCATGTTGTTTGAAAGTCGGTTTTACTGATTTTCCTGACTACTAACAGACAATGAAAGTGGAAGGGCTGTGAGGTCTAAAGAGAGAGCCATTAAATTTACAGATGTGCTTGGCTCAATTAAGTTGCATTGCCCCCTACTTACCAAGGTACCCGAAATGCCAAGTAGGTAACCGTAATTGTGAAGATCCATGAATAAAGTTCACTGACTAAGAGGGGTGTTCAATCATACCGATCGATTACATGCTTTACTCCTTAGATCAAAATAGGCAATTAGAAAAGTAAATTCAAGTAGAGTAGAAAACATGGTAGTTAATCAACTATCTCAGTGTGCATAGAAAATTGGTCTAAATGACCAAAACTGAAGGCTTACTAGACTAAGCAAGGAGAAAATATGATGTATTACTAACAAACTGCACAAGAAATATAACAGTTAAATCAGTCTTTAGGTCTCTTTGCCTTGCATCAACTCCTCAACAGTGTCCGTAGTTGTAATTTTTGCAAGAAATGCCGAAGTTGCCAGCCCGGTGGCGCTGAGGGTTTGATCACTGGACGCCACACCTTGTACCACACTGGAGACCCGGGTTCGGGAGCGAAATCGGGCCACTAGGGGCTGGCCGGGGGGAGACAGGCTGGAGCATCCAACGACAGCTCACCTACTCCAGGGGAAGGAGGATTCATCATCCGGCAGCGGCGACCTGGCGGAGGCTGGAGGCGTGGCCTGACAGCTGGGGTCGGTGGCTAATTGGTCAAGGCATAGTAGGTCAGCGACCAATCAGCCACAGGGACTACTCCTTCGTGGAAGGAGGGGGAAGGACGTTGCCGATGTCGGCGCTCACGCCTTGACATATGGGCCCGCAACATCCCACAAAAACGTGGAAACACCCCCACTGGAGCCAGGAAGATGAAGCGCCGAGCCGAGGTCTCCATATGCCGGTGCCTGCCGGTAACCTCTGGACCCTGACACATGCAAGATTCAGGGGTCCGGCCCTACCCTGATCCCGCCCAGGGGGTATCTGCATCAGGATGGAGGGACCGAGACTAACAGGTAAGGCACTTGCAGAGACAGGCTTGATTGGCGACTCCCGATGGTGCAGCTCCAGTGGGGAAGGGAGGCGGATAAATAGAGGGAGAAAAAAAATTGCCGAAGTCGATTCAGGGTCCATAACTGGGCTAGAAATAATTTTTTGTGGATAGCTGTCCAAGAGACATGCATTATTCATTCTGACTGTCCCACAGAATTTGTACCTGTCCTGTTGGTTTTTCTTTACTAATTTTATGTTTCTGTTTCCGAATGCAAGCTAATACCTAGTATGCCCCTAGGAAGGCAGAGTGCCCTGAAAAGGACTTAACAAGTGCATCCCCAGTTCACTGCCCTGATAAGGGTATTTGTAAGCATTAAGCCATGATGAAGGTGGCATCTAATGGGGAATTAATATATGGTTGGGACCATTGTGACCCCAGGCCGAAGGTCAAGTGCCTACAATGGGCCAACCATGCATTGATTCCCTATTAGATGCCACCTTTGGAGTGGCTTAATGCGCTTGTAACATAGTTTTCTGATAGTTCAGTATATTAGAACTATAGATATCATTATCTAATTAATAGTATAGACACTGCGTTTTGTTTGGACACAAATCTTTCCTGTACTTTTGAAAACGTGAAGAAATGCTTATTTACATACAGATGTTATAGAAAACAAAATTCAGATAGTGACAGACAAGGGTTTATTTAAAGTAATTTTAAGTACACTGTCTACATCTGCACGGCTATTATTCTCATAGCCTGCTTGGGAGGTCTCCAATATGTTGCTGTATGTGTTTACAGAGTTCGGAATCACACTCATTAGCATGCTGTCTGACCGCGTGTTCACCTTTTGGACATTGGTTCCATCTCACATCCTTGAATTCCTTTCATTTGCCTGTTCTTTCTCCCCCAATATTGTGTGTATTGGTCTATCTACCTGCTTCTTTGACTGCGTGCTATCTTGTGCACCACTATAGTTACAATTTACGGTTCCGTGTACCAGACTGGAACGGGTTCAGCATTTCCACCTACCGCACCTCTAGTCCTGCGGTGTGCTGCAGAACTGTTGATTGTTGTTGAGTGCTCTTCTAAGTGGCATTACTGTTCCTTTCAGGTGTGACTTTTTTTTTAATTTAATGATGGTAATTCTGCTTTCTCTGATAATATTTGTTCAAATCTATGTGTTTATTTTCTGTCTGCTCCGACAGTTATGAGGGTTTGGGTTGGTGGGTGGCACAGAGAAGCATGTTCTAATAAATTGCCATGTCATTTTGTAAACAGTGCTTTTTTCCATCCGTGGATTCGGAAGGTACTTCACTTTCAACACAGCATTATTGCTTAAATAATGCCGTGTTGACATATGGACATGTGATTTATTTCATCCAATGATTTGTCTCCTTTACCTAGTTCTTCAGTTTGCCATACTACAAAATTTACTTTACCCTTCTGCTCAGTGGTATCCCTGACTAGGGCCCTTAATTAACTCCCTTCTCCTCTGCCCTAACAAACTGATCAGCTTTCTCTGCTCTTATAGTCTGGTCACTAAACAAATCCCCCTATTTTGTAACCCTGACAAAGGCTTTTAACCAGCCTCCCCATCCCCTGTCTCTGGAGCCCTACTTGACCGGACAGGGGGTTTTAAGTGGTTGTCTCGGCCATTTAGTTCCTGTCCTAATGTCCAAATACCTAGTCTCCATGTCTCCCTGCTTTGGCTGTCTGCCCTGAAAAGGGCTTTCAAATGTTGTTTGAAAAGGGTTTTTAGTTTGCATACCTTAAACACTGCTACCTCTGAACAAGAGCTAGTCTTGGGCTGCTACTACTGTACAAATAGAGCAAACTGAGAACAGAGGTATGCAGTGCAGAAAGCAGAAGGAAGACAGGCAACTGCACATTCATGATGACAAGGAACACATGCACAATCTAATCCTCCTGCAGCACTGTTTCCTTTTCTGCTGCTTGACAAAACCGAAGAGCACACAGAATAGTCCATCATGAGATGCTGAGTTGAATGAACATCTCTTAAAACTCAGTTATAACTGGGTGTCCATATTGTATCAAGCTTAAGCAATGGAAAGTTCGGACTTCAAAAAGCATCTACAGGTACTACTGAGTTTTAAACATGTGACACCATAATGTTGGGATGCCCACAACCCAATATTAGAGGCAGAAACATCTACTGGTCCTAGTGCTCGCTAATGCTTTTTCACTTGATGTCTGTTCCAGTCATCTAGTTTTCCCCAGGGACAGCTGACTTTGTTTCTTTGCTTGTCCCTGGGGAAAACTGGATGACTGGAACAGGCAGATAGGTGATTATTTCAACCCCTGGTCTGTAAATATGGGAAGCCTATTGTTAAAGCATACTTGAAGCCATGCTAGGAATAACACTTGTGCTCCAATACCTAGCCCAAGTAGGATTTTCTTAACACTTTGCAGATTTTTCTTGAGCTTGAGTCTGAGAGGAGATATCCTGGACAATAGCAATCCTACTTCCCTCTCAGACAATGTCACCCCATGTCCTTGCCACTTGGGGCAGGGGAACACGGGATTTGGGGCTTAATAATGTCACAACTGCCATGAGATGCCTCTGTGTCTGCACATGAGCTCACAAAAGGATCTCAAAGGTTTTCAAGAACCGGACTTCAGAATCAGCAGGGAATAAGCCAAAGTCAGTAAAAACAAGCATTTGTCAATGCTGAATGTTTGCTTGCTGGCATTGGCATTCGTAGTGTAGGAGTTACAGAGCTGCATAATAGGAATGGCAGCGAAGTATTGAACTGAAGCCAACCCCATCACCACCCTGCAGATAGTGACAGGCATTGGGGTGCGCCTTTGGGTCGTCAGGCATAATGGCTACGCCATTTCACCACACCCTACCCTGCAGACACCAGCAAGTGTCACGGTGTGCCTTGGGGTCTTTGGCCCTTATGTGCACCCCATTCCATCAGGAAATATGGTGAGATGGGTGCGGTATAGGAGAATGCGGTGAACTTTGAGGCCGAAGAGTCCAAGGCATACCTCAATGCCTCTTGGTGGCTGCAGGTTGTGGGTGGGGGTGGAATGGCATAAGCATTACAGGCGACAATCCCAAGTCACAGCCCTGATGCCTGTCATTCTTTACAGGGTGGGGCGTTATGGTCGGAAACCCTAACGTCTCAGGCATTCGTTGGTATTTTCACTCCAAATTTTCAACATGTTTTTTTTGTGACCCCCATCTCATGAACAGTGGCAATACCAGTTTGTTAGCCGAAAGCTGCTTTTGCACAGCGACTACGGAATTTGTCACCACAGGTGCAAAAACACATTCCGAACAGGATGTGAAAAATGACAGCTGTACTGTTCATGGGGAGGTGTAAAAAATGGCAATGTTTAAAATCTGCAGTGAAAATATTAAAAAACTGGTGAAGTCACGAGCGTGCATAGAAACTGTGCAACGCACACCCATAATGTAATTAGTTTGGGGATTTTTTACAGCAGATTGTCAACACAGGCATTTTGGGACCTCCAATCATGAACAGTGTCACTGTGATTTTCTTCATCTGTCCTGAACAATGATTTCCCACAGTGACCACACATTTCTGTGCTGAAAGTGTGAAAACACATTTTGGCCATGTTGTGAAAAATGACAGCTGTACTGTTCATAGGGAAGTGTGGAAAAATGCCACTGGTGAAAATCTGGACTGAAAATATTACAAATTCATGAACTTACGAGGGTGAGTGGAAACTGCGCAATGCTCACTCGTAACATAGTCATTTTATGGACTTTTGTTACCAAATTTTCAACATAGCCATTTTAAGACCTCTGTTCATGACCAGTGTCACTGCAATTTTCTTAGTCTGTCCCAAACATTGCTTTCGCACACCGACTGCACCATTGTGCGCTATATGTGCGGAAACACATTTTGGGCGAGATGTGAAAAATGGCAGCTGTACTGCTCACAAGGAAGTGCGGTAAAATGGCAATGTTGAAAATCTGGCATGCAAATATTAAAAATTCACAAACTTGCGAGTGTGCGTAGGAACTGCGCAACGTGCGCTCCTAAAACAGTCATTTTTGGGAATTTTTTCACCAAATTTTCAACATAGCCATTTTAAGACCTCTGCTCATGAACAGTGTCACTGTGATGTTCTTAATCTGTCCCAAACACTGATTGCGCACACTGGCTGCACCATTGTGCACTAAATGCACGGAAACACATTTTGGGCGACGTGAAAAATGACAGCTGTACTGCTCATAAGGAGGTATGGTAAAATGGCAATGTTGAAAATCCAGAGTGCAAATATTAAAAATTCACGAACTTACGAGCATGCGTAGGAACTGTGCAATGCACACTCGTAAAACAGTCGTTTTAAGGAATTTTTTAACCAAATTTGCAAAATAGGCTTTTTGAGAGCCCACCTTATGAACACTGGCACTGTTGTTACCTTAATCGGTCCCGAAAGGTGATTTTGCGCAGTGACCACGAAATCACCCTTCGGGCCCGATTAACGCCATGACAGTTCAAGAATTCATGAGGAGGGGTCCAAAAAACCCCATGTTGAAAATTTGGTGCCAAGATTCCAAAAAATGCCTGAGATATGCATCAAAGTTGAAAAAACCCTATTTATTGCATTATACAGCTTACCGGCATTTCCTCAGTTTGCAGTCGGCTTTGAAGAGTGCAGACGTGTTTCCATCCACAAAGATCGTCCACACGGACTCCAGTGAGTATGGGATGAGGTGGGGGGTGTGGGGAGGCAGAGTGCGCAGAGGGTGGGCACGGGTGGGCAGGGAGACCGCCGAGGAACTTTTTGTTTACAGTTTTTTTTTTTTTAGAAGACGATGTGACGCCACGTTGGGGTGGGCTCCCAGCACAGGCAGCTGGAAGGCTGTTTGGGAGGGCCTGGAGCTGACGAGGATTGGGCACCCCATCAGCCATACAGTGTGTGCGTGGGGGGCACATGAGCATAATATGCGTGCGTGTGTGTGTGTGGGGGGGGGCACTGCTCACTGAAGCAGAGCTCTCCCTTTCAACTGTACGGCACTGCATTTTGGATGATCGCACTATGTTTCTTGTACGTGCATGCAAGCAAACATAATGAAACTTTGTAATGCTGATAAAAGTTCAGCTCAACTGCCCAGACGGGGGTGGGGGGGGATGCCAACAATCCTAATATTTGCTTGCTGCTGGAAGTTTTCCAGTGTCTCCATTTGGTTTTTAAATATTGAAGGTCTTTGACCATCAGCGTGTTCATCTCCCTCTGGTACACAGCTTCGTTTGTCAACTCTTACAGGCAATTGGAGTTTTCAGCAATTCAGGTCTCGAAGTCTCCAAGTTTGGCTTCCACGGTGGCTAAGCATTTATTTGTGTCTTCCCCAGTAGCATTAATTTTTTGAAGCATCACCAATATTTGGGCCATGGGAAGGGCCATGACACTTGTACCTCCTGGCAACAGAGGCCCCGTTCCCTTACCACCAGATGCCAAGGAAAAATAGGCTTCTTCTCCTATGGCAACCTGCCTCTGATCTTGTTTCAGCCCCATTAACACTCCTAGTCAGCAAGGACATATGCAGAAACCAGTTTTTTTTTTTCGTTTTTTTTTTTTTTAGACCAGTCAGGTAATTATTGTGAGGTTTTAAAACACATTCAGTTTAGAGGATGGGAGCTCTACAAGAAAGCGTCCACCATGTTAGCTGCTCCACAGTACCATCCCCCTCTCCTGGTTTATTTTATTAAGGAAGCAAACAAAACTCACTAAAGTACACATCAATTTCTCAATCACCACACGTGAAACTGGCATTAGAGCAAGAGTCACAAAAACATAGACAGCACCCTGGGGCTATTATCACTAATACACTATGAGCCTGGTTTTCTTCTCCCAGCCTGGATGGAGGATAGGCAAGATGGAAGGGGGAAAGCCATAACAAGATTTTCGCAACTTATAAAACAAGATACCTGTGTCACTTTCAGTAAGGTGGTCCAGTGAGTTTCATTGATATGTGCAGGTCAGACACTTCATTAATGTGCCAAGTAACATAGAGAAACTGACTAGGCCCTACACAACGTGAGAAGATTACATATACAGGACAGTACCACTGGCCGAGACACAGAGAAATATTTCAGGACTATATCATCCACTGCAGAAGGAACAAGGTACGACACTAGACAAAGTGAAGGTGGCTTAGAAGGGGGAGTCTGGAAATCCTATTCAAGACAAAGACTGAGAAGATAAGTTAAAAAAAGTATAGAAAGTGACAGCAGTCCCAATCTGGAGAGAATTCTTCTGGAACATTTTAATAAAATTCTTCTGAATACCAACGATTACAAAACATTACCACAGCACAAACACAGCAGATTGTTGGAGAACATGTGGGGAGGAAGGAAACCACTGTAACATTTTCTGGAGTCATGCAAAAATCCAGCCCTTCTGGGCCCAGGTCCAGGAGGCAGTGCACCAGGTTACTGGTACCCTACTCCTTTTAGATGGAATGGGTCCTAGGGTTCTTAGAGGTAGTTAAATTAAAGGCTGAGAAGTGAAAACTACTCACCATGTTAAAGTCAGCAGCTCTGAAGGCATAATAGCCCACTGACTACAGGAGGCTCCTCCAGCTCTAGAGGAGTGGAAGGGGCAAGTATCCCGATTACATGACCTGAAGTTATAAACTGCAAAAACTGCCTGTCAGAAGAGAAACATGTAGACAAGTGGCATGGCTGGAACCTCTGGCAAGGGGTAAGAGAAAGCAACAAAGAGGGAAAGGAAGGTCAAAGGGCATAGACAGGTTTAAACTCACTATTAGCTAAACCGGTAGGTTGCAGATATGGGGTGAAGTAAAAAGTTAGATTACTCAACCATAAGACAAAGAAATACTGAATAAGGGATGATTTGACTCAATATGTAACCACAAGAGTTGGTTTTCAAATGTCCAATGATTGTTTGTTGGCCTCAGAGTTAAGAGGGCCAAATGTCTTTGAATTAATGAAAATGTTGGTTCTTAAACTCAGAGGTTTGCAATCAGAAAATGCAACATAACTGTCCAATTAGTAAAGTATAGGCCACAGAATGGAAGCAAAATGCAAGGTTTCTGAATGCAGGAACAAAAGGAGATGTTAGCGGTTCTGTGTCAGAAGTCTGGATTCACTGCAGCAGCTCTGCCTATCTACAATGGAACATGTGAGAGCTATAAAATGAAATGTAAGACTATAGCTCAATTGTATGAAAAAAATGCTAAGCAGTTGTACTTTGTAGCGGAGATGAATAAAGTTGAGTTAAAAAAAAAGACTAGCCACATGAGTGAAATATCATAATGGCTTTGTTTCAGGCCAGTTAGATATTTCATTTGGTAGCCCTGTTGACACATTCCAGATGAGGTTTCTACTCATCCCGCCTCAGTTGGCTATTAGTGTTGATGTACATTTTCCATGCTGGGTTTGGGGTGGCACATTAAACTCATCCCAAAAACTACCTCAGTGTGAGAATTTTGAAACAGGCATTAACTGGACAATAATTCACAAAACTTAAGTTCAAACGACAATTTCATTACATTGGGGGCATATTATCAGGTGCTCTTCATCAAATGCCTCTTGTAACACTGGTTCTTCTAATTGATGCTTTCATTTAATAGTGTTGTCTGTATATCCATGGCATTCCAGCTCCTTACAGATAGGACTCCAACTCTGGAGATTAAGTATTCGAGGTGGCAGGCCCAGCCGTGTGAAAGTCACTTCCAAGATCCTTGAGGGAGGCCCCATCAGTGAAGGTGCTTAAGTGGGGTCTGAAGCCGCATCTTTTTAGAGAATGGTTTATCAACTGTGTACGAGTTTGGGTAATAAATAGACTGCTGAATCATTTGTTTTAAGTAAGGATGTTAGTTAGGCAATGTCTTGCTGTTCATTGTTGCTGTTTTGATATTCGTTTTATAGTTGATTGATGTATGTTATTTATTTTCAACTCTTGCTTGCCAGTACAGCACCCAGAGCCTCCAGAATGGGGCGCTTGATAAGAAAACATTTCTCACCTTAGTAATCTTGTTTCTTCCAATGTATTCTTCAATATTTTTAACTCTTGCAGTCAGCCTGTAGAGTTGAACTTCCCGGAGAATGGAATGTACAGTAAGTAAATGATAGAACACATCACTGGCTCATGCTACCATTCGAATGCTGCCCTTACCAACTGCTGCATTTTATAATGCTTCAGATTCATTGGAGCCTGCCAGGAAAGGCCCCATTCTAGACTAACCTATGAAACTTACACTAATAACCTTAAAGTAGGTGAATGATAATAAAAACTAACAATAACAGTAATAAACCTCTTTTAAAGATGACCCACCCCTGTGTTGTCAGATATGGCCTGAAGATGGGAAAACAATACCCAACAGGGTTCAAAAAATATGTCATCAGGGGGATGAAATGCCCCCTTTCAAACAGAAATCCAAGTTTAGATGCAGAGGCCACTGGTTCTGGAAGGGGAGACAGGATGGGAGAGTTATGAATAGTGAAAAACACCTTGGATGAAACAAGATTACTATGGTGAGTAATTTTTTCTTCTAACCCCAGGAATTCTTCAATATTCTTAGCTCTTGCAGACTACGAAGCAGTACTTTTGGAGGTGGGCACAGAAGCTATTTTAGGAATGGACTCTGCAGAACTGCTGTGCCAAATCTGGCATCACTTCTGGACTGGGTGTCCAGTCAGTAGTGTTTTGTGAACGTGTGCACTGTTCTCCATGTAGCTGATTTGCAGATTTCCAATAGTGGGATGTCCCTAGCAGCTGCTATTGTAGCAGCCTTACCACTTGTGGAATGGACCCTGAGGCCTACTGGGGGCTCCTTACCCACTTTCAAGTAACAGAACTGGATACATTGAACAATCCAGCGTGAAATAGTTCTTTTTGATGCTGGTTTTCCTTTTCCCACATCCCCATAAGTCAGGAACAGCTGCTGTCTGTCCTGTCTATGGTCCTTGGTTTGAGTCATGTAGTAGCTCAAAGCTCTCTTGACATCCAAACTGTGTAAGCTGTGTTCCCATGAGCTAGAATGCCCAGTGAAAAAGACTGGTAAAGTGATGGACTGATTAAAATGAAAATCAGAAACTACTTTAGGAAGGAACTTCCTGTTAGTCCTAAGCACCACCTTATCCATGTAGAAGGAGATGTAGTTCTGTTCTATGCACAAGGCCTAAAGCTCATTGATCCTTTTGGCCGATGTAATGGCCACCAGGAAAACTGTTTTCCAGGTCACAAATTTCAGGTGAACTGAGGACATGGGCTCAAATGGAGGTTTTACGAGCTTGGCAATACAAATATTAAGATCCCAAGCTGGCACCAGTTGTCTGTGAGGAGGGTGCAGGTAAGCTAGACACTTGGAAAACCTCTTAAAAATGGGGTTGGATGCTATGTAAACACCCTTGCCAGCTGAAATATAAGCTGAAACTGAGGCCAGATATACCTTCAGGGTAGTGGGCTGCAAACCTAATGCATGGAAATGGGTGCGATAGTCCAACAAAGCTGGCACCCCTGCCTGTGATGGGACTACATCCCTAGTTGAACACCATATAGAGAACCTTTTCCACTTGGAAGCATAAGTCTTCTTAGTCGAAGGCTTCCTAGACCTCCTCAGAACATTCAGGACACTCTCAGAGAGCTGCAACCCTGCATACTCTAAGTCTTCAAGAGCCATGTCTTAAACCTGAGGGACCTGAGGTTCAGATACAGGATCCTCCCCTGAGAGAAGCTTGGAAGGTTGTGCCTCCTTGGCAGGTGTATCGAGGGAGCCAAGGACATGGAGAGCAACAGAGAGTACCATGGCTGCCTGGCCCAGTCTGGAACCATCAAAATCAACGATGCTGATTGGAAGCTGAGCTAGACCAGGACCTTGAGCAACAAGGGAAATGGAGGGAATGTGTACAGCTTTTTCCCTGACCAGTCCAACTCCAGGGCATCTAGAGGGACTGTGCCCCTTGCTGATGGTCTACAACAAAACTTTGGCAGCTGGTGGTTGTCATGCGATGCAAAGAGATATATTTCTGGGGTGCTCCATCACCGGAACACTATTTCCAGAACCTGCTTGTTGAGAGACCATTTGTGATGATCCTGGTTGATCCGACTCAGACCACCTGCCAGGGTGTTGTCCTTGCCTGGCAGAAGAATGGCTACCAGTGAGGCTTGACGTGAGTAGGCCAGACTCCACACCTTCATTACCTCTGTGCACAAAAGGCTGAACTTTGTTCCTCCCTGCTTGTTTATGTAGTACATAGTGGTGGTATTGTCTGTCCTGACCTGTACCTCACTGTCCTGAATCATGAATGCGAAGGCCTGCAGGGCTAGGAACACTGTTCTGAGTTCCAGCAGATTTATGTGCTGGAGTGACTCTGCACTTGACCAAGTGCCATGTATGGTATGATCCCCAAGATGAGCTCCCCATCCCAGGAGGGATGCATATGTTGTGAGAACCACTGACAGAGACTCTAGCTGGAAAGGGACTCCTTCCCTGAGGTTTTCCCTTACCTGCCACCACTTAAGTGCTTGCAGCAGCATCTTTGTTACTGTGACCAACTTTGATGGTGAGTCTCTTCTTTGGCACCAGTGTGCCCAGAGGTGGAACTGTATGTCCCTCATTTGGAGCCTGGCTCCTGAGACTGTACCTGTTCCTGCAGTCATATGGCCCAGGAGTTGCAGGAATTGCCTTGCTGGTTTTGGTCTGTTTAGCTTGAAAGACCCAGCAATCTTAAGGATGTTGCTTACCCTGTCTTGGGGCAGGTAAGCCCTCCCCTTCAATGTGTCCAGTTCTGCTCCTATGAAGTGCACCACCTTCACTGGCTGAAGGACGGATTTCTTGAGGTTTACCAGGAACCCTAGGGATTCAAAAAGGTCCTGGGTTGTACTTAGGGAGTCTGCCACCTGTTGTGGTGATTTTCCCACCACTAGCCAGTCGTCCAGGTAGGGGAACACGATTACCCTTTGTCTCCTTAGGTGTACCACTACCACTGCCAGGCACTTTGTGAATGCCCTTGGAGCTGAGGTTAGGTTGAATGACAGTGCTCAGAACTGGTAGTGACCTGATGGGAGTCTGAACCTGAGGTATTTTCTGTGAAATTCCCTTATGGGGATGTGGAAGTATGCATCTTTTAGATCCAGTGATGCCAACCAGTCTCCTTTCTGGAGGGTTGGAAAAAGCATAGCCAGTGTTGCCATCTTGAATTTTGGTTTTGCCAACTAGCTGTCTAGTAATCTTAGGTTGAGAATAGGCCACCACTCCCCATTTTTCTTCAAAGTTAGGAAACACCTTGAGTAAAATCTCTTTCCCCTTTGCTGTAGAGGAACTGGCTCTACTGCTTTTGACAGCAGGAGGTTTGACATTTCCTCCTCCGACAGCTTCTTTTCTGAGTTTGAAGCTGGTTTGAAGGCTCTTGTTCTCAAAGTGGGGAAGGATTTGAAGCTGAGGGACACAACCTGTCTCACTACTTCTAGGACCCACTTGTCTGTGCTGATGTTTTTCCAAGCCTGAAAGTAGTGAGCCAGCCTGTCCCCTACTGGTACAGGGGAGGTGACCTTGGAAATCAAGTCAGGGATCTTGTTTAGGCTGGGGCTGGGCCTGGCCAGTATGATTACCCCACCTAGATCCCCTCCTGCCTCTACCTCTAAAGTACCCTGTCTGCTGGGGGTACTGCTAGTACTGCTGTCCAGTCTGCACCTGGAAGAAAGGTCTGCCATAGTTAGACCTGCCTCTGAACCCCCTTCCATAAGGCCTATATGAAGTAGAGGCCCTTTCCTTAGTTGTGTTGCTCTTATAGGTGGTCTTGTATTCGTCCACCTTCTTCATGTATGCATCTGTCTTGTCCCTGAAGAGAGAGTTATTGTCTCTGGGGAAATCCATGGCTTTTGTTTGCATGTCATGTGAGAGGTTAGTGACTCTAAGCCAAACAAGTCTCCTGAGGGCCACGGTGAGAGCCATCCACCTGGCAGCAGTATCACCGACATCTAAAACTGGTATTTTGATGCTTCTATGCCAAACCTTGCAGTTTCTGCCAAGTCAGCAGAGAGGCCAGGGGGAGCCTTATCTGCCATGACCATAACTGATTGCCACAGTGACTTTTGGTACTGGGCAGCGTAGGCCATATAGTTGCCCTGCCTGATAGAAAGAGAAGCTAAAAGGTAGTAGCCCTTCTCGGCCATACTGTCAATCTTTCTCAAGCCTTCTTCTGGAGGGTGTGAAACTAAGGGCACCTTTGCCCTGTCACATGCAGCAGTCTGCACCACATCCTCATGATCAGGGTGGAAGAATAAAAATTCATCCCCTGCCCTGTCCAGTTGGTACTTTCTGTCCATTCTCTTGTCGAGGGGTGGCACAGAAGAAAAAATTACTCACCTTAGTAATGTTGTTTCTTCTAATGGAGTCTTGCTATATTATGACATATGCAGTATAACCCCAGGTTAAAACTGCTCCGGAGGTGAAAGAGTTAACTTTCCATGCAGGGCATGGAATCTTGAGCGCGAGCTCGGTTGAACACTCTGTCTGTTGTAGCTCAAACTTAAACTGTCAGATCTTTATGAGCAAAAACTCACTAAGGTTCTGTGTGGAAGCCGTAAACCTACACTAGCCCACTGGCAACTAACTACAAAAACACATTTTTATTCTTGATCCCAAAACAAAGACTCAAGTCAGGGGATTCAAGAGAGAAAAAATAAGCATAACACCTAAGCACCCTAAGAAAGGGTGAAAATAAAGTGGGCATCTATGAAGTGCCAACATTGCACTGCCCACCCACATCCCAAAATAGAGGTTCTGGGAGGGCAGGCTGGGGAGGTCATAATATAGTAAGACTCATTAGAAGAAACAACATTTCTAAGGTGAGTAATTTTTCTTCAAACAACATGAAGTCTTGCTATATTATGACATATGCAGACTACACAGCAGTACCTCCATGGAGGAGGACAGAACCTACTTGGAAATAGGCTCTGAAGCACAGCTGTGCAAATTGAGCATCACTCCTAGCCTGGATATCAGGGAGTAATGCTTAGTAAAAGTGTGAACTGTTTTCCAGGTAGCTGCTTGACATATCTCTAGGATAGGAATGTCCCTGGCAGCAGCCAGAGACGCAGCTGTACCTCTGGTAGAGTGAGCCCTCAGGCCTGAGGGAGGAACCTTACCCAGTTTTTCATAGCAGAATTGGATACAAAGACAATCCACCTGGCAATGGATCTTTTAGTGGCAGGTTTCCCTTTACCAACCTCATCATAAGTGAGGAGCAACTGGAGGGATTCAAACCTGTGACCCTTGGTACATTCTATATAGTAACTAAGGGCTCTTTTGACATCTAAACTGTGCAATCTCCTCTCACCAGAGGAGGAATGGTCAGTAAAGTACACAGGAAGAGACATGGATTGATTAAGGTGGAAGTCTGAAACCACCTTAGGCAAAAACTTCCTGTTAGTCCTGAGGACCACCTTATCTCTATGAAAGGAGATAAAATCAGGCTCCACTGACAATGCTTGTAGCTCACTTATGCGCCTGGCAGAGGTGATGGCTACCAGAAACACAGTTTTCAAGTCAAGTACTTAAGCTCTGCTGAAGACAATGGCTCAAAGGGTTGCATAAGCTGAGCAATACAAATATTAGATCCCAAGCAGGGGCAGGGTCCCTGAGACGGAGGGTTGGTGTGAAGCAACCCTTTAAAAAACTTGGAGAACACAGGGTGAGCTGAAAAAGAAGAGGGCTTACCTGCTGATAAGAAGACAGTAACAGCTGCCAAGTGCACTTTTAGGGTAGCTGGTCTCAGCCCCAAGGAATTGAAATGCACCAAATAATCCAGGATCGTGGGCACGCCAGCAGATTCTGGGGAAATATGTTTACCAGCACACCAAATGGAAAATCTCTTCCATTTTGAATTATAAGTAGGCCTGGTGGAAGGCTTCCTAGAGGTCTTCAATATATCCAATACACCTTGGGAAAGGTGTAGGTCAGCAAACTCTAACTCTTCGAGAGCCATGCCTTGAGATTGAGAGATTTGAGGTTCGGATACCAAACTCTCCCCTGGGTACAGGTTAACAGGTTGTGATTCCTGGGAAGACACAGGGGAAGGTGGACTGCTAAGGTCATGAGGAGTGGGTACCAGGGCTGCCTGGCCCAATCTGGAACAATCAGAATCATCTTGCAGGATTGAGATCTGATTCTGACTCGCACCTTGAAAAGAAGGGGGAAGGGGGCAAAGCATAGAGGAACTTCCCTTCCCAACTGAGGAGGAAGGCATCCAGAGGGACTGAGCCAAACACTGGGGGCCTGCAGCAAAAAAGGGGAAGTTGGTGATTGTCTGGGACTGCAAAGAGATCTACTTGCGAGGTCCCCCATCTGGCAAATACTACCTCCAGTACTAGGGGGTCCAGTGCCCATTCATGATGGCCTTGGGAAATCCTGCTGAGAGCATCCGCTAGGACATTGTCCTTTCCTGGGAGGTGAACTGCCATAAGGGAGGCATTCAGAGAATAAGCCAGAGACCACAACTTCATTGCTTCGGTGCACAAGGCCGTAGACCGAGTGCCCCCTTGCTTGTTGATGTACCACATTGTAGTGGTATTGTCTGTTCTGATCTGAACAACCTTGTTCTGAACAGATGTGGAAAAAACCTGGAGTGCTAGAAAAACTGCTCTGAGCTCCAACAAATTGATGTGGAGCACAGATTCCTGAGGGGACCACAGCCCTTGGATGGAAAGGTCGCCCATGTGAGCTCCCCGCCCCAAGAGGGATGCATCTGTAGTAAGGGTCAAGGAATGAGACTGGGGAGTGAAGGGAACCCCCTGTCTCAGATTGTTCTGATTCTGCCACCACTGGAGGGCCTGGATCAGGGTTCGAGTCACTGGAATCAATTTGGTTAGAGGATCTGTCCTCTGAAACCAAAAGGTTCTCAAATGGAACTGGATGTCCCTCATCTGAAATCTTGCTCCCTGCACTACTGCTGTAGAAGCAGCCATGTGCCCCAGGAGCTGAAGAAAATGCCTTGCTGGTTGAGAGACCTGCAGGGTGAAAGAAGAGGCCAGAGAGACCAAGGTCCTTGCTCTTTCCAGAGGAGAAGGCTCTGGCTTCTTTTGTGTTCAGTTCTGCGCCTATGAAGGTGAGAAGCTGGACAGGCTGCAGAACTGACTTTGGAAGACTGAAAAGGAAACCTAGAGGTGTACGCAGTTGCTGGGTTACTTGTAAGTGTAGTTTGACCTGTTCTGGAGACTGGCCTACGATGAGCCAGTCGTCCAGATAAGGAAAGATGGCAATCTTTGCCTTCTTAAATGAGCAACTGCTACTGCCAGACATTTTGTGAACACCCTCGGGGCCGAGGTGAGGCCGAAGGGCATTGCTCTGAACTGGTAATGGCCTGAGGGCAGTTCGAATCTGAGGTATTTTCGATGGGAGCTTCTGATGAGAACATGAAAGTAGGCATCCTTGAGGTCCAGGGAGGCTAGCCAGTCCCCTGGCCTTAGAGAAGGTAAAATAATCCCCAGAGTCACCATTTTGAACTTTGGTTTTAAAAGGTGCTTGTTTAGATACCTGAGATCCAGGATGGGCCGCCATTCTCCTGTCTTTTTTGGGGTAAGGAAGTACCTGGAGTACAACCCTTTGCCCTGGTGTATGGTTGGAACCCTTTCCACGGCTCTGAGAGCCAAGAGAGAAGAAACTTCTGTTTCCAGGGCAAGTGCCTCTGATGGGTTTGCAGGTGGAAAAGACCTGGCTCTCATCTTCGGAAATTTTTTGAAGCTGAGAACCAGTCCCTGGCTTACTACTTCCAGGACCCACTTGTCTGATGTTAAAGACTTCCAGTCCTGGACAAAGTAAGCCAGCCTGCCCCCTACCGGTAGTGGAGAATCGGCCCTGGCTACCCCATCAGGGAGCCTGTTTTGCAGGGGCTTTGGGTTGAGGGGTAGAAGCAGGCTTACTAGAATCCCTTCTGCCCCTTCTTCTAAAGAACCCCCTCTGGGCATAAGTAGAAGAGGAGGCCTGGGCTTGGTAAAAAGGCCTATGAAAAGGCCTGCCCCTGCCCCTGACATGCTGCCTTTGAGGAGTGGCTTTCCTTTCTTTGGCCTGTGCACTCCTATAGGTGGTCCTATACTCATCCCTTTTCTTCATATAATTCTCTGTCTGCTCCCCAAACAGAGAATTGCCCACAACAGGAAAATCCATAGCCTTAGACTGGGTATCCTGTGACAGGGCAGTACATCTGAGCCAGGCCATTCTGTGAAGAGACACAGATGTAGCCATGACTCTTGATGAAACATCATTAGAGTCTACTGCAGCATGAAATTGCACCTTGAATGCCTCAATACCATCCACAGCCACCTGCTCCAGCTCCCTGGCAAGCTGGTCAGGGGCCTGTTTTGCTAGGGCCAGGACAGTATCCCATCTGGATTTCTGGTACCTAGCTGCATAAGCCATATAATTTGCCTGTCTGAGTCCCAAAGATACTGCCATGTACTGTTTCTTTGCCATGGCATCCATCCTCCTGGAATCCTTTTCAGCAGGGTGAGAGGCTAAAGGAATATTAGCTTGTCACAGGCTGCAGCCCACTACCCCACGGCTGCATTGCTGGGAGAGGAACTCCATATCAGAGCCTGATAAAGCATACCTCTTGTCCATCCTTTTATCCACAGGAGGATAGAATGAGGAGTTTTCAGAATTTTTACTGTCTGTTTCTAAAAGATTTGTGCAAGGAATAGACAGTCTCCTAGACTCTGGAATATCCATCATTTCCACAAAATCAGGCTCTTCTTGACCATCAACAGCTTCCTCAACAGGGAGTTGCAGAGTCTCAGCAACTTTCTTGTAAAACAAAAAATGAGAAGGGGACTCAGATAGCCTGGGAGGGGAAACCCCTGAAGGTCTGTCTGGAGAGATGTCCGGTTCAATGGGCACATCCAGACTTTCAAAATCACACTCACTCTCCTCATACCCCTCCTCCCCTTCCTCCGGTTCATAAAAATCCTCAAAATCATAATCTTGAACCGGAGGAACCGTCCAAACCAACGCTTCCCTAATGGTGCCGGTTCGGACGGAACCGGAGAAAGAGACTGGACAATTTGAATAGCTTTGGCTATTTCCTCAGCGGTTGGAGAAAGAACTTTTGGCCCCAAACTAGCTGACTTTCTAGTCCTTTTAGTTGGAACTGGCTCCTCAGAGCTGGCTCTTCGTTTGCCCGAGGAAGTATCGCCCTGGTCAGAGGGCACTCCCTCAGGTTCGGTTGGAACCGAACCGGGCTGGCCATCCGGGTCAGCGGACTTTTTGGCCTCCTTTCCTGAGCCTACCAACTCTCTTTCCACGGTGGCAGCAGGAAAATTCTTACAAATCTGGCAGTCTGCATTGAGGTGGTCAAACCCCAGACAATATAACACAAGTGGTGTGTGGGTCATCCTTAGCAAAGGCTTCCCACAGAGGCCACAGTGCTGAAACCCAGTGGGTCCAGTTTTCTTTTGGTTTCTCAGACATAGTGCCAGCCTAACCAAAACTTGCCCGTTAATGGCAATCTGCCAAGCGAACTCTCTTATCGGTTCCCAACCGTGTCACCGGTCGTGGAAACGTGTAAATCCGTTTTTTAGAACCGATAAGAACCGAACCGCACTCTAAAGGACTAGAAAGTAATTTTAAACCCAATCTGATCGGTTCAAACCGAACCGAAAAAGACGTTACAAGTTCAGAAAATAAACAAAAGCCTATCTATTACTTACAATAACACAGACAGAGCTTGAACCGGGACAGAGATTATGTGTTAAATTTCAAAATAAAATATGAGAATTACACTTTAAACCGATAAACGAACTAAGCAGCAGGAGGAATCTCCAGAGCGACTGTTCAGTGAGGCGGAGTAAAGAATCTGACAGTTTAAGTTTGAGCTACAACAGACAGAGTGTTCAACCGAGCTTGCGCTCAAGATTCCATGCCCTGCATGGAAAGTTAACTCTTTCACCTCCGGAGCAGTTCTAACCTGGGGTTATACTGCAAATGTGATAATATAGCAAGACTTCATGTTGTTTGAATTAGGAGTCTGTAGAATTTTTACAATGTGCTTCTTTAAAAATTTGTTTATTGGAAGCAAAAGTTTTTCAGTTGGGGTTAAGTGCATCAAGTTGAGGAATTCCACTTCCTCCTCATCCTCCGCCACCTGACTTAAAGTAATGTCCAAGGCATCCACCATCTTTTTGACAAAAGTACAGTAAGATGAGAAATCCTCAGGCAATCTAGGTGGGGATTCGAATTCTTGCTCAAGGGAGACCTTAAGTTTGATGGGTTCCCCTTCATCCTCATCAAATTCCTCACATTCCGAATCTCTTGAACTGATGCTTGCACTGGAGCAGCCAGTTGAGGAACCGACGGTTGAACTGGAGCAGTAACCAGAACCGACAGAATCAGAGCCAGTAGAAGTCTTTGCAAGGTCTAAATGACTGTCAGTGCCTGGACTATTGCCTCTGGAGTAGGCATTTTAGTAGTGTCACCAGAAGTCCCCTTCGGCTTTGCAGCAGGTGGTGCTAAGTGCTTTGTTTTCTTTAATTTTTTTGCTGGTCCCAGTTTATCCACTGGTTCACTGGTTCATTTTGTTTTGGTAGGCTCCCCTGTACTTGGGGTAGCTGTCTCTGTTTAAATGGTTTCACCTGTATTTTTTGTGGGAGTAGGCTGCTCAGAGCCGTTATCTCCTGAATCCTCAAAGTGAGACGTTTTCTTTTTAAATCTCTCCAGCCTTTTTTCTACAGCTCTGGCTGGAAAAATCTTGCAAATATTGCAATCAGCTGTGAAGTGGCCCTCACCAAGGCAGACAACATACATCTCAAGATTATCTGCCTTGACGAAGACTTCTCTGCACTGGATGTAGTTTTTAAACCCAGGAGGGCCAGATTTCTTCTTTGGTTTCTCTGACATTTTAGTTAAATGCCCAGACTTAAAAATATATAAACCGCAAAGTTCTTCTTTTTTTTTGGTTATTTGTGCGGCTTCAGAAAATCGCAGTCGGTTCCAATGGAAAGAAAAACGCAGTTACCCTAACAAATTGAACTGAGATTATCGGTTCACACAACAAAGTATAAATAAAAAACTACAATATTTAAATAATTAAGAAATAATAAAATAAACCTGACGGGACATGTCAGTTTCTTGATGGTTACAGAGAATCAGGAGGAACCATTAAAATAGCCTAAATAAAGTTCTAGTGCTCACTTGTAAAAATACAGAAAGTAAAGGCAGCAGCTTAAAAATATAGAAAACGTTACTTGTTTTACGATGGAAAACAACAAAAACAATGATGAAGAATCATGAATTTGAAGAGGGATCACCAAGGCGTTTTGATTAGCAGGTGGAGAATGAAATCTGAAGCATTTTAGAATGCAGCAGTTGGTAACAGCAGTATTTGAATGGTGGCACAAGCCAATGATGTGCTCTATTATTTACATAGAGTTCCGTTCTCCGGGCAGTTCAACTCTACAGGCTGACTGCAAGAGTTAATAATACTGAAGAATTGCTTGGGTTAGAAATAAAATTTTACTTACTTACTAGATAGGATTATGTTCACCTGATAGGCTGACAGATGTACATGTGACCTAGGATCAAATTTCAACCATTTCACCTAAGTCTCTGTAACTCCGGGACCGAATTTTCAAAGGGTGAAGTAGTGCCTGCATCAAACACTGTGCCATGACACTTTGAAATCGTTGGTGCACCAAAGCCATTTGCTGCAACTGCACCCAATTTTACAATGTCAGATGCAGTTGAGACAGTTTTCCTGATCTATGGCAGCTTGCACCTAATCTCGAGTGCAAGCTCCGTAAAAATGGTCCCCAGGATTGGCACAAGCTAGACCACAAAAAGATGGTCTAACTTGCGGCAACTGTCACATGGGATGGAAGATCCTGTTAGATTGCTGCAAGTGCCATATCTTTGGTGCACCCAGGGCTTGCCGCCATGTAAAGCCTTTGAAAATCTGGCCCCCATTGTCTTCAGTTAATCTATGCATCTTGAGGCTGCAGCACAGTCACTTGAGCTGTTGTTGTTTGTTTGACCAGTTCCATTATAAATCAATTCCGAAGGTAAGAGCTCCCTTATTTGAGTGAACTTTGATATAATTAGCAGATTCTAACTTTTTTTGTAACTTAGCTTTTACTGAGAGCTTATAAGAATACAAACATTAGCAGGCCAAGTGCTGTTACAACATTGTAGGGACAATATTTTAAGTCAGTACTAAATATGATCCAGTCCATAGTGGTTTTGTTGCCATCCACATTGGATCAGTCCCAGTAATAGTCCTTCTATGGTCATTCCAGTTGCTCTCATCCCATAGAGATGAAATATTTAAAGAAGCATCTGACTCATTTGCAGTTAAATTTCCCAGTTACAATAATATAACAAGGTGGTCCTTAAAGTTGAACCATGTGATGCCATTTAAACTGAACAAACTATCTGTACTAATTGATGCTATTAGAAACTATGGCAGTTCATTTGCAACCTTAGTTAATTAATTTCAGACTTAGCATACTTTAGCATACTGTTCCCATTTACTCCATTTTTCACAAAAATTTCTTGAGTTAATTACATTGTGTCTGTAATTCATTCCACTGATACGATGGATGACATTCTGGCCTTCCATTCGGCCACCATGGCTAGATCTCCCAAGAGCCAGTGGGATGTAACCCCTTCACTGCCAGGAGGCACATGGAGTGAAATAACTCTCTTTGACTCCTAGGATGCAGGTGTGTTGGGGGCAGGCCCAAAACACATGTCAGGAAGTTTATTGGAACTGCCGGTCTCCAGATCTTGCACAGCTTGACTAGGATCTGGGACCAGCAGTCGTGAATGCGTGGGCAGCCCCAGAAATTATGGAAATGATCCCCCTTGTCCTGGCAGACTCTGACTAATTTAGAACAAAAAATAACATTTCAGGCTGTCTTTTATTAACTTGACTGTGAGCTGCACTCTAATAGCTAGAGTCATGCCCTGGTTGGGCTAGGGGATCCCACAAGGCTTTACATGCTGCTCATATAGCTTTAGACCTAAGAATATCCCTGTGCATGTGCATTTAGCAGTTTCAAATTTGGCACTTTAGTCAGCTGGTGCGGATTCACGTTGACCACTCCCCCTCACAAGTGGGAGCAGCTCTGGTGTGCTTGCTTATACAGACCCTGACTCAGCAGCTGTACAGTAGTTGAGTGCATACACAGCACCTCCTGGGCAGATTTAGCAGGATTCTCCCCTATATAGTAATGCTCTTGACCATGCTAGTGACCGTGGCTCCTATGGCCCCTTTATGAGCTTTCACAGATTAGCGAATCTGCTTAGCACAGCCTTGCTATGATGCATGCCATCAAATACAAAGGACAGCTGTGGAGTGTGTACCTTCTTTATGGGGAACAATCTGACAGATAAATTGCAGCAGGCTATGGTGTTCAATCCTACTACAGCATCATTTGCTAACAGGGCTTAAGGGCATTCTACCAATTCCAGACCCACCTGTCTACATGCTGCAGTTCTTAGAGGGCTGGGGTACAAGCTACCAAAATGGATCACCCTATGTTCAGTGTGGTAGCGCTCCTGGCGCCATATTCCTGGCCAGTTCCATGGTTCAGTACCCTGCCCTTCTTCTTCCCCAATTCCCAGTACCCACATGACGTAGATGCACATTGTGAACGTGCTTGATGCATGCGTATCGAGCGACTGCTCCTTCCTTGAGTTCGGTGACACCACGTGTCATCAGATGCACACTCGCAGGCACGGACCACATAGTAGCACGTCACGCATGCACAGATCGAAGTCGCCATCTTACATGGGGCACCATGCTAGCTGCTTTGCACATGCACATGTGATGGTGATCATTTTAGTACAGTAAAGTAGCCAGCAGTCCTTGCACGAAGAAATCCTCAAGTTAGCCATTTTGTGTGACCTGGTCACCGGGTAACAGCAGCCATTTTGAGGCTACATTCAAATCAAGCACCAAGGAACAACAGTATTGCAAATGCTATGCTACCTCTTGGCATACCCATTCAGTGGGAGAGGGGTGCTCCTTAATTACACATCAGGCTAGTGTAATGTTGATTTCTACTTCTATGGTATCGCTGAGCCGATCTACTGGAATTCCCATTCACAGCATTTCTGGCAACAATTTTACTACCCTATTTCCCTAGCACTGAACCTACTCCAGCCAGTTCAAGAGGCAGCTGGAAATGGATGGCTCTCCCATATGCTGCCTAGGCCTTCCAGGGCTCTCATTGCATATGCTTAACCCCATGCCTGACCTGCCATGTGCCAGCATGCAAATATATATGAATGTTTAAGGCCTAAGACATGTTTTATGTCTGGTCCGATTATGTAACGTCATGAGAGAGATGTATAATACCCACTAAAATCATATTCTGACCACACATCTGCTATCATCTTTTCTTGTCTTAACAGATGACCAAGAAGAGAAATCGCCCAAGAAGCAATGTGCCACTGCTCCCACACTAAAATGGACCACAGTGCCCTGCACGTGAGATCGAGGAGGCATAATAGTCTACTGAGCATTCTTCATCACTGGAGGCATGTCTGGTAGTATGAGTGAGAATGGTGGGAAGGGATACAGGAACCTCTCTGTCCAGTCCAGAACTAGGTCATCCTCTGGAACTGTGCCCCTCGCTGGAGTTCTGCAACAAAATTGTGTGAGCTGACTGTTCTCCCAAGAGGCAAACAGATCTATTGCCAGAGTGCGTCATCTTCTGAAGACTGCCGCCAGCACCTGCTAGTTCAGGGCCTACTTGTGGTTTCCTTGACTGATTCCGCTTAGGGCATCTGCTAGCATATTGTCCTTGCCTGGCAGATGTACAGCATAAATCATTGCATCTAGGGAGTAAGCTATATCCCAGATCCTCATAGCTTCTCTGTACAGTTTTGAGGATCTTGTTCCCCCCTGCTTGTTTATATAATACATTGTTATGATGTTGTCTGTTTGAATCTGAACAGACTGGTCTTGTAGCAGGAAGGAGAAAGACTGCATAGCCAGCAATACTGCTCTGAACTCTAAGAGGTTGATGTGTTTCTGAGCCTCCCTTGGGCTCATGATGCCATTTACTATGAGTTCCCCTAGGTGGTCGCCCTACCCTAGGAATGAGGCATCTATTGTGATGACACTTGCTGGGGATTGCTGGAACAAGAGAATGACCTCTCTGAGGGTGCTTTCCTCCTTCCACCACTTTAGTGCACGCACAAAGGTCTTTGTGAGTGGCAGTACCTTGGACACTGGGTCGCACCTTTGAGACCAGTGGTCCTTTAGGTGGTACTGAATGTCCCTCATCTGGAATCTGACCCCATGGCACCGCTGATGTGGATTATGCCATGTGGCCCAGTAACTGCACTAAATCCCTTGCAGGCCTTGGAAGGTCCTATGTGAAGCATTCTTCAGTAGCAATCAGGTTTGATACTCTTTCTTGTGAGACCTTCCCCTTTAAGATATCCAGTTCTGCACCTATAAAGTCCAGCACCCGAACTGGTTCTGTTAGGGACTTTTGCAGATTTATTAGGAATCCCAGCTCACAAGGGTACTGTTTACCCTTTGAATAGAGCGCCTTACCTCTTGATCTGTTTTCCCTGAGACCAATCAGTCGTCTAGTTAGGGAAAAAACACCACACCTTGTCTTCTCAGGTTTCATTTTATTTATTTTAATTTTATTTTAGTCTTTGGTAATCAAGTAAGGCTCACTAGGCACAACTGCCTGTTTTCAGGGGTGACCTGGGAGCACTGGGCAGTTAAGTGACTTACTCAGAGTCACACAGTATGCAAGTGGAGGTTGTGAGAATCAAACCCAGGAGTGGTCTGCTGGATGTACCAAGTTCGTTCACAGCACGTTACTCTAACCTCTAGGCTATACTGCCAGCCCAAAGGTGTGCTACCACTATAGCTAAGCACTTTGTGAAGACCCTTAGTGCTAAAGTGATGCCAAAGGAGAGGGCTATAAAGTGGTACTGTCAGTTTCCCAGCCTGAAAATCAGGTATCTTCTGTGGGTGGGTGGGTCTGACTGGAATGTGAAAATAGGTGCCTTTCAGATTCAGTGACCCGATCCAATCTCCTGTTGTAAAGATGGCATCACTGTGCCTAGTGTGACCATCTTTAAACTTTCCTTTATGATATGTTTGTTCAAATATCTTAGATCTAAAATAGGTCGCCAATCCCCATTTTTCTTTTTTTTTTTTTTTCTTTAGTATGCTTTTTGCCACCAGCCACCTGGGATCTCCGCCGGTCACGGACCCTCGCTCCCACCTCAACATCGGACATGCCCCTTCGATACCCCCTTGCTTGTCCCCCAAGGCAGGGTGCGGCACCTCTCCCTCAAGGGTGCCGCAATGACTGGATAGGTCAAAGGGCCCATCCTGGAGGCTAATTGAAGCCGAGGGTGGCTTCATGCAGAGCAGCTGGCGGCGTTGTTTTTCCTCCCCAATTATGCAGGGGTGGGGACGTGCAATGATGGACAGCTCTGCCCCACCCTGAGCCTCACTTGTGGTGTGCTGGTTATGTGCACACTCCAGCCACCGCTAGGTGTCCGTGATTGCACTGAACACTATACACCCTTCCCCTGGAGAAGGAGAGCAGTTATCAGATGCTCAATCCTTCTCCCCCTGGCTGACCCTCCAATGGCCTAGGTTCATTCCCAAACCCAGGTCACCGGCGTCACAAGCGGAAATCCAACCGCTGCGCCGGCAGGCCGGCATCCCCATTTTTCTTGTGGGTCAGGAAGTATCTTTAGAATAGGCTCTTGCCCCACTGTGTGGCAGGAACCTCTTCTATTGCCTTTTTTTTTTTCAAGTATCTTTTACTCCTTCATGGCTCGAGGGAACTCTCTCAGGCAGCCCATCCCTGTGCCGCCCTATCTGAGGGTCGCTGCAACCTATGCTTTCTCTCTCCCCCCCCGCATCCGGCACCCCCAGTTTAACCCACCCGGGGAGGGTAGCTCGACTCCTTACCTTGGGCTCCTTGTGAGACAGACTCCGGCGTGCGGGTGGAGGATCAATGAAGCCGGCCAAGACGGACCCCGGCGCTGGGCATGGAGGATAGGTGCCGTCACCTATCCTCCGAGCTGGGTTTTTCCTTGTTCTCTCAACCCCTCCCCTGCGTGTGCACACTCCTGACGCTTGGCACACGGCAACCCTGCCAGCGTCGGGCATGCCATTTCGTGCCACCCATGCTCTGCAGCACCCCGATCTCCACCAGGGGTCGCTGGAGCGCCGGGCACCCCAATGCCCTCCCCCGGGATCAGCCCCTGCGCCCGAGCTCGCTTCCGAACTCGGGTCGCCGGCAGGGCATGAGGTGTGGCGTCCAGCGCCTCAACCCTCAGCGCCACCGGGCCAGCCCACTTCTATTGCTTTTGACTGCAGCACTTTCTTTACTTTCAGTTCCAGCTGAATTCTTTTTGTTGGTGAATGAGCTGGAATATTTTTGTGTTTCTGCAATCTTGGAAACTTTTTGAACTGCAGATACAGTCCCTGACCACTTACTTCCAGGACTCACTTGTCTGTTGTAAGTTTTACCCATTACTGGAAGTAGTGGGTTAGCCTGCCCCCAACTTGCAATGGTTAGTCGATCTGGGCAGAGCTGTCAGGGGTTTTGCTTTGGCTGTGGCTTGGGGGCTGGTGCCGCAGCAGTGCATCTGGAGCCCCACTTGCCTGGTAAACTCTTTGGGGTTGGTACTCATAGAGGGCATAGAGTATGGGAAAGTAGCCCCACCCTTGCTTCCCCTTCCATAAGGCTTGTAGGAAGTGGAGGCCTCTTCTTTCTTGGTGTTATTTTTGTAAGTGGTCTTGTACTCATCCACTTGTTTCATGTACAGTATGCCTCTGTTTTGTCACCATAGAAAAAATTACTCACCTTAGTAATGTTGTTTCTTCTAATGGAGTCTTGCTGTAGTCTGACAATAGCAGTGAGTCCCAACCTTCGAACTGCCCTGGAGATGAAAGAGTTAACTTTCCATGCCAGGCATGGAACGCTGAGCTCGAGCTCGGTTGAGACTCTGTCTGTTGCTGTTTAAACTCAAACCGTCAGATCTTTACGAGCTAAACTCACTAAGGTCCTGTGTGGAAGCTGTAAACCAACACTAGCCAACTGGCTACTAAACATAAAAACACATTTTTTGGTCCCAAAACAAAGACTCAAGTCAGGAGACCCAAAAAATGAAAAATACAACACCCACTCACCCAAGAAAAGGGGTGAAAAGAACAAGGTGGGCACCTACTGAGTGCCAACACTGCCACTGCCCACCCACATCCCAAAAACAGAGGTTCTGAGATGGGCAGGCGGGGGGGGGGAGGTCAGGATACAGCAAGACTCCATTAGAAGAACCAACATTACTAAGGTGAGTAATTTTTTCTTCAAACAACATGAAGTCTTGCTGTATTCTGACAATAACGAACTATAAGCAGTACCTCCATGGAGGAGGGCAGAACCTACTTAGGGAATAGGCTCTGAAGTATAGCTGTGCCAAACCGAGCATCACTCCTAGCCTGGATATCCAGGGAGTAATGCTTGGTAAAAGTGCGAACTGTTTTCCAGGTAGCTGCTTGACATATCTCTAGAATAGGGATATCCCTGGCAGCAGCCAGGGAAGCAGCTGTACCTCTGGTAGAGTGAGCCCTCAGGCCTGAGGGTGGAACCTTACCCAGTTTTTCCATAACAAAATTGGATACAAGAGACAATCCACCTGGCAATGGATCTTTTAGTGGCAGGTTTCCCTTTACCAACCTCACCATAAGTGAGGAACAGTTGAAGGGAGTCAAACCTGTGACCCTTGGTACATTCTATGTAGTAGCTAAGGGCTCTTTTCACATCTAAACTGTGCAGCCTCCTCTCGCCAGAGGAGGAATGGTCAGTGAAGTACACAGGAAGAGACATAGATTGGTTAAGGTGGAAATCTGAAACCACCTTAGGCAAAAACTTCCTGTTAGTATTGAGGACCACCTTATCTCTATGAAAGGAGATAAAATCAGGCTCCACTGACAAAGTTTTTAACTCACTTATGCATCTGGCAGAAGTGATGGCCACCAGAAACACAGTTTTCCAAGTCAAGTACTTAAGCTCTGCTGAAGTCAAAGGCTCAAAAGGGGGTTGCATAAGCTGAGCAATGCAAACATTAAGGTCCCAAGCAGGGGCAGGGTCCCTGAATGGAGGGTTGGTGTGAAGCAATCCCTTGAAAAACCTGGAGAATATAGGGTGAGCTGAAAGAGAAGAGTGCTTACCTGCTGAAATAAAAGCAGAAACAGCTGCCAGATGCACCTTCAGTGTAGCTGGTCTAAGCCCCAAGCTATTTAAGTGGACCATATAATCAAGGACTGTGGGCAGATCAGCAGACTCTTGGGAAATATGCTTTCCAGAGCACCATATGGAAAATCTTTTCCACTTGGAATTATAAGTAGCCCACGTGGAAGGTTTCCTAGAAGCCTTCAGAATATCCATTACACCTTGGGAGAGGTGTAAATCAGCAAACTCTAACTCTTCAAGAGCCAGGCCCTGAGATTGAGAGATTTGAGATTCGGGTACCAAACCCTCCCCTGAGCACAGGTTAACAGGTTGTAATTCCTGGGAAGACACAGGGGAAGATGGACTGCTAAGGACAGTAGGAGTGGATACCAGGGATGTCTGGACCAGTCTGGAGCAATCAGGATCATCTTGCAGGGTTGAGATCTGATTTTGACTAGCACTTTGAACAGGAGAGGGAAGGGGGAAGCATACAGGAACTTCCCTTCCCAACTGAGAACTAAGGCATCCAGGGGGACTGAGCCCAACACTGGGGGCCTGCAGCAAAAAAGGGGAAGTTGGTGATTGTCTGGGGCTGCAAAAAGATCCATCTGTGGGGTGCCCCATCTGGAAAATATCACCTCCAAGATCAGGGGATCCAGTGACCATTCGTGATGGCCCTGGGATATCCTGCTGACAGCATCTGCCAGGACATTGTCCTTGCCTGGGAGGTGAACTGCTGTGAGGGAGGTGTTCAGGGAATAAGCCAGAGACCACAACTTCATTGCTTCTGTGCACAAGACCGTAGACCGAGTGCCTCCTTGCTTGTTGATGTACCACATTGTAGTGGTATTGTCTGTTCTGACCTGGATAATTTTGTTCTGAACAGACTTGGAAAAAGCTTGAAGTGCTAGAAATACTGCTCTGAGTTCCAACAGACTGATATGAAGCAGAGATTCCTGAGGGGAACACAACCCCAGGGTGGTCAGGTCGCCCAAGTGAGCCCCCCACCCCAAGAGGGAGGCATCTGTAGTAAGGATTAAAGAGTGAGACTGAGTGACAAAGGGAACTCCTTGTCTCAGATTGTTCTGATCCTGCCACCACTGTAGGGCCTGGATGGGGTTCGAGTCACTGGGATCAATTTGGTCAGAGGGTCCTTCCTTTGAGACAAAAGGCTCTCAAAAGAAACTGAATGTCCCTCATCTGAAATCTTGCTCCTGCACCACTGCTGTGGAAGCAGCCATGTGCCAAGGGCTGTGAAAATGTCTTGCAGGTCAAGACACCTGCAGGGTGAATGAGGAGGCCAGAGAGATAAGGGTCCTTGCCCTGTCCAGGGGAAGGAAAGCTCTGGCCTTTTCTGTGTCTAGCTCTGCGCCTATGAAGGTGAGGAGCTGGACAGGCTCTAGAACTGACTTTGAAAGATTCGGAAGGAAACCCAAAGAGGTGAGCAGTTGCTGAGTTATCTGTAAGTGTAACTTGACTTGGTCTGGGGACTGGCCTACTATGAGCCAGTCGTACAGGTAAGGGAAGATGGCAATTCTTTGTCTTCTTAGAGCAGCAACTACTACTGCCAGGCATTTTGTGAATACCCTTGGAGTAGAGGTCAGACCAAAGGGCATTGCTCTGAACTGGTAATGGCCTGAGGACAGCTCGAACCTGAGGTACTTTCGATGGGAGCTTCCGATGAGAATATGGAAGTAGGCATCCTTGAGGTCCAGGGACACTAGCCAGTCCCCTGGCCTGAGAGAGGGTAGAAGAAAAAATTACTCACCTTAGTAATGTTGTTTCTTCTAATGGAGTTTTGCTATATTATGACAATTGCAGTTTGTCCCACCATTAGAACTGCTCGAAGGTGAAATAGTTAACTCCATTCCATGAATGGAACTTTGAAGCACGAGCTCTAAAATAGAAGCTCTGTCTGTGGAGATTCAAACCTGAACTGTCAGATCTTCTGAGCAAAAACTCACTAAGGTCTGTGTGGAAGCTGTAACCTACACTAGCCAACTGGCTACCTAAATAATAACACCCATTGCTGGTCCCAACACCCAATACTCAAGTCAGGGGACCAGAATTACTAATACAATTTTAACAAAATAAGAATAAAACAGGAGGATAATAAAACACCACACCCCAAACCCCAAAAAGGGGTGAAACACTTAAAAAAGGGCATAAAATAGTGCCCACACTAGGTTGCCTACACCCTACCCAAGTAGAGGTTCTGAGAGGTGCAGGCTGGGGGGGAGGTCATAATATAGCAAGACTCCATTAGAAGAAACAACATTACTAAGGTGAGTAATTTTTTCTTCAAACAACATGAAGTCTTGCTATATTATGACAATTGCAGACTACACAGCAGTACCTCCATGAAGGAGGGGCAGAACCTACTTAGGGAATAGGCTCTGAAGAACAGCTGTGCCAAACCGAGCATCTCTCCTAGCCTGGACATCCAGGGAGTAATGCTTGGTGAAAGTGTATACCGTTTTCCAAGTAGCAGCCTGGCATATCTTCAATATAAGGGATGTCTCTGGCAGCAGCTAGAGACGCTGTACCTCTGGTAGAAAGAGCCCTCAAGACAGGAGGATCTCTGCCCAGTTTCTGATAACAAAATTGGATACAAGAGACAATCCACCTGGCAATTGATCTCTAGTGGCAGTTTTCCCTTTCCCAACCTCACCAAAAGTGAGGAAAAGTTGGAGGGATTCGAACCTGCGACCCTTGGTACGTTCTATATAGTAACTAAGAGCCCTCTTAACATCCAGGCTGTGCAATCTCCTCTCAGCAGAAGAGGAGTGTTCAGAAAATTACTGGAAGGAGATAGATTGGTTAAGATGGAAATCTGAAACCACCTTAGGCAAAAACTTCCTGTTAGTCCTGAGGACTACCTTATCCCAGTGGAAAGAAATAAAGTCAGTTTCTACTGACAAGGCTTGCAACTCACCTATGCGTCTAGCAGAAGTGATAGCCACTAGGAAAACAGTTTTCCCAAGTTAGATACTTCAGCTCTGCAGAAAACAGAGGTTCAAAAGGAGGTTGCATTAACTGGGCAATGCAAACATTAAGGTCCCAGGCAGGGGCCCAATCCCGAAAAAGTGGATTAGTATGGAGTAATCCCTTAAAAAACTTGGAAGACACAGGGTGAGCGGAAGGAGGATGACTTTCCTGCTGAAACAAAACAGAAACAGCTGCCAAATGAACTCTCAGGGTAGCTGGTCTGAGGCCCAAGGAATTAAGATGGACCATGTAATCTAACACAATGGGCAAATCAGCAGATTCTGGGGAAATATGCTTCCCTAGCACACCAAATGGAAAACCTTTTCCATTTAGAATTATAAGTAGCCCTAGTGGAAGGCTTCCTAGAAGCCTTTGGATTTAAAGGACACCCTGAGAGGGTGTAGGTCAGCAAACTCTAACTCCTCAAGAGCCAGGCCTCGAGGTTGAGGGATTTGAGGTTGGATACTAAACTCTCCCCTGGGCACAGGTTAATAGGTTGTGATTCCTGGGGAGGGAAAGGGGAAGATGGACTGTCAGGAACAGAAGGAGTGGGTACCAGGGCTGCCTGGCCCAATCCGGGGCAATCAGAATCACCCTGCAAGGCTGAGATCTGATTTGACTAACACTTTGAATAGGAGAGGGAAGGGGGGAAAAGCATAAAGAAACTTCCCTTCCCAATCCAGGAGAAGGGCGTCCAGGGGGACTGAACCCAACACTGGAGGCCTGCAACAGAACAGTGGAAGTTGGTGATTGTCTGGGGCTGCAAAAAGATCTATCTGAGGGGTGCCCCATCTGGCAAAAACTATCCCCAATACTTGAGGATCCAGGGACCATTCGTGATGGCCCTGGGAAATCCTGCTGAGAGCATCTGCTAGGACATTGTCCTTTCCTGGAAGGTGAACTGCTATGAGGGAAGTGTTCAGGGAATAGGCCAGAGACCATAACTTCATTGCCTCGGTGCACAAGGCCGAAGACCGAGTGCCCCCCTGCTTGTTGATGTACCACATTGTTGTGGTGTTGTCTGTTCTGACTTGTACCACTTTGTTCTGAACAGATGCAGAAAATGCTTGAAGAGCTAAAAAGACAGCTCTAAGCTCCAGCAAATTGATGTGGAGCAGAGACTCCTGGGGACCACACTCCTGAGTGGAGAGTCACCCATGTGGGCTCCCACCCAGGAGGGAGGCATCTGTAGTGAGAGTCAAAGTGTGAGCAGGGGAATGAAGGGACCCCCAATCCCAAATTGCTCTGATCCTGCCACCACTGGAGGGCCTGGATCAAGGTTCGAGTCACTGGGACCAACTTGGAAAGGGGGTCTCTTCTCTGAGACCAATAGGCTCTCAAGTGAAACTGAATGTCTCTCGTCTGAAATCTTGCTCCCTGCACAACAGCTGTGGATGCAGCCATGTGCCCCAGGAGCTGCAGAAAGTGTCTTGCTGGTCGAGAGACCTGCAGATGGAAGGAGGAGGAGGCCAGAGCCACTAAATTCCTTACCCTATCTAAGGGAAGAAAAGCTCTGGCTAGGTTTGTGTCCAATTCTGCCCCTATAAAGGTGAGTACCTGGACTGGTTCCAGAACCGACTTTGGTAGATTTGAGAAAGCCCAGGGAGGTGAGAAGCTGCTGGGTGACTTGCAGGTGAGATTTTACCTGTTCTGGGGACTGGCCTACAATGAGCCAGTCGTCTAGATAGGGAAAAACAGCAATCCTTTGCCTCCTTAAGTGAGCCACTGCTACTGCCAGACATTTTGTGAATACCCTTGGGGCAGAGGTAAGGCCGAAGGGCATTGCTCTGAACTGGTAGTGACCTGAGGGCAGTTCGAATCTGAGGTACTTTCGATGGGAGCTTCTGATAGGATGTGAAAATAGGCATCCTTGAGGTCCAGGGAAGCTAACCAGTCCCCTGGCCTTAGAGAGGGTAAAATCATTGCCAGAGTTATCATTTTGAACTTTGGTTTCAAAAGATACTTGTTCAGATATCTGAGGTCTAAGATGGCCGCCATTCTCCTGTCTTTTTGGGGTAAGGAAGTATCTGAATACAGACCCTGCCTTGGTGCAGGGAGGAACCTTCTACTGCTCTGACAGCCAACAGGGTTGAGACCTCTGCTTCTAGAGCAAGGGTCTCTGAAGAACTTGCAGGTAGAAAAACCTGGTTCTCATCTTGGGAAACTTTTGAAGCGGAGAACCAGACCCTGGCTTACTACTTCCAGAACCCACTTGTCTGAGGTTAAAGACGCCCAGTTCTGACTGAAGTAAGCCAACCTGCCCCTACTGGTAAGGAGAATCGGCCCTGGGCACCCCATCAGGGTGCCTGCTTATGCAGTGCTTTAGGCTGAGGGGTGGGAGCAGGTCTGCCCACACCCGTCTGCCTCTGCCTCTGAAAAGCCCCTCTGAGCATAAGCAGAGGAGGCCTGAGTCTGATAAAAGGCTCTGAAAAGGCCTACCCCTACCCCTGGGGGTATGCCTCTGGGGAGTGGCTTGCCGCTCCTTAGCTTGGGCACTTTTGCAAGTAGTCCTATATCCATCCATCTTTTTCATGTAATTCTCTGTCTGCTCCCCAAACAGAGAATTTTCCACCACAGGAAAATCCATAGCCTTAGTCTGGGTATCCTGTGACAGGCTAGTAAACCTGAGCCAGGCCAACCTACGAAAAGCTACAGATGTGGCCATGACTCTAGAGGAAACATCATTAACATCCACAGCAGCATGAAACTGCACCTTAGAAACCTCAATGCCATCGGCAGCCACCTGTTCTAGTTAAGCTAGCCAGCTGGCCATGGGCTTGTTTGGCTAATTCCATAACAGTATCCCATCTAGATTTCTGATACCTTGCTACATAAGCCATATAATTTGCTTGCCTGAGTCCCAAGGAGGCTGCCATATACTGTTTTTTCCATGGCATCAATCCTCCTGGAATCCTTGTCAGGAGGATGTGAAGCCAGGGGAATATTAGCTTTATCACAGGCTGCATTGCTGTGAAAGGAATTCTGTATCAGGACCTGACAGTGTGTACCTTCTGTCCATCTTTTTATCTACAGGAGGCACAGAATTAGGAGTTTTTAAAATTTTTATTGTTTGTTTCCTAAAAGACTTATGCAAAGGAATAGACAATCTCCTAGACTCTGGTATATCCATAATTTCGACAAAATCAGGTTCCTCTTGCTCATCCACAGCTTCCTCCCATGGGAGCTGGAGGGATTCAGCAACCCTTTTTATAAAACAGAAAAAGAGAAGGGGACTCAGAAAGCATAGGGGGAGATTGTAAGGGTCAGTCTGGGGAGATGTGCGGTTCAGTGGGCACGCCCAGACTCTCTCAGTCACATTCACACTGATCATCATCATGCCCCCATGCTCTTGGTTCATAAAAATCTCCAATATCATATTCCTGAACCAGTGGAACCGGCCGAACCAACCTTTTACCAGACAGTGGCGGTTCGGACGGAACCGGAGAAAGTGACTGTACAATTTGTATAGCTTTTGCTAGTTCTGCAGCAGTTGGAGAAGGAATTTTGGACTCCATACCTGCTGATTTTCTCTTTTCTTTTTTTTTTAGTTTACTTTTGCCCGAGGAAGTCTCGCCCTGGTCAGAGGGCACTCCCTCCGGTTCGGTAGGCACCGAACCGGGCTGGCCATCCGGGTCAGCGGACTTTTGGCCTCGCTCCCTGAGCCTGCCACTCTCTTTATCCAGGGTGGCTGCAGGGAATTTTTACAAATCTGGCAGTCTGAAATGAGGTGGTCAACCCCAGACAATAAACACATAGTGTGTGGGTCAGCCTTGGCAAAGGCTTCCCCACAGACACTACAGTGTTGAAACCCAGTGGGCCCGGTTTTTTCTTTTGGGTTTCTCAGACATGATGCCAGCCTAACCAAGAAACTTGCCCTTTTAACGGCAGTGCCAGGCAAGACACCCTTATCGGTTCCCAACCGTGTCACGGGTCATGGAAAAAACCGTAATGAAATCCGTTTTTTTTAGAACCGATAAGAACTGGGAACCGCACTCTAAAAGCTTTAAAATGCTTACTCTTTAAGGTTTTAACCAACCTGATCGGTTCGAACCGAACCGATAAACATTTACAAGTTCCACACAGAATAAAACCTGTCTATTACTTACAATACCACAGACAGAGCTTGAACCGATCGGTTTGCGGTTAAAATAATTATACTCGCAGTTTAATTTAACCGAGAAAATACTGTTTAAACCGAGAAATGAACAAAGCAGTAGGAGAAATCTCCGGAGCGACTGTTCAGTGAGGCGGAGTAAAGAATCTGACAGTTCAGGTTTGAATCTCCACAGACAGAGCTTCTATTTTAGAGCTCATGCTCAAAGTTCCATTCATGGAATGGAGTTAACTATTTCACCTCCAGAGCAGTTCTAATGGTGGGACAAACTGCAATTGTCATAATATAGCAAGACTTCATGTTGTTTGAATAATTCCCAGAGTCACCATTTTGAATTTTGGTTTTAAAGTAAGCAAGAGTAAGACGAAAATTCGGTAGGGCCCAAAAACCCTGCTGGTGGACCAGGGAGGTCCAGGAGGTGGTGCAGGGAAAGAAGGCAGCCTATAGGCAATTCAAGTGCTCAAGGAGTGAAAGGGATCGAGGGGAGTACGAGCTGATGGCTAGAAGGGCCACTAGGGTGGTGAGGGCGGCTAAGGCAAGGAAGGAGCAGAACCTGGCCAGGAAAATCAGGAGAGGGAACAAGGGGTTCTTTAGATACATTGGGGAAAAACGAAGGGTGAAGGGGCAGATTAGCAGGATTAAATCAGGGGAGAGATGGGCACAAGACCGGGGGGAGCAGGCTGAGGTACTAAATGAGTGCTTCACCTCAATTTTCACCAAGGAAAATGGGGGTGCTGCATCATACATGGGAAGAGACAGAGATACTGAGGAAGGGGGACCCTACCGATCGGCGGGTCTGGGGAGAGGGGGAGGCATCACTGGCAGGAGGGGGCAGGGCTAAGCAGGGAGAAGAGGTACTGGAAGTGGAAATCACAGCAGAGAGAGTGAGGGAAGCCATCAGCTCCCTTAAGACGGAGAAAGCACCGGGGCCGGATAAATTACATCCCAGAGTGCTGAAGGAACTTGCGGATGTCCTCGCGAAACCCCTGGCAGAGCTTTTCACCATCTCTCTGAGGACAGGGTGGGTGCCCCAGGACTGGGAAGGTGGCGCATATAGTGCCTATCCACAAGTGGGGATCAAGGGAGGTGGCAGAGAACTACAGGCCTTTCAGCCTGACATCGGTGGTGGGCAAGGTGATGGAGGGCATTGTTAGGGAGAGGCTGGGGGGGACCTGGAAAAGTCAGGGTGCCTGGACGATAGACAGCATGGATTCATCTCGGGGAAATCGTGTCAGACAAACCTTGTAGAGTTCTATGACTGGGTGACGAGTGCCTTGGACCTTGGTAGACCAGTGGACGTCCTCTTTCTAGACTTCAGCAAGGCATTTGACTCTGTTCCTCACATGGGCCTGTTGGATAAGCTGGGAGAAATGGGAGTGGGAAACCAGAAGAGCAGATGGATAGGCAATTGGCTCCAGGACCGGACCCAGAGGATCGTAGTTGGCGGGATAGTCTCATCCCCAAAGAGGGTCATTAGTGGGGTCCCACTGGGATCAGTCCTTGGGCCCCTCCTGTTAAATGCCTACGTCTCTGACATAAGGACAGGAATCAGGAGTGAGATGAGTCTCTTTGCAGATGACTCAAAACTGGGGGCGGTGGTGGATGGGAGGAGGAGGGTGGCCCTACAGGGGGACCTGGAGGCTCTGGAAAGATGGTCTAGAAAGTGGAAGCTGAGGTTCAATGCAGGGAAATGCAAGGTACTCCACCTGGGGCCAGAAACCCAGGCCAAGTGTACACCCTGGGGAATGCTATAAGTCCGAGGCTGAGAGGGACCTGGGGTGGTGGTGGATGTCAAATGAACAACTCGGAGACTTGTAGGAGGGCAGCAGCCAAGGCCAACAGGATGCTGGGATGCATCGCTAGGGGGATCACCTCCAGAAGGAGGGAAGTGATGCTCCCTCTGTATAACTGCTTGGTGAGGCCACACCTTGAGTACTGCGTGCAGTTTTGGAGGCCACACTTAAAGAGGGATATTAAACTCCTGGAGAGGGTCCAGAGGAGGGCAACCAAAATGATTTGGGGCTTGGGGGACAGGACCTATGAGGAGAGGCTCGAAGAGCTAAATATGTACACATTGGAAGAGAGAAGGGACCGGGGACATGATAGAGGTCTTCAAGTACATGAAGAGGGTAAATAGGGGAGGAACAGTCAGGGTGCTTCGAAGGAAGGAGGAGGGGGCCACTAGAGGGCATGGGTGGAAGCTGGAGGGAAGATTCAGGGAGAAAGGAGAAGGTGCTACTCACTGAGAGGGTGATGGAGCCATGGAATGCACTGCTTACGGGGCTGGTGGAGGCAGAGACGGTGGAGGGGTTCAAGAGGGGCTAGGACAGGTACAGGGGAAGGGTTCTGGAAACAAAATCCAATGCAGCAAGAATATCCAAAACTGGGAAGGGAGAAGCCAGAGAAGGCGAGGGAGGCAGCAAGGTCAGCACCCAGGGTGGGGGCTGACCAATCGAGCAGACTCGAAAGACCATTAGGCCTATTCTGCTGGCATTTTAGTATGTTAGTATGTAAAAGGTGCTTGTTTAAGTATCTGAGATCCAGGATGGGCCGCCATTCTCCTGTCTTTTTTGGGGTAAGGAAGTACCTGGAGTACAACCCTTTGCCCTGGTGTAGGGGTGAAGCCCTTTCCACAGCTCTGAGAGCCAGAAGGGAAGAGACCTCTGCCTCTAGGGCAGGTGCCTCCAAGGGATTTGCAGGTGGAAAGGATCTGGTTCTCATCTTTGGAAACTTTTTGAAGCTGAGAACCAGTCCCTGGCTTACTACTTCCAGGACCCATTTGTCTGATGTCAGAGACTCCCAGTCCTGGACAAAGTAAGCCAGCCTGCCTCGTACAGGTAGTGGAGAATCGGCCCTGGCCAACCCATCAGGGTGCCTGTTTGGCAGGGGGTTTTGGCTGAGGGGTGGAAGCAGGTCTGCTTGTACCCCGTCTGCCTCTCCCTCTAAAGAATCCCCTCTGGGCATAAGCAGAAGAGGAGGCCTGGGCTTGGTAGAAAGGCCTGTAAAAAAGCCTGCCCCTGCCCTTGGGATGCTGCCTCTGAGGAGTGGCCTGCCTTTCCTTGGCCTATGCACTCCTATAGGTGGTCCTATATTCGTCCATTTTCTTCATGTAATTCTCTGTTTGCTCACCAAACAGAGAATTACCCACAACAGGAAAATCCATGGCCTTAGTCTAGGTATCCTATGACAGGCTAGTACATCTGAGCCAAGCCATTCTACAAAATGCCACAGATGTCAGAAGAGGGACATTAAGTTACTGGAGGGGGTGCAGCGCAGAGCGACAAAGATGATCAAGGGGCTGGGGGACTTATCATATGAGAGGAGGTTGAAGGAGTTGAACATGTACTCACTGGAGGAGAGGAGAGACAGGAGTGACATGATTGAAACCTTTAAATACATGAAAGGAATAAACAAGACGGGTTCAGAGGGGCTGTTCAAAGTAAGGGAGAGGAGGGCCACCAGGGGCCATGATATGAGACTGGAGCGAGGAGGGTTCAGGAGGGAGATGAGGAGACACTTTTTTACAGAGAGGGTGGTGGCTGGGTGGAATGCGTTACCTGCTGAAGTGGTATGCAGTAGAACAGTGGACTGCTTCAAACGAGGATGGGACAGGACAAGGGGGAGGGTTAATGAAGGGGAAGGGTGGAAGGGAAGGGCAGTTGCAGAATAAGGGGTGCTAGCTGCACATTCGAGCAGACTTGACAGACCTCTAGGCCTTTATCTGCTGGCAAATTTCGTATGTTCGTAGATGTAGCCATGACTCTAGATGACACATCATTGGAGTCCACTGCAGCATGGAATTGCACCTTGGATGCTTCAATACCGTCAGCAGCCACCTGCTCCAGCTCCTTGGCAAGCTGGCCAGGGACCTGTTTTGCTAAAGCCATAACAGTGTCCCATCTGGATTTTTGATACCTAGCAGTATAGGCCATATAGTTGGCCTGTCTGAGTCCCAAGGATGCTGCCATGTACTGTTTCTTTGCCATGGCATCAATCCTCCTGGAGTCCTTGTCTGGGGGGTGTGAAGCCAAGGGAATATTTGCCTTATCACAGGCTGCAGCCTGCACTACCCCAACATGGCTGCATTGTTGTGTAAGGAACTCCGTATCTGAGCCTGACAATGTATACCTCTTGTCCATTCTCTTATCCACAGGAGGTATAGTATTAGGAGTCTTTAAAATCTTAAATGTCTGTTTCCCAAAAGATTTGTGCAAGGGAATAGACAGCCTCCTAGACTCTGGGATATTCATCATTTCTACATAGTCAGGCTCCTCCTGGTCATCCACAGCTTCTTCCATAGGAAGCTGGAGGGTTTCAGCCACTTTTTTATAAAACATGAAATGGGAGGGGGACTCAGAAAGCCTAGGAGGAGACACTCCTGAAGGTCTGTCTGGGGAGATGTCCGGTCGATGGGCACATCCAGACTTTCAAAACACATTCACTTTCCTCATACTCTCTTCCTCCTCCTCCGGTTCATAATATTCCTCTAAATCATAATCTTGAACCAGTGGAACGGCCGAACCGGCGCCTCCCTGATGGTGCGGTTCGGTCGCGAAAGCGACTGCACAATTTTGATCGCTTTGGCTATTTCTTCAGCGGTTGGAGAGGAAAGTTTTGGCTCCACACCAGCTGATTTTTCCTTTCTAGATCTCTTAGCCGGAACCGACTCTTCAGAATCGGCTCTCCTTTTGCCCAAAGAAGTCTTGCCCTGGTCAGAGGGCACTCTTTCTGGTTCGGTTTGAACCGAACCGGGCTGGCCATACGGTTCAGCGGACGTTTTGGCCTCCCTTTCCCTGAGCCTACCAACTCTCTTTTCTAGGGTAGCTGTAGGGATATTTTTACAAATCTGGCAGTCTGCATTGAGGTGGTCAAACCCCAGACAATAAACACAGGTGGTGTGGGGGTCAGCCTTAGCAAAGACTTCCCCACACAGACTACAGTGTTGAAACCCAGTGGGCCTGGTTTTTCTTTTGGGTTTCTCAGACATTGTGCCAGTCCTAACCAAACTTACCCTTTTAATGGCAATCCGCCAGGCAAGACCCTCTTATCGGTTCCTGACCGTGTCACAGGTCGTGGAAAAAAAAAGTAATAAAATCCGTTTTTTTTAGAACCAATAAGAACCGGTAACCACACTCTAAAAGAACAAATTAAGAATTTCTAACAACTTGATCGGTTCAAACCGAACCGATGAACCGTTTGCAAGTTCCACACAGAATAGAAATAAAATATAACCTGTCTAGTACTCACAAATACCACAGACAGAGACTGAACCGACAGGTTATGGTTTTAATTCGGCCGAAAACCGAGAAAAGCGGTACTTTAACCGACAAATTGAACCGAGCAGAAGGAGAAATCTCTGGAGCAACTGTTCAGTGAGGCAGAGTAAAGAATCTGATGGTTTGAGTTTAAACAGCAACAGACAGAGTCTCAACCGAGCTCGAGCTCAGCATTCCATGTCTGGCATGGAAAGTTAACTCTTTCATCTCCCGGGGCAGTTCAAAGGTTGGGACTCTCTGCTATTGTCAGAATACAGCAAGACTTCATGTTGTTTGAATAAGGAATTTCCTACAAAGAAGAAATCCATGATCTTAGTCTGGGTTTCCCTGGAAAGGATGGTGGCCTTTACCCAAGCAAACCTTCTCAGTGCTACTGGATGGGCTATGCCCCATGAAGCAGAGTCATTGGTGTCCATAGCCATGTGGAACTGGTGTTTACTGGCATCCAGGGCTGACTTTGTTGTGGCAGCCAGGTCCTGTGCCACCTCACCATCGATCTTATCAGTCAGTGCCCGCACTGTATTCCCCAGTGCTTTCTGGTACTGGGCTCTATATGCCAAACAGGCTACCTAACTAATGAGAAGGGAAGCTGTTATATACACTTTTTTGGCCACCGTATCCAATTTCTTAGAATCCTTCTCAGGAGGCCGTGCGGATAAGGGCACCTTACCCTTCTCACAAGCAGCTGCTTGGGCCACTCATTCATGATCAGGATGGGCGTACAGGTATTCCACCCCCTGTCTGTCCACCTGATATTTCTTTTCAACTTTCTGTATTTGTTTTTATTAAAGCAGAGAGCAATATAACCAATAACAGTACAGCACAAACACATGAATCCATATCAAAAGTACAGGCAATAGGAAGTCAGTTCAAGCCTTCCTTTAGTAAAGGACAAACCTAAGGGTTCAGAAAAGAAAAAAATGAACAGCAGAGTCCTGAAAAGCCAGGGGTTATTACAAATAGGTCGCATCTACCATGCAGTGGTAAACTGTACGTTAATTCCACAGTTCAAGCAGAAGTTGGGAAGGATACAGTACATCTATGGTACAAACGTCTCATCATAAGACAACATATAGGTAGCCCAGTTTTGCCATTTAGCTTGGAACTAAGGAGTCCTACCATGATGGAAAGCTCTGATATGTTCCATGTTGTAAATTTCTAAAACTACAGCTTGCCACATCTCCACTGTTGGAGGTTTAGTTTGTATCCAAAGCCTTGTAATTGCCTTTTTAGCCACTAGTAGGTATAAATAGGTTGTGCAATGGGGACTTAATTGAGCACCTGGAGGGATGGTAGAGAGGCACCAGGGAAGAAGAAAAAGATAAATCTTCCAACTGAGGAGCAATATCCCTTCAAATAGAAGTGAGGACAGGGCAGCGCCAAAAACATGGATGTGATCCGCCCTGGACTATCCATACTGCCTCCAACTCTGTGCGTATTGTGGTGGCAAAAATTTAGCTAAGAATGCAGTTCTAAAAAATCTATGTCTAGATTTCCAGGCAAGCTCCCTCCACTGCACCAAAGATGCAATTTTTAGGGCCAGACAACCATACTTTAACCAATGTTTATACTGAATTGGGGTATTCAGTTCCTGATTCTATCTATCTAAAATGGACTGTGTGTAATCTCCTAGGAATTTCTGAAGTCCTCTACAGAAACTGCCGATCAAGTGTCCTCAGGAGACCCCATGAATAGCATCCATATACAGTTTCAAAAGCAAGGGGGTAGGATCAGGGAACTGGAATCTGTCTTTGGACTTGTGTACGAGATATGTTTTGACCTGCAGGTCCTGAAAAATGTTCTCTGTTGGCAAGATCAAACTTCTGCAGCAGCTCCTCAAATTGGACTACTCCACGAGTATCGATAAATAAGGCATATGCAGGAGGGACCTGTGTGATACATGATTTATTTATACAAGTGCTGTTTGACCTTGGGTAACCTCACAAATGGCATAAGCCATGAGTGATGTGACCCAAGGGCAAACAGCATGAGTGTAAATTAATCATGTATCACACAAGGTCCCCCTTGCATATTTCATTTATGCAATAAGCGAGGACCTTGTGAAATAGTTTTATTTTGTTTTATTGTTTGCCATTTTTTGTGTTTTGTGTGAAGTTTAGGGGTTTCTTTTGTAAAACAGTGGCTTTGCACTTCTTTTCTGTGGTGATTGCTATGGTGTTGTTATGACCATGGCATCTGGCATCCCCACTGACTGGTGGAGTGAGCGTCTTTTGAAAAAAATTGCCGAAACCTGGCAGACCCACTTAGTGAACGCAGCCACCTGAGTGGAGTGAGTGAGGCTAGATATTGGGGAGTTTATGGGACACTGCAAGATCTCTTCATTGGCAGCATTAATTTAGCTGTGTATTTTTTTTTTTTTTTCATTGCCTGATTTTGTACCAGTCGGATCAGAACAAAGGAGCAGCTGACAGTTTAGCGAGGAGGAGCAACTAAGATCCTGCAAGTGGTGTTGGCGGCTGGAAGTGACAAGAAAGAGGAGGTCATATATTGAGAAGATGAGCTGCGTGACTGGATTTATTTAAAAATAAATTAGTTTTTTTTTATTTTTGTTGCTTGCTGCTCATTAAGTGAAGGTGCTGGGTGCTCGGCCGGTTTCCGTGTGACTGAGTTGTTCAGAGCCATGGAAACTGCCAAATAAAGTAGCAGAGTAAGCTGGGAGGTAAAAAAAAGGAAAAAACTTGCATTGATAATTTCAGGGTGTTGGGCAGCTGGGTAAGCAATGTAGCTGAAGTAGTTAAACACTTGGGAGAATGCTGAATGACAAGCATGAGGGTGGGCAGGCGGGGGTCAGAAACTGAAAGCTACTGGAGTGTGACGGAAAATGCAGAGCTTTGTTGGAACGAGCAGTGGTTCTTTGTTTTTTGGGGTTTTTTTTTGTAAGCTGCTCTGCTCTGTTTGGCTTTTGGCTGGTGGTGAGAGGGTTTTGAAAAACCAAAAATTGATTTGGCCACCAAGCAGTTATTTGGTGAGAGAGGGACACTGAAACTACTGTTTGTACTGGAAGTAGTGCCAGTGGGTAGACGAGAGGCATGGCAATGGTATGACATGTCTACTATGTGTACAAATCTGTGATGATGTGTCTACTATGTGTGTAAATGTGAGATTTCATATTTATACACATAGTAGCTCAGATGCACATATTTTTGTTTTTTTGAACTGTTTATTCTCCCCCCCACACGACGCAGCCCCACTCTATCAGGAGATGCCTACGCACCAGCCCACTTCACTGCCTTACCTGGATCCCCGGTGGATCCCCATAGAGCTGTAGCTGTAACCTCAGGCAGGTACGAGGTGGGACCCGTACACCCCGAGACATTCTGGTTTCATCAGGTCCCTCCGGTGGTCAGGCAGGCAGGAGTAATTAGGGTCTGAGCTGGCGCTCCTTCCCCATAGCGCTCTGGCATCATTTTCCCTGTTCTGAGGGAGTAGCATGCACCCTGACATCAAGGCAACTCCGCCGATGTCCACCACTCCCCAACCCTCTCTCTGTATGCTCTGTACGTGCTGTGCCCCCAGCTTCTGCCAGAGACCAGTCAAGTGCCTATCCTGTACCCCCTCCCTCCCGGGAGAGGAGAGCTGTCCTCCGGATGTTCAATCCTTTCCCTTCCCTGCCAACCCCTGATGACCCAGGCTTGTTCCTGAACCCGGGTTGCCAGCACAGATACACAGATTTATCACATAACATATATGTCCACACCTACTGCATAAATTGAAATATATGAGACCCAATTGTCTCCATCTAGAAAAAGTGGGGTAAGTTTATATTGTGAGAAAGTCAGAATCTGTTGATAATACCATGCAAAAATAAAAAGGCAGAGAAAGCTGTGGAAATTGTAATTGCAACAAACTTTCAATGTCTGAGCTGTAAAACAGGTATAGGCTCTTATTGGGATTGGGGCAGTTCGATTAGTAAAGAGAAGAGGGCAGATCTCAAACATAGATGACAAATTCTTATTTCCTTCCAGGGCGCTGTAATTTGAGGGTTTAACCAAAGTAGTACGGTACATAAATGCAAAGCCTGAGCATGGCCGAGCTAGTTGGGGAGGTTGACTCTTCTTGTGGTATATAGAAAACCGTACTTGTGAGGGATGCCCACCCCAAATAAAGCATTATATAAGCTTGTTCCATGAAATGAAATAGTATGAGGAAGCCATAAGGGGTGCTGTCTGGATCAAATAAAGGAGGCGAGGTAGTATATTCATCCGTATAAGCTCTACTTTGGAGAAAAAGGGTAGGGGGAATTGGCTCCAATGGTAAGTATCTTCAGCCACTGCTTCAGTGAGGGGTTCATAATTCAAAAGTTTAAGATCTGGCAGATCTTTAGGGATCTAAATCCCTAGATATTTAATTTTGGTACCCCCAACCAGCACCACCACCGTAAAGGGAAATCTCACTGGAGAGTTAGGGAATGTGTATCAGGGCTCGAATTTAGTGGTATTCTGCCCTGTTTTGCATACCAGTTTTTGGTGGTGGAATACCATTTTTATCATTCTGGTACTCCAACTACCATACTGCTGCTCTGCAGTTTAATCTGCAGCACTGCTATTTTGAACATATGAAATACCGGACCCAGAGGTAGAATACCAAAATCACATTTTTGGTATTCCGCCTCCACACTAGATTATTTTCTTAATTTCTACCCCTGTGTATAATTTAGGAGGAGAATGTCTGTTTTTTTCAAATTAAGCAAAAAAAAAAAGACTGCCAACCGAATTCAGAAAGAATTGGCCATGCAGCTGGAATAGAATGCTCAGGGTTTAAGAGCATAAGGAGGATATCGTCTGCATATACAGCAGTCTTATATTCAGTGCCCCCAAATGGCATCCCCTCCACCAAGTTTGCCATACAAAGAGCTGTGACCAGAGGCTCAATATAGCATGCAGATGGCAAGGGGGACAGGAGGCACTCCTGTTTAGTCCCCTGGTGAAGGAGTATAGGGGAAGCATGAAAGCCATTAATTTAAATGCAGGCTTGAAGTCCAGCGTATATATTTTTGAACCATAATAGGAAGTGACCTGGGAAGCCAAAGGCTGACAGGGTACCCCAGAGGAAAGGCCAGGACACCCTGTTAAACACCTTCTCAGTGTCCAGACTCAATACCACCATTGGCACAGACCTCTGAGTGACATATTCTAGCAAAAGCAGTGTTCTACGAATGTTATCTATGGTCTGATGGCTCTTAATAAATCCAGCCTGGTCAGGATGAATAAGGATTAGGAGAATATATTCTAGCCTATTGGCCCATATAGTTGTAGACTACATTTAAAATGGAAATTGGATGGTAGGAGGTAGGGCAAATTGGGTATTTTCTGAGTTTAAGAGTAGTGGAGATCATGGCAAACTTCCATGAGGGGGAAGCTCTCCTGTTCAAACAGATTCAAAGTAGGTTAGGTAAAAAGCTCAGAGACGGCCTTGTAGCACTCAACGTGGTAACCATCTGGACCAGGGCATTTCTGTGTTTTAGCATTTATAAGAACCAACATTATCTCATCACTTCAGCTTGGAGTGGTCAAGGCTGTTTTCTGGGACTCAGTCATGCAAGGAAGAGAACAATTCAAGAGATGAGATACCAGCAGACTAGAGACTTAATGTAGACAGAAGACAGTAGTGTTGGAAAAATCAAGAGAATTGGAGTCAACTCATGAGTTGTCTGTCCTGTGGCCAGTTCTCTAAGCTGAAGCACACAAGCAGCCCATTTCTGGGCCACAGCCCTCGAGCAAAAGTCTGGTGCCATGAGCCCCACCCTCATAATGTGAGTGTTTAAGGAATACAAGGGCTTGGTGTACTCTTCTTGATGTTTTTATCTATGGCAGCAGCTGAATTAGGTGCCAACATGATTTTTGAAAAAGGTTTTTGGAGAGATTTGTGTATGGGGACTAGCAGCGTTCTTGTAGGAGCTAGTCCTACCATATCCATAAACTCCACTTCCTCCTCATCCTCTTCTGTTTCATAAGGGGGATGTTGAGAGTGCTCCATGATAAAGTATGCAATCTGCAAGACTGCCCGTACCCTACTGTCTGGAAGGAAGACTCAGTCCCAGGTGATGTCCAGGACAGCCTCTAGGAAAACAGAGGCTCTCGAAATGCTCTACCACTCAAACAAACTCCCTCAACATTTTGTCCCCAGATGGATCCTGCCTAGAGCAAGTAATGGACTTCAAATATTTGGGGGGGGTCACGCTAGATCCAGCTCTTACTTTCACTACCCACATAAGTTTAGTGGTAAAAAAGGTGAATTAATGTTTAGGAGTGGGTCACCAACTCAAACACCTCATGTCCCCTGAAGCTAGATTTGCTATTGGGAGGGGTAACCTCATTTCCATACTAGATTATTGCTCCCCTATTATATCCCTTATATCCCCTCAACTACTCAGTTGTTTGAACACGGCTTATCACAATGTCTGTAGATTTGTCATCCAAGCCCCATGCTGCACACACCACTGTCAGCTATACCAGACTCTGGGATGGGTCTCCCCCTCAGATCAAAGAGAAATGCTGTTAGGAGCACTCATCTCAAAAACTCTGGACTTCCCGGGTACGTCACGCATTTGTTTCGAGCCTAGACCTTGGGCTCCGGAATAAATAATCCACCTAATCAAGCTAAAAGATTATAATGGTTACAGGAGGTCGTAAAACAGATAGCAGCACCAAAAACAAATTGAAAACTTCACAAAAAATAGCAGATGCTGAAGGATTTCACTCTGGAATGCAAAGCCGCAGCAGGAGCCCTTCACCGACAAGCATGATAGGTACCGATTACGATCCTGATGGGGAAATGGAACATCTTTTACACTCCGGTTTTGAAACTCTTCTGAGAGAGATCCAGGACTCCAGAGCTGAGAACAGAAAGGAATTTAGAAGTCTTTCACAAAAATGATCTAAAATGGAACACCGCCGTGATCGCGTGGAAGAGCGTATAGCAGCTGTTGAAGAAGGTGCAACTCAAATCAGGCGGGCTGTGGAGTCCCTCTTTCAGCAAACAATTGCCTGCTAGCTAAGTGCTTTAATTTAGAGGGGCACTCGAGACGGGACAATCTGCATTTATATGGCCTGGCTGAGGGGGCAGAGACTTCACCAATGTACGCATTTGTGGAAAACTTGCTAAAAGATATTTTGGATCCCCTACAGGACTACATTCTGTCTATCGAGTAAGATTAGATAAGGTAAGGTAAAATTTTATTTAAAGACGCCCATTCCTGGAGGCTCTGGGCGCTGTACAATAAATTAACATATGTTCAAAATACAGCAACAAAATAACATAAATACAATTATATGCATGATTACATAAAAACATTAAATTGCAGCAGATAATCAACTATCCTTACTCTACTAAAATCAGAGTTCAACGCGCAGCACTCCCTTGTGCTTAAGCCTTCTGACCCGAATATCAGACCCCAGTCCATAGTGATGAAATTCGCTAGTCTTAAAGTAAAGGAGGACATTTTGAGGAAGGCATGGACGAAAAAGGACCTCACCTACCTTAACGGCCAGCTTACATTAGATCACGATTATCCACTGGAGGTCCCACAGGCAAGACAGCAATATGCTCCAATTCTCAAGCTCCAGAGGGAGAAGAAAATTTGGTTCCAGACCCCATTCCTGGCCAAATACAGAATTTTCTGGGAAGAGGGACCACAGGTGTATAAACACAACCATAGAAGCGCTCAATGCATTGCAGGCTAAAAGGCACTCTCTCCCAGCACACGACACGGAATGCATTCTGAAGAGGAAGGGGAGTCACACGGATTGGTTTCTGGTGACAAACAGGAAGAGGCTTGGATCCACTCTCCAGCTCACCCGTGAAGCCCTGCAGAAAATTGGAGCCCTCGTACAGCCATCCAAGAACACCAAATCAGAAGTCACAACAGCATCAGCAACTTGAGAATGGCAACACATGCATCTAACAAAGAAACATAGAATTTGACGGCAGATAAGGACCACTTGGCCCACCTAGTCTGCCCATTTCCCTAACTGATGGATAAGCTGCAGATTCTAGTTAATCAACAGCATATTTCCTCCTACCCCCCACTAGAATTTCCTTATGCCTGTCCCATGCATTCTTGAATTCTCCCACTGTTTCTGACTCCACAACCTCCTCAGGAAGGCTGTTCCATGCATCCACAACCCTCTCTGTGAAAAAATACTTTCTAACATTACCTCTGAGCAGCCCCCATCTTCACATTGTGCCCCCTTGTTCTTGCACATCTCTTCTTCTGAAATATACTACCCTCTTGTACTTTGTTAATTCCCTTGATATACTTGAAAGTTTCTATCATGTCCCCCCCTCTCCCTCCTTTCCTCAAGCGTATACATATTAAGCTGCTTTAGTCTCTTCTTGTATGTCTTCTGGTGCAGACCCTGCACCATTTTGGTTGCCCTCCTCTGAACAACCTCCACTCTGTCTATGACTTTGCGGAGATGGGGTCTCCAGAATTGCATGCAGTACTCCAGATGGGGTCTCACTAACTGTCTGTACAGAGGGATAACAACTTCATGTTTTCTACTGCTGATGCCTCTCCCTCTGCATCCCAGTATCCCGCCAGCCCTCCTTACTGCCTTCTCACACTGCTTGCCCACCTTTAGGTCATCTGATATAATTACTCCTAGGTCTATTTCGATTTTTGTTGTTGTTATTAACTCACCCCCATTGTGTACTCTTCCCCTGGGTTTTTGTTTCCCAGATGCATTACCTTGCACTTTTGTGCATTGAATCTGAGCTGCCATACATCTGACCATTCCTCCAACCTTGCCATCTATGAAATTCTTTTGTTTTACTCCCACTAGGGAATCATCGATTAGGTGGGGTAAGAACTTCAAGAGACTTCTTCTGTAACCATAACGGGGTACTATATGGGTCCCCTGTGACCCCCCAATAGTCCCGACCTATTTACACTTTTATGGTTTTGTTTAGGGGCTTTGACTAGCAAAATAGCCCCCGATGCCCATTTTCTTGATCAATACTGATCACTCCTATTGTTGACATGTGAACTCTGAGTTAATAGCTATAATGGAAACATGCACTTATCCTACGGACATTATCCTGCTTAAGTGCTGCAGAGGCTTTTTATATGCATGTGCCTCTAACAAACTTTACCCCTAGCTGTTACTTATTAGAGAAAATTGTTATCTGGTGTTTTCTGGTCTCCACATTAACCTAGCTCAGGTATAAGTTGAGTCTACATAAAGAAGCGGAGCATTTGTATGTCTTAAACCTTTGCTCCTTCTAAATGCCACAGTCACTTTTAAATGTGAGCATTATAAGGTATATGACTATAAAGGAGGGGAGCACATAATAGGTAGTAGATTGAGTCTCCCAAGGAAAATGGTGTTACCCCTCCTGCCATTATTCAATAATGTTCCAGGCAAATAAATTGGAGATGTACATAATGAGTGGTACTTCACAGGTGTCCCCAGCATTTCTGGGTTAAGTTTTTAATAAGCCACTTGTATCATTCTGGGGGACCCCATTATTAGTCCTTAAGAAAAAATTACTCACCTTAGTAATGTTTCTTCTAGTGGAGTCTTGCTATATTGTGACATATGCAGTGAGTCCCAACCTTCGAACTGCTCCGGAGGTGAAAGAGTTAACTTTCCATGCCAGGCATGGAACGCTGAGCTCAACCTCGGTTGAAAACTCTGTCTATTGTTCTTCAAACTCAAACTGTCAGATCTTTATGAGCTAAACTCACTAAGGTCCTGTGTGGAAGCTGTAAACCTACACTAGCCAACTGGCTACTAAATATAAGAACACATTTTTTGGTCCCAAAACAAAGACTCAAGTCAGGAGACCCAAAAAATGAAAAACACAACACCCAGTCAGCCCAAAAAAGGGAGGGGTGAAAAAACAAGGTGGGCATCTACTAAGTGCCAACACTGCACTGCCCACCCACATCCCAAAACAGAGGTTCTGAGAGGGGCAGGCAGAGGTCATAATATAGCAAGACTCCATTAGAAGAAACAACATTACTAAGGTGAGTAATTTTTCTTCCAAACAACAAAGTATTTGCTATATTATGACATATGCAGACTACACAGCAGTACCTCCATGGAGGAGGGACAGAACCTACTTAGGAAATAGGCTCTGAAGCACAGCTGTGCCAAACCGAGCATCACTCCTTGCCTGGGTGTCCAGAGAGTAATGCTTGGTAAAAGTGTGAACTGTTTTCCAGGTAGCTGCTTGACAAATCTCTAGAATGGGGATGTCCCTGGCAGCAGCCAGAGAAGCAGCTGTACCTCTGGTAGAGTGAGTCCTCAGGCCTGAGGGAGGAACCTTACCCAGCTTTTTATAACAGAATTGGATACAAGAGACAATCCACCTGGCAATGGATCTTTTAGTGGCAGGTTTCCCTTTACCAATCTCACCATAAGTGAGGAACAGTTGGAGGGAGTCAAACCTGTGACCCTTGGTACGCTCAATGTAGTAACTAAGGGCTCTCTTCACATCTAAGCTGTGCAGCTTCCTCTCGCCAGAGGAGGAATGGTCAGTGAAGTACACTGGAAGATAAATAGATTGATTAAGGTGGAAATCTGAAACCACCTTAGGCAAGAACTTCCTTTTAGTCCTGAGGACCACCTTATCTCTATGAAAGGAGATAAAATCAGGCTCCACTGACAAAACTTGTAATTCACTTATGCGTCTGGCAGAAGTGATGGCTACCAGAAACACAGTCTTCCAAGTCAAATACTTAAGCTCTGCTGAAGACAAGGGCTCAGAGGGAGGCTGCATAAGCTGAGCAATGCAAACATTAAGATCCCAGGCAGGGGCAGGGTCCCTGAATGGAGGGTTGGTGTGAAGCAATCCCTTAAAAAACTTGGAGAATACAGGATGAGCTGAAAGAGAAGAGGGTTTACCTGCTGAAATGAAAGCAGACACAGCTGCCAAATGCACCTTTAGGGTAGCTGGTCTGAGCCCCAAAGTGTTCAAATGGACCATATAATCCAGGACTGTGGGTAAATCAGCAGATTCTGGGGAAATATGCTTGCCAGAGCACCATACGGAAAACCTCTTCCATTTGGAATTGTAAGTAGCCCTGGTGGAAGGCTTCCTAGAAGCCTTCAATATATCCATTACACCTTGGGAGAGGTGTAGCTCAGCAAACTCTAACTCTTCAAGAGCCAGGCCTTGAGATTGAGAGATTTGAGATTCGGGTACCAAACCCTCCCCTGAGCACAGGTTAACAGGTTGTGATTCCTGGGAAGACACAGGGGAAGGTGGACTGCTAAGGACATAAGGAGTGGGTACCAGGGCTGTCTGGCCCAATCTGGAGCAATCAGGATCATCTTGCAGGGTTGAGATCTGATTTTGACTAGCACCTTGAACAGAAGGGGGCATAGAGAAACTTCCCTTCCCAACTGAGAAGGAAGGCATCCAGAGGGACTGAGCCCAACACTGGGGGCCTACAGCAAAAAGGGGAAGTTGGTGATTGTCTGGGGCTGCAAAAAGATCTATCTGCGGGGTGCCCCATCTGGCAAATATTACCTCCAGGACCAGGGGATCCAGTGACCATTCGTGATGGCCCTGGGAAATCCTGCTGAGTGCATCTGCCAGGACATTGTCCTTGCCTGGGAGGTGAACTGCCGTAAGGGAGGTGTTCAGGGAGTAAGCCAGAGACCACAACTTCATTGCTTCGGTGCACAAGGCCGTAGACCGAGTGCCTCCTTGTTTGTTGATGTACCACATTGTAGTGGTGTTGTCTGTTCTGACCTGTACAACTTTGTTCTGAACAGATTTGGAAAAAGCTTGAAGTGCTAGAAAACTGCTCTGAGCTCCAACAGGTTGATGTGGAGCAGAGATTCCTGAGGGGACCACAGTCCCTGGGTAGTGAGGTCGCCCATGTGAGCTCCCCACCCCAAGAGGGATGCATCTGTAGTAAGGATTAAAGAGTGAGACTGAGTGACAAAGGGACCCCTTGTCTCAGATTGCTCTGATCCTGCCACCACTGTGGGCTTGGATCAGGGTTCGAGTTACTGGGATCAACTTGGTTAGAGGGTCCTTTCTTTGAGACCAAAAGGCTCTCAAATGGAACTGGATGTCCCTCATCTGAAATCTTGCTCCTTGCACTACTGCTGTAGAAGCAGCCATGTGCCCCAGGAGCTGTAGAAAATGCCTTGCTGGTCGAGAGACCTGCAGGGTGAATGAGGAGGCCAGAGAGACCAGGGTCCTTGCCCTGTCCAAAGGAAGGAAGGCTCTGGCTTCCTCTGTGTTCAGTTCTGCACCTATGAAGGTGAGGAGCTGGACAGGCTATAGAACTGACTTTGGAAGATTCAGAAGGAAACCTAGAGAGGTGAGCAGTTGCTGAGTTATCTGAAGATGTAATTTGACTTGGTCTGGAGACTGGCCTACTATGAGCCAGTCGTCCAGGTATGGGAAGATGGCAATTTTTTTGCCTTCTTAGGTAGGCAACTGCTACTGCCAGGCATTTTGTGAATACCCTTGGAGCAGAGGTGAGGCCAAAGGGCATTGCTCTGAACTGGTAATGGTCTGAGGGCAGCTCGAACCTGAGGTACTTTCGATGGGAGCTTCTGATGAGAATATGGAAGTAGTCATCCTTGAGGTCCAGGGACGCTAGCCAGTCCCCTGGCCTTAGAGAGGGTAGAATAATTCCCAGAGTCACCATTTTGAATTTTGGTTTTAAAAGGTGCTAGTTTAAGTATCTGAGATCCAGGATGGGCCGCCATTCTCCTGTCTTTTTTGGGGTAAGGAAGTACCTGGAGTACAATCCTTTGCCCTGGTGTAGGGGTGGAACCCTTTCCACGGCTCTGAGAGCCAGGGGGGTAGAGACTTCTGCCTCTTGGGCAAGTGCCTCTGATGGATTTGCGGGTGGAAAGGATCTGGTTCTCATCTTTGGAAATTTTCTGAAGCTGAGAACCAGTCCCTGGCTTACTACTTCCAGGACCCACTTGTCTGATGTCAGAGACTTCCAGTCCTGGACAAAGTAAGCCAGCCTGCCCCCTACAGGTAGCTGAGAATCAGCCCTGGCCACCCCATCAGGGTGCCTGCTTGGCAGGGGCTTTAGGGTGAGGGGTGGAATTAGGCCTGCTTGTACCCCATCTGCCTATCCCTCTAAAGAACCCCCTCTGGGCGTAAGCTGAAGAGGAGGCCTGGGCTTGGTAAAAAAGGCCTATGAAAAGGCCTGCCCCTGCCCCTGGAAGGCTGCCTTTGAGGAGTGGCCTGCCTTTCCTTGGCCTGTGCACTCCTATAGGTGGTCCTATACTCATCCATTTTCTTCATGTAATTCTCTGTCTGCTCCCCAAACAGAGAATTACCCACAACAGGAAAATCCATGGCCTTAGTCTGGGTATCCTGTGACAGGCTAGTATATCTGAGCCAAGCCATTCTGCGAAGTGCCACAGATGTAGCCATGACTCTTGATGACACATCATTAGAGTCCACTGCAGCATGGAATTGCACCTTAGATGCCTCAATACCATCAGCAGCCACCTGCTCCAGCTCCTTGGCAAGCTGGCCAGGGACCTGTTTTGCTAGAGCCATAACAGTATCCCACCTGGATTTCTGGTATCTAGCAACATAAGCCATATAATTTGCCTGTCTGAGTCCCAAGGATGCTGCCATGTACTGTTTCTTTGCCATGGCATCAATCCTCCTGGAGTCCTTGTCAGGGGGGTGTGAGGCCAAGGGAGTATTTGCCTTGTCACAGGCTGCAGCCTGCACTACCCCAACATGGCTGCATTGCTGTGTAAGGAACTCCGTATCAGAGCCTGACAATGTGTACCTCTTGTCCATTCTCTTATCAACAGGAGGTATAGTGTGAGGAGTTCTTGGAATTTTTACTGTCCGTTTCCCAAAAGATTTATGCAAAGGAATAGACAGTCTCCTAGACTCTGGGATATCCATCATTTCCACATAGTCAGGCTCCTCTTGATCATCCACAGCTTCCTCCATAGGGAGCTGGAGGGTTTCAGTCACTTTTTTATAAAACATAAAATGAGAAGGGGACTCAGAAAGCCTAGGAGGAGACACTCCAGAAGGTCTGTCTGGGGAGATGTCCGGTTCAATGGGCACATCCAGACTTTCAAATCCACATTCACTCTCCTCATACTCCTCTTCCCCCTCCTCCGGTTCATAAAATTCCTCTAAATCATACTTTCTTGAACCCGGTGGAACGGCTTGAGCAAATGCGCTTACCTGATGGTGCGGTTGGTCGAAGCTGAGGGAAAACAACCGGACAATTTTAATCGCTTGCTATTTCTTCAGCGGTTGGAGAGGAAAGTTTTGGCTCCACACCTGCTGATTTCCTAGTCCTTTTTTCTGGAACTGACTCCTCCGAGTCAGCTCTCCTTTTGCCCGAGGAAGTCTCGCCCTGGTCAGAGGGCACTCCCTCTGGTTCGGTTTGAACCGAACCTGGCTGGCCATCCGGGTCAGCGGACTTCTTGGCCTCCCTTTCCCTGAGCCTACCAACTCTCTTTTTCAGGGTAGCTGCAGGAAAATTTTTGCAAATCTGGCAGTCTGCATTGAGGTGGTCAAACCCCAGACAATAAACACAGGTGGTGCGGGGGTCAGCCTTGGCAAAGACTTCCCCACAGGCACTGCAGTGTTGAAACCCAGTGGGCCTGGTTTTTCTTTTGGGTTTCTCTGACATAGTGCCAGTCCTAACCAAACTTGCCCGTTTATGGCAATCCGCCAAGCAAGACCCTCTTATCGGTTCCCAACCGTGTCACGGGTCGTGGAAAAAAACGTAATAAAATCCGTTTTTTTTAGAACCGATAAGAACCGGTAACCACACTCTAAAAGACAGATTAATATATTTTAAAACAACCTGATCGGTTCAAACTGAACTGATAACCGTTTACAAGTTCCACACAGAAGAAATAAATGTAAAACCTATCTAGTACTCACAATACCACAGACAGAGCTTGAACCGACCGGTTGCGGTTTAAATTCGGTCAAAAAACCGAGAAAATAATACTTTAACTGACAAAATGAACCGAGCAGAAGGAGAAAATCTCCGGAGCGACTGTTCAGTGAGGCGGAGTAAAGAATCTGACAGTTTGAGTTTGAAGAACAACAGACAGAGTTTTCAACTGAGCTCGAGCTCAGCGTTCCATGCCTGGCATGGAAAGTTAACTCTTTCACCTCCAGAGCAGTTCGAAGGTTGGGACTCACTGCATATGTCATAATACAGCAAGACTTTATGTTGTTTGAAAGGGGTAATGGCTATACTTTAGATTGCAACTCTGAAACTATGTTTGTTGAATTTTGGTTAGACATTCAGGCCCAGATATTCAAAAGGATTGCGCATGGCGCAACAGTGTTGCGCCACGCACAACCCACTGATGCACCCCGGTGCGATATCTAAAAGGGAAAAGTGCACCTGCACAAATCCCGATGCACCGGGGCGCATCACAGGTGGGGGGGGGGCGTGCCCATGCATAAACTGCACAGCCCGATATTCAGCCAGGCCGTGCAGAGTTATGCAGGCGCAACCCCTACCTGTGCCTGCACAACTTTACGCCAAAAAGGAACAAGTTGAGGGCCACCCACAGGTGAGCTGCCGCATTGCAGGGCGCAACACAGCAGCTGCCACCCGTGGGTGGCCTCCTGTTCCTCGCCACACCTGGCGGTGGCGCCTCCATGCCCGATCGTGGGCTGAAGTGTCCCCGAGTAGCCCGATCGCGGGCATATTGTAAATCCTCCCCACCCCGAGTAGCCGATCGCGGGCATATGTAAATCCTCCCCCACCCCCGAGTAGCCCGATCGGCGGGCATAGTTATAATCTTCCCCCCAGTAGCCCGATCGCGGGCATAATGTAAATCCCCAGTAGCTCGATCATGGGCGGCATCCTCACCCGTCCAAATCCCTGGTGATCTGGTGGCCCCCACCCTCCCGCCCACGAAGCCCCACCACCCGCTCCCCCACCGTCAACCGGTGGGTGGCAGCACCACCTGCCTGCTGCCCGCCCGTCCGATGCAACAGCTCGGTAGGGCTGCCGCCCAGGTTCAAGCATGAGCCAGCCATTGCAGCTCTGCTCCCTAGAATCAGTCCAGATAGCAGATAGATTTTCATTCACATATTTGAACGACTTGCTCTGCTATAGGCTGCCGCCCGATGGCTCATGCTCTGAACCAATAGGTGTCACCAACCCTACCAGCTATCGGCTCAACGAAGCGGGGGGCAGCAGCGAGTAGAGGGTGCTGCTACCGCCGGCTGACCAGAGGCGGGGTGGTGAGACTCCGTGCATGGGAGGGTGGGGGGGCCACTGGAGCCACCGAGGATGAACGTGAAATGAAGAGATGCCGCCATCGATGACTACTGGGAGGAAGATTCACATTATGCCCGCGATAGTGGACTGAGGGGGTGAGGGGCTTTACGATATGCCGTCATTTCTCGAGAATGAGAGATGATTATACATCGGCCGATCGGGCTATTCAGGGGTGAGGAAGATAAACTTTATGCCCTTGATGTCGGGCCCTCTTGAGGGGCGGAGAATACTGTTCTGCCTGGCGGGCTGCAGGATATCGGTCCCCGGCGGCTGCTGCCTGGCAGGGCGCCAGGCGCAAGTCGCCAGGGATCAAGCGCACCACCATGCTAATGGCATGCAAATGGAGCCATAATCAGATGCAAATGGCCCCCCATCGCCTTGCATAAATTATGGCCCAATTTGCATGTCACCCTGAAAATCGCAGGTGCTGCGCGTAGGCGCCAATGGAACTTAGCCACCATCTCAGTGCTCACTCTGACCCCTGCGGCTGGCGCAGTTCCGCGCCATGCACAGTGGGTGTGGCTAGGGGGCGATATTCAAAGAAGTTGTGCCATAGTGCAACTCCGTTGAATATCGCCCTGGCCACACCCCTACGCAAATATTTTGTGCGACGCATGGGCTTGCGCCACAGAATGGCACAGTCTGAATATCTGGGCCTCAGTGTTAACTGTTTTTGTTTTTAAACTGAGCAATTGCTCCTATTCGTTTACATTGGTGTTTCTATTAAACAGTTTCCCAAAGGGGAAGCGCACATGGTTATCCAGCTCCTCTCAACTCAGTTCTTAGTGACGCCCTATTGGAGTACAGCTTTCCCTACAAGAGCCATTAGTTATTGTACAGTGGCTCCAGAAGAGGGCCTTGCTCATACAAGGCATTTTCACTCCTCTTCTCTCCCTTTCCCATACCAGGTAATTCTATCTCACTGCTTCAGGAAGGGAAAAAAAAGACTGTAATGGCAAACTTCCAATCTTGGAAGTTCTTTGTTATTTTTCAGTTTATCCTAGCCCAGTTGGCATTATTTATCACATCTGAAATGGGTCGATCTGACTTATGCAATTCTGTTGAGTGACCTTGACATTCCTTTTCTGGCTGCTATCAAATAAGTACACTTGCTGAGTGTTCGTTATTTCAGAATGACCACTCATTGCCTTTCACATGGGTGACAAACCTACTATAGTTTGTTCATATAATGTGCATGGCTTAACGAACCCAGTAAAGCATAGTAAAGTTTTGAGTTTTCTGAGGAGGACACAAGCTGATTTTCTGCTTCTTCAGGAGACTCATCTCTCCCCCCAAGAACATACGGAGCTGGGTAAATTTGGTTTTGGGGTTGCGGCCTCTGACTCATATTAGAGAGGCAGACGGAGAAGGTTGACAATTTTAGTGTCCTCTCGAGTCCTTTTTGATCAGTTGGACACCTATGCTGCTACAGATGGTAGGTTTGTGCTGATGAAGGACAGATTACAGGGTTCTCTGGTGACTACAGTGTCGGTATATATCCCCAGGTATCACATTTTCAGGTGTATCGCTCCTTTTTACTTACTCTTCAAGTGTGGGCTGAAGGAATGATAATCTGTGGAGGGAACTTCAACCTAACTCTTAACCCTCAACTAGATTCCACTTCTGGAATTCCCAGAAGGGAACACTGAACAGCCAAACAGTTTGCCAAATTGTTGGCAGAGATGGGGTATGTGAATGTATGGTGTTGTCTAAACAGGAGGCAGAGAAATTATACCTTTTATTCTTCGGTTCACCAAATGTACTCAAGATTAAATTATTTTATAATGCCCAAGAAGACTTTAGGAAAGATTCGGGAGAGTTGGATAGATGATTTCACGTCATCTGACCATGCACCCTTGTTTTTCAAAATAAATATGGGAATTTTCAAGAAAAGCATTTTTTGGTGCCTTCTGATGGAGAACAGGGACGACACGACTCACCTCTCTTTCCCACAAGATGGCTGTAACCTGCGTGTAGCTTCAGTGCAGGGGCTGAGTCCCCAAGTTCGGTCTCTTGCCAAGCTGGTGTGCTGCGTGGTACAGGAACAGTCTGCTTGGGCCTCTAGTGACACAGGCCCAGGTAAAGGAAACGTGAATGGTTGCAAAGTTTGGTTTAAGTGCTGATGAAACCTCCAGCTGGTTAATGGCAAACTTCTTCTGGCTCACGAACAGCTCCTGCAACTGTGCAGAAATCCCTGGCTCAACGTCTTGGTCCACGAGGTAGACCACAGGTAACAGGCCTAAGGAGCACCAAACTTCTCCATTTTTGGTTTCTGGATGGTTCCTCCTCAGCAGCTTGTTAAGGAACCCTATTTGATCTGCAAGCAGGCAGTTCCAGGCACTTGATCCCTTTTGGACTGGAGATGGCTCACAGAGGCAATACAGGCCTCTCCTGTGAAACACAGCACCAGAGCCCCACAGGCTCCTCTCTCCTCGATGCTTAGAGCGGGAGTCCCCACCAAATCTCTCCCAGTTCAAGCAGTCCTTCTTAAATAAAGAGCAGAGTTTAAGAAATCTGGTTGGCTGCCTAAGCTGTCATTTACAGTCACAGGGACAGATATTCAAAACTTTGCCCCGGGGCAAAATTAGCACTGCCCGGCAAGCAAACTTAGTCCGGGAGCACAGAGCAAGCTATATTCAAACGGAATAGCCCAGGGCAAACAGCTTCCGAATATAGCATGGTAATGAGGCCATGCAAACTGGGCTGGGAGTGCAGGGCAAACATTGCCCTGGAATAAGACAGCACTGAATAAAGCAACCAGGAAGTGCAAACCACAACAATAACACAGTAGACAGCAACGTGAGGGCAGGTACAGACGAACTACGTGGCCAATGTGTGTGCCAGCAAATGCATGGACTCAGTAAAGCTGCAGGAAGCAGCAGATGTGAAAGAACAGTGATCAAAACTGTATAATATTCCCCCGTACCGTTAACGCTGCGCTAACACATTAGCGCGGCATTAGCGCGGAGCTAGGCAGTTAGCCCGGAGCAAACACGTTTGCCCGGAGCTAAAATGTGCCATATTCAAAAGTGCCATGCAAATAAGCCTACTTAGGTAGTCTCTGGGCAAACAACCGGATTAGCATCTCATTATACCCTGATTTGCATGCAGTTTGCCCAGTGTTACTGCAGGGTCCCACAGAGCCACCTGTAGGTCAGTCTGGAAGTACAGGGGCTGACCAGGTCCAACCGCAGCTCCACCTGTAGGTCAGTCTGGCAGTGCATGATGATAGCTGCAGGCTACATGTAAACAGTACAGCATAGCATAGCATATTGTACCCCAGGGGACAGGACAGCATAGGCACAGGTGGTGGTGGTGCTGCATGCAACTGTCACACTGTAGGGCATGCTACAGTGCACAGCAGCAACTACAGTAGTAGGGGGCCAGTAGTGTGGACACAGCAATGCCTATGGTGTGTAGGGCAGTGATGATGACTGCACTATACACAGTGAGAGGCCCAACCTGCGGATGTTTACTGACACTGGACATTACTGTTACGCTGTTGTGTGACCCACAGATGCTGCACCTGTGGCATGGATGCTCACAGTGACATGTACATTCCTGGCTTTGTGTGCTATGGCAGTTGTACAGCTGTGAGGTATGTGGGCGGGAGGCATATATTATCCGAAAGGCACACTGGTGTTGGGGTATTCCCAATACTGGCCCATGTACACTGCATGATGTGTCCCAGCCTTGTGGTCACACCTGGTCTGTAGCACAGCCTCGCCACCCATACATGCTCCCCTCAACATCCTCCATGCCCACAGTGCTGCATGTGTGTGCTGGCATCTGTTGGTGTCCACGGCAGTGCAGTCCACAGGTGTGTGCTGTATGGCCACACTGCCGTGCTATTCACTGGTGGCAGGGTCACCACTTACTGCCTGGCATGGCTGGGACTGGAGGCAGATGATGGCATCATTGTGATGCCATCAGTTAGCAGCATGCTTCCTCTATGTTTGGCTTTATCTATGTGTCATATTTATTTGTTAGGGTCGAGCTAAACCTGCGCTAAACCCGCACAAACACCGCGCAAAGCCACAGTGTCGCGCAAGGCTGCTTGCCCAGGATTAAGACGAGCTTTTCCTGGGCGGTAATGTGCACCGTGCTAAGTGGTCGCGCTAGGTCGTGCTAAATCACTTAACGCGGCGCTAGCCGCTGAATACAGCATTGCGCCTGTATTCATGTCAGTTTGCCCCTTGCATACATTATAATTTTGCCCAGCGCTAATGCAGTTTGCCCGCGCTATTTGGCCTTTTGAATATAGCAGACCCGCTCTAATCCCGCGCTAAACCTGCGCAAACGGTTTTTGCCCAGCGCAAAGCTTTGAATATCTGGCCCACAGTCTTTTGATTGGTTGCATTTTCAGCACCACAAATAACCCTGATTTCTTTCCCAAAAGTCTGTGCCAATGTCCCAAGAGTCTCTTGGTTAAATCCTGGATTGTGATTGGCTAGTTGGCTGCAAAGATGGTGGCTGCTATACACAGTATTCATGCAGTCTATACAGTCCCTTTTAAGTTCTGGTGCAGCCAACAGCAATATTCTTCATTTACAATTCCCCCCTTGTTTAATAGCCTCTTTAGTGCTATTTTAAATGATGCCACTCTTTAACATTTATACCCCATACAATTGCTGTCGCTGCTGCCGAAACACTGTTCCCCCAGGTGGCAGGTGGGTACTCATTAATATTCATGAGGGCTCATCTTTTATTCATGAGCCCTCATCTAAGCCCCGTTCTGTAACTTTTTATCTTTGCCCCACCACAGCTTCTCAGTTACTTTATTCTGGTCGCTGGTCCCCATTTACCTAAAGAGGGGCACCAGGACTGTTGAATACCCTCCAGCTTGTCTGCTGGAATGGCGGTCAGCACATCAAGCATTTTTTAGCACATGCGTGATCCCCACTTGTATCGCAGTACATTTGCAAACAGCGGGGGATTGCAACTTATCTCTTGAGCCCAACAGGGCTAAAATTAAATATAGGGCTGTCTAGAGGGAACCTGGGGAGTCTCAAGGACTCGGGCTGTGGTGGTGGAAATAGCGGGGACACAACTGGGAAGCCAGAAGCAACAGGAGAAAAATGGGAAAACAGGGCAATTAAGGTAAGCCACCAGGGTGGGGGTTACATCTCTCCCCTGCCTGAAATGCTTGGCATCCATGCCAAGGCTATAATAAACTAGTTATTATAATAACACTCTGCTATATGAAAAAATTACTCGCCTTAGTAATGTTGTTTCTTCTAATGGAGTCTTGCTGTATTATGACATATGCAGTGAGTCCCAACCTTCGAACTGCTCCGGAGGTGAAAGAGTTAACTTTCCATGCCAGGCATGGAACTTTGAGCGCGAGCTCGGTTGAAAACTCTGTCTGTTGTTCTTCAAACTCAAACTGTCAGATCTTTACGAGCAAAAAGCTCACTAAGGTTCTGTGTGGAAGCCGTAAACCTACACTAGCCAAATGGCTACTAAATATAAGAACACATTTTTCTTGGTCCCAAAACAAAGACTCAAGTCAGGGGATCCAAAAAATTAAAAACATAACACCCAAACACCCCAAAAATGAGGGGTGAAAAATAAGGTGGGCATCTACTAAGTGCTAACACTGCACTGCCCACCCACATCCCAAAAGTAGAGGTTCTGAGAGGGGCAGGCGGGGGGGAGGTCATAATATAACAAGACTCCATTAGAAGAAACAACATTACTAAGGTGAGTAATTTTTCTTCAAACAACATGAAGTCTTGCTATATTATTATAACCCCACAAATGGGGGTTCCCAAAAGACTTCCAGGAGCTTGCTTGAATGCTCCAAGCCTGAATGGTGTTTGGCATTTAAGCCATTTATCAGTGAGTGTTTTAGAACCTCTGGTACTGTCTCTTTAAGAGCTGTCTGCTTGCAGACATAATTAGTTGTATGGGGACTGTGTGTTTCTTTGATTGAGTACCACTCAAGCTGCTGCCAATTCACTTCATTTTGCAGTCACTAGGGTGCAAAGGAACCTATCTGAAAGATGTAACTGTTTGCCAGAAATTATTTAGAGTAATAATGAAATTACAGTTTGTCTAACCTGCTTTCTTTGCAGTCAGAACTGTGTCTGCTAGTTCCCCATTCTAGTTTTGAACTGCTGAACTGGACCAATCAGTGTGGGTAAGCTAGCTCTAAAATGGTGCCTTGGACCTAATCAGAACTTGGACTCATAATCTGAGCCAGCCACAAGAGGATTGTATGAGCAGTGACTCTGGGAGATGTAGTTTAGACTTCAGCACCTTTTGGACCAACAGCAACAGTCTATTGTGAGTGACAGCCAATCCAGTCAAGAACTGGGAGGAACTCAAAGGAAGTGCCGGTTTGTCAGTTGGAGTTTCAGTTGAGCTTTGGCAGTGAAGAAGGAAGGAGCCCTGTGCTTTTTCAGTGTGCAGTTTTAGTCAAAAAACGTGTGTAAGGCCCAGAGTTCCGGTCTGCAGCTTGTTAGGACTGAATCCGTCCTGTGAAGAGAATCAAAGGATATCTGAAGAGTAGAAACCAGGCTCACCCTGTAGAAGACTGGAGGAATTGCTGAAAATTGCACTCGGTCTGTCAGGAACTGAATCTGCTGTGTGTTCTCCCGGGTATTGTGCAGTAATTGTGATCGGGATACAGATGCAGCCTGCCTGGTATAGTGCTTTCTTTTATATAAATGTGTGAAGAGGTTTGTGTACCTCAAGTGAGCCCTGCTGACATTGAAGGACCCTATCTTATTTGGAGGTCGTGAGTACTAATTCAGGTCGCTCCTGTTGAATTGCCACATTAAATCCAAATGGAATTACTGTACTGCTTACTGTTTAATTCTCCTTTTCTCTGTGTGAAAGGGCCCTACCAGCTGCCACGGTTTGGACTAGCCACTAGGGCTTGGGTACCCAGGGACAGTAACTGATAGGGATAGGCCTGTGCACAGAGCCATAAGTAGATTATTAGAGTGATAAGCTAATTAACCTGATTTCCCCTGTCCTTGTTATATCCCTAAATAAATCAGAGCTGCTTGTTTCAGCAAAGTTATACTGCCTGAGGTATTTGTCTATGTTAAGTACTGTACTGTGATTGTTGCACTGTATCTCATTTCACAGGAGGTCCCAGTGCTGGAACCAGACCTGGGGTAAGTGTATACTGTGAAGGTAATTTGATATATTGTGTGGGCCACTAGTGGGAAGAAAGGGGTTGCAGTGTCCCAGAGGGCTGTGACCAAGTTAGTTTAACTATTGCAAACCCTGACCTCTGGGTGGAGGCACCCGCCATTGGATCCAGGCCCCTCAACCTGTTAGTAGCAAATCAGGCAGGGGTAGTAGCCCCTGGGATAGCACCATCTAGGGGTTACATTATGACATATGCAGACTACACAGCAGTACCTCCATGGAGGAGGGGCAGAACCTACTTAGGAAATAGGCTCTGAAGCACAGCTGTGCCAAACCGAGCATCACTCCTAGCCTGGATGTCCAGGGAGTAATGCTTGGTAAAAGTGTGAACTGTTTTCCAGGTAGCTGCTTGACATATCTCTAGGATAGGGATGTCCCTGGCAGGAGCCAGAGACGCAGCTGTACCTCTGGTAGAGTGAGCCCTCAGGCCTGAGTGAGGAACCTTACCCAGTTTTCATAGCAAAACTGGATAAAGAGACAATCCACCTGGCAATGGATCTTTTAGTGGCAGGTTTCGCTACCAATCTCACCATAAGTGAGGAACAGTTGGAGGAGTCAAACCTGTGACCCTTAGTACGTTCTATGTAGTAACTAAGGGCTCTTTGACATCTAAACTGTGCAGTCTCCTCTCGTCAGAGGAGGAATGGTCAGTGAAGTACACAGGGAGAGACATAGATTGATTAAGGTGGAAGTCTGAAACCACCTTAGGCAAGAACTTTCTGTTAGTCCTAAGGACCACCTTATCTATATGAAAGGAGATAAAATCAGGTTCCACTGACAATGCTTGTAATTCACTTATGCGTCTGGCGGAAGTGATGGCTACCAAAAACACAGTTTTCCAAGTCAAGTACTTAAGCTCTGCTGAAGACAAGGGCTCAAAAGGGGGTTGCATAAGATGAGCAATGCAAATATTAAGATCCCAGGCAGGGGCAGGGTCCCTGAATGGAGGGTTGGTGTGAAGCAACCCCTTGAAAAACTTGGAGAATACAGGATGAGCCGAAAGACAAGAGGGTTTCAAACAACATGAAGTCTTGCTATATTATGACTGATGCAGTTTGTCCCACCATTAGAACTGCTCTGGAGGTGAAAGAGTTAACTTCCATGCAGGGCATGGAACTTAGAGCGCGAGCTCGGTTAGAGAAGCTCTGTCAGGGTAATTTCAAACCGAAACCGTCAGATTCTTTACTCTGCCTCACTGCACAGTCGCTCCGGAGATTCCTCCTGCTGCTCGGTTCATTTTCTCGGTTTAAAGTGTTTTTTCTCGGTTAAATTCAACCGCGATATTCTTTATTTTAACCGCAAACCGATCGGTTCAAGCTCTGTCTATGGTATTGTAAGTAATAGATAGGTTTTCTGTGTGGAACTTGTAAATGTTAATCGGTTTGGTTTGAACCGATCAAATTGTATTTAAACTTTATTCTGAAGCCTTTTAAGGCTTGTTAGAGTGCGGCTCCCGGTTCCTATCGGTTCTAAAAAAAAACCGATTTCATTACGTTTTTTTCCACGACCCGTGACACGGTTGGGAACCGATAAGGGTGTCTTGCCTGGCACTGCCATCAAAAGGGCAAGTTTTTGGTTAGGCTGGCATTATGTCTGAGAAACCCAAAAGTAAAACCGGGCCCACTGGGTTTCAACACTGTAGTGTCTGTGGGGAAGCCTTTGCCAAGGCTGACCCACACACCACATGTGTTTATTGTCTGGGGTTTGACCACCTCAGTGCAGACTGCCAGATTTGCAAGAATTTCCCTGCAGCTACCCTAGACAAGAGAGTTGGTAGGCTCAGGGAACGAGAGGCCAAAAAGTCCGCTGACCCGGATGGCCAGCCCGGTTCGGTGACAACCAAACCGGAGGGAGTGCCCTCTGACCAGGGCCAGACTTCCTCGGGCCAACGTAAAGCTGACTCTGAGGAGCCAGTTCCAGCAAAGAGAACTAGAAAGTCAGCAGGTGTGGAGTCCAAAATCCCTTCTCCAACTGCTGTAGAGATAGCCAGGGCAATACAGATTGTCCAGTCACTTTCCCCGGTTCCCTCCGAACCACCACTATCTGGCAAAAGGTCGGTTCGGTCAGTTCCACCGGTTCAAGAATATGATATAGAAGAGTTTTATGAACCAGAGGAGGGGAGGATGATTATGATCAGTGTGAATGTGACTTTGAAAGTCTGGATGTGCCCACTGAACTGGACATCTCCCAGACAGACCTTTAGGTGAATCTCCCCTAGGCTTGCTGAGTCCCTTCTCATTTTCTGTTTTATAAAAGTTGCTGAAACCCTCCAGCTTCCTTTAGAGGAGGCTTTGGATGAGCAAGAGGAGCCTGACTTTGTAGAGATGATGGATATCCCAGAGTCCAGGAGATTGTCTATCCCTTTACATAAATCTTTTAGAAACAAACAAAAAAATTTTAAAAGCTCCTAATTCTGTGCCTCCTGTGGATAAAAAGATGGACAGGAGGTACACTTTGTCAGGTCCTGATACAGAATTTCTTTCACAGCAATGCAGTCATGTTGGGTAGTTCAGGCTGCAGCCTGTGATAAAGCTAATATTCCCTGGCTTCACATCCTCCTGACAAGGACTCCAGGAAGATTGATGCCATGGCCAAAAACAATACATGGCAGCGTCTTTGGGACTCAGACAAGCAAACTATATGGCTTATATGCGAGATACCAAAATCTAGATGGGATACTGTCATGGCCTTAGCCAAACAGGCCCTGGCCAGCTTGCAAAGGAGCTGGAGCAGGTGGCTGTTGATGGTATTGGGCATCTAAGGTGCAATTCCATGCTGCAGTGGATTTTAATGATGTATCCTCTAGAGTCATGGCTACATCTGTGGCTTTTGTAGATTGGCCTGGCTCAGGTGTACTACTTTGTCACAGGATACCCAGTCTAAGGCTATGGATTTTCCTGTGGTGGGAAATTCTCTGTTTGGGGAGCAGACAGAGAATTATATGAAGAAAATGGATGAATATAGAACCACTTATAGGAGTGCACAAGCCAAGGAACGGCAAGCCACTCCTCAGAGGCAGCCCCAGGGTAGGGGCAGGCCTTTTACAGCCTTTACCAGACCCAGGCCTCCTTTTCAGCCTATGTTCAGAGGGGTTCTTCAGAGGAGGCAGGCAGATGCAGGCAGGCCTGCTCCACCCCTCAGCCTAAAGCCCTGCCAAACAGGCACCCTGATGGGATGCCCAGGTCGGCTCTCCATTACCTGTAGGGGCAGGCTGGCTTACTTGGTCCAGGACTGGGAGTCTTTAACATCAGACAGGTGGGTCCTGGAAGTAGTGAGCCAGGGTCTGGTCTCAGCTTCAAAAATTTCCAAAGATGAGAACCAGATCTTTCCACCTGCAAACCCTTTAGAGACTCTTGCTTTGGAAACAGAGTCTCAACCCTCCTGGCTCTCAGAGCTGTAGAAGGGTTTCTCCCACACCAGGGCAAGGGTCTGTACTCCAGGTACTTCCTTACCCCAAAAAGACAGGAGTGGCGGCCCATCCTGGACCTAAGATATCTGAACAAGCACCTTTTAAAACCAAAATTCAAAATGGTGACTCTGGGAATTATTTTACCCTCCCTAAGGCCAGGGACTGGCTAGCTTCCCTGGACCTCAAGGATGCCTACTTCCATGTTCTTATCAGAAGCTCCCATCGAAAGTACCTCAGATTGAACTGCCCTCAGGCCATTATCAGTTCAGAGCAATGCCCTGCCTTACCTCCTGCCCCAAGGGTATTCACAAAATGTCTGGCAGTAGCAGTTGATCATCTAAGAAGGCAAAGATTGCCATCTTTCCCTACCTGGATGACTGGCTCATTGTGGGTCAGTCTCCAGACCAGATCAAATCACACCTGCTAGTTACCCAGCTGCTTACTCTCTGGGCTTTCTTCTCAATCTTCCAAAGTCAGTTCTGGAACCTGTCCAGGTACTCACCTTTATAGGTGCAGAACTGGACACAAAGCAGGCCAGAGCCTTCCTTCCCATAGAAAGGGTAAGGACCTTGGTGGCCCTGGCCTTGTCCTTCACTCTGCAGGTCTCTCGACCAGCAAGGCATTTCCTGCAGCTCCTAGGACACATGGCTGCTTCCACAGCTGTAGTGCAAGGAGCAAGATTTCAGATGAGGGACATTCAGTTCCATTTGAGAGCCTTCTTGTCTCAAAGAAGAGATCCCCTATCCAAGTTAATCCCAGTGACTCGAACCCTGATCCAAGCCCTTCAGTGGTGGCAGGATCAGAGCAATCTGAGACAAGGGGTGCCTTTCATCCCTCTGTCCCTTTCCTTGACCCTTACTACAGATGCGTCCCTCTTGGGATGGGGAGCTCACATGGGTGACCTCTCCATCCAGGGGTTGTAGTCCGCTCAGGAATCTCTGCTCCACATCAATCTGTTGGAACTCAGAGCTGTTTTTCTAGCACTTCAGGTTTTTTCTGCATCTGTTCAGAACAAGGTGGTACAGGTCAGAACAGACAACACCACTACAATGTGGTACATCAACAAACAAGGGGCACTCGGTCTTGACCTTGTGCACCGAGGCGATGAAGTTGTGGTCTCTGGCTTATTCCCTGAACACTTCCCTCATAGCAGTTCACCTCCCAGGCAAGGACAATGTCCTGGCAGATGCTCTTAGCAGGATTTCCCAGGGCCATCACGAATGGTCACTGGATCCCCTAGTACTGGGGATAGTTTTTGCCAGATGGGGCACTCCTCAGATAGATGTTTTTGCAGCCCCAGACAATCATCAACTTCCACTTTTTTGTTGCAGGCCCCCAGTGTTGGGCTCAGTCCCCCTGGATGCCTTTCTCCTCGACTGGGAAGGGAAGTTTCTCTATGCCTTCCCTCTCCTGTTCAAGGTGCCAGTCAAAATCAGGTCTCAGCCCTGCAAGATGATCCTGATTGCTCCAGACTGGGCCAGGCAGCCCTGGTACCCATTCCTTCTGTCCTTAGCAGTCCATCTTCCCCTGTGTCTCCCCAGGAACCACAATCTGTTAACTTGTGCTCAGGGGAGAGTCTGGTATCCGAATCTCAAATCCCTCAACCTCAAGGCCTGGCTCTTGAGGAGTTAGAGTTTGCTGATCTACAACTTTCTCAGGGTGTTCTCGAGATCTTGAAAGCTTCTAAGAAGCCTTCCACCAGGGCTACCTATAACTCCAAGTGGAAAAGGTTTTCCAAATGGTGTTCTGGGAAGCATATTTCCCCGGAATCTGCTGATTTACCCACTGTTTTGGACTATATGGTCCATCTTAATTCTTTGGGACTGAGACCAGCTACCCTGAAAGTGCATTTGGCAGCTGTCTCTGCTTTCATTTCAGCAGGGAAGCCCTCTTCTCTTTCTGCTCACCCTGTATTTTCCAAGTTTTTTAAGGGATTGCTTCATACCAATCCTCCATTCAGGGACCCTGCCCCTGCTTGGGATCTTAATGTTTGCATTGCTCAGCTGATGCAACCCCCCTTTGAGCCTCTGTCTTCAGCAGAGCTTAAGTATTTGACTTGGAAAACTGTATTTCTAGTAGCCATCACTTCTGCTAGACGCATAAGTGAGCTACAGGCTTTATCAGTGGAGACTGACTTCATTTCCTTTCACAGGGATAAGGTAATCCTCAGGACTAACAGGAAGTTTTTGCCTAAGGTGGTTTCGGATTTCCAACTTAACCAATCTATTTCACATCCAGTGTTCTTCACTGACCATTCCTCCTCTGGTGAGAGGAGGCTGCACAGCTTAGATGTTAAGAGGGCTAAGTTACTACATAGAGCGTACCAAGGGTCACAGGTTTGACTCCTCCAACTATTTCTCACTTATGGTGAGGTTGGGAAAGGAGACCTGCCACTAAGAGATCCATTGCCAGGTGGATTGTCTCCTGTATCCAATTTGCTATCAAAAACTGGGTAAGATTCCCCTCAGGCCTGAGGGCTCACTCTACCAGAGGTACAGCTGCATCTCTAGCTGCTGCCAGAGACATCCTATCTTGGAGATATGTCAAGCAGCTACTTGGAAAACAGTACACACTTTCACAAGCATTACTCCTGGATATCCAGGCCACGAGGATGCTCGGTTTGGCACAGCCGTGCTTCAGAGCCTATTCCCTAAGTAGGTTCTGTCCCTCCTCCATGGAGGTACTGCTGTGTAGTCTGCATCAGTCATAATATAGCAAGACTTCATGTTGTTTGAAGAAAAAATTACTCACCTTAGTAATGTTGTTTCTTCTAATGCAGTCTTGCTATATTATGACCTCCCCCCCAGCCTGCCCCTCTCAGAACTTCTACTTTGGGTATGGGGTGGGCAGTCCACTGTTGGCACTTATTGATGCCCCTTTTATGTTAGGGTGTTGTGTTTTATTTATTTATTTTATCTTATTGTTTCTGGTCCCCTGACTTGAGTCTTGGTGTTGGGACCAGGAAAATGTGTGAATATTTTAGTAGCCAGTTGGCTAGTGTAGGTTACAGCTTCCACACAGAGCCTTAGTGAGTTTTGCTTGTAAAGATCTGACGGTTTCGGTTTGAAATTACCCTGACAGAGCTTCTCTAACTGAGCTCGCGCTCTAAGTTCCATGCACTGCATGGAAGTTAACTCTTTCACCTCCGGAGCAGTTCTAATGGTGGGACAAACTGCATCAGTCATAATATAGCAAGACTCCATTAGAAGAAACAACATTACTAAGGTGAGTAAAATTTTCTTACCTGCTGATAAGAAAGCAGACACGGCTGCCAGGTGCACTTTTAGGGTAGCTGGTCTCAGCCCCAAAGTATTCAAATGCACCATATAATCCAGGACTATGGGTAAGTCAGCAGATTCTGGGGAAATATGCTTGCCAGAGCACCATATGGAAAATCTCTTCCATTTGGAATTATTAGTAGCCCTGGTGGATGGCTTCCTAGAAGCCTTCAATATATCCAATACACCTTGGGAGAGGTGTAGATCAGCAAACTCTAACTCTTCAAGAGCCAGGCCTTGAGATTGAGAGATTTGAGATTCGGGTACCAAACCCTCCCCTGAGCACAGGTTAACAGGTTGTGATTCCTGGGAAGACACAGGGGAAGGTGGACTGCTAAGGACATAAGGAGTGGTTACCAGGGCTGTCTGGCCCAATCTGGAGCAATCAGGATCATCTTGCAGGGTTGAGATCTGATTTTGACTAGCACCTTGAATGGGGGCATAGAGAAACTTCCCTTCCCAACTGAGAAGGAAGGCATCCAGAGGGACTGAGCCCAACACTGGGGGCCTACAGCAAAAGAGGGGAAGTTGGTGATTGTCTGGGGCTGCAAAAAGCTCTATCTGCCGGGTGCCCCATCTGGCAAATACTACCTCCAATACTAGGGGATCCAGTGACCATTCGTGATGGCCCCAGGAAATCCTGCTGAGAGCATCTGTCAGGACATTGTCCTTGCCTGGGAGGTGAACTGCCATAAGGGAGGTGTTCAGGGAATACGCCAGAGACCACAACTTCATTGCTTCGGTGCACAAGGCCGTAGACCAAGTGCCTCCTTGCTTGTTGATGTACCACATTGTAGTGGTGTTGTCTGTTTTGATCTGTACAACTTTGTTCTGAACAGAGGTGGAAAAAACTTGAAGTGCTAGAAAAACTGCTCTGAGTTCCAACAGATTGATGTGGAGCAGAGATTCCTGAGGGGACCACAATCCCTGGGTAGTGAGATCGCCCATGTGAGCTCCCCACCCCAAGAGGGATGCATCTGTAGTAAGGATTAAGGAGTGAGACTGAGGGGTGAAGGGGACACCCTGTCTCAGATTGCTCTGATCCTGCCACCACTGAAGGGCTTGAATCAGGGTTCAAGTCACTGGGATCAGTTTGGTCAGAGGGTCTCTCCTTTGAGACCAAAAGGCTCTCAAATGGAACTGGATGTCCCTCATCTGAAATCTTGCTCCCTGCACTACTGCTGTAGAAGCAGCCATGTGCCCCAGGAGCTGCAGAAAATGCCTTGCTGGTCGAGAGACCTGCAGGGTGAAAGAGGAGGCCAGAGAGACCAGGGTCCTTGCTCTTTCCAGAGGAAGGAGGGCTCTGGCCTCTTTTGTGTTCAGTTCTGCACCTATGAAGGTGAGAAGCTGGACAGGCTCTAGAACTGACTTTGGAAGATTGAGAAGGAAACCTAGAGATGTGAGCAGTTGCTGAGTTACCTGAAGGTGTAGTTTGACTTGGTCTGGAGACTGGCCTACTATGAGCCAGTTGTCCAGGTAAGGAAAGATGGCAATCTTTTGCCTTCTTAAGTGGGCAACTGCTACTGCCAGGCATTTTGTGAATACCCTCGGGGCAGAGGTGAGGCCGAAGGGCATTGCTCTGAACTGGTAATGGCCTGAGGGCAGTTCGAATCTGAGGTAGTTTCGATGGGAGCTTCTGATAAGAACATGGAAGTAGGCATCCTTGAGGTCCAGGGATGCTAGCCAGTCCCCTGGCCTTAGAGAGGGTAAAATAATTCCCAGAGTCACCATTTTGAATTTTGGTTTTAAAAGGTGCTTGTTTAGGTATCTGAGATCCAGGATGGGCCGCCATTCTCCTGTCTTTTTTGGGGTAAGGAAGTACCTGGAGTACAACCCTTTGCCCTGGTGTAGGGGTGGAACCCTTTCCACAGCTCTGAGAGCCAGGAGGGTAGAAACGTCTGTTTCTAGGGCAAGTGCCTCTGATGGATTTGCAGGTGTAAAAGACCTGGTTCTCATATTTGGAAATTTTTTGAAGCTGAGAACCAGTCCCTGGCTTACTACTTCCAGGACCCACTTGTCTGATGTTAGAGACTTCCAGTCCTGGACAAAGTAAGCCAGCCTGCCCCAGGTGAGAGGAGAATCGGCCCTGGCTACCCCATCAGGGTGCCTGCTTGGCAGGGGCTTTGGGCTGAGGGGTGGAAGCAGGCTTGCTTGTACCCCGTCTGCCTCTCCCTCTAAAGAACCCCCTCTGGGCATAAGCAGAAGAGGAGGCCTGGGCTTGGTAAAAAGGCCTATGAAAAGGCCTGCCCCTGCCCCTGGGATGCTGCCTTTGGGGAGTGGCCTGCCTTTCCTTGGCCTGTGCACTCCTATAGGTGGTCCTATATTCATCCATTTTCTTCATGTAATTCTCTGTCTGCTCCCCAAACAGAGAATTGCCCACAACAGGAAAATCCATGGCTTTAGACTGGGTATCCTGTGACAGGGTAGTACATCTGAGCCAAGCCATTCTGCGAAGTGCCACAGATGTAGCCATGACCCTTGATGACACATCATTAGAGTCTACTGCAGCATGAAATTGCACCTTGGATGCCTCAATACCATCCGCAGCCACCTGTTCCAGCTCCCTGGCAAGCTGGTCAGGGACCTGTTTTGCTACAGCCAGCACAGTATCCCATCTGGATTTCTGGTACCTAGCAGCATAAGCCATATAATTTGCCTGTCTGAGTCCCAAAGATGCTGCCATGTACTGTTTCTTTGCCATGGCATCAATCCTCCTGGAGTCCTTTTCAGGGGGGTGCGAAGCTAGAGGAATATTTGCCTTGTCACAGGCTGCAGCCTGCACTACCCCCCACATGGCTGCATTGCTGTGTGAGGAACTCCGTATCAGAGCCTGATAATGTATACCTCTTGTCCATCCTTTTATCAACAGGAGGTATAGTGTGAGGAGTTTTTAGAATTTTTACTGTCTGTTTCCGAAAAGATTTATGCAAAGGAATAGACAGTCTCCTAGACTCTGGAATATCCATCATTTCTACATAATCAGGCTCCTCTTGGTCATCAACAGCTTCCTCAACAGGGATCTGGAGAGTTTCAGCAACTTTTTTATAGAACATAAAATGAGAAGGGGACTCAGAGAGCCTGGGAGGAGAAACCCCTGACGGTCTGTCTGGAGAGATGTCCGGTTCAATGGGCACATCCAGACTTTCAAAACCACATTCACTCTCCTCATACTCCTCTTCCCCCTCCTCCGGTTCATAAAAATCCTCAAATTCATAATCTTGAACCGGTGGAACTGGCCAAACCGAGCGGCTTCCCTGATGGTGTCAGTTTGGTTGGAACTGGGGAAAGTGAATGGACAATTTGAATTGCTTTAGCTATTTCCTCAGCGGTTGGAGAGAGAACTTTTGGCTCCACACCAGCTGACTTTCTAGTCCTTTTAGTTGGAACCAGCTCCTCAGAGCTGGCTCTTCGTTTGCCCGAGGAAGTATCACCCTGGTCAGAGGGCACTCCCTCCGGTTCGGTTGGGACCGAACCGGGCTGGCCATCCGGGTCAGCGGACTTTTTGGCCTCCCTTTCCCTGAGCCTACCAACTCTCTTTTCTATGGTGGCAGCAGGAAAATTCTTACAAATCTGGCAGTCTGCATTGAGGTGGTCAAACCCCAGACAATACACACAGGTGGTGTGTGGGTCAGCCTTAGCAAAGGCTTCCCCACAAACACTACAGTGCTGAAACCCAGTGGGCCCGGTTTTTCTTTTGGGTTTCTCAGACATAGTGCCAGCCTAACCAAACTTGCCCATTTATGGCAATCCACCAAGCAAGACTCTCTTATCGGTTCCCAACCGTGTCATGGGTCGTGGAAAAAACGTAATGGAATCCGTTTTTTTTAGAACCGTTAAGAACCGGGAACCGCACTCTAAATAAGGACTAGTAAATTTTGAAAATAACCTGATCGGTTCAAACCGAACCGAAAAGCGTTTACAAGTTCCACACAGAAAAATATAAATGTAAGCCTATCTATTACTTACAATACCACAGACAGAGCTTGAACCGACCGGTTGCGGTTTAATTTCGGTCAAAAAAACGATAAAATAATACTTTAACCGACAAAACGAACCGAGCAGAAGGAGAAATCTCCGGAGCGACTGTTCAGTGAGGCGGAGTAAAGAATCTGACAGTTTGAGTTTGAAGAACAACAGACAGAGTTTTCAAACGAGCTCGCGCTCAAAGTTCCATGCCTGGCATGGAAAGTTAACTCTTTCACCTCCGGAGCAGTTCGAAGGTTGGGACTCACTGCATATGTCATAATATAGCAAGACTTCATGTTGTTTGAAACACTATTACACATACATACATACTATATCAGTATACTATATACATTATCAGGCCCGATATAAAATGACTACATACAGTGTAGTACGCTAACACTTCCAATGGTACCTTTATAACACTTTGTACAGTTCAGTTATTTAGCAGGTTGTTGTGACATTTTACATGTAATCATTATATCTTTTACTTTTGACTAACCATAAGAAACAACATTTTACCCTTTGCATTTGACCCTTAAGACATTTGTTTAATCAGCACAGATATTGGGCACCTTTCAGCTGATCCCTCTAACTCTGTAAGGGTGACCCCTAAAATACTGGCTGGAAGGCTTAACTATCACTTGGGAGGATGCAGTAAACACTAGCTTGGGCAGGGAATTTGTGGTAGTATACACCCCTTTGTGAACTACATTCATGGGTAGATCTACAGATTTTCCTGGTGTGTCATATGTGAGTCGAACCACAGGCTTCGCACATCTGTCTGAATGTCTAGGTGAAAGGGGCACTGTCACATGTCTTTCAGCATCAGCATTCGGGTTCATGACTCTCGGCTCACTGTCCAGCAACAAGACAGCTTCTGACAAAAGGGATACCACTGCACTTTCTTGAGATTCAGAACTGGATGTATTACTTGTACTCAGTGTGGCACTTGAACTTTCTGGTTCTTGGGACTCAGGTTCATCTGAAAGAGGTATTTCAACAAAGTTTGAGTCATCCAACATGCTATTATCAATCTCAAGAATCGCAGCACCGTCTGGCACTTGAACTAGTTAATTTTCTCCCCTTGTTTCAGCAACACTTGAAGGCTCACTGATAGGTTCACCATTTTCTTGATCAGACTCAGATACTTCAATTTCTGATAATTCCACCAGGCATAAAGAATCTGCTACCTAAGAGGTTACGCTTAGAATGTCACTTTCAGAAGATACTGGCTCAGTTGAGAAAGCAGGGTTATCTGACATTATGGGACCATTAAGCATCATCTCCCATCTTGCATAAAGGATTCCCTTGAAACCTGAGACAGCTTGAAAGAAGGATAGTAGTCAACTCCCAATTCACTCTCACTGTCCTCAGAATTAGCATTATCATTAACTGCACCATCATTAACAGGAGGATCTGGTGGTAGAGCAGCAGTAGGCTGAGGCTTTTGCTTGTTGCGAGCAACCAAACGAGTGACAGGGCCTGCAGGAACAGGATCTGGCAGTGGATCTGGCAGCGCAGTATTCTGAACTATTTGCCCAACTGCCAGAAGGTGATTTCTGTGGATTGCCTTTACAGCTTTAGGATCTCCTTCTGGGCATACTTTGTACACTGGCAAGTCAGCTAATTTACTGATCACAATGTATGGCTGGTAACTCCATCTGCTCGCTATCTTGTGCTTTCCTTGGAATCCAAGATTTCTCATCAGCACGCAATCTCCCGGTTGCAACTCTTGAGCTTTTACTCTTTTGTCATGCCTGACTTGGCGGCCATGGTGTGAGCGAGCTGGTACACATGACTGAGTTGTGCTTTCAGCCTGGCCAGTCTCTGGCTAATTCTGTTTCTCCAGCTAGTGGCCATGGGAGACTCTCCAAAGTTAAACATATCAGGTGAGACTTCACATGCTCCATTCCAGCATTTGGATGGCAACACAGCAGTATCAGAACAATAAACCTTTGCCAGTGTGCAACCACGGTTCCCTTGATTTCTCGATCTGAAACATTCTGGAGCTGGACCATGACTCTTTAGGCATAAGCGTTAGCAAGAACAGAGGATATACTGGTTTAATTAGCAGTCCTTCAGGCAACTTCCCTTCTTCTGGGACATCCAACATCAGTATTTGGTTGGTCACATCTTTCTTCAGCTGGTCTTTTCCACTGATGCTACATTTCTGGATTCGGAGGGAGCACAATAGCAGATGGGTCCCTTTTCTATACCATACCCACAGGTTCATCTTTTTCACTTTCCTCAGGGTGCATTCATTTTTCATAGGCCTTTTGGATCATGGTATGAACAAGCAGGGCTCTTCCAATTTTCTTCTCCTGCCTGTCTTCACTACTCAACCCCCAAACATGCAGTCCATCGAGAGGTTGTAGTGGGTGGTCAGATAAATGTTGATTATACCAGTCTTGGAAGATTATTGTAACTTGTGACCTGCTATCTAGAACAGCTTGAGCAGAGATTCCATTTACATGCACCGTGGTATCCATGGAAGGGCCTACAAGTTCTGACCAACCAGCGGAGTATTGGCAGGAACTTGAACAGATGATCTTGCCACAAAAAAGTTAGATTTGGGTTTGCCTGAGGCCCCACTGCATTCACTGTCTGCATCCTTTTGAAGTCTCTTCACTCTTTGACGCTCCTCCTGTAATTTGTCAGCCACTTTCCACACATCCTCCGGGTACTGACACTCCCTCTTCATATGGCCATCCTTCCCACAATTGTAGCAAAACACACCCTCTCTAGGCCACTTGAGCTAGGACGATACATTGGGAGTTGGCTGATATTCACAGTTAGGAGGTTGTGAGGAATACGTATTTCAAATTTGTGCAGGAGCACTGATGGCAGAGGGTCTTTGTTCAGCTTCTCTCTCTCTTTGCTATACTAGAGTCTGCACACTGCATCCCATCAATTCTTTTACCATACTAGACAGTTCATTCATCCGTATCTCTAATTCCCCTTGCACTGCCAGTGTCTGGGCAGGCACTTCCACTCCCATGTCAGATGTGGCTTGACGAGTATCTCGGCCTTTATCCAAGATGGCCTGAGTCGTGGCATCAGTTTTTGGTTCTTGGATTTCTCTAAGTATTTCTTTCAACTACTGAGAGTCAGTAACAGTCTCTTTGCACTCCCTTGACGCTGTCACAAGCGCACTCTGCAGGTCAGGCCCTCTGCTCCCATAGTGTAAATAAGTAAGTTTTATTTATATAAGGCGCCCTTCCAAAGCTCAGGGTGCCTTTACACTTATAACATTAAAAATTCACCATGCATCATAAAACATATTAAAAAACATCCATATAAATTCAAACTCATTATGTCCAACCTTTGAGTGCAATAGTGTGAACAGGAGACAGACAGGGTAACCCTCCTGTCTGTTTTGGGTCTGAATCATCTAATAGTCTCGAGTCCTGTCCAATGTGAACCTTATGCTAGCATACCCAATTTACAGGCTCAGATATGTACCCTCTTCAGGAATGCAGTACAATCCTTCACCCAGGGGCACCAAGCCAGGTTTCCAAAATGTACCCTTTCAACTCTATATGAGACCTTGGTATATTCTTACCTTTAAGTAAGCTTAGTAACACCATTCAAGCCCTCATCAGCTGTCAGCCTTAAACACAGGTTCAGCAATCACATGTAAAATAACAGAAAAGAGCACAGGCAGTATTTTAAATAAAATGTTGTTTACTAAAAATTTTAAAACAGGTAAAATCAAACACAGAACAATGATATGATGAACTTACAATCACATAAAACAAGGCATTTGTCAATGCCGAATGTTGTCGCGCTGGCTTGGTAGTGCATTTGGAAACACATGTTTGGCAGGATGTGAAAAACGACAGCTGTACTGTTCATAAGGAGGTGTTAAAAAAGGCAGTGGTAAAAATGTGGCGTGTAAGTATTGAAAATATGCTAAGTTACAAGGCTGCGTGGGAAGTGAGCAACGCACACTTGTAACACAGGCATTTTATGGAGTTTTGGCACCACATTTTCAACATAGGCATTTTAGCATGTCTATTCATGTACAGTGTCACTGTCATGTCCTCAAGCTGTCTCAAAAAGTGATTTTGCACAGTGACCGCGCTATTCTTAACTGGACATGCGAAAACACATTTTGGGCAGGATATGTAAAATGACAGCTTTACTGTTCATCAAGAGGTATGGAAAAATGTCAGTGGTGAAAATCCAGAGTGAAAATATTACAAATGCACAACGTTATGAGCGTGCGTGCAAACTGCGCAACGTATGCTCATAACACAATCATTTTATGGAGTACCGTCACCAAATTTTCAACATAGGCATTGTAGGACCTCTGCTCATGAACAGTATCACTGTCATTTTTGTAATCTGGCCCAAACACTGATTTCCCACAGTGACCGCGGTATTGTGCGCCGGAAGTGCGGAAACACATTTCGGCCAGGTTGTGAAAAATGACAGCTATACTGTTCACAAGATGGTGTAGAAAAATGACAATGTTGAAAATCTGGCATGAAAATATTGCAAATTCACGAGAATTCTACGAGCTTGCGTAGCAACTGCATAACCTGCCTTCAGTAAACAACCATTTTTTCTGGAAATTTGCAACATAGGCTTTTGAGCCCACCTCATGAACACTGCCACTGTTCTTGCGTTAATCAGTCCCAAAAGGTGATTTCGCGCAGTGACTGTGAAATCACCTTTCGGGACCGATTAACATCAAAACTCTGACAGAATTCATGAGGAGGGGTCCCAAAAACCCCATGTTGAAAATGTGGTGCAAAAATTCCAAAAAATGCCCAAGATACGGAGCAAAGTAAAAAAAAAACCCTATTTATTCCATTATACAGCTTACCGGCATTTCCTCAGTTCGCGGTCGGCTTTGAAGAGTGCAGACGTGTTCCCGGTCCAGCAAAGATCGTCACGCCAGACTCTGGAGGTAAGTATGGGCTGGGGTGGGGGGAGGCAGGGTGCACAGTGGGTGGGTGCGGGTAGTGGGTAGGGAGACTACGAGGACCGTTTTCAGTTTACAGGGACCAAGGGAAAAAAAACAAAACATGGGCAGTTTTCTTTTTACAGGCCGTTTCTTTTGTTTGAGGGCTACAGTAGCTGATGGGGATTGGGCACCACCATCAGCACATAAGGGGACATGATGCCGATGAGGTGGGCTCCCCGTCGGCCACCACAATGGGAAGGGGCGGATGCCGGCAGAGTTAGGCACCCCGTCTGCAAACATTGTTTGGAGGGTACAGTAGCTGATGGGGACTGGGCACCCCCATCAGCACAGAAGAAAGGGGCGGACATGATGCCGATGGGGTGGGCTCCCCGTCAGCACAGTACAACAGGAAGGGTGGGCCGGATGCTGATGGGGACTGGGCACCCCGTCGGCAAATAGCAAGTGAGGGGCACATTCTCCCGGCAGAGGTAGGCCCCCATTGTTTTATACTTCAAAGGCAGGGGAAGCCCGACCCGGGTTTGGGCACCCGAAGTCGGCGCTGTCGGCGAAATAGCAGCCACTGTGCCACCATGCTACTAGCTGGCGAGCACGTGGGAAGGGCCGCTATGTGTGATGAGCTTTGCTCGGATTGCAGCAGGCCTTTCCTTAGATGTGCTCGCCAGCTTAAATGCTCATGGTGGTAAAGCGTCGCTGAATGGGGAATGGGGGCGCACCTACTGGTCGTGCACACCCATTTATCCAACAACCAGCAGGCCTCAAATCCCCACTGCCACAAGATGTTGGCTGCGCATACGTGCCAACATAAAAAATTGGAAGTTACAGAACACAAACTCCTACCACAAATTTAAGTTCTTTCCTATCTAGTTGTTACCATAAGTGCTTTCAAGTCCACAGAATTATGTCTCTCGAGACCAGAATAATATGCCACATATTTCCCAGATTCATGTTTCATTTCAAACTCCCTCTCCCCACCCCATTTGGTGAGGTCACAGTTAGATCTTCTTAGCTCTTCGCGACATAATTAACCATAAGGATGTAGGTTTTTATTGTGAAAAATCAGCAAACAGCCATTTTCCAAATATGACAATCTTTGATCAAACCTTTCTCTTTGCTGCTTCACAATCCCACATTCATGTGGGAGAGTGGACACAGCTGAAGGGATACGGGACATACAGGAAGATCTGGAAAAGCTGGGGAGGTGGTCCAGGATCTAGCAGCTTGGCTTCAATGCCAAGAAATGCAAATTTATGCATACTGGAGCCAAGAATCCCAGGACAGAGTATTACCTGGGTGGAATCAGAGTATCTGCATCAGAGGAAAAGAACTACCTGGGAGTGATGATCACTAGTGACCTGAAGCACTCCACGCAGTGCAAGAAAGCAGCAGCGAAGGCAAACAGGATGCTGGGATGCATAGCTAGGGGGATCAGTAGTAGGAGAGAGGAGGTTATACTGCCCTTGTACAGGTCACTGGTAAGGCCGCATCTAGAGTATGGAGTTCAGTACTGGTGCCCACACCTCAAAAAGGGCATTAACCTGCTGGAGAAGGTACAGAAGAGAGCTACAAAGATGATAGCCAGTCAACAGGGCAAGGCATACGAGGAGAGGTTGAGGGCACTGAACATATACTCCCTGGAAGACACAAGAGAGAGAGAGAGAGAGAGAGAGTGGACATGATTGGGACATTCAAGTACTTGAAAGGGATAAATAAGGTTGATAAGGAGAGTCTCTTTAAACTGAGTGGCAACCAGATCACAAGGGGGCACAGTCTTGAGCTGGAGGGTAGGAGGTTTAGGAGGGAGGTCAGGAAGCACGTCTTCACAGAGAGGGTGGTGGACACTTGGAATATGCTGTCCGAAGAGGTCATCTCATTGAAGACAGTGGGCAGCTTTAAGAGAGGCTGGGATAGGCATGGGGGAAAGTAAGAATCATGGGTAGGGAGGATGGGAGGAGTGGGTAGGGAGGGCAGGGATATTAGCTCAAGCTGTGAACCCTACAATACGAGCAGACTTGATAGACCAAATGGCCTTCTTCTGTTGGCTTCTTTGTATGTTCGTATGTCACTAATTCTCGGCTATGTGAGAAACCAAGAGGAACCAGCCAAATTACTTCCCTTCCTCCTACATCATAAATACATACATGGGAACCAACTTAAAAAGCATGAGCAGATTATAAAAGGTAATAAAATGTCTCTCTGGAAGGAAGGTTTTTTAATTAGGTTCCCCTGGTCTGTTTATAACATCCTGTTGTTTTCAGCACCACTGAAACCTTAGGGCAAAGGTCACTCACTGAAGCAGTCAGCCAGTTTTGTGCATGAACAGACATTCACATTTATTTATAATACAAATATTATACAATAATAATATTAGAGGGTTTATCACGTCACAGGCGCTACCTTCAACCCTTGAGGTTCACCCGCCTGAATACTATCAGTGACCTGTGTGACAGCGGCAGATAAGTGAGGGGGCCCCAGAAGGGCCTTCTTTGTTCGACCTCCTGGACTTCTTTCATCAATAAGTTATAGGAGGTAGGCGAATCCTGTCAGTCTGGTAGCCGTAACTTGAGCAACAATAGATCAGAATAGGGGACAGACTTAAGTATCTGGTCCAACCTAATTTTGCCTTGGGCCACACCACCTTTCCTAAAACATTTCTGTAGGGCCTTCTCAAATCAAGGCACGTACACGGACAAGGGCTTCCCTTGACATTGATGGGTTGTCTTAAACCTCCACATAAGGTCCTCACCTGAGTCTGGGTTCCCAAATACATTTTCCAAGGCAGCCAAATAGTCCTGTGCAGATGCCTCTGGGTTATCAGACCGCACCGAGTGGACAGTATCCAGAGCGGGACCTTGGAGGCTTTCACTTAACCTTTTCCTTTTCTCCGCCTCGGAACATTGCCATTCTTGCACTAGGGTAGCAACATAGTCTACCCATTTCTCCCAATCATCTTCTCCATTAGGTGTGGGCAGGATGCCAGAAAACATTTGCAGTTTGCAGCAAGAGTCATGCCTAACTGAAGGTGCCAGCACAGGGTTAGGTATGGGTGCCAGGACTGCTGCAGGCACAGAGGCAGGTGCAGGCCCCAAAGGGGTATCCCCAGGAGATTTAAGTAACTGTTTCAAGTCCTCGAGGGTTTGGCCCTCAGCCTGTAACAATCTAGCAAGCTTCTCTTCAAAACTCTCAGATGGGGTGGGGGTTCTGGCTTTGAGGGGACCTCACTGTCTTTGGTTAAAACGATCCAGGCTGCTGGGGACCCATCAATGGCAATGACCTTAGGTACCTTGGTACTGTCCACAGGATTGCTACACTCCAGTAAAGCCATTAGTGTTTGAGTGGTCAGATAAGCCAGTCGACCTACTACCACAACCTCCCCAAGGCATTCAATTTTTGCAAGTGCCTCCTTAATAATACTTTTGTTAGTGCCCAGGGATATATCTAGTAATAAAAGAGCATACTGGGGTTCAGCTTCACTCCCTGCACACCAGCTGATTAATGTCTGATCAGCCATGTTTCCAGTGATACCCATAAAAATTTTAATTGCAATCTTTCATTGTGGCCATTAGGGGACAGTAATCTCAGCAGTGCCTCCAAGGATGTAACCCTGGTGCCATTATACCAAGGGCTACTACCCCTGCCTGCCTTCCTAACTGCAGGTTGAGGGGCCTGGGTTCGTGACTAGCTGGTAGAAGGGAATCCCTACCCATAGCAGTACAGTACTAAGATTATGGTGCCTCCCCCCAGAGTAATTCTTACATGGGTAACTATCACAGTAGGTACATCCCTCTGGGAAGTCTAATACCACCCACAATCCCACCTAGTGAACTTTCACAAGTACCTGTACTGTTGCAGTGTTTAACAATCAGAATAAAATACAGTTTCCACAATAATGATACACTCACACTCAGCCCACTTACCAACAGGGTCGGGATCTCTGGCTTGCACCCTGCACTCCCCCTGTAACAGACAGTTTCAATACAACCGTGCACTTTCAAGTTAGTTAGCATATATCTTAGCACTGTAATCCAAGTAATAATATATTCATGGCCCAATTTAACATGAAACAGTAAACAGATTTATTTAGGGGAAGTTAACAAGGGAGGGGTGAGAATTGAGGCAGAAAATTACTGCACTGAGACAGGATATGTTGCTTTAAATCACTTTAGTCCCTGAATTTATCAGTTGTTGCAACTACTGGGTACCCAGAGTGAATGGCATGCCTGAGGCGGTGCTGCAGGTTGGCCAGTGTTACCCCTAATGTTGGGGCCCTTGATGGAAAGAAGATGATTAAAATACAAACAACCCTTTTGAAACCACATTACGATTTGTATCCGTGGCCAGATGGCCCAGTCTATTTAAACACTTTCATCTGGCAACACAATTAGATGTTATCATGAATAATTAGCTGGTTGCAAGGAGCTACCCTGGTTTTACTTACTGTACCCAGACGGACTGAAGGAAACGCTGGCGACATGAAGACCTGTGCCTGGCTTGCCCTTCTGATGGAGAATGGGGCTGACACAACTCACCCCTCTTTCCCACAAGGTGGCCGCAACCTGCGTGTAGGTTTAATGCAGGGCCTGAGTCCTCAAGTCCGGTCTCTCGCTGAGCTGGTGTGCTGTGTAGTACAGGAACAGTCTACTTGGGCCTCTGGTGACATAGGCCCAGGTAAAGGAAACTTGATTTGTTTCAAAGTTCGGTTTAAGTGCTGATGCAGCTGGTTAATGGCAAACTTCTTCTGGCTCACAAATAGCTCCTGCAACCATGCAGGAAACCCTGGCTCAACTTCTTGGTCCATGAGGTAGGCCACAGGCAACAGACCTGAGGAGCACCAAAGTTCTCCGTTTTCGGTTTCTAGCCGGTTCCTCCTCAGCAGCTTGCTGAGGAACCCTTTTTGGTCGGCAAGCAGGCAGTTACAGGCACTCAATCCCTTTTGGCCCGGAGATGGCTCACAGGAGGCAATACAGGCCTCTCATGTGAAACACAGCACCAAAGCCCCACAGGCTCCTCTCTCCTTGATGTCTTGAGCTGGAGTTTCTAACAAATCTCTCCCAGTTCAAGCAATCCCTCTTAAGTAAAGGGCAGAGTTTAAGAAATCAGGTTGGCTGCCTCAGTCATCATTTACAGTCTCAGTCTTTTGACTGGTTGCATTTTCGGCACCAGAAATAACCCCTGATTTATCTCCCAAAAGTCTGTGCCAATGTCCCAAGAGTCTCTTGGTTAAATCCTGGATTGTGACTGGCTAGTTGGCTGCAAAGATGGTGGCTGCTGTACACAGTATTCATGCAGTCTATACAGTCCCTCACTTTTAAGTTCTGGTGCAGCCAGCAGCAATATTCTTTATTTACAATTTCCCCCTTGTTTAATAGCCCCTTTAGTGCCCTTTTATATGATGCCACTCTTTAACATTTATACCCCATACATTTGCTGTCGCTGCTGCCAAAACACTGTTCCCCCAGGAGGCTCCTCATTAATATTCATGAGTGTTCATCTTTCTTTTATTTATTTATTTATTTATTCAATTTTGATAACCAGGTAGGCCCGCTGAGCCCTGAAGGTCCCTTTTTCAGGGGCGCCCCGATTTTATTCATGAGCTCTGATCTAAGCCCCATTCTGTAACATCTCTCAGCATCTCTCAGGCTGTTCTCACTCAACCTACAGCTCCTAACTGCCCGCCTGAACCACTCACCCCAACAGTAACATCGGTGTCAGGACCTCTGTCTCTCCTGGGACCCCTGGAGAGGCCAAAGCTCCCCAAGGGGTAGAGTCGGGGGTTGTGGCCGGAGATGGGCGTGTGGAGCCTTGGTTCCTAGAGGTCGCCGTCATCTCACCCGGCCGGTAGGGGTTTTTCCTTGCTTTTCCCCCTAGGCTCGGACGTACAATGCATCGAGTGTGGGCATGTGCACTCCCTTGCATGCCTGCAGGAATCTGATACAGTTCCACATAAGACCCTTATAAACAAGCTGGAGAACCCGGGTGCTGGTTGCAAGGCAGTGAGATGGGAAGAGGGTTGGCTAGAAAATAAAACCCAGAGGGTGGTGTTGAATGGAACACACTCTGCAGTGGGCAGAGTGACCAGTGAAGTTTCTCAGGGATCAGTGCTAGGCCCATCCTCTTCAATGTCTTTATTTGTGACATCACAGAGGGGCTGGAAGGGAAAAGTATGACTGTTTGCAAAAGACACAAAACTCTGCACCAGGGTGGACACACCAGACGGGGTGGAAAGAATGAAAAGAGACCTAAAAAGATTGGAGGACTGGTCGAGGGTTTGGCAGCTGGGTTTTAATGTGAAGAAGTGCAAGGTAATGCATATGGGGCACAGAAACCCGGGGATAGTTTACCATCTGGGGGTAGAGAAATTGCAAGCTCCAAGCAGGAATGGGACCTGGGGGTTGGCATCTCAGATGACCTGAAAATGTCAAAACAGTGTGACAAAGCAGCAGGGAAGGTGGGCAGGATGCTGGGTTGCATAGCTAGGGGAATCACCAGCAGGAGGAAGGAGGTAATAATCCCACTGTATAGATCATTAGTGAGGCCTCACCTTGAGTACTGCATACAGTTTTGGAGACCCCATCTTCAAAAGGACATAAACAGGGCAGAGGCGGTACAGAGGAGGGCAGCCAAATGGTGAGAGGAGTGCATGATAAACCTTATGAGGAAAGGCGGAGGGAACTGGATATGTATTCACTTGAGGACAAGAGGGAAAGGGGGGACATGATTGAAACTTTCAAATATCTCATGGGGAAAAACAGAATACAAGATGGTAACATCTTCCAAAGAAAAAGATGCTCAAGGACTAGGAGGCACAGTTTGAGGCTGGGGAGTTCAGCGGCAATGTGAGAAAGTACCTTTTCAGAGAAAGGGTGGTGGATAAATGGAAGAGTCTGCTGGCAGAAGTGGTGGAGGCAGAAATGATTAATGGTTTCAAAACAGCATGGGACAGAGAGAGAGAGAGAGAGAGAGAGAGAGGGAGTTTAAAAATACAAGGGGAGGGGACAGTAGGTTGATCAGATCTGCTTAGTCACAACTAGGGTAACAGGACAGACGTGGTGGGCCTGTGGACCATTATCTGCTGACAAAAAGAATAAAAAAAACTACTATGGTTTGTAGCACAGAAGACAGAGATCACAAGGAGCCTGCTCCAGATGTGCTAAAGGAGAGTAAAGAGAAAAGCCTCTTGGAGTGCTGTGACACTGTCTGAGGGGTCTAACATCCAGACAAGCAGACTAGGTATGCAGAATGCTTAAAGACTGTGCTCCTCTTTGTACTACCATCCCAGGATACATTGACCTCACAGTGCATGAGGTGAAAATCACTGTGGAAAAGTCCATAATGCAAAGGCAACATCAAGTGCCGGACATAGTAAAAAGAACAATGGGGGAAGAGATACAGGAAATGCTGGGCCTAACAGTGATCCAGCTGTCCAACTGCCAGTAGACAGTCCCAGAGGTGCTAATTCCAAATGAGGATTAAGCCATGAATAAGGATGGGTCTACTATGGAATTAATCCATGGTTGGGGGGGGGGGCGGCCTTGTGCCTCCAACAACCCAGCCATGGATTAATTTAACAGTAGACCCATCCTTTTGAGTGGTATAATCCTCTTGTAACGTGGCAATGATTGTATGACTAATATTCTCTGAATTAATGAAAACAGACAGACTGATTTAGTTTTGGAATGCTTTATGCTGAGCTGTTAAACACTGTGTACACACAGTACAAAACAGTTGGAACACACCTATTGGAAATATCATAGCTGCTATTTAACGTTTGCAAAAATAGCTTTCATTACATGTTTAAGCTTTCTAACATTGGAACATATTTTAAAACTTTTCAAAAACTTGCAGTTAACCTTCTACGCTAGGTTCTTCGATTTTCATCTGTGTATATTACAAGATATGGGTTGCACTGCATGATAGGACCATGCTATGGTACATTTTTATGTTTTGTCCCTGCAGTTCCCTTGGCAGGTCAACAGATGGCTGTGAAACAATGCTAGCAGCACAGCACTGTTTCACACCCATTTTTAGATCAGTTTCCAAATGTACTGAATTGAGCCAATCTGAAAAAACTTTCATAGATCAAGTACTATTTTTGTGAGTATTAACTTCAGTTTTTGTCCTCTCTAAATTATCTAGCTCAGCAGAAGATAGAACAACATGACGTTTGCTGTGCTCACCTTTCAAATACTTGTTTTGACTAGTATTGTTAGTCTCTTTCTTTGATTTCCTTTCGTTTTTCTTACTTTATTTTTCTTGTCACCCACAGAAGCATCCTCTTTCTTTGATCTTGCTTTATCTCACTGTCTTTGTTATTTTTGCTTTCTGTTATAGAAGGTGCAGGCTCATCGTTACCATAGTGTTTATTTACCAAGGTAGCGATGCCCACTACTCCATACACACAAAAGTTGACATTAAAATTATGCATTGCTCTCCTTCTGTGCTTCACTTGTGAATGGTGATCCACTGGGTGGGAGGGTAGGAAAATTACGGAATTCTGCTGTTTTAGAATGGCTGTGAATTGACGCTAGCAGCACAGCATTGTTTTACAGCCATCTGTTGGGCTGCCATAGGAACTGCACTTGAGCAAAGACTTGCTGGAGCAAGCATGGATTATTAGAGAACTGTGCTATATATTTTATTGTGGTTCATACTGGCATTACACAAGCAACCATAGTTCTACTGTGGAATTAATCTATTTAAGAATTAATGGGGTACTTTTAGATGAAGGTGAAGTGAGTAGTGGTGTCCACTAAGGTTCAGTTCTGTCTCCCATACTATTTTCGTTTTTCATATCTGACTTAGCTAGTAATGTTAAGAGTTGGATTAACAAATTTGCTGATTGCCACACTTTTCCGTGTTCCTTCACCCCTCCTAACCTGCTCTGTACGTCAACCGTCCTAGTCATGGGGCATGCATCAGGTACTGTGACCTTTTTTACCCAGCTGTAGTTGACACAGCACCTGGTTATTCCATATTTCTTTGTAACATGGCTCAAAACAAGAGACTAAAATAACTAACATGGATTGGATAAACAGCAACAGCTGACAATTAAGCAACCATGGATTAATTCCACAGTAGAACCATGGTTGCGTGTGTAATACCAGTATGAGCCACAATAAAATACGTAGCACAGTTCTCCAATAATTCATGCTTGCTACAAGTTTTTGAAAAGTTTTAAAATATGCTTCAATGTTAGAAAGCTTAAAATGTGTAATGAAAGCTATTTCTGCACAAGTTAAGTAGCAGCCACAATATTTCCAATAGGTGTGTTCCAACTGTTTTGTACTGTGTGTACACAGTGTTTAACAGCTCAGCATAAAGTATTCCAGAACTAAATCAGTCTGTCTGTTTTCATTAATTCAGAGAATATTAGTCATACAATCATTGCCACGTTACAAGAGGATTATGCCACTCAAAAGGATGGGTCTACTGTGGAATTAATCCATGGTTGGGGTGTTGGGGGCACTCGGCCGAACCCACTCAAGCCATGACTTGAATTCCATATTGAATCCTCAATAACTAATCTCGCAATATCCAATTTGAGAAGTGGCAATTGATACAACAATATTCATATTTATACCTACCCATTTCATTTCATTGATCATTTGTCTAAGAAATGATGATAAATTGGAGATGCATCAGGCTAATTTAAAAATATACAATTTATCTTCATGAGCAAAGTGGCAGGACCACAACATATGGGTGGCAGAGCCACAAGTGAGCTATAGAAGTCCTGTCTCCTCACAAGTGATGAAAAATTTGACAATTTGAATAAACATGTTGCATATTAATCAGTTTACTTGTTCAAGCTTTTAATTCTTCTGTTTGTATGATGGTTTAACTCTTACTCTTTGATTTTAACTGTTGGCCTCAGTGCTGAATGTCTATTGTGAAGTCATCAGTATTAAGAAAGCTGCTCTCTGATTTGTTCAGTGTTCTGTTGCTAGATATCAAAAGGTTCCTCCCCGGATGGCCTTGACCCTAAACTACTATCCCTCTCAGCCCCAGCCATCGCCTACCCACTCTCGAGAATCCTAAACCTCTCTTTCTCAATCACCTTGTACCTTCCCCGTGGAAACACGCAGTAGTCCATCCCCTTCCCAAAGGTGGAGACCCCACCTCCCCTGGCAACTACCGCCCCATCTCTTTTCTCCCTACCCTTGCCAAACTTCAGGAACACCTAGCCCTCTCCCAGCTCACCACTTACCTCAATGACTCCTCCTTCTTCATCCCTTATCAATCTGGCTTCAGGAAAAAACACTCCACCACCATCTCCCTTCTTCAGCTCACTGATTCTATCCTCATGGGAATGGACAATGGCCAAATCACCTCAGCCATTTTTGTCGATCTGGCCAAAGCCTTCAACACGGTCTCCTACTTCCTTCTCCTTGACACCCTATCAACAGCTGGGCTATCCCCCTTAACCACAGACTGGTTCAAGGCATACCTCACTGGCAGAACCCAATCAGTCAAGATCTCTGACGCACTGTCCCCACCCCTCCCGATAAGAACTGGCATCCCCAGGGATCAGTGTTAGGCCTCATACTATTCTCTATTTTTCTAAACGATCTCCCATCCACCTGCTCTCCATTCTCCTCCATTCACATGAACACTAATGATACAGTCTTGTATGCATCTAGCTCCTGCCCCACAGAGGTTGCATCCAATTTGCAGCATGACTTCGACAAAGTTCAGCGTTGGTTTGCAAACCACCAACTATCTCTCAATACCAAAAAAACAGTCTCCATGACCTTCAGCACCAGGCAAAGACTTACTAGGTTTCCCTCTCTACCCTCCTTCCACACCCTTGATAGGATTTTACTCAAGGTCACATCCTCCTTCAGGTATTTAGGTGTCTGGCTGGACCAACACCTGAACTTCTCTGGTCATATCGACGCCATTCAGAAAAAAATTAGTCCCAAGCTTGGCGCCTTATTCAGGAACTGTGCCTGCATCCCACTCATGGCTAGGCGTGAGATTGTCCAGAAGATGATCCTACCTATCTTCAACTACTGTGACGTAGTCTACAGTGCTGCCCCTAAGTCCTCCCTGGCTAGACTAGATACCCTCTTCAACTCCTTTAGCTGTTTTGCCCTTGACGCTTCCCTCTGCACTCATCATTGTGATCTCTACCATGCCCTATCCTTCCCTTCCCTGACAAACCGACGTCTCTCTCACTGTGCAAAATTCACCTCCAAGCACTGGCTGGGTGACCGTCCCTCCTATCTCTCCCCTGCCTTTACAACTGCCCCCCCCACTCCCTAAGATCTACCGACTCACGAACCCTGGTGGTCCCACGCTGCTCCACTCTTATTGGCCAATCGGGTTATTCTTATCACCTCCCAAAAATCTGGAATTCACTTCCCCCTCAAATTCACCCTCATCCTCTTGCTACTCCATTAACTCTGCCCTCAAGAACTTCCTTGCCCTTCCTGTGCCTGCCATGACCCTCCCTAATCCCCCGCATCTCCCCATAGCCCATATTACCATATGCCTACTCCCACCACTCCTATTTCCTCTGATCATGCTCCCTAGTCCCCTACTCTCCTCCTCCTAAAAGTGTTCCTCCCTTCTTTCTCTACCCTTAATCTATCTCCCTCCTGTGAGCCAGTCACTGCCTTGTGCAGGCAGGATCCATTAGCACAGTGACGCAACTTCCCCCTTCCCCTATTTCTCCTTTACTGCACCCTCAGTCACTGCTAGATCACTGCCTTGTGCAGGCAGGGTCACCAGCACACTGGTGGGGTACTACCCCACTATAGTTGACCTCTGCTACCCCCTCCCACAACATCCCTCCCCAACATCCCCTCTCTCGCATCACTATATATAAATAACTCTCATCACTTATAACCAGTGTCCTACCAGTAGGGCTGTCCACCACCCTGCCCAGATAGGGATAACAGAACACTGTTGAATTCCAACTCCCCCTCCCCCCCTTGGATACCACCCACTATAATACCTCTCTCCCATCACCATGCCACACTCTACCTCTCCTCTCCTCCTACCCAATGTTATCCATGGACCAGCACCCCTGATTGGCCCCCTACCGTGCAGACAGTAATATTTAGGGCACAGGCACTTATCGTATAAGCATAAGCATTAGGATCTGAGTTCTACTGTATTTTCTGCTAAGAATCATAATGCATTTGCCATTATTCTAATTGTACCACTTGGGAGGCATCTCTGTTTATACTACTGTATAATCATTAGTTAGACAATACTGCCATTTTTAGTTCTAGTGCAGAACAGCAATTACCTATGCAATTATGTATGTAACCATAAGTGGCCTTCATGTACAGGTCCTTTGTTTAGTTATCTTGTCTTTCTGCTAGCTCAGCATGCTTTCCCAGGGCAGTGAGAAGTTAGGTTATTTGCCATTATCCAATGATGAGAGTTTTATGTATCTTTTTAGTAGTTATTATGGTGATTATCAGATGTATAAGACCCTTTGCATTGCACCTTTTTCTCTGAGAAGAAGAGACTTGCTGCTGCCTGTAGGTAAGAAAGGTTGGAGATGTTCTCCCCGGTGTTTATCACTGTGATTTGGTTGTAAGCCTGTTTTATATACCAGAAATAAATCACTTTATGTGCTGGACACCACTTGTCTGTCGTTTCTTCACTTTTGTACAGTTCCAACAAGAACCTGAGAAAGGTAATTTTATTAACCAGTTACATTTGGTGACTGTGTGCAGGTTGGAATGTACAAAGTGAGGATTCCATTTGAGTTCTTTGAACTGAATGTCGAGTAGTGTGGTGCATTTTTGCTCCCTTGGACCTACCTGAACTTACTGTGGTTGTTCCTTTATGGACTTGTTCCACCTTGGTTTCGGGTGTAGCAGACCCATACTGAACCGCTGGTACGCTCCTTTTGTGAGTAGCAGCATCCCGCCTTGGCACCACCATTTGCCTACAGGGGACCGGGAAGCCGTTGGGTGATGGTGTCAAGGATTTTATTCCAGTCTTTCGACTGCTTTCTTTGTTTGTCTGTTTACCCCTTTATTTGTTATGCCTGAACTGTGCACAGAACTGAGACTAGATGTCTCAAACTACCTTACCTCCCAAGGAGGTTGGACTGATTTTGTGCTGGACACGAAGTCATCAGAAGACCCTCTGCTTACAATCTCTGATCAATATGTAGAGTCAAAGCAAAAAGCCAAGCAATACCACATCAAAGGTCTCTTGGTCGCAGCTTTACATACAGCTGTCAAAAGTTTATTAGCACAATGTGCCTCCCTTCAGCTGCAAAATGCTTCTCTAAAAAAAGAGTTGGGTTTGCAGGCATCAGAGTTACTGAAAAAGGAAGAGAAACTCGTGGAGGAGACACAGTCACTCCGTGATCATAATCACAGACTGCTGCACTGCACTGCTCAAGAGTTTGAGTGTGAATTGTTTATGTTAAGAGATGACAATGAAAGGTTAAAATGTGATAAGAAACAGCTGTCTTATTTGAATGATATTTTGAGTGATACGAATGAAAGTTTGAGAGAGGATAATGTTGAATTGAAGGAAGAGAATGTGAGGTTGCTGCATGAGCTAGAAAAAGAGTGTAGGGAAAACGTCAAATTGGGTGCCGCATACAGAGGACTGCAGTGTGAGGTTGAGAAGGGTATTGAGCAGGGTACTGCTAAAGTTTGTCACAAGAAATGTAGAGACAAGATGGCGAGTATGCGCCATCAGCAAAATAATCTTGCTGGCCATGTAAAAGCCATGAATGGTTTCCAGTACATACCCATTGACATTACCTCATCAGGTGATTATGACTCTGATTACGAGAACATAGGACACCTCATCACATCTAAGACCCCTTCCCAAAGGGCGGTGGCCTTTACCAGCCATTGCCAAGGTGGTGGCCATTATAGCCCGGCCCCATGCCATGTTGGCATGCCTTCTACGCTGCCACATCAAAACAAACATGGTGGCCCCCATGATATGGGAGGACGACCACCTCCAAGTAGGAGCCCACTTCCACTGGCTCCCCTTTCCTGGGAAGATGGTGCAGAAGTGTGAGGCATTGTACAGGACGTTTTGACTAGACTATCAACCCCTGAGGGAAGTTCCTCCATGCAGGAGCAGATCGGACGCATGTTCGAAAATGCTGTAACCCAGGAAAATGCATTCAGAGCAGTCGCTGATGCGGCAATGGAAGCTGCCCTATGTGGTGCTTTGGGTCACAGGAACTAACACCATTCCCCGTTTGCCCACTTCTAATCCCCTACAGGTCGCTCATTCTGTTCAGCAAATTGCCCAAGGCATCGGACAGATGGGCCAACTGATAACCTCAGCTGTCATTTGGAGAAGGTGCACTTCCTCTGCGAGAAGCTTTCTCTCCAACCCGAGTACCGGGTCCAAGTCCTGAGACAAACCATCGAGCCCACCCTCTGGGCCAAACTCCCAGAGGCCATCCGCAATTATGAGATGCTCGACTATAATGATATCGCACAGGCACTCCTTGCTGCCAACCCCCCAGGTGTCGTTGGAGCCCATTTGGCCTATATGATCAAGCAAAAGATTGGGAGGCAGTATAGCACAGTGGTTTAAAGCTCTGAGCTGCAGATCTGGAGACCTAGGTTTGAATCCCACAGCCCCCACTTGCATATACTGTGTGACCCTGAGCAAGTCACTTAACTTCTCTGTGCTCCCAGGTTGCACCTGTAAAAAAGCTTTCAGCTTAGTGTGTCTCACCTGGTTAAACAATTGAAAAAAAAAATGTCAAGGAAAGCCCAGCAGCTTACCATCAATGGTTGTGGCTTGCCTATGAGGCCGGCAAAAGCCTAGCGGGTGAGAACACTGACAAAAACCAAATTGAGTACAAGGATTTGTGCATCTGGAACATGACTCCGGCTCTCCAGAAGAAGGCTGAACTCAACGTCTACCCATAGATGGATACATTCACCGACATCTTCACCAAGACGGAGTGTGCCTTCCAGGTCAACCTCCGTAACCTAGCTTCCAGTAAAAACATCAACAAGCCGCTGCCATCCAAACTCCAATGGCCCAGGCCACCCCGGCCCAAGTGGCTGCGGTAGGCCCTGCCCCAACCCACTATACAGTGGAAGGCAAGAACGATAAACAGGAAGCTCCTTCTGATGGCCGACAGTCACACGGGGGGGAGGAGCGGAACTACAAGAACAACCGGAACAATAACAACCACAACAGAAACAGGAAATACTCAAATTCCGATGGCAAGTACTGTAATGAGCCTAGCTATCAGGACCTAAAGGATGAAAACGAGACCCTCCATAAACAGCTGGTGGAGGCCCGTGCTGCAAAGGAGGCTGCATCCACACATTCTGTGGTGGCCCTGGCACCGGCTAGTAATAGCACCAACCCTTTCTGGTCTTTGACTACCAAATAATCAAGCAGCTGAGGGAAAAACCCTTTCACGGTATCGGCACTGGCCAGGTCGATGTGGTGATTTGGGAACCACCAATTGAACAGTTCGAGATTTAGGCCCTGATGTCAGAGGCACAGTACTCATGTCCTGTAAACCGCAAAAGGGAGGCCCAACCAGCCACTCTAGGCCTCAGGTCACAGAAATGAGATGAACTACTGACTCTCCTCAGGAGAGCAGGCCTCAAGTGCAGCCCCTCTAAAGCACAATTGTGCAAGAAGGAGGTTATGTTCCTTGGCCTATGCATCACTGACCAAGGAAGGAGCCCAGCTGTCAAGAAGATCCAGGGCTTACAAGATCTACCACTTCCTACAAGCATGGCAACACTCAGACACTTCCTAAGGATGGCAAACTATTCCAGGGACTTTATAACTGATTTTGCCTTGAAGGCTGCAATCCTGTATGAACTTCTCAAAAAGGATGTCCCATGGACATGAGGCTCCACACACACTGAAGCTGTGGCCCAGCTCAAACAGGCCTTGGCCTGCGCCCCAGCACTGATTAACCCAAATCCAAGATTGCCTTTCCATTTGGAAACTGCCACCTCTGATGTAGCCACATCTGCAGTGCTGGCACAAAAGTACAATGGGTACTACAGGCCCATTGCCTAAGCATCTCAGATGCTATCCCCAGTAGAAAGAAACTATAGTCTCTGTCAAAGGCCACTCTTGGCAACCTTCTGGGCTTCAAACACGTTCTCTACATTATTGGATATGCTCCTATTATTCTGCATACCTGTCACACTCCAACTAACTTTTTGCTTTCAGACAAAGTAAATGATGGATCAGTCTCTAACACCCGACTCACCCATTGGTCTTTGCCTTTGCAGGACAGAGACATCAAAGTACTGCCTGCCAAAAATGGAAATTACGTACTTACTGTAACTATTGATCTTCTTGGACAGTCTCCATCACTCATTCACACTAGTGGGATAGCGCCGGAGGCACTAGGACCAAGCGGGAGCCAAAAATTTTCTGAAGGGCCGGCACCGGGGTAGGACCACGCACGCGCGGCACCGCAAGACTGACTCGCGCCTGTATAGGCTATCTCGGCGTCGACCCTCCAACCACCTCAGTACCTTTTCGACCAAGGAGGTGCTGTGTAACTAATGAGAATAACTCATTCTGAGTGTCTGGGTCTGAGAGGGCCCAGATGGCCTTTGTAAGAAAGGTCAAAGAACAATGTCTTCACAGTCCGAACCATAGGCTATGAAGACCAGGAAAGAAAAGCGAGTAGACAGGGGATGGTGGGTGGGCGTGTGAATGAGTGATGGAGACTGTCCAAGAAGATCAATAATTCACAGTGATGCGTAATTTCCATATCTTCCTGGACTAAGTCTCCATCACTCATTCACACTAGTGGGAGAGTACCAAGCTAAAATCAACAACCCTGAGTAGGGTGGTAGGAGATAGGGTTCACTCGGAAAGGACAGCCAAGGACTGTCCTGTTAATAAAAAGAGCTGTCTTGTAAGAGCATCTATAACATAGTGCCTACAAGATAAACACTCGAGTTGTAACTCGTCACCTTGCCGACAACAATGGGCAAAAAAATTAAAGTCTGCCAGGCAGCCGCAACTACTCTAGGAGAGTGGCAAGAACCTGGCCTCACGATTTGATCTAGGACCAAAATTAATAGTGTCAAAGACATGCACTAATCTAATGTAAAGGACCTCAGGAACTGCAAGAGCCGGAGGTAAAGTGTACAGGTTCAGGGTAGTATGGCTGTATGTGAATATTTGTGAAGCTACCTTAGAAAGAACCTACTTGACCAATGGTCAAGAAAGAAGCATGTCATCTGTTAAGTTGAAGCAAACATGGAAGTAGGAATCTAAGTTCTGACTTGCTGAAGAGTCACTTCTGTTGCTGCAAGGCACTGATCAGGAGAAGAAAGCCTGATTAAAAAACAAAAAAGGGGACTAACAGACTGGTTAGATGCCTAGGTTTTGGAAATATCTCGGAATAAGAGAAATTCTCTAGAGAAAAAAGGTGAGCTATACCACCGCTGGATCGGACTGCCCCCTAGGGGTAGAAGAAAACAGGTACTCTTTACTGAGGTTTAGAGCGACCGCCTCAGGGTTGGCGAGAACCTGATCAGATCCAAGTGTGGTATCAGGAAATTCCAACTAGGCCCTGTGCTGTGATAATTCTGACCCCTTTTTTTTTTTAAATATCATTAGTCCGAGCCTGACAAGGTTGCTGGCTGCTATTTGGCAAGTATTGCCTGATACAGAAATGACAAGAATGTCATCCCTCTGAGGAGCAGGAGGCCTGAAGATCCATAACTGAACCCTGACTGGACTAATAATAGCTAGACAGATGTTAACTACCTGTGGCGAAGCAGCCACCAGAGGGGCAGCATCAAAAACAGGCTGTATACCCCTATCAAAGGAGCGGGACAGTCTGTGCAGCTCCCGACTATAGAATTAAAATGTTCCAAAGAGTGTAATTGTCTTGACCATTGAAAAAGTCTAGACGCAGAGGTATATAGTCCACAGATCTAGTCTGAACACTATGGTGGACCCCATAAATGAGGAACTACTAAAAGAGCTTGCATCACAGACTCTGATGATAGAGAGGGCGTGTCGTTCAGTATATAAAATGAGTCATCCGCTGTATCACTGACCAGAAGGACAGGGAGAGACTCATCCAGATGCCTTTCTACCACAGAAGGACCCCAAAAAGAGGTCTCGGTTAGAGCCACTAGAGACTCCACCACCAGGAAGGGTGTCGAGGAGCTTGGCACCACCTAGGGGGCTGAGAAAGTGCTGAGCGGAATGAGAGATTCCGCTGACAGAAGCAGAACAGAAGAGTCCCATCAGCGGAAAATCGCTGGATGAGGAGATCCGATGCAGACTGCCACCCACTAAAATGTGTGGAAATAATCCGCAGAATAGGAATTCATTCCATGGAAACATCCCAACACAAGTCCTGCGGAAGAGAGGTCTGCAAACACAGATCTTTCCCTAGTTCTGTCAGACAGCACCAACTGGCACCCCTGCAGCACTAGCATCACTCGTGGCACAGGAGGGCACCAAGCAGTAACCATGCCAACCTGAGAGACACCAGAGGACACCCACGGCAGAACCCACAGGTATCCTTGGTACCAATGGCAGCAATGGCACGCTAGGGCACCCCCGACGCCCATGGCACCATGGCACCCATGGTACCCATGCTACCCATGGCGACCATGCCACCCGCAGGTGCCCGGTGCCACCCGCGGCACCTGCGGGTGCTCGGCGCCGTCCACGGCAGCACCCGTGGGTGCACGCGGGCATCAGTGGCACCGTGAGACACCCATAGCACCGCTAGCGGCACCAACAATGAAGCACCCACGGTGACAAGCACGGCGCCGAGCACAGCGTGAGCCACGGAGCCGACCCACAGCACTGAGCCACGGCGCCAACTGCAGCACAGAGCACGGCGCCGAGCCACGGCGCTGACTGCAGCACAGAGTAGGGAGCCGACTATGGCACCAAGTACGGTGCCGAGCAAGCCACGGCGCCGACTGTGGCACCCAGTACGGTGTCGACCACGGCACCGAGCACGGCGCCGAGTGCAGCACCGAGCCATGGCGCCGACTGCAGTACGCAGTATGGTGCCAAGCACAGCACCAAGCCACGGCGCCGAGTCCCGGTGCCAACCCAAACACCAGCAGCGCCGCCTATGGCACCCATGCCAAACCAGAGGCACGGCACCGGACCTGCGGCGCCACCAAGGTGTCGGGCAAAACACCAGGAAAAACACCATGGAAAGCCAATGGAAAAGAAGAGAAGGTGGTGCCGTGCGGCCTGCATGGAAAGGAAGAGGGGTAGGAATGAGGGGCTGACAGGATGGCGAAGGCACCAAGAGGGCACCGCGCTCATTCAGATCCAATTGACCCGGCTACGGTCCAATGGCTCTGAGGCCCGGAGGCCCCGAAACCAGAAACACAACCAGGAAAAAAGGAGTCAAACCCCCTGCTCCACAGGAGCGGCCTAGAGGTGAAACTGCTCACCGGAACTCCAACGAGGACAGAGATGGAGTCCAGAGTCGAGAATGCAGCCGTTAGGAGCAGGGCCAAGGGGGAACCCACGAAAGTTGGTTCAGGCCTATCACCCCTACCAATGAACAATCCTCGTGCAGACATATCGGGAGAACCTCAAGCGGCACCGATTCTTCTTCCCAAATGAAGAAGAAGAGCTCGAGAACAAAGCGGAGCTGGATCCGCACCGCCAGATTCCGTGCCAGTGGACTGTCCTCCCATCCGAGCACAGGACTGTCCGTAGTAAGACCCCCCCCGTTACTTAAGGGTGGCGGACCGGGCACAGCCCCTCTGCCATAACAACTTTCAAACGAAGTCTTCCTACCATCACCGCTACCATCTAAGGACGACTCAGTGGATGGCAGGAAAGAATTTCTTCATAATCTTCTTATTCGTAAAATAAAAAATTACTACTAAATAGTTAAATTAAAACATTTAAATTAAACACTAAAAGCTGCTGTCGTATAGATGAAAACTTTGACTCCGGCAGACGAACGACGTCGACATCCAAGCACACTCGACGGCGGGAGAAAAGGAACTGAGGCGGTTGGAGGGTCGATGCCGAGATAGCCTATACAGGCGCGAGTCAGTCTCGCGGTGCTGCGCATGCGTGGTCCTACCTCGGCACCGGCCCTTCAGAAAATTTTTGGCTCCCGCTTGATCCTAGTGCCTCCGGCGCTATCCCACTAGTGTGAATGAGTGATGGAGACTTAGTCCAGGAAGTTTGCCATCAGTCTTGGTCCATGGCCTACTATACACAGGTAAGCCCCATGACTATGACCTCCAACCACCTGACCTACCTGATGCAGGACCCTTCCTGCCAGCCACACCTGAGGTCCTGGAAGACAAAACAATGTTCCACATCTTCACAGATGGCTCTGCATCATATGTAGATGGAGAACAGGTAGCAGGCCTTGGAGTGCTCATATTGGATCGTGAGGGTGATTTCAGGTGCATTGCTAGGAAATGCACTGTTATCTCTTCACAGTACACCAAACTGGCTGCTGTGGTCTGTGCACTGGAGCTCATGCCACATGGTGATAAGGATGCCATCATCTTTGCGGACTCCAATTGGGTATGCTCATCCCTAACTGAGTTCTTTCCATTCTGGCAAAAGAACAATCTTACCTCATCTGATGATACGCCTGTTAAATATAAGAAACTATTTGTGTATATACACACCCTGACACAAATGTTCACACATAAGCTGTACATACAAAAGGTAAAGGCTCACTGTAATTCTGACCCTTACCATGAATTCAATGAATGAGTGGACTCACTTACAAAAGCAGGCGCTCGAGGATGGAGACATGTGAAATGACTCACCCACAATGCATAGCAGCAATTGTGACATCTATCATCGCTGCCACCAAGAAACCAGTACCAGAACCCTCATTAGATCTTTCCGCCGCACAGAAAACAGATCCAGAGATCAGAGATGTGTTCAAATTCCTGGACAAAGGAACTACAAAAGGCACTTGGACAATTTGCATCTGTCCAGTGATCAGAAACTCATCTGGTATCATAAACAGGATACAGGTAACAAGTTGTGGGTTGCTCCACAATCACTATGAACCAAATTCTTTCATATGGTTCATGACACCCCCACTGGTGGACACCAGGAGACAGACAACGCCCTCCAGAGACTCAAGACATTGGTCTGGTGGCCTGGTATGGCCAAAGATGTAGAACACTATGTAGACAACTGCATAGTGTGTGCTCAGAACAACCCCATTTCAGTACAAAGAAATTCTAGGTTGTTGCCCCAAAGGCAATCTGGGCTGTGGAATGCGATATAGATCGATTTCATTGGTCCCCTCACTAACTCCAGTAAGATCAACAAGTATGCACTTGTTGTCACAGATTTGTTCTCCAAGTGGGTAGATGTATTTCCCACTAAGAACAACACGGCAAAGACAACTGCCAAGATCCTGGTGGATCAATTGTTCACCAGGTGGGGCCTACCTTTAAAGGTAGACTCAGACCAGGGAACTAGCTTTACAGCTGAACTGATGCAACAGACACTCCAACTTCTTGGAGTTGATCTGAAATTCCACATTCCTTACCATCCTCAATCATCAGGTCAGGTAGAAAGAGCTAACAGATGCATAAAACAGATGTTATGCAGATTCACTGGTGACAATCCCAAAGACTGGGATTCCCTCTTGCCACTGCTACTAATGGCAATTAGGGGCACCCCTGCAGCTACTACTCAGTGTACACCCTATGAGGTCATGACTGGTAGAGCCATGAGACTACCTGAGCACTTGTTAATTGATCTCCACACCCCTACTGTGGATAGAGTATCTGTAGACAAGTATGTGGAAAAGCTTCACGATGACATCATGAAGACACACCTGTTTGCTGCTAAGCAGATGGGTAAGGCACAACAACAAGCAAAAACTCATTTTGACAAGCATGTCAAAGAAGCTGACTGGCAAGTTGGAGACCAAGTAAGGCTTCTCCAATACAGACAACCCACACACTTATTTGCCAGTAAATGGGAAGGTCCCTATCCCATTGTCAACAAACTCAGCCCTGCTGTACATCAGATCAGAGTACAGCAGCAGAAAAAGACTGCTGACAAGTGGTTCTATGCTAACCAACTCAAACTATATAAAGGTGACTAAACACTTACTTCTCCTAACCCCATAGGGTGGAATAGTACTTCCAGCTAACTAATCCTTTTTTATTTCTTTCGGATATCAGCAAGATGGCTGTCTTGCACCGTCTTCTACTGGTGGGACTACTGCCTCTAACCATTATAGCACCCCCACTGAAATCCCCACAGACTCACAAGGACCGATTAGATCACTTGCTTGGTCAAATGGAACATTCAACTCCCATGGGTGTTTGGATTAACATTCCAAACAAAAACATTAAGGTTACTCAAAGAAATGATGCCTTTCTGGATGCTGTAGTTGTTGCCCCAGATAAATCTTCACTTTCCATTCAATGGCAAACTGATGCAATGAGCTACACTATCCCTGTAGCTCGCCTGACCAAGGGTACATTCCATGGCTGGCCTAACACTGACATATCACAGAAGGCCACTAGCTTCTGTCTTCAAAACTATGCTGCTTCTTCTTCTCTCTACCTCTCTGTAGTCCCACCCACTTAGGAAGAACTGCTTGCCTGTCCTCGTCTGGAGGATGGCCCTCCTAGTGATTTGACCACCACATCACTCCCAGGAGCTCTGATAAACAATGTGAAATGTATGCATGTTCCAGTTATTTTCAATGTATCACATTGGAATATGTCTGAATTTGGTTTATGTCAACATACTAATAATTCTAAATTTCACAGTATGATGCTTACTGATATTGTAGCTGCTTACCAAACACACACAAATGACCCTATTGGTGGACCTCGCACCACTGACCATATTGGTGTTTTTAGACCTTCCTGTAAATATGTTAAACTCAGACCAAAACGCACCAAGCAGGCCATAGCCTCAGACGTCGCTGGTGCAGCCGGTTCTGTCTCTGGTATAACTGGAGTAGCCGGCACTGTTACTGGCCTTTTTGGCTCAGGAATCTCTATTTGGAATAGGGCAGATATCGCCTCTATTAAAGCACAGACACTTAAGTTCCAGCAAACACTTGGCAATGATGTTATGCCCCGTATCTTGCAAGGTGTTAATTCTCTCAGTGAGGAAGAACATTATACAGTTTATAACATGAAGGTGATTGCTCAAGGGTTCAATGACACGAGACAGAAACTTAATGATATTATTTTTCAGAATAACCGCGAGGCGGACAAACAATATGTTGGGCGTGAAATTCTATGTTCTAGTATTTGTCTCTTATGTTATTTCTACTGTTAACAGTCTCTTCAGGGACTTGGAATCAGGCCCAATTCTGGAAATTATTCATGATCTCAGATTGGGTAAATTGTATTACCCACATTGCACAGCCACTGGTTGCATTTCTATGTGTTTAAAGAGTACTCTTAACATTTCTATGTCTACAGTGCGAAATATTGGTTACGTTTTCAGATTTCCTAACAAAGCACCATGTTACCTAACCCAATCTTGCTCCATTAGGGACAATCTGTTCGTCACCTTCACTGTCTCCTTACCACGCTTTGATCCAGCTACATCTGTCTTCGACAAGCTGACAAATATACACTCCATCGGACAGCTTGAAAATTAAATCTTTCGTCAATGAACTGAACTTCCTTCTATGCTGGTTTACCACCCAGTTCTCCAAGCTTGGGTGGCTCTTCACACTAACTGTTATGCCAAGAAAGGATTCTACTTTTTGTGCCGCTGTAATGTTTTTGACATTGTGAAACCAGTTTGCGGCCACTCGCCAGATCATCTTGACTAGGCTTTGACATCGGGTGAAGACTTTCTGACCAACCTTACTGACGTTGATCCAGATGACATCCCTCCTGCTGCATCTTCAGCATTCAATGCTGAAACAGCACCATCCAGAAGCTATCTTGAAGAGATACAGTACATCGCTTCACCACTTGGCTGACAAATCAGACCTTCACCTGCCCTGTACGCTTACTTCGCTGGTGAGTCCCAAAACTCAGAGTCACCTATACCTCTGAGAGTCAATTCTGTGTAATCACGAACTATCCGTCATTTGCCTATGGAACTCATACTTGCAATATTAATAAACCTAACTTTTGTTTTATTACACAGCAGAAAACTGTCATTGGTCACACTGTGATCACGCCTGTTCTTCTCCCTGAACCAGACGTTATCGATACTGACCCCCAATACTTGCTCGCCCTGTCTCAATATTTGCCTATTTTTAACGTCCACCTTGATCCCTTGACTCTCTCCTTAGGATCTCTTTTAACTAGAAAAGATGCTCATCTGATTTATATTAGCAATAATATATCAAAGGCTAATAATATACTTCATGATGTGATTCATGATGGTGATTTAAGTCTTGCCATTGGCAACTATTGAGTAGAACTTAGTTTCAAAGTTTTTGTTATTATTCAAGCATTCTTGATTATTTTCCTAATCTTCACTCTATGCTGCCTGCGATGTACCCTAAAACAACATCCAGAACAACTCGAATTTCTTTTCAAGGCTCGTGCGTCGGGCCTGTAAATGACTTTTTAGCTCCATCCCTACCTACTAACTTGGGATTGTTGCCTCTTCTGAGGCAACGGGGGGGGGTGAACATGGACCAGCACCCCTGATTGGCCCCTACCTTGCAGACAGTAATACTTAGGGCACAGGCATTTATCGTATAAGCATAAGTGTCAGGATCTGAGTTCTACTGTATTTTCTACTAAGAGTCATAGTGCATTTGCCATTGTAATTGCTAATTGTACCACTTGGGAGACACCTCTGTTTATACCATTGTATAATAATTAGTTAGACAGTACAGTTGAAGCTGCTTAATTGGGACACCTCCGTGGCTCACAAAACATCCCCTTTAAGCATCCGTCCCGATTAAACTAAGGAAGCATGTATTTTTAAATTTGATCTGCCTTCCCGCACAACCGCAAAAAATGCCAATACAAATACTGTACACAAAATAAAGGCAAACAAGCAGACAATAATACAAATCAGTGAATTACAGCTCTTTTTTGAATTTGTGTTTGTTGTGCTTTGTTTGTTTTAAAAGGCATCTTTATTTATAGGGCTATACTTTGCAGTATAATTTTAAAAACATATCTGATTGTTTGTTTGTCTCCTAGCTCTTCACTCACTTTACTCAGTTGGGGCAAAGTAATCCGTAATTTTACTTTGCTTCTTCTCTGATGCTAGCTGGCAGTGAACAATCGCTTCAAGCTCGAAGATGTGCTCCCAATAAACCATCTTGTTGTTCTGTAAACACCAGTCTCTAAGAGAGCTGGCATGTAGAAGAGCTTCCCCGCTGGTGACATTGACTGGTGGAGCATCTTCATCATCGTCATCAGTAGATGCCGACGCGTAGTCACTGTTGTCGCGTAACGAGGAGCACAGGTCATCCATAGAAAGCTCACCTTCTGTGACTTCCTCATCATCGACCCCCACAAAGGTCAGAAACTCATCGTGTAACATCCTATCAGGGATTGGCACATCAGCTAGTGGGTCACCCACTCCTGGGTCTTCTCCTGTCTCGAGCGTGCTATGACTGTCAGACGGTATGTCCATGGAAAACCCTGCTTTTCTAAAGCAATTTGCTATTGTAGATTCCTTGACAGTGGCCCATGCCTTGGCCATCATGTAGATTGCGTCGAATAAATTTACTGCTTTTGCAATCTCGGTGGCCAAGGCAGAGGAGCCACTGTCAATGACACCGACTACGCGAGCAGTGAGAAGGGAGTGGTAATGGCCTTTAAACTTCCTAATCACACCCATGTCCATTGGTTGGATGAGACTAGTGGTGTTAGGTGGTAGGAAATGTAACTTTATCTGGCTGAACTTGTCAACAAAAGATGTAGGGTGGGCGCCGCAGTTGTCAAGAAAAAGCAACACTCTCCTACGGCGCGCCTTTTCAGCTTGTTGTTCCATGTAGAAAGTCACTCATGGAACAAACTTGAAGTCATCTAGGCATTTGGCAAGTTGCGGTACATGACAGGGAGAGAAGCAAGGTCCTTTGGTAGACATCTGGGCACTTGCTCTTCTTGATCACTAACAGAGGCAACTTTTCTTTCCCAGCTAAGTTCACACAGCGCAGGAGGGAGACACAATCTTTTGCCTTCTTTCCTCAGATAAGCTTGGTGGCCTTGTGTGTATGCCCATGGTCTGGGTACCCACGGTAAAAAAAAAAATGGTTTCATCTGCATTAAAGATGTCGACCAGCGGCTACTTGGCAAGCAGACCAAGGAGCACATTTTTTAGCCACACAGATGCAGAAGGAGCATCTGCATTAAGCCGTTCACCCTGCTCATGCTTCCACACAATGCTGTTCCAGTTCTTCCAGCGCGTAAGCCAGCCATCGGTCGCTTCAAAGCTGTCATGACTGAGATGTCTGGCTAGCTCTTCAGCCTTCTGCTTTAGCACAGGACCAGTGAGTTGAGCACCTCAACTGATGGCATGATTAAACCATGTCAGTGAGCCGTCCCCAACCTCACTGTCCTTGCCTTCCCTTTTTAGTTTGCATGTGTGGTTACTGTTTTGTTGCCATTCAGCCATTAAAGAGTCCCGGTTTTGGCTTATCCTCCCAGCCTGGCTCTTGGAAATGCCAAACAGCTTAGCAGTCTTTGCAAGGGAGGAGTTCAGTTGCTGAAGGCATTCCAGCACCTTAATCTTGTCCGCCAGAGGGAGATCTACTCTTTTAGTGGATGCCATTGTAGAGCTACAACAAACAACCAGTTTTCAAAACTGGGAACAATGCTCAGTTATCACTGACCGTTTATGTAATAAGGTGTTAACGAGTGCTAACGGCAGTTAATGATGAAAGTATCAGGTACAGCCGAAGCAAATCGTCCCAATTAAGTGACTCAAGGGTCCCGATTAAAGGGAATGAGCATACATAGGATATCATGGGATCAAAATCGGTTCCCTAGGAATCATCCCCTTTAAGCGGGTCCCGTTTAAGTAGCGCCAACTATACTGCCATCTTTAGTTCTAGTGCAGAACAGCAATTACCTATGCAATTATGTATGTAACCACAAGTGGCCTTCACGAATACAGGTCCTTTGTTTAGTTATCTTGTCTTTCTGCCAGCTCAGCATGCTTTCCCAGGCTAGTAAGAAGTCAGGTTATTTGCCACTATCCAATTATGAGACTTTTATACATCTTTTTGGTAGTTGGTATGGTTATTATCAGGGGTATAAGACCCTTTGCATTGCACCTTTTTCTCTGAGAAGAAGAGACTTGCTGCTGCCTATAGGTAAGAAAGGTTGGAGGTGTTCTCCCCGGTGTTTATCACTGTGATTTGGTTGTAAGCCTGTTTTATATACCAGAAATAAATCACTTTATGTGCTGGACACCTCTTGTCTGTCATTTCTTTACTTCTGTGCAGTACCAACAGGAACCTGAGAAAGGTAATTTTATTATCCAGTTACACCCCCTTCCAGTTAACATAGCCTAACACTGGCCTACCCCTACATGCAATTAAGCACATATAATCTACCCCATACCCCTCTTATATGCACTTTAGTCCACCCTGTCATCTTTGTTTGCCCCGAAAATCGTTTTCTGTCTGCGTCTCTCTGTAAATTGCCTTTCTCTTTTTCCATTCTGCCCTCTGCAATATTTAGTTCCCTCCTTCCATTCTTCCTCTTTTTACTCCAATCACTATAAATGTTGAATATCTATGTTACACTAATTGCTATCAATTACTATTGGGTCACCTTACAATCTAGTGCTACATACTGTTGCCAAGGTATTATATGTGTTCCAGTGTTACCAACTGTTGCCAATTTGCTATCTGTGCCTTCATATCTACTATACTTAACTGTTGCATTCTTAGCCAGTGTTATCCACCTGTAATCCCTCCTGCTCTCATTGTATGCAAGCAAGCAAATTATATTCCAACATTGTTTTTTTATCATATATCTCTTTTCTCCTCCTCCTCGAGTGGAGTGGATCTCCACGATCCCTGGCCGTCAGCACCTGCACTCCCCCGGGCCCAGTCTGGATCCCCCACGGAACTGGCCTTTCATCGCTCATGCACTCCATGTGCAGGATCCCCTGGGAGCCAGGGGGGCACCAGGCATGGCCATCAGCCACTGAGATTGATGCCCCGCCATTTTCTGCCAAATGACCTAACCCCCTAGAGTGCCGGACATGCAATGGCGTCCAGAGCACATACGGGCAGATGCCTGCCGTGCACTTCCCCCCTTGCTATTGCTCTCTGATGTAGTGCTACTGGCCTCTGCCAGTCACCACTACAGTGCGCTGCACTACCCCGACCTACCCCAGAGGAAGGAGAGCCATCGTGGGATGCTCAATCCTTCCTCTCCCCTGCCAGCCCCCGGTAGCCCGAGTCCATTCCCAAACCTGGGTCATCAGTGTGGTGCGAGGTATGGCATCCAGCGCCTCAACCTTCAGCGCCACTAGGCTGGCTGTATTCCAACATTGTAACATTTCTCTGTATTCTATCTCATTGTTCCCTACCCCCCAGGTCGCACCGGGAGACAAGCAACTTGTTGCTCAGCGTGCCTTCCTGGTGACACATTTCAATAAATAAATAAATATCAATTGTGACATGCCCTAAATTCATGATATAAGTGATATGGCTCGAGCCAAGTAAAAAGCAGGTCTGATATTTTTTACAAGTGGTCACTGACCCCATTACATCACAAGTGGTGAAGCTGTGAGTGATGTCACAAGGGTCAGGAAGCACAAGCAAAGTATCAGGCATATTTTTATTGGGCATGTGCCATATTTAATTTATGCAGTGGTATGGGTTTGTATGCTAAAATGTGTGTATGCTGTTGTCTCAAAATAGTTACAGTTAAGAGTTCTGTAATTCAGTAGAACTTTCTAAAAACAATCAAGTCCTGAAATAAAATGATGTCAGGCATCTATTCTGAAGCACCTACAGTAAGAATATTTGCTTTGTCATCCTGATATTCTTACTGTAGGTACATGGCAAGTATAACTATCAAGGTTATTTGGTGATGCTGATTTGCATATATCATGATATCTTGCTAAATGGGTCCAGAAATATCAGTTTTATTCAATGGCATTTCTCTCTCTACACCTGTTGTTTAAGAGTTATCTTCCATGGCTTAGAATTCAAACTGATGTCTACCTCACCCTCCTCCTACTGGAAGGTTGGTTCACCTTCTAAGTCTGATTCCTCCTTGCCCTTTAATGGAGTGTAGTCTGAGTCAACTTCTGTTTGAAGTTCTCCTACAACTTTTAAAGGAAAACACATCATTCTTGCCCCACCCCCAAGACAAAAACGCCAATTAGGCTTTTAAATAAGCAAAATAATATTTTGCTAATCTGCTTGTCTTAATATTGTATCTGTTATCTCAGACTAAATGTGGAAACACAGCCAGAGCTGCATGGCACCTTTTCAGCTTCACAGTGTAGCTCCGTGCTGCTTACTTGTATAAAATGGTACAAGTGAGAGATGTGGAGCCATGCTGTGAATGGGAGATGGAGCTGCACAGCTCAAGCTGTGTTTATATTGGGGCTGAGACAGCAGATATTGAGGATAATGGATGAGCAACAGTGAACAACAATGCTTTGTTCACTTCGAGAGGTTGTCATGACAACCTCCCAAAGTGAACAAAGCAAACAGAATCCAACAACGAGATCTAGTATGTTTGGTATGATGATAGAAATTATTGTTTAAGTTTATTCGTTTCTTTATTGGTCTAATAAGTGAACCAATTTGTATTGATTTGCTGTTAGTTTAACTAAGAATTTTGTTAAAACTGCCAATGATATTTTTAACTGTAGTCATATTTATAATTATTGGACTAGGAAACCTTTGTAATGCTCATCATACTTTATTTGGTATATATAATCTATTGTAAATTCATACTGTATAATTTTGCTTGAACACATTTAATAAAAACTATTATGGCAAAAAGAAAAAAGATTATGAGCAGCCGAATCTCTAAACTCCCTATCTATGCCGCTACATCAAGCTTGAAATGCCTGCCCAGAATATCCTTTTTCCCTAAGGCAGCCAGTAAAAAGATAGAAAAGATGCCAAAAACAGAAAACAAGCTGCTCCCAGGTCCAAGCTCTGCGCTATCGCAAAACTGCAAAACCACAAGGGTGTGCTATTATTAACAAAGACTAGCTTTTGAAAAACTGCAAAGCATGCTAAAAGCACAAATCAAATTAATAACTGGACCTTCCGAATGCACCTGAACAGTCAACAAACTGAATTAGTTACAACCACAGGCTTGTCAGAAACTGCTGTCTCTACCACCCATGAAGGTACTCACAGGAGTAAATCCTCCACTTCTACTGAACTTGCTAATTCCACAAAATCGCAGGGACATAGCTTCACTTTGCTAATGCTGCCCAGTGCAGACACTGAGAATACAGCAGCCCTTAGCAAAGAACACTGTCCGCACTGTCAACAGAAACCCAATTACTAGAGCACGATTACAATCACTAATTTTTTTTTTTCCCCTTCAGTTTCTTCTGACAGTTGGAAAAAAAAGAGCGATTGACGTGGCTGTCAGGGTATTCCATTCATAATTGCACTCTCCTATACAATATGTAAGCAATAACCCATGACAGAGTGTTCAGTTATTGGGGATTTCTCAACACCCTTGATTAATCCCCAGTAACCGCACACCCTGCAGTGAGTTATTGCACTTATAACATGGGCCAGCTGTGGAGAGAAATGGACAAAACCCAGTGGAATAACAGGTCAGAAAAGTGAGAACTCTTTTGTGTTCCTCCACTGCTCCACTGCTTATGGCTGCAGTACCACACTTTTCTGTGTTCTGCCACAGCAAAAAATTGTTCCACATGTAACCCCCTTACAAATGGGGGTTCCCGAAAAGTCTTCCTTGAGCTTGCTTAAATGCTCACTGCCAGGCTGGTGTCCTGCGTTTTAGCAGTTTAAATGTATTGCCAGAGAGTGCCTGTCGATCGGTTGCTTTGAATTCTTAAAATTGTAACATTAAGAGGTATAAAAATATATGAAAATATCACCCTCATATAAGTCAACGGGGCATGCTCATGCAGCCTTTGTTTTGTGACATCACAAAACAGGGCTGCATGGCCCAGCTTGGGGGCGTGTTTTTCGGACCGGAAAGTCGGTCTTTTTTTCGGGAGTATGCCAAAATCTAATTTTACGGAGGAAATAACTTTTCAGTGCAATGGAATTAACTTGCCAAATTTCATCGGAGCACTACTGTAACGGTAAGTTATCAACCACGCTGGGGGGGATCCTTAGTAGGAAGCTGCTCTTTAAGGGAAAAGAGAGAAGAGGCAAAGCAGATAACAGGAGAAAGGAAAGACCAGAGCTAAGGGAATCAAAAGGAGAAAGCAGCATGGCCTGCAGATTTCATGTATGAAAGGGTGAGGAATCAAGGGTCAAAGTTATGCAGGAAGTAAGAAGGAGCAGAAGGGAAGAAAAGAGGGAGATATAGTGAGGGGAAGCCAAGCCAGAACTGGAAATAAAGGAAGCACAGTAAGAGAGATGCCTGGCTCCTAAGGAGGGGAGAAAGAGTGATATAAAGGGAGCAGTGGTGAGAACAAGGGGACAGTCAGGAGCAAAGCGATAAAAAGAGTGAAAGAGGGGATCCAATCTGGCTAGAATTTTATATTCTGTATAGAAGCCAGGCAACCCTTCATCTGGAATGTCTGTGTTACTCCCTGTCTTTGTGACATATGGAGGCTACTTAAAAAGGATGTTTTATGTTTCCAATGAAAAACAAAATCATTTTCCAACTCTATTGGCAGTTAGAGCAGTTCCCATGCATTTCTGGAACAGCGCATGTCCTTTTATGCTCTGCTGTATTATCAGTACCACAACTCATGAGTATTGAGAGTACTGAGAATATGGGGTTGCAAATTTAAACTTCACCAGTGCAGTTGGTGCAAATTGAGGAACGTAGCATAGGGAAGTTCCCGACTTCACCAGGGAAGTTTTTTTTAAAGATTTTCTCCCTTTCTCCAGCCAGCAATCATCAGTTCCACTTCCTCCCCCAGCCATCATCACCTGCTTTTCCAAGGACTTACCCTGATGCTGTGTTCCTCCCTGGCTTACCCCCCACAGACGGGCCACTGGAGGGGATCCCAATTCCTTTGGCAGAGTTCTGGCTCAGTTCTAGCACTGGAACCCAGACAGAGGTGTGGGACCTGCGGGATGGGGGGGGGGCGGCATGATGGAATGCTGTGAGTGGCCTTTATTTTCCTTTTTTACCCTGCCCATGGACGTCTAGGGAGGCTTTGGATTGGCACACACATGCACAATATACAGCATGCACAAGAGCACATAGACATCCCCCTCACTAATCATTTGTCTACAGCTTTCACCACCACCTGTGCTTAACCAAGTGGTGATACTAAAGTGGAAATTGAGGACCCTCCCTTCCCCAAGGAGGCAAGCATCCCCTGAGAGGCTCTACCATCCTCCTCTAGCCAACTATCCGATGAGCCAGGCTTGTTCCCGAACCTGGGACACCAGCATCGTGAGGGGTAGCACTACTGCTGTGCCAACAGGACAGCTTCAGCAATGTTTTTTTTAATAAAAGCTGTTTCTTAACATTTATGCCATCTCACTCACTGTGCAACTGTATCCCACTCCATACCTACCACTCAGACCTTTAAAACTATTTCCCCCACCATTTATTCATTTATATACGAGTTTTACCAGGAAGGCATACTGAGCAACATGCTCGATTCCAGATGCGACCTGGGGGCCGAGACCCACATACATAAATTGGAAATGCTTAGACAGTACAGAAATGAGCAAAGGCTTGTACATAACATTTTAGGAGAAAAATTGGGAGAAAAAATTACAGCCATGGGTAGGATACATACAATCAGTGTAACGACATAGAGGGTAGAGTACTGTACAATACTTATTAGTTTATAGCAGCGTGACATTTGAAAAAAAATGTTCTTAGTTGAAACAGGAGCGACTGGAGGTGAAATGTGCTCTGAGTAATTGGTTATGAAGGGAGGGGTTTGGTGCGTGTCTGATGGGGGCAGGTAGGGCATTCCAGGTCTGAGGTATGCGGTAATTAAAAGTGGCCTGGCCTTTGGATGTGCGCATAAATGGGACATGGAGCAGTTTAGGGTCTGTACTCCTAAGGGAGTATGTAGGTGACGGTTGTTGGGAGAGGACAGAGGTCAGGTAGGGGGGAAGGGAGTGGGACCAATATTTGGCTGTGAACCTAGCGCAGTTGGTTTGTCTGTGGTCATGTAGGGATGGTAGGGTTAACGAGCTGTAGAGGTCACAGTGGTGTGTTGATTGGGGGCAGCCGAGGATGAAACGGCAAAAGGAGTGGAACAGGGTGTCTAGGCTGGGCAGGGCGGACCCAGGGGCAATGGAGTAGACTATATCACCATAGTCGAGTACGGGAAGGATAATTTTTTGCACAATGGCATGCCTTGTCTGTGTGGGGAGGCAGCTTTTGTTACGGTGTAGTGCGCCAAGTTTGGGGAGCAGCCGCTTGTGTAGAGAGGTGATGTGAGCTGAGAAATCTAAATGTTGATCTAGTCAGACGCCCAGATATCTGAAGCTCGTATAGTTTTCCAGGGGGGAGTTCTGTCCAGGGTTTTGAAACGGGGGCTGGGGACTTGGCGGGAGAGTCTTTGTGGACAGCCAAAAGTTAGCGATACGTTTTTTTTAGGGTTAAGAAATAGCTGGTTTGACCTGAACCAGTTCTGGATGCTATCCTCTTGCACCCACATCCTTCCCAAACCACCATAGTTCTCAAGTCTCAGATCGAGCAGCTGCCAGTCACGTACATAGTATAATAAATCTCTTCCCCCACCCATTACATGACCACCCACCTCCCCTGCCAATCACCTCCAATCCTGAAATCAAGTTACAACCCCTAACCCACCCTCTAGCACCCAACCTCCCTCCTCCCGTCCAAGCCCCCAAAGTTTAAGGATATAAAAAAAAAATGGAAAATGGTCTGTAAGAGGGATCATGCTCGCTTCAGTGTCCTGCAATATATGAATTAGTTATGACATCCTCCTATAGTGCCACCTGATCGGCTGACAAGCAAATCAACCCTGTCCAGCATCTGAGATCCGATGGGATGAGATGGGATCAGGCTTCCTGGTGATAAGGGTGCAGATAATGCAGATCAACAGCATGAAAAGAGATCTAAAAAAGCTGGAACAGTGGTCCAGAATATGGCAGTAAAAATTCATTCCCAACAAATACAATAAAGTGATGCATGTTGGCAACAAAAAACTGCAGATAAAATATTGCATCAATGGAGTCATGGAAGAGCATTCATAAGAGAAAATGGAACTGTGTTCTAATAAACAGCAGTTTAAGATCCTCTTCTCAGTGCAGGACAGCTGATGGGAAAGCTAATTGGATGCTGAGATGTATCAGGCAGGGTTTCACTGGTCAAAACCAAGCAGTAATATTGTAGCTATACAGGTCAGTTGTCACGCCACACCTGGAGTACTCTGCAGTTTACGAACCCTTGTTTGAAAAGGGTGAGGGAAGGACAGAAACATTTTAGCAGAGGGCAACAAAAATGATCCAGGGGAAGCAAGGTAGGAGGGGGAGAAATGTGATAAAAACCTGCAAATACATTCAGGGGCACAACATGGTGGACTACTCAGATTTATTTAGATTAATGAGCAGCACAGCCAACAGGAGCCACTAACTCAAACTATTGAGAGGAAATTACAGGAAGGACTTATTCCTTACTTCTTTACCAAGAGGGTGGCGGACAGGTGCAACAATCTACCTGGTCATGTGATTAATGGCAGAACTATCTCAGGGTTCAATAAACAATAGGATATGTACAAGAGGCAATTAGAAGGAAAAGGGAAGGTGGGGGCTCTGGGAGCTTATGTATTTATTTCATTTCTTGGAATTACACCTTTGAGCTGAAAGCTCATTTACAAAGGTCCCACGGCAGGATGATCAACACCTAAATACACACATTACATGCAGGAATAAAATAATGAGAGCACAAATGCAAGTATACAGGTAAACAGGTGGGAGATACAAGTTCAGGCCGATTCATTAGTCTAGATAAACAGTACTAGTAAGAGTAATACAATGGGAGCAAAAAGCATCATTGCAGGGTTGACAGAGGTTTACAAACAGGTGGGTTAATAGTTTAAGTGCAATTGTATACATATTAGAATGCTCTGAAAAAAAATTGAGGCATTCTAGATAGAAACAACGGGGAAGACTTGACAGAATTCTAGTCTTTTTCTGTCCTATACCATCAATGTATCTGTGTATCTAATCATCCCAGAAATCAATACAAAATGAGACAAATGCCCATTTCAGTATCCGAGGAACTTCACCAAGTTTGTATGTGTTCCTGGATAATTATTAGTAAAAGAGAGAAGACCGTTTAATCTCTTGTTGCTCTTTTGTTTTGGTTTTTCATTTCCAATCAGGTGAGTATGGTCCATTATATTTAACCAAACAACCAAAATCAGAGCCACAAGGAACATTTTGCATGGTATTGCATACCCAAAAAATCACTACACAGTTTGCTGCTACACAAAACATATTTCTGTACTACCATCACCTGCTTAGCATCTGATTTCACACCAAAGTGGTTGTATATTACAGTTGCTTTGCACAAAGATACGTGAAAAATGCTACATACAGTTTTCCTACTGCAACTCAGATTATGTTTTATAGAGCATCCCTTGCTCCACGGATGTTTTTTTTTTTTTTTCACTGAGATTTCTCCAGCAGAACAGAACTTCTCTGAGTTAAACCCAGGGTTTCAGGCAGTAGACACCTTAGTAATAAAAAATATTGGGCCCCATTTTCAAAAGGTTAGCACAGCACAAACCGGGTTTGTGCCATGCTATTTGAGAATAGTGCCAGCTGTCAGAGGTGTGCCTATATTCAAAGGGCACAGATGCGCGATACAATCCCAACAGCGCCATGGCACACAATATTGGGCTGTGCCTATGCAAATGAGGGTTCCACCATGCAAATGTGGCGCAGCACAATATTGAAAGTGTTGAGAAGCACTTAATGGCTGCTAGCAGTGGTGCAGTTTAACGCTTCTCTGAAACCCAGCACTTAACAGTGTGAAGACACATCTGCCCACTGTCAAGGGCTAGGTACCATGGCAGTTCAGCGGTCCCACCCTAGCCCAGATCCATGTTATAATAAAAAGAAGTCTCCCCGGTAGTCTAGTGGTCCCCCCTCTCCAAGCCCCAATCCATGTCATAATAAAAGAAAATAAAAAATCTCCCTGGTAGTCTAGTGGTCCCCCTCCCTGAGCCCCAATCTGTGTTATAATAAAAAAAAAAAGTTTCCATGGTAGTCTAGTGGTTCCCCCCTCCCGAGGCCTGAACCCATTCAGCAGAAATACATTTCCTACATCACTGGTGGGCTAGTGGCCCCCCACCCCAGTAAGCAGTGACCCACCAGCCCGCTCCCCCCCAACCCAACCTGAGCCGCGACTGGCACAGCCCTCCTCACACCACCATGGTCAGCCACCGACTGAACTGTACTGGAACGCATACAGTATACAGTGCGTGCTCACTGACAACCAGTTGCCTCCACCTGGATAAATTACAGGGAGTGTCAAAGGACACTTGAGTTTGACCCTCTGAGCAGGGACGTTAGCTTGGGCAGCCCATGTCTGAGATGGAGTCTGGGGGTTGGGGATTGCTCCCACCATCTCCAAAACCACGACTACCACCACAGAAGGAAAACAATTACTCGCCATAGTAATGCTGTGTCTTCTGGGGGCTTCTTCAATGAGATTTACAATAAGCATCATCTTCCTGTCAGTGAGTGATGCCCCAGAGATAGAACGTTATACTAATTTTAGAACATAGAATATAAGCTCACACTCTGCACTGTGGTCACACCCCCCCTAGTGTTCTAATGTCAGTTTTGTTTCTATAGCCAGGGGAGCTACAACCACCAAAACATCATGGCTACCAAAAAGTTTCATAAAAATTTTTTGAAATGCCAAACAAATTTTAAATGCAGACAATATAAACCATTAATTAATCGCAGCCTGGCAATTACTGGGGAACTGCAATAGGGCATGCTCAAGCAACCTAAAAAACGAACTGATTCTTGGGTGAACCTATCTTCAGGTTCCTGAAGGGGAGGCAGGGTCAGGGACTGTAAATTTCACTGATGGATCCCTGAAAAGAAACAACATTACTACGGTGAGTAATTTTTTTTTTTATTTCTTCGAACAGCAGGAATCCATCAATGATGCTGTAGAATAAGCAGACTCTCTAGCAGTACCTTCGGAAGATGGGGCTAGAATCTATTTAAGAAAAAAGGTTCTGCAAGATAACAGTTCCAAAACTAGCCTCCATCCTGGACTATATGTACAGACAGTGACGTTTTGTGAAGGTGTGCACTGTTTTCCAGGTAGCTGCTGTACAGATGTCTAAAAGGGTGTTGCTCCTTGTAGCTGCTACCGAGGCAGAGGTACCCCTTGTGGAATGTGCCCTTAGGCCTCTGGGAGGTATTTTACCAGCTTTTGATCATAGCAGAACTGCATGCAGGAGACTATCCAAAGAGAGAGAGTTCTCATAGCTGCTGGCTTATCCTTGCCCACCTCTCCACAGGTAAAAAAAAAAGATGTATTTAGGACCTGACATCCCTCGTCCGGTTCAAGTAGTGACCTAGGGCTCTTTTTACATCCAAACAATGCAGTTTTGGTTCACTTGTAATGGAATGTTCAGGGTGGAACACAGGAAAGGTAACTGAATGGTTCAGGTGGCATTTCAGCACCACCATGAGTAGGAACTTCCTATCAGTCTTAAGATCTACTTTATCTATGTGCACAATTATGTAGTTTGGATCTGTTCAGAGAGCTTGCAGCTTGTTTACCCTCCTGGCAGATGTCATGATAATCAGGAAAACTGTTTTTCATTTGAAGTCAGTAGTAGCCACAGTGTCAAAGGGAGCACCCATCAGCTGGGGAGACAGCTATTCAGGTCCCATCGAGAGACTCTGGGTCCTTTACAGGGGAATACAGAGAAATGGTACTTGCCATACTGGTCCTTGTGCAAAAAGATGAACAAAATGGGTGCTCTGATACCTTTTATTGGACCAACAAAAGATTTAAAAAATGTTTAAGCTTTTGGATTCATAGAGCCCTTAATCGGACTTGAAAGAATCTTACAAAAACAGGCTGCGTGGCCAAGGACTTGCCTTTGCCTGCTGATGTGTAGGCTGACACTGTTGCCAGATATACCTTCAGAGATTAGGGTCTTACACCTAAGGACTGCAAGTGTACTAGGTAGTCCAAACCCATAGGCAGACCTGCCTGCATTGGGATTATCTTCCTGGGAGCACACCAGTATGAGAATCTCTTCAACTCAGAGGAGTAAGTTTTCCTTACTGCTAGTTTTCTGGAAACCTTCAGAACTCTCAGTATCTCCTCCGACAAGTTTAGATTACAGAATTCTAGCTCCTCAAAAACCATGTCCTTAGGTATAATGTTCTGAGGTCTGGGAATGTTATTCTGCCCTGAGACAGAGTCAGCAGATTGTATGTCAGTGGCAAGTTGATAGGCGTCTGCTGGACGTGGTCAGGAGTACTTGAAAGGTCAGAGTTACTTTGCGGGGTGCCTTCAGACTCCCCGGTATAACTCCCTTGCTCAGTCTCATGTACATGGCTTTCACCATGACCGGCGGAGACTGACAGTTCCTCTGAGTGTTCCACTGACTGCCTTTGGCGTCTTTTTAGATTATCCACTAACTGGGCTAGATCAGGATAAAGTTTGTTTGGGGGTGGAAACACAGAGAGTAGGCAGACTGGCACCTGAGTCTTCACGCAGGGCACCTGCCACCTGACTGACCACAACTATTTGGTCTCGATCTGCAAAAGCTGTATATTCATTAAAATCTAAATTGCCCTTGTGAGCATGATTAATGATTAGAGGGCAGTGAAACTTACCTAGTTCCTCAAGTATTTTGACATGCACTTGCTCTAAGTCTTATAATATTATGCTGAGGAAGAAAACTTAACTCAGGATTCATGATAAAAAATGTTTACTTTTGACAAAAATGTTCTAAAGTTTACAAGGCATTTTTGTAAGTAAAATGAATAATCAGTCACAATTTTAAAGAGGCAGTTACAATTCTGAATTGTCTACAAAGGCAATGTCTATGAGGCAGTTTTTGGCATGAAATGCACGTGGGCAATTACAGTTCCTAAATCTAGTCACAATTTTCAAATGCAGTTATAATTTTTATCTCAACAACACTGCAAGCAGAAAAACTATTTCCTCGACGCGGACCCAAAAATAGTTGCGAAAAAAAATAAAAACAATTTGCAGGCAGCTACGTCAGTCTTCAGTCCTATGCCTAAGATGTAGGTAACATAACTCACCAGACCAGTACCAGATGTTCCTATGAGGTCCTAAGAGTTGAGGTGCTTCTTTGTTCTCCCTCTGAGACTCCTACCTTGCCTTGGATTTTTGGACACGTAAATAGTTTTGTCCAGGTAGAGATGTAACTGGATAGTTTGTATATCTCAGCAAACCAGATTGCTGACTAGTTGTAACAGACTGTTGTCACTTTATAGAGACTTTATTTGGGCTGTTATTTTGATTCAACCTCATATACCTTATGTTAAACTGAGGCTAGTTACTTTACTGCATCTGTGGGAACTTCAGGTTCTATAAAAAGCAACACGGAGTTTCGGCTGAGACTAGGGGCTAGTTACTTTATTGCGTCTGTGGGAACTTCAGGTAACATAAAAAGCAACATGGAGTTTCGGCTGCAAGGATATCATATAATGCAAAAAAGTAACATTAACCAGTTACAGCTCTTCACAGGACAGGGCTGACTGCCTTTTGTGGTTTATTTTACAGTCAGGACAAGGCCAACCCCCAGTTAACCTCTCATGGTTAGACTGAGTAGTTGAAAATACACTCTGTGGTTACCAGTGGAAAGTACCCAACAGGTATCAGACTTTTTGAGAGGGCCGGGCTCAATGCTCATAATTTTTATCAGCTCAGAAGGAGTAACTTCAATGATCTAGTCTGTCTAAAGTTTGATAGTAATAATTAAAAAGTAAAAACTTTAAGTAAAATAAATCTATAAACTATTTGTAAATATCAGGTTATAAATTGTTAATTAATTAGTACAAAGTAAAATACACTTGTTTCTTATTACTATTAATTAGTGATGTATGATGACAATGGTCATTAAAAATAAGCCAGTACTGATAAGAAAATAACAGGCTAATGTCTAAGCATTTTGATCTGACTAAAACCAGCTTGTTAAAATTCAGGGAGTGGAAGAGTTGCAGTAATCCAATCAGCCACCATGCTTTCTTGTTCTGGGGGCATTTCTTCATCTACCAAGGGTAACGGGGCAGGCAGAGCCGGTGGATTAAGTAACCTTAGGTAATCCTCCAACCATGGGGCATTAAAGTCAGGCAAGTTTAGTGGGGCAGGTTCATGCAGTGGTCCAGGCCGGGCCTATGATGGGACAGACCTGTTCAGTGGAATGGTCAAATCGAATGGAGCAGGTGGACCTGGTGGCAGAGGAGGACCTGCTGGGGTCTGCAAGATGGGACTGCATGCAGAGCATACTGAGTATCAAGGCTTTCTGACCCAGTCTGGAACTATCAGGATCACTGTTCCTGGCTTTCTACTCAGCTTTATGAGCACTCTCTGTATGAGTGGGAATGGTGGGAAGGCACCCAAGAACCTCCCTGTCCAGTCCAGAACTAGGGCGCCCTCTGGGACACTGCTCCTTGCTTCAAGCCTGCAACAAAACTGTGGGGACTGACTGTTCTCCCAAGAAGCAAACATCTATTTCCAGAGTGCCCCTTCCTCCGAAGACTGAGGCCAGCACCTGCTGGTTCAGGGCCCATTCATGGTTTCCCTGCTTGATTCTGCTTAGGGCATCTGCTAGGATATTATTCTTACCTGGCAAATATACAGAATCAATCTGTGCATTTGGGGAATAGATTATATGCCAGATCTTCATAGCTTCTGTGCAGTTTTTTTCAGTTAATATTTTTATTCACATATGCAGTATCTTTAGACACATGAGTAAAAGTGTCAAGTTGAAAAAGTACATGATATAACATGAGGTACAACACACAACACAGATGATCATAGAGAGATCACTAATAAAACACTGTCTGAACATAGGAAGCCATCAGACCTCCCTATGAGTACATAAGGATAACTGTAGAATAGATAGAGATAGATTGATAGATAGATACATAGATAAATAGATAGATAGATATGCCATAATATTATATAACAAAAAAAATACCAGTTCATAACATATGATACATTTTGTGATGTGAAACATCAAGAATTCGGAGGTAAAACCACAGTGTGAAGGAAGCAAATAGAGAAATCATTCATAGTGAGCTGCTTATGGTAATACGAGGAAGTCAGCAACTTGGGGGGGGTTGAGTCAGCATATTCCCAATCTGGGTGCCAGGGAATGAAAGCAGGGTGACTAGAAAGCCTGATATTTTTCAAGGGACTCAGTGGGTAAGTGACACAACCTGTTCCAGGCAGCCACCTATGTTATTCTGGATATCAGTTCTTGGTGAGAGGGTATTTCCTGGGACCACCATCTGCAAAGAAGTCTTTAAGCCTGCATGCTAAGTAGGGATAGAGATCTGTGGCCAGCTGGCATTATGGTAAGGGCCACAGAAGTTAAACCCAGGAGCAGGAGAAGCACAGAACATGGTACTGAGGTGGCCAGTACTTCAGCACCTAGTTTACAGACCATATCCCATAGAGGTTGGATGGCTGGGTATGATCAAAGGATGTGTAGTACGTTACCCTATACACACACACACCCACTCCCACCCCCTGTGCTCTACACCTCCATCACTTGTCTGACTGCAACAGCTTTAGCTTGTGAAGCACCAGTGGAGTTCTGTACCAAGAATGTAGGGTTTTGTTCCAAATAAGTTTGCTGCATGCATCCTTGAAAGTCGCATAGCATAGTGTCCAGCATTTTGCTCAGTACAGTTCAGAGATCTGGGTATTAAGCATGGATTCACACATAATTTCAGACTGTATGGATTGACTGGAAATAGAACTATGAATTTTGCTGTCGATTATGCCAGCCAAGCCTTTTCTGAGAGCCAGCCATTGTGTCACTTCTAACTGTGGTGCTGCCAGTAGAGATTTGTCCTTAAGAATATGTTATACTATACTGCAAATTTGGAAAAACCTCCAAAAATCCATGCTGGGTATATCTTATTTCTGTTGCAGCACCTGAAAGGAGTCTACAACAGACTGTGGCACCAGAATGTCCTTGAGATATAGCAGGCCTTTACTCTTCCAGATTTGCCAGTGGAGAGTTGTGCTGTCCACCTTAATCAGTGAGTTGTCCCATAGTGGGGTGTATTCCACTGGGCAAGTGGCAATGCCTAGCCATTTGTGTAGTTTGTCCCAGTAACTTAGAGATGGGGAAATATTTAGGTGGGTCCTCACCTCCTGGGGCAGGGGGGCACATAGGACTGAAGCTAATGACTGTCCTGGGAGTTGGGAGTTCTCCATATCCACCCACTGAGGTGACTTGAGATCTGAGGGTCTGAGCCAGTGAAGAATCTGAGTCGCCCTGTAGGCCCAGAGGTATCCTGTGGTCCAGGGCAGGGAGGTTCAAGCCACTCTCCTTCCAGGATGCTCAAAGTTTGTTGCAGCTATAGCATGGGCATGAACCTTCTCAGATAAAATGCACCATGAGTTTGTTAATTGGGCCAACCCATTAATGGGGGAGGGTAAGAGGGAGTGGTACAGCACATAAAAGTTTCAGGGCAGTCAGCATATTGAATGTGAAAATTTCACCAGCTAGGGTTACTTGTAGTAGCCTCCATCCATCGCATTCTATTTTGAGTTCTGTCAACAATGGAGAGAGAGAGATTAGCCTCATACATCTTGGAGATGTCAGGTGTGAATTGAGGACCTAAGTATGTTATAGCTTTAGGAGACCATTTGAGGCCTGCACCTTCGAAGAGTAATGCATCACAGCGTCAAATGACAGGCAGAACCTGTGTCTTGGACTTATTTACTCCAAGTCCTGACAGGGAGATGAAAAGGGTTAACGAGGTCCATGAGGTGTTGTAAAGAAGTAGGAGCATCCCACAGCAAGACCAGCAGGTCATCCGCATATAACAAGGATGAGTATGCTGTATCTCTTACTTTGATGATACCAGCTATCTGGCTGTGCTGGCAGATGGCAACTACCAAGGGTTCTATTGCTAGAAAAAAAAAAAAAAAAAGAAGAGTTGAAAGGGGGCATCCTGCTCAGTCCCTTTGGCCAGTGGGATGGGGTCGGATAGTAGGGAATTCATCAAGACCCTGGCAGTGGGGGAGGAGTACAGGGTTTGGACCTGCATGGAATTGTGGATCCAGTCCCAGGTGAGCCAGGACTAGTTGCAGGTAGCTCGTCTCAACGGAATCAAACACCTTTTCAGAGTCAATGCCTATTGCTGCTGCAGGAGTGGGGTTTGAAGAGGTGACATGCATGAAGCTGATTAGGGAGCATATGTGATTAGAGCTGTATCTGCCCTTGGTAAAGCCCACCTGGGAAGGGTACACTAGTTCAGAAAGAAGTGGGTCTAGTCTAGCTGCTAGTGCTTTAACATAGATTTTACTGTCTGTATTTATGAGTGAAATAGGACAACAGCTACTTAGTATTGTACTGTCCTTTCCCTTCTTTAGCAGGACAGTAATTGTGGCCAGCCGGACGGATGGCGGAAACATGTTCTGCTCCACCTCCTTGTATACCTGGCACAGCAGTGGAGATATCTGTTGGGCTAAAGGCTTGAAAAATTCTGCTGGATAACTGTCCCCTCTGGGTGTTTTGCCACAGTTTGAAAGACATCAGAGCCCTTTGGATCTCTTCCAGAGTTAGGGGGGCTTCCAGCGTCTTTGCCTGTTCAGGTGTCAATCTGGGGAAATGGAGAGAGTTTATAAAAGTCTGAATGGTAGTTGTATCAGGCAGGGTCAGGGAGGAGTACAGAGTGGAGCAGAAGTGTTGCACAATGGATTTTACCTCTGTGGGGGTGGTCTTAACTTGCCAGAGGAGTCTTTGAGGCTTGTTAGAAATGTTTTTGCCTGTTGCTTGCAGAGGCAATATGCAAGGAGTTTGCCATCTCTTTCTTCCTCTTCCCAGTATTTGTATCAGAGCCACAGAAAAGGAATAGCTATCTCTGTTTTTCTGTACAAGTTCAGTATTGATTTCCAGATGGAGTCTCGTAATTTTATCATGCAGTTCCAATCTGGGGTTGGGGAAGGGAGCTGCTTTGTTAAGTGTTTCTTGTTCATGCAAGTCACGGTCCAGAGTGGAAAGTATCTCTTCCTTCCAGTGTGCTGCAAAACTGATTACTTTCCCTGTGAGAGTGGCTTTGAATGCTTCCCAGGCATTACCTGCAGTTGTGTCTTGTGGGTTGCTGGTCTCAAGGAACTGTTTAGTTTCTTCCTGGATCCAGGAAGTAAACTCTGGGTCTTTAAGGAGGAGGGGATCAAAGTCTCTAGGAAGGGGGTTTGAGAGTTAGGGACCCTCACAACAAGTGAAGCAGCTCTGGAGCATGGTCCGAAATGACCAGTGGCATGAAGCTGGCATTTATAGCAGTCTGTGTGGTATATGGGAGAGTAACCCAAAATCTATTTGGCTGTAGGTGCCATACACTGCCAAATGACAGGAATAATCCCTGACTCTGGTGTGAAATAGGCACCAGATATTGGCTAGGCCTTGGTCTGCCATGAGACGTAAGACTACATGGGAGCCTTTTACACCCTTAGGTGCTCTTGTCCATGTTGGGCATTATAGTAAGACTGAAGTCACATCCTAGAAGAATAGGAGGTGGGGTGGGGGTGAGACTTCCTATTTTTTGTGCAGTGGTATGAAAGAAGTTGGGGTCACTTTCATTAGGGACATATAAATTGCTAGTGCAGAACAAATCAGAAGAACACCACTCAGTAAATCCAGTATAATATTCTTTATTTCTCACAAAACACCTCTGGGTAATGTTTCATAGCGTGAGACCCTGCAGACACGACTTTGTCAGACCCATTCCATTTGCTGTATTATCTGCACAGAATAAAATCAAAATACTCAAATCCTGTGCATATTTACATAACAGCCCCTTGTACCACTGTGCCACCATCAGTGAAATATAAAAGTGCTTCCAGCACAAATCATATTGTTACCCAAAGGTGTTTCATGAGAAATAAAGAATATCATACTGGAGTTATTGAATGGTGTTTGTCCCATCTGTTATACATACACTGGTATATTAATGGTCAAGCAGATGACCCAAGACATAACCTGTAAACACTTCATACAGAAGTACAGGCAACCTGGACACCTTTTGGAAGGGCATATAAACTAGACAGGAGGATAGCACCTGTGGGTGTATCCATCAGAAGTACTACCCAGTGGCTCTGGGGTTCCTGCTAGACAGTGCAAGGTGCACCCATCACAGGGCTTTGTGGATCAATATAGCCCCCAACCCCAGCCCATTTGCAAGAGGGCGCTGAGGCGTGGAATGATTGCCCCACCCAGTCTCGTTGTAAGCAGGGTTGGTCAGCTGCAAGGAGTTTGGTCTCCTGTAGAAATACTACAGTGGATCTGAGTTTTTTGAAATGTGTTAGGACTTGTTTCCTCTTAAATGGAGAGTTTAAACCATGGACGTTCCATGTGTGACACATAATTTAACCCATGGTCAAGTGTAAAAAGGTATTAGTCATGTATGGTGGGTGAGTAAGAATTAAAGATGTATTGGTTCATCTGAGGTGAAGTCCACAATTACAGGGATGGCGTAGACCACAGGGAGACCCTAGGTAATTGAGGTCAGGAAGATGAGTCAGGGGTAGCTTGCATAGACAATGTAAACACACAATTCCACATTTATAACATTTACCTCTGAGATTAACCAGAAACAAAAAAATGGTGCTTGTTAATCTATACCAAAACAACTGAAACATGTTAGAGAAGATCCATCTATGGATTGGCTCTGAAAGTGAACACAAGATCCTCCATAAATGTCATGAAGAGGAGAAACCTGTAAGAATCGTAACATTTGTAACACATAGTAAACGTTCTAAAAATAATTCCCATTTAGTTATTGAGAAATTCCCTCCATCCCCATTCCCAATCCTTACAAAAGTGAAACATCCATGCTGGTGAATATACTTCATTAAAGACCTTGTAGGTGGGGTATCAATCAATTAAGCAATATACCACGAGAGGGTGTTGGTGATGCCAGGATTTACCCACGCCCTGTGGTGTTGTTCGGTCACAGGGCAGCGGTGATAACTCTACAATGAGGCATGGTAAATCCTGTCATCCTCTACCTAATAACTATGCAATTATCTAATGTCCTCCTATTTTGGCACATAGAAAAATAGTAAATAAAAGTTTTTTTATTCATTTTAAGTTATATTTTACTGTGTTTATTGTTCCGCTGGGAAAAAATACTCCCTGGTTGCTGGAGCCACGCTGCTACTGTGCATGCGCAGTACAGAGTTAACATTGCCAGCTGCAGTGTGTTTTTGAGGGGCTGGGAAATGTTAAAAATTGTGCGTGAGGCACAGAAGAGAGTATGAAAGAAATATCAATGAACATGGGAGAAAGCCGCAGTTTCAATTTCATCAGAGGTATCGGTTTCCTGTTGTAGTAACTCGATTTGCCGGTCGCTATCAAGCACGGATTTTCGCGGTCTTTCCGAATGCTGTGTTGGTGACTGTTGGAGTGATTTCGGGGGACATCCTGATGCGGTTGATCAGCGGCTGGCACCTCTTCCCGTGGGGTGATTCTAGATTTTACAACGGGACAGGGGTGCGAGTCAGCCAATCAGGATAGAGAATTTACGTTCTGTTTTGTGGCCCATTGTATAATTAGTGGTATACAGCGGTGCTGGCTGCAGAGATGAGGTGCCTGATGCCAGGGCACAGGTGATAGTATGTGAGCCCATGGGGCTACCTGAGAATCACTTATGATATTTGCACAAGAAATTAAAAAAATCAGGAGGGGTAGGCCTAGCCAGCCTGGTGGCACTGAGGATTGAGGCGCTGGACGCCACGCCTCACACCACGCTGGTAACCCAGGCTCGGGAGCGAGCTCAGGTTGCTGGGGGTCGGCCATGGAGAGGATCGAGCATCCGGAGGACAGCTATCCTCTCCTGGGGAGGGTGGGTTGATGACTCTGTGGCAGCAGTGACTCCCAGTTGAGACTGGGGGTGCAACAGCCGGGGGTCACGCAAGCAAGGGGTGGAAGTGTCGGTGACATCTGCGAGAGGGGTGCAGGAGTGTGCTCAGCTCATGCTAGATGTCATTGCACATCCACACCTCCAGGAATCATGCTCACGCACACGTAAACAAGGTAACACCCCAGCACCTGAGAAGACGACTGAGCACCTACCCCATGCTCACTGCCAGATCCCGCCTTCTCCCGATCCCGATATCACTCGGACTGCATCTGAACCCACCCACTAGACTAAATTGATGGAGCACCCAAGGTAGGTGAGGGTGGTCCTGCAAGTCAGGGGGTCTACCAGTGGGGGACTTAGGATGCCAGGTCAGGGTTCCGGGGGGATCTGGGCCGAGGGGAAGTCTCAGGCAGGGCGGAATAAGCTGGTGTCTCCCAAGGGATGCCTCAGGAACTGGCGACTGGAGGGGAAAAAGAAATGTTAAACAAAAAAAAAAAAAAAAGAGGGGTAGGGCTGATATGGCCCACTGGCTGTGAGCTCCTGGAGGGGTGCTGCTCAAGTATATGGAGGGGGGCTCTGCTCGAGCAGTTCCGTGGCCACCTAGCCTAGCAGATCTCCACAGAATAATGGCTCCTATGGTTAAGGAGGCAACTTTGGCAGTGGATTGCATCTCCCTCAGGCTAAGCTAACTGGTGGCCCCCATCCCACCCACCTGCTATCAAGCATGAATGGAGGGTGGGACAGCAGTCTTGAGGTGCTAAAGTGCAGCAATCCCAGAGTTGTGTCTGCACCACATGAGGTTCACAGTCACCTGCAGTGCTTGTCCTAGTAGCTGGGTGGAGGTGCAATCAAGCTGTACACCACTGCATGCTAAAAGGCAGTTAGGAATTCAGGAGAAGATGTAAAACTTGAGTTATTAAACAGAAAACTGTTCACTAAATAACTGTAAAAAAACATTAAGTGACACAAAGCTACCTAGACACAGACTGTGCGCCAAGTCCTCTCAGTCTGTATCGAGGTGTAGTGGATGGGCACCCAATGCGCAGGTATAGCCCCATGGCAGCACAGAATAAATGTATCATACAATCTGGAGGTATCCTAAAGTCCTGTAGAGCACTGCAGTGATCCACAAAGTATGTAAAAGCATGTCACAGGTAGGAACAGAGAAGCAGGGCAGCATTCTGTGGTACAGTGGTCAGACCTAGTGCACTATGTGACTAACCCTGTGCCCTTTGCAACCGTGCCACTTATGCCTCTGTTGATAAGTTCAAACAGACCATAGATCACCCATCAAAGTTACCTAGTCCCCGAAGCTAGAATTGAATGTCCAGTGAGATGACCAGGTAACTAAACCCAGTGAAGAAAAGGAGGCAAGTCACATGCATAAAGTCATCACAGTGTCAGTTTATAGGCACAGATTCAGAAAACCTCTGCAATTATCAGTTTTGCTCTGGCAGTAAGAAACTGTCACAGTGGGTCCCAGGAGATGTATTTCAGGTACAAAGAAAACTGGCAGAGGTTGCAATGAGGTTGAGGGTCAAGAGAACGCTGGGGGGGTTGCAGAAATGGAAACTGCGAATGTTGGTGCATATCCTTGCTGGAGTCCCACGGGCCCTGCACCCCACGCAAACAGGCCTCATGGTACCCTGTACCTCCTCCCTCCACAGACTCCCTCAGCTCATAAAATAGGTTAAGTGTTAAATGGTATTACTTAAGGGTCCTACAGAGACCATTGAGAGGGCTGTGGCACCTGGGAATGGTCGTGCTTCAGCTGCAGGACTGGCAGTGGCAGGGCAGCCCCTTTTGCTTGGACTGGGTGGTAGGGGGGCAGTATCAGCCACAATTGTGGCCCAAGATTTCTCAGGAGAAAGTTCCAGGCTGGGCCAGTCTTGATTGGATGCCCCTTGAAGCCAGGGTGGATTGGGGGGGCGGTCTCTTGCAGACTGGGATGACTGTGGTGGTGGTGAGACTGGACGTAGTGGCGCATATTTCTTTTTTGCCAAAATGGTACCCAATCCATCACAGGAACCTTCTGATTCTTCCTCATGGCTATGGCTGCAGGTACAAAGCTGCTGGGAAGGTGAATCTTTCTTATGATGATAGCAATTCAGCAAGCATTTGTGGCTCTGTGACAACAGTGACCAGGTCTTGGAGTCCCCCTGTCTGTCCTGTTGCTCTGCTGTGGAGGGTGGAGATGTATTGGTATCTATGCCTTCTACATGTTGTCCGGGGTGGTTGGAGGGTCCAGAGGACTGGTGTCCCAGGACCCTCATCTCCTTTGGCCAATCTTTAGGCAAATAGTCCATCGCAGCTTCAGCAGTGATAAAGAGAAGTGGTACTCCATTATGCAGGACTCTCATTGTGATGGAATAGTGGAGATAGAACTGCAGTCCAATTATGTGCATTATCTGTCATGCCTCCATGTATTCCCACCATCCTGAGGACAGTTTTTTAGAAAATCCTTCCTTGATGTGCAGCTTGTGGCTGTGCCATGACAATTGCCCAAGTTCTCTGGAGCAATGGAGAATAGCCTTTTTTATAGCATTGTTTAAAAACCATGCTAGAATCAGTCTTCTCTGTGTTAAAGTAGTAGTCACCCTTCACTTGAAGCACCATTGTGAGGGCATGCTGTAAGAATGTTGCAACATCTTTTAATTCTGCACCCTCAGGAAAACCGACAAACTGCAGATTGTTTCTGTGGTTGTGGTTTTCCAAATCGTCTATTTTGTTGTGGTGATGATGGATGATGCGGCTTTGCTCTCAGTCCATGGCCCAGAGCTCTTGAGCCGCCACCTCTTGGGAGTTGGCCATTCTCTCAGTTTTCTGCACCCTTACATCTAGGTCAGGGGCTATCTTGGTATTCTGAAGGAAAGACACCTTTACTTATCTAAAGTCATGTAAAATGTGGACAAACATTACTTTGATTGTCCCCACATCCAGACTGCTTTTCCTGACCATCACCATTTTGAGCCACTGCCTCAGTGAAACTGAGAAGATGCTCTTCCTGGTGAAATCTCTGTCAGTAGTGCTCTGATTTACATCATTCAAGCACTGGGTTACCACTAGTGCTGCGGACTATTCAACAAGTATTGTTTGGTGTCAAAAGAGTGCACCTTCAAGGGGGAAATGTTATGGATTGAGAAGTGAGTGGTAGAGAGCGCTCAGATTACATGGTCATCCTGGATTGGGTCAAGCCACGCCCTCTTCTGTGCACAGTTTTGAGGATCTTGTTCCTCCTTGCTGTTTTTTTTAATACACTGTTGTGGTGTTGCCTGTTTGAATCAGAACAGGGTGGCCTTGTATCTGAGAGGAGAAATATTGCATTGCCAGCAATACTGCTCCGAGTTCTAGAAGACTGATGTGTTCCTGAGTCTTCTGTGGGCTTCAGATACCACTTACTGTGAGTTCCCCTAGGTAGATGCCCCACCCTAGGAGTAAGGCATCTTGTGAGAACACTTGTTGGGGATTGCTGAAGGAAGGGAATGCCCTTTCTGATGTTGTTTTCCTCCTTCCACTACTCTAGTGATGGCACAAAGGTCTTTGTGACTGGCACTAGCTTGGACCAGTGGTTTCTTAGGTAGTATAGAATTGAATGAGGTTTAACTAATGGATAATAGATGACTGATTAATGGATGATGTTCATCTAGCTTTATTGCCTGTATTTAACTTGATAGCATTGTGACAGGGAACTCCTGCCACTCTTCAGGACCAACCTTTTCTTAAATCTGTTGCCATAGTTCTTCTATTTCTTAGCTTAATCTATCCTTTACAATTTCTAGTCCAGAAGGTTGGCCACCTATGGGCCCCCCTTCCCTTTCTTGACTATGCCACAGTGTCCTCCTTAATTTTCCTTTTCCCTCTCAGGTTCTCGTACAGGGAGGTTATTGTGGTGACCTCCAAATGTATGTAAAACAGGTTGTGTTTATCGTTGTTGGATTAAGTATGTAATAGCAATATGTCATAAAATACCTTGATGTATATACTTTATGTTTATGACACTTGTAAATGTTGAAAATACCATAGCACTAGGTGTTTTTGATAATGGTAAAAAGTACCAGGTGACTATTATAACAAGCATTTGTCAATGCCAAATGTTTGCTTGCTGGTATTAGCATTGGAAATGCAGGAGTTAGACAGATGCAGAACAGGAATGGCAGTGAAGTATTAAACATCACGCCAACCACACCTCCATTCTATAGAGATGGACAGGCATTGGGGTAAGTGTTTGGGTCATCGCCCATGACAGTCATGCCATGTCACCTCACCCTATTCTGCAGATACCGAAATGTGTTGAGGTGTACCTTGGGATGTTTGGCTTTACAGTCACCCCATTCCATAAGGACATACGCTGAAATGGGTGCAGCATAGGAGAATGAGGTGAAGTCTGGGGCTGAAGAGTCCAAGGTACACCTCGATGCCAGTCAGTGGCTGGGGGCGGGGGTGGGATGGCATGAGCAGTACAGCTGGCAATCTAAATGCACACCCTGATGCCTGTCAGTCTGTACAGGGTGGGACATTATGGTTATTTATTTATTAAATTTTGATGACCGGGTAGGCCCACTGAGCCCCGAGGGTCCCTTTTTCAGAGGCAACCCAGAGAGACATTACAGGGAGAAGTATAAGCAGAGGAAAAAAAAGGTTACAGAGTATATACAGGTAAGTTATAGGTTACAATCATTCTTGGTTTTGATACAGAGCACAAAGGTGTACCAGTTGTAAACTGTTCATAAAACAAGAACCCCTAGTACATTGGTTAAGTAGCATGTCTTCAGGTAATCTGGGCCAAGATTGTGCCAGTAAGTGGGTTGGGGAAGAAAGGTGGTGGGGGAATTTCAGGTGTTCTGGCAGTGGCAAGTGCTGCTGTCCAGCATGTGGGCCTTGAGCCTGGTGCAGAACTTTGGGAGAGTGGATGCTTCCTGTACCAGGGGTGGAAGTTTGTTCCACAGGTAGGGTGCTGTGAAGGCAAATGACTTGCCTCCCGCGTTGGTCCGTACCCTGGGGGTTTCCAACAGTGTTCACCCTGAGGTCCTCAGGGTCACTCTTGGGGGTGATAGTAGCTGCAAGGCTGGGTGGGGCAGACGAGTGGAGTAGCTTGTATGCCAGGCAGAGGAGTGGGTATTAGAGGCATGCATCAAAGGTTGGCCATTGTAATTTGGCAAGAGTGTGACAGTGGTGGCTTCTGGGGTGATCCTGGGCAGCAAACAGCGCCACCTTGTTGTACAGGATCTGCATCTTGGTGACCTCCTGCTTGGCCAGTCCCTGTATTACTGGGGCAGAATAGGTCAGTGTGGGGAGCAGGACGCTGGTTGCAATGGAGAGCCTAGCTTCTGGGATAAGCTGGTCCTTTATCCAATATAGGATACCCAGTTTACGGTGGATGGACTTTGTCACTTGCTCCACATGGTTCTTGTAGGTGAGACCTTGATCAAGGGTGAGCCCTAGGTATTTTAGCGAGTCCACTACCTCAATGCTGGTCCCGTCAAGTGCGGTCAGCTGTAAGGAATTGGTCCTGTCTTGTCCCAGGGCTCTGGGTCCGAACAGCATGGCTTTTGTTTTGCTTAGAAACGCCTCAGGCGTTTGTTGGTATTTGCACTACAAATTTCAACATGGCCTTTTTGTGACCTCCCACCTCATGAAAGCATTTGGTACCTCTTCTCATGAAGAGTGGCAGTGTGATTTTGTCCATGTGTCCCGAACTTTGAGTTCCAACAGCGACCGTGCCATTCTGCGCAATATGTACAAAAACACAGATCGGGCAAGATGTGAAGAATGACAGCTGTATCATCCATAGGGAGGTGTGAAGTGATGGCAATGTTGAAAATCTGTAGTGGGAATATTAAAAATAGTTGCACTTCCATGCACACGTGGAAACTGCACAATGCATGTGCGTAACACAGTCATTTTATGGACTTTCAACACCAAATTTTCAACATAGGCATTTTAGGACCTCTGCTCATGAACAGTGTCACTGTGATTTTCTTAATGTGTCCCAAACACTGATTTCCCACAGCAACCACAGTATTCTGCACTGGAAGTGCAAAAACCCATTTCCGCCAGGATGTGAAAAATTACAGCTGTACTGTTCATAAGGAGGTGTGGAAAAATATCAATGTTGAAAATCTGGAGTGAAAATATTGCAAATTCGTGAAGTTACGAGCGTGCATAGCAACTGCACAATGCATGCTCGTAAAACCGTCATTTCTTGGATTATTTCCACCAAATTTGCAACATAGACTTTTTGAGAGGCCAACTCATGAACATTGGCACTGTCGTTTTGTTAATCGGTCCTGTAAGGTAACCCTGTGCAGTGACTTCAAAATCACCTTTCAGGACTGAATAACGCCATGACAGTGGCTGAATTCATGAGGAGGGGTTCCAGTACCCCATGTTGAAAATCCGGTGCCAAAACTCCCCAAAATGCCTGAGATACGCACCAAAGTTGAAAAAACCTTATTTATGCCATTATATAGCTTACCGGTATTTCTTCAGTTCACGGTCAGCTTTGAAGAGTGCAGGCGTGTTCCAGTCCACGAAGATCGTCATGGTGTGCTCGAGTAAGTATGGGGTGAGGGGGTGTGGGGAGGCAGAGTGCGCAGAGGGTGGGCGCAGGTTGGGGCGGGGCCACCAGACTCAACGAGGACCATTTTCTGATTTACAGGTGAAAAAAAAAAAGCAGGACTTTTTTTTTTTTTTACAGGGACATTTGACGCTGGGGTGGCCACCCAAGTGTTTTCTTGGGGGGGCAGCTGTAGCCGACGGGGGATTGGACACCCCCATCGGCACATATGGGGGGGTGCAAGAGCCGAGGGGGAATGTGCAACCCCCTCAGTACAAACCAGCTTTTTTGGTGGGGCATTATGCCGATGGGGAGTGGGCTCCCCCGTCAGCAAATTAAACTGGGATGGGGGGACATTATGCAGCCAGGGAGTGGGCTCCTCTGTCAGCAAATTAAACTAGAACAGGTGACTGAAGCTGACGGGGATTGGGGCCCCCATCGACAAACAAAGATTATTTTGGAGGGGTGCATGCTGCCGAGGGGGATTAGGCACCCCCTCAGCAGTGGGAGCTGTATAATATTGTTCGTGAACATGGCGGCGGCTTGCCACAGCATTCACAAACAATATTACACTAGGTAATGTTCTGCCCTGCAATGACGGGTTGCTCCCTCATTGCAGCGGAATGGCTGATGTTGCAATGATGAGGTGGCCTGATTGCTACGGCGAAAATGTTACAACTTGGTGGCACTTTTGGAAGCCAGTGTCAACAGCACACTGTGCCTCCATTGGTCCACCAGTGCTAAGCCCCCAAATGCAATGCCTCCGTTGGCTGTCACAGTGCCGCGCCTCCACAACCCGCTTCTCTCCTAAGCTGCCACATAATGTTTCTTGCACATGCGCTCAAGCAAACATAAAAATTAAGTTAGTTGTGCTATTTTTAAAATGCATGTAAATTGCTGTAAACTGAACAAGTCTGACATTTCATGGTGAGTTGCATATATCCCATGATGTTTTGCCTTATGGAAGTATGTATGATGATGTATTTCTTTGAAACTTGATTTGTTGCCAATGCCCTTTGGGATAACCTTTTTTCAGTGATTCTGCATTGAGGTTCTTTGTCTATAGCTTTTTTTTTTTTTTTGAGCCCCCACTACCCAAGCAAACAAGGCCCACATAGGAATGAGGGGTTTTCACTGAGAAGTTGTTAGATCAGAGATCAGTGTCTGTAGGTGCTGGCTAAGTGCAGAGAAAGGACATACATAGTCTGTTGCTGCAAAGTGATGTACTGAAAAAGGAATATGGCATTGCAGAAGGTTATTTCCTGTATTTTTAATAAACAACACACAGAGATTGTGTGTTGAACCTGAAGTTCGGTGTCTGATGCATCTGTTATTCCACAACCCCATCACAAGCATTTTTCATCATTCAACCCTCTTTCATCCCTCCCTCACCCCCTTCATTTCCCCATACCTACCTTCCCACATACACCCCCTCCACCCCTCTTGTCATACCTCTCTTTCATCTTCATACCCTTCTCTTTTGCTTTGTATTTATCTCAAGAAATTCTTGAGAATCTGCAACATTTGAATATGAGATACCATGTCATGGTTTAACACTAAGTAACAAATATTGTGCTTATGAGTGGTGGGAGTTGAAACTATGACCCACATACAGCATATTCTTTATGAATTAAGTAACTAGACCACATTGAAATTTTGAAATATTGACTGTTAATCTGTTTTTATGTTTTTTTTGTACATATGTATTTATTATGTGCCTTTTCACTCTGCACTTCTTGGGAATTTGTATTTGCATAGTGTAACAAGTCAGGGGTGACTGGCCCTTTAAACACTGCATGTACAAATTTTACCAGCCATGGAAGGACAGTGTTCTCCCCATTTCCCCAATCCTCGGACCTACCCCACCCGCCGTCCCGCATGAGACCACAGCTGGCCCCGGCCTACCACCTGGGCTGGGGCCATGGAGTCGGGACCCCCAGCATGAGCGTCGAAGGCAGTGGAGACAGCAGCGGTAGAGTGGGTCATCATGCCGGGGGCTGACATTTTTCAATGCTCGGCTTCCTGGGGGCAGGGACATGCAATGACATCCAGCATCCGTCCCACCCTACCCCAACATGATGGCGCTGGTCGCAGCCATACCCCCAGCCTCCATCAGGGGTCCATAAAGCACCAGGCGCTCTTCCCTCCCTCCCCCCGGAGAAGGACAGCAGTCCCTAGGATGCTCGATTATTCTCCCCTGGCTCACCCTCTGACTCCCAGGTCCGTTCCTGAACCTGGGTCATCAGCGTCGAAAGTGGAAATCCAACCACTGTGCCAGTGGGCCAGCTGGAAGGGCAGTACCCTATGATTAAGTGCATGCAGATACACAAAATGTTGGGTGTTCTCGCGTGTCTTGCTGTTTTGCTTCACCTTCAATAAAGTGAACTTTTTTTTGCCATAAAAGTTTTTATTAAATTGTCAGAATAATTTAGTGTACAAGTAATTGACACAGCAACTCATCTCATTACAGAACAAGTTTAGCAGATATTCAATGATTAACATAGCCAGAAGAACATTTTACTATCAGGTCTCATTAAAAGGGAGTGTCATAATTCGAAACCCAGACAAACAAATACAAACTATAGAGGGTTTTTTGTCTATTTGAAAAACAATGATGGGCAAAACATGAATATATTTTACACTTGGGGGGTGGAAGAGGTGCTGAAAAATACATATATACTGTAAAAAAGACGACATACCACAGATGATAATATTAAGTATTTAACAATCATGCTCAAGATGACACTGGTTGTTCAAATCAAGGATTAACAACTTGTTCTAACATTAGTGCAAAACTTCATCCAGGACTAGATTCTTTTGGGAGTTATTAACTACATCATGGTGCTGGTTCCTGAATCAGGAGGCATGATACCCTACAAATAGTTTACAGTGTTATGCAAAGACACCCACCTTCTGTCTACGTGGCACCATCGGTCCATTAGAGCAACAAATAAAACCTTTCCTATGTTACCCAAGTTGCAGAGGAACTACAAGGCTCAGGACAAAGGGACACTGATGTCAGATGGGGGGGGGAGCGGTATTCCTGGCATTAGAACATCTGTGCCTGACAGGATGGAAAGAACAAGGGAATAAAATGAACTTTCTGTTTCAAAGAACTTGATTCAGCGTATGACTTTGAGGGTAAGCCTGTACTGAAGCCCGTTTTGTTTGTTTTTTTGCAGTATTGAATGTCCCTCACCTGGAATCTGTCCTTTGGCATCACTGCTGTGGATGATGCCATTTGGCCCAATAACTGCAGGAAATCCCTTGCGGGCCTTGGATGACCCGATGTGAAGGATTCTGCAGTAGCAGTCAGGTTTGATACCCTTTCTTGTGGGAGGAAAGCCTTCCCATCAAGGGTATCCAGTTCTGCACTTCTAACGTCCAGCACCTGAACCAGTTCTGGTTGGGATTTTTGCAGATTTATGAAGAATCCCTGGTTCTTTAGGGTCTCTATGGTTCTCTTTACCTTTCGAATATAGCCCCTTGCCTTTAGCTTTGTTTTCCCTGAGATCAGTCAGTTGTCTAGGTAGGGAAAAAACAGCATATCTCTTCTCGGGTGTACTGCCACCACAGTTAGTCACTTTGTGGAGACCCTTGGTGCCAAAGTGAGGCCAAAGGAGAGGGCTATAAACTGGTACTGGCAGTTTTCCAGCCTGAAAATTAGGTATTTTCTTTGTATGTGTCTGACTGGAATGTGAAAATGGGTGTCTTTCAGATCCAGAGAACCGATCCAATCTCCTGTTGTAAGGATGGTATCACTGTGCCTAGTGTGACTATCTTTAAACTTTCCTTTATGATATGTTTGTTCAAATATCTTAGCTCTAAACTGGGTCGCCAATCCCCATTTTTCTTGTGGGTCAGGAAGTATCTTGAGAATAGGCTCTTGCCCCGCTGTGAGGCAGGGACCATTTCTACTGCTGTTGACTGCAGCAGTTTCTTTACTTCCTGTTCCAGCAGAATTCTTTTTGTTGGTAAATGAGCTGGAACATTTTTTGGTTTCTGCAATCTTGGAAACTTTTTGAACTGCAGATACAGTCCCTGACTGACCAATTACTTCCAGGACTCACTTGTCTGTTGTAAGTTTTACCCATTACTGGAAGTAGTGAGTCAGCCTGCCCTCTACTGGCAGCAGTTGACTGGTGACCAGGGTAGAACTGTCTGTCAGGGGGTTCGTTTTGGCTGTAGCTTGGAGTCTGGTGTTACAGCAACACATTTGGAGCCCCTGCTGCCTTTGCCTCTGTAGTAACCTCTTTGGGGTTGGTACTCTTAAGGGGTATAGGGTCTTAGGTAGTAGACCTTACCCCCATCCTCCCTGTCCATATGGCCTGTAGAAAGTGCAGGTATGTTCTTTCTCTTTGTTAGTTTTGTTAGTGGTCTTGTACTCATCCATGTTTTTCAAGTATGCCTCTGTTTTGTCACCAAATAAGGACTTTCCCTCAAAGAAGAAATCCATGGCCTTACTCTGGGTGTCCTGGAAAAGGATGGTAACCCTTAGCCAGGCAAACATCCTCAATGCTAATGCATGGGCTAAGACCAGTTACCAGAGTCACTGGTGTCCACAACCACGTGGAACTGGTATTCAGTGGCATCCAGGACTGACTTTGCTGTGGCAGCCAGGTCCTGTGCCACCTCATCATCACCCTTATCAATCAGTGCCAGCACTGCATTCCACATCACTTTCTAGTGCCGGGCTCTATATGTCAAACAGGCTGCCTGACTAACAAGCAGGGAAGCTGCTGTATGCACTTTTTGACCATAGCATTCAGTTTCCTGGAATTCTTCTCAGTCGACTGTGCAAAGAAGGGCACCTTAGCCTTCTCACAAGCAGCTGCTTAGACCGCTCCTTCAGGATCAGGATGAGTGTACAGGTATTCCACCCCATATCTGTCCACCTGATATTTCTTTTTCAGTTTTTTTTTATTGATGCCAGCAGCTAAATTAGATGCTGACATGACTTTTGAAGTAGCTTTCCGGAGTAATTTGTCTATGGGGAATGGCAGCCTTCTTATAGGAGACAGCCCCATCATATCCATGAATTCCACCTCCTCTGCCTCCTCTACTTCATGAGAGAGGATGTTGAGGGTGATAACAATCTGCCTGATGAAAGAGCAGTATGAAGCATAATCCTCTGTAGGCCCAGAAGGGGGAGCCAAACTCTCATTCAGGTGAACCATCAGGTTCTCTAGGTTCACCTTCCTCTTTCTCCTTATAATACATGTCTTCCTCTTCCACAGACAGGTGGTCTGGTGACTATGGCCGGGGTGATATTGAGAAAGTTTCTCATTGCCTGGAAAAACTGCCATGCTTTGGTCATGTCCTCTGTTGAGGGCATTTGTCTTAGATCCTTCGTGTCTACTTGCATGTAATTATATACTGTTCTTCTGCTACTGACCTTTAACCTGTACCTAATTAAGCTTGTAATCATATTTATTTATGTCTGATATAAAGCTCTGTACCTATGCAGGCCTGTATTGATTGGTACTATGTTATTTACTGTGCAGTGTCTATGTTATGTATTCTTCCACGTCGTACCTGAAAACAGATCAACTGGTCTAGCGTCCTTACCTGGAAAACAAAAACTAAATAAATGAACAAAGCTTGTGGCAGTCCTGTTGGTCCTGTTTGATTTTTTAGGCTTATCAGTCATGCCAAGCACTGTAGACCTTGTAAAAATAACCATTTGGCTGAAAAAAACTTTAGTTAAAAGAATAAATCAGTTCCAATATAATTAAAATATAAAATAAACATATCCCTCATAGTAGTGGGGAGCCGCAGTAAAACATAGGGGTTTGCAATTTGAAAAGGCAGATGCTGTTCAGTTCCCTAGGAGTGGGAACTGAAATTAAAACTATGGGGGAAAAACGTTTTAAAGTTAAAGCTTTGTGGAGAGAGTTTGTTGTTGTTGTTTTTTGACAATTTTGTCTGAATTTCTGTTGGTTCCCTCAAGGAGGGAACCACATTGTGAATGTGGCCTTCTTGAGTTCCTGGAACTGATCAGGAATCAGAGAAACCACAAAATAAACTAAAAATAACAAAATAAATCTGAGAACGGAAAATATCAAATCAGTAAATTCTTTAAAGTTGGTTGACCAGAAGGCTGGAGCTGTATTTCGGGGAAACTGTTCTCTTCTGGCGGAGACGTTAGAACACTACGAGGGGCATGATCACAGTGCAGACTTTGAACTTGTATTCTATGTTATAAAATTAGCATAATGTTCTACCTCCAGGGCATCACTCACTGCCAGGAAGATGATGCCTATTGTAAAGCATCACTGATGCATTCCTGCTGCATGAAACACAACCATCATTCATCCAGCCAGTGGCCAACAGCATGAACTAGGCTCTCTCTTCCTTTGATCCTGTCCCCACCCCGCCTTGCAACTCCTCCAGTGTGTTACTCTGGTTGCATTGTGTCCCATTCCGTTAATCTGTCTTCCTCCTTGCCCCGACCCCCCTCCCCCTAAGTCCCATGTTTTGCTTGTATCTCCTGCTGACATTTTTGCACTGCCTGATTTACTCAATGCACTTATGTAGATATGTACAATCTAGTCTATGCAATGTGTATTTATCTGCAACACTTGTTACTGCTGTCTCTATATTCACTGCATTATTTTGTATATACTATCTTTGCCATCTTGTACATTTACTGTGCTCCACGTTCTATTGTGCAGGTGTCTTTGTACACTTGTTTGTTTATTCGCTTAATGGGGTAAGCACACTGGAAACAAGTTCCTTTTACAGGTGTGACCCACATATATTACATAAAACAATACATAATCAAACATACACATACAATACAACAAGATTGCAGACAAAATTATTTTTGTTACAAAAGATTAAATCATAAACTTACCTTGCATTACTCTGTAACTCTGTACTTCCCCTTGTACCCTCTCTTGGGTCACCCCTGAAAAAGGAACTTTTTGTCTCAGGGGGCTTACCCAGTTACCAAACTTCAAATAAATAAACTGGGCCTTCTAACATACTGTTCCCCAAAAGTAAGGACATAAGGCACTCACACTTAAAGTTGCTTATACCTGGAAAGTACAGTTGCATAAGAACGTACCGTAACAGTAGATCTTCGAGAGTATCTCTTGCAGCAGGTCATAACACATGGGATATCAGCCACAGGCGTCATTTCCTCTGGATGGCTTCTCAGCAGTCGACCCTGGGACCTCCCCCTAACACTACCACGTGGTGTTTGCATGGCAGGTATAAAAGGGGGCACTCCCAGCTACTCCTCAGTTCTTTTCCATCCTTGTGACCGAATGAGAAACCATTTCTCAGGCTTCCGATGGGAACCGAGGAGGGAAATAAGGCAGCAGCTCGTGGAGTCGTAAAAGGACAGGAGCAAGGAACCCTTCTGAAGTAACAACAAGGGGATGGTGGAGGACTTCTGCCACCTTTGGGGACACCCTGAAGCATGAGAGGACTATGTCCTCAGGAGCCAGGCATGCAGATGGGGGGAGTGAAGGTCTGTGTGTAGCGGTGAGCCTTGCGCTTGGGACACCAGAGCCCGGAAAATCAGCAGAGGTAGGGGATCTGGTTCCGAGAGCTGCAGAAACAGAGGGAACCAAATCTGTCTTGACCAGAATGGTGCTATGAGAATTATAGACGCCCCATCCTGGACAAGCTTAAGTAGTACTCTCTGAATGAGAGGAAAGAGATAACACGTTCTGCCACACAGTTTCAGTACCTCGCTTGAGAGAGCAGTAAACAGATCCAACTCTGGGTGGCCCCATAGGTGGAAGACGCTGTGTAGGATGTCTGTCAAGACTTCCCACTCGTGAGTCTGTGCAGTGAATCTGCTCAGGGCATCCACCAGGGTGTTGGACACCCCGGGGATGTGGACCGCCAGAAGATGGATATTTCTCTGGATCGCCTAGTACCATACCCTCATCGATTCTCTGCAGAGAGGGTATAAATGAGTGCCTCCTTGCTTGTTTAGGTAGTGAACTACCATAGAATTGTCTGATTGCACTTGAAGGCAATCAGGTGGAGGGTGAGTTTCGAACGCTTGTAAGGTGTAGAGAACTGCCCTCATCTCCAATACATTGATATGGAGGCAAGCCTCCACTGACGTCCAGGAGCCTTGGGACCGGACGTGCAGGAGATGAGCACCTCACTCTATCAAGGAGGTGTCTGTAGTCAGAATGAGATATGGGACAGGAGAATGAAACAGCATGCCTCACATTAAGTTGTCCATGGACTTCCACTATTATAGGGCTCAAAGAGCCAGGGAAGACATCAGGACTGGGGCATCGAAATCGTCTTCCTTCTGGTCCCACTGGACATTCAGGGACTACTGAAAGACTCTCACATTTAACCTGGCATTGGGAACTGTTGGAATCATGGCCACCAAATATCCCAGGAGGCACAGGTAGTCTCGTGCCGAGACCAGTCTGCTGGACTCTAGGCTGTGCGCCAAAGCAATCAGGATGTCCTCCCCACAGAGGCGTCTAACATGGCTCTGATATATTGGAGGTGCTGTGCCGGGTCCATTTTGGATTTGGATAGTTTACTGCTATCCGTACCTGATCAAACAACTGCAGGGTTTGAGAAAGTGTGAATAACAGCCGTTGGCTGGAAGATGCTTTCAGGAGCCAGTCGTCCAGGTAGGGAAAGACATAGAGGCATTCCCTGTGGAGGGCCACTGTGACCACTGCTAGGCATTTTGTGAATACCCTCAGGGCCAGGAAAGGTCGAATGGGATGGCCCTGAACTGGTAATGATGCCCCTGGAACAAAAAATGGATAAACTGTCTGTGAGCAGGGTGCATCAGGATATGGAGGTATGCATCCTTCATATCGAGAGAGCAGAGCCAATCGCCTTTGTTTAGTAAGGGGAGAAGTGCCGGAAGAGACACCATCCCGTACCTTTGGTATTTGATATAGAGGTTGAGACACCTCAGATCCAAAATGGGGTGTACATTCCCAGTCCATTTGGAAACCAGGAAAAATGGGAGTAAAATCCTGTGCCCTTCTGAGGAAGGGGAACTGGTTCAATGGCACGTTTCATGAGCAAAGCATTGATTTCATTCCTTAATACTAATGCTTGGTCTGGAGGGTAATGAGAGACCCTTGGTGGCAAAGAAAGGGGTATCTCTGTGAACTCTAGTGAGTGTCCTGCTTCGATTAATTGCAGGAGCCACAGGTCAGAGAAGATGGCTTGCCACCCTTGTAGGTGCAGGGAAAACCTGCCATGACGGCTGTGGGATGGAACCGGAGGCTGGTCCTGCTGGGGGGCAGCAGGGATGTAATGGGGTTTTTGAGCATTTCTAGGACCCAGCAATGTCAATTGAGGCTTTCGTTTATTGGCAGGCAGCCTTTGATCATTGGGATGTGCCCTGTAAGGGAGGCCCCTGGAGAAGCCCTTAAAGGCTGTTTTTGCTTTTGGACGGTACAGGGTCCAGACTGATTGAAGGGTATGGCATGAGTCTTATAAATCCTTTAACATTTCTTGGGTCCATGGACCAAACAGCTGATCACCCTTAAATGGAGTGTTAAGGATAGATTGCTGCACAGCCGGTGAAAATCCTGACACTCTCAGCCAGGTGTGACGTCTTACACAAACACCTACCAAGGGCATAAGGGCTGCCGTGTCAATGGCATCATAGGTGGCCCTGAGCAGGTGGCAGCATACAGCCACTGACATAGATATCTTGGCTGTGAGATCCTCCTGGACAGAATATGCAGGGAGGGACTGGGCCATTGCCTGGGAGGCTTTTAGGATTTCCTCCTGATATTTCAGGAGGTGACTCATGTAATTAAGTTTACGTAGAGACACAGTAGCTGAGGCATAAACTCCCTTTCCCATAATGTCCAATTTCATGGATTTCTTATCTGGGGGTTGAGCGCTCATGTGCTGAGGCCTAGAGGACCTATCATGAGTGGCACTGATCACCACAGAGTCCACCTGATGTGAAGACATAAAGTAGGGGTGGTCCCCCGATGCCTGATAAATCCTATCAGCTTTCTGAGGATTGGAAGGAACTTTTAAAGGTTGCTTCCAAACAGCCTCTTCAAAGGCATCCATCAAAGGGGGGATGACTACAGTGGGGCATTCCGGTACACCTAAGTACTGTGCCAACTTCTTTCTTGAAGCATCCTGCTCAGTGCACTGGAACCCAAATGTTTTAATGTCCGAAAATGTGGAAGCATCTGGTAAAGAGCATGGTAGATCCGGAGTAGGTTCACCCTGAACTGACAAGACAGCCGAGGAGGACTATGGGGACTCCTCATGGTCTATCCCGTCCTCATCCTCCAGGTCAGCCAGATCCCAGTCCTGTAGGAAAGGGTCCTCCATGTCCACATCCTGAATGTGAAAACTTGGGGAGGTAGGGGAAGAGCTGGCTATCCTCTGGGTCGAAGCAGGCTGAGAGGGAGCAGAGACTGGAGCCGACCCCTCATTAGGTGGGCATGGGGTCTGACTCAGGTGCAGGATAGTGTATACTAGAGCCTAGACATCAATCATGGCCATATGCCCTGAGGAAGTAACTGGGGTGGAATGGACTGAATGAACTGGGACCAGTGACTATATAGATGAAGGCAGCGGTACCAAGCAAGAAGCCATCAACGAGGGGTGTGTAAGACCCCAGGATCATTGATGAGGGTGTTAACATTGAGCCCTTTAAGGTATGGCCGATCATCGACAAGAATATCGTTGACGGGACAGAAGCCATCGTCGACGTACGATAGCTCGAAACCATAGAAGGGGGAGGCAGTGATGGAAGCTGCAATATTACCCCAGAGCCCACCGTCGATGAAGGAGCCATTGACAAGGGAAGAGAGGAGCCCACAATCATCAGTGGTGTAGGAGATGATGTTAGAGTGGCAACCTTCTCTATTTATTTATTTATTTGCTTTTGGTAACCGGGTGAGTGCACTAGGCATTGCAATGCCTATTTTCAGGCACGACCCGGGAGAAGACAGTTTAAACATACAAAATGAAACATACATGTGACGCAGCACATGAAATTGGTGGAACACAGTGAGGAATGCAGGCAGCTAACAACAACTGGAACAATAAGATCAAAGAGCAGTTAACATTAGGAATAATTAGGGGAGGATTACAATGGAGGCAAAACTGGAGAATACATTTAGGTAACAAACAACTAGAGTTACACGGTGAGTGAAACAGGCATTATCAACGAAGGTTTAAGCAAAACAAAGTACAGTAAGTGCCTAAATTGAGGGTGAGAAGACAAGAGAGAGAGAGAGAGAGGTGGAGAGAGTGAGGGATGGGGGGAGGAGAAAGTGGAGGGGAGGAGAGATGGGTAGTATGGGAGGTGGGGAAAAGACATGGAGGAGGAAAGTATTATAGTGAGAGAGGGGAGAATGATGAAGTTTAAGGTGGATTGAAGCAGGTGCACTGGCTGACTGATTGTAGATGTACCCGGTATCAAGTTTTAAAGCTAGCATGGGTAGGTGCTTCACGAATATTTGGAGGTAGCGGTTCCAATATTTTGATGTCATATGTACCGCCATGAGCCCATGTTGGTTTTACATCTGGGAATGTGATAGGGGGCGAGGTCAGCAGATCGGAGCTCATAGGACAGGGGATGTGATCGGACCAGACAGGCGAGAGAAGATGGAGTGCCGGTGTGGACTGTGTTGTCAAGAAGAGACCCCAGGGAGTGGAGCCGATGGCCAGAGGGGCAAGGCCAGTTACGGTCAGAATAGAGTTGGCAATGGTGTGTGAAGCAAGGGGATGCCGAGGCATACCTGCAGATATTGTTATAGGTGGTGTCCCACTTATGGAGGGAGGATTTAGAGGCAGATAGATACTTGACTGCTACATAAGTCAGGGCGGGGAGTAAAAAGCCTTGAGCCACAGCGAGTCTAGCTGAAGGGGTAAGGGCATAGCTGGTACGGTAGGCACTACCTAATCTTGCACTTACAGGTGTTGGTTATGTGTTGGTCAAAGTTAAGGGATTTGTCCAGAGTGATGCCCAGGTATTTGAGAGATTTGGTACTATTAAGTGAAGAGCCGTCGGTACAGGTGATTTTTAAGGCATCAGGGTATGTTTTGAGTTTGGCAGGCGATCCAAAGAGCATGGAATGTGTCTTACTAATGTTGAGAATGAGTTTATTTTCTATCAGCCACGCACTGAATGGCCGTGAAGTCTGAGAAGATTGGTTGATGTCAAGTGGGTTCCTTGCACTGTGATAGATTACTAGGCCATCTGCATAGAGGAGGGTTGAGCAAGTTGAAGCAAGCAGTGGGATGTCATTAATGAAAATTGAGAAAAGCAAGGGGCCTAGTATGGAACCCTGGGGCACTCCAACTCGGATGGAGGCGGGATCGGAAGAGGCGGAATTGGAGACAACGGTCTGCTTTCTACCGGACAGGTAACTGTCAAACCAGGCAACTACATCTGAAGAGAAGACGAGGGAACAAAGTTTAGAAAGAAGGAGGGTATGATTTACCAGGTCAAAAGCTTTCGTTAAGTCAATGAACATAGCGCCAGTCAGGAGGCCAGCGTCCATAGCAGAAAAGATATCATTGGTGAGTTTAAGGAGGGCAGTAGTAGTACTGTGCCCCTTAAAGAAACCGAGCTGAGAGCTAGACAAGAGGTTATGCTGCTGCAGATAGTCAAGAGTTTGGGTTGCTACAAGTTTTTCAAGGATTTTACTAAGGAGGGAGAGAATAGCTATAGGACGGTAGTTCAAGAGTAGTTTGGGATCACCCTTTTTTGGAATGGGGGTGACTTTGGCAGTTTTCCAGCTGTTGGGGACTAAGCCATGACGAGAGATAGATTGAAGATTTTGTAAGGGAGAGGCTATAAAGGGGCGGTCTTTAGAAACCTGGGCTCTAGCCCATCTGACCACACTGGTATGGTCAGGGGCTGAGAGGAGAAGCCTCAGAACTTCAGACTTGGTATACTGGAACCCTGAGGGGGGATGTGTGACTTGAGATTTAACATTGTAGTTGGCCGAAAGGACTTGAGTATTAGGGGATGGAACATGGTATGTGGAGAGGTCCGAGAAATGGTGGTTAAAAGAATTAGCTATAGTGGTAGGATTATTGCAGTGTATACCGTTTATCAGCATGTCATTTGCATGTGTTGTTTGATTTGCTCCAAGGAGGGTTTTTATTGTGGCCCAGAATTATTTCGAGTTTCCCGCTGCTTTGGTTAACAGATTTTTACAGAAGGCGCTTTTAGCTAACTGAATTTGCCTTTTGCATATATTTCTCTGGGCTCGGTAATGATTATAATCAGCCGTTAGCTCAGTGGTCTTGAAGCAACGCCACGCTTTATCCCTGGACCTAATCAATGCAAGTAGGTCTTTAGAGAGCCATTTCGTCTGTGATCCTCGAATCCGACGAGTGACACAGGGAGCATGGGTGTCTTGGAGCAGATGAAATTTAGCAAGGAAATGGTCTAATGCTTGTTGAGCATTATTAGAGGTGTGGATGGGGGACCAGTCGATCAGTTCAAGATCACATAAGAAATTTTCTTGGTTAAAGTTAGCCAGGTTTCGGAAGGTGATGAGTTTAGGAGGTGGAGTCGGTTTGTTTGACGTACGCCAGGTGCAGAAAATAGGAGAGTGGTCACTGATTGAGTCAGCTAGGGTCACTGCACATGCTATGTTATCTGGGCGGTTTGTAAGGACCCAGTCTATAAGGACTAAGCTCGAGGGGGGCAAGACCCTGGTGGGGCTCTATAATAAGTTGATGAAGATTGTGACCTTGGACAATAGTGTGAGAGGACTGGTTTAATTTACTGGTCCAGTTTAGGTTCAGGTCCCCAAGAATGAGGACTTCATTACGACCTATGGCCTTATCAACCTGAGATAGCAGTTCCTCTAGCCCAGCTGTGCCACCAGCCGGAGGGTTATAGACACAAACCAAGTGAAGTTTCTTAGACCCAGGCTTTACAGTAGCATAAATTGCTTCACAGTGAGATAGAGATGGTTGGGTATTGAGGGATAATAGAATGTGTGGTTTGAAAAGAATGACAAGCCCCCCGGCCCGCTTGGTTAAATGCCTATCCTGCCGAATGATGTTGTAGTTGGGCAGTGAGCAGAGCTGATCAGGGGTTGAGGGTTTTAGCCAGGTTTCAGATAAGCAGAGAATATCTGGGTTGTGCTGAGCAACCCAGGCCTCCAGTTCTGTCTTGCTGCGAAGCAGACTCCTAATGTTTAGGTGGGCAATATGGATGCCCTTGGTGTCATGCCAGTTTGTAGCTTTACAGGATAGGTTACCTGGGGGTCCAGGGTTTCCTCTATATCCCCCACTAACATCAAGATTAGGTGAGATAGATGTAAGAGTTTGCGACAGATGTGGGAGATGGATAGGGTTTATTTTATTTATTTTATTTAGTTGTTTAACCAGGTATAGCACACTAAGCTGAAAGCTTTTTTACAGGAGCGACCTGGGAGCACAAGGAGGTTAAGCGACTTGCTCAGGGTCACACAGTATGCAAGTGGAAGCTGTGGGATTCAAACCCAGGTCTGGTCTGCTGGATGTCACCAGATTTGCAGCTCAGAGCTTTAGACCACTGCGCTATACTGCCAGCTTAAACTTGGCATCTTGGATTTATACAGCGTGTAGGATAAGTGATATAAGAATTTGAGCTGAATGAGGAGGGGGAAGGTGACAGGAGGCAGTCGAAGTGTTTTTCGCGCAAGAAATGACCTGTAGTGGTCAGGGTAGGAGTAGTAAAAGTGAAAGGATATAGAGTTGTAGAGTGAAGGGAGCCAGATGAGGCAGAGAGCTGTAGAGGTTACTACCATAACGAAATGGGGAGAAATGGCCATTTTGGTATATTTGTAAGTAGTAATTAAAATTATAGGGATGTGTGGGAGTGAAAGGTACAGTCTGAGCAATGGTAAGGATAAGAGATAAAATCAAGTGCCCCCAAGCAGTTTAGAAGTGAAAGGCACAGTCAGAGCACTGGTAAAAATATAGGATCAGTCAAGCGCCCTCTAGCAGTCAAAAGGTATAGGCTGCTAATGGAAAAGTGAGGAGATAATTAATTTCCTCAACAGGGCGTGTATTCAGGGTGGAGTTTCAGCCTATAAAAGTAAAGTCGGGCAAGGGCGGGTGTGGAGCAGTCACAAAGCGACTGCAGGGAAGTAGCACCGGTCCACCAGCTGTAGGGTGCTATTACAGACCCTTTTTAAAGTATTTAAAACTGGCGCTTTTGGTTGCTATTACAGACCCTTTTTAAAGTATTTAAAACTGGTGCTTTTAACACTGCTGGAGAAACAGAAATGCAATATCACTGATCGCGCTGTAAACAGGCAGCCGCTTATGAGAAAAAGGCACCAAGATTTAAACAAGGATGGGCAACTGTTGAGGCGCTGCTTGAGTCGCAGGTACTGGAGAGTCAAATTACTTATTGTACGGGTCGGCTGGTGGTTGTCGCTGGGGGGCTCCCTGGGCAGAGGAGTCTCCTGAAGTCGCTTCTGAGGAGAGAGAAAGAAATGAAGGCGAGCAGCTTGTTTATATAGGGACAAAGAGGAGGGAAACAGGGGAAGGTAATATGAGTAGCAGTAGTGGGGGTGGACAGAGCAGAGTGAGGAAGAGCTCAGAGATAAGTGAAAGGCAGTAACTCTCCTGACAGAGCTTGCAGTGAGGTATTTCTGGTGTTTGCACAAAACTCGCTCAACAGATAACATGTGGCTCTTGCTATACAGTCAGATTAACATTATACACATCGCGACTACGTCAGAGAGATTAATCAGTCGGCTTTACAGATATTTTTTAAGGTGTCCACAAATAATGAGTTCATGTAGCAGCAGCAGTGAGAGAAAGATTCATGAGGCCCCTTTAGAGAAGCATTCTACAAGCAGCACCGGTCCACCAGCTGTAGGCTGCTATTACAGACCCTTTTTAAAGTATTTAAAACTGGTGCTTTTACCACTGCTGGAGAAACAGAAATGCAATATCACTGATCGCACTGTAAACAGGCAGCCGCTTACGAGAAAAAGGCACCAAGATTTAAACAAGGATGGGCAGCTGTTGAGGTGCTGCTCGAGTCGCAGGTACTGGAGAGTCAAATTACCTTGCTGTGCCGGTCGGCTGGTGGTTGGATTGTCGGGGGGGGGGGAGCTCCTGGGCAGAGGAGCCCTCCTGAAGTCGCCTATAGTTACCTTCTTGGTAGTGATCGGGGTACTTGTCGGCGATGAGGGAGTGGCAGAAACATGCATCATTTTGCTGGCATGCTTCTTACCAGGACCAAGTCCTGTCAATGAGGAGGGCTCACCTGCAGAGTGGTGAGACCCCCCAAGGAGGACTTCCAAAGACTCCCTGGGTTTGGAGCATTGCTGCTGCTCCAGAAGGGCAACCTTTTGTTCCATGAGAAACTCACAAAGCTGCTGAAGCCTTCGACGTTTTGTGGCCTTGTTGAACCTGTTACAGAGGGTGTAATCCCTGATGTCATGTTCAGGACCAAGGCACCGAACACAAATGTCGTGGCAGTCCTCTGTAGTGATTCTGTGACCACAGGAACACTTTTGAAATAAGGGATCTGAAGACATCAGTAGATGACTCTTTTTAGTGAAATTTTGGTTGATAGAACCCTTCATCGATGACTGGTAAACAGATCTCCGAAGGAGGACTTGTTGCATGCAGGTCGCGGTTGAAATGAACTGAGGAGTAGCTGGGACCTCCCCCTTTTATACCTGCTATACAGACACCACATGGTAGTGTTAGGGGGAGGTCCCAGGGTCAACTGCTGAAAAGTCATCTGGAGGAAATGATGCCTGCGACTGATATCCCCATGTGTTATGACCTGCTGCAAGAGATTGTCTCGAAGAAGATATATATTTACACAAGCAGTGCACAACCTAAAGTCAGTGCTAGGAGAATAGATGACATTTTTAACAGACTTTCTCCAACTAAATGGGTCTCCTCACAGCCGCAAGAGAAACCGGGTCTACCATGGGGTGTACCCATGAATTCAAGATGACCACCCCCATATATAGGCCTCAGTATTCGCACCGGCACTCATATACGTGGACAGCAACATTGGAAGAATTTACCCTCCTATGCCCCAGTCTAAAAGTACCCAGTGGTGAGTGTCTGACCTTCAGAGACTTAGCCCGGAGAGGGCAAGTCCCACCCCAGTCTTAGTCACCCTTTCCTCAACTCTAGGACTTCACGCCGTCTCTCTACTTCTCCCTCTTTCTATCTATCTACCCTTTTCCCCCGGGTTCTTTTTACTGTGGGGACCGGGCTACTTCTGACAGCACAGGGTCCGAGACAGAAACATGGGACAGAATGTCCCAGGAAACTTACCAGCCCTAATCTTACAGGATAAGCTGGCAGTAAACAACATAGGTATTTTGCCAGTGATTAAACCTTTACAGGCACAGAGGGAACTGTGCAAGACAGACACAGCCATGACTTGAAGGAGTACCCTCCTTCATGCTCAGCACAGGGGACAACATAAGTAAAAGAACTGTGTGTGTGTGTGTGAATGTATATATGTGTGTGTGTGTGTGTGTGTGTGTGTGTGTGTGTGTGTATATATATATATATATATATATATATATACACACACATACCTACACAGAACCAGACCAGGTGCTTAACAGTGAAACAATGTATTCAAGACCAACCTCTGCTCTTTTGCTCACTGGCTAGTGGAGGGTAGATAGGGCCAGCCTTAAGGACAGGCAAACTAGGTGGTTGCTGAGGGTTGTAATTGTAAGGGAGTGCGAAAAAACATAGTGGCAGCATTTCATTTGTTTGTTCTATGTTTAGTAACTGTGTGTTGCCACATATCATGCAGTACATCCATAATAATTTTGGGGGGGGTCCTCTTTTAGTTTCATCAGTGCCACTAAGTGGACAGACACGTGGCATGCACAAGTAATGTAAATACACATAAAATGACAGTCAGACTCGTCAATGTATGGACAGACTTGTGCAGTGCAGCATGGGAAGCTAGGCTGGGCTGGCTATTCCATGCATGTCAAAACTCTCCATATATAATTTATACAGCAGCATCAACCCTACCAGACAATCTGGCAACCACTGGACAAACTGCAAGCTGGAGGTGTTGCCTATTAACCACAGAGGCTATCAGGAAGAAGCTTATTTTGTTACCGTTGTCTCATACATGCACCTAATGGTTGTGGTGCCATTTCCATGCTGTGTGCCACTGCCAGCTGTCAACTGCAGCACAGGCTGGCTGATGTGTGAGTAGCAACAATGCACACCTTCTACCTGGGCCTTCCCCTCAATTGACGGTGGCCACTGGGCCACAGTCGGTAATCCAGGCAGTTACTGAGTTGACCCATTTGGTTCAAAGCAGCATCACCCAAGCATGGCTGTCTCACACAGGGCAAGCGTAGCACTGAAAAATGCTACATATCATTTTCCTATCCACATCTCCTCAAAATTTGGTAAATCCAGGTAAAAATCACAAATCTGCTCCTACCCAAGTCCTCACCTAACCAAAACTAATATGTTGCCTGTTGCAGATGTAGATTATATTCACAAGGTAGCAGCGGCAAATGAAATTACTAGCATCAAATTTTTATTTGAAAAATTTTAATGAGTGTGTTAGTAAAATGACAACTTTGTTTTGCCGAATCAAGAAGAATGTTGTCTGTCATATAAATTATTATTGCTGAAACGGCAAGCAGCAATGAAAGTAAGAAAATAAATATGCAGCCAGCGATAAAAAATGCACACACATTTAAATATATATATATACACACACACACACACACACACACACACATACACTTATTCAGAAAAAAAAACTGATCTTTCCTGGTCTCTGACTGTGCAAAGTGCTACTCCTAGGAAAAACTGAAAATGGCAACCTCCCTTTTGGGAAAAACAGTTTCGGCCGCCACCCCCCCAAGCCAGGTGGCTAGACTGGCTCGTGGAGAGGTACAAATGTTTTTCCTAAGAGGGGTGCCATTTACAATTTTGCCTAAGTGTGCCACATACTCTAAGGCCAGTCCTGAAGGTGATGTGTCATGGAGGTTATGCCCTTATTCTCCTAAAGCACTGAGGAGTCTTGGAAACCACTGTCAGCATTAGTGGCCAACCTCATGTGCTACAACTGCCTCATGCATTATGAATGCTGGTGTGGGGAACGGGGGCATCTCACTATCACAGGGCAATACTAGGTCTCTGGCTCCAGGAAAAAACTGTGTGTGTGTGTAGGACACTGTGTCTCCATGTGTATCACTGCATATTTTCATGGGCATGACATTTCTTCTATGTGAGTGTGTGTGTGTGTGTGTGTGTGTGTGTGTGTGTGTGTGTGTGTCAAAACCCAGAAATATTACAGCAAGCTTTACACAGACAAGTGTGACAAACTTGCATGGAGAAAAGTGAATACCGTACAATTCAAAGGCCAATTAATTTCTAAAAGACAGTGCCACCATGGGTCAAACCCCTAAGGCATGACGAAACTAATCAGTATCACCTATCAACTCAAGTGCCAGCAACCGTCGCAATAGCATTCCTAACTACTCAAGCCGGACTTGCACCTCTGCCCCCGTTAAAATATAAAATGCAAATGCAGAAAGTGTGAAGAAAACCAAAACGATTCCACAGTCCCGGTTTTTGAATCACAACTCCGTTCAAAACAGAACATTAGTTAAGAACAAGTCTGCTTACCGCGTGAATCTCAAGTTCAATAACAACCTTCAACGCTTTCGGGGACATTTTTTACAGTACCAGTTAAATGGGGAGTTAAATTCTAAAATAAAAAAGCAAGCTGCTAATTGTGCTGCCTGCTGTAACCAAAAAGGTAACTGCTGCTGGAAGCGTCACGTTGCCGTGGCGACGGATGGCGCGCACGTTCTCACCTTTGTTGTGTGGTGCAAGTGGTGGGCGTCGGAGTTGCTAAAGGCGGCGGTTTGAACAGGGTCGTAAAACTCCTGTTGGTGCAAGTTCTGGCCTGGAAACAGAAAAATAATCGACAGTCATGCTCGGTATCATAAATCAACATGTTTATCGCTAATCCGTCGGAGGAAAAAGACACAGATGGACACTTTTCTTGGATTGATTAAATTTTACCATGCAGCTCTGCTGAGTAGCAGCATACTCTGTCTTTATGAAAGAGGAATGGAGACAAGTTACTGTGCAACATAATAATGTAGAAACTGAGCTGACTTCGATAACCACCTAATTGTTAGCTTCTCATATTGGCAGGTTGATAACTAAACTTAAAACTTGGTTTAACCTGACAGTGGCAATGGAGTACATGACTGCTTCTGACTTAGCGAATGAATACTTTTAACTGGGGGAGTCCACCACCACACAGTTTTGCCGAGAAGCATTATCTCTCTTTTTGAAAGGATGGCCCTTATCAAACACACGACTTCAGTTTGTATTCAATGTGTGGTAAATCCTGTATTCAGAATGCATCTTGTGACGGACCGTGCGGCAAGGGTACTCTTGACACACAGGTGGCGCTGCCACCACGGTTTAAGTAAACCAATGTGGTCCCCTAAATTGCGGTTCATGGACGAGTACTGGAGACACGTCAATCAACTGAGCCACAAGGGCTTCAGATAAAAGTGGGCTCGGTAAGGAAACCACTAATTTCTGTACCACCTGGGGAGTCAATAACCAGCCCAAAATTATATAACACAGCTTTATTAATAACTGACCACCTGCAAGAAGGAGGGTTACTGCAAATGTCAGCTTTAAACAACCAATGGGCTTGCAGTTGTACAGTAGCTGTCATTCACAGACTGCTCTCTCGGCGGGCAGTCATGGCGGTGTGAGAGTGGGTAGTGCTGCGTGTAGACAGTGGGACTCTGCTGGGATGGGGGAGTGGGGTGGGGTCGGGTCATAGGTTGGGGTGCCTGAGTGGGTGGGGGTGGGAGGTCTGCTGGGCTACAGGGGCGTGTGGATTGGCAACACTGGTGTGTTCGGGTAAGAGGTGGGGAGGGTGGGTTCTGATATTGCACCTCATTCGCGGCAAGGAGCCGCATTTGACAGTGGATGCAGGCAGAAAGATTGCTTCTAATAGTAACGTTTGCCACAGAGAGCGGGGTGTGAGGGTGGATGCAGGCAGGGAGGGGGCCTTCTGAATTTAACATATTTGCCGCAGACAGTGGCTTGTGGAAGCGGATGCGGCCGGGGAGGGGGGTTCTGATTTTTACATATTCACCACAGAGAGCAGAGATACGCCAGGGATGTGGGCAGGGTGGGGGTGGATGCTGGATGACTTGGCAGGAGTGGGGGCTCCATATGGTGCACAGCCCTTGTAGGGGGCCCGGCACATTCTGCAGGACGCAACCCTGCTAGGCACATGCAAATGTTTTTATTTTATTGAAAGAGAAGAAAAAATTACTCACCTTAGTAATGTTGTTTCTTCTAATGGAGTCTTGCTATATTATGACAATTGCAGTATGATCGCAGGTTACAACTGCTCCGGAGGTGAAATAGTTAACTTTCCATGCAGGCATGGAACTTAGAGCGCAAGCTCGGTTGAAAACTCTGTCTGTTGTGCTTCAAAGACAAACTGTCAGATCTTTACGAGCTAAAACTCACTAAGGTTCTGTGTGGAAGCTGCAAACCTACACTAGCCAACTGGCTACCAACATAAACACTCATTTTTTGGCCTAAAACAAAGACTCAAGTCAGGAGACCCAGAAATGCAAAAAAACACAACACCAATTCACCCAAAAGGGTAGGTGAAAATCAACAAGGTGGGCATCAAAAAAGTGCCAACCCTGTACTGCCCACCCACATCCCAAAACAGAGGTTCTGAGAGGGGCAGGCAGGGAGGGAGGTCATAATATAGCAAGACTCCATTAGAAGAAACAACATTACTAAGGTGAGTAATTTTTTCTTCAAACAACATGAAGTCTTGCTATATTATGACAATTGTAGACTACACAGCAGTACCCCCATGGAGGAGGGACAGAACCTACTTAGGAAATAGGCTCTGAAGCATGGCTGTGCCAAACAGAGCATCACTCCTAGCCTGGATGTCCAGGGAGTAATGCTTGGTAAAAGTGTGAACTGTTTTCCAGGTAGCTGCTTGACATATTTATAGAATAGGAATGTCTCTGGCAGCAGCCAGAGAAGCAGCTGTACCCTCTGGTAGAGTGAGCCCTCAGGCCTGAGGGAGGAACTTTACCCAACTTCTCGTAGCAGAATTGGATACAAGAGACAATCCACCTGGCAATGGATCTTTTAGTGGCTGGCTTCCCTTTACCAACTTCGCCATAGGTAAGGAACAGTTAGAGGGAGTCAAACCTATGACCCTTAGTATGCTCTATGTAGTAACTAAGGGCTCTCTTCACATCTAGGCTGTGCAGCCTCCTCTCCCCAGCGGAGGAGTGGTCAGTGAAGTACACTGGAAGAGAAATAGATTGATTAAGGTGGAAATCTGAAACCACCTTAGGCAGGAACTTTCTGTTAGTCCATGGGACCACCTTATCTCTGTGAAAGAGATAAACTCCTGCTCCACTGACAACGCTTGTAATTCACTTATGCATCTGGCAGAGGTGATGGCTACCAGAAACACAGTTTTCCAAGTCAAGTACTTGAGCTCAGCTGAAGACAAGGGCTCGAAGGGGGGTTGCATAAGCTGAGCAATGCAAACATTAAGATCCCAGGCAGGGGCAGGATCCCTGAATGGAGGATTGGTGTGAAACAACCCCTTAAAAAACTTGGAAAATACAGAATCAGCTGAAAGAGAAGAGGATTTACCTGCTGAAATAAAAGCAGACACAGCTGCCAAGTGCACCTTGAGGGTAGCTGGTCTCAGCCCCAAAGAATTCAGGTCGACCATATAATCCAGGACCGTGGGTAGATCAGCAGAAACTGGGGAAATAAGCTTTTCCGAGCACCATATGGAAAACCTTTTCCATTTGGAATTGTAAGTAGCCCTGGTGGAAGGCTTCCTTGCGGCCTTCAATATATCCATTACACCTTGGGAAAGGTGTAAATCAGCGAACTCTAACTCTTCAAGAACCAAACCTTGAGATTGAGAGATTTGAGATTCGGGTACCAGACCCTTCCCTGGGCACAGGTTAACAGACTGTGAGTCCTGGGAAGGCACAGGGGAGGATGGACTGCTAAGGACAGCAGGAAAGGATACCAGGGCTGTCTGGCCCAATCCGGAGCTATCAGAATGACTTTGCAGGATTGGGATCTGATTTTGACTAGCACTTTGAACAGGAAGGGAAGGCATAGAGAAACTTCCCCTCCCAACTGAGGGCTAAGGCATCCAGTGGGAGACAGCCCAACACTGGGGGCCTGCAGCGAAAAAGAGGAAGTTGGTGATTGTCTGGGGTTGCAAAAAGATCTATCTGCAGGGGTGCCCCATCTGGCAAATACTACTCCCAAGACCAGGGGATCCAGTGACCACTCGTGGTGGCCCTGCGAAATCCTGCTGAGAGCATCTGCCAGGACATTGTCCTAGCCTGGGAGGTGAACTGCCGTAAGAGAGGTGTTCAGGGAGTAAGCCAGAGACCACAATCTCATAGCTTTGGTGCACAAGGCCATAGACCGAGTGCCCCCTTGCTTGTTGATGTACCACATTGTAGTGGTGTTGTCTGTTCTGACCTGAATACTCTTGTTCTGAACAGATTTGGAAAAAACTTGAAGTGCTAGAAAAACTGCTCTGAGCTCCAACAGGTTGATGTGGAGCAGGGATTCCTGGGGAGACCACAGACCCTGGGTGGTGAGGTGCATGTGAGCTCCCAGCCCAAGAGGGATGCATCTGTAGTAAGGATTAGAGAATGAGACTGAGTGACAAAGGAATCCCTTGTCTCAGGTTGGTCTGATCCTGCCACCACTGTGGGGCTTGGATCCAGGGTTCGAGTTACTGGGATCAACTTGGTAAGAGGATCCTTTCTTTGAGACCAAAAGCTCTCAAATGGAACTGGATGTCCCTCATCTGAAATCTTGCTCCCTGCACAACTGCTGTGGAAGCAGCCATGTGTCCTAGGCTGCAGAAAATGCCTTGCTGGCCGGAGACCTGCAGGGTAAATGAGGAGGCCAGGAGACCAGGGTCTTTGCCTGTCTAGGGAAGGAAGGCCCTGGCTTGTGTGTTCAGTTCTGCGCCTATGAAGGTAAGAAGCTGGACAGGCTCTAGAACTGACTTTAAGAGATTCAGAAGGAAATCTAGAGAGGTAAGCAGTTGCTGCGTTATCTGAAGGTGTAATTTGACCTGGTCTGGGGACTGGCCTACTATGAGCCAATTGTCCAGGTAAGGAAAGATGGCAATCTTTTGCCTTCTTAGGTAGGCAACTGCTACTGCCAGGCATTTGGTGAATACCCATGGGGCAGAAGTGAGGCCGAAGGGCATTGCTCTGAACTGGTAGTGGCCTGAGGGCAGCTCGAACCTGAGGTACTTTCGATGGGAGCTTCTGATGGGAATATGGAAGTAGGCATCCTTGAGGTCCAGGGAAGCTAGCCAGTCCCCTGGCCTCAGAGAGGGTAGGATAATTCCCAGAGTCACCATTTTGAACTTTGGCTTTAAAAGGTGCTTGTTTAAATATCTGAGATCCAGGATGGGCCGCCATTCTCCTGTCTTTTTTGGGGTAAGGAAGAACCTGGAGTACAAACATTTGCCCTGGTGTAGGGGAGGAACCCTTTCCACAGCTCTGAGAGCCAGGAGAGTAGAGACCTCTGCCTCTAGGGCAAGTGCCTCTGATGGAGTTGCAGGTGGAAAAAATCTGGTTCTCAGCTTTGGAAATTTTTTGAAGCTGAGAACCAGTCCCTGGCTTACTACTTCCAGGACCCACTTGTCTGATGTTAAAGACATCCAGTCCTGGACAAAGTAAGCCAGCCTGCCTGAGTAGAGGAGAATCGGCCCTGGCAATCCCATCAGGGTGCCTGCTTGGCAGGAGCTTTGGGCTGAGGGGTGGAAGCAGACCTGCTTGTGCCCGTCTGCCTCTCCTCTAAAGAACCCCCTCTGAGCATGGCGGAGGAAGCTTGGGCTTGGTAAAGGCCTATGAAAAGGCCTGCCCCTGCCTCTGGGAAGCTGCTTTTGAGGTGGCCTGCCTTTCTTGGCCTGTGCATTCCTATAGGTGGTCCTATATTCATCCATTTTCTTCATGTAATTCTCTGCTTGCTCCCCAAACAGAGAATTTCCCATAACAGGAAAATCCACGGCCTTAGACTGGGTATCCTGAGTCAGGGTAGTACATCTGAGCCAAGCCATCCTGCGAAGTGCCACAGATGTAGCCATGACTCTTGATGAAACATCATTAGAATCCACTGCAGCATGAAATTGCACCTTGGATGCCTCAATACCATCCATAGCTGCCTGTTCCAGCTTCCTGGCAAGCTGGTCAGGGACTTGTTTTGCTAGGGCCAGCACAGTATCCCATCTGGTTCTGGTACCTAGCAGCATAAGCCATATAATTTGCTTGTCTGAGTCCCAAAGATGCTGCCATGTACTGTTTCTTTGCCATAGCATCAATCTTCCTGGAGTCCTTCTCAGGGGGATATGAAGCTAGGGGAATATTAGCCTTGTCACAGGCTGCAGCCTGCACTACCCCCACATGGTTGCATTGCTGAGTGAGGAAATCAGTGTCGGAGCCTGATAAGGTATACCTCTTGTCCATCCTTTTATCCACAGTAGGTATAGTGTGAGGAGTTTTTAAAACTTTTACTGTCTGTTTCCGAAAAGATTTATGCAAAGGATTAGACAGTCTCCTAGACTCTGGAATGTCCATCATTTCTACACAGTCTGGCTCCTCTTGGTCATCAACAGCTTCCTCAACAGGGAGCTGGAGAGTTTCAGCAACTTTTTTATAAAACATGAAATGAGAAGGGGACTCAGAAAGTCTTGGAGGAGAAACCCCTAGGGGTCTATCTGGAGAGATGTCCGGATCAATGGGCACATCCAGATCTTCAAAACCATATTCACTCTCCTCATATTCCTCTTCCCCCTCCCTCGGTTCATAAAAATCCTCAAAATCATAATCTTGAACCGGTGGAACCGGCCGAACCGAACGCTTACCAGAAGGTGTCGGTTCAGTCGGAACCGGAGAGAGAGACTGGACAATTTTAATTGCTTTAGCTATTTCCTCAGCAGTTGGGGAGAGAACTTTTGGCTCTACACTAGCTGACTTTCTAGTCTTTTTCACTGGAACCGGCTCCTCAGAACCGGCTCTTCATTTGCCCGAGGAAGTATCGCCCTGGTCAGAGGGCACTCCCTCCGGTTCGGTTGGTACCGAACCGGGCTGGCCATCTGGGTCAGCGGACTTTTTGGCCTCCCTTTCCCTGAGCCTACCAACTCTCTTATCTATGGTGGCAGCAGGGAAATTGTGACAAATCTGGCAGTCTGAATTGAGGTGGTCAAACCCCAGACAATAGACACATGTGGTGTGTGGGTCAGCCTTAGCAAAGCTTCCCACAACACTACAGTGTTGAAACCAGTGGGTCCGGTTTTTCTTTTGGGTTTCTCAGACATAATGCCAGCCTAACCAACTTGCCCGTTTATGGCAATCCACCAAGCAAGACACCCTTATCAGTTCCCAACCGTGTCACGGGTCGTGGAAAAACCCGTAATGAAATCCGTATTTTTCAGAACCGATAAGAACCGGGAACCGCACTCTAAAAAAGGACTAGTAGATTTAAACACAACCTGATCGGTTCAAACCGAACTGATAACAAATTACAAGTTCCACACAGAAAAACGAAATGTAAAACCTATCTATTACTTACATTACCACAGACAGAGCTTGAACCGACCGGTTGCGGTTTAATTTCGGCTAAAACCCAAAAATAATACTTTTAAACCGACAAAATGAACCGAGCAGAAGGAGAAATCTCCGGAGCAACTGTTCAGTGAGGCGGAGTAAAGAATCTGACAGTTTGTCTTTGAAGCACAACAGACAGAGTTTTCAACTGAGCTCGCGCTCTAAGTTCCATGCCTGCATGGAAAGTTAACTATTTCACCTCCGGAGCAGTTCTAACCTGCGGTCATACTGCAATTGTCATAATATAGCAAGACTTCATGTTGTTTGAATCGGAATTACAATCCTTTGAGTCATGGACTCTTTTGCAAAGGCTCCATGTCAGTACAGTAAAACACAAACAATACATATAATAACAGTTATACATTGTTCACACAAATTAGTTTCTGCCTCAAGGGCTTTAGCAGACCCTGTGTCATAGTTGCTAGACAATGGGGCCATAATGACATGCAAATGGCCCCACTGTGCCCTGCATGCCTAATGTCCCCATTTGCATGTCCGTGGTTGTGAATGGCAGCTTTTGGCACAGCACATCGGGAGATGTGCTGCCCCATTGTTTACCCAGCATGACCAGGGGGTTGCATTGGTGCATCCAGGGCTGGGCGCAATTGTGGTATTCACCGAGGGGATGCGCATCTTCTGTGAATACCACAGTTTGTGCTTGGCACATCTCATTTGTGCCGGGGCATCAGAGATGCACCGAGCGCAAGTCCTTTGTGAATCCTGCCCACAATGTTTAAACAAGTAAGATACAAAAATACAAAGACTATCTAAGTAACTCCCATTATCTATACCTATCTAAAAAAGGGAAAAGGGTAGAACTATACAGCCTGGATGTGAAGAGGGATTTGAGTTCAAGCTACACGACTATTTAAAAAAAAATGTTTATAACATTCTTTTTTTACATTTACTGAATTTTGGTAATGCCACACTGGCAGTGTAGCATAGAGGTTAGAGTAATGAGCTGTGAATGAGCTTGGCACATCCAGCAGATCCTCTAGTTACATACTGTGTGACCCTGAGCAAGTCACTTAATCAACCCAGTGCGCCCAGATCGCCCCTGAAAACATGATCCACTTGCGCCTAGTGGGACTTACCCGTGTACCAAAAAATTTTAAAAAGTAATTAGAAACTGTGTCACATGCAGCTTAATTTTCTTTTTTTTTAACTTCTTTATTAGCATCGCCATGCAAAGTATATTACAGAAATACTGTACATACAAGGTACATAATCACCATATCACGCATACACAGGAACTACATGGTAATGTTCAATGAATCGTAGTGCAGATGCAGTCCCATCTATTCCAAAATGGAACACAAGTCCCAGTGGTTATCTATGCCTCGTGTTGTATAATTCAAAGAAGGCCATGTGTTTTCTGTAGTAACTTTCCAATAATACACTGAAGAGTAAGTCAAGTAGAAATATAACTTTTCGTAAATTCTGCGCTACAGCTAATTAATTATCCTTTCCAAAGCCCCGGTTGGAAAAACTGGGTCCAAATCTTATTATATTGAGGGGAAGGGTTAAATATTTAACAGAAACATTATAACATTTAACACCTATTGGGGTGACATCTTGGTGTGTACTAATAACTAATTTGGTCATCTTATGGCTAGCCCGCCAGTGCAGCAGTAGAGCTACCGCTTGTGACGCCGATGACCTGGGGTTGGGAGCGACTTCAGGTGTCAGAGGGCTGGTGGTGGGGGAGATCAAGCCTCCCAGTGACTGCTCTCCTCCAGGGAAGGAGGGTACCAACGGTCGATGTGGCACCGACCTCTAGCAGTGGCTGGGGGTTGGTGCATTAGCCGACACAAGGTGGGTCGGCGTGGGCAGCAGTCTGAAGTGGCATGCACGGAAGCTTGCAGGCACCCTCACTGACAGCACTGCATGTCCACACCCAGGGAAGAAAACCAGGAAAACCCAATCCTCTGGCTCATGATGTCTGGTGTCCTGGCGGCTCCGCACCAGACGTATCTGAGCTGCTCCTCTGGTCTGGCATTGGTCTTCTGCGATGCATGGTACCCACCCATTGTGATGGAGAAAGAATAGGAGTTGAGAACAGTGCTGCAGCCGGTGCGGCGCCGCTGGATGCCGGACAGATGGAAGGGGGACCCATAGGTACAACTCCCAGCCAAGGAGGTATAAAAAAAATAATGAAAAAAAAAATCTGGTCATCTTACCATGCGGATCATTGGGAATGGTAGTGGCTCACCTGAACAGCACAGTGCATCAGTGTCCTTCAGCCTGCTGGGATAGCATCGAGCGTTCCTCCATCTCTTCAATCAAGTGCATAAAGGATAACCAAACTCCCAAGCATTTGTTGGACTGGAGCCACAAATCAGTGGTTAAGTTTCTCTACCTTAAAAATATTTTTGACCAATTGCACCCAGTCCTGTAGGGTGGGGCATGTAGTGGTTAACTAACATCTTGTAATAGATGTCCCAGCAGCCACCAGCAAAAAGCCTTCTGATGACTGGAACAACGTGCTGGGGGCCATAACCCCAATACCATGGTTTTGAAGTCAAGTGCTACAGCAGTATCTGCTATTTGTCCCAATTTGGGATAAAGCTTGTGCCAAAATGGTTGAAGGATAGGGCATTCCCAGAAAATATGAAGCAGAGTGCCTATCCCACCACAACCTCTCCAACATTTATCATTATGGTCATTTGAGTAGTGTTTTATGTAGGAGGGGGTGAGAAAATACATTATTAAGTCTATCTTAAACTAAGACTGATAGTTTACCAACAGCTTCTTCGGGGGGGGGGGGAGAGCAGGTTAAACAATCCATGTTAATCTCGCGTTAGGTTATAATCCTTATAGATTTACTGCATTTATTTACCTTGAATCTTAAGTATTATCCATCATTTATATTAATGCTTTTACATCTCTTCTGTGTTTCCTTGGTCTAATGTCAGTTCCTGTCAGGTCCAATGTGTCAGGTATGCCTGCATTCTCTCCTGAACCTGAAAAGTGAGCCTTTACATATACGAGATTGGAGTCCCTATCTCCACCCAGTCTTCTTTCCATGGGGGTGATTGCTGAAACCATTTTTGGGTGATAGCCTTAGTGGCCACCACCACATAAATACCCTAGAGATACAGTGCTTCTTTCCCCCTTATATCCTTGGGTGGGAAGAGTCCCAGCACTAAGTGTTGAAATAACAATGGCTCAGTAATTATAAACGTTTTCAAGCCCTGGCTCACATCCACCCAAAAGGAGTGCATCTCCAGGAAGCCCCAAAAGGGTATGATGATGTGTGGCCCAGGGCTCTCCACATCGTCTCCAGCAACTGGCCTGAACCTGCCTATCCCATTTGGACTGTAGTACGAGTGTGATAAAATGTCTAGTTCTCACCTTCCAGGCAAATTCTCGCCACTGAGGGGAGGATGCAGTTCTACCTGCTCCCTTCCATATTTTGTCCCATTCCTAAGATGACAGCTGGATCTGTGCATCTGTCTGCCATATATTTATAATATACTGTGTCTGTTTCTTTTCCTGTATGAGAAGTTGGTAAAGAACTGAGATTGCACCTTTTTGCTGAAATGAGTGTGTCACAAATGCACTCCACCAGTCAGGCCCTTTGCTCCCACAGTGTCAACCTCAGAGTACAATAGTGTGAACAGGTAACAGACAGGGTAACCCTCCTGTCTGCTTTGAGTCCGAATCACCTATTAGCCTCGAGATCTGGAGGGATTCAAACTGTGAACCTTATGCTAGCATACCCAATTACGGCTCAGATATGTACCCTTTTCAGGACTGCAATACAATCTTTCACCAGGGGCACCCAGCCAGGTTTCCAAAATGTACCCTTTTCAACTCTATAAGAGACCTAGGTATTTCTTTAAACAAGCTTAATAACACATTTAAGCCCTTACAGCTGTCAGCCTTAAATACAGGTTCGGCAATCACACGTAAAGTAACAGAAAAAAGCACAGGCAGTATTTTAAAGAAAATGTTTACTAGAAAAATGGTAAAACAGGTGAAATAAAATACAGAACAAATTATATCACAAATCTCACAGTCATATAACGAAAAAAAAAGAAAGTTACAGAATACAAACTCCTACTACAAACACTTAATTCTTCTCTAAGTGTTACCTTTAAGTGCTTTTTAAGTCAGAGAACTCTCTCTGAGTCCAAGAATCATATGCCACATTTCCCAGATACAATGTTTAATTTCAACTCTCCCTCTCCCCACCCCCTTTTGGTGAGATCAGCTAGATCCTCCCTTAGAATTAATTCTAACATAGTTATCTACAAGGGGGTATTTTAATAAACATGAACATCAGCAAAAAGCCATTTTCCAAATATGACAGTCTTTGATCAACATTTCCTTTGAGGTTTACAACCACACAATCTGTCACTAAGGTGTGAGAAAACCAAGGGGAATCATCCAAAATGACGTCCCTTCCTGATGTCATAAAATGTATATTTCGAACCAACATCAAAGGCAGCAGCAGATGATAAAGGCCATAAACTATACCTCTGGAAGGAAGGCATTAATTTAGGTTTTTCCCTGGTCAGCTTAATGACATCCTCACCAACACCTTGAAGATTAAAAGCCAAACTGCTAACTTGTGTGAGACAATTACATACACAGACCATTTATTTATAATACAATATCATACCATAATAATATTAGAGGGTTTTTCCTGTGACACCATGCAGCACAGCAGATAGCGAATGGTCACCCTGTGGAGCCTCTCTTATTTATTTCCTCCCAACCCGAAGTTGGGTGGTTATGTAATTTCCAATTTGAAAATATCGAAACCTGTCTGTGATGACCTAGCCATTGGTTTTTCAACATTCCTCAAATGTAATTATGGTTGATCCCTTTAAAATTTGGTCCAGGTAGTGTAGCTCTCTTATTGCCTGTTTTTTGTACCAGGAATCCAGGTCAGCCGGAAGAAATGCTGGGTCCCACCCTAGCCACCAGACTCTCCAAAGATCTCTGGATATGCGTGGATTCTTACAGAACCTTCCCCATGCCTCTCTTGTAACCTGCATGGCATGGTAAAGGGTTTGCATGAGAGTTTTACTCTGCTGTGTGTCAAAAAGCATGGCAGGCAGTGGGACATTCTCCAACATATTGAGCTCTGTGTTCTTTCACAGGGCCCAGTACTTACAGTCTGACCATAATAATGCTGTTTTCACCTGCACTGATATCCAGTAGGCCCATCCTCCCCACTCTTTTCTAGCTAGCAACACCCCACTCCTCACCCGGGGTCGAGCATCCGTCTAAACAAATTGAAATAATTGTATTTGCTTTTGCTGAAACCAAATTCTGGTAAGATGACCTGGGGCACAGTAAAAGAAGTATAAATATCTGGGGAGTATATTCATCTTGTGTGAGCAAGTCACTTAACTTTCCTGTGCTCCCAGGTCGCTCCTGTAAAAAAGCGTTCAGCATAGTGTGCTACTCCTGGTTAAACAACTAAAAAAATAAATAAATAAATAACTTGTATACATTTGTATAAAGGCAATGGGAGTAGCGACCTCCTCTTAATATCATTCTGTATGGTTCGTGTAAATGGGTTAAAGTTATCTTAATAAAGAAGGGCATTATTTGCCCGGAGAATTATCCCTAGGTATTTAAGTTTTGCGAGCCCACATTTTATTGCAAATTATTTCTGAATTTCAGGGGAGGGTTTATAAAACAGTGTTAAAATTTCCATTTTTTTCTGCGTTTAGGGTGTAACCTAATAGCAATGAGAATTCTTGGACCACATCCATCAAACGAGGTAGGGATGTCTCTGGTTCAGTGAAACAGAGCAGCACATCATCTGAGTGTAGTCCTAATTTTTGTCCCATATAGGCTAGTTATACCCCTTAACCTCCTGGTCCTTGCGTATCATCTAGGGAAGGGCTCAATGTATAGGGCAAAAAGTATTTGGAACAGGGGGCAACCCTGCCGAGTACTCCACCCAAGACAGAAGCACTCAGAGAGATGACCATTCGTCCTCACATATGCCACTGGAGCTGCATAAAGCATCTGTGTGTACTGTATCTCTGAAAGATGAGGGAGAATCCAAATCCAGCAAGGACCCTATTTAAATATATCCAGTCCACTTGATCAAACACTTTTTCTGCATCCATGCTCATGAGGATGGCTGTGTTTTTGGTGTCTCCTTTGTGGATTCTGCAAAAAATTGGAATTTTTCCCTGCAAGTTGGGCTCCATTATTGAATATTCGAAGTTGAGCCATGCGCAATAGGGTTGCGCCTGCGCAAGTCCGAAATGGCGCCATTCTGCGATATTCAGCAGGAGGCAGTTACACCCCCAAAATCATGCTGAGCAACAGCGCAATGATAATGAAGGCATGCACAACTGAAGGGGGAGGAACCATGCATAAATGGCGCAGTGTGATATTCAAAGACTTGAGCAATGCAGTGGAGCAAGCAGAAGTTGCACCATAACGGAAATGAGCCAAAATAAAAAGGAGCAAGGAAGAGGCGCAAGAACGCTACAGGGAAGCCACATGAGACAGGCAGACAGACAGGGCAGGTGGCACGAACAGGGCAGGCCAGGGAAAGGCCACGGTGAACAGCCAGGCACAGGGAAGGTGTGGGGAGCCACACAGCACAGAGGCCAGCACAGGCAGGTGTACCGGGTGCAGGGGAGGTAGCAGCCAGGACAGCGGGGGAATACAGTAACAGCTGCCAGGGGGGTGAACGCAAGCCAGGGACATGGCCAGTGCCACCTTCCACATGGAGGCTGTAATGAGGGAGGTGAGAAGGCGGGCGGCAGGGGGGCATGGCCGTGGAAGGGCCCGTTGGCAGTATGCCCCCAGCAGGCTGTACCGAGCCTGCACCAGCTTTGAGCTGTACACAGATACTGAGATTGTGGGCCGATACTGCCTGAACAGGGCAATTCTGAGGCGGCTCTGTGAGCTATGCAGTGATGTGATGCACGCACCCACACGACGGAGCCATGCCCTGTCAGTGGAGACCAAGGTAACAGCCTGCATGTGCTTGCTCGCCATGGGTACCTTCCAGAGACCAACTGGGGACACCACAGGCATAACCCAGTCAGCCACGTCATGCCACCTCACCCAGTTCCTCAGCGCACTGCTGCCACATGCTGAGGAGTACATCCATTTCCCCAGCACAGTGGCGGAGCACAGCAAACATACAGGAGTTCCACAGGGTAGCACGTATGCCTGGCATGCTAGGGGCAATAGACTGCAACCTACGCCATATGCATACGACCCGGCCCCCGAGGGGCCGCATACATAAATCAAAGGGGCTATGCCAGCATCAACTGCCAGGTGGTGTGCGATGCCAGGGGGTGCATCATCAATGTCTGTGCCACGCACCCTGGGGGAGCACACGATTCTTTCATCTGGCACCAGTCGGCACTGTGCCACAGATTCGAGAGTGGGGACATCCCCACTGGCCACCTAGTGGGTGAGTATGCAAACCACATGAACAAATATAGGGCCTTGGGGGGCATGGCCAGAGGTAGCATGGGTAGTGGCCTACATGGCCTGGGGCAGGGCGATGCTGATCACCAAACTAATCTCCAACCTCTACACACAGGTGACAGTGGATACCCACTCCGTTCCTGGCTGCTCACACCCTACCGGCGGCCCACGACCCCATCGCAGCAATGCTACAATGAGGTACACGCCACCACACGTAATGTCATCGAGCGGGTGTTCGGGATGCTGAAGGCACGTTTCCGTTGCCTGGACACCTCTGGTGGTGCCCTACAGTACAGCCCCTCAAAGGCCTGTGGGATATTCCTGGCCTGTTGCATCCTGCACAACATGGCCAATGAATGTGGGATAGCCGTACAGGTTGAAGAGGGGGACAGCGATGGGGACGCCGGTGACGATGGTGATGGGCAGCCCCCCCTTGGTTGACGGGACCCCTGACTGCTCCGGCTGGCACATCTGCACCGGGACACCATCACGGAGGAGCACTTCAGCCAACTCAGGTAAGTCATGGGGCCATGCGCAACCACCAGTGGCCAAGGCACAACCCACAAACACGCAGGAACCCACACTGGGGGTGCATGCCATCAAGGGAAGTGGCAGGGCACAGAGGCACACACACAGCCAGAGATGGGTGAGGATTAACATGCCACGCCGAAGGACACACACACACACACGACGCAACAAACATGCACAGAGGGCAGAAAGCACACCAACCCAGAATGCACACCCTAGCAACACACATGTCCACAGGCCACCACGCCCACTGCCTGTCCATGTGCGTGTGTCAGATGCTGAGCACCATTGCACATTGGTGTACAGCACAATGCAGGCATCATCATGCACATGCAACTGCGTACAGCAGCCGGGAGGGTGTGCAGGTGGACTGTGTGTCCGCGTGCAGGGCCGGGTACCCACCCGTGCACTGCCCACTGACACACACAATGCACACAGGGCAGCACCAGACAGTAGCCATGCTGGGAGACAGGTCAGACCCATGACACAGTGCCACGGCCACCACGGATGCGTGGGTGGCCCTGCCGAGACCGGCCAGCACTGGCAGGCTGCCCACTGGCCTTATGGGGTGGCACCGATGGTCCCCCAGGAGTTCCTTTGCGTGAACGCGACCATGCCCGTGCAGGGGTCTGCAGCACACCGAACAAGCCTGCACCAGGAGTGCTCGGGATGCCCACAGCTGAACCTGGCATCGACAGGGTGGAAGTCGCACGACGCCGGGAACAGGGGGTGGATAGTGCACTGCGTGGTGTCCGCGATGCATGGGCACCTGACTGTGTGCCCATTGTGGCCATGACAGCAATGAATGCCTGTGCATGCCTGTCAATGGCAGTGGTCACTTCCTCCCGCAAACGGTCCATCCGTGCCAGGATCTGTTCGATGTCTCTGCTGCGATGCTCCTCTGCCCACTCCAGAGCCACACACAGTGCTTCCATGGACGTCGCAAGCCACATCTGCTGCTGGACCAATGCTCGCAGTAGGCGGGTGTGCTCGTCCAAGAGGTCATCAGCCTCCTCGGCTTCCTGTCCCTCAGGATGTGCAAGGGCCTGATGTTCAGCACCCCTTGAGGGTGGGTGCTGTGCACCAGGACCAGATCTGGGCATGTCCACAGGTGGTGCACAGATGCCGCCGCTGAACCCTATACCCCCAAGCCCAGTGGGTGACTGCTGATGCTGCCCCTGCGGCTGCCGCACCCCAGGGCTCAGTGGTGCCGCCGCAGTGGCCACAACAGTCCCACTGTCCTGAACAGACACCACTGCTGCCCCACTGGTGTTGACAGGCACAGCCTGGGACTGTGCTGACATGCAGGCCTCCACAGCAGCACCACCCGCAGCCATGGGCGCGAATTGCACTGCTGTGTGTCCATCCTGTGGCACACACGCGTCACTGCCCAAGACGGTCGTGTCATCATCACTGGTGCCGGACTCTGCCCCGACCACAGTGTGCTGGCATCCGTGGATGCCAGCATGCTGGGACACAGGCAGGGCTTCCTCCACACCTGTCTCAACGACATCAGTGTGGACAGCCAGGCAGCCCCACTGTCGTACTGATCCACAAATACCTGTGGAGGTGGATGGTCCCACCTCCGACTCCATCCAACTGTCCGCAGTGGACAGGCCCACCACCGCCGACCCATGCAGATGCTCAGGATCTGTAAGGGAAAGCAAAGTCGCGTTACTGCATGTGACCTACCCTGCCCCCCCCAGACAGACCATGACTTACCATGCAGTGATGGGCCACCACCTGTCTGGAAGCCACCACCCATAACACCCTCAATGGCACTTTGGTGCATGCTTCCAGCAAGCCTGTCCTCCACTGGGGTGAGTTGTGCCACCTCCGGCTGTCCCCCACCTGTTGCAGCATGTGCTGCCCTGATGGCAGCCACCTTCTCCTTTACCCTCCTCCTGTCTGTGCCCATCTTCTTCTTACACTCCTGCACAGAGCGCTGGTGGCTGCCATGCAGGTTCACGGCATGTGCCACCTCCTCCCATGCAGCAGCATGGGCCTGAGGGGTGCCCCGCCATCCACTGAGCAGTGGCTCCTGATCCAGGTAGGCCTCAAAAAGGGCCTCGGTTTCGGCCTTAGTAAAATTTGGCCTCCTCCTCCTCCCACCACTGTTCTCCTCCTCTCCATGAACGTGCTCAGTCATTATGTAGCCTGTAAGAATGGCAGTTGTTATCTGTGACTGTGCAGTCCCATGCATGTCCCTGAATCCACAGTCTCTACTCCCAAACAGCATGCAACTCACCAATAAACTGCAGTAATCGACTATGGCCACTGCAGCACATTGTCGCACCTTTATAGTGCAATCCATGCAAATGAAGTGAGGAGCAACTTTAATTAGATGCAAATTGCAGTGCTGCACCATTGAATGGCTGATCGGATGATTTGCATATGACGGCTGAATATTGCGCTGTTGCGCTTTGCGCAGTTGTGTTAAACGTGCTGAGCCAATGGCGCAGTTCTGTGGCATGCGTAGTACACCTCACTGCGCATGCCCGGGTTGCTGACGCAGGCGTCTGCCGCGCTGATGATGTGCTGTGCGCGGTATGCTATGCAGGGCACAGCCACCATTGTGCCAGTGATGCTATAGCGATGGTCACTACATGGTGCTGTGGCACTGGACCTTCATAAGCGCAATGGCCCAACTGCCCGCTAGTCCGCTGTGGCACTGGCACACAGGCAGCCAATCGCGCTACATGCATTGTCATCCGATGGCACTGTGCGTGGCCTTGTGCCAGAGACCCTTGACCCTGTGCCCGACCTTTGCCCCCTTGGCGCCATGCGTCAGGCACAGGTGCACTTCTACCGCGCTGTTCAGTAACAGCGCGATAGGGAATGGCAGCGTTGTACCGCGCAGCATCTGCACGTGGGGAGCCGCGCTGCAGAGCGCCATATTGCCTACTATAGCTATTGGAATGGCGCAGAGATGAGCTGCTCCATGGAGTGCCATTGAGCTGGCCAATCTGGTGGCCATAGTTGAGCCACACCATGGGCCTCTCTTTGGGGAGGCCCCCTGGCTAGGGCAAGGACCCAGGTGTGGCAGGAGGTGGCCACTGCCCTGGATGAGGCAACAGGCCAGGGGTGTTCGGCTGAGCAGTGCAGGCACCGCTATGGTGACCTGCGCAGGAGGGAGCCGGAACTACTGGCCCGACTGCGGTCACGTGCCAGGAGGGCACGGTGCCACATCGAGTAGGGTTCCATCAACACACTTTTATCATCCATATGAGTCACAGTGTTGTATGTGTCCAGCACATAGGGGAGGGACCGTATGGGGTTGGCCGTCGGCGGTGTTCACAGGGTATGGGGTGGGTGGGTCTGGCTTGGTGGGAGGCACACACCTTGGGGCAGGGGACTTTGCTTGGGAATGTACTGATGTTCTTCTCCTTTTTTCCCCACAGGCCTGGAAGAACTACGCAGGGTGCGGGCAGAGCAGCAGAGGGGTGCTGAAACCGCAGCCAGGCGGGCCGAAGACCAGCCCACATGACGGCCCAATGAGGGTGAGTGCCAGACCTCCATGATTAGTATTGCATGCTGTGTGACAAGGTGGGCAGCGGGGCATGGCCACCATTCATTGACATCACTGCCATGCACGCCACTTGTTACAGTCAACACTGTCCAGTGGCAGTGCATGTCTGGGTGTGCATCACTGGTGGTCCATGCGTGCACCAGGTGCATGGCTGTGCCACTGCCTTTGCACCACATAGCCATGTCACTAAACGGCCACGGTGGTGCTGTGCGTGACTTGGCCGGTGGGTGTGTGCAGCGTTCCGCATGGCTGTATGTGCCTGGGTGGGCAGGTACTGTGGACGTGATCACTGCGGGTGGTTACACACCATCACAGTGGTATGTCCCATGGCCGTATGCCATGCACAGTGGGCGGGCTGTATGGGGTTGTGCATTCACACCTATTGACTGTGCTCCCTTGTCCTAGGTACGAGACATCTCAGGGAGATCAGGGACACCATGAGGGAGCTCCTCAATCTGGTCCGGGAGTCGGTGGCAATCCTCAGGAGGCTGGACGCGACAGGAGTACTGCGGCGCCACAGAGCCAGGCAGACCCAGAGCCAGGAACGGCAGTCACATTGACAGTCCCTTGGTCCCTGACTTTCCCCCGGATCCACCCTCACACCCCACCTATCCCATCCCATTTGTCCACCTTTCCCCTGCCCACCCCCACTTAGTTTGTGTCCCCCACCCCAAGCTTGTAAATAGTTATTATTATTGTACATAGTTAAGTTTTATATTTTTACAATACATTTGAATTTTATATGAATACCGTGGTGGTCTCTGATTTGCAGTGGGCTATAGGTGCTCAGCTGCAGTGGTGTGCATGGCATCAGGGGTGGTGCAGTCATGGGTATGTGTGTGTGTCCATGTGGAGGTGACTATGGTGTGGGGATAGATATCAGTCAGTGTCTGTGTTGTGTGTGTTGTTCCCTTTGCACTGGATGACTGTGTGCAGTGGTCCATGGCGCATGCTCTGTGTCCATGGCGCACCCATCGGCCCGTCCATGGCCTGTGCAGCCAACACACATGCCTGTCTGTGACCTGCATGGTCCGCTGGCATGTCAGTGGTGGCATTCCCTGCAGGGCAGACACTGTAACCGTCACTTTGCTGGGTTGCCCATGTCACTGGTGTGGTGCATGCCTGGCTCAGGTAGCACTGTGGGCGACACGGTCATTGTCCCACCTCCATGCTGTGGCTTGTGTGTGTTGCTGGGGATGTGCCCCACTGTCTGGGGCTTGTGCTCCGGGTGACTACTGGTGGTGTATGGGTCCACTGTGCCTGCGCAGGGTGACTGGCACTCCAGTGCCATGGTGGACTGAGGGTTGTGTGTACACGGCTTACATGGGCCCACACTGGGGGCTTGGTTGCCCCACCACTGCGTCCCTGTGTTGTTGTGCCCTTGGCTATGGGTGGGTGTCTGTCCATACCCTGTGTGGCATCCGGTGTGGTGCATGCTTCCATGCACCACTGTGGGTGTCTGTGCTGGCTGTTGTGGCCAGTGGTGGGCCGGGGTGTGTCACTGGAATACTGTGCAGGGTGCTGTACCACTGGTGGTGGTGTCAAGGACACGACCGTCCCACATGGGGTACCTCTTGTGCCAACGCATGGTCAGTCTCTCAGCTATACCTTGGGGGACTGTGCATGGTGGCACTGTGTCTGCCATTGTTGCATTGCTGTGTGCTGCAACCTGCTTGTGGTGGGGCTGGCTTGCATGGTTCTGTGGTGCACAGGGTTGCATTGACACAGTGTGGGTGGTGGCATGCATGGGGTTTCCTGCAGTGGTGGTCACTGCTCATGGGGGGTGTCTGGGGGTCACGGTGCAGGGTGTGCTGTGCACGGGGGGGATGGTGTGGCACAGGGTGGTCTGCCCTCCTTGTGTGCCAGTCACAGCTTGCCGGTAGGCGTGATGGGGCACCATGGCCAGGCTGTGGGTTGGTTGCTTATCTCCATGGACCAGTGGTTATTCCAGCCCTCCCCCCGGTTGTGCTGTGCTTGGGGTGTGGGGGGGATAATGTCTGTTCTGCTGTGTGTTCCTCTGCCCATCTGTGGCATGGGTGGTGGGCCCCTACCTCCCTGATTGTGCAGTTACATTGCTCTGCAGCTGGGGGGCGTCCCTGGTTGCGCTATGGCACCTCTGGACTGCTCAGCTGAACATCCCTTGTTGCGCTATGGTGTATCAGATCTGCTCAGCTTCCCCTCCCTAGTTGCGCTATGGCGAGGTGGTGCGATACTCAGTCGTTGGCTGTAGGTGCAATTTGGCCTGCTCCTTTTTTGAATATTGCATCTCTTGCGCATGGGCGCAATAGACTTGTGCTTGCTCCTGCTATTGCACACTTTTTTGGGTGCAGTTTGAATATCTGGACCTTTGTCTTTTCACTCAAGTGCACCATCGTTTGTTGTTTTACTTGAGTTTGACTAGCCGCCAGCTGGTGCACCAATGGCCCTTGTCCAGAAGCACACTTGCTTTACTTTGGATCTGGGTTTTCAGCAGCATTCAGGCGATCAGTAATGTGTAGCGTTCTGTGGACACTATCCTGGGCCTGTTGACCGGAGACAAATCCAGTCTGATCTAATCCCACTAGGCCTGAGACAATATCTTCCAGCTTCCTAGTGAGGGTGGCTGTGTAAAATTTATAATCCACATTCAGGACGGATATGGGACGGTAGGAAGGACACAGGGTAGGGTCCTTACTTGGTATAAGTATCACTGAAATTATTGCCAAATTCCAAGAGGGAGCCGATTTGCCTTCCTCTGCCACAGCTGCTGTATAAGCTTCTTTTAGTAGTGGGATAGTGGTCTCCAGGAACTACTTATAGAATTCATCTGGGAATCCATCAGATCCAGTTTTACCAGTTTTGCTTCTCTTGAGTTCCTGCAATACTTCATTATAACGAATGGGGGCACTTAATATGGCAGTCTGTTCTTGTGTGACCTGACGGAGAGAAAGGTTTCCCAGATAAGGGTCTATTACTTGTTTTAATTGAGGGGGATTGGCGGAGTACAATGTTTTATAATATTTCCGAAATGCATCAGCAATTTCTAGTGTTTTCACTACCTGTTGAGCCCTCCATGGGTGTAGAACCTTACCCACATGTGCCCTGCTTCTCTGCACCCTTATTCGACATGCTAATACAGCAGTCATATTGCTCAGGGTCCCCTTCATAATAGCTCTGCCTCAGATATCTTAGATATTGTTCTACCTTATAGTGTAAAATTTGATTTAGCTCCTTTTTAAGTTGCATCAACTCTTGCCCCCTCTGCTTATCCAGTTTGAGTTATTGTTGAAGTTGTAGTGTTTGTATTTGGGATTCTAGATCCTGCTGCTTCTGCTGTCTGTCTTTCTTACGATGAAAAAGCTAAATCTGGGAAATGATGAACACTTATACAAATTACAAACTCCTGAAGGGTGCGTTGAACTACCGCAAAAAACAAACAGTCCGGAGTCTGCTGTTGCTTGTGATGCGTTCTCTTTATTTAGAGCCACCCCTACGTTTCGCTCCTATGAGCGTGATCACGGGGCTTCAATAATGTCTAGTTAGAAACAAACAAATGATCTAATATAAGTCTTAACAGTTACAATATTTTCAATAAATAACAAAGTTCTTTCAATACATATATCTACCTGAAATAAGAGTCGCTGTATACTTAATCACTTAACACTTCAAATTGAATCTTCTTCCTGACAAAAATGTCAAAATACTACAATAAAACACTAGAAACAGCAGTCGTGCCTAAATGTAACATAGGTCGTAAGACTTTAAATACCCCATAACCTGCATACCTGAGGAAGCTAAACCAGCATCTCTCTGAAATTTAATAATCCTTTTGGTCATTCTGAAATTAAAAAAAATAACTACATTTGGTAAAAAGGCTTATAGAAACCAAAAAGCTTTAAATTTATTCAATTGTGTAAAATCATTTGGTACACTTCAAGTGTAATACACTTACCCTCTTCACTACAAAAATTAGTGCAAAAGTCAGAGCTCTTGGGTGGACTTGTAACATTTAAATATGTAGCCCATAGCTTTTCAAAAATCTAATGTAAAACCCACCATAATGGCATTCACTCACTCGAACGCTGAGACGCTAGTAGTCTTTCCAGGGATGCTATCCCTCTTGAGCAGCCTGAGTTTCCCGCTGGAGTGACGGTCACTACCCGAAACTCTCGCCTCACGCGAGAGCGTTCCGTAGCAACTGAACACACATTCCCTGAATCATTGGGAATGTGCGCGGTGCGCTCAGGCTGCTCTTAAACTGACAGGACTGCTGCTTCAGTGTGAATAGCTACTTATTAAATCTGAACGAGAAAAGAAAACTTTTATTGTTACCTAAGGGTTACATTTAGCTAAAAAATATATCATATCAATGAAATGACGCTGAATTGCTATATTTTATATCAAATGTCTTCTGATGCAGGGCAATTAACAACCAATATAAATTTGATCATCTTACTTATAAACTATCCACTTCTGTACTAAATAAAATGGGAAATATACTCCAATTAATACTATTGAACCATCAGCAATTAACTAACAGGAATCATTTTATATAACTTCTGATGCACTCCAACATTCCTTCCAATTACAGATAATTAACGAGCACCTTAGGAATTAATTCTACCTTTAAAATACAGGTACTGCACATATAAAAACTGCTTGTGATTTACAGTATTATATCATTCATAGGCTTGGAAAAAAGTAACAGTACATGCTAGTATATAATTACAAACATGCTTGCCAATTACAATCAATGTTCATACCAATGTTAGGATCTAAAGTTCTCAGACTGAAGATCCACTTCATTTCCATTTTCTCTAATAATCTTTTATAGTTTCCACCTCTAGGGGGTTGTTTCACTGCCTCAAGACCCCAGAACCTGAGGGATGCTCCCGTGTGCCCGGCTTCATTAAAATGCATAGCTACAGGGGATTTATCATTTTTAATTCTTATGTCACTTTTATGTTCACATATACGTACTTTAAGAGCTCTTTTAGTCTGTCCTACATATAATATATCACAAGGACATTGCAACACATAAATAACACCTTCAGTATTACAATCAATGTGGTCTTTAATGTGAAATTCTTCATTATAATGAGGATGTTTAAAAACTGTTTTTTTACTTGTATTATTACAAACTGCACACTTGCCACATCTAGTCATCCCTGGTTGTAGAGGTCCAAGCAGTAATTGGGTTTTATTAGGATTATAATGTATGAACTGTGAATGTACCAATCTATCTTTTAAATTTTTAACTTTTTTAGATACTATTATAGGTTTCACTTGTAACGATTTGATACTAGAATTGTCCATAGAAACTAAACGCCAATGTTTATTTATAATCTTTCTAATCTCCGTCATTTTATGATTGTATTTAGTAGCAAACACTAATCTCTCCTTTTTTTGATTCTGTTTTTTACTTAAAAGTTGTTCACGTGTCACTCTGTCTATTTTGTCACTTGCTTGTGTTAAAACTTTTATAGGATATCCCCTATTTTGGAATCTGTTTAGCATTTCTTGTTTATGTACCAAATAATCACTGGTCTCTGTACAATTTCGTTTGACTCTTACTAATTGTGCATAAGGAATACTGTTTTTTAACTTAGGCTCATGATAACTTTTATTGTGTAATAAAGTATTTCTATCTGTGCTTTTCCTAAATAATGAAGTACTAAACATAGAATCTGTTATTTTAATCTGCAAGTCTAGGAATGGTATAGCTGTCTTATGATTAAGTGTAAACCTTAAATTTTTATCAAAATTATTTAATAAATCATTAAAAGACATCAGTTCCTGTTCAGTTCCCGTCCACAAACAAAATATGTCATCTATGAATCTTTTCCAAAATTTAATGTGATTTTTATAAATATTTTTTTCTGGATCAAAAACAAATTCTTCTTCAATAACAATCATATATGCATTAGCATAGCTTGGAGCCATGGTGCTACCCATGGCTGTTCCCTTATCCTGTTGATAAAATTTACCCTCAAATTCAAAATAATTATTTTCTAAAACAAATGTTGCTAATTCTTGCAACAAAATTGTTCTGGGTAATTTACCTTCCGGTCTCTTTTTCAGAACCTTGCCCATGTCTTTCTTACGGCCTGCAGCTATTGCAGTGATTTTACCTCTGACCATGGCCTCAATCATATCCCAAAGGATTCCTGGTGTGACCTCTGACATTATGTTATCCTGTACTGCTTTACCTTTCCCTTATATCTGTCCCAACCCCTCTTGAACCCCCCCCCACTGTATCTACAGCCACCAGTTCCACAAATCTCCACAAGATCTTCCCTCCTCCAGCACAGTCCTGCCATTATATGCCCTGCTTATAGTCTGTCTTGGTTTGTGCTTGGGGCTGTCACTCCTGAAACTCAACAGTTCACAGGAGGACACAGAAAAGGTGGCAGAACCTGATGCCCCTCCTTTCCCCAGAAGCCTCCCAGAATCCCTTCTCCTGAAAGGTTTCTGTGTAGGGGGGTGGACCTCCTAAGTGGGTCCATTACACTACCCCCTCCCTTATGAGGATGTGCCCCGTATCCAGCTGGCACAACTTGGGTCCGAGTCACTGTCCATAGCATAGTCCTTGTTGATTTATTTAAAATTTGCTAACCATGAAAGTCACACAGAGCTGAGGCTCATTTCCAGGTGAGACCCAGGGGAGAGGGTAGTGGGAATTACAGTAGTTACAGACATCTTGCAGTACATGGAATACAGAGGTTTGGCATGATAAGTCATAGCAAATGTATATACAGTTACAGTATTTAGCATATACAGGTATTTACAAAGTATAAGTGCGACAGGCAGATTTATACAGACAGGCAAATTGCACCACATAATACAAGTGGAATAACAGTAGATGATGTTCATGATACAGCTGACTTAGCTAAAGGTGGGCTCTGTACAGCAATTGAGAGGGAGACAGGAGCGTTAAGCTCCATGCAGCATATTGGGGTGTCGAGAGGAGCGGTAGGGAGAGTTGATCGAGGAGACCAGACCGGACATAAGGAGACAAGGCAGTAAAGGAGGGCAAGGTGGGTCAGGTGTGAGGATGATTGCTGAAAAGTTGGCTGAAGGAGAACGGAGTCAGCATGGGGCAGAGGAGGGACAGTTGCAGTTAACAATAGGGTAGTGTTTTAATTGTAGTTTGGGTGTGGAAAGGGAAGGAGCAAGGCGGATTGAAAGGAGGAGATGATTCCACAGGTCAGAGAATCTGAAGGAGAATGAAACCCTTCGAGATACATAGATACATACATACATAGATACATAGACAGTGTCGGCAGATAAGGGCCTATGGCCCACCCAGTCTGCCCATTTAAGTTTGAGATCTCCACAAGATCTACCAACTAAGAGCCCTGTGCACTCTCTGTGGTCTGGCACCACTTCTGTTTACTGGCAGCGCAGGGCTATCCATCGCCATCTTGCCACTGGGCCATTCACCAGGACCAGCTTTTTCATATTCAAGTTCTGGGGGCCCAGTTGCTGCACCAGGGCCTGCTAGTGGTGTCATCCCTTCAAGGTTGACCAGTTTCTCTGTCCTCATCTTTGGAATTTTTACTGTCCAGAAAATGGGTAGACCGTGGTTTCTGTATCAATTCCTGTCTCTACTGGCGGTGCTATTGTGGCCTCCAGGTTTTTGGCGATTACCTGGCCACTTGAGGCAGAAGTTCAGGGTGGGGCTGTGATTCAGCAGTTGTCCACTCAGTGGGCCTGATCAGTGTACCACTCTGGGACACCAGCCCCACTGAGCAGCTCCACCAGCAGTGTGATTTCTTGACTGAACATCACCATAAATGGAGTGTACCCCCTCATGGACTGTACACTACTCTTGTAAGCCAGCACGACATACGGCAGTAGACTGTCCCATTCAATCTGATTATCCTGCATGAAAGAGGACAGCATGGCTAGGAACATGTAATTCAACCACTCGACTAGTCCATCTGACTGCAAGTGGTATGGAGTGGTCCTGCTTTTTTATACTTCTAGAAGTCTGCACACCTCTCAGAACAATCCTGACTCAAAGTTCTATCTCTGGTCCATATGGATAGATCTGGGGGCCCTATATTTGTAAATGAATTGTTCCAATAAAACCTTAGCAACTGTTTGAGCCTCCTAATCAGGTTGTGGATAGGCTTCAGACCATTTTTTTAAATAGTCCACCACTACGAAGATATAGCTGTTTTTCTTAGAGGTCAGTGGCAAGAGCCCCAGGATATCCATTGCTATCCTCTCTAAGGGCCGACTAGTTTGGGACAAGACCATGGGGTCTCTAGGGGCAGCACCTACACCTTTCCAGGACCCACAGATCAGGCAGGCTTTACACCACTCCTTAATGGACTTTCTCCAGCCTGGCAAGTAGTACCTGACCTGTATTTTCTGTGTGAGCTTCTCTATCCACAAATGTCCCCCAGTGGCAGTGTTATGTAATGTCTTTAGGACCTCTGGAACCATCTCTTTGCGGACTACTATGCGTTTGTGACCACACCTGCCCTGCTTATCCTTGGCCTTCAGCACCAAAAGTCCTTGTTGAACATGAAGGTAGGGCCACACCACTTGGTACTTGCAAAGTTCAGGGTTATGTTGGGCCTCTTTGGAGAATACAGTGAGTCCTTTCTTCAATCAGAACATCAGTCTGGTGACCACTGGATCTTCCTGTTGGTGGTCCAGCAAACTTGGCCATTCTGCATCCTCTTCCATATTGGCAGGGGCCAGGGGTTCAGCATATCCAGCGCCAGGAGCGCTACTGGCATTGTGGCACTCGATATCGGCCTCTGGGACAGGGCGTCTGCATTATTGTGCTGCTTTCCCAGGCAATGTATGATTTGATAATTGAATTATGCTGGCTGTTCCAGCGAATGAGCAAGCTGTCCTTCAGGCTCATGGAAGTTGTGTAGCCAGTGGAGCTAGCCATAGTCTGTCCTAAGTGTGAGCATCTTCCAAGCAGGAAGTAGTGGAAATGGTGAGTAAAGGTTACAACAGCTAACCGCTCTTTCCATGTCATGGCATACTTTTGCTTTGCATTGATTAGAACCCAACTCACATAGGCAACCACTCTCTCCTCGCTATCTGCCGCCTGGGCCAACACTGCTCCAATGCCCACTTCACTGGTGTCGGTGTTGAGAATAAACAGTAGTTGCAGGTCAGGATTTGCTAGGATGGGTGAAGAAATCAGTCGTTTTAGTTCCACAGGGGCCTCCTCGTAGGAGTCTGCTCAAGTGAATTGCATCCCCTTCTCAGCGAGCTTAGGCAATGGTGGCAAACTCCTCAGTGAACCTTCTGTAGCATGACGTCAGTCCCAAAAAGCTCCTCACTTCTGTCACCAAACAAGGTACTGGCCAGGAGTACACTGCTTCCACTTGTTTGGGTCTGTTCCCACTCCATCTGCTGGGATTAGGTGTTCCAGATACTTCACTTCACTGCAGAAGAAGTCACATTTAGATGGATTCACATTCAGGTTTTTCTAGCTTCCTCAGAACTGCTTTCAATTTGTGAAGATGCTCTCGAAAAGTCCTGCCAATGACTGGATAGTGATCAAGGTATACCAGACATGATGGCCTTTGTAGGTCTGCCAGCACGACATGCATCAGGTGTTTAAATGTTTCTGGAGCGTTATACAGTCCAAACAGCATGATGCTAATCACCTTAGAGAAGCACCACCTGCCTTGTGCTCACCACTGCCATACACTGGCATGATGTTAAACTCAAACAGTCCTTGTTTGGTTGTGAGTGCGGTCTTTGACCAGTCCTCAGGGCAAACCCCCACTTGTCAATACCCACTAGCCAAGTCCGGGGTGGAAAATCAGCGAGCCTTTAACAACAGATCGAGGATGTCATCGATATGAGGTAGTGGATCCGCATCCTTCATGGTAACCTCATTCAGATGGTGATAGTCCACACACACACACACTTGTACTCCCCCCATCCTTCTTCTATACCAGGACTACTGGGGCAGCCCACAGGATTGTAGAGGGCCAAATAACTCCCTGGTTGTTCATCTGCTGCAACTGTTCTTCGAACGCCCCCTGATAATGGAGCAGGATCCTCTGAGGTCCTTGCTTCATCAGACGTGTATTTCCAGTGTCAGACCGGTGCTTGGTTAACCCAGTACATCCCAGGTGATGATCCCCCACATTGAACACATCAGTGCATTTCTACACTGCAGCTTCGGCTGCTTGGATCTGCTCTGGTGTCGGTTCTTGTTCCTCATTTCCATCCAACCTGGTGCTTGTTCTCCTTTTGAGGTTCTTGGGGCTCTAGTTTGAAAACCTTGAACTGTGGTTGAGTCTTTAGGCAATATTGTCACCCCAGAGTAGAAGGTGCTGATCACCATCCCTTGGTAGATGGTCTGTGGCTCTGTTGTCACATTGGCATCCCACACTGGCTTTTGTCCCCGTTTTTTCTCTACTCATTGACTGAGCTACAAGGAAGGTATAATGGGAGGGCTTTAAGCCTGAGGTTCGATGAGCAGCGCAACGTCACTCCCCCATCGGGCTTAAAAGGTCACTCATCCTGGGCCCCTCCAGAATTCATTTTCATTGCGGCCGGAGGCGCCGCCGCCTTCCTTCATTCTGGGCTTGTCATTGCCTTGGTGTCTCTGGCCGCTCATTATATCTTCCGTTTTGTTTTCTCATCCTTGCCTTTCACCGGCTGCCATTGTTTCGCTTCTGCCTCCCTCGGTCCCTTTCCTCATTGTTCTCTCATTCCCCTGCCCTGCTTGGAGGCCTCTTGCTTATTCCTTGACTCCTCGTTGGTGCCCCCCCCCCGAGTGGCTCCAGTTGTTTGCCACCTTGGCTTTTGCCTTTCTCCCTCCCGCCTCCCCGGCTCCATTTCTTGTTCTGCTAATCATCCCTACTGTGCATCCACATATTCTTTGGTGTCCCTCCCTCTGTGCTCCTTTTCCTCCTATTGCCTCTTCTGTCTGATGCACCTTTCCACTGCCCTCCCTGCACCGTCTCGTCCCCCCCCCGGCCCCTTCCTCGCTGTCTCTCTCTGCCTGTTCCGTTTCTTTTCCTGCCCAGCTTTTGTACCTTCTTCATTTGTTTTCTTTTGTTGACTCCTCGCTTCTTTCCTCTTCCCTGTTCTGCCTTTGCTCCAGGGGGCCAGACCCATCCCCATCTCCATTTAGTGCTGCCGGTGTCTTTGGCTGGCGTTATCCACACTCCCGGCTGCGGGGCTCCTGGTGGTGCCCCCTCCTTTGATCGTTCTTCCCGGCACTGTCTCCTCTCTTTTGGCTCCTCTCTGCCATCTCCTCACCTCCCTCCTGGTCTCCTCCTCATTTCATTCGGCCCTTTCCCTGCTTGCTGCTGCCCTCGCCAGTTCATCGGCTACTCCAAACCTAAACTTGTGGCGCAACCTTTGGACTCCCCTACCGGTTCCGACTGCTGTCTTGCTCTGGGCACCTTGTTGCTCCCATTTGCTGCTTTTCTGTGATCCACTACTCTCTGGTATTCACTGCCACATCTCGTTCATATCCAATCTAGCAGTGCTCCTCCTCCACCCTCTCTAACTTTTCCATCTTCATTATGGGACATGACTTCCTGCTATCAGGGTCCCATACCCTTCCTCAGGGACGTGTTCTGCCATTCCCTGATGCTTCCTGCCGCATCCTTCGGGGCTTCCTACATATTCCAAGAGGCAGCAAGTGCTCTGCTGTTCGAGTCCCACCACACTGACGCAGGTAGGAGGATTTTCGTCAGCATTTTTAACTGCAGCTAACTGTTAAGGTGCCCTTTGAGAGTTTCTGCTGCCTCCTCCAGTCTCTCTGGTTATTCTGCCTCACTGTGCTCTATGACTTTGTTGAGTGCACATTGTGTTTCTTGCTTGTCTGTCTCTTTCATAGTGAGCCCCCTCACCTATGGATGCTCTTGGTCCTTCCTGCATGTCAATAACATTCTATCTTTCCTTGAGAGGTATTGCTAACCATAGGACCAACACAAAAAAAAATAAAAACAAAACCATGTATCGGGTTCCTCTCTCTCTGGTCCTCCTTACCCATTTTGTATCTCATCGAACCTCCATTCGTGGCTTCCTTCCATCATCAGCCATCAAGGATCGCCATCTGGCCTGCATTCAATATTTCTTTTGGGCATACCTCTCATTACTCATATGCCACCTCATCGACCCGCGGCTCTCCGGACGCCCGTATTGGGTTCAAGACTCTGGTTATTATTCACCACTTTGCACCAGCCATCCTGGTTTCAGTCCAATCATGGCTTCACTCCATCATCGTCCATTGTCCAATTTGCTCCTATTGACCGCTCGATTCGAGCATACCATCTGGTTCCAGGCATGCCTTCTTGGCCTCGGAGTATACTTCATCACATCTCTCAGTTGCAGCACTCATCATCATCAGTCTTCTTCAGCCTCAGTCTTCTTTTGAGCACATCTGGTTATCCCTCACTCATCTGACCTACACATGGATCGATTCCTTCCCATCGACTACTCGAGCATGCCCATCTAGGGTCCCTGCTGCATCATGTTCATTCTTCGATCTGTGCTTTCTTTTTGGGTTTTTTCCCTATCCAGTCATTTCCCTAATCATATCCTTCTCTTTAATGAATTATTCTCTTTACCGACATACGTCCTCAACTCAAACGTCATCAGCCTGGAGGGAAGGCGACCTAGGCCTTGGATCCCCAGAGGTTTCCTCCTTAAAGGGGGGGTTCTTCTCCTCCGTGCCAATGGTCATAATATTAGTTAGTTAGTGCTCTCTTCAGGTTAGTTAGTTAGGTTTCTGCTGTTGGATGCTCTCCTTAAGGAGTCTGCCCTTATCAGCATTTTAGAATTCATTTATCATCCTCGCCTCTTCGATGCTCGACATCTTTTGGTATTCTTTTTGGGCTTCTTCCTAACCTACCTTTAGCTGACATAGTCATTCCCATGGCACCTGTAGGGGGGAACCCTCCTCTAGGGTTCCTTGTGTCGTACACCTACAGGGTGATATATCCCACGGATAGAGAGGCGGAAAGCCACAAAGTAAATCAAGTTATACAAGCATCTCATATCTCATCCGGTTGCATAAGCACATTGAATGGGATGGCTTTAAGCCTGAGGTTCGATGGGCGGAGCAACAACGTCACTCTCCCATCACGTTTAAAAGGTCACTCATCCTGGGCCCCTCCAGGATTCATTTTCGTTGCCCGCCATCCACCCCTCCTCCTCCTCCTCCAGCAGCTCATCTCTCTTCCCCATGGGCTTCTTCCTAACCTACCTTTAGCCGATGCAATCATTCCCATGGCACCTGTAGGAGGGGAACCCTCCTCTAGGGTTCCTTGCATCTTACCCCTACAGGGTGGTATATCCCATGGATAGAGAGGCGGAAAGCCACAAAGTAAATCAGGTTACACAAGCATCTCATATCTCATCCAGTTGCATAAGCACATTGAACTTTCTTTTTGCTGAGGTTCCATAAGCCCTTCTCGGTCTTCGGCCTCACCTCCTCTGACCTGGCTGTAGATGAGCACTTCACTTCTTGGTGGAACAGTCACATAGCTGCTGGCCACAATCTCATGGACCTCCATCCCTTCCCTGTCAGGCATCGGGGGAACTTTCTCCCCAATACGCTATAGACACCTTCGGCAAAGTTTAATGTTGCTCTTTATTGCGGCAACCAGTCAGTCCAAGTAGTGCAGTTTGGGTCACATCTTTGGCCACTGAGAATTCACAGGCTAACTGCAACTCCCTTAAGCTGATCACTGTTTGCCACACTCCCAACACTTTGAGGGCAGTTCCATTTGCTATGCAAACTGTTCTGTTGTCTTTTGCGATGATCTTTTAGTCACTCCTGCCCACACGTGGGCATTCACAATAGATACCTGTACACCAGAATCAACCAAAAATGTATAGGGGAAACCTTCTATTTCCCTGAGAAGACAGCAGCCCAGTCTCACTGAAGAATGGATCACATTTTGCTGAGGGGCATCTCTTTGTCCTCTGTCAGAAATTTGGTCCTCAACCTCCGTCCACACAGCTCCAGGTCCCGGTGAACCTCTCTGCTGGGGACACTGCTTTTCATAGTAGTTCAGGCCTCCATGTCTCCAACACACTCGATCATCCAGCCTTCTATTCTGAAAATTCACCAACACAGAATGTGGGTTTCCCAAAGGTCTCTTTTTCCCAGTCAGTATCTCAGATTGTGGAGTCCTTGGGGTCTCAAGCTTCACTTTCAGTTTTTCAATTTCAATGTGCTGAGTTGTGACAGCCCCTGCCATTTCCTCTTACACCTTTACAATGGCTCCAGTCAGTTCTTTAAGAATTGAAGTCTCTGAGGATGCTTCATAGACCTGAACTTGGGGACTCTGAGTCTAAGGAAAATCCAAATATCGCAGCACCTCCAATTTGGTGACATGCTGGATTGCTTGTTCTAGCCCTGAGGGTTTCTGTAGGCATAGCTGGAAAGGGAGCTCCCCACTGTCCACATAAGCAATGAAATGGTCTCAGGCCAGCAAGTCTTGGGTGGCCAAGCCAGCATCTAGAAAGGCCTTGACTACCAAGTGCCACAGGGACCTTCCAAAGTCTCAAGCAGGTTCCCCCTTTCTCTCATTCTATTGAAAATGGCAGTCCTTTCTCAATCGGCACATTCAGCAGGTTCAAGGGACTGTTTCAAGGCACCAGCAGAGCAGTATAATTTTGTGTAATGTCAGACTCCAGCCCCAGATACACTTCACTGGCTTTTCCTAAAAACAAAAGTCCCATAAATTGTTGCTTGGCTGCTGCATCCCATGCGTTCAGCTCACCTGCATGCTCAAATTGGTCCAAGCAGTCAGTCCACTCCCGGTTCTCTCCATTGAAGGAATCGGTCATGAAGGGATGTTGTCTCACACCTCCCTCTGCCCAGGGTACATGTGGACTAGCAGCTTCCCCTGGTTGGGACTTGTTTAATTTTAATTGTAACACAAAATAACATTTCCCACAGTAACAGTTTCTCTTTTACCCAACAAACCAGTTTGCAGCGAATCCCACTGCTATCACCAATCTGTAAAGGACCCCATGGCAAGGCATGCTTGGGCCATACGTGTGACATTGCCACCACCTTTTGTAAACTGGTTTGGTCCGGTAAATTGCAGTTCAGGGGCGAGTGCTGGAGAATCTCCAGTTGACTGAGCCACAATGGCTTCAGCTATGGTGGGCTCAGTAAGGAAACCATTAATTTCTCTACCATATGGGGAATAAGTAATAAGCCCAAATTTAATGGAAATAACATAGCTGTATTAACAACTGAACACCTGTAAGACGCAGGGTTAGTATAAATGGCAACTTTAAACACACAGCCCTTGTAGGTACCCTCCTAAGCTTGCCAGATCTACCCTTTTTCCCTTGGGACCAGGTTTTAAACAGACCCAAATGTGAGCTCCTTTAACTCAGTCCCTGCGTACTGCAGGTGTAGAACTGCTGCAGGCCGCAGATGGGTTGGCCGGCACTGCTGCACTTTTTTTGTTTTTTGTACTTTTTATTTATAAGATTTATGCCATTACAATGCATAATACATCCTGAGCAATGCAGTGCATCATTCAAAAAAAAAAGATAATAAAGTAATACTAGGTTAGTTAGATGAGTCACTGTTCCATGTGTTACAAGATAGGGGGAATTACATAGAGAATAATGTATGGGCAACCATACGCAACAAGGCTGTGTTTCCATTGAGGGACTGATATGACAGCATAGGAACCTCAAGAGCGAAGCTCAAGAGGTCCATGCTGTCATCTCAACCCTGAGATGGAAACACATGCCGAGTTGTGTGTGGTTAACCATATTTTATTTTTTATAGTATATGGTTTTTTACACTAGAGTGACAGACCCCTACTGAAATGAAACCAAAGTATCTTGTCATTTCTTTGTTCTACTAGCATAACAAAATCAAATTTCCAGACTTTTTAAAGGTAAAATGTATACTTTGGGCACTGGGTGGTCAGCAAGTAGCTAGGTGTAGAATAAATGAGAAATTTAAAATTATATGACCTTTGAACTGTGCATAACAACTGTTTCGGAATGCGCACAACAGCACTTTAGAATGTGCTTAACAAGGATTTTGAGCAGGCTGATTTTTATACATAACAAAGGGTAACCATATACTATAATATACTTAGTCGCCAGGAAAAAAAATAATCTCTTAAACTGTTGCTGCCAATACTTTAAACTGTTAATCTCCAATAAAGTCCCAAAATAACAAAACCAGCAATCCAGCCTTTGAGTTGATTTAAAACAAGCTAGAATTCAATATTTCCTCTCAGAAGACCCCCTTTCCACATCCATTTAGAAACAAATATAGTCACCCCTTAGTGTAGATTACCGACTAGAAATTGTCTTAAAGCAAGAAGTATCATAAAACTGGAATAGTTTCACAATTTAAAACTTAAGAGAATGAGAAAAGCACAGAGTGCTTATTACAGATTCATTGTGTCTTCCGTTTTGGTGCTTTCCCTATAGGTAATGCAACCAACAGTCCCTATTTTCCCAGGACAGTCCTTATTTTAGGCAGCATGTCCCAGTGACCCCACAAGTTCTGCAAAATGTCACTTTTGTCCTGGTTTTTGCTTACTTGTCCCAGTTTTGTCCCTTTTTTCCTGCTGACTGCTAATACATGAATGACAGTTATTTCAGCACCACTGTGGCACTGCTTGGGCTGGACAGCAGTTTGCAACTTTAACCACTGGGCCTGTGCTGCACTGCAAGCATGTCAGTGGGAGCACAGCAAAGCATGTTCCTTCCGGTTAGATTGGACTGGGTAGTAGTGCAAACAAGCACACGTGGATGTCTGCCCGCCAGCAGCTGAGAGGGACTCCAGACAGAGAAGAGACTGGCAGCAGTGAATTAAGGTACCCAAATCTGATCAGCTGCAGGGAAGTGTGTGAAAACAATCTGGTGTGGTGGTGGGAGTCACTGAAGTGAAGTTTGCTCAGCAAATGAAGTGAGTGTAAGCAGGTTTGATGGGACTGTCAGGAGGAGCAATACATGCGGCTCGAATGTATGATCACAATTTAACGCAGGTTGGCTTCTAAGGAACTTTCTGTACATCATGACTTGGATCTTGCTGCAGCAGAATGATGTATCGTTTTAATCTGGATGTTTACTACTGGTGTTACTGTGGGGCAGCATGGCCAGAGCAAGCAGCAAAATTTAATTGATTGTATGCAGCGTTGTCTGTGGCGGTCCCATGGGAGTGACACATGGCAGGAGGGTCACGGTCAGGATGGACCGTCCCAGTTTTAGGCCTCAGAAAGTTGGTAGCTTTAGCTATGGGGGAAAATAAAATTCCATAGCGGCTCTCCTTGCGACTGCCGACTGGTAGAAAAGTAAATCCTCCCTTTCACAACACTTACAGGAGCCAGTTTAGAGAGTCTATTTTACACAAGAAGTCACCATACATATAAAATAAGAGCACTATACCTAAAGTTTGTAATCAGTTCAGTGGCATGCATTCAAGTAAAAAAGTTGATCCTTAACCTGGACCCAACATAAAGGTATGGAAAATAAAGTATGTGCTCAGTGCCAGCCTCTGTTAGTGTAAACAGTTGCTAAGGGATAGAAAAATTGCCCTTGCTGCAATAAGTGGTGAAAGCACACTTACTGCTAGGCATTCAAGTGTCACTCATCAGAATCCAAGGAGGAATCCCTGTCCCGTGCTGCTCTCTCTCAATTTTTTCAATCAGTTTTGCAGCTTCTTTTGGGTCCAGGTATATATAAGCTTTACGTCTGACTGTTTACATACAGGCGAGCCAGCATCAACGTGCTATTTGGAACCTCCAACTCCTGCAAGCGGTGATGGATCGCGCCAAAACTTTTCTGTTTCATACGGGTGGCATACGACAGGTCAGGGAACAACATGATCCTAGAGCCATCTATCTCAACTCCTCTCATTTCTGGTGGCCTGCAGAATCTGATCCCGAATCGCTATGGACGCTGTAGTCAACATGATGGTCCTCGTTCCCACAGGTTGGCTGCTGGGTCTACGGATGTTAACTCTGTACACCTGCATCAATGAGCTGTGGATGTCTAACCCATAAATCTCTGCCACCCAGTTCAACAAAAAGGAAATCAAATCTTCCCCTCTCAGTTCCCTTGAGGACTCCAATAATTCTGACGTTCATCGCCTGGGTTACATTTAGGCACTCCAATCTTGATCACAGAAGGGCCTGCTCCTTAACACAGGTTGCTGCCATGGTCTGAGCCCATCCCGATGATTTCTCTACAGTCTGAGCCATGCTTATCAGGCTATTCACTTTTTGCTCCACCGCGACTATTCTTTCGCAGTAAGTGTCCATCTTTTTGTCCATGTGCTGCACCGCTTTTGTGAGATTTTACACAGCGAGCTGCAAAGATTCCAGTGTAGCTGGCCTGAAGTCATCATTGGCTGGTTCTGCCTAAGAAGGGCCTGCAAGAGTTGATGGCACCTTTGCAGCCCCGCCATGAGGGGCGAAGAAATTCACTTTTTGTGCAGCCATTTTGCTACCCATCCTGCTGAAACATTCCCAATCTAGACACTTCACCAAACAGAACTGCTGTGGGTAATTTCCAAATACACAAACAGGTTCAAAATTATAAAATAAATAAATTGTTGGATGCTATGCAGGGAGCTCCCTGAAAGTACTCCTGCACAGCCAGGCAGCTAGCCATGCCTCCCTCATTGCTGCACTTTAAACAGAGCAACGTGCTAATTCCTCAAATGCTTAAATAGCAGAAAACCCCTCCACACAGGGAATTTGTAATCCAAATTGTGAAACGGTGAAATAACAGGTGATGTCCCTTGAAACAATGCCACACTGTGGCATACTCATGGTTCCCGGACCCAGATGATGACTTCTGATGCAGCAGGCCACTGGATCTCTGCTATCCCAGGGTGCCTACAATGCAGGTAGATAGGCTGCCTCCCTCTACTCCTTGCTGAACTGGCTACCTTGGACACTGGCTGCAGACTCTTCTGACCTCCTTCCACTCGTTCCAGTCTGCTGAGGCCCCAATCTGACCTTTACATGTGGCGTCCAAACCCCTAGGTCAAAGGCAGCCCAGCACCATGCTGTAGTGCCTGCCACGGGACTTGGATCAGCAGCCCTTAACCTTTTTCTCCATGCTACATCTTCAGCTTTGCCAATGTGCTGGCTTACATGTGGTTGCCACTCTCTTCCTCTCTGGAACTCAGCAGCTCTGTTTACAGTTTCCTCTCCACTTTTGAGGCCGGGGATGGCACTGCTTGCACACACTTCCAGCACTGCAGACCTTTCTACCATGAGATCTTCACCAGATCGTCCTTCCCCCAGCAGAGTCCTGCCTTTATAGAACCTACTTACAATCTCTCTTGGTTTGTGCCTGGGTCTGTCACTCCAGAAACTCAACAGTCCACAAGACACAGAAAAGGCGGCAGAACCTGATGCCCCTCCTTTCCCAAGAAGCCTCCAGGTCTCTTCTCCTGCAAGGTGAGCATGAGGGCAGGCCCACTTGACCAAGTCTATCACAGTCATTTTGTGGTAATGTGACCCTCAGGGTGCTGTATTTGGTTGTACAGGGCCCACCTGGTTGAGGGGGCTGGGTTCCTCCATTCTCTTGTGGTAGGCAGGTTCGTTCCAGAGGAAATAATAAATAACATGGTACCTCCACCCAGAGAAAATAAGTGATCCAGATGTTATGTGCAATACCATCTTCTGGAATGCAGTACCTACCTGCCCACCTCCTTACACTGGACTGGACCACCCCCTGGGGACCAAGAAACCAGTTGTTACCTTCACCAATAAACACTTCAGTCAGGTTATACAAATTGGGCGCATTCACAGAAGTGAAATTCAACAAATTAACAGTACTTTTATTTAGGAACTCATGGTTGGAAGCTGGAGGAAAAGAGCAGGTTAGCCAGTTGCAAGTCACTTTCAGCACTCTCACCCTGTAGCAGTGCCCCCAAGGAGCCACTGTACTCTGAGTCACTACCACCCTCTAAGATCCCACATGGCTTATAAAGCACCCATCCAATCAAGGGGCATAAAAGGAAGAATTACACTACACAGAATGTGGTAAACACTTCAGCTGGTACCAGTAATAAAACTATGATTTTAATTATGACACAAGACCAGTGACTTTGGATACTTAGAAAATACACTAAAGTCCCAGTACAGGCCTGGTAGCTACACTGCCTAGATTCTTTCAGTGCTGCACTTGAAGAAATTTAGCAAGCTTGCAATGCACTGGCACAATTTAAAGAACTTGAAATGCCAAATGTTTGGAAAACCCAACTTTGTAATCCAAAATGAAAGTTACTGTAATCCAGAGAAACTCAAATCCCCAGTGAGCAATGCCAGTACTTACGTTATCCTTGTATCCAGAAGATCAGTCGACGTCGGTACCAGCACACAACAGCAGGTTGGGCAGCAATCAGGACAAGGCCCCAGGGGCCTGGAGATACTACTTTGCACTTGCTGTATACGACTCACAGCAGCTTAGTTCTTCTAGCTCACAACTCTCAGGACACAGCTCTTCTGACTCCACCCCTCAGTCACAGGAAAACTACGCAGTGGCTTCAATGTTCCCAGGGAACCCAAACCCCAAGAGCGACCCCCGCAGTCCAAGTCCCCTCTGGATCAAGAGTACCTATGTACTGTTGGCATGCATATCATGGCTCTCTGTTCCCTGATCCACCCTACTACATAAGGGCTGGCAGTCCCCTTACCTGGCTCGGAAGGAACTTGGGTAGGATGTAGGTCTCTGTCACCGATTTCTCAGCTCTGCAACTTTCTCACAATTTTGACCTCTCAGATTATCTCGCAGCAGTTTTGTTCTGCAGGTGCCCTCTTTGCACAGTTGTACAGTTAAAAGCCCATGATAAGGCTGACAGTATTTGAAATGATGATCCCAGGGCAGGATTCACAACATCTGGGCCTGGCTAGGCTTACAGGTCTCACAAACAGCAGCAGGTCTGCTCACCGGAGTCTCTCTCCAACTGCCATCAGCTCCTTGAGAGCCCAAAAACATCTCCCCTTCAAATCAGTGTCCTATTGGTCAGGCAGGACTGTCCATCAGTCCTGCACTTTAACTGGCTCTTTAACCCTGACAGTACAACTAGGGAGGTGCTGATTACATCATTCTACCACAATCCTTTAATTCTGTTGCTAGGGATTTCTAGTTCTCTGACTGGTTGGCAGGGTTGAAGGGCGGCAAGATGGCTGCACCTATGTCTCTGTAGGAACTTTGTGTTCCGAAGTCTTTATGTTAATATTTCTCCACCTCCCCCCCCCCCAAAGTGTTGGTCCCCCAGGTTTTGTTGCAGCCTTCCTGGGCTATCGTCCAGTGTGGCCAGTGGTGTGGTGGGTCCGAAATTGGGTGGCTGACTGGGTCTGTGAGCAGGGGTTGTTGGGAGGAACCCCTTGCTGCCATGTGCTCCTGCTCTTTGTGCTGTTGGCGGCAGTTTGTGGCTGGCATATGAGGCCAGAAAGAGGAAGCATTCTTGTGTTAACTCCTGGCCCCTTCTGCCAAGATTGGGGAACAGGGTCAGAAAAATGCAGCTATAGTGTATCTAGTACATTTTCCTGACTATCAATTGACCAGTACTCAGCTCCCCGACTCTAATTTCCTGAAAGTTACATTAGGCCGACCATCGTAATACCGCATATCAAGTTCCCAACTCCAAATTCCCGACCGTAAAGACAACAGCCTGCAGCAGAAATAACAGCACAGATTTATCAAATAGTCGCTGTTTACATTACCAAGTTTGCTACCTCTGTTTTTTCCTAGACTGCTCCCCCCGCCATTATTCCTCCTCCTTGTTGTTGCTTGGCAGGTCCTGTCCCAACCCCTGCTTTCCCGGCTGCTCTCCCATCTGAGTTGTACCCTGCATAGCGGAGCCCTTTTCCTCTGCATGCCCTATCCTGCCCTGCCCTCCCCATCCCCTCCCGTACTTTTCCTGGTTCTGTTCTCGTCATGCTTGCCCATCTGGACTCTGCTCCCTCCTCTCACTGACTGTCCTCAGTGCCTTTGGCCTCTTTTGGTGAACAGGGTGATTGTGGCCAGGCTGCAAACTTTGTCTCTCCTACTGTTACTGCAATTCTCGCTGTTTCTGTCTGTCACCTTCTGCAGGAGGTTTGTGTCCTGGGGGCTTTTCTGCCTTGGCTACAGAATTGTTGCGCGGCACATAGGCTTTCCATTCTCTGCCTGAAGTGTTCACTGCATGACCACTGCCTTTCAAAAAGAAAAAATTACTCACTGCAGTAATCTTCTTTCTTCCAAGGGGTCCTTTAGCATCAGTAACTTTTTTGCACTTAGCTGGCTAGGTGCAACTGCCCCGGAGATGTGCCTTTAAAAGATATTTAAATGAGCGTAGGGCCAAGCCAATCAAAAGACAGGAGGGGTGTGAGCTGAGTGAGAGCTGTTGGATGCTTCAGGATTTTTTCAAGGAAAAACGAGGGCAAATGCCCCGAAAAAGAATCAACAGGATTCAAAAAACATGCAAATGTCCATAAAATTGGAACTAGAAACAACAGCAACACGAGCTAAAAACTCATCAATAAGAAACTCCAGATTTGGTAAAAGGTGACATAAGAGCTCTTCTCCAACAGGTGAACCGGGGAGGACAGGTGGGAGCTTACTGATGCTAAAGGACCCCTTGGAAGAAAGAAGATTAATGCGGTGAGTAATTTTTTCTTCTTACCCCAGGAGTCCTTTAGCATCAGTAACTTTTTTGCAGACTACCCAGCAGTACCAAGTGGGAGGCAGGCAGAGAACCTACTTAGGAAAGAGGCTCTGCAGAACCGCCCTGACAAATTTGGCATCAGATCTGGTCTGCACATCCAAACTGTAGTGTTTCACAAAGGTGTGCACAGATTTCCAGGTAGCTGCTTTGCAGACATCCAGTAGGGGAATGTTGCTTGCTACTGTAAGCGAGGCTGCAGTGCCCCTGATGGAATGAGCCCTGAGTCCCACTGGAGGTTGTTGACCAGCTTTCTCATAGCAGAATCTAATACAAGAGACCAACCAACAAGAAATAGTTCTCTTGGTAGCTGGTCTTCCTCTGCCTACATCCCTGTAGATGAGGAACAACTGAGTGGAAGAGCCTCTGGACTGTCCAGTATGCTCTAGGTAGTGAAAGATGGCCCTTTTGACATCCAAGCTGTGTAGCTTTTGCTCACCAGGAGTGGATGGCTCAGTAAAGAAGACAGGCAGAGTAATGGACTGGTTCAAGTGAAACTCTAAAACCACCTTTGACAGAAACTTCCTATTTGTCCTGAGCTCAACTTCATTGTTGTGAGGGATGATATAATTCGGCTCAGTGCACAGGGCCTGTAGCTCTGAAATCCTCCTGGCAGATGTAATGGCTACCAGGAAGATGGTCTTCCAAGTTACAAACTTGATGTGGGCCGTGGACATAGGCTTGAAAGGTGGATTCATGAGCCCATCAATGCAAAGGTTCAGGCTCCAAGGAGGAACAGGTTCTCTAATTGGAGGCTGGAGGTGCAAGAGGCCTTTGAAAAACTGTTTAAAAATGCTGTGGGAAAAAAATGATTTCCTCTTTCCCACCGAAAGGTAGGCTGAAATTGCCGCCAGGTGTAGCTTGCGTGAAGATGGTTTCAAGCCGGACGCCTGTAAGTGTACCAGGTAGTCTAGCAGCTGAGGGTCTGAAGCTGATAGGGGTTTGACCTTTTCGCTCTTGCACCAGAGGGAAAACCTTTTCCATTTGGCTGCATAAGTCTTCTTAGTGTTCGGTTTTTTCAGCCATCCTCAGTATCTTAAGGACCTGTTCAGAGTACTGTGAGGATGGAAACTCTAACTCCTCCAGAACCAGGCCTTGAAGTGAAGAGAGTGTATGTCTGGGTACTGCACTCCTGTCTGAGGAAGGGTCAGCAGGGAGAGAGATGGAGGCAGGCAAATGGGCCTGTTGTAGGACATTGAGAGAAGGAGAGGGTACCAGGCTTGCCTGGGCCAGTCCGGAGCCACTAGGATCATCGATGCAGGCTGCTGTCTGAGTTTCAGCAAAACCCTAAATATCAGGGGAAGGGAGGAAATGCGTTATAGGAACGTCCCTGACCAGTCCAGGATCAGGTCATCCAGAGGAAGTGTTCCCAAAACTGGAGGCCTGCAACAGTACTGAGGAAGCTGAAAATTGAGAGGAGAGGCAAACAGATCCATGTCTGGAGTGCCCCACCACCTGAACACTGTGGCTAGTACTTGCTTGTTCAGTGTCCATTCGCTCTGACCTTGAGTGATGAGGCTTAGGGCATCCACTAGGAGTACTGAGTTTGCCTGGGAGGTGAATAGCTGACAGCCTGACTCCCAGGGAGAATGCTAGAGACCAGACCTTCAGAGCTTCCAGAGTATTCCTGATCTGGTACAACCCTACTTGTTTATGTAGAACATTGCAGTGGTGTTGTCCGTTCAAATTTGAACCGCCTGCCCTTCTATGGTGGGAGTGAAAGCTTTGAGAGCTAGTAAGACTGCTCTGAGTTCCAAAAGATTTATGTGCAACTGTGATTCTTTGGGAGTACAGTTGCCGCTTACTGAGGCATTGTCTAAATGAGCTCCCTAACCCAAAAGGGAGGCATCTGTGGTGATCACCTTTGTGGGAAGAGGCGCTTGAAAGGGAATCCCTGCCTGCAAATTTGCAGGGTTCTTCCACCACAGCAAGTTTTGGAGGAACTGCTCCGACACAGGTATCAACTTTGAAAATGTGCTGCTTCTCCGAGACCAGCGAGCTCTGAAGTAGGCTTGCAGGGGTCTCATCCTGTACCTGACCCATGGGACTACTGCAGTCATAGAGGCCATATGTCCCAGAAGTTTAAGGAAATGTCTGGCTGGTCTTGGCTATCCCTGGGCAAAAGAATCTGCCACTGAAAGGAAACTCTGAATTCTTTCCTGTGGGAGGAAAGCATAACCCTTCTGAATGTCCAGCTGGGCCCCTATGAAGGTGAGCAGCTGGGTGGGTTCCAGGTGAGATTTCTTTAGATTTACTAGTAAACCCAGAGACTCCAGAGTGCGTTCTGTGAAGTAAAGAGATTCATTGACCTAGCAAGCAGACTTTGCTACTATTAGCCAGTCATCCAGATAGGGGTAGAGAGCGACACCCAGTCTCCTGAGATGTGCTGCAACCACTGCAAGACGCTTGGTAAAGACTCTTGGGGCTGAGGACAGACCGAAGGGTACTGCGGTGAACTGATAGTGACCCGAAGGACATCTGAACCTGAGAAACTTCCTGTGAGATCTCCTTATGGGTATGTGGAAGTAGGCATTCTTTAAGTCAAGGGAAGCTAGCCAGTCTCCCTGTTGTAAGGACTGTATGAACAGTGACAGAGTGACCATTTTGAATTTGTTTTTTTTCAGATGTTTGTTTAAATATCTGAGATCTAAGAAAGGTCGCCACTCCCCAGTTTTCTTTTGTGTCAGAAAATACTTGGAATAAAGGCCCTTGCCCTTCTCATGGGTGGGGACCCTCTCAACTGCTCGTAAAGCCAGAAGGTTTTGTACCTCCATTTCCAACAGTGGTATCTGTGTTGGGGACAGAGGTCTTGACACCTGGGTATGCTTGCGGTCGGGTAGCTGCTTGAACTGTACTGACAGACCCTTCTCCACCATCTCCAGCACCCACTTGTCCAACATGATGAGGGACCAGTGCCGAAGATAGTGAGAGAGTGTCTGCTTCCAACCAGAAATGGGGAGGCGACCTGGACATTCACATCAGGACTTAGAGTGAGATGCAGATGGCTGGGTAGAGGTGGCTCTTCTTTGGCCCATTCTGCCCCTGCCTCTGAAAGACCCCCGTACTGGCTAAAGTCAGATTGAGGATAGGGACTGTAAGGCCTGGGAACAAAACTTCTGCCCCTACCACCCCAGGATGGGATATCTGAGGGGTGGTGGGTTTAAGCTTGGATGAGTGGCTCTGCCAGGAGGCCTTGTACTCATCGACTTTTTTCATGTAGTCTGTGGTTCTGTAATCAAACACCATATTTTGATCACAGGGAAAAAACATGGCCTTGTTCTGAGTGTCTGTGGTCAGACTGGTTGTTCTAAGCCAGGCGGAGCGTCTCAGAGAGATGGCATGAGCCATCACCCTAGAGGCTGCATCATCGTTGTCATCTGCCATGTGGAATTGGTACATAGTAGCTTCCAGGGCAGTTTTTGACATATCTACCAGCTCCTGCACCATAGAGTCTGATCCGTTGTGGGTGATAGCCTAGACAGATTTCCAAAGGGCTTTCTAATATTTGGCTGTGAATGCCATGTAAGAAGAAAGCCTGAGAAGCAGGGAAGCTGTGGCATACATTTTGTTTGCTATAAAGTCAATTTTCTTGAAATCCTAGTCAAGGGGAGAGGGCGACAAGGAGACTCCAGCTTTCTCACAAGCTGCCTGCTGCACTATACTTTAGTGGCTAGGGTGTGCAGACAGGAACTCGGTACCATTTTTAGACAATTTATATTTTCTCTCAAGACGATTTATCAACCCCTGATACTGAAGTAGGGTGTTGAAGCACCTTCATGGTATTTTTTCTAAATGCATTATAGATGGGGACGACCAGGGTCTTTGAGGATGAAAAACCCTTCATCTCCCTATAATCTTCATCGACATCCTGGTTGGGTTCCTGCATAGGGAGGTCCAGGGTATCCAGCATATTCTGTATAAATGTAAACATAGAGGAAGGATCCTTGTGGTCACCAGGGGGATCCCCAAGGTGAGGGTCCGGGGACTCCTGGGGCTCAAGGCCCTCAAAATCCATGTCAGAGGCATGATAAAATTGATCATCATCTGCGTCACCCTCACAGTCTACAGAAGAGAGAGCTGTGGAAGAGTGCTTGCCAGCCCCAGTAAATCATGGAAGAGTGCTTGCCAGCCCCAGTAAATCGAGGACCCATCTTCTGAAACAGTTGCCATGTTTTTTCCATATCTTGCACTGACAGAAGAACCTGCGCAGTTTGTAAGTGTTTTGTTTTTTCTGTATGCTTTAAGCTGCCTGTTGTCTTGCTATTGGCTTTCCCAGGAGCAACGGAAGCATATCTGTCTTGACAGAGTTTCTTTTTAGCCACTTCATCAGAGGCTTGATCAAGCCTCCTTTTTTCGTCACTCTTATTATTTTTCAATTTGTGAGGAACTTCATCTTTGGAAGCTTTATTTTTTGGCTGGGATCTGGAGGGTTCCTCAGCACCTCTGCTTTTGGTATTAGTACTTTTGAACAGCCCCTCATCAGAAGCCTTTGATCTGTCCTTAGCCATAATAATCAAAGGTTTGTCTGCTATGTTTGCCAATTTAAGCAAAGCAACCCAGTTCTGGACGTATGAACTGAGTGCAGATTTCTGTAAAAATGGCACCAGCCAGTCCTGCCCCAGTTAATAAACTCTTGTCTATTACTAGTGCCTTTTTTTTGTTGTAAAACTGGGATCTATACCAGTGCCAGTCTTAATAGAAACCCAGTAATACTCAACTGCGCACAGGTGACTGCTGGACCCTTACGGAGAGTCCTGACACAGATGATACCAAGGTCCAGTAATAGAACAAAGAAGGTTTCCTCGTAATTGCCAATCTAGAGGGAAAACCCAAAGGCACTATTTAAATTTGAAATGTACTGCAGGTGCATCGCGGTAAACCCTGTGAGGTCTGAGCTTAAAAAAAAGGCAACTGTCCCTAATTCGACGGTTCCCACAAGAATTTGCCTCACAAATGAAGGAAACCATAGAAAATAAGCACCTGCGATAAAAGTAGGCTTTATAAAAATAAAGTCAAAATAGTACCATCGTGATAAAAATAAAAAAATTGTGCAGCGCTAATGAAAAAGTAAAACTTTTCACTCAGCACACTAAAGGAAATAATTTATGAGGAAAACTTTACCCAGATAAGCACTAGGAGGCTATCAACAAGGAAAGTTGGGAGACACCGCAGAGGCAATATTGCTTAGTCCAGTGGAGAAAAAATTCTGAAGCATCCAACAGCTCTCACTCAGCTCACACCCCCTCCTGTCTTTTGATTGACTTGGCCCTACGCTCATTTAAATATCTCTTAAAGGCACACCTTCGGGGCAGTTGCACCTAGCCAGCTAAGTACAAAAAAGTTTCTGATGCTAAAGGACTCCTGGGGTAAGAACTTTAGATTTCCCCATGAAGTTTGATTTACTTCTTTATTGAGGAGCTGGATATTCCCCTCCCTGGGTTTTCACCATCCTTTCCTGGCCGGGATTCCAGTGTCTATTCTAACTCTGCCCTTCCCATCCCACTGCTGCAACCTTACACACAGTTTGGGACTGTTTTCTTGACAATCACTGGACATCCTTCGCAGTATGGATACCATTTTTCCTATCTTTTTTATCTATTTTTCTGCTTCCTGCATTTCAATGCCCATTGTGTTACCATGTCGGGATAATGTCAGTTGGTAAAACGTGCTGGGGGATTACAAGTGCATCAGGATTGTGGAGTTGGGTGACTGAGTGTCGGGCAATTGAGAGTTAGGCAAACGTACGGATCCTGTGGAATACTGTAATGCATAGAATTCCATGTCTAGAATATGCTTGTTCTGCTGCAGTAGTGATGTCACTGCTGCAGCAGAACAACTTGTAATGCTGCCACACAATTGCTTTCCTCTATCCAGTTAAGCTGGAAGTTGTTTTTTTTTTTTAAACCTGAACTTGCAGAAACATCTGCAGCACACTGTGTCAATAATTTGAGTCTGCCACCAACCCTTGAGTGCCCCCCCAACCATCAGTTCACTGAAATGAAGTGCAGTGTCTGAAATGGGCATGAATGCCCACTCATTATAAAAGATAATGTATGGGTAGCCATACACAGACAAGCCTGTGTCTTCATCTTGAGATTTGTATGGCAACCAGTGAACCTCTTGAGCTTCAGTCTCGAGGTTCCTGATTGCCATAAAAACCTCTCGATGCAGATATAGGTTTATTGTGTATGGCTACCTATACATTATCCTCTATGTAGATGCTAGAAAAAGGTGCAGCAGGCATTGAAATTATCAGCATCACTGCACTCCCCCTCTCCCGACACTATACATGTGGTAAAGCGGGAGGGAGATGGCAGTAGCAGCAGTACAGGGCCTCGAGTGGGCAGCAGGCAGTTGGGTATGCCCCCTCCCGGAAGGGGGGATTACATTAATTTTTAGTATTCGATTAAAAGCTGAAAACAAATCACTTGTATATTTTATAAGCATTCATGTTATATTTCAATTATATTCAACCACTTGCCAGCCTTTGTATGAGCCAAAATATTTAGTTTACCACTAATAGCATTCAGTTTGTATTTGAACACAAACCCAGAAGCACTAGAGCTTTGCAATCATATCAAATCCTTGAATACATTTTGAATTAATTTTGAATACTACTGCCCTTGTAGGATCCCTGCACATATGCCTCATACAAGAAACTGCAGCACTCAGTGAAATCGCAGTCACACTCACAAATCTTTATGATTTAAACATTTATTAGCCACAATTGCTAATATAGTGAGACATGGTGCAGTGATGAGCAAATGGCTAGTACACTAGGTGCCACGGCATATACCGTGAGCTTCATTAGGGGCAGGCTCCTGTTTAAATCCCACCCTATTTATACCCATCACATACTGGTTTCAGCTAATCACGATTGCTGACCATTATAGATGAGTACGTGATTGGTAGGTGGTGCGATTTAAACCTAGAATGCCTGTAACTCTCTTTTTTGCTCCTTCCTGCTGCCCAACCATCCACTCTTTCAGGCCGCCAGGGGTCCCCTACCAGCCAGGTCTTCCCCCTTCCTGCCATCGGACGCTGACCCTGATTCCGTGTCCCTGGACATGCCTGACATATCCCTGGGGGCTCCCCCAGTAGGGGCAGAGAGGAGAGACTGGGATTCAATCTGGATCCAGGGCATGGGGCTACAGGCGCAGCTTTGAAAGGGCATCCTGCTGGGGCTTCATGACAGAGAGGACCTAGCGACCATCATCTGGTTGATCAGGTGGCCATTTTCCATTTTCGACCCTCGTCCAACCCACCCCCAATGTAGTCGCACCCATGGCATCCTGGCCTAACACACTTGTGACGTGTGGTCACCCACGCCGCATCATGTGTCACCACTACTGGCCACCAGGAGCCACCCTACAGTGATGCAAGCTTTGCACCTACCCCGCCTCCCCGGATGAGAGTGTCCAACAGATGCTCCTAACCCTCCCTACCGGTCACCGCTCCTGATTTCCCGGGCTCGGGCAAGAACCCAGGTCGCCAGCATGCCAGGCGATCCCTTATCACCTGGCACCATGAAGCCATCTGACAGACTGAATGTAACTTTCTGACATTTTTTATTCATAACTGTGAGCCCAAAATGAATAACAAGCAACATTAATTCAGTGAAGACCAATATAAAATGTAATCGCAAGTTACAGTAAATGATCCATATTCTGGCCAAACTCACATGAAAATGACTGAACAGATCAAATTCTCTGTCTCTGCTTTCATGTGCTAGCTGCACTAGTGGTGTCCTGACCATGTGTTGGAAGCATATACCTTTTAACTGTACACATAAAATTGTTTGCAGACCGAGGGCGTTGTTGAGCACACCTACTGAGTAGATGTGCCTGTTCACAGCTCTGCATCTTATGGAATATTTTATTCATTTTAAAAGAGTTGTGTGTGTTTTTGGAGCTAAATTTCCATCATTATCAGACTCCTTATTTGAAGGAGAACAGATCTGTATCAAATTTAACCATGGCACACTCGAATAAAGGTGGCTCGAGTGGGACAAAATCACAGCCGGCATCTGAGCAACAGACCTCTAGTTCAGCACCTACTGAGAATAGTGTGGACCCACCATGGAAGGCCTTACAACTCTCCATGAAAGCTGTAGATGAAAAAGTGGGGACAATTTTGCAACGGCTTGGTGAACAGGATATCAGAATTGAATTAGCCACAAGGACTGCCTCTGCTGCAGAAACTCAAGCCAGAAACTCAAGCCACTAAAGCAGTCTGCCATGGCAAAGCTAACACAGGAGAACAGGCAGTTACGGTACCATCTGTCCTGGAATTCACCCGAATGCAGCCTCCTGACTCTGACTTAATCGTGCTTGAGGATTTTAACATAAACTGGTTTGCCCCTGATCCTGGAGGCCTCAAGGACGCCATCTCCTCTGTTCACCTCGCACAACTGGTCGACTCCTCCACTAGGCACAACTACAGAACTGGTACCAGCTCTTTACTTGACTGGATTTTATCCAGTCACCCCACCCGAATCTCCAATATCTCCATCCTTTCCGATTCCCTCAGTGATCACTCTCCTGTTACCAGTGTGTGGTCCAACAAATTCTGCAAACCCCCACCATCAGTCATCACCAGTAGAATCCTCCCTCGTGGAAACCTGAATCTCCTTAAATCTCATCTCAGAAACCTTGACTGGACACCAATCTTCAAGGCAAATGATGTCAGTACAGCCTTGGAGTCTTTCATCTCCATCTTCATCGAAGTCTGTGATACCTATGCCCCCTACAAAAAGCATAAAGTTAAGTCCCTTTGCAACCCCTGGCTTACCGGTGACCTAATAGCATGGCTAAAATCAAGGGGCCGCCTCTGGCTGTTGGCCTGTGACTCTGGATCACCAATGGCCATCCAGAGCTACAAGCGTGCATGGAATTACTGCACTAAGGCCATTACACTACACAAAAGCAACTATCACAGGGAAGTCCTCACTAAAACTTGGGGTAGTGGTGGAGCTTTCTGGAACAACATCAAGGAAGTGACTGGTAAACAGCCGAAATCCTCCCCAACTATGCTTAGCATCAATGGAACTATCATATTTGACCCCGCAACTATCGCCAATTCCTTCAATACTGCTTTCACTGACCTCGGCTCCGTTCTCACCCCTGACTTCTTCACTGAATCCAACACTTTCAACGCTCCCCACTCTACTCCCTACCCACTCTTCTATTTCAAATCAGTCAAACAGCATGAAGCTTGCAAGTACATCTGCAAGGCCATTACCAACACAAGGTATAGCGCGGACTCAATGGACCTTAAACTACTGTCCCTCATGCTCAACAAAGTTATCAGACCTCTCACCAAGATCCTTAACCTCTCCCTCTACCTTGGACAGTTCCCCGACTTATGGAAGTCCGCCATCGTCACCCACGTACATAAGAATGGGGAGAAGACTCACCATGGAAATTACTGACCAATCTCCATACTACCCCCCCCCCCCACTCAAAGGCACTCGAACTCACTATCTGGACAACCACAACATCCTGTGTCCTCAGCAACATGGCTTTAGGAAAGGGCACAGCACCACATCCTCCCTTATGGAATTTACCACAGCAATCCACAATTCCCTAGACAATGCCCGCCTTACCGGGGCAGTCTTCATCGATTTAATAAAGGCTTTTGATACCGTCCACCACAGCCTGCTTCTGAACCAGCTCTCATCTGCAGGGCTCTCCCCAGACTCTACTGCCTGGTTCCAAAGCTACCTGTTAAACAGATCGTAATGAGTAAAGATTGTAGGCACTCTCTCCAACACTTTGCCGGTCCGTTCAGGAGTCCCCCAGGGCTCCATACTGGGACCGCTTCTCTTTTCCCTTTTTTTTTTTGAACAACCTCCCTAAATCCTGCCCCAAACAAATTATTGTTTACACAGACGATGCCATAATTCTCTCCTCCCACAAGGACCAGCACTCCCTGCAAAAAAACCTCCAACTTGGATTCTCATCAGTGGAAAAATGGTTCAGTACACAGAGATTTATTCTCAACTACAAAAAAAAACAGACTATGCTTTCCATAACTCCCACAGCAAACATGTAACACCCCCCTGATCATATCAATCGTACATGGATCAACCCTCAAACAGGTTCTAACCTTCAAATATTTGGGGATCACCCTTGACAGTAACCTGTCCTACGTGTCCCGCATTGACAGTGTTGCTAAGGCTGCCAACATGCGTCTTAGCCTTCTCTACAGGCATAGGTCCAGCTTAACTCCTGCTGCCTTGTGCCTTGCTGAGCAAAGCACAATCGGCTCCATCACTGATTATGGCCTCATCATTTATGGCTCGGCCACCTCAACTGCCCTCAGAAGTATCTCCACCTTGCTCAACAAAGCATGTTGTCTAATCACTGGGGTCCACTGCCTAACCCACACCTGTGACCTCTACGCTCAATCTGGGTGGCTGCAACACTCTAATTGCATAAAATACCAAACCTGCACTATGGCTAAGAAAATCACTATGGGCCTAGCACCCCCTGGGGTTCTATCTCTCATCAGCCCTAGTAGTAACCCCTGACACAAAAGAGGCTCGGAATCTCATCTCCTGTTGGTTCCACTCTGCAAAACTTCCATGAGTCGGCGCTCATTTGCCTATCGGGCTCCTTGTTGGTGGAATAGCCTTAACACTGAAATCTCCTCCACTCCCACGCTTGGTCAATTCAAATCAATGCTCCATCTCCACCTCCAGCACCTCTGACTGTCATACCTAGCCAGACTCCCTCAGCTCAGCTCAGTCCAGCAGCCCAAGTTGCGGTGCCCCCTCCTAGCACCACCCCCATCTTTCCACTCCCTCCCCTCTACCATATTCCCCCCTGCACTTAACCATTCTCCCCACTCCTCTTCCCGCACCTTTGTTCTACTTGACAACTGCCTCTGGCAGGCTATACTTGTATTATTATGAAACTGTATGTTATCTCTGTTTTACCTGCTCTAAACCTGCACTTGCTGTATTTGCTTTTTTCTCCACTGTGTTGTCCTGTCCCTGACATGGAACCTTTGTAAAAGAGCCTTGGCTCAAAGGTACTTGTAATCCTAGGCTCAAATAAATAAAATAAATAAATCTGGACGCTCTTGAAAATGCTAATAGAGCCCCTACTGTCCAGTTGGTTGGATTGCCAAAGGGTTTGGAAGAGTCTGATCTTTTATTATTCCTGAAAATATGGTTGCCAACTGATGTCCATCTTCACCTTGGGTTTGAGTCTCACTTTCTCAGGGCCTATCATATTTTTCCATGGGTAGTGGATGCACAACGAGAGCTCCCCCACATGGTTCTACTTATCACGGATGGCCCGGTGGCTAAAGAACATCTACTACAAGTGGCCAGAAATGCAGCTCAATTAAACTATAAGAGCCATACCCTGCCTCTTTTCCCCTGACCTTTCATATGCAACTCGGTCCCAGTGAAAGAAGTTTGATGGCATCTGGGCCAAGTTGCGCAGTCTCAGGGTGGTGCACTCCTTGCTGATGCCGGCCTGCTTGCACATATATTATGGTGGGCATATGTTCCAGTTCACGGATCCAGTGGAAGCAGGCTAATGAGTGGAACAGGTTAGGGAGTTCGAGTCATCCAGAGATGGCACTACAGCAGATCGGAGCTCTGATAAAAAGGAAGTTTGATTGTGGTAAGCTGTGGGCCTGATGGACTTTACATAAAATTCTTCGCCCTGGGCGGTGTCTGTGACTGTCTTTGATCTTATAATACACACTACTGAGTGAGCTCTTTTTACGGTGACTGTTTGCCTAAAACTGTTGTTTGGATGCGAGGGGAGTGAGTGACCTGGTCCTTATGTGCTATTCATATTTATTTATTTAGCTTTTGTTTACCGGGTAAGTACACTAGACAAGTATTATGCCTATTTTCAGGAACGACCCAGGAGAGTACAACACGAGGAACAGCAGTCAAGGAGACATGGCAAAGAGAGTACAGTTTTTTGTCACAGTATACAAACATGTGGGAAATACATCATTTGACGCTAGGGAAAACATACAGTAGTAAGCACATTTCAGATTATACACTCTAGACTAGCTAGTTCAACTGGCAGATATACACACAGGTCATCATACATAGGAGTGGAGCATAGCTCAAGGACTGGATTGGTCATAATATAACTTATAACATTGTCGTATACACCCCCTAGGCTAGTTGGATCGCAAACAGGTATATACAGCTCATCACATTTTTCTAAATATGCACATGTTAGACAGAAACAGAAACACTTGGTAGTACAAGTTTCTATCAAGTGACCAAGGTGCAATATGTCATGGTTAGCCTATGACCGTGGAGCAATAATGGGTGTAAAAATGCCCAAGGCTTTTTAGGCAGTAGTAGTCAGAAGTCATTGATACAGTGGGGAAAATATCTCCAGGAATTCAATGGAGACACCCTGGGGAGGTTCAGACAAAACAATTTGACACTTTACTCTGGGGAGGTTTGGGGCAGTCACACTCTGATGCTAGTTTTAGGAAACCCCACAGGGAATTTCAAAAACTCAGATAGGAGGGGGCAGTTCGGATATCCACAGGCAGCGAATTCCAGAGTCTAGGCGCACTTATGGCAAAGTCTTGATTCCCCCATGAGGGTCCGGGTAGGAGGGACTTTAAGCATCCCTGATGTGAGAGACCTAAGTTGGTAGGGGGTGGGATTCAGTTTAGGCAGAAGCCAGGCCAGCCCCTGTGGGGTGCTAGTTCTGACGACTTTCCCAGAGAGGCATCCCAAACCAAAATCAAGGTATCTAACTGGTGGGAGCCAGCAGAGTTTCTCATATAGCTCACAACGGTGGGTGAGTCGGGGGGCAGCCAAGGCAAAACGACAAATGTTATTGTAAGCAGTGTTGAACTGTCTTGAAAGCGTGTTTCATCCTAAGTGATGAGAACAGCTCCATTTATGGACTCCTGTCATTAAATATCTCCAGTTGGGACTTGTTTTCATTTTTATGGCACAGTCACCTTCTGTTTAATTAGTGGTTATGGTATTAATCTGTTCAGGTTTTTTGCTTACCACCAGTTCCTATAAAGATGCAGTAGCTAGTGGGGAGCACTGGCATTTTGTTAGTTTAAACATGTTTGGAATGGGGTCATTTCAACACTGCTTGTTGAATTATACACGTTTGTGACAAGTACTTGGGACTGACCGCCATTTCATATAGTGTGTAGCAATGTGTACTTACATGTTAGGTGTTGATGTACATTCTTGTATCCCTCATATCCATAACCTTATATGCTAAGAATTTAATACTCTGTTCCATCGGATGGCTCCTGAATGATTGTGTTGTCTGTATCTTATTGTTTATTTGTGAAAACAACAAAGATAAAGTACAAAAAAAATGTTTGCAGACCCTACTGTGCTACGCCAAGAGGAGAAAGAGAGAAACATGGGCTCAGAGCAAATATAGAGGAGAGATCTGGGAAGGGACGTGGTGGGACGGGTATTTTGGGGAATACCAGTTTGGGGAACAGTGGGGGAGAGCAGGGAAAATGGTGAAGGTTGGTTATAGTAGTATGCCCACATTACTGTCCTCAAGTTGGTGTTGGTTACCGAGGCTTGTGATCTCCCCTACTGCACGTTTGGTGAGGGATTAGCTGTTCGTTCCAACCATGATTTCCATTTTTATTTTGTTTTGTTTTAACTTTATTTCTTTATTACAGGTTTTTGTAAATTCATCACATAACAACTGCAACAATACAGATAACAAAAACCTGTAAAAAGGCAGTATTTCATAACATTAACATAGACTGCAAGAATGTTATGTACAAATAAATATACATTTCCTAAAGAGTTTTCTGAAGGTAACTGATAAGAAAATAATAATAAACATTTAATAAGAAAAGAAATAAAAGGAGATGCATGAGTTCTTCCATTCTTGTTTTGCATTTTTGTTTAAGAACAGATCCTAAGTTCATACTGTTCATGTATATTTGCCACTTTATAAAGAAAGGCATCCAAGTGGTTTGTAATTATGTTCTCCTGACAAGCTGTAGTTAAATACCCAAGGATTTGAAAACCTAGTACAGCACACCCCACCCCCAGTCTCCAAAACCTCACCCATTAAAGTACAAAGTATTTTATGTGTTTCATAATATATAACACCCACCTCCACCACAATACTTCAGAAATTTCAATTTCAATTTTCTCCCCTGTTGTCAATTCATATGACAAGACCCTGCCACATGATCAAGGTAGGGAGTTTATTTAAAGACAGTTTTTGGTGATTTTTTTTTTTAGCAGCCAACAGGCATATGTTTAGTAGTGTCCTAGTAGGTGAAGAACACCAAGGACCACCAAAGCAGGAAAATAAAAAAAATTAACTGTAAGATGGAGTTGAATATCAAAAGTCTCTGTTAATGCTGCCTCCAACGCTACATAGAAAGGTGCCAGAGATGGGCACTCCCAAAAAATGCAACCGTGTATCACCAGGGGGCACCCACAATGTCTCCAAGAGGCCCCCCCGCCGGCAGGATGGTATTTAACCTGGATTGCCGAGACTGTAAAGAGGCAGACAGTCATCTTCCATGAAAATTCTTTCCAAGCATATGCTCTTGTAGCATAGTGTAAGAATTTAAAGTGTCTGTCCCATTCCTCCTCTTCAAGGAAGTCACCTATGTCAGTCTTCCGTGTCTGTCTTGAGATGTTTTGTCATGTCTGAACTTAGGTAATGCAAGACTCTATATATATTCATGGCAAAAATTCATTTATAATAGAAGAAGAAAAGCCGGTGAAATTGATGCTGAAGCTGAAAGCCCACCTTTGCACCCCCAACCAGCAACGAGGTGTGTGTTGGGGTCATCAGCCCTAACTCTCACCACATTCCATGTAAACAAGCTGAGGCGATGAAGTACAGGAGAATGGGGTGAGAGTTGGGACCATAACCCCAACACACCCCGATGCCGGTTGGGGCGGGTCGAGGTGCAATGGGGCTTTCAACCCAACATCGGAATTCCTCACTTTTGTCACTGTGGAACAACCCTAAATGATGCATTAAACAGAGTTTTTTTCCATGAATTTCCCTTCTTTTTGAGAATGAGGACTATAAATAGTGAATGGAATGTGGTGGTGGGAGCGCGGGCCCTAAGGGCCATGCTCCCACCATGTGATTTTTTGTTACGTAGTAACAGTAAGTGCAACGCAAACGTAAGTGAAAATGGTTATGCATATGGTGATGCAAATGTAAATGGTACTGCAAACGGTAATAGAAACGCAAGTGCAATGTGATGCCAAAGCGAACAGTGATGCAAATGGAGACGCAAACTCGAGTACGTACAGAAATGCAACTGGTAACATGCATGGTCACAGTACCGCAATTGGAAATGCAAAAGGTAATGGTAGCAGCAACAATAATGCCAAAGGAAATGAATGCAAATGCAAGTGTGTACGGAAACGCAAACCATTACGCGCACGGTCACGGTACCACAATAGGAAATGCAAATGGTAACGGTAACAGCAACAGTAACACCAAAGAAAACACAAACACAAGCGCATACAGAAATGCAAACTGTAACGCTCAAGGTCACGGTACTGCAATTGGAAACGCAAATGGTAATGGAAACAGAAACACAAACACAAGCGCGTATGGAAATGCAAACCGTAATGCACACAGTCACAGTAATGCAATTGGAAACGTAAATGGTAATGGTAACAGCAATGATGACACGAAACGAAAGACAAGCACAAATGGGAGGGTGGCTGCAAACGCAAATGGTAATGTGCACAGTGATGCAAATCAAAATGTAAACAGAAACAGTAGTGGAGACGCAAATGGTAACAGTAACGCAAACCAAAATGCAAAGGGTAACGCACACGGGAACGCTAACGCAATCGAGTACGGAAACGCAAGTGGAAACGCTAAGTGTAACAGTAAGTGGAGTGCACACCCTGATTTTCCCCAACTGCTGCATAAAGAAACACAGTGACTACAAAGAATGTATGCATAAAAATGGGCCTCGGACCAGATAATAAGCACCTGGAATACTAAATTGCTTGTATCTCAGGAACTGTACAATGTAGAAAAAAAAAAAAAATTCATATGATTCATCACTTTCCTGGCTAGTGGGGTGCTAAGCATTTTTCTGACGAAAAATCCATATTTCGCACCGTTTCCGAGATACAGGCCCTGAAAGGCGCAGCGGATGCCGCAATGTTAGTTTATAGGAAAAAGTGTCATATTCAGAGTACCATAACTTTGCATCCCTGCAATATTTTTTCACCAAACCATCAAAAGGTACATCTGTGGGATGTTGTTTTTTTTTTCCCTCCAAATTTCAGCCCAAAAGACCAAACAGTTCTTTTGCAGCAGGGTAGCAAACAATTCCTGTCATTTTGGCCATAGTGTTGAAAAGTAGTGTTGTGATTTGCGATACTTTCACAAACAAAATCACGAAAGTGTCGCAAGTGCGACACTACTTTGTGGCATTACAGACTACAGAAATTTTAAAAACATTTCTGGGGTGTTTAACCCCCAAAAAACATGGCTAGCATCCTCAGGGTTCGACTAGGTGGCCATAAAAAAAGAATTGTGTCCCTAGAGGGTCCCAGATTTAAATGGCAAGCATTTCTGTGCCCAGTAACTGAAACAAATGGCTGACTCACGACACTACAGGGGTCATTTGCAACACTAAAAACTGCATTTACGATACTGTCGAACTTTTTGTTAACTTTTCCCATTGATTATAATGGGAAACTTGTTTATTGAATAACTTTTGAACCGTTTAATATTTTTTCAAGAAATCTTCGAAAGGCACATCGGGGACCCTGGCTGCATGTTCCCTTAAGTGTTTGGACTGGTTGCACTGTAGACGTATGCAAAAAATGCACAAAAAAGAGTAAATGCACTACGGAATGCCGCTTAATAACTCCGCAACCATATATCCGACCAGTACGGAACTTGGCAGATTCCAAGACCTATGATACCGCTCTGTGCCTACCAAATTTCAGGCAAATCTGTCATACAGTGGCAAAGTTATTAAGGTGCAAAATGTCACCATTTAACCTTAAATGGGGTGTTCAACTCTTAACTATAACATACATATATATATATATACACACACACTGTATATATGAAAGTATGTGTAGTAAAGGGGCTTATCCCTGCAGTGCAAGCTGTAACATTGATATCAGTGGGGGCACAATAAATTCTGCCTCTTTCAAGGGCAGGAGATGTTTAATGAAATCTGCTACCTGAAGATAGCGGAAGCGGTCTGCCAACCTTAATGAATATTTTGGGTGCACTTCCACAAATGTTAAAATCTTCTTATTTTCTTTAATAAACTGAAATATTAAATGCAGTCCAAGTCTTTCCCAATTTCTAAATCTGTGATCTAGGTGTGCAGGTGGGAAGGTAGCAAGGTATAGGAGTGAAAATAAAAATCTGGTTTTCTTTATAGAAGAGGACTCTAACATAGTTCTCCAATGTTTTAATGTGTTACACATATAGGGAATAGACGGGTGTAACCCTCCCCCTACAAATAGGGGTTCCTGTAATGTCTTCTTGGACTTGCCTAATGCCCACTGTCAGGGTGGAGTTCTGTGTCCCACCGATTAAAACTGCCAGCATGAGAGCGCTATAGTAAGCCTCTGTCCCTGTCTCTTTAAGAGAACTATTATGCTGTGTTAGGAAATTAGTCTGGGCTGGGTCCAAGTGATTTAAGGCTCACGGCCAGCCAGCCAGACAGTCCGTATTTGCTCCATTCTGCAACTGCTACTTGCGCAGAGGGAGCTCTCTTAGGAGAGGTGCTTATTTACTGTTTATCTGTTATAATAATAATGCTGTAGGAGTCTGTCTAACCTGCTTCCATATGCAGCACAAACTTTTGGATTAGAGCCACCATTTTAGTTCTTGAACTGCCAGTGTTGGACCAATCAAACCTAAGGGGACCTAAAATTGAGACTGTTCACAGAGATCTTGTGGGATTGAAATCTATAGGAATTGTAGTTTTTAAGGTTTGGCATCTAAATGGACCTGGAGGGGGAGCCCTTACTTTAACGGACATCTCTCTCAGCCAACCAAACCTTTTGGATCACTGGGAAAGACCAGAGCTGCCTGCAGCAGTGAGTCAGTTGTGAGTAGGAGCTTGGAGAGTGAACAGCTCGAGTCATCGAGCAGCTGCTCCGGCGTAGGAGCACAGGAGAATTGGCGGGAAGGCTGTGCTGGCCTGCCTGCCATATCTTCCAGTGTGAAGAACTGCTGTGAGTGTGAAAGTTGGACTTTATCTGATTTCCTAGCAAGACCTGTGCCTGAAGAGAGAAAGTGTGTTGCTGCAACTGGAGAGTGGGCCAAAGACTTGCTCCAGAAGCAATCGGCCTGCCCGGTACCAAAGTGAGCCTCGGATCGAAAGGTTTGTGTAGAAGAAGCTGCGATTTGCAGATGGACTTTATCCGAACTGTGGCAAGTTACTTTAAGTTTTATAGATGTGCTGAATGTGTTGTGTGGGTCGCGACTTGGTCCCTCACACCGAGTTCTGTTACGCCAGCTGGAGGCTGTTCCAGCACTTTTCATGGACTCCATCTGAACTGCTCACTTTGCCTGGGCCCTGCCACCTCAGCCTAGGCTGCCGCTCCCAATTCAGAGACATTTCCGGTGAAAGACCCACTCAGGGATTCAGCCCCCTGCTCAACACCACTGAACGGTGAGTCGTGTGGACCCTGCTTCCCCTGGCAATCCAGTACAACATCCATGAGGTTTTCATCTCACCTGTCCTGCATCCTGGTCTGGGTAGCATGAGTACAAAACGGGGTAGCTGCCTGCAACAAAGCTACAATCATTTGTGTGTTCATCTGATTTTCTTGTTCTGGGTTTATTTGCAATGGACTGAGCCATCCGGCTCTGGATTACAAATATTTGGGTTGAGTGCATGTTAACTGTGTTCTTCCTTCCTGAGGGCCCCAACAACAGCTGCAACATTGGCCTAGTCCCAGGCAATGCTTCAGGTTAGCCTGCTTTCCATACTGGGTATCCAGGGTTGTGGGACTTGGTCACAGGGACTTACAGTGCATGCTAATCTACCTGAATTTAATCAGATTTGCCAACCACTGCTAGATTTACGTCTCACCCTTGTTCACATCCCCCTGAATAAATCAGATTGGTTTTTTTCTCGTTTAACTTGGCCGGTGTGTACCTTATTGGTGGGGATACAGCACTGATATTGTATTGTGGTATCACCGGTCTTATTTTACAGGGGGTCTCCAGGACAATTGCAGAAGGTCCAGCCCTGGTGGTAAGTGCAAGGGGTATGAGTATATCATTACTGTCATTTATTAAATGTGAATATGTTGTTGCTGAACTAATTGGGCCACTAGAAAGGTTGGTGGGTGGTTATAGTATCCTGGAGGGCTATATCAACAGCAGTTACGCTACCCCAAAACCATTACTTCGGGTGGAGGCACCCATTCACCGAGCTCAGGCCCCTCAACCTGTGCATAGTCACGCAGGCAGGGGTAGTAGCCCATAGGATAGCGCCACCTAGGGGTTACTTGGGTAAGAAAGCAACATTTTATTTAAATTATGCAGGTCTTCCTCCATTATCTCCAGATCCTTCCATTAGGCTTGATATGTCTTATGAAGCAACAAGAAGATTGTCCTTTACCGAGCTGCTTGATGATATTGCCTCAGGTCTGTCAAGGCCAACCCACCCCTATGTTTTGAAAGCTGTAGTAGGGAAAACCTGACACGTGGGTATCGTGTTCCCCAGATGAAACAGGACATTTTTGTATTAAGCTCCTTAGAAAAGGTTAGCGGTGGGGAAATTGGAAGGGTCTGAGCAACATAAAGGAACCTTGGGAGTAGGTTTATACGTATAGCTTCTACCTTTTGAATCAAGGGGAGGGGGGATATTTTTCCAAGATTCTAGGTCTTTCATAAACTGTCTTAGCAACGGGTCATAATTACAGGTAACAAGGAGGTCTGGGTCCCTTCTTAGGTGCACCCCTAAATATTTTAATGAGGGGAGAGCCCACCTAAATGGGTAATGCTTGTGCATGGGGTGATGGAAAATAACATACAGGAAGGACCTCAGTCTTTGTTATGTTTAATTTATACCCAGTCAATTGGCCAAATGTATTAAATGTGTCCCACAAATATGGCAGGGAGGTGTCCAGGTGGATAAGATAGACCAGCAGGTCATCCACATACAGCGCTAACATATGGTGTCTCCCTCCTAAGAAGATGCCTGTAATGTCTGGATTCTGGCCACGATTTCCATTTCAGTTGGTGAGGACTCTAAAGAGAGAAACAAGAAAGACAAAAGCAAAAACTTTTTGTTAGAAAATATCAGTGATGCGTTAGTGCCAGAAATGAATTATTTAACAGGTTTTCTCACAACTGTATTTACAAACTGCCCTGGTAGGATCCCTGCTCATATGCTTGCCTCCCCTACCACTTAGCCATATGCCCCTTTCCCCGAGTGTCCCATGCCTTTATACCAGAGTTCACGCTTAACGTTAATTTACTGGTCCAGGACATAGTGCAAACTGCCTTGGGCCAGTGTAGTCTCCCCGTGGCTTGCCCATTGGGGTCAGTGTGAAAAAAAAAATTCCCCCAACTCTCCCAGCCCCAAAACCCTCCCTACCCATGTCCCCTTAGTCAGCAAGTCACTAAAAGTTCAAAAGTATGCGAATAAAATCATTAAAAAAGCTCACTGCTGATAGTATCTTAACAGTCTCACCGCTGGGCCCAAATGCTGGCAATCTCTCCCTCAAGTGTTATCATAAAGCACTACTGGGAGAGACTGCCAGCATTCAGGCCTTGCAGTGAGATTAAGATACTATAGGTGACATGCTTCATTAAAGATTTTATTCACATACTTTAGAACTTTTGGCAAGTTGCTGACTAAGGGGACATGGAGATGGAGGGTTGTGGAACTGAGATGGGTGGGGAGGATTTTTTTTTTACCTTAGTTGTGAGATTTAGATGGTGGCCAGATGAAAGGGTAAGTGGAGGGTTTGTTTCCGCTGCTGTTAGGGACTAGGGTGGGGTGGGGGTTGCCACTGGACACTTGGGAAAACTTATGGGGAAGAGGGGAGGGGGGGGGTTGTTGCTGAACACCATGGAGAACTTATGAGGAAGGGGAGAGAGAGAGAGGGGTGCCACTGGACACCAGGGAGAACTTATGGGGAAGGGGAGATGGAGTGGGTACCACGGGACACCAGGGATAACTTATGGAGGAGAGTGCCACTAAACAACAGTGAGGGCTTACGGAGAAGGGGAGAGTTAGTGGGTACCACTGGAAACCAGGTAGTAAATGGAAAGAGGTGGGGACAGGGAGCTCTCCCATACTCCCAGTAATCCCCATTATAGCTTGGGGCCATTGTAAATCTTGGGGGACCAGTGCAAATTAATACCACTTTCCCAGCTGGACTAGTGCAAAAAAAAGTTAAGCATGACCCCTACATTGGGTCGCTTTTGTACTTTCTATAAGATCTCTTCTGTTTGCTTATCTTCCTTTTAATATGCATAGTCAACCATTTAGGGCTGATTTTATGATGTATACGCTTTTTGTTTGGGAACCCATTTGTTCTGTAATTCTAATAATTTATCCTTCAGCGCTACCTATTTCTCAGTTGCTGTCTTCTGATCGAATACCGTTCTCAAATCTGATACCGCTAATGCATTGGCCATGGCTAAGAAATTAACTCTTTTGAAGTTGTAAATTACCACATCCCTGGGTGTATTCCACAATCGATGGTGTATTTCTATGTGTAACATGCGGTGGTCACTATTATCTGGAGATACCAATACCATACAGCATAGGTCAGGACCAAGTCCAATAGATTATGCTCCCTTCAAGCCCCAGGAATGCCTCATTATGCTTTACTATAGTAGCAAAACCAGCAGATGACGCTGCCCCAGAGCGCGTGTATGAAATTTAGAATGAAATTCAAACCTCTCCCCTGTTGGTGTCACTGCATTCCGCTGCCCAACGTCAGATCTCATTCTCCGCCGGCACAAGAAAGTCACCCCGGAGAGCTCTCTTCAAGCAACTAGCTAAACAAGGAAGTCGGTCCAAGAATAGGTACAGTTATTTGTCTTTATTATTTTCAGTTCCCCCTCTTAGTTATTTCTTTCATATTTACAGGGGGTTTTACTGTGTTGTTTCTGTGCTTTACTAGTTTTATTTACTAGCGCAAAGCTCTCCGGTCTGTGGCAGTCCCTGGAACCAGAGAACTCCATGCAAGTGCTAGTCTTAGTGGTTAGTTTTTTTACCTAGCTGTTTAGCTACCTCCCAGTACCAAGCCTCCCCAAAACCAGGCTAACTGTTGGCAGGAAATCCTTCTCCTTTCTTGCACCCCAAAAATGGAATAACCTCCCACATGGACTACTCTCCTGCACATCCCTCGCCCATTTCAAAAAATGCTTTAAAGTACTCTTCTTTCCCCCACCAAACTGCTCCTGCTTCTAACCTGTTGTCCCCCTCACCTTATTCTTTATCCCTACTCTGCCATCTCTATCTCCCCCCCCATCTTTCTACTGCCCTTCTCCTACCTTCCTTCTTAACTCAATTTCCTGCCTTACTACTTCTCTCCTCTCAACTGCCCTTCTCTTAACTCTCTCCTTGACTCTATTTCCTGCACTATTTCTGTTCCTCCATCTTCACTGTAGCAAGGTACATATCACATGCCATTGTCATGTTCCTGTTTGATTCCTTATTCACTATGTAACTCCTTATTTCTTGAGTTGTCTCCAATGAAACGCACTTATTGACTGTTTTTGTGAGCTAGCATTATAACACAAGTAATTTAGTGTGACCATGGCACTTACGGATTGATCATCAGCAGTCTCTTTCATGTTGCTTACTCTCTGTTACTTGTTCTCTCACTTTATTACTGATTGTTTGCAAACATTATTCAGTAGATTATTCTCTGTGACAGGCTGTCTGTTGTATGCTTGTTTTCTTTCTTGCTGGAATTGTACTTCTCCAGGTCACCCCTGAAAAAGGGATTGTCTACCTCAGTGGGCCTACCCGGTCATCAAAATTCAAATAAATAAATAGCTAAACATGTACAAGTCAAAAAAGGAAAAGAAAGAAAAGAATCTGAGTATAAAACCTCTCATTCAGAGCAGCAGGTAGTATTAACCCCGAAGTAAGTTTGTTTACAAATCCACCCTGTCAGGGAACAAACACCCTGTCGCACAAACACAACTGAGACAGGTGGCCAGTCAATGAAAGAGGGTGTACAAGTGGTTGTAGAACACACTCAGGTAAACGTTGATAACCAGTTGAATGAGATTAGAAATGCACCAGTGATGAAGAACATTGCATATACTGATCTGGACTAGGGGGTGGGGTCCAAGAAGACCCCTCTCCTCTCCTCAAGAAAAAAGTTAATAGTAATGAGGCACTCTTCAGCAACTGTAGCTATGGAAAGGATAACAACTAATGCGCCACTCCTTACCGTTCCAAATGTAAAATGTTTTATTCAACCAGCATCCACCGAAAACGGATTGGGGCCAGCGTTTGTGGCCCATGCAACTTCCATATGATCGTGCAGTGTTCCTCCGCTCCTCTGACATAACAATTGTGCTCATAGTTTGCATTTTTATTTATTTCAAACATTTTACCAGTGTAGCAGAGTGCAGAGGGAGTTTGTATCTGCAGCAGAATGGATAGAGCATTGTTTCTTTTTTGGAAAGGCTAAGGGGGCTGCATGGGGTTCTAGAGGCATCCCGGTAGGGAACTAATCAGAAGCAGCAAACAGTAGGGAGTTTATCAAACACAGAGCTAATCAAACAGAGAAAACTCTGGAAGCATCCAGATAGGGAAGACTCTGGAATTATCCAGGCAGGAAAGTAATCAAACACAGCTGCAGTCAGTGTTCATTAATGGTAGTGTATAAAACCCACCTAGGCAACACAAGAGCGGGGGGAGGGAGGAAGAGGGACCTGGGGTAAAGCTGGAAGCTGTGCTGCAAGTGGCAAGTTCAAGCTATCAAGACTTTTGGAAAGGACTGTGAAGTTTGTAACTTGTAAGTGGACTTTGCTATACTACCAGGAGGCTAGGAACCAGAGTAGCCAGCAGGTGACCAGAGGTAGAGAGGGAATTTCTGTGTTTAGTTAGAACTCCTGACAGGAGTAGGTTTTTTTTTTATGTTGTTAAAGGGGCTGTGACCCCAGTTAGTTGAGAACAACACTGCCTTAAAAAACTGCATTGTTGTACTTGACCTCGAACAGTGTACGTCTCCTTGGACATACCTACACCAGCCCATCCCGAGAAATGATGGAGGTCACTCTACCACACCAGGAAGGACTTACTGAGCTAATAACAGTTTGTTTGATGTGTCCTGTGGGTGAGGGGTAAGGGAGATAGTCCATTAGGAGAAAAAATGAATAGTATTAACAGCATGACAAAACAAAATACATACAACAATATAGAACATCAAAGGAGCATAATCATAAACATTGTAACCTTGTGAAGCAAATAAGTACAACAGGTACATGAAGTAGATAAAAACTGAGCTTTGAGAGGCAGGGAGAGATTACTCATACAGGTACAGTGTGGGGAAAGGAGTAAATGGCCAGGGCAACTTGATTGGTGGGGGGAGGAAGTTGAGAGGTAGAGAGTCACGGACAGTTGCAGGTGGGAGTAGAAAAGTCATGAAGAAGAGACTTGAGAGAAAGAAAGTGGAAGAGGAAAAGCAGATTGACAGGTGAAGGGAGAACCAGAGTTTAGGAAAGAGATATGAGGCTGCAGGTTAACCAGCAGTAGATTTCCTAGATGGAACAGAAAGATAATGGGGCATTATTACAGAGAGGGTATGAGGAAGGAGGGGAATGGATAATAGGGAGGGAAGGCAGAAAGGAAGGGAACCAAACCAGAATTTGGACTTAAAGGATGCACTATGGGAAAGGCCCCTTGCACCAAAAGAAGGAAGGGAAAGAGTAGAATAAAATCAGCAGTGGTGGGTGTGTGAGGGCAGTCTAAAGCAAAATAACAAAAGGAATGAAAGATGGGTTCTAGTCTGGCAAAGGGAAATTTGGAAGCTCCACTGTAAGCTGTGTCACCACAGTCAAAAATTGGGAGAATCATCTTTAAAACAATCTCTTGGTGGGCAGGAAGCAGGATACTCTGGTTATTCCGACATATGAGGACAGATTAACGGAGCTCAATATGTATACCCTTGAGCAAAGGAGGGAGAGAGGTGATATGATCGAAACATTCAAACACCTTAAGGGCATTAACAAGGTGAAAGAGTAACATGTTTCAATATAAGAAAAATAGCAAGACAAGAGGACACAGCATGAGACTAGAGGGAGGCCGATTAAGGGGGAATGTGAGGAAATTCTTTTTCACAGAAAGGGTGGTGAATGAATGGAACAGTCTACCTCAGGAAGTGGTGGATCTGAATACAGACAGGCATGGGATTGGCATAAGGGAGCAATACAGATGAGTATGAATAGATAGGCCACTGACAGAGCAAAGGTTGATGGCACATTTATAAGGTAGGAAAAGAAATGGGCAGACTGGATGGGCCTTGCGGTCCTTATCTGCCATCAACCTCTATGTTTCTATGTTTCCTGTACAGTGCGCCACTCTTGAGGTGGAGCTTATGGTGTATGGCATCAATATGCACCAAGAAATCAAGATGTCAGTCCAGCCAGACTCTGAGGTACTTAAATCAGCAGTGTTTGTTAGTCACGCTATAGTTTTTTCAGCAATAAAGTTTTCCTGGCAAAAACAGCAATATACCAATTTTTCTTTTTTTGTCCTTTTGTTCTTGAAGCGAGATATGGAATTTTGAAGTTTTTAATAGTTCCCGTTCGTGTGCCAAGCTTGCTATGGAAAAAGATAAATATCTTGGTCTTATGCTGTGCTGTTCACCATCAGAAACATTTGGTTACACCATACTAATACATCTACTGTAGCAATTTAATATGTACATTCAACAGGTAACCTCTGCAGAAAAGATTCTTAAAACTTGAGAGTGGCAGACATTTTTAATTATGTGAGTAAATTATTACAAAATTAGCTATAAAAGCTGTTTTAAAATATTGGAAAAAATTTAAAATGTACCAAGGATGAATCTTGAGATGTCAGAAATACATTTTGCTAAAAAAATAATATGATGATTTTTGCCAACTAAGAAATACTGCTGCTTTAAAGGACGATGCATCATTAATTACAGCACCATCAAGGGTGTGGAATAATGGGAGGGAGGCGAGTCTGTTAAACCTGTTGAGTGCCAAAAGTCATGGAAACTTTGAGGGACAGTTGGTTAGACCTGATCCAGTGCTGGATATTATCAAAAGAGGAGCCGGATGAAAAAGTGCTGTTATCATCAGCATACATATGAATGGACGCAGAGGAACAGAGGGGAGGTCATTCAGCAATATGGAAAAGAAAAAATGGTCAAAGACAGACCCATGAGGGATGCCTGAGCAGATGAGGAGTGGGGAGGAAATGGAGCTTGAGACCTTCCTTCAGAAGGCAGGGGTGTGCCACTTTGTCAGAAGCTTTAGCAAGATCAATATTTATGGCAGAGGTGATCAGTCCCTGATCCATACATGAAATGTATGTTTTGACAACTGCCAGACCACCCCATATTTCCCTCCTGCCCTTCAAGGCTCACTTATGGATTCTGCTTGTAAGAGATGCACAAGGCCAGTTGTCCCCATCGCCAAAATCTGGAACCAGTCAATGAGTTACAGGATGCATACCTAGTAAGTAAAGCTGACACTGATGTAGAAAGCAAAATTAAAGGGCAAAGAACTACAGAAAGTATTGAAACAGAAAGAGTGGCAAGTTGCGGTTGAGAGGATTAGGCAACTGTAGAACCAGAGAGGCGTAGGGCCCTATCCAAAGCTTCACAGCCTAGCTGTGTGTGCAAAAGTCCAGAAAAATTATGGCATACCCCCATAGACAGGATGCGCACCATAGGGCACTCCGCAGCATCCACAGTATTGATGCTTGCGTGCCCCCTCTGCACCCAATCCATGACAAGCATAACTTGCTACACAAGCGGTTGTGATGGGGTGGGCCAGGGAGTGTGGGTGTGTATCTACAACTCTGGACAAAAACTCCACATTGTGGAGGGCCTCTCAGTATGACTGCCTAGGGGCAGCAGTAGCAGCAATACACCACGTTCCGCCCAAAGAAATTCAAGAATTTCCGAGTCCATTCTTCACTTTCTTTAACAGCCCCCGGCCATGTCATAATAGGCACCAGTCAGTATCCATAACAGTATAATTTACATTTTCAGTGCAGATATGGCAGTCTTGGAGGAGTGCCATATCCAGGTATGCCCTACCCCCTGCACTGACAGGGGATCCAGTCGCAGACCGGCACAGATATTTGATTTGATGCCTGTGGTGTAAACTGCTCTGCCCACTCCTGCAGCTCAGCAGTAGCAGAACATGGATGCTGTGGACTGAGGATGCAGTCCAGTTCGGACAGACATGGGGGGGGGGGCACAGTACCATAGCTGGGATATGCTTGATTTGAGGGTATCTTGGCCACCTTTGTGGATCAGCCCCATACTAAGTGCCACTGGCGTAGAAAGCACAAAACAGCAGTGCAGAGACTTATAGGAAGTACTGGAACAAAACATGGGGTGGGTTACAGGGATAATAAGAGCCAAATGTTGAACCAGTGTAGGACAGAGAATAGCGGACAGCAAAAAGTAATAAAAAAGATGTTTTGCCGGTTTCAGCTGTCAGATAGTTGCTTTGCCTTAATAAATACATGCAAACAAGCTGGCCCAGTGATGCTGAAGGTTGAGGCATCTAGCCTTAACACAGAAGTGGCTTTATAACCCTAAATGTAGGGGCACGACCCTATATTTAGGGTTGGATAGGCACTTCTATGTTAAACTCTAAAGTTTGTACATTAATAACTTTCGACCCGTTCAATGGATTTGCATGACATTTGGTATGAGCAGTGGGGCATGGTAGCTCTCTCGATCTGCCTAATTTTGTTTCGGTAGGACTTATGGTTTTTGCGCACCAAAACGCTGAAAAATGCACTTTTCGCCAGTTATGTGGGCAGTTTTTTTGATTTTGTCCGTGGTGCTGTGCGGCCGTCGTGTGGTGTGCCACTCTGCAACTTGGCTCATCTGAAAGAGCTTGGGTCAAGGAACATGCTGCTTTTCATTTGGTGAAAAAATATTAATCCATTCAAAAGTTTTAAGTTCTCATTATAAGTCAATGGGAAAATTTATATGGTTATTTTGCGAAAGAAGAATGGGGTTTTGGCCATTTGGTCCCTCCTTACGATCAAAGAATTTGCAGGCTTGTGATCAAAGAATCTTTGATCGCGAGGAATTCTTTGATCGCGACGGCCGCCATCTTGTTTTCAGTTTGCAGTCGGAAAAATTAAAATATCTCGGCTCGGGAGTGACTCCTGAAGTAAAACTTGGATGGGTTTTGCTCAGGGGGATTCACTCTATCGCGCTGTGGCAGTGTTTTTTTGTAATTTGGTCAAAAAATAGACTTTTCAACTTTTTAAATCTTTGATCACGGCTCGCTAATAATCTCTGATCGCGAGCCTGCAAATTCTTTGATCACGAGATTGTTTGACCGCAATCTTTGATTGCAAGGGCGCGACTAGATGGCCACATTAAAAAAAATCAAATTTCTCAGCTCAGGGGTGACTTATTAAGCCAAATGAGGATGGATTTTGCTCAGGAGGCTTCGTTCTATTGAGTCATGGCTTTGGTTTCATGTATTTTTGTGTAAGACTTGACTTTTACCATTTTTTATTCTTTGATCGCAAGCCTGCAAATTCTTTGACCGCAATCTTTGATCGTGAGGGCGCGACTAGATGGCCAGATGAAAAAATCTAATTTCTCAGCCCGGGGTCACTTATTTAGCCAAATGAAGATGGGTTTTGCTCAGGAAGCTTCATTCTGTCGTGTCATGGCTGTGGTTTAATTTATTTTTGTGTACAAATTGACTTTGAGCATTTTTTATTCTTTGATCGCAAGCCTGCAAATTCTTTGGTCATGAGCCTGCAAATTCTTTGATCACAATCTTTGATCACGAGGGAGGGACTAGATGGCCCCATTTGAAGGGACCAGATAGCCCAATTTTAATAATTTTTTAAAATTAAATATCTCTGAAACGGTTTGGTCTTTTAACCTGAAATGTGGAGGGTGCTGACGGGATGTCCTGTAGATGTGAATTACAGTGTTTAGGTGTCAGAAAATACATTTTCAGTGGAGATATTGTGTGGTGCAGTTTACGTTTTGCGGACAGCGTTTTCCATTCTGGTAGTGGCTTGAAATTTATACGGTAGTTAGCCTTACTGCCATGGATGTACTTTTCAGTCAGTAGGTGTCTAAAATGTAAACAGGTGCTGAATTCTGCCACTCTGACGAATACAAATCTCTAACTTTCAAATGTTATATCTCGGAAACGGTTTGGTCTTTTACACTGACATTTGGAGGGTGTTGGGATGTCCTGTACATGTAAATTATGGTGTTTAGGTGTTGGAAAATTAATAGCTGCGGACATATTGCATGACGCACTTTATATTTTGCGTGCAGTGTTTTCCATTGTGGTAGTGGCTTCACATTTATACGGTACCTACCCTTACTCCCATGGAGGTAATTTTCAGTGGTTAGGTGTCTGACATGTAAACAGGTATGGAATTATGCCACTCTGATGACTGACACTTTGTTTTTTTTTTGTTTTTTTAAACTTTCTTTATTTAAACCTTTTTTCAATTTATGGTACAAACAATGTACAAACATATAATATACACGACAAGGGCGATACATACACAGATTATGTTTGGCAAAGGAAATAGATTACAATCTGTTTATGGGGAGGTTAAATTACTAAGACTCAGGTAATGGGCAACTAAAACCACCTCAGACACTAATTAATGCATTAGATAAGCACTTGGTTCCTTAATACTAGTTTAAGTTTATTAATATAACTATAACAATATAATAATATGATAGTATGATAGTATAGAGGGAGGGTACCCTTAACCTTACATTACATAAGTTAGTATGCATGTGTCCAGGGCCTAATAAAAGACTTCTGCTATAGTCCTAATCTCAGGGCTCATCAAGGAATAAAGTCTGGTCTCTCCCTTTGCATGTATATTACCCACCTCCTCCAGAGAATCTCAAACTGGGTCATTTTTCTATTGAGGATTGCCGTCAGGGCTTCCATCCGATAGATACTAATCATTAGTTCTTGCCACATATTTAAGGTGATGTTTTATTGGGACATCCAATTTTTTGCAATTATCTTTTGGACTGCTAGGCACGAAATTCTCAGAAGTTTGCTTGCAAGGGGATCCCTAAATTGTCCTGGAAAAGCCATAAAAAAGTACAACATAGGAGTTAATAAGAAATCTGGGCCCATTACAGACTGCAAGGCTTGTTGTAGGTCTTTAAACAAAGGTTGTAACATTGGGCAGTCCCAAATATGTGTACCATTGCAGCTGGATAATATCTGCATTTTCTCCAACAGGAGAAAGAACTGTCTTTTTGAAACGTCCCCTGTATTGCTGGGGTTCTAAAATATCTGCTGAAAATTTTCCAAGAAAATTCCTTCCAAGCAAAAGTTGAGAGGCCCCAGTGAATTATCTGTAGTGACCAGTCCCACGGGTAATCTTGGATCCTGAATCCCAGGTCCCTCTCCCATGCCCTCCTTATAGATTGGACAGAGTCCCCCTTCCAAGAAAGCAGAGCCCCATATATAGTAGAAATAATATGATTCTTACATGGTTTCCCCTCTATAGCTGATCTAAACAATTCTGCAATTTGGGGGGGGGGGTCTCAGGGGTTAGCTTGGGCTGAAAGGTTTTAATATATTCTCTAATTTGGAAGTACCTAAACCTGTCCTGCCAGGATATACCGTATTTAGTAATCAAATTTTGGAAGGCTTGTGTCTCATTATCCTCCAAAAAATACCAAATCAGATGTAGGTTTTTCCCTTCCCACTTCCTAAAACCCTTATCCCAGGTGGCAGGAATAAATACATCCAAATATGGAATTGACCACAATAAGTATCTCCATTACTTGGCATCCCTGTCAGTCAGTGCCCCGTACCAAATCCCCAGTGTGCAAGGCTGTATATGGGTTTCCGACTGCCTCTAAGAAAGGCTTCTCTTTCTGTTGAAGAAGGGCCTTGTTAAGATTTGTAAGAGCTCCTTCTCGCAGTTCCAAAGTTTTCCATTTGGCTATATATGTTTGATCCAGCCTATAAAATACAGTTCATAATTGGGCTGCTTTGTAGTATAGTTTCAGGTTTGGCAGTGATAGGCCTCCCTTCTTTTTATGAATCTGGAGAGCTGCCATCCGAACCCTAGGTTTTTGGGAACCCCACACGAAATGGGAAATCTTCCAATTAAGGGAGGTAAAGTAAGAGTCTGGGATGGGCCAAGGGATAGTTTGTACAAGGTATAAAAGCTTAGGGAGAAGTACCATTTTGATTGCTTCCACCCTTTGTATCATAAGGCTAGGGATTGGGGCCCAAGCGTCCAGCTCCTGTTTCACTTTCTCCAAAACTGGAGTACAATTAAGAGAAAAAAGTTGTTCAAACAACATGAAGTCTTGCTATATTATAGACATTAGCAGTTTGATCCAGCTCTAGAACTGCCCCGGAGTGAAATGGTTAAAACCATTCCAAAACAGAATTTTGGCACGAGAGCAGCTCTATCTGTGTCATTTCAAACTTAAACTGTCAGATTCTTTATTCCGCCTCAGTGAACAGTCGCTCCGAATTTCTCCTTCTGCTCGGTTCATTTCTCGGTTTAAAAAGTGTTTTCTCGGTTGGATTTAACCGAGAATAGTTTTATTTTAACCGCAAAACCGTTCGGTTCAAGCTCTATCTGTGGTAACCGTAAGTAAATGAAGGTTTTGTCTGTGTGGAACTTGTAAGTTATTGGTTCAGTTTTGAACCGATCAGTGGGTTTAAAACTAAAAGTTACTATTTTAGAGTGAGCCACTCCTCAAAGGCATGCCCCCAAGGGTAGGGGTAGGCCTTTTCACAGGCCTTTCTACCAGACTCAGGCCTCCTCTGCCTATGCTCAGAGGGGCTTCTTCAGAGGCAGGGGCAGATGAGGGGTGGGCAGATCTGCTCCCACCCCCCAGCCTAAAGCTCCTGTGAAACAGGCACCCTGATGGGGTGCCCAGGGCCGATTCTCCTGTACCAGTGGGGGGCAGGCTGGCTTACTTCAGTCAGAATTGGGCTTCTTTAACCTCAGACAAGTGGGTTCTGGAAGTAGTAAGCCAGGGTCTGGTTCTCAGCTTCAAAAAGTTTCCCAAGTTGAGAAGCAGATTTTTCTACTTGCAAGTGCTTCAGAGACCCTCGCTCTGAAACAGAGGTCTCATCCTGTTAGCTCTCAGAGCAGTAGAAAGGGTTCCTCCCTGCATCAGGGCAGGGGTCTGTATTCAGATACTTCCTTACCCCAAAAAGACAGGAGAATGGCGGCCCATCTTAGATCTCAGATATCTGAACAAGCATCTTTTGAAACCAAAGTTCAAAATGGTAACTCTGGCAATGATTTTACCTTCCCTAAGGCCAGGGACTGGCTAGCCTCCCTGGACCTCAAGGATGCCTATTTCCATGTCCTAATCAGAAGATCCCATCAAAAGTACCTCAGATTCGAACTGCCCTCAGGTCATTACCAGTTCAGAGCAATGCCCTTCGGCCTTACCTCTGCTCCAAGGGTATTCACAAAGTGTCTAGCAGTGGCCCACTTAAGGAGGCAGAGGATACTGTTTTTCCCTATCTAGACAACTGGCTCATTGTAGGCCAGTCCCCAGAACAGGTAAAATCTCACCTGCAGGTCACCCAGCAGCTTCTCACCTCCCTGGGTTTTCTGCTAAACCTACCAAAGTCGGTTCTGGAACCAGTCCAGGTACTCACCTTTATAGGGGCAGAATTGGACACAAAGCTAGCCAGAGCCTTTCTTCCCCAGAAAGGGTAAGGAATTTAGTGGCTCTGGCCTCTTCCTTCACTCTGCAGGTCTCTCGACCAGCAAGACACTTTCTGCAGCTCCTGGGGCACATGGCTGCATCCACAGCTGTTGTGCAGGGAACCAGATTTCAGATGAGAGACATTCAGTTTCACTTGAGAACCTTTTGGTCTCAGAGAAGAGAAGAGACCCCTTTCAAGTTGGTCCCAGTGACTCGAACCTTGATCCTAGCTCTCCAGTGGTGGCAGGATCAGAGCAATTAAGAGCGGGGTCCCTTCATTTCCCTTCTCACGACTGACTCTCACTACAGATGCTTCCCTTCTGGGTTGGGAGCCCACATGCGACCTTTCCACTCAGGGAGTTTGGTCCCCCAGGAATCTCTGCTCCACATCAATTTGCTGGAACTCAGAGCTGTCTTTTAGCTCTTCAAGCTTTTTCTGCATCTGTCCACGACAAAGGTGATACAAGTCGGAACAGACAACACCACAACAATGTGGTACATCAACAAACAGGGGCACTCGGTCTTGGCCTTGTGCACCGAGGCAATGAAGTTGTGGTCTCTGGCCTATTCCTGAACACTTCCCTCATAGCAGTTCATCTTCCAGGGAAGGACAATGTCCTAGCGGATGCCCTCAGTAGGATTTCCCAGGGCCATCACAGATGGTCCCTGGATCCTCAAAGTGCTGGGGATAGTTTTTGCCAGGTGGGGCATCCCTCAGATAGATCTTTTTGCAGCCCCAGACAATCACAAATTTCCTCTGTTCTGTTGCAGGCCTCCAGTGCTGGGCTCAGTTCCCCTGGATGCCCTTCTTCTGGATTGGGAGGGGAAGTTCCTCTATGCTTTCCCCCCCTTTCCTCTCCTATTCAAAGTACTAGTCAAAAATCAGATCTCAGCCTTGCAGGGTGATTCTGATTGCCCCGGATTGGGCCAGGCAGCCCTGGTACCCACTCCTTCTGTCTCTGACAGTCCATCTTCCCCTGTGCCTCCCCAGGAATCACAATCTGTTGACTTGTGCCCAGGGAAGGGTTTGGTATCCGGACCTCAAATCCCTCAACCTCAAGGCCTGGCTCTTGAGGAGTTAGAGTTTGCTGATTTACACCTCTCTCAGGGTGTTCTTGAGATCCTAAAGGCTTCCAGAAAGCCTTCCACTAGGGCTACTTATAGTTTTAAATGGAAAAGGTTTTCCATTTGGTGTGCTGGGAAAAATATTTCCCCAGAATCTGCTGAATTGCCCATTTTGTTAGATTACATGGTACATCTTAATTCCTTGGGTCTCAGACCAGCTACCCTGAGAGTTCATTTGGCAGCTGTGTCTGCTTTTGTGTCAAGCAGGAAAGTCATCCCTCTTTCCTCTCATCCTGTGTTTTCCAAGTTTTTAAGGATTACTCCATACTAATCATCCTTTTCGGGAACCGGCCCCTGCTTGGGACCTTAATGTTTGCATTGCCCAGTTAATGCAACCCCCTTGAACCTCTGTCTTCTGCAGAGCTTAAGTACCTAACTTGGAAAACTGTTTTCTAGTGGCTATCACTTCTGCCAGACGATAAGTGAATTGAAGCCTTGTCAGTGCAGACTGACTTTATTTCTTTCCACAGGGATAAGGTAGTCCTTAGGACTAATAGGAAGTTTTGCCTAAGGTGGTTTCAGATTTCCATCTTAATCAATCTATCTCCTTCCAGTATTTTCACTGATCTCCTCTGGGTGAGAGGAGGTTGCACAACCTGGATGTTAAGAGAGGCTCTTAGTTATTATATAGAGGCACTAAAGGTCACAGGTTTGAATCCCTCAACTTTTCCTTACCTATGGTGAAGTTGGGAAGGCAACCTGCCACTAAGAGATCAATAGCCAGGTGGATTGTCTCTTGTATCCAATTTTGTTATCAGAAAGTGGGCAGAGACCCCCGGTTTGAGGGCTCATTCTACCAGGGGTACAGCTGCGCTCTAGCTGCTGCCAGAGATATCCCTTTATTAGAGATTTGCCAGGCTGCTACTTGGAAAGCGGTACACTTTTACAAGCATTACTCCCTGGATGTCCAGGCCAGGAGAGATGCTCAGTTTAGCACAGCTGTTCTTCAGAGCCTATTCCTAAGTAGGTTCTGCCTCCTCCATGGAGGTACTGCTGTTGTATTCTGCTAATGTCCATAATATAGCAAGACTTCATGTTGTTTGAAGAAAAATTACTCACCTTAGTAATGTTGTTTCTTCTAATGGAGTCTTGCTATATTATGAACCTCCCCAACCTGCCCCTCTCAGAACCTCTACTTGGTGGGGTCGCGGGCAACTTAGTGTGGGCACTACTTATGTTCTTTAGCATTTTGTCCCCTTTGGGACTTTGGGGGTGTGTTGCACGCGTGTGTGTGTTTTATTATACTTATGTTCCATTTTCATTATTAGAATGGTGTTAGTATTTCTGGTCCCTGACTTGAGTCTTGGGTGTTGGGACCATCAATGGTTGTTATTATTTAGGTAGCCATTTGGCTAGTGTAGGTTACAGCTTCCACACAGACCTTAGTGAGTTTGGCTCGTAAAGATCTGACAGTTCAAGTTTGAAATGACACAGATAGAGCTGCTCTCGTGCCAAAATTCTATTTTGGAATGGTTTTAACCATTTCACTCCGGGGCAGTTCTAGAGCTGGATCAAACTGCTAATGTCTATAATATAGCAAGACTCCATTAGAAGAAACAACATTACTAAGGTGAGTAATTTTTTCTTCTGGATTAAGGCCAATATGGACCCCAAAGTATTTCACATGAGTGAGGTTCCATTTGAAGGGAAAGAATCTTTGAATTCTGTCCGAGGGCTGGTAATGACTCTGTAGGACCTCAGTTTTGGCCATGTTTATTTTATATCCGGCTAATTTGTCAAAATCCGTCAGGCAGTCCCAGAAGGGTCACAAAGATTGTTTCAGGTCTTTGAGATATACAGACAAATTGTCAGCGTATAGGGCTAATTTATGAGTTTCTCCACCCAGTTCCCAACCCTGCACCCTCACATCTAGTCTTAACGCTTGAGCTAGAGGCTCCAAATATAGGGCAAAGAGAAGGGGGGGGAGAGTGGGCAATCTTGCCTAGTGCCTCGGTGTAAGGGAAAAGGAGAGGACACTCGACCATTAATTTTAACATAGGCCCTAGGAGTAGTGTAAATATTGTTTATGATTTTAACAAAGGGTTCTGAAAAGCCAAATCCGCGTAGCGCTGCGCCCAGGAATTCCCATGCCACCTGGTCGAAGGCCTTCTCCACATCCAAACTTAAAAGCAGGAAGGGGGACCCTGACCGGGCAGCATGGTGCAATATGTGCAATATTCTTTTAATATTATCCTGAGTTTGCCTTGATGAAACAAAACCGGTCTGATCACAGTCAATTAACCTAGGGAGCACAGTCTCCAGGAGTTTTGCCAAAATAGAGGCATATAACTTATAATCAATATTAAGAACCAAGATAGGTTGAAATGATTTACATTGTGTGGCATCCTTGCCTGGTTTCAGTATGCTTGAAATGATAGTATAGTTCCAGGTATCTGGGAAAGCTTCCCCTTTCTGCACTGTTTTATAAGCCTCCAATATATGGGATTTAAGTTCGGACTTAAAACATTTTTAAAAATTCTGGGGTGTACCCATCAAGGCCAGGTGATTTCTTTGTTTTGAGATTTTTTATAACAGTATCCACCTCTATAGGAGTAATAGGGGTGTCTAGAAAGTCCCTAAGTTCCTGTGCCAGCTTAGGTAGTTTAAGCCTGCTCAGTACGGTTCTATTTGTGACGCATTTGGGACTTGGTCAGGAGAGTAGAGGGTCTGATAAAATTCCCTGAACCCTGCCAAGATTTTGCCTGGGGTGTTCACCAATTGTCCTGTTCTGGGGTCTCGGATCTGTGTGACCATGGAGCAAGAAATCTGTCGCCTCAGCCTATGGGCTAGGAGACGCGAGGCACGGGGGCCACATTCATAAAAACGATGTTGCAGGCACTGTAATGCCTGCTCCGTCTTTACGTCTAGGATTTTCTGTATCTGTTGCTTAATCTCCTGTAGACTAGAGGCCACTGTTACATCCTCCGCTGCATGCTGGTTTTGTAGGTCATGCAGCTGAGCTTGAAGGTGATCTAGTTTCTGGGTTTGCTGCTTTTTAAAATAAGCAGCATATTTAATACAGTCTCCCCTGAATACTGTTTTAATAGTATCCCACAATATGGTTCTAGAGATGTCGGGGGAGTCATTTTCTTACACAATCTGCGCTATCCGAGATTTGGCCATGTCTGTGAATTCTTTTAAGTTTAACAAATAGTTATTGAACCTCCAAAGAGACTGGCCATTTTTTATGTTCCATTTCATCTGCATTAGAATTTGGGAATGGTCAGAGAGAACTGATGGAACATGCTGGCACTCCATCACCTGACTCTGATGTTCCCCAGATACCATTATATAATCAATGCGGGCGTATGAACCATGAGGATGTGAGAAATGAGTGTATTCTCTTTTCCCTGGATTTTGGAGTCTCTAGGTGTCCACCCAGAATGCTCCTTTAACACGATCTCTAATCAGTCTACTAACTGGATTTTGTCTGAATACCGAAGTTTTGGAAGTATCCCTTTGTTCCCAAATATGGTTTAAATTCCCTCCCAGAATCAATACTCCAACCTGATGTCCGGTAATTTTCTGCATTAGGGATCAGGCAATCTCCTTCATAGAGCCCAAGGGGATATACAGTGAGACTATTGTAGTCAGGGACCCCTTCAGGGTTCCAGAGAGAATACCCAAGCGACCCCCAGGGTCAGTATAACTGGAAGTCATCTGTAACGGAGTATTGCAAGACAACAATATAGCAGTTCCCCTTCTCTTCCCCTGTCTGTAGGTGGCTGCAGTGACCTGAGAGAAACCAAATTTCCTCAATTTCTGGTGCTCAGTTCTACTGAGGTGGGTTTCCTGCAAAAGCAAAATAGATGGATTCTGCTTCTTAATGGCTGTTAACATTTTATATCTCTTAACTGGGTTATTCAAACCATTAACATTTTGGGAGAGAATTTTTATGCTGGAGATATCACCCATTTGATTTCATAACAGGAATCTTTGTATTCATTACTACCAGCTTTTTTGTTTCTGTTAAGCCCCTAAAGACCCCCTTACCCCCATTACTCTCCCCCTCGATGTTAACCACATCATTCCAAAGGAGCCACCAAAACCTGTTTTCCCCCCTCCTTTGCCATCTCAAACAGTGCCCAAAAAGTTTTACATTGTGCATATGAACATAGCCCAACACATAAACACGCTCAACAAAACAACCTGTAAATCTCCCCCGAAGGAGTAAAGTATATACAAGACGACCTCCAAGGGAGGGAAACAGTGTACTGTGTTCCGTATGTGCCCGAGCTAAATAAGCTTAGGGAGGAGGCTTAAGAATCTTGGCGCAGGTTTGATCCTCCTGGACCCTAAAACTGACGGGTCCTCGCCCACTGTAAAGGCCTAGCGTCACCAGCAGTTTCTCTTTCGAGAAGCGCAAGGTGAAAGAAGCCAACACCCCCATGCAGCCCAAAAGAATGAGCACCAAAAGGGTCTTCGGCCGAACTTGTCGCTGAAACATTACCTCCTTCCTTCTCCCCCAGGAAGTGTATTAACTTTTGTAAAAATTCTATAACTAAGATCTCAAAACAGTACCTTATCAAATGAGAGCCTCTGAAAGATATTAAATTATCAAAGCCCCTTTCCACGCCAGGGAAACAGGGGGCAGCAAAGCGCTGCCAATGTACTCTTGATCAATAATTATTATTATTCAGATTGTCCTCCCCAAGCATAGTACTGGGTTAGAGAGAGAGTCCTGTTCCAGACCAATGTAGGTCTCTGTTCAAGTTCCATGCAACGAGGAGTCAAAACATTAAGAGCCGGCGTCATGTCCTGGCAAAACGAAATCCTCCAAACTAGACAATACGGGAAAGGCACAGACAAATGAGCGTAAAGAAATGCCCCTCTTGTCGCCATCTTCCGGGCTAATGACGCCTCATTCACATAGCATGCCCTCCTGACTAAATTAAAGACTAAACAACCTATTTTGTCCAGACATCCTCACGTGAAATACAGGCATCCACTGCACCAGGAAAAGGATCCCCCTCTATAAAGAGGGCATAGACTAAATCAAAACCTCACTGTGTGCAGCTGCTCTCTTCAGGTGTCCTCATCCCTCTCAGCTCCCTCATTCTCATTGCTCTGCGAGTGGGTAAGCTTGTGCAGCAACTGCTTGATGTCTTGTGGAGTGCTGGGGGCCAATCTTTTCCCTGCCTGCTTTGTGTTTTGTTGCGATGCTGACTGCCGTGGCTTCCATGAACTAGAGGGGTAGACTGGTCATTGCACTGCTAGAGAAACATCATGGCCCTTGCTTGTCATAGCCTGTAGTGCCTCCTCACATGAATTGTATAGTTCAGTGCCTGACTTCCAATGGACCCTTAAGTGGGAGGGATAGGGGGTCTGAAATTTAACGCCCAAAGCTTTCAGTTGACGTAAAATAGGAGCATAAGCCAAACGCTGCTGTTGTATAGGGGAAGGGTAATCTTGATCGAAGAATAAACGAGCTCCGTTATAAACTATCTTTTGTTGTTTCCACGCTATTCTCAAAATCGCTTCTTTGTCCCGATAGCTCGAGAATTTGGCGACTATTGATCTGGGCCTGGCGGTTGCAGAGGTAGGCTTTGGCGCAAGGGCCCAGTGCGCTCTTTCAATCCTGAAAGTGAGGGCTGACAGGAGGTCAAGCACATGACGGAGCAGGTCTTCCAAAAATTCAGCCATGTCTCCCATCTCAGTGGCTTCCGGAAGACCGTAAATTCTTAAATTGTCTCGACGAGACCGGGCTTCTAAGTCCAAGCATTTAGCATTCCATGCATCCTGCTGCTGTGTGAGGATTTCAACTGCTCAGGAAATTTGCACCAGATCATCCTCTGCAGTTGAAATTCTGTCCTCCGCGGTATTAATTCTGGTTTCCAGTCCAGTAATATCCTTGTGCAGTTTATCAAACTCAAACTTCGCTTCCGATCTAGATTGCTTTATTTCTGCCAGTAAGGTTTCAAACCTTGAATGAGACAAGATCTCTAGTTCCGTTTCTGTATCCCCACCCGCCATACTCACGGTGGAGTCTCTGCCGCTGGTTACTGAACTGGCTGGGCTCAATCTGATATGATCGTCTTGTATTTTAGGATTTCTGGTTCGAGATCGTTTCACAGATGAGGCTCCACTATGCGATTTATTCATTTCCCCATAGATTTTGTGTACTGATGCTGTGTGGAGTCTATTCTTTGCTGGGTGGTAGGGAGAGCTGCACAACTAAGCAGCCATGTAGCCGATGACGTCATCGGAAGTCCTTGTTTTGTTTCAAGGTGGTTTGGGTCCCACGCTCCCACCCATATGCGCTCCCACCAATACATATGATACTCAGCACTTGTACTGTTATGTTAGGCAGAAATCTGCAAGTTGGTGGGAGCACGGGGTCCCTCCCACCAACTTGCGTGACTTTCTACTTTTCTGTTCTTTCTCAAAAAGTAAGGAAATTCTAAGCAATAAACTTTGTTAATGCATCATTTAGGGTTAAAACACAAAATGTCAGGAAATGAGACCTTCGGGTTTCCCCCCCGTGGACCCTCCCATCCTCCTGAGATTGACAGATGACGGATGTGTCATTGGGGTTGTGATGCCTAAATGTGGCCCCATTCTTCTTTACTGTGGCTTGTGAATATGATTCGCATGGAATGTGGTGACATTTAGGCCTCACAACCCCAATGACACACCCTGTCATCGGTCAATCTTGGGATGATGGGAGGGTCCATGGGGAAGGAGGGGGCAACCCTAAAGGTCTCATTTCCTGACTTTTTGTGTTTTAACCCTAAATGATGCATTAACAAATGTTTTTGCTATATATATATATATATATATATATATATATATATATATATTCAGCCAGCTGCCACCGGATAAGCCACAGAGCTGTCCTAAACTCTATTTGGGGTTAACCTTGTTCAGCATTCTAGACCCGAATGGGGGGCCAAGACGTCATTCCCATCAACCTTTTCCATAGATGTAGGTAACATCCAGAGATCCTCACAGAGGATTTCCTCCAGGCTAGGCCTCGGCCGAGCTGCTTGGGTCACCACTAAGTCCCATTCCTTGGAAGCCACAGTTTACTTGCCCACTAAATGCGGGGTGCCCAATTGGCATGCGTGGAGGTTTGTTTAATGAAATGTTATGGTTAATTAATGGTTATCCTGTGTACAAAGAGGGGACTAGTCCCTCCCTACTGGGTTTAGAAAATAGGTACTTAATGCTGTAGTTGTTCTATTAACAGGTCAGCATAATTCCTACTGTTTATTAGTTTGTCCTGAGTTGGGGGAAGGCAGGAAGGGCGGGTGAGGTACTGTTGCACTGAAATAGCTCACCCAGGTGTTCAGTTAATCTCCCTAAATGTGAATGGGCTCTCCTCTCCTCTCCGGTGAAACATGCGTGGGTAATGTCCTACCCAGTGAGGGTTTAAAACAGGGGTCAAATTAGACTCACTGGAATAATAAATGTGGGTCAAAATGAGAAACAGCAGGGTCAAAAAGTAAAGATTTTTCCAGTAGAGAAGCTAAAACTTGTCAAGTAAAATAATTTTCTTATTGTTTATGTTTCCATCTTTTGGCTATTGTTACAGATAGGTGCACCACTGTGGACCCACTGTCATGTGAAAAGTGGGTCATTTCTGCGTAAGCTGCAACTTTTTCCCTTTTTGCTCTATCTAGCGCTGTCCCTTGTCCTACCTTAAAAAAAACAAAATTGGATCTTATAGATCTACAAGAAAACACACCTGTTGCAACAAGAGCACTTGAAGTTGACCAAATTTAGTTAAGCGTCAGTGTTCACTTCCTTATTTTGGGGGGGGGGGGGCCCAGAAATGGAGCTTGGCCATCCTAATCCCACACTATACCCCTTTTCAGGCTACCAATAATTGGGAGGACCCAGAGGGGCAACTAGTCACAGTGCAAGGGATTCTTTACAATAATGCAGTAACATTAGCAAATGTCTACCTCCCTCCAGGAACCAACACACCAATGATTCAAGGACTCCTCAGTAAAATAGTTCAGCAAACAAATGGCATCCTCCTTCTAGCAGGCGACTTTAACGTCACGCTGAACCCCAGCTGGGATTCCACTAACCCTACCCCCACACAACCATTGGCCCACAAGAATTTAAAACACTTCATACAAGCAGTTGGCTGGGCAGACACCCAGCATTTTCTGCATCCCCACACTAGAAACTACACATATTACTCAGCTGTCCACGGTTCTTATTCTAGACTCAACCACTGCTATACATATGTAGAGAATTTGGCATGACTGAGGGAGTGTAAGCTGAGTGATAAGTTACTTTCAGACCATGCTCCAGTGTTCAGTAGATAGGACTTGGGAGTGAAGAGGTGTAACACCCTCTGGCACCTCAACCCATACTACTTGAGAACTCAGGAGTTCAAGGAATTTTTACTGAAATTATATCATTGAGATCCTCAGAGACAACACCTCAGAAGAACTCTCACGGGCTGTTCTGTGGGATACACTTAAAACAGTCCTTCGTGAGCAAATTATCCAATATGTTACAGCCTAGACTAAAAAATGAAATGAGCACAAGCAGCTTCTGGAGGACACCCTTCATTTCCTTCAGATGGCCCACAAACAAGGGGATACCTCTGTCTTATTGCAGCTGAAACAAGTATGGGTGGACTTTGATGCTCACTGTTTGCAACAAACAGAAATTGCTCTTACATTCCTCAGGCAGAGATACTACGAGGTGGGTGCCAGGGCTTCATGCCTATTAGCCTACCAGATCCATAGGCAAAGGAAATATGCGACAATCCCTGCAATTATTCACCCAACTTCGCGAGTCAGACTCTCCAAAATATATGAGATAACACACACATTTTGCACATGCTATCAAGCCCTCTACATCTTGGAACAGGTTCCCTCTCAAGCAACCATACTGGCCTTTTTAGACACACTTTCTCTCCCATGCCTTTCTGAGGATCAAGGAACTTCCCTCACAATGCTGATAACCAGTGAGGAAATAGAACATGCCATTAGCCATTCAAAGACCCAAAAAGCTCCAGGACCTGATGGTTTTAGAATGGAATTTTACAAAGTTACCTGGGAAAACCTTATCCTGCCCATGTTCTGAATGTTTAATGACACACTGCAAGGGGAGACACCACCCCCTTTCCTGGTCATACGCTGCCATATCGGTAATTCCAAAGCCAGACAAAAATCCCCAAATCTCTACCTCGTATAGATCAATTTCAGTACTCAACGTCAACTAAAAGTATTTTATGGGAATTCTAGCTCATAGACTGGACCGGGTTCTCCCAACCTTGATTGGTCTTGACCAAACCGGGTTTCTTAGCACCTGAACTACTGCAGCTAATACAAGGTGGATCCTGCACCTCATCCATGAGATGCAGAATGGTAACTAAGAATCAGTCCTCATCAGCCTTGATGCCAAAAAGGCATCTGACCAGGTCTCCTGGCCATTCCTGTACCAGGTGATGGGGTTTTAGGGGTCCTGGTCACCTTAACCCAAATATTACAGAATATCTACGAATCCCCGAAGGCATGCATCAGGCCGGAGAGCCATTAATCTGACTATTTTCCCCTCTGTAGGGAAACCCAATAGGGTTGCCCCTCCTCTCTCCCTTTTGCCATATACATTGAACCCTTAGCACAAGTGATTTTTGGAATCAGAGGGGATTAAGGGGGTAAGGATGGGAGGAGAGGAACATCATGTGGTATTATATGCCTATGATGTCCTGTGGTACTTACAGTATCCAGACAGTTGACTCTTGGCTCTGACCCACATCTTAGATATGTTTGGGAAGGTTTCTGGAAACAAACTCAACTCCTCCAAAATGGAAACACTCATATTTTGTTGCAACCAATCCCTGGAGATTAGGAGGCAGTTCCATTCTGATGGGATACTAACAAAACAAAGTACTTAAGAATATACCTTTCTGGGACCCTGGCTCATTCTCACCACAATAATTATCTCCCCTTCGCTGTGCAACAGACACAAGACCTTCTGCACTGGAACATGCTGCAACTTTTCCTCTCTAGGTGGACAGAAGTTATCTGAATAGTCATGCTACCCCATCTATTACACTTATTCCAGAATATGCCAATTCCTCTCCCTATTACAGCTTTTTGTAAGTGGAACAGAGATACCTCAGTTCCTCTGGGTGGGACAAAGTCCTTGGATCCGACTGCGAACCTTAAATCTACCTAAGTCTAAAGGGGGACTTTCGTTGCTGAATCTGCAGTTGTACTACTGGGCGGCACAACACCACTATCTTGCATTGAGAGATGGAGGAGACACTGCTCCCACTTGCTGACTTCATCAAAGCCCTCTACCACACTGCAGAAGCCTTCTACAATGCTGAACCACAGGTTAGAACTTTGCCAACAACCAACCCTTGGCTTAAATTTCAAGTATCAATCAATCAATCAAGTTTATTGTTCGACATCATATTATATCAATAAAAAACGGACATCACAGATACATAAATCCAAATTTCTGATGAGTAAGTTTCACAATATGAATATATCTTAAGCATAGATAAATATAATTGAATGCTAAAACAGTGATATAGACAGTTCACATCATAAACTAAGAGGAGCCTTCATTAAAAGTTTTCATGCAGCAATATATATTAAGAGCTGAAATGTTTTAAAAGGTATATCCCATGACAGCATACATTGAATACATTAAATATATGCATACATTGGACAAGGGTGAAATAGATGTGGAGCCTAATACCAAATGTATTTCACCCTCTGTTGTTCTGCCATGGAGCAGCAAAGTGTAAACAGTTAATTCAGGGATCGGGGTCACGTGATGGCATCTGGCTAGAGAGCAGCTGAGTTTCTGAGCTCCCCCCGCTGGTCGCCTTTTTGTGCATTTAACCTGCCATCCTGCTTATTTTTTTGATTAATTCATATTAATAACGTCGGGGGAAAGCTTCTACTACTATTTGGTGATTGAAGCAGTGAAAATAAACGGTTGCTGGCTTGAGATGGAGGTAGATAGTAAGCAGGCCTCAGTCAGGCACACTCCTCCTGCTTCCCGAGAAGGCCTCCAAGAAGCAGAAGGAACCAGGCCCCTACCAGAGCTGATCGAGGTGGGGAGAAAGGGCAGCAGATTGTACCATTATCTGAGGATAAGTTTCTGCAAGAGCTTTCACCCCTGAAAGACATTCTCCAGGATTTGTAGGGGAATTAAAATCGTTCACGTAATGATCTTTCTTCAGTCTCTACAAGAGTCACAGATATGGAAGCAAGGTTAATTTCCTCGAAGCGTGGAGGTCTAGAGCTAAACGGAGATTACTGAGCTCAGACAACAAGTCAAAAATTACAAGCAAAGACCGAGAGATTTAGAGGGACGAAAACAGAGAAATAATCTTTAATTCTGGGTATACCGAATCAGAGGAGGGCCCAGACATCATGGTCTTTCTGCAAAATTCCTCTGCAAAATTGTTGGTCCTTCCCTATTAGCCCTACCTATCATCTAGAGGAAGCTCATCGTTCCTTGAGATCTAAACCTCCTCCAGGATCCCCTCCGTCCCATTATTGTAAAATTCTTGAGTTATGTGAGAGGAATCATGTTTTGTGAAATCTCAGGAGCTGAAGGACATACTCTGGGGCTCGTCGAAATCAGGATTACCCAGGATTTGCCCAAGGAGACTCGGGAGAAAGAGCAGCTTACCATCCAGTAGTGCAAAATTGATTGCTGCTTCTATTCCACGCCGGATGGTGTGCCCAGCGATTTTGAAGGTCACGATAAGCGGCACCACAGCAAGCTACAGCTCCCGGAGGCTATTAAAGAGTTGGAACTTAAGTTGCCGGACCTATTTAAATTACGTGGTTGAAATTTTCTGAGTCGCTTTGTCGGGTGAACTGATCCATAACTATCGCTGGGATTAAATTGCCTCTGCTAATGTTTTAATTTTTGTGAAGAAACTTACTTGGTGGGGGCCTCGCCCTGCCTTTCGTTCTTTCCTCTCTCTCTGGTTTTCTGTCCTTTGCCTTTGCTGTCCTCTGGTCTCTTCGTTTTGTTTATGGGACTCCCCCTTTTCTCTGGAGGTCTTGGCCTGGATTCGGGTTGTGGTGGCGGGCCCGGTTGGCTGGCTTTCCCCCCTCTCGATTCGGCCATTTGTCCCTTGGTGAGACCTAGTTTTGGAGGTGTTTGTTTCGGAGGGACTTCCGGGGAGGCGGACCTCGGCGGATCCGTCGGCCTTTTGGATCCCCCTGGAAACATCGTTCCGGATGAAATCTCGGTGATAGGAAAGCATGCATGGCAACTTTGCTTGGACTATGGGGGTTTTCTGAATTTCTTCGTTTGCCTGGTCTTCGGTAGGAGCTCTTTCCCTTTTTCTTATCTTGTTCTGGTTTGACCTTATCTGGGTGTTGGGGTACCAACTGTTAAACCCGTTTTGGGATTAGGGGCTGCCATAAGGGGTGGTATGTACTACCACACTTTCCCTTTTCTTGTCCCTCTTCCTTTCTCCCATATCCTTTTCTTTGTTTGTTTTACTGACTATGGGGGGTGGCCGGAGGGAGAGGTCGAGCTTGGGGACTTACTCGCTAGATGTGGAATTGCGAGCCATGTTTTGGGGGGTTAGCTAACCTCCCCCCGGGGTTGGGACTCTCGGGGATGGCAGCCCTGGTAGCAGGGGTTGGCATTCTCCTGGGAGGGTCATGGACTCTGTCTTTTTGTGGGTGCTGGTTCGTGACTTTGGGGGTTTGGAGGTTCGCGCTGGGGGTTCGGGGGCCTGAGCTTTTGCTTGATTGGGTAACTTTTGGTATATTCAGGCTCGGCCTACCCGCTGTACATACTTATGTTTTGTTCGGTTGGGGTTATGAGACGTGGGTCGGGAGGATTGGGAGGGTGAGGGAGGGGGGTTATGGTTTTGTTTCTATGACTTGGTTACACGTTCTTGGAGGGGGGACGGAAGGGAGGGTTCACTTGAGTCTGAGGTTTGTTTATTTGTTAAATTTCGGGTTTTCTGATATGGGGATGAGGGCTGGGGATTGGGGTTTAGTAGTAGATGTCCCAGTTATATTGTATGATTGTTGCTTTACTGATACTGTTCATTTCTGGGCGGGGTTGTTCAATGTGGTGCACCATCCAGTGATATATTATGCTGCCTCTGTCTGGACATATACTAGCGTCTTTATTTTCTTGAAATGGCTATGAATACTGTTAAGATAGCGTCGTGGAATGTTAGAGGGCTTAGGGATCGGGTTAAGAGAATACAGGCTTTTAACCACTGCTCCTTATTCCACATTGACATCCTGTTTTTGCAGGAGACACACTTATCCCAGGATGACTCCAGACTGCTCTCCCGATCTGGTTTCTCCCAGGCTTACCTTGCCGGAAACTCAAGTTTCAGTAAGGGAGTTGTGGTACTTGCGGTATTTATTAAAAAACATGTATTGTTTATTAAGGAACAAGTGGCTATAGATCCGGAGGGGAGGTTTGTTTTGGTGGAAGGTAGCTTGAATGGGGATAGGGTAGTTTTGGGTTCTGTTTATGGCCCAGTTGGAGGTAACCCCGAATTTTTCATGGTCTTGGCTAATAAATTGGCTCAGTTTCTCCCGGCTCAGTTTATATTGGGGGGGGGACTGGAATTTGCCCTTCTCTCCCACCTTAGATAGGGAACCACCAGACAGACGCCCACCCTCCCTGGCGCAGCGTGCCTTCTCGGATCTGGTCTCGATGTTTGGTCTAGGCGACCCCTGGTGCCTGGCTAACTCCTCTGGTCGCGCCTTTTCCTTTTACTCTCAACCGCATGGAACTAAGTCAAGGTTAGACATGATTCTGGTCAGCTCTCCCTTTTTCCCGAATATTCTTGCTTCTGGTGTTGAACCGATAATTTTGTCAGATCATGCGGTAGTCTGGACGCAACTGTCTCTAGATCCTGGATACTCTCGGGATTCAATATGGCAATTAAATACGCAGCTGTTAAAGGATCGTCAGACTGTCTCTGATATTCGCTCTCGGATTTCCTCTTTTTTGGAGGACAATTTGAATTCCACTTCTAGAATTGATATGCTCTGGGGTGCGTTAAAATGTTACCTTAGCGGGAGCTTATTAAAGTGGCTTCTTCTAGGAAAAGGACTAGGTTGGCGAAGTCTTTGGCTCTGATTAGTAAAGTTAGGGACCTAGAGGCCAGCTATGCTGCTACTTCTTCGACACAGGATTTTAAGGAGCTTTTGCTAGTTAAAAATGAATACTCAGACCTTTTGAAAGAAAGGACGGAGTATTTTATGTTAAAAACCCAAGCAAAATATTTCGAGTGTGGTGAAAAGGCCGGTAAGTTACTGGCTTTACGCCTCTGTTCTTTAGAGGGTTCAAGGATTATTCCTTCACTGTCCTCTCCGGATGGTAAGGTAGTTTCCTCGCCTAGAGACATAGCGAGTATTTTTAAGGATTATTATTCTGAGCTTTATAGATGCCCTTCTCCTCCCCTTTCTAATTCGGACAGCATGGAATATCTTAGAACAATAGACATCCCTTCTTTATCGGAGACTCAGCAGGCGAGCTTACTAGCACCTATCTCGGCAGAAGAAATAGGTAGTACTATCGCTTCCTTGGTATCGGATAAAACTCCAGGGCCAGATGGCTTTCCGGCAAACTTTTACAAGGTGTTTGCTGAAGACCTGATACCTATCCTTCTTAAATTATATAACTATTTACCAATCTCTTCTGAACTTGACCCCATAATGTTTGAAGCTACAATTGTTCTAATCTAAAAGCAGATAAAGATTTGGCAGACCAGCTAGCTATCACCCATTTCTCTTCAAAATTATGATATTAAGATTTTAGCCAAGATCTTAGCTGAAAGGATCAAAAGGTATGGATGGACCTCCTGAGTCCTGAACAAGCTGGTTTTGTCTCGGGAAGGTCGTAGGATCATCTGAGAACCCTGTCTCATATCTCTCAGTATGCTCAAGTGGCAACGGATCCGATAGCCCTGATTTCTCTTGATGCTGAGAAAGCATTTGATCGGGTTGATTGGTCCTTTCTCTGGGCTGTAATGGGTGAGATGGGGTTTCCGGCCTCTTTCTTGGATATGGTTCGTGTACTTTATAGATGCCCCTCGGCTAAGATTTATTGTAATGGGGTTTTTTCTTCTTCCTTTTGACTTTTCGCTGGTACCAGGCAGGGATGCCCTCTTTCCCCTTTGCTATTTAATTTATTTTTGGAGCCTTTGTTGATTAAGCTCAAATCGTCTCCTCAGGTGAGAGGTGTCAGGCTTCAGCAGCGTGACCTAGTTTGCTCTGTGTATGCAGACGATGTCATGCTTCACTTAATGGATCCAGTAACATCCCTAGAGGAGGCTCTTGATATTATTAAAAAATATGGTTTCTTCTCTCGTTATAAATTGAACATTTCCAAGTGTGGGTATACCCTTTAAATTGCTATGTCAATAGGCAGGACTTTCTTTCCTTCGGGATGAGATGGACTCCCAGATCTATCAAGTATCTGGGCATACATTTCTCTACTGACCTTTCTTTGTTGAAGAAACTAAATTTGGATAGAGTTCAGGATTTGATTAGTCAGGATTTGCAAAGATGGTCAATTCTCCCGATTTCGCTCTGGGGGCGTATTAATATCCTTAAAATGAATATACTTCCCCGGATCTTTTACCACTGAACCTGACTAATCTCTGGGTACCCTCTCTTTTTCCAGCAGCTTCACCAGTTATTCTCCAGTTTTATCTGGCGAAGGAAGGGTGCTTTCGGCGTTCTATGTTAATCTCTCGCTCCCTAGGGAAGGGGTGATTCTGACACCCAATCTTCAGCTGTATTACTGGCGCCCACCTTTCAGGTTGGGACGATGGTTCTCCTCAGGTGCTTCGAACGTTGATCCAATTTGGCTTCAACTGGAAAAGGACTTTTTCTTAGAGCTTGGGTTGGGTATCTCCGCCTTGTTCTATTGGCTGTTTCTCAGCTGATTACAAATAAAGTGGTCGCCAAGAATCTAAGAGCCTGGGTACAATGTCTCAACTTCTTTCAGATCTCCGGTGAGTTGGATTTAGGACAGCCAGTTGTGCTAAACCCTAATGTTAAACTTGGAAATTCTTGGATATTCCCAGGTTGGGTCCCACAACTTAAGAAGGCTACTGTGGAGCAGTTGTTTAGTCAAGACCTGCTAATGCCATCAGATGAGATCCTTAATAAATTTGGTATACCTAGCAAAGGAATCTTTAAGGTATTCCAGCTTCGACACCTAGTGAGCAATAAATTCGGTACTTGCTTTAGGCAATCGGAAGTCCAACCTTTCCTAACTAATATTGTGAACCTTGCTTCCCAGCCCCACTCTGTATCCTTAATTTATTCATACTTATTAAACTTTGGGGTACCTGAGAGGGTTGAGGGCTCTTCGGTCTGGGCAGACCTCCTTCCTGATGCCGGCCTGGTTTGGACAAACATTTGGCGTGACTTGCATAGATACCACACTCAAGACAGGTTGAGATTAATACAGTATTATATCGCGAATAATCTTTATTATACTCCTGCTAAACTTTTTCAGCGTAAAATGGTCTCCAATGCAGACTGTTTTAGATGCTCACTAGTGGAGGGTAATTTAATTCATATTTTTTGGGAGTGTCCTAAGGTAGCACCATTGTGGTCACTAATTCAAAGGAATCTGGATCCCTTCTAGGCCTTAGTGATTATTTCTGTCCTGAAGTCTGTGTTTTGGGAGATTTTTCTGGTATACATACTGTAGAATGTCGTTATCATATGGCTTTGGTGTCCATGGTGGTTAAGAAACTGGTCTTAAGGCATTGGAAGGACCAGCTGGTATTATCATATGCAGATTGGCTGAAGGAGTTGATGTCGTTTCTCCAATCTGAGAGTTTGATTGCCAGTTTTAAGGATCGGACGGATCTGTTCTACAAAAGGTGGGGCAAATTACAGGCTATGTGTTTGAAGTAATGTCAGGACCTGATAACCCGATCCTTTGCCCTCATATGGTATATGGTATATTGTTACTATCTTTGTATATTTGATGATGCTAGATCCTTTATCTGTTTTTATATGAGCCATGGGACTGTGAATACTGTTATACTGTCCCAGATATATTATGATATCCAGATTTAAGAGGGCTTTCCGTTGGTCTTACGATGGTGCACCCATTCAGGGTGGGGTGGGGGTCTTGGGGTCTACAGGTTGAGACTTATTTGTTTGATTCTTCTTATGGTTAATTCAAGGGGGGTTTCTAGGGAAGGTATTGATATTTCTCTCAGAAGGGGGTGGGGAGGGGGTTTGGTATTTGTGATATGATGTATATGGTATCTATTGTTATATGGTATGAGGGTTTAGTGGGGGGGAGGGGTACTTTGTGTTGTTCAGCCTGTTATTATTTTGGTTATATTGGTTCTGTTTTGGTTGGTATGTTGAAAATTAATAAACTTAAATTTCAAAAAAAAAAAAAAAATTCAGGGATCGGGTCTGGATCTAAATTTCAAGTATAAATCTGGTACTCTATTCGTAAAGCACTACACCTCTTTCCCTTTTTCTCTTTATTATGTCCCATCCTTTACCTGGATGGCTTTCTCCCAGCCACTAGAAAACCAGTCTTTAGGAAATGGGAACAGTACCCCCTCCAATATCTCCACCAATTCACATCAGAAAACACCTTTAAAGCCTTTCCAGAGATCCCGGCCAAATACGATTTTCAACAGTCTGACTTTTTCAGCTTTCTCCAGCTACAGCATTTTTACCAGCCCCTCCCGATCAGGGCACATGCCCCAGATACCAATCCTGAACTCATTACTTCATTCATAACCCTCATTCGTACAGGGTACTCTGAGCAAATGATTTCCTACTTATACAGAGCTCTGGTAAACTCATGCGGACTTGACTCAAGACATGTGGATGTGTTGGCAGGCTCAGTTAAACATGCAGATATCTGAGGAGTGCTGGCAAAAAGCCTATCAGAATGCATCCAAAGTGACAAGTTCCTATCAGTGGAGAAAATATGCGCAGAAACAACTAATCTGATACTTTCAGACCACAGTAATCACTGGTCGCTATCTACCTACAAAGGACATGTCTTGCTGGGAGGGATGTGGGGAGTGGAGGGCCCACCATGCCCATGTCACATGAGGCTGTCCGATCCTTTGCTCCTTCTTCATGGCTTTACAGGAGGAACTAAAAGAACTATACGGGAGACCGTTCAACCTGATGGCAGAAGGGTTCTTATTACTACAGTACCCCAGGGGATTCTGAGACTCAAACGCTAGATATTTATTAGGCATCCTACTAACAGCTGCCAAAAAAGTAATTACCTGGGCATGGCTCACTCCACAGACCTCTACCCTGACAGTCTCGTGCAAGACTGTTAATAGGATAACTCAGTACCTCAACAACAGATTGGATTGTTGCACTTCACGGTTGACTGAGTGGATCCTACACGTGATGGGTAAGGACAGAGAATTTGCCCCTTAAACCCACTGTCAAATGAGACAGAACACCTCCAAGGCCTATTCTAACACTCCCCTATTTGGGAATCACTGAACAGCTTACCTACATTTGCTCCCACCCCTATGCCTCTCTGTACTCCTCCCACAAAATAATTTTGAGCTCCTGAATAATAAATAGCTCCTCCCCCCCTCAGTAATGAGGGATCAGGGGGTGGTGCCTGGCTCCTTGATGCCTCCCCCCACCTCAGTCAGAGGTCAGTAGCTTGTGTACTACACTATGGAAGAGTTGGGCAAACATGTTAGTCCTTATTGTATGCTTCAACCCTTCTTCATACATTGTAGCTGTAATAATGACACTTGACCACCCTCAGTTGTTAGCATCAAACTTTATTTCTGTACTGTTGTGGATCATGTAGACTGTGAAAAATTGGTTAATTGAAAACTATGTTAAAAGAAAAAGTCAGAAGTTCAGTGGCATATAAAATAATGAGCGAGTGAGAGGGAGTGAGAGGGAGAGAGAGAGAGGGAACGAGATATGGCTAGTAGAGAGAAAGAGTTACAGCACCCAGATGCAGTGTCAACTGCAAAGGAAGGGAGCTGGATGTTTTCACAGCTGCACAGTGAAAGCTATGCTTCCGTATTAAAAACAGAGGAGAAGATGGAGCAGGGTCTTGAAGTATATCACCGGATCCAACAGATATTACCTTCTACCTGTGCAAGTGGAATCGCAGCACAGCATTACCAATGTATAAGATCATATCGCTTCCTCTAAAGCTTTCTTTCTGTGACCTTCCTCATCCTCTCTGGCACTTTTTTTCTCCCTTTGCAGCTCTACTGTCAACCTTCCATACCCAATGCCATTCTCCATGGCCTCCCAACTCCATTCCCATGCTCCACCTCCTGACTCAGTTCCCCTTCCTGGTCCTGAACTATGAGAGCGTGCAGCGCATGTGAGGTGGGCATTGCTGCCAGTAAAAGAGTGTGAAGCCAGACAGAGCAAGCTGTTCAGCCTGTCGCCTCTATTCAAACTCCCTCTCCATTCACCTTGCTGGTCCTGGACTGCAACAGAGCCCTCTGCAAATGAGGTGAGAGACAGCGATTAAGCAAAGCTGAACAGAGTGAACGGTCTGACCTGTTGCTAAAGATCCCTTCGGACATTGTGGGGAAAAAGGGGGAAGAATCAGGCCGAGGATGCCCCCAGGTGTTTCTGCAAAATGAGTGTCCATTTTCTCGCCAGTGTATGCCTCGCTCTCCTGGAGCCGATACTAATGAGCACTTGCTTAATTTAAACCATCCTGAGAGGATACAGGAGTTGTATATCCCTGATCATCATTGTGATGTGGTGCTTTACATCTATTAATAAACAGCAGTTGTGAGAAAGGGAGGGAGGGGGCAGCAGTGCTTCTATTTCCCAAATAAGCCACCCAATGCCATACATTTTACTCACCTCCCTGATGGCTTCCCTGGTGTGCTCCCACATTCCCACCCCAGCTATATATCCCACCCACCTCCACAATCACTTCCCCGAACTGGCCTCACAATCTCACCCCTACCATACATCCCCACCACCTCCAAGAGGGCTTCCCCTCTATGCCCATACAGTGCCACCCTGCCATACAGCTCCACCTCTCCAATCTCTTTACCAAAGTGCCCTCTTTGCTTCACCACTGCCAGAACCCAACCACCCCCCCAATCTCACTTCCCTAATGTGCCAGCCATGCCATAGATCCCACCCACCTCCCCAACTGCTTCCCTGGTGTGCCTGCACAGACCCACCTCTGCCATATTTATTTATTTTATTTAGTTTTTGTTGACCAGGTAAGTGCACTAGACAAATCCTGCCTATTTTCAGGCACGACCCGGGGGAGGGGGATATAGATGAATGCCAACTGACCTTGAACCAGATTAAGCTGTTGATGGTATTTTTAGTGAATGAGGGAAATTTGGCCAGAACACCGGGGAATTTCCCCTACTCTTTTCGATAAGTGCCATGGGATTTTTAACATTCACCTGAACTACCACCAATCCAGGCAGATGGGACCTCGGTTTAACATCTCATCCGACTCATTAAACGTCTCATCCTATATCCCTGATCCCTTACCTGTTGTGCCTGTGCAGTCCCACCCCTGCCTTATAGTCCCCCACCATCCTGATCATTTCCATGGTGTGTCAGCACATTCCCACCCCAGCCATATATCCTGCCCACCTTCCTGATTGCTTCCCCGGTCTGCCCGCACAATTCCACACCTGCCATATATCCCACCCACATCTCCTATCACTTCCCTGGTGGGTCAGCATGGTGCCAACCCAGCCATATATCCTGCCCTTCTCTCCAGTGGCTTTGCCATTGTGCCCACATAGTCTGGCCTCTGCCATACATCCCCCATCTCCCCAAGCTCTTCTTTCATGTGTCCGCACAGTCCCATCCCCCCCCCCGGTCGCTTCCCTGCTGTGCCCACACAACAGCACCCCTGCCATATATCAGTCCCACCTTCTCAATCTTTTCTCTGATGTGTCCTCATGGTTCCACCCCTGCCATATAACCCACCAACCCCCCTGATCTCTTCCTCGGTCTGCCCACACAATCCCACACTGGCCATGTATCCCAGCTGTCTCCTTGATCACTTCCCTGGTGTGCCAGCTCAGTCTCACACCTGCCATATTTTCCACCCACCTCCCCTATCACTTACCCGGTGTGCTCACACAGTCCTAGACCTGCCATAATCCTCCTAAACTCCACAATGTGCCTGCATAATCCCATCCCAGCCATATATCTCACTCACCTCTCGGATCACTACCTCACTGTGCTTACACAGTACCAACCCTGCCATACATTCCCCCCACCTCCCCAATCTTTTCTGCAGTGTGCACGCACATCTCCACCTCTACCATGCATCCCCAGTCACTTCTGTGGTGTGCACGCACAGCCCCACCATTGATACATCCTGCCCACATACCTGATCACTTCTCTGGTGTGCCAGCACAGTCCCACCTCTGCCATATATCCTGCCCACTTTCCCAAATGCTTCACTGGTCTACCCACACTGTTCCACCCCCACATATCCTCCTCACCTCCCCGATCGCTTCCCCGGTGTGCCTGCGCAGTCCCACCCCTGACATACGTCCTACCCACTTCCCTGATTGCATCTCTGGTATGCCAGTACAGTCCCATCTCTGCCATATATCCAATCCACCTCCCTGATTGCTTCCTAGGTGTGCCAATACAGTACCACCCAGTTACATATCCCGCCCACCCCCGATCGCTTCAATGGTCTGCCTACACAGTCCTACCCCTGCCATATATACCTACCTCCTCCCAGATTGCTTCCTTGGTCTGTGTGCACAGTCTCACCCCTGCCAAATATGCCACCTATCTCTGGATTGCTTCTGCGGTGTAAAGTCCCACCTCTGCCATATATCTCACCCACCTCCCCAGTCGCTCCCGTGGTGTGCCAGCACAGTCTCACCTGTCATATATCCCCCTTTTCCCTCAGTTTGCCCTCACAGTCCCACCATTGCCATATATACCGCCCACCTCCCCGATCGCTTCCTTGGTCTGCCCAAAGAGTCCCACCCAGGCAAATATGAAACCCACATCTGGATTGCTTCCCTTGTGTACCTGCACACAGTCCCACCTCTGCAATACATCCAGCCCTCCTGCTTGATCACTCCTAGGGTGTGCCAGCACAGCTAACCCCTGCCATATATCTCGTCCACTTCCCCAATCGCTACCTCCGTCTGCCCACACAATCCCACTCCTACCATATATCTCACCAGTCTCCCTGATCACTTCCTCGGTGTGCCAGAATGTCTAGCTCGTCATAGATCCCACCCACCTCCCTGATCACTTCCCCGGTCTGTCCACACAAATCCACCCCCTTCCACATATCCCTCCATCCTCCTAGTCGCTTCCCCACTGTTCCCACACAGTTCTACCCCTGCCATACATCCCCCCACCTCCCCGATCACTTTTCCAATGTGATCGCACTATCCCACCCATGCCAGACATCCATCCCATCCACCTCCTTGATCGCTTCAATATTGTGCCAGCAATGCTCCATCCCTGCCATATATCACACCCACCTCCTCAGTGTGCCCGCACAGTCCCACCCCTTCCATATATCCCGTCTATCTCGCCAACCACTTCAACAGTGTGCCCGCAAAGTCCCACCGCTACTGAATATCCCATCCATTTCCCCCGATTGCTGTAACAGTGTGCACATAGTCCCAACCCTGTCATAAATACCCCACCTCCCTGTTCACTTCCACAGTGTGCCTGCACAATCCCACCCAGCTCCCCAATCTCACAATTGCTTCCCTGGTGGCCAGTACAGTCCCACCCCTCCCATATATCCCACTCAATTCCCTGATCACCTCTCTGGTATGCCCACACAATCTCATCCCTGCCATCCTGTATATTCCACCCACCTCCCCAATTACTTCCCCCATCTGCCTACACAATCTTACCCCTTTCATATATAATGTCCATCTCCCCGATTGCTTCCCTGGTTTGCCTGCACAGTCCCACCCCTACCATATATCCCCACACTTCCCTGATTGATCCCCTGGTGTGCCTGTACAGTCCCAGGCCACCCCTACCATATATCCCACTCACCTCCCTGATTGCTTCCCTGGTGTGCCAGCACAGTCCCACCCCTGCCGTATATCCTGCCTACCTCCCCGATTCCTTCTCTGCTGTGCCTGCACAGTCCCACCCCTGCCATTTATCCCCTCTACCTCCCCAGCCACTTCAGTGTTGTACCAGTACAGCGCCACCCTTGCAATATATTCCCCCGTGGTCCCATCACTTCCCCTGTCTCCCCCCCATTGTCCCACCTCTGCCATGTTTCCTACCCACCTCCTCAATCAGTTCCCTGGTGTGCCTGCACAGTCCCACCCCTACCATACATCCTCCCACCTCCGCGATCGCTTTCTTGGTACGCCAGTACAGTCTCAGCCCTGCTATATATCCCGCTCACCTCCCTGATCACTTCCCTGGTCTGTACGTACAATTCTAATCCTGCAATATATCCTACCCTCTTTCCAATCGCTTCCCAGTTGTTCCTACACAGTTCAGCCCCTGCCATATAACCCCCCACCTCCCTGATCTCTTCTCCGATGTGCCCACACTGTCCCACCCCTGCCGTATATCCATTCTATCCACCTCCCTGATCACTTCCAACACTGTGCTGCATGGGTCCATCCCTGTCGTACATCCCACCCACCTCCCCACTCTGCCAGCACAGTGCCATTTCTGCTATATATCCCACTCACATCCCCGACCGCTCCAACAGTGTGTCTGCAAAGTTCCACTCCTGCAGAATATCTCACCCACTTCCCCGATCGCTATAACGGTGTGAACAATAACAATCCCACCCCTGCTACATATCCTCTACCTCCCCGTTTGCTTCCACAGTTTGCCATCATAATCTCACCAACCTCCCTAATTGCTTCTCTGGTGTGGCAGCACAGCCCCACCCATGCCATATATACTGCTGATCGCCACAATCTGTTGTGCCTGTTGTGCCAGCACAGTCCAACCCCTGCCATACATTCCACCCACCTCCCTGATTGCTTCCTTGGTCTGCCTGCACAATCCCACACTTCCAATGAAAGACAAAAGGCGCCACTCAAGGGTTCCTGCAATGAGTTGGGACGGCTAAACCTAGAAACGTGAGATCAATACCAAAAGGTTACTCACTGCACTCAGAGGCAGGCACCATAAAATACAACTTTGTATGCATTCAAAAGCTTAAACTGCCTATTGGCTGATCCAAAAATCCACACAATGTCTCTATATGACAGGGTTGATACACAAGGGGAGTGGAAAGGATGAGAAGGGACTTGGCAAGGTTGGAGGAATGGTCAGAAGTATGGCAGCTTGGATTCAGTGCAAAGAAGTGCAAAGTAATGCACCTGGGAAACAAAAACCCAGGGGAAGAGTACACAATGTGGGGGGAGGTACTAAAAACAACAAAAATGGAAAGGGACCTGGGGGTAGTCATATCAGGTGACCTAAAGGTGGGCAAGCAATGTAAGAAGGCAGTAGAGAGGGCTGGGGGGATACTGGGATGCATAGAGAGAGGCATCACCAGTAGAAAACAGGAAGTTGTTAACCCTCTGTACAGACAGTTGGTGAGACCCCATCTGGAATACTGCGTGCAGTTCTGGAGACGCCATCTCCGCAAGGACATAGACAAGATGGAGGCAGTCCAGATGAGGGCAGCTAAAATGGTGCAGAGTCTGCACCAGAAGCCATACGGAGAGAGACTAAAGGAGCTTAATATGTATACCCTTGAAGAAAGGAGGGAGAGGGGAGACATCATTGAAACATGCAAGGGAATCAACAAAGTCCAAGAGGGTAGCATCTTTCAGAAAAAGAGATGTGCAAAACAAGGGGACACAATTTGAAGACAGAGGGGGGACGGCTAATGGGCAGTGTGAGGAAGTATTTTTTCACAGAGAAGGTGGTGGATACATGGAACAGCCTTCCTGAGGAGGTCATGGGGTCAAAAATAGTGGGAGAATTCAAAAATGCATGGGATGGACATAAAGCAGTTCTAGTGGGGGGTAGGAGGAAGTAGGCTGTTGGTAAACTAGGATCTGCAGCTTATCTAATAGGTAGGGAAATGGGCAGACTAGGTGTGCCAGGCAGTCCTTATCTGCTGTCAAAGTCTAAGTTTCTATATATGCAAGTATATTTTATTGACTCCACATAGTCCAGTTATTCCACTACAAAAAATTTATGTAAAATGGACCTATAAAATGCAGTGTAGCTAGCAGCCTAAACCAAATACCCCACCGGCCCGATCACTTCCTCAGTATGCCTGGAGCCCCACTCCACAGGGCGGTCCAATTCACACAGGTTTCCTACTTAGTGCCGGTAAGGGGTTAACAATACTAGCCGACTGCTGAAAGTAACATGATCAGTTTCAGCTGTCAGATGGTCACTGTGCCTGTAATAAATAAATATGCACAGACAAGAAAATCAACCTTAGAAACAAAAGACCCATACACAATAGTGGCAGCCTGAAAGAGTCACACACACACACAACTTTTCTCAGAATGATGAGGGTCCCCATCTATGACATGAATCATAATTCTTATCTAATCCTTTTTTGGTGGTGTCTTGGGGTCAGCAAAAGAAGGGCATTTAAACCAGAAGTGAGGGGTGGCAAATGGGCAGGAGGCATGCAGACTCCACAGAAAGAGATGCTGAATGAGCTTACCCCCTGTGCTAGAAGCAATGGAAAAAAAGGGAGTACTAGAGGGGATGATAGGAAGGGAGAGCGGGGGGGGGTAGGAAAATGGGTGGAGGGTGGTCACCTTGAACGTTAGGAGCCTAGGGAACAAAACAGCAGAGCTACAGACTCTCATGGCAGAAGCGGAGGTGGACATGGCAGCCATCATCAAAACATGGGCCACCCATTACTAGGACTTGACTCATGTACCAGGTATAAGATATTAGAGAGATAGGGTAAATGGGAAGAGTGTGGGGGGGGTGGCACTGCAGGTGAGAGAACGAAGCGTGTTTGTAAGGAGGGGGAGGAGGGTAGTACAGCATCATTATGGATGCAAATCCAGGATTCCAAGAATAGGACTCTTAGAATTGGAGTAGTGTACAGGCCACCATCTCAGACAGAGAAGTTAGACAGGAAACTAGTAGGACAGAGCAGAAGGGCCTGCGGAAAGGGTAGCACGGTGATTGTGGGGGACTTCAACCTGCCGGTAGTGGATTGGTGTACCCCAGCCACCACAAATAGAAGGGAGCAGATACTTCTGGACATGTTCCAGGATTGCTTCCTAATGCAAATGGTCAGTGAGCCAACCAGGTTAGGGAACACCCTAGACCTTGTGCTGACAAATGGGGAGTTTGTGAGGAAGCTGGGGGTGGAAGAATCGCTGGCGGGGAGCGACCACCACTCAGTGTAGTTCACATTGAAAATGGGTAAGGAGGGAGCAGAAACAGGTACAGGAGTGTTGGACTTCAGGAAGGCCAACTTCGGAAGGATGGAGGAGGTAGTTAAAGGGTAGCTAGCCAGAATTCAAACTAATATGGACACTAACCAGAGGTGGGAGGTCATTAAACTGGAGATTGAAGAGGCAACCAAAACCTGCATCAGGGTCCAGAGTAAGAGAGAGAGAGAGAGAGAGAGCTATGCCCAAGAAACCCAGCTGGTTGAGCAAGGAGGTCATGGAGAAAGTAAGAAATAAAAGAGCCACCTTTAGGAGGTTCAAAAAAACAGGGAGAGGGAAGGGCAGAGAGGATTATCTGAAGGAATCAAAGGAAGTGACAAAGGCAGTAAGGGCAGCCAAGGCATCTAAGGAGCTCAGGCTGGCAGAAGGTATCAAGAAGGGGTAGAAGGAATTCTTCAGGTACATCAGGAAGAAAAAGAGTTGTAGAGACAAAATAGTATGGATTAAGAGGGATGGGTGTTGGGTGGAAACGGGCAAAGCAGGCAGAAGCGCTTAATGAATACTTCTGCTCGGTGTTTACTAAGGAGAATGAGGGGCGCTACCAAGGGAGGGTGGGAGGCCAGGCTCGGGGGGGGGAAGGAGGTGACAGATCGGGGAATCACAGAGGACAGGGTACTGGAGGGCCCGAGGGCACTAATGGTGGACAATGCGCCAAGTACAGATGGCATTCACCCCAGGGTACTGAGACAGCTGGCAGAAATCCTGCGGGGCCCTTGGCAGACCTGTTCAATGCCTCCCTGGTCTCAGGAAGTGTACCTCAGGACTGAAGGATGGCTCACATGGTACCCCTCCATAAGAGCGGTCCCAAAGATGAACCAGGAAACTACAGGACAGTAAGCCTCACATCCATCATGGGAAAACAGATGGAGACAATCCTGAAGGAGAGGCTGATGTCCCTTCTGGAGACCAATGGGCTGCAGGATGTTAGGCAGCATGGGTTTGTCGTGGGCAGATCCTGTCAGACCAACCTGGTGGATTATTATGACTGGGTAACTAGACAGTTGGACAAGGGCCATGCAGTATATGTCCTGTTTCTGGACTTCAGTAAGGCATTCGACTTGGTGCCGTATGGGAGTCTGGGTAGTAAGCTGGCAGGTACAGGTGCAAGGGGCGAAAATGGTGGGATGGGTAGTAAACTGATTACAGGGAAGGCAGCAGAGTGTGCTGGTGGGAGGGGAGTGCTCATCTCCGAGTGCAGTGACAAGCGGAGTACCGCAGGGCTCAGTGCTGGGACCGATGTTGTTTGGGTTGTTCATATCAGACATTTCAATAGGCGTCAAGAGCAAAATCAGTTTGTTTGCAGCTGACACCAAGATGGGCGCAGTAGTGGATGACCTAGGTGGGTGGCATGGGTTGCAGGATGATCTGTCAAAACTGGAGACCTGGTCAGACACCTGGCAGTTGGGGTTCAATGCCAAAAAGTGCAAGGTGCTACATTTCAGGGCAAAAAAATCAAGAAGGAGCTACCAGCTGGGGGGCTCAGCTAGCCGTGACAGAGGAGGAGAAGGATCTGGGGGTGATTATAATGGGCTCAATGAACAAATCAACACAATGCAGGAAGGCAGCTGCAAAGGCCAGCAAAATGCTGGGCTGTATTGCCTGGGGTATGTCTTCAAGGAGAGGGGAGGTGACCCTGCCGTTTAATAGGTCACTGGTTAGGCCACACCTGGCGCCCATGCCTGAAGAGGGACATTCAGTTACTGGAGGGGGTGCAGCACAGGGCAACAAAGATGATCCAGGGACTAGGGGACATACCCTACATGAGCAGGCTGAGGGAGTTGAACATATCTCACTAGAGGAGAGGAGAGACAGCGGAATATGGTTGAAATCTTCAAATGCATGAAGGGAATAAACAAGACAGGCATGGAGGAACTATTCAAGTTAAGGGGGGGTTGGGACACTTGAGGTCACAATCTCAGAATGGGGGGGGAAGGTTCAGAAGGGAAATGAGAAGACACTTTTTTACAGTGAGAGTGGTGTCTGGGTGGAACGTGTTGCCTGCGGAGGTGGTATCCTGTAGAACAGTGGACTGCTTCAAAAGGGGATGGGATAGGGTAACAGGGAGGGGCAGCTGCAGTATAAGGGTTGCTAGCTGCACACTGAGCAGACTCAATAAACCACAAGACTGCTGGCAAATTCGTATGATCGTGTAATAAATAGAGCCAGAGACTGCTTTTTCAGATTAACAAAGGCATACCTCTCAACTGTCCCTCATTATGAGGAATATCCCTCATTTTTCCCCTTGGAAGTGCGTTGTCCCAAATACAGTCGTGGCCAAAAATATTGGCGCCCTTGCAGTTTTTTCTAATAATGCACCATTCCTTCCAGAAAATTGTTGAAATTAAAAAATATTTTGGTATCCACATATGTATTTCTTTGGTTTGCAGTGGAATAAAACACAAAAAGCAGAAAAATTTACTAAGGCTTAGCTTATTCCACACAGAAATCCTTAAATGGCCCGGACAAAATTATTGGCACCTTTTAGAAGTAGTTAGAAATAATTAGATTTCAAGCAGGTGATTCTCCTTCACTTTGGAATTGAACTCACCTGTGGTGAGCTGCAGGTGCCTGCAATATTAAAATCACTCATTCAATCAGTTTGAATAGAGAAAAGGACTCATTCTCCTGTTTTGTGTCACTGTGCGTACCGCAATGAGCATGGAGAAATGAAAGACAGCCAGAGAATTGTCTGAGGTCAGACAGAAGATTGTAGACAAGCATGGACAATCTCAAGGCTACAAATCAATCTCCAGAGACCTTGATGTTCCTGTTTCCACTGCACGTAATGTTATCAGGATGTTTAAGGCCCATGGTACTGTAGCCAACCTCCCTAGACGTGGCCGCAAGAGAAAACTTGATCGAAGATTGCAGCGCAGGATTATTTGAATGGTGGAGAAAGCACCTCGATCAACTGCCAAACAGATTCAAGCTGACCTTCAGACACAAGGTGCAACAGTTTCAACTTGCACCATCCGTCGCCAACTCAATGAAAGGGGGTTATATGGTAGGAGGCCCAGGAGGACCCCACTGCTGAGAGAGAGAGACATAAGAAAGCCCGACTGGGGTTTGCCAAAACACACCTGAACAAGCCAAAATCCTTCTGGGAGAATGTCCTGTGGACAGATGAGACCAAATTAGAGCTTTTTGGTAAAGCACATCATGTCTATGTTTACAGAAAACAAAATGAAGCCTTCAAAGAAAAAACACTTTCCCTACAGTCAAACATGGAGGAGGTTCAGTGGTATTTTGGGGTTGCTGTGCTGCCTCTGGCACTGGGTGCCTTGAACATGTGCATGGCATCATGAAATCTGGAGATTACCAGGCCATTTTGGAGCGCAATGTTGAACCCAGTGTCAGAAAGCTGGGTCTCCGTCGAAGGTCATGGGTCTTCCAGCAGGACAATGACCCAAACACACTTCAAAAAGCACCCAGGAATGGTTCAAGACAAGACACTGGACTGTTCTGAAGTGGCCAACAATGAGTCCAGATCTAAATCCCATTGAAAACCTGTGGAGAGATCTGAAAACAGCAGTTGGGAGAAGGCACCTTCAAATCTGGGAGAACTGGAGCAGTTTGCACAAGAAGAGTGGGCCAAACTGCCAGTAGAGAGGCAGGAAGCTCATCCATGGCTATAGGAAGCAGTTGATTGCAGTTATTTTGACCAAAGGCTGTGCTACCAAATATTAAGTCTAGGGTGTCAATAATTTTGTCAATGTTATTTCTTTACATTTTCTGATTTAAAAGGATATATTAAATTCTGAACAAAAACAAAGGTTCTGTAATATTAACAGAGAAATAAAGAATTGTGGCGACCTAATACTGTACTGTTGTTAATTTCAACTTATGTTTAGAGGAAATTGTGAGTTATTTGAAAAAGTGCAAGGGCACCAATATTTTTGGCCACGACTGTATATCCCACATTTGGAAGGTGCTGCCAACACACAGAAGATACTGTAAACTCAAAACTGTAAAGCCAAATTTTATAACATTCTGTGATGTCAAAGAAAAATGAAACCTTGATGAAAAAAAAAAAAGAATGGGTTCTATGGTGTTTTGACTTTTGTTCATGTTTGATAATGTGTCCCTCATTTTGCGGTCTAGTGACCCACTTTGTCCCTCATTTCGAGTGCATCTGTCCCTCATTACAGTGACAAAAGGTTAAAGTGACACTGTCAACCCTTTTTGCATCATATTATATCTAGTTAACAACTCACAATTTAGGATTGCTTACCCGCTCTAAAATTCATTGATGTTGCTGATTGTTTCATCTACCTCCCTTCTTAGAACTGAAATGCAACCCCTCTCCAAGGCCCTTGAACGCATTGCAGCAGATCAGCTCACAGATTTCCTGAACAAATACAATATCCTGTGCTTGCAACAACATGGCTTCAGGAAAGGACATAGCACCTCATCTGCCCTACTGGCATTCTTCACAGCTCACTGGACAATGGTCAGTTAATTGGGTCCGTCTTTATCAATCTAAGGTGTTCGACACTGTCCATCACCGCCTACTGCTTGTGCAACTTCCTAAAGCTGGGCTCTCTACCAACTCCACTACCTGATTCAAAAGCTACTTTGAGAACCGGTCTCAAAGAGTAAAAATTGCAGATGTCCTCTGTGATACCAGGCCTGTTTGCTCAGGTGTCCCCAGAGATCCATTCTGGGCCCCCTACTATTCAACTTGTTCCTGAACTCCCTTTCAAATTCTTGCTCCAAAACAATCATTCTCTATGCAGATGATGCTGTAATTCTTGCTTCCCACAAGGATCCTAAGCCTCTACAAGACAACTTTCAGCTTGGCTTCACATCTGTTAAAAATTGGTTCTCAAATCACAATCTGATCTTCAGTAATAAGAAAACAATCTATGATATCGGCAGCTCTCATAACACACATAAGCTGCACCCCCTATCCAACAAAACCAGTTATGGAGTCACCATGAAACAGGTTCAAGCCTTTAAGTACCTTGGGATCACTCTAGACCCTCATCTAACTTACAGTGCCCACATTGACTCTGTAGCCAAAGCAGCAAATACTCACCTTGGCCTTCTCTTCTGGCATAGGCAACATCTTACCCCAGAAGCCCTGTTGCCGTTCAGAGCTCTGTTGTCTCCATTATGGACTATGGGCTTATCATCTATGGTTTTGCCCCCGCTGCCGCTCTTAAGACGCATATCCACCTCCCTCAATAAGGCCTGCCGACTTCTCACTGGATCCCACCACCTCACACATATGTGCGACCTCTATGCACAAACTGGATGGCTGTATCTCACCAGTCGGATAAAGTACCTAACCTGCACCATGGCTAAGCAAATAACTATGGGCCTTGCACCCCCTGGAGTGTGTGCACTCCTGCACCCTAGCAATAACCCCCGCTCAACCAGGGGGTCTAAATCACAGCTCCTGCAGGCTCCACGTTGTCGTACATCACAAGGTCAAAGATCTTTTGCCTACATGGCGCCCAGCTGGCTAAATGGTCTAAACAGTTACATCTCCTCCACTCCTACCCTTGGTGCATTTAAATCAAGGCTCCACCTCTCTCTCACTTCCTCCACTAGCCGACCCCATGAATATTTCCCTAACCTTATGCAGTTCTCTCTCCTATTAGCGCCTGGTTACCCCTTAGCATGCATTTCCCCATGTCAATGTCTATGACAATGCCTCTGGCTGCGCTCCTCCTCTATAGCTCTCTGCCCCCCCCCACTCTTCCTCTATCCTCTCTGCACGTCATCCACCATCTCCTTGTAACCTAGCCTCCAAAACTTGTTTTGTTTCTCAGATGCTTTGTAACTCTTTTAGCTTACACTTTTGTAACCTTGGCCTATGTACTGAATTTGTAATGTGACTTACATGTCCTATGTTTTGAATTGTAACCTGACGTGGAACCTTGTAAAAGAGCCCTGGCTCAAAGGTATTGCAATCCTTGACCTAATAAATTAGAAATAAAAAAAATGTATCCCAATGTCATAATTATAGCCAGGGTTGTTTCAGATATCTGTTCTACTCTCATTGCACGCTTTCTGAACATTACGAACACTTCCGAAACAATGCAGTCACTTATGATATAACAGTCTCCTCTCCTCCCACCTCATTACCAGTGGCTAGACTGTATTAGGTGTGTTCCCATTCCAAGTCCAGAAAAGATGCAATGGGCGCTGATTAAGGAATGTAAACAAACATGGTTTTGAGCCGAACACAAATATGGTAGGCAACTTTCAAAAGAAAAAAAAAATCTGAATCAGATTATCATCAGTCTGTACAAAATTTAAATGTTCATGAAATGATTTTTTTAACCTAGGGACAGTCTGACGCCTAAGGGGTTGACAGTGAATAAGGACGAGGGTTCGCTCCGACCTACGATCATTCTTTTTTTCTGTTTTAGTGTGCTGGGTCGGTAAATCAGTTTAGATAATGGGTAAACTCAAACTACCATCCTGATTGGCTGAAAGAGGATGCCAGCCGGGCTGTTATTTCTTAACAACGGCCCACTTCAGAACAAGTACCAATTCAACATGCCGCATTACCCACAGTATTATTGGGCACCCTGAATGCTGATATCGAGAAGCCGACATTTTTATTTCTCCTCACTAGCGTCTCATCCCCCCAATCCTGTCACCGATCCACAGCCTCCTTTATTTCACAAAAAACATCAAACTCAGAACTGACTTTTCCGTTTTCTCCTACTGACATTCCGGCTCCACTGCAGCTCTTGATTTATACCCCGGTTTGTCTTTTCTCCATGCTGCAGTCAGGCGGCCCGCCAGCATTCCAACGCAGTCCGATTCAACTACCGGGTAAAAACCCACACTTCCACATAAGCTTCATAGCCCATTCCTTCTCATTTACACAAGTAAAAAAAATAAAACATTAAACCGCGTTTTTCCTTTTGTGCTGCCCTTCCACGCAAATGATGGTTTCAGGCACAACAACTTCAGCCACGCTCCTGGCCCGCTTCAACTCTCACTTCCTGTCACAAACTGCACAACACCATCCCAACGGTGTCCCCAGTAGGTCAAAAAAACCATACTGGCAGAGGAACTACTTTCTTATAAATTTATCATACAACTTATTTTTCAACTAATCTTTTACCTTTTTATTTAATTTTTTTTTCTTTACAATGCCCATTATCTAAGAATAATAATAATACCCTCCAGGGTGGGCATTATGGGATATAACGGACCTTCCAGGGGCTATAAGGCCCGACGCCGCTCATTACGCCCCTGGGCGGTCCGTTATATCCCAATAACGCCCACCCTGTCGGGTATTATTACTTACTTAACAGCCTCCAGCCCTCTCCCGGTTTAACGCCAATGACAGGAACCAGACGTTCCATTCTCAGAATGCCGTGGGTCCGTTCCTAAATACGACTATTTTTGTTTTACGTTTGTGGTCGGTAGATAGGCAGCTCCTATTAACAAGAGAATCCGAGACCCACACCTGGTGACCTTAGAGAGCAGCCAGACACCGAGACCATAGTAAACTCATGAGCCAGACAGAAAGACTGCTGCGATTCTTGAACAAACACACAAACGCTCAGATTTTACACCCTCAGAGCTCGCAACTGCGCACGCGTAGACGACTTGATCTGTTACTGCACTAGGTCGTTGCATCCACAATATGGCAGAGTACTTTACGTACTGCGCGATGACGCATCGCCATTCTAGCTCGGCATTCCAGTGATATCTTCTAATTTTGTGCTAGCAGTGGTGAGTCGTATTCTAATTTTGCCGGTGGAATCGAGAACTACAGAGGGAGAGTGGAGTCAGGCCTCAGTGACAGACCGTGGTGGTGGGGGAGGAAGAGGAGCAGCTTTATGTACCCAGAGGGACATGGAGTACAGAAGGGGAGCTACCAGGGCGCTGTCGGGCGAGGAGGATGAAGCGGTCGAGGCAGAGCTGTTCCCCGCGCCACAACACCCAGCACAGGTACCGAGGCGAATTCATCCATCTGCATATTGCATTTACATGCACTCAACCAGTAAACGCAACGTTGCTGGGCTAACATGGGTTTCAGGGAAACTGCCTGTTTACATGCAGGTTTTGTTACCGGGATACACCCGAATACACCCCCAAAAATCAGTTTCCCGGTAACCAAAACTGTATAGTAAACAGTGATTTAGGGCGTTTACTTGCAGTCTTGGTTACCAGGAAACTTACTTTTTCCCCAGGTGTATTCGGGTAACAAAACCTTCATGCAAAGGGAACAGTTTCCTAGAACCCAGTATTATGTGCATGTGGTTAGGTGTGAAAGTGTCAGCAAGGCAAGCTGTAAAGGTTCAAAGAAAAAACGGTAATAAAACTGTTCACGTGTGTAATACTCTACAGTTAGACGATCCTGGTCTAATGTGCTGCATGTTTTTTTGAATGGGATTTGTTCAGACAAATCTCTACAGTTTAGAAAATGAGTTTATCACTTGTTTGACAACTTTGAAAACATAAAATGTTCATACAGTTCAGGGGTGTAGCCAGGAATTTTAAAGTTGTACTCAAAACTGATGCACTGTTGCCCCCTTCCCCATTATGTAAACATAACCCAAAATATGTGGTGCCATGTCACACCAACAGTAGCACCCCCCATTTGCCATGTCTGAGTTCAAGTAATCAGTTTCTTCCGGTATTCTATCCTTTGTTTTTCTGCCTGCCTGGTGGCTGTTCTTGTTTGTATATTTGGTTGGTGGCATCAGTGCCCCATAGCAAACAACAAAGGCAAAAGGGCTCAGCATGACACAGACACAATGTAACGCATAATGTCCTTGCTTTTTTGTTGCCCTTGCCTGATTTTTTTTTTTTTTTGTACTCTGCTGTGTACAGTGCATATGCCAGCTGACTCCCCTGATACAGTTGAGCCTTTACATGATCTGGCTTGACTCTTCTCTTTGTAATTGCTAGAGTCATTTGCATGGAAACAGGATCCTTGTCCAACAGGCTGTAGAAATTAGCTACTTCTGCTGCTCAATCCATTGCTGAAGCCACAAGTCTCGGTTTGGGACATCACAGTTTGTTGCTGTTGAGAACTCATGATGTCAAAAACAAAGGATTTTGGCTTCAACAAAGGATTAAATGGATGGTGTGGCTCAAACTGTAGGGGATTCATCCTTTTTCCATATAAATTAAGGCTAGGAATCCGGATCACATGTTGGGGCTGTTAGGTTTCAAGTGAGGTTTGATTAAATGGGCCGAATTGGGTTTCTCTTAAAAAAACGGCACTTGGCCTGTAATTATTTTTATAACTGTAATGGCATAAGATCCCTTATTTTACATTTTTAAGAGGCTTGCTATGGTGGTGTTTTTTTTTTTTTTGGAATGATTGACAGTTTTCCCTCTAGCCTAGCCAATTATGCAGGGAGGCCTGGACCACTGAGAATAACCTAGATGATTCATGATTGGGGCCAGGATCATGAAAAATAACCCCTTTAACACGCTTTCTTTAATTTTGGGCTACAATGGGCCAATTCTGGTCTGGCCTGACTCGGCCCAAAATTGGTCTGTTGGGCCAAATTTGTCAGCTCGCATAGCCCTAATATACATGGACACAGTGTGAAGAATAAAATCAAGAGAAATACAGAACTATAAAATGTAATCTAAATTATGTCTAAATATTGATTTTCAGAGTTTCCCAAAAAGTGACATAATTACTTTAATCCGCTCAACAACAAACAGAACATTCAGAATTCACATTTGCTTTGATCCTCTTATTTAAGGCTGCATGGTGTTGCCTGCAGGCCTGTTTAGGGGATTTGGTAAAAAAACACACCTCCGAACCTGTACTGGACCAGATTGGTAAAACATGGACTGGGTGGTCCAGCTTTACCAGGTGCAGGTTGCACTAATAATAATGCATCTAAGGGCTGAAACAAGGTTGCTGAGATGGGAGCTGGGGCAGATGGTGTGGGAAGTCAGAGGAGCAGAGCAGTGGAGGGAAAGGCAGAGAGTGGTGGTGCTCAGGGGAATGAGGGCATCAGGCAGGAGATGGGAGTGAGGAGGAATACCCAGTATACAGGAGTATGTCTTCATCAGAGGACCAGGGAGCTCTGGTTGAAGGAGTAGCAAGTGGTAAGGGGAAGGGGTAGCATCAAAGGGGGGAACGTCTGAAGGGGTTCCTGTATCGAATAGATCTGTACCACTGTCTAGAAGGAGGGAGGGGGCAGTAGGAGGTCTGGTTGTGCCAGGGCTGAGAGTAGGAGTGCAGGGGAGGGGAGAGGGAACTAGACAGAGTGGGCAGGGAAGAGGAGACAGGCAAAAGGGGGTGGAGAATGGGGGGGAGGGAAAAGTGGAAGCAGATACAGATAGAGGGGGAGTGGCAGAGTGGGAAATGGAAAAAATGGGGATAAATAATGGATGTGGAGATAAGTTACTAGGTTGCAGGGGAGCAGCTAGTACCGAAGGTCAGAAAGGAAGGACGGGGAGCATGGGTGCAGAGGGTGAAAGGGTGGCATTTATAGGGGACTCCATAATTAAGGGTATTCACTAGGGAAGGAAAGGTGACCCAAATGCAAGCAGGAGGGTGGTTTGTATGCCAGGGATGACAGTGGGGAAGGTGGGCCCAAGAATAAGGGAAATAGGGAGGTTGGAGGAAAACCTAATGGTTATACACATGTGAACCAACGACCTACCTGGGGAGGAGCTTGAGGTAGTGCAAAGTAGGTTCAGGAGGTTAGAGAAGATGTGCAGGAAGGAAGCAAGTTTGTTTGCCTTCTCAGAGGTGATACCTGTACCAAGGGCCAGCACAGCCAGGAAAAGAAGAACAGAGGATTTTAATGACTTGCTGAGAAAATGGTGCAGGGAAGAGATGTTCGTCTGTATTGGGGCTGAGAGGAGACCTGGTCAAACAAAGCACTCTTTTCACCAGAAAGGCTACACCTCAGTAAGGAGTGTTCTAGGGCACTCTGGGGACAAACTGGGGGAAATACATAACCACTACACTTAATTTAAACTACTAAGGGGGCAGGCATACAGGCCCAAAGACTCAGAGAGGAGAAGGTCAGTGCCCCCCTCCTCCCCGTGATGGAAGAGGTCTGGAGGGAAGAGGTGAGAAAACAGCAAAGGATGGAGGGGGTGAGGAACACATAACAGTGGTAGGTGGGGGGTGCACACGGAGGGGGGAATGTGGAGGGAAGAATAGAGGAAAGGGAAAGGAAGGAAGGTCAGATTCTAGGTGAAAGGTGGTGTCTCTGAATGCACAGAGTCTTGGAAGCAAGATGGACGACCTGCAGGCACTATTAGCAGACAGAAGGGTGGACATAGCGGCGGTAACCGAGACTTGGGCAACACCACACCTTGACTGGGATCTTATGATCCCTGGATACAAACTATATACAAGAGGGACAGGGTAGTCGGGAAGAGGGGAGCGGTGGCAGTTTACATCAGGTAGAGAATAACCTGCACTAAGGAGGAGTCCGAGAAAGGGAAGGTGAAGACATTATGGGTTCAGATACAGTCTAATAGAGGGAGAAAGGTGAGGTTGGAGGTGGTTTAAAGACCACCCAACCAGGCTGAGAGGGACAGGGAACTGAGCTTGCAAATACTGGAAGCTGCGGGGAAAGGAGAGGTGGTAATTGTGGGGGCTTCAACCTGCCCAAGGTGGACTGGAGTGTACCATCCACAACAGTGGATGGCAGTATAGCCTAGAGGTTAGAGTAACGAGCCGTGAACAAGCTTGGTTCATCCAACAGACCAGACCTAGGTTTGATTCTCACAATCTCCATTTGCATACTTTGTGACTCTGAGCAAGCCACTTAACTGCCCTATGCTCCCAGGTCACGCCTGAAAACAGGCACTTGTGCCTAGTGGGCCCTACCCGGTTACCAAAGACTAAAATACAAATAAAATAAATAAATAACGTGCTAGGAGTGGGGTGATCCTGGAAGGACTGCAAAATGGGTTCCTTACTCAGGGCATCACAGAACCAACAAGAGCAGAGGCAGTTCTTGATCTAGTGCTCACAAATGGGGAGCATGTACAGGAAATAATGCTCAGGGACCCCCTGGGTGGGAGTGTCCATTGCACAGTGTGGTTCCAGTTCGACATGGGCAGGACAAAGCATCCCGACTAAGACCACAATCTTAGATTTAGGAGGGCAGACTTCAGGAAGATGGGCGAAGTGCTAAGGAGACACCTGGCAGCAGGGCTCCAGATAAGGAGAGTACCGGCCTGTTTTACTCTCCTAATTGGAGGAAATACTCCTCAAAAAATTTTCTGAATGAGTACTAATACTTACCTGACATTTGTAAATACTCCATAGAATAGTGCTTCATAAAACAACTGGTGATTCAAAAGGAGCAGTTCTTTTCCAGATCAACAGCTCTCACATGCATCCCAATTTTGTTTTGCTGACTATATTTGAACACTGGTGACTAAATTACTCCTACTTGCCAACATTATCTGGAGCATTGTTGGCACCTGATCAGTTCTTATCTAGAAAAAACTACATTGTTCTTAATGTACTCCTCACTTCACTCGGTCCAGACATTTGTACTCATCTGAATTTGGTTTTACTCACGTCACTTTCAAAATGGGTACAGTACTCCTCCCCCAAAATCTTATCTGGAGCTCTGCCTGGCAGGCATCAGAGCAGATATGGGGGTGGACCAAAGGTGGTTCATCTTTAAGGAAGAATACTGGTTGCCACAGAGGAGTGCATTAGGCTTAGGGGGAAGAACACAAGGGCCAAAGCGCCCAGCTGATTCAGTTCTGGGGTCACCCAGGCAGTAAGGGAATAGAAGTTAGCCTATAGAAAGTTCAGGAAGACCAAGAGAGAGGTGGATAAGGAAAATTACCTAAGGTTGGCTAGTGAGGCAAGTAAGGAATTCTGGCGAGCTAAGGCACAGAAGGAGCTGCAGATAGCTGAAGGAATTAAGAAGGGGAGAAGGACTTCTTTCACTATATAAGTGAGAAAAGGTCAAGAAGGGTGGGATTGTTAGGCTTAAAAAAAGGGGAAGAGTGGGTGGAGGATAACGGGGGCAGAGATACTAAATTAATACTTTTGTTCCATCTTCACCAGGGAGAAGGAAGGACAGACCAGTGCCTTCAGGAGGGTGAAGAGGAGCAGGGGGGAAGGGGAACACAGATGGTAGTGATAGAGGAAGACAGAGTGAGGGAGGGGCTGCTAGCATTGAAGGTGGACAAATCACCAGGCCCGGACAGAGTACATCCATGGATACTAAGGGAACTGGCTGAGGAACTGGCAGGCCTATTTAATAGTTGACCGAAATCAGGCATGGTATCACAGGATTGGAGAACAGCACATGTGGTGTCCATCCACAATAGCGTTCCCAAGGATGACCCAGGGAATTGCAGATCAGTGAGTCTGACTTCAATCATGTGCAAGCTCATGGAGACCATACTTAAGGAAAGGTTGGTAGAATATCTAGAGTAGCATGAACTTCAGGATGCAATGGAACATGGGTTCATGGGGGAGGGATCATGTCAAACGAATCTGATTGACTTCTTTGACAGGGTTACTAAGACAGTAGACAGGGCCAAGTGGTAGACATCCTTTATCTGGATTTCTGCAAGGCCTTTGACTCTGTGCCACACAAAAGGCTGATCAGGAAGTTGGCAGATTTCGGGGTTAGGGATAAGATGTCCAGATGGGTGGAAAACTGGCTGAGGGACAGAACCCAGAGGGTGGTTGTGGGGGGGAGAGTTATCTGGCACCAGAGAGGTCACCAGTGAGGTCCTGCAGGGCTTGATGCTGGGTCCAGTGTTGTTCAGTGTCTTCATCAGTGACATTGGGGATGGCATTAAGGACAAAATGTGCCTATTCATGGATGACACCAAGCTCTGCGGTGAGAGTGGACACAGCTGAAGGAATACATGACCTACAGGATGATCTGCAAAAGCTGGGGAGCTGGTCTGGGATCTGGCAGCTTGGCTTCAATGCCAAGAAATGCAAAGTTATGCACATTGGAGCCAAGAATCCCAAGGCAGAATACCACGTGGGTGGAGTCTGAGTATCTGCATCAGAGGAGGAGAAGGACCTAGGAGTGATGATCACTAGTGACCTGAAGCACTCCACGCAGTTCAAGGAAGCAGCAACAAAGACAAACAAGATGCTGGGATGCATAGCTAGGGGGATCAGTAGTAGGATAGATGAAGTTATACTACCCTTGTACCGGTCACTTGTGAGGCCACATCTAGAGTGTGGAGTTCAGTACTTGTGCCCTCACCTGAAAAAGGACATTAACCTGCTGGAGAAGGTCCAGAGGAGGGCTACAAAGATGATAGCGGGTCAGCAGGGTAAGGCATACGAGAAGAGGTTGAGGGCACTGAACATGTACTCCCTGGAGGAAAGGGGAGAGAGAGAGAGAGAGAGAGAGATGGGACATGATTGGGACCTTCAAGTACTTGAAAGGGATTAATAAGGTGGATAAGGAAGGTCTCATAAGCTGAGGGCAGCTGGCACACAAGGGGGCAAGGTCTTAAGCTGGAGGGGGAGGTCAGAGGGTGGTCAGAAGCACTTCTTCACAGAGAGGGTGGTGGGAATTTGGAATTCACTGCCAAAAGAGGTGGTCTCCTTGAAGATGGTGGGCAGCTTCAAGAGAGGCTGGGATAGGCACAGGGGGAGGTAAGGATCATGGGTAGGGAGGATGGGAGGAGTGGGGGGGAAGGGACAGTAGCCCAAGCTGTGGACCCGGCAATCTGCGCAAACTAGGTGGACCAAATGGCCTTCTGCTGGCTTCTTCGTATGTTTGTATTGCTGGACTGGTCACACTGGATGGACGAACAGGTTCAGCTTTTACCTATCTAGGGCTGGATTCACAAAAAAGGGCAAAGCACAGTGCAGACGTTTGCGCTGCGCCATGGGGTTGTGCAGCTTTGAAATCTTGCTGTTCACAGTCGGAGAGTGCACTGCACTATCAGACTGAATAGGGGCTGAAGGGGCAGCGCTAACCCAGGGAAACCACCGCTAACCTCACTAACGCCCCCCCCGACAGCCAGTCAGGAGAATGGCCCCACAATGAATAGCACAGCTGCACTATTTCGCATTCACCAAAGCAGCCATGTAAATGAGCCATTGGGCATGCAAGGTCAAGTCAATTAATTTATTATCAGTCAGCTGGTAAACCATTACAACATGTACAAATTAAGAAAAGCATAAAAAATTCACTAATCCAGGAATACATAATGCACATTTTATTTAAAAATATTCACTAGAATCGTAAAACAAAATATTCTGTGTTTCCAGTAAAGATAAATAGGTTAATCGACAGTTTATTCTAGGATCCATACAATGATGATAATTAAATGTTTCTTAAATTTAAGTGATTTCCTACAGTTTGTTTCAATCACTAGGAGTAATCGTATAGCAAAGATTCTCAGGGTTAGATGGCCAACTTCAGTGCCACTCAAGACAAAATCTGCCCGGGCACCTTCAGGGAATAGCCTGCCACTCCGAGTACCACATACCTTGTTCAGTGGAATGTCAGATAAACCCTATAGATGGTTAGATTAGATTAAGTATCCAAAATAGCCTCCCGTCCAAAACCTAAGATTACTGCTGCGAGTTACTTCCTTTCTGTGTGAGGTGACATGTCACTGTAATATCACCCAAAACGGGCTAACCTTACAACAGGTTTAGGCCTAGCCCTAAAAGAACCTAACTGGAGTACTCCACAGTGCATGCCGCCCCGTATTCCATTAATAGGTCTCAGAGCCAAGCACACTCTGCCAGACTGTATTTTAGGCCACTAGTATACAGTGTCTGTTGGTTCCATTCTCTCTTTATCATCCCAGTGAATCATACACTTTGAGATTTATCTCAGTCTTGCACCACTATTATGCAAGTGATGAAATTCTCTGATTTATCCAGACAAGCAAACAGTTGAAATTACTAGCAAATTAATGATCTATCCACAGAGTCACATAAACCATCCCTATTTAAAGAGAGATACTTTTTGAGGCAACCTAAGGCAGGGGCTAATATATTGAGTTCATGGCTGTTACATCTGGCTGCTTGTTGCAACAGTTTTAGCTCTTAAACGAGTCAGAGTTCGTAGCCTTTGATTTCTTTTAACATATAGTTTGTGCCTTTCAAAGTGAAAAATAGTGTAAAAGATATACCTTGTTATTTGAGTAAGTCACGGACTGTAAGGTATGTGCGACGTTAGTATGTGTGAAATATAGAGAAGCTACAAGGGGAACTCCCGAATTACACTCTCAAAATTATTCTCTCGAAGAAGAAGAATTCCTGTCGATACAACTCCATGAAAGGAACCAAATTTTGTCTCCGTGGAACTCCATGGGGCCTCTGTACTATAGGCAGGGCCCCTGGTGTTCTGCGGCAGAATTTTCTGATTTCTGCGGCAGGGCTCCTTGACTTCTGCGGCAGCATTTTCTGATTTCTGCGGTATGATTTATTCATTTCTTTGGCAGAATGCAGTCCTGTCATTGACTAAATATGATGTGATGGCATCGATGACATCATATACTGAGCATAGAGGAGGGGCTTCAGGATAAACGAGGTGGGAAAGAAATCCTGACACAATGGAAAAACAGTATATTTATATGAAAATTCACCAAAAACAATGAATTCTGCGGCATGATGCAAATTCTGTGGCAAATTCCGCAACCGCAGAACTGCAGAATTCCAGGGGCCTTGACTATAGGTCTCTCTCGTTCGTGAAGTCCTTCACCCAGACTCCACTGTTCTGATGCTCTAGATAAACTAACTCGCCTGGGGAGTCAAACAGAAAACAAAATGCTTCTCGGAGTGTAGTATTTCACTATATACATTGATAGTTTTAAAGATCCCAGCCCCAGGCAACATTGGCATACCTGTATAAAAGAAAAAAGTGCTTTTATGCACTTATAGTGCAGCTCAAGTTCCACTAGGGAATAGGAGACGCTCATCCATTCTCTGTTTGCTTGTTTTCACAAAATCGATAATGGGGAATAATCTCAGCTCCATTCCACAAGTTCGATACCTCCAACAGCCTTCACAAGATTACGAGTCTGTCCCAAAACAGCCTCCCATTCAGGGGACCAGAAGCTTAGCCCATCGGCAGACAGCAAATGAAAAAAGCTGCAATTTAGGGCAGTAACCGACAGTGGGTCTCTCTAATGAACAGCACCTCCTTGTCATTAGCTAATAAAAAGAAGAAAAAAACCCTTCAGTGCGAGGAAACATTTGCTGAAATAAGCTAAGTTTCATTCAGGTAAATTAAAGCAGTGATAAAGATAAAAAGATTTAGCAAAAAGTTGCAGACGCCCAAACGAGCACAGAGCAGCCGGGAGCAGAGCAGCTTTGCAGCCATCTTGCTGCCCCTACTGCCAGTATCTGCCAGGCATGCAAGGTGGCCATTTGCATGCCCATTACAGGCTCATTTAAATGGACTGTGGATGGTTTACCGCACCCCTGCCCGACGCAGCTGCAGTACCTAGTGGTCCCTCCCTGCCCCGTAAGAAAAAAAGGAAATGTCCCTGATGATCTAGTGGTCCCTCCCCTGTCCTGATCGCCGACTCTGTAATAATAAACACACTGTTGCCTTGGTGGTCTGGTGGTCCCTGCCCATCCCCGTTCACCAGTCCCAGTACCGAAATCCAGTCTCTGTGATGGTCCAGTGGTGGAAATGTGTGCCTTGGTGGTCTAATGGTCCCATCCTTTGCCGATCGCCATCCCAATTACAATGACGTAAGCTAGTAACAGTACCCTGGTGGCTAGTGGTCCCTACCCCCACCCGACACTGACAAAATATTCCCGGTGTCCATTCTCCCCCTCACATCCCGATGCCCTGTATAGGTATAAAAACTCTCCCTGGTGGGGGTGTGGCTAACAGCAGACAGCAGAAGTCTCATCTCAGAGAGCTCCTGCACTACCACCTGAAATAACTTCCATTTCTTGGATTTTCCAAAGCTGGAACGTTACCAAACAATCAGAAACTTTAAGTTATTAGTCAGCAGGACTGAACTGTTGTTTTTTAGTACTGAATGCTGTGGGGAACCCTCGGAAAGCTGGGTAGTCGGATTCGGAGTGTGGGAAACAAGGCAAGCGGCCTGATGGTGCCGATCACTGTGCCCTCATGGCTGAAGCTACAGGAGATTCTGAGCCATCTAATAGTGCAGTTCTACAAGTGGTACAAGCTTTAGATAGATTGGTGCAGGCATTGGATGCCAAGATGGATCTCTATAATAAGAGCAGGACCAGGAAGATAAAGTGGAAACCGTCCTGGTGGAATCGTGTATGACGAAGGAAGCAGCCAACAAAACCTCTGCTTTTACAGCAGGACTGGTCTCTGAGAACAAAATCCTTCAGCTTTGCCTAGAGCATGTTGAGAATGGAGCTCACCTAGCTCATGTCCGTCTACTTGGAGTTCTTGAAGGCTGTTAGGGGGATGATTTACGGCACTGTGTTATTCAGTTGCTCTCTAACATGTTGGATCTATCCCTTGCTGAGTTTATCTACAACGTTTATTGGATTACACGCATGGGAAAAAGTGCAGAACAAGATCCTCCTCGCACTGTTTTGCTTGTTACAGCGGGGCAGCATATTGGGGACAGAATCCTTCAAGCAGCAAAAAATAAGGGCCCGCTACAATTGTCACACAGCTCTAAGATTTTTTATTTCCTAGACATACTAACATACTAAAATGCCAGCAGAATAGGCCTAACGGTCTTTCGCGTCTGCTCGTTTGGTCAGCCCCCACCCTGGGAGCTGACCTTGCTGCCACCCTCGCCTTCTCTGGCTTCTCCCTTCCCAGTTTCGGATATTCTTGCTGCATTGGATTTTGCTTCCAGAACCCTTCCCCTGTACCTGTCCACCCCTTTTGAACCCCTCCACCAGCCCCCTAGGCAGCGCATTCCATGGCTCCACCACCCTCTCAGTGCAGTAGCACCTCCTCCTTTCTCCTCTGAATCTCCCCCCCACCCCCAGCTTCCACCCATGCCCTCTAGTGGCCCCTCCTCCTTCCTTCGAAGCACCCTGACTGTTCCTCCCCTGTTTACCCCCTTCATGTACCTGAAGACCTCTATCATGTCCCCCCGGTCCCTTCTCTCTTCCAATGTGTACATATTTAACTCTTGAACCTCTCCTCAGGTCCTGTCCTCCAAGCCCCAAATCATTTTGGTTGCCCTCCTTTGGACCCTCTCCAGGAGTTTAATGTCCCTCTTTAAGTGTGGCCTCCAAAACTGCACGCAGTACTCGAGGTGCGGCCTCACCAAGCAGTTATACAGAGGGAGTATCACTTCCCTCCTTCTGGAGGTGATCCCCCTAGCGATGCATCCCAGAATCCTGTTGGCTTTGGCTGCTGCCCTCCTACAAGTCTCAGAGTTGTTCATCTTGACATCCACCACCACCCCCAGGTCCTTCTCAGCCATCGAGACTTGTAGCATTTCCCCCCTCTTAGCTACAATACCCTCCAACGACGAAAGGCCTTTGACGCGGTCCGTGGAGAACTTAAATCATTGGGGATCAACCACTCTCTATTGGTGCCTGCGAAACTTAGAATTTCATATGCAAGTAAAACATACATCTTTACTGATCCTACTGAAGCAGGGAAAAGACTGGTTAAGATTAAAGAGGACTTTATGCAGAATAGTTTCATCCCTGGAGAGACTGATGAGGGCTGAAATAAGCCCAAAGTACTGTCGTGTGGCTAAATAAGTCCGCTATTATGGTTCCTTATTGTTTGGAACCATGTTTAAATGCCTAATAGACAAAGGTTGTGTCCTGTTTACATAATGTTACAGTTCCTTGAATAATATAATATTAACGTAAATGTACGGCTGGTTGTTGGGTGGAGTGCAGACTTGATGGTCTGCTTCATTTAAAGAAACTATTATAGTAGTATGAGTTTATACATGGGCTTAGATATGTTGCTGGCTGACTTAATGGGTCTTGTACCCCAGGACTTATCGGACTTCTGTTTTATTGAGTAAATAGTTCATGGTCATGGCTGCAGTTAGCAATCTGTTTAACCTTTCCGATACATACTGAATATTCAGTAGTACATCTCCCCACCCCCCACCCACATGATGTAACCATGGGTGAGAAGCAATGTTTCCTGATTTAATGTATGTACCTTTATCACTTGCTAATTCTTTGAACCAAGTATTTTCTATTTTTATTTATTTAGTTTTTGTTGACCGGGTAAGTGCACTAGACAAATCCTGCCTATTTTCAGGCACAACCCGGGGGAGGGGGATACAGATGAATGCCAACTGACCTTGAACCAGATTAAGCTGTTGGTGGTATTTTTAGTGAATGAGGGAAATTTGGCCAGGACACCGGGGAAATTCCCCTACTCTTTTTGAGGAGTGTCATGGGATCTTTAACATCCACATGAACTACCACAAATCCAGGCAGATGGGACCTCGGTTTAACGTCTCATTCAAAAGACGGCACCTCAGAAGTGCAACATCCCTCTCATGCTGCACTACAGCGTCAGTACTGGGATATTAACACAAGTGCCAGATGTGGGAACTGAACTCACAGCCCTCTGATCTCCCGGCCTCGGAGGCGAGTGTGCTACCTACTGAGCCACTGACAAAGTATGACGACTCTGCATCAGTTTTGATATAATGAATGGATCTTGGAGTTTGGGGGGGGGGGGAGATGGTCAGATGGGTGAAAAACTGCCTGAGGAACAGAACCCAGAGGGTGATGGTGGGGGGAAGAGTTGTCTGGCACCAGAGAAGTAACCAATGTGGTCCCACAGGGCTCTGTGCTGGGGCCAGTGTTGTTCAGTGTCTTCATCAGTGACATTGGGGATGGCATTAAAGGCAAAATATGCCTATTTGCAGATGACACCAAGCTCTCTGGGGAGAGTGGACACAGCTGAAGGAATAAGGGACCTACAGGAAGATCTGAAAAAGCTGGGGAGGTGGTCCAGGATCTGGCAGCTTGGCTTCAGTGTCAAGAAATGCAAAGTTATGCATATTGGAGCCAAGAATCCCAGGACAGAGTATTACCTGAGTGGAGTCAGAGTATCTGCAACAGAGGAGGAGGAGAAGGACCTGGGAGTGATGATCACTAGTAACCTGAAGCACTCCATGCAGTGCAAGAAAGCAGCAGCAAAGGCAAACAAGATGCTGGGATACATAGCTAGGGGGATCAGTAGTAGGAGAGAGGAGATTATACTGCTCATGTACAGGTCACTGGTAAGGCCGCATCTAGAGTATGGAGTTCAGTACTGGTGTCCACTCCTCAAAAAGGACATTAACTTCCTGGAGAAGGTACAGAGGAGGGCTACAAAGATCATAACTGGTCAGCAGGGCAAGGCATATGAGGAGAGGTTAAGGGCACTGAACATGTACTCCCTGGAAGATGGGGAGAGAGAGAGAGAGAGAGAGAGAGAGAGAGGAGGGACATGATTGGGACATTCAAGTACTTGAAAGGGATAAATAAGGTTGATAAGGAGAGTATCTTTAATCTGAGTGGCAACCATATCACAAGGGGGCACAGTCTTAAGCTGGAGGGTGGAAGGTTTAGGAGGGAGGTCAGGAAGCACTTCTTCACAGAGAGGGTGGTGGACACTTGGAATGCGCTGCTGGAAGAGGTCATCTTGTTGAAGACGGTGGGCAGCTTTAAGAGAGGCTGGGATAGGCATGGGGGAAGGTAAGAATCGTTGGTAGGGAGGATGGGAGGAGTGGGGAGGAGGGCAGGGACATTAGCTCAAGCTGTGGACCCTGCAATACGAGCAGACTTGATAGACCAAATGGCCTTCCTCTGCTGGCTTCTTTGTATGTTCGTATGTAAAAATAAAGTTTAAAAAAAAAAAAAAACCTCTCCCTGGTGGTATAGCACCTCCTCCCCGATGTCCCCCATAGAAAAAGTCGAATATCATCCCTTATGGTCTAGCAGCTCCCTCATCTCTGATCTCTCACAGCTTAGCCAAAGAAACACTCTGTTGTGGTCTAGTGTCCCGTCCCCCTCCAGTCCCAAATCTGGAGCTGGTGACTGGCACAGTCCTCCTTTCACCACCGCAGCCTGCCGCCGACTGAGCTGTCAGTGGGGTGGTCCCTTGACAGCTCAGTTGGCGGATGGCCATGGTAATGAGAGAAAGGCTGTGCCAGTCACTGGCTCCCGGTTCGGAATGGGGGAGGGGGGAGCAGGGTGGGGACGCACCTCCGCAAGGGTAGGGACACAGACCATCAGGGAGTGTTACTTCGGCAGTGTTGCAGGAGATCAGGGTTGGTGAGGGGACTAATCCACAAGGGATGATATTCAACATTTTCTGTTGGGAACTTCGGGGATTGGGGGGAGCATTAGACCACCAGGGAATGTTTCTGTACCTATTCAGGGCATTGGGATGGGGGGGGAGGAATGGACATCGGGGAATACTGTACTTTGTCGCTATCGAGTGGGGGTAGAGACCACAAGCCACCAGATACCATTACTGGCATATGTCATTGTGATCGGAATGGCAGTCTGGACCACCAGGGCATATGTTTCCATACATCTGGGCAGCAATTGGCAGGGGGGGACCACTGGACCACCACGGAGAATGGGTTTCCGTACCGGTACTGGTGATCGGGGAGGGACCACTAAACGACCAGGGAAACAGTAGTTTTATCATTACAGGGTTGTTGATTGGCGATCAGGACAGGGGAGGAACCGCTAGATCACCAGGGACATTTTCTTTGTTTATTCCGGGACAGTATCAGTGATCAGGACAGGGAGGAACCACTAGACCACTAAGGAAACAATATTTTATAGTATTACAGGCTTGGTGATCGGCAGTACCACAGAATACTGCCAGGTCTTGGTCGGCTGTATTTTTATCACGCAAGGGAACCCCGCAAATGGCCCTTCCTTGGAGAATGGGATTGTGCTGATATGCAGGTCCCCTCCCCCTCATTTGCATTGCAGCCCCCTCAAAACTTTGCCCTTTTGCATACCCAGTTTACGGGTGCAGACTGAGCTTTTGTAAATACCACATGGGGCAAAGCCCAGTTTGCATGGTGCAAACTGGGTTTGCTATGGGACAAAGTTTTGTGAGTCTTGCCCCAGGTCCAGTCCCGTGACCAAGTGTCACCCACCTATGTCGTCTGGATTTCAACCCGTCCTGGGCAGGGGTGAAACCTGGACTGCCAGAACCGTACCACATTGGTAAAAGCCAGACTGGTCTGTCTGTCCATTGTAGGAAATATAGTGATATGTTTAATAAAGTGTAGTGAAAAGAAATGCTGAACTGATGAGTAAAATGTTTGAAAGGGTTTTCTCTGTTTCTGTCGTTGTGATATAGGGTGACCTGGGTGCCTCTTTAGTTACATTAGTATATAGTGTAGACATACGGGTTTTTTCTCCTCAGTTATACAGGGAGCTGGGAGGCTTGGGCAAGTTTGTAAGGTTGGAACACTCACAGGAATATATGATGTCACAATTGTCACTTCAGCGAGGGACAGCAAGAAACTGTAACCAGCAGGGGAGGAAGTCAGGCATGTGAAAACAATGTAAACCATCAAAAGGACTTTTTCATACTTTTGCTGGAGCAGGGGGATGAAAAAGGTGCGGGGGAGAGAGAGAAAGAGAGAGAGAGTCGGTCTGATTTGGAAAAGGCTATTTGTAACATTGCTTTTATGAGCGTGACCCTGTGCTCAGAAAAACATCTGGAAGAACACAGCTAATTTTGTGTCCATTGGCAAACTAGCAGTACTGGGGCCAACATTTGTAAACAGCAAATAAAGAGAGATGGTTTTCATGTACTGTATGATCCATGTTGTGTGGCCTGCATTCCACACTTAAGACAATGACTGCTGCCTACTGAAGACATGACTATCAGAGGTAGCCTTAGGTACCTACAGGAGAAAAGTTATGGGACTGCATTGACGACCTTAAAATAGGTGATCCTTACCCCTGGCGGGTGCGCAAATAAGGTGGCATACGGTTTCCAGGCCAGAGTGGAGGGCCTAAAAACCTTCCCTTTGGGAGGTCCCATAAGGGTGGCAGCGGAGAATTGTGGAGGGAAAAAAAACAAACTACACATCTGGATGGGTTGCTGCGGGGCGGCCGTGCACCACTCTTAAAATGCCCCTGGTGACTAGTGCCCCCATCCCCTTGTTATAAATATGTAAGTATGTGGATATGTGTGTATGTGATTCACATGAGGAAAACTCTGTGGCCTTAATTGGCTGCACTCTCATAGCTCAGTTGGTTAAGAGCTAAAGCACGGGTAGCTGAGGTCCTGGTTTCAAATCTCAGTGACAGTCACACTTTTCCATTCATTTCTACAATTGGATTTCTAAATTTGCCTCGCAATGGCAAATACTGCACGTGGGGGAGAAAGAGAGAGAGAAGGAGTTATTTGAGCCTGTAAAAAGACTTCCTGGTTGCTCATTGCAACACCAGAAAGGAATGTATGTGTGATTCACATGGGAAAACTCGGGGGCCTTAATTGGTCGAACTCTCATAGCTCAGTTGGTTAAGAGTTCAAGCACGGATTGCGGAGGTCCTGGGTTCAAATCCCAGTGAGAGTTGCACTTTTCTTTTAATTTCTACAATTGGATTTCTTGTTATAAATAGTAATCCTTCCCTGGTGGTCTAGCGGACCCCCCCCAGCCCCGATCTGCCTGAATAATAAAATATCTGTCCCTGGTGGTCTAGCAGCCCCCCCCCCAGCCCCGATTCCCTTATTAAAATAATCAGGTCTCTGATGGTCTAGTGGCCTCCCCAACCCGATCATTAAAATAATCCGGTCCCTGGTAGTCTAGTGGCCCCTCCCACCCTGATCTGCTCGAATAATATATTCTTTCCCTGATGGTCTAGCGTTGCACCCCATCCTGATCAGCCCATATAATATAAATATACATTTCCTGGTCATCTAGTGGACCCCCACCCCAGCAAACAATGCCCCATCACCACTACCCCCGTCCCATTCCTGAGCTGGCGACTGGCACAGCCCTTGTTTTCAACACGGCCAGATACCAACTGAATTGTCAAGAAGTGCGTATGTAAACAGTACGCGCTTGTTGGCAGTTCAATCGGTGGCTGGCTGTGGTGGAAAGTGGAGGACTGTGCCAGTCGCTGGTTCGAGGATGGGGTGTGGGGTATTTATTTATTTATTTATTTATTTATTTATTTATTTGAATTTTGATGACTGGGTAGGTTAGTTGAGACAAAGTCCCTTTTTCAGTGACGACCCGAGGAAGAAAGCATTCCAAGAACAAAACGTAATACACATAGAATAGTACAGTGAGTCACAATATGCAGTTAAGCCATAAGTAAATAACAGTACCCGAATAGGCAGTAACCAAAGGATCCAGGATTACAGGCAGTTTGCAGGTAGCCAGGGGAGGCAGGAGGCAGATTAACATTTTATACCATGTACAGGGACATTTATGCCATTCACATACCAGATGTCAGTAATTTAAATGGCAAGATAACTAACTAAGAATAGCCATATTCAACTGCATTTGGTTAGAAACGTGAGGTTCAGGTTACAGTCAGCTGTTATTCTAGGTAGAGGAGGAGTGAGAAGTGGGGAGAACAGCTTGTCTTTGAGATAGCAGAGAAGGGAGGCTGTTTGTGGCCGTTGCGGAGATTGAGAGAGACTCGTAACATTAGTCACATGTGGCCTTGTTAATAAGTTACCTCTGCATTGGGGTGGGGGGGTGTTTGAAGAACTCATCCTTGTAGAGTTTTTTGAATTGGTTAATGGTTTTGCAGGAAAGTAGAGGGTGGGGCAAATTGTTCCAAATTCTAGGGGCAGTGATGGTGTAGGATCTTCGGCCTATCTTTAAGCCTGGCCTTCGGGAGTGGAGGGAAACTGGGTGCTGGGGCACTGCCTACCGGGGTGCAGGGTGGGAGTCCACTAGACCACCAGAGAAATATATATTTGGGCTGTTTGGGGACAGGGAGGGGGCCCCTAGACCACCAGGGAAATAATTTTATTATCTGGGCAGATTGGGGAAATAATAATTTACTGTTTGGGCAGATCGTGAGGGTTGCTAGACCACCAGGGAAAGAATCTTTAATTTCCGGGCAGATTGGGGTTGGGTGTCCGCTAGACCACCAGGGACCTGATTTTATTTCAATAAAAGAGGGATCGGGGCTGGGGAGAGGGGACCGCGCACATTGGTAAACTCTCCCAGAGGGTAGATTTCTAGGTACCCTTAAACCAGCCCTTGCTGGTCTAATGGTACTTAGAAATATGCCTCCGGGAGAGTTTTTAGAATCCCAGATTAGGGGATATGGCAGCCTGCGTCTGCTGCAGGCCCCTTGGTGCCATGCTGCAGCCCAGTTTGTGCTGCAAGGACAGCGCAAGCCCCTATGGTGCATGCAGCCTGTCGTTGCCACAGGCTGTGTTTTGTGAATAGCACCTGGTGCATCTTTTGGCACAAGGGGCACTTTGCACCATTTCTTGTGGCGCAAGCCCTGTAAGCCATTCTGGGAGCTTTGAGAATCGGGCCTGTGGTTTCTGTTGAGGGCTAGACTTGTGTTTGGACTTATTGTTTAAAATTTATTTCTAAATTTGAGTTTGAATTTATTTCTGTAACCTTTTGCATAGATTTCTGTACATTTAGTTGAGAATAGGTGTGTGTTGTGTTTTTTGTTTTTTTGTCAACTTTCTTTGTACTCCTACACTGGCCCCATAGGACTTCTCTCCGTCAGGACATGGGGTGTTGACCAATTACTGCTCACCTGAGGCCTCCCACACCATACCTCTGTCCCAGGGTGTTCCCCCACTGCATCTCGAGTCGCCATTCCCCCAGCTCTGAACCCCCTGAGGTGGGGCCACAACTCCTAACTGGTGTTCTATCTAGAATCTAGATTGCGGTCGGGACGCAGAGAAGAACCAGAGGCTGGTTGGGTGGGTCCGGCAATGAGCATGGTGGGCCATCCACTGAACCTGCTTTCACCTTCCCGGGTGCCAGGGTGTTTCAGTTATCTGGTCCTGGAGGCATGGACGTGCAGTGATGTCCGGCACATGACGGGCACGCTCCCACACCCACCTGCAGGACGTCCACCCTCACCTCCATACCCCTCAGTGTGTATCCCGCAAGTTGCAATGCTTCCAGTCTCCACTGGGAACCGCAGTAGCAGCGGGAGATACAACCCCACCCTCCCCAGGAGAAGAGAGCAGGCCTACGGACACTCAGTCCTCTCCTTCCCCTGCTGACCCCCGACGACCTGAGCTCATTCTCGAACCCGGGTCACCGGCGTGGTGCAAGGTGTGGCGTCCAGTGCCTCAACCCTCAGCGCCACTGTGGAAGTGTGCTGGTGACCTCTTGGGGAAAACTGCTTCCCATAGCTTAAAAGCCTACTGCAGTAGCACCTCTTGCTTTCCTTTCTATCCCTGTTCTTGTCTGAAATTCTGTTTTTCCCCTTTCTTTAGGCAGGCCACCTGAATGAAAGTCCCTTTATTTTCTATTCCCTTTCCTGCAGTTAGCCATGAGGGTTCCAGTCCCAGTCCATCCCCCTTTTGAAGGAACTAATTATTTTGCCACAGAAGGTGCTGTGCATTGTTCCCTATTTTTCAAATGCCTGGTGCTGGACAGGTTATTTAGTATTGTAAAAAGCTGCCACTTCTTGTAAAAGCATTTCTTTTATGGTGGTAAATAACAGTCCTGCTGTGAGAGCCAGAAATGTCCAATCCCTGGCAGCTATGTTACTATGCCAGAAGGGAATGCATAGTAACACTCCCTGTTTGCATACTCTGAAAACTGACTGTTGCACCGAAAACATTAAAATCTTTAAAATTAAGACAAAATGCACACAAGTAAAATGTTCAGGTTGCTGTGCAGTAGCTGTGGAACTGTGCAGTTTGTCTCATTTCCCCAAATTCTGTTTTGTTTGCAAACAAGCCACAAATCACACTATATACAGGCATTATTAAAATAAATATACAGATTTCATATTTTTGTTTACTTACTAATTGAAATGAATTTTTGGTACATTTTGTATATTTTGTACATAGTTTGTTTTCCATGTAAGATATAGGACTTACCAGAGGAAAGTTCTAGCAGAGTTGTTGTTGGATCCTTCTCCTGGCCTACGCAGTGTCCTTCTAGGAGCCAACCGGCCCCCTTTTCTCTAGCTTTATACACTAGCCAGGTGAGGGGAGGGGCCAACTCCCAGAGTACACTTTAATTTTGTTAATAAAGAACTATTTGGTTTTGGACATCTGAATGTACGAAGATGTGTTTACAAATTGTGCATTACTGTTTGTACATTAAAATAAGATGATTTGAAAAGACTGAATGGGCAGAGTCTAAGGTGGTCACCTGATACTTTCTAAGTATAAAGGGAAGCAACCTAGATAGCCAGATCAGTTGTGGGTTCAGCTTGGTCCTGACCCTGGTGTGGGAGATCTGCAAGCCTCTTTCAGATCTCAAAGGAAGGTTGGGTTATTTTCCCTACTTGTAGCAATCTTCTGAAGCTGAACAGTCCTGGTGCTGTAATGTCACTGAAAATTTTGGATGTTATTTTTTTATTTATTTTTCTTTATTTTGTCATATGAATTCCGCTCTTTTTGTTTGTTAACCTTTAAAAAAGAACCAGCTGGGCAGTTCTTTAGGCTTGCTACACCTGATTGCTGTTTCTGTGTGTACATCCATTTCTCACTGCCTCCGACACTGGTTATAGAAGTGGGATATTGGGTGTGACGCTGGTACCTGCCAGGAGGTGGACAGTGGATGCAGTCAGCAGAAGCTGACAAGTCTCTCATGAAACCCAGTGGTGTCCTCACGAGAACAATGGCCGGGAAGTATTGGGAGATGCCATTGCCAGGTTTGGGCGACATCCGGAGGAAAACGGCCAAAGAGGAAGGAGAGGAGCTGGAAGAAAAGGGCGAGGATGAGCATACTATTATGTTAGATGAACCCCCAGAAGACATGCACGGCCTGTTGAGATGGCTCTGTATTAAGCAACTGGCCGTGGACAGACAGAGGGAAGATGATATCGGGAGAAGTGAGGCCAGGTGGGCTGATGCTTTCCGGAACATACAGGCAGTGGGTGCTCGGAACCCTCCCCCTGCAGATACCCCAAAAGACATTAAGTTAACAAAACTTGGAGAGACTGATGACATAGAGGCCTATATGACCATTTTTGAGCACATAGCACAAGCATGTGGGTGGCCAAGGTCACAGTGGGTTATTCGTTTGGTGCCATATCTTTCCAGCAAAGCCCAGCTTGCCTATAGTAATATGGACAGTAGCCAGGCTGAGAACTACAGTGTTGTCAAGCAAGCCATATTACAAAGGTACGATATAAGCCCAGAGACATGTAGGCAGTGGTTTCGGACTTTTTAATTCCATGCAGGGGATACCCCTCGAGAAGCCTTTGCACAACTGAAGGACCTCTGCCATAAGTGGCTACAGCCAGGTATCAAAACTGCAGACCAGATGCTCTAAATGATTATCCTGGAGCAATACATTCGAGTTCTACCAACTGATGTGCAAGTGTGGGTGAGGGAGCACCGGCCTGAGACTGCAGAGAAAGTGATAACCTTAGCAGAGGACTGTCTAGCTGCCAGAGCTCATAGTCAACGAGGGCAACCTGCAACTGGTGCTACCTGTACACTGGTAAGATCTTCTGCTACTATTTTCTCTTCACCCTCTGAGAATAGTGGGAACTCTGGGAACTCTTAAGACTTATAAATCAGGCAGACCCCACAATCCTAACATTTGTACAGAATGCCAAGAAAAGGGGCATATAGCCCGGTTCTGCCCTAAGAGAAAGACGGCGCCAGCCCAGTTGGCTTTAGCAAATGGGGGTCATTTCATAGTACCAGTAAAGATCGAGGCTGGAGAAGTCGCTGGACTGGTTGATTCTGGCAGTAGACGGACCCTTGTAAGATCTCATTTGATAAAGATGGATGTGGATAGATGTGCTGAAACCACAGTTGTATGCATTCATGGTGATACCCATTGATATCCCTTGATTATCACTGATTTACAAATACATGGCAAGAATCATCAATTCCCTATGGGACTGGTTCCTCATCTGCCTGTTCCAGTGGTCACTGGACATGACCATCCGGAGTTTCAGACTTTAGTAACCCAGGGTGATGGTGTTTTAACTGTTACTATTGGATCACAGTCTAAACAAGAGGAACAGTGGACTCGCCTGTTTCTATTTGAGGAAGATATCATTGGATTACTGAGGAAGACCAGAAAAACCAGACAAGAAAGAAAACAAGATTAAAAAAAAAAAAAAAAAAATGGACTGTGAATAAAGACTCTTGTTCAAATGCTACTGATGATGTTGATGTTGCTGTTAAAATCAAGCTTAATGATTTTTTTCAGGTAGCAGAAAAGAGAATGTTTGGTACAGAACAGGCTGCTGATCTAACTCTAAAACCTTTTTTTCAGATGGTGGGGCAAGAAGAACAGAAAGGATCCTAAGGGATGGGCTACTCTCTAGAGTGTGTACAAACTCCACTACAGGGGAAAAGGTTGACCAGTTATCAGTCCCTGTACAGTACCATGAGCAACTGATATACCTAGCTTACGATATCCTGTTAGCAGGTCATTTGGGGTGGGACCGTACATACACTGCTTAGGTTACTGGGCAGGTATTCATGAGCAAGTGGTCGACTGTTTTCGCAGCTGCCAGGAGTGACAAAAAGTAGCCACCAACCAAGAAGGATACAGTCCCACTCCAACTGTTACCTTTGACCACCACCCCCTTCATAAGGCAATTCTAGGGGGTTGGGGTAGGAAGAAGTAGGCTGCTGGTTAACTAGGATCTGCAGCTTATCCGTTAGGTAGAGAAATGGGCAGACTGGGTGGGCCAAGCGGTCCTTATCTGCTGTCAAAATCTATGTTTCTATGTTTCTTTAGCAGAATAACTATGGATATAGTGGGGGCCCCTACAGAAAAGCACCAAGGGTAACCGGTTTATCCGAGTAATTTGTGATTATTGTGCAAAGTACCCTGAGGCGATCCCCTGCATACCATTACTACTGGAAATATTGCGGAGGTACTGGTGAAAGTATTTAGCAGGGTGGGGCTACCAAAGGACATAATCACAGACTGGGGGAGTAACTTCTGTTCTAGATTGCTTACAAGACTGTATTCCTCTTTGGGAGTTGAGACCATCCATACCTCCCCTTATCACCCACAGACTGACGGGCTGGTCGAACGATTTAACAAGACCCTAAAGAAAATGCTGCATAAGTTTGTGGAGGATGAAGGGAAGACATGGGACATCTACCTCCCCTTTTTAATGTTTGCTTGTGGGAGGTACCACAGGCTTCAACTGTTTTCTTTCCCTGTTTGAGCTACTTAATGGGCGAAACCCTTGTGGGCCGTTGGATGTTGTTCGGGAGGAATGGGAAGGAGAAAAACGCGAAACACCCAACAATACCTTGGAATATGTGCTCAAGTTAAGACAAAAACTAATGAAATATATTCAGTCGACTCACCATTGGAATATGGAGAAACAAATTGACCAAAAGAAGTATTATGATCAAGGAGCGAGTGCCAAAACTTACCAACCAGCTGACTAGGTATTGTTGTTACTCCCCTCTTCCACTGACAAACTTTTTAATGAAATGGCAATGCCCCTATACCATTCTGCGGCAAACTGGCCCTGTCACATACGAAAGAGTTACTTGATAGACACCATGAGAGGAAGGGTATCTGTCATGTGAACTTATTAATGAAGTGGGTTGGCAGAGCCAGTGCCAGCTGCTTTGTGTATCCAGGGAGGGAGGATAGTGAATTGGAGGTTGCCTATGAATGCCTGGAGAGGCAAGGAGAACTATGTGACCTCCCTATCAACCCCTCTCTGGAACCACAGCAGAGGTTAGCCCTGAATGAGTTAATACAGAGACATCAAAGGACGTTTACATCTATCCCTGGTAAGGTAAAGGGGATTCACCATCATATAGAGGTAACCCAAACCACTCCCATCAGACAGAAACCTTACAGATTACCAGAGAAAGTGAGGGAGGAGGTTATAAAAGAGGTTGAAAAGATGCAGCGCCTAGGGGTGATAAAGCCATCCAGTAGTGAGCGAGCATTTCATAGAAACAGAAACATAGAAGTTGATGGCAGATAAAGACCACAAGGCCCATCCAGTCTGCCCATTTCTTTTTCTGTCTTATAAATGTGCCATCAGCCTTTGCTCTGTCAATGGCCTATCTATTCATACTCATCTGTATTGCTCCCTTATACCTATCTCATGCCTGTTTGAAGCCCTGCACTGTATTCATATCCACCACTTCCTGAAGTAGGCTGTTCCATGTATCCACCACCCTTTCTGTGAAAAAGAACTTCCTCACATTACCCCTTAATCAGCCTTCCTCTAGTCTCATGCTATGTCTTCTTGTCCTGCTATTTTTCTTATATTGAAACATGTTAAACTCTTTCACCTTGTTAATGCCCTTAAGGTGTTTGAATGTTTCGATCATATCACCTCTCTCCCTCCTTTGCTCTAGGGTATACATATTGAGCTCCGTTAATCTGTCCTCATATGTTTTCTGATGCAGTCCCTGCACCATTTTGGTTATCCTTCTCTGGACTGCCTCAGTTTGGTTAATGTCCTTGTGAAGGTGTGGCCTCCAGTACTGCACGCAGTACTCCAGATGGGGCATAACCAGTGTCTTGTAAAGAGGGATTAGTACCTCCCTCTTCCGACTTGTGATACCCCTACTAATACACCCTTACATACCCCTAGCCTTACCTACTGCTTTAGTGGTCTGCTTGGATGATTCAGGTCATCGGTGATGATGATGCCGTGAAAGTCTCTTTCTTCCCTTGTGACTGCCAGCAACTCCCCTCCCAGCCTATAGGTGGCTTTAGGGTTTCTTTTCCCTATGTGCATGATCTTGTACTTCTTTGCATTAAACCCCAGTTGCCACTCTTATGACCATTTTGCTAGTTTATCCAGATCTCTTCTCATTCTGCCCACCTCATCTGGATCATCTACTCTGTTGCAGATCTTGGTGTCATCTGCAAACAGAGAAACCTTACCCTCAAGTCCATCTGCCTACCCAGCTTATTAATCAATCTTCTATGTGGAACAGTATTGAAAGCTTTGCTGAAGGCAAGGTAGGCGACATCAGCTGCTTCCCCTTGGTCCATCACTCTGGTTACCCAATCAAAGAAATCTATGAGATTAGTTTGACATGACCTTCCTTTTGTAAACCCATACTGTGTAGGATCCAGTGCTCCTATGGATTCCAGATGTTACACTATCCTTTTCTTAAGGAGTGCCTCCATAATCTTGCCCACTACTGAGGTAAGACTGACTGGTCTGTAGTTCCCTGCCTCCTCTCTGCTACCACTCTTGTGGAGCGGGATCACATGAGCCCTTCTCCAGTCTTCTGGGACCTCTCCTGTGCTCAGAGACTCACTAAACAGTTCTGATAATGGCTCTGCTAGTTCCACCCTTAGCTCCTTAAGTACCCTGGGATGTATGCCATCGGGTCCCATTGCCTTGTCCACCCTGAGCTTATCGAGCTCTTGTAGGACCCTTTCTTTTGTGAAGGGACTAGTGCTCACCTCCGTCCCCCTGTGTCCATGGTGCTGAGCTGTGGGCCCTGCCCTGCTTTCTCTTCAGTAAATACTGAGCAGAAGTATCTATTTAGGATAGATGCTTTTACGTGGTCCTCCTCCTCGCACCCCCCCCTTATCTCCTTTGATCTTAGCAATACCCCCTCTGGACTTTACTCGTTCACTAATGTATCTATAGAAAGTCTTGTCACCTTCCTTTACTGTTTGTGCTAGTGTTTCCTCAGTTTGGGCCTTTGCCTGCCTTACTGCCTTCCCTGCTTCCCTTAGGGAAGTTTGGTATGCCTCCCTATCTTCATCCCGCTGTGTTCCCTTATATTTCCTGAAGGCCAACCTTTTGGCTCTGACCTTTTCTGCTACTGTTTTTGAGAACCAAAGTGGTTTCCTTCTTCTTTTGTACTTCCTTTTTTCTCTAACACAATGGGATGTTGCTTCCAGTATTGCATCCTTAATGCTTGCCCACTTTGCCTGTAGCCCCTCACCTGTATTTCTTTTTTCCAGGGCTATCTTAACTCTGTTGGCCATCTTATCAAAGTCAGCTCCTCTGCAGTCCCATATTTTTGCCTTGGAATGGGATGATTTAGTTGTAGTGACCAAATTGAACCATACCATGTGATGGTCACTGGCCCCCAGGTGACCTTCTTCCTGGAGATCTGTGATCCTTTCCCTGTTTCCAATTTCCAGTTGTAGTTGTTGATCATAGGAAGGTGGCATAAGACTCTGTCTTGACTTCTGCCACCTTAATGCGATATCAAAATTTGATGCCTATCCCATGCCCAGGATTGATGATATTATAGATAGGCTGGGCAATGCAAAATACATCACTACATTTGACCTCACAAAGGGATACAGGCAGATCCCCCTAGATAGCTCATCAAAGGAGAAGACAGCGTTTAGTACTTTGACAGGGCTGTGTCAATTTGTGACCATGCCCTTTGGGTTACATGAGGCACCCGCCACATTTCAGCGCTTTATGGACCGTACTTTAAAACCACATACGGCCTACTGCACAGCATATCTGGATGATGTGGCGGTCTTAAGTTCTAATTGGGAGAACCACATTAAACATCTGGTTGCAGTATTATAAAACTATAACCACTGCAGGCCTTACGAATAATCTGCTGAATATGCCATAGCTATGTAGGAGACAAAATATTTGGGATTGGCAATGGGAGAGTGAAGCCTGATATAGGAAGATAGACGCTGTGGCAAAGTGCCCAAGGCCAACCACCAAAAAGCATATAAGGTCCTTCTTGGGTATAGCAGGGTACTATCATAGGTTTGTGCTCAATTTTGCCACAGTTGCTAACCCCCTCACAGACCTTACAAAGAAGAGGAAACCTACTAAGGTCAAATGGACCCCCAAATGTGAGACAGCCTTCTGTACCATAAAGGCACATTATGTGCTTCCCTGGTGTTAAGGAGCCCTGATTTTTCGTTGCCCTTTATGGTACAGACTGATGCCTCAGATACAGGTATTGGGGTGGTGCTCTTGCAAATGTTTGATTGGGAAGAACACCCAATCATTTTTCTAAGCCGCAAACTGCACGAACGAGAAACTCGATACTCTGCTTTCGAGAAGGAGTGTCTTGCGGTGAAATGGGCTATTGAAGCCCTCAAAGTTTATCTTTGGGGCTCAGAATTTGAAGTTGTCACAAATCACAACCCTCTATGTCGGTTGCATGTTAAGAAGGATAACCCCCGCCCTCGGATATTGGTGGTACTTGGCATTACAGCCATATGGATTCACTGTTCACCATCGGCCAGGTACTGCAAATAAAAATGCAGATTTTATGTCCCGTTATGGGGCAGATCCAAATGTACAGGCACAGTCCGATCTCAGGGTAATAAGTATTGAGAAAGGTTAGTAATAGGCTTTGTTTTTATTGTATTTTTGTGTGTAGAGACCCAGAGGTGGAGCTTTGGGAGTGGATGGGCTAAGCTCCATCTCTCCCTCTTGTGAGTGAGTGAGTGAGTGAGAGAGAGAGAGAGAGAGAGAGAGGGGGGAGGGAGGGTGACATTTGTGCCTATTGATGGTAGGATGTAACTAAAGGAAACTTGTAATGTTTATTCCACTAGTTTCCTCTTAAGCGGGGAGGAGGAGGTGTGGAAGTGTGCTGGTGACCCCATGTGAAGACTGCTTTCTGTAGCCTAACGCCTACTGCAGTAGCACCTCTTGCTTTCCTTTCTAGCCCTGTTCTTGTCTGAAATTCTGGTTTTCCCCTTTCTTCAGGCAGGCCACCTGAATGAAAGTCCCTTTAGAGCCATTCCTTTATTTTCCATTCCCCTTTCTGCAGTTTGCCATGAGGGTCCCAGTCCCCCCCCCCCTTTTTTTTTTTTTTGTTTTTTGTTGGAACTAATTATTTTGCCACGGAAGGTGCTGTGCATTGTTGCCTATTTTTCAAATGCTGCCTTGCGCTGGACAGGTTATTTAGTATTGTGAAAAGCTACCGCTTCTAGTAAAAGCGTTTATTTTATGGTGGTAAATAGCAGTCCTATTGTGAGAGCTAGAATGTCCAATCTCTGGGAGCTATGTTACTATGCCAGAAGGGAATACATAGTAACACTCCCTGTTTGCGTACTCTGAAAACTGATTGGTGCACCGAAAACATTAAAACCCTTAAAATTAAGACAAAATGCACGCAAGTAAAATGCTCCAGGTAGCTGTACAGTAGCTGTGGAACTGTGCAGTTTCTCTTTTCCCCAAATTCTGTTTTGTTTGCAAACTTTGTTTGCAAACAAGCCACAAATCGCACTATATGCAGGCATTATTAAAATAAATGTTCAAATCTTAATTTTTTGTTTACTTACTAGTTGAAATGAATCTTTGGTACATTTTGTATATTTTGTATATAGTTTGTTTTCCATGTAAGGTATAGGACTTGCCAGAGAAAAGTTCTAGCAAACAGAAGTGTTGTTGGATCCTTCTCCTGGCCTACCCAGTGTCCTTCTAGAGCCAGCCGGACCCTTTTCCCTTGCTTTATACACTAGCCAGGTGGGGCAACTCCCAAAGTACATTTTAATTTTGTTAATAAAGAACTATTTGGTTTTGGACATCTGAATGTACAAAGATGTGTTTACATATTATGCTTTACTGTTTGTACATTAAAATAAGATGTTTTGAAAGAATTGCATTTAAAAAGACTGAATGGGCAGAGTCTAAGGTTGTCACCTGATACTTTCCAAGTATAAAGGGAGGCAACCTAGCTAGCCAGATCAGTTGTGGGTTCAGCTTGGTCCTGATCCTGGTGTGGGAGATCTGCAAGCCTCTTTCGGATCCCAAAGGAAGGTTATGCTATTTTCCCAACTTGTAGCAGTCTTCTGAAGCTGAACAGTCATGATGCTGTAATGTCACTGAAGATTTTGGATGTTATTTTTGTATTTATTTTTTTTTTTATTTTGTTGTACGAATTCCGCTCTTTTTGTTTGTTAACCTTTAATAAAGAACCAACTTGGCACTCTTTAGCCTTGCTACACCTGATTCCTGTGTCCATCCATTTCTCACTGCCTCCAACAGCCTCCGGACTGCCCCGGGTGCTTTTAATAACATTAATACAATAACTACAGTAGTAACAAAACAGAACCTTTTTATTTTATGGATGCAGAACTAGATAAAATAGAAGTCACTCACATGAGTGAGAATCTCACAAGGGGCATTATCTGCTAAGGCAGTTATTAAAAAAAAAAAAAAGAGCTAGAGAATGTGAAGGAAAATGATTTCAGATATGAGTGGCATATAATAACCTTAGCAGAATATGTGAAAAAGTGTCGTATTTTCAGAGGGCATAGGATCCTGTTGATCCCAATGTAGGGTTTTTACATTCCAAAATTATTAGAATGATAGGATGCCATTAGAGCTAAGTGCTCAATAGAAGTCATGCCGGCCATTAAAGAAGCTATAGCAGAAGAGGAAAAAATGGCATCACAGGTTACTGTTCTAAACAAAGCAAAACAAAAAAAGGTCAGCAGATAACACCTCATCGACAGGGACAAATATTTGCCCCCACTTGCTGTTTATCTGCAGGGAGGTGCCACAGGAGTCTACAGGATTCTCACCCTTTGAGCTACTCTATGCATGCAGGGTGAGAGGTCCACTGGATTTGGTCAGGGAGGAATGGGCTGGGAGGTCCCCCACAAACAAGGACAGCTTTGTGGAGTATGTACAGAACTTCTGGGAGAGGTTAACACATGGACTTTGTGCAGGAGACTCTCCTGCAAGCCCAGAACAAGCAGAAAACATGGTATGATCAGGGTGTGAGGGCTTGAGCATATCAGGTCGGACAGAGAGTAATGGCACTCATTCCAGTGAAGCACAACAAATTGCAGGCTGCCTGTGATGGTCCTTTTGTTGTGACTGAGAAACCGAATCGTGAATTAGTTTTCTCGAACTGCCAGGCCAAGCTCACAGATGCTGAGTGTATCATGTAAGTATGCTCAAGCCATGGCATGCCTGAGAGGAGCTGGTTTTGGCAGCAACTTGTCCTCCAGTTGCAGACAAGGAGGATACTATCATTGATCTGCTTGAAGAGAACAGGGGCAAGACTTTAGTGGATTCAGTCCAGCTTTCCACACCATTAAACCCAGATCAGGAGGCAGACATTGCTGGTGTGCTGCAGACCTTTCAGGCTCTATTCACTTCCAAGCCAGGGTACACTGGATTGGCAGAACACGAAGTCAAGACTGTCTCAGGTGAACCTGTGAAACAGAGTGCTTACAGGATCCCTGCTAATGTATGAGACCAAATGCGGAAGATGATACAGGAATCTAAAGGTCCTTGAACTTGTTTTAGTTTTGATTCCTAAAAAGGATGGGACAACCAGGTTCTTTGTGTATTAACCACAAACTTAATTGCAGCACAGTAACTGATGAATACCCTATGCCAAGAATTGAGGAAATCTTGGAACACCTAGGGGCCACCAAGTACATCACTACCCATTGATTTGGCTAAAGAGTGTTAGCATGTGCCACTGACAAAAGAGAACCAGAAGTGGTCTGCTTTTCTCACCCTTTGGCCTGTTTGAATTTATGGTCATGCCCTTTGGGATGACAAATGCTCCAGTAGCCTCCCCCCGGCCCAATTATTTTGTTTATCCTCCTCGGGGACACCTGGGCGGCTTCTTCTACTTGTGCCCCACCCCCGCACCACTGGCATCCATTCCCCCTCCCTCCCTCCGTGCTTCCCTGGCCATGGTCCTTACAGATTATCCCTCTGTGGCATGGTGGAGACCTGTCCTATTCCCCCACCATCAGCATGCATCCGACTCTCGGCCAGGTATCCCGGACTGATATTATGGGGCCACAAGACGTGAGTAAGGCATCACATAGCCCAGGGTTCACTGTTTTTCCTTCTCCCTTCCACCACCTCAGACAACTGGCGCAGCCTCTGTCGGCCTTGACAGCAGCAGCACACTCTGGGGATGCACCACCCCTTGCAAAGGAGAAAGCTCCCCAGCTTGCTGCCGGGGACTGCTGTGCTGGAACAGAGTCTTCTTCCTCCCCGGATGGCTTGTGTTTCCCTCAGGAGCACTTCCCAGCCTGGCTGCCTGACCTGTGCAGACCTGGGCTCACTACCGAACTTGGGTCACTGGTATGGAAGTGCAGAGTGCTTCCATTGAGCCATCAGGTGGCCCTCCAGCAACCTTCTAAAGGGTAATGGACAAAACTCTGAATGGAGCTGGGGAATTTTCAGTTGCTTACATGGATGGTAATTACAATTTATATCCAGACCTGGGTGGAACACGTTGAGCATGTCAGGGAGGTACTGTCCTGGCTGCAAAAAGCAGGCCTGACAGTAATGCTGAAAAATGCCTTAGATACATAGATACGTAAAAGTTGTCAGCTGGTAAGGACGTCTTGGCCCACCCAGTTTGCCTTTTCAGTCCCTACCCACGATGAGGCCCTGTGCGCAAACCGAACTCTGGAGCATCCCACCCTTGCCTCCAGGATGCCCCTTTGTCTGTCCCACTTCTTAAATCCTGTGACAGATTTAGCCCCAGCAACTCCTCTGGGAGGCCATACCAAGCGTCCACCACCCTCTCCGTGAAAAAATACTTTCTCATGTTACCCCTGAGCCATCCCCCCTCCAACTTCTTACTGTGCCCTCTTGTTCTTGGAGCATCTCTTACTTTGGAAGATGCTCCCTTCCTGTACTCTATTTATGCCACAGAGGTATTTTAATGTCTCCCTTCTCCCTCCTTACCTCCAGGCAGAGACTGCACGAACATGCACCAAAAGGGTCAAAAGTTGCATCCTTTCCAAAACTGACCTCCCTTTCCTTTGCCACTGGGTCCAAGTTGATTCACCTATAACAATATCTAAAGGAAGGGAACATGAACTGTTCAAAATTTGCCAGTGATTATGTTTTGACCCACTATGTTCATCTTTAGACCCACACTTTTATGCTAGTGGGTCCAAATTCAACCCATGTTTTAACCCCCAAATGTCACTGCCTCCAGGGATTGCAAATTTATTGCTCTTAGTCTTCCCTCATAGTTCCTCCCATGCAGGCCCTGAAGCATTTTAGTTGCCTTATAGGTATTTCAGAAGTAACATTCCTGGGACACTGTGTTGGGGGTTTGCACATCAAACCCGAACATGCAAAGGTGGAGACCATTAACAACGGGGGCTGACCCACCACTGCAAAGAAAGAGCTTCCTGGGGTTGGTAGGCTGCTATAGGAAGTTTGATTGTGAGGTCAGTTGGGGGTGCAGCCACAGCACTGAGTTTGGCACAGACAGGCACCCAACAAGGAGATTTGGACGGAGAACTGTGAGAAAGGTTGATGCGCTGCAAAGTCGACAGTGTACACATTTTCTGTAGCAGCTTAAGTGCCCTGCGGGTCCTTTTTTTGATCCGACTCCATTGTGGGGATCAGTATCGGAGCAAGCACGTTAAATGGCGGTATGGAAGCTCTGTTGCACTCGCTTTGCTGCAAAGGCTGTCTCCCTTCGTCCTCCGGTGAATTTACAGCCCTGCCTCGGAGTGACCTGCAGCACTGCGAGGGTGGGCTGTGTAAACAGTGAATTGAGGGAGAAGCAGCCAGCACAGAGGGAAGGGAGTGGTGCAGATTCTAGAGCACTGCCACTATGTAAACATGGCTAAAAATTGCCTTATGCCAAGCTCCTGTCCTTGCTAGCCCAGACTATGAGAAGGAATTCATAGTCTACTCTGATACATCAGACAAAGGCTTGAGAGCAGTACTCTGCCAATGGGCAAGTGATGGGGAGGAACATCCTATTGCATATTTCAGCAGAAAGCTGAACGCCCTGGAGATGGGATATGCCACAGTACAGAAAGTGTACTTTTAGTATTCTCTGGGCTCTGAACAAAATGGAACTGTACTTCTACGGGCGTGACCTCCAGGTCATCACTGATCACAACCCTCTGAAGTGGCTTAATCAAATTATTGATAAGAATAGCAGAATCTTAAGTTGGAGTTTAGCAGTACAAGCCCATGGCATGGCATGCCATAGAGAGGACAGGGAGGGTTAGTACCCTGAAGGAATAGTAAGTTCTAGGTTCCAGGGATTCTAGGGAACTGGGGCAGACTGGATGAACCTCTGGTTTTTTTTTCTGCCGTCATTGTCTGTTTTGTGTTATTAGTGGTTTACTATTTGTAGCCGTCCAGTTTACAGAGAACAGTGTGTGTTCACTTTCTGTTTCTGCCCTTTCACCTTAATTGGTTCCTGTTACAGGAGATGCAGTTTGACCTTTGGCACAATCTCTTTAGTACAAGGGCCATTTTTATGTTGTCTTGTGCGTACGCAAACAATGTCTTGTAGTAGCAAAGATGCAGAGGTGTGTTGGTGTTGACGAATGCAGGGCACGCTTTAGTAGGTGTGTCCCTCATTCCCCAGTTAGCCAGCATGCTAGTGCTGATGCAAGAATTATGGAAAGTGCCACCAACTTGAAAAAAATGTGCCGCTGCAATCAGAGACGAGCTCGTCATGCAGCGGCACAGATGACACGCCTCCCGTACGTACCTTTCCTGGTGAAACATTTCAATAAACATAGCAGCAGCATGTTCATCCCCCTGCCTCACCCCATTGTGTGACACAGTGGGAGCCCAACCAGTGTGGCCAACATCCCCCGAAGTCATGGGACACACTGGGAGGCCCCAGTGTGCACAACATTTGCTTTCTGTTTCACTTGTGTGGGAAAAAATTAATAAATCCTGCAATATTTTTCTTTTTCTGCGCACGAAAAAAAAGGAAAGCGATTCCCTCGTTGCCCAGCACCCCTCACGCGGCTCGCATCCCCCCCACGCCTACCTCTGAGGTCCGCTGCGATCTTGAGTGGAGCAGGAACACGTCTGGACCATCAAAGCCGAACTGCAAAATGAAGAAATGCTGGAAAGCTGCATAATAGCATCAATGAGGGGTTTCAACTTAGGTGGATATCTCAGCCATTTTTTTGAATTTTGGATACAAATTTTCAACATAGGGTTCGTGGGACCCCAACTCATGAACACATGCACTGTCATCTCATTATTTGGTCCTGAAAGGTAATTTCGTGGTCACTGCGCGGAATCACCTTTCAGGACTGAATAACAAAACAGTGCCACTATTCATGAATTGAGGTCCCAAAATTTTGAAAAATTTCAAATGACTATTCTGAGCATGCATTCTTGCGGTTTCCATACCTTCGTAACCGACAATTTTAATATTCTCATTCATGATTTTCAACATTGCCATTTTCACACCTCCTTATGAACAGTACAGCTGTCATTTTTCACATCCTGCCCAAAATGTGTTTTCACACGTGGCGCACAATGGCACGGTCGCTGTGGGAAATCAGCATTTGGGACACAGTAACAAAACCACAGTGCCACTGTTCATGAACCGAGGTCCCAAAATGCCCATGTTGAAAATCTGGTTACAAAGCCCCAAAATAATGCATTACGGGCGTGTGTTGCGCAATTTCTACACACGCTTGTGACTTCACCAATTTTTTAATATTTTCACTCCAGATTTTCAACATTGCCATTCTTTTTTACACCTCGTCATGAACAGTACAGCTATCATTTTTCACATCCTGCCAGAAATGTGTTTTTGCACCCGTGGCGCCAAATGGCACAGTTGCTGTGCAAAATCACCTTTCGGCTAATGAACTGATAGTTCCACTGTTCATTAGGTGGGGTCACAAAAGCCCATGTTGAAATTTGGGTGAAATATAGCAAACCTTGGGGCATTGGGTTTCCAACCATAACCCCACCTTGTGAACAGTGACAGGCGTTAGGGGTGTGACTTTGGATTGTCGGCTGTAATGCTCACGCCATTCCACCCCCACTTTGCAGCCAGTGACAGGCATCGATGTGTGCCTTGGACTCTTTGGACCCAGAGTTCACCCCATTTTCCTATACTGCACCCATCTCAGCGTATTTCCTTATGGAATGGGGTGAGCGTAAGGCCCAAAGATCCCAAGGCACACTGTGACACTTGTCGGTGTCTGCAAGGTCGGGTGAGGTGAAATGTCGTGAGCGCTATGGCTGATGACCCAAAAGCACACCCCAATGCCTGTCAGTCTCTGCAGGGTGGGGGTTGGGTTGGTGTCAGTTCAATACTTCACTGCCATTCCTATTATGCATCTCTCTAAGTCCTGCACTACCAATGTCAGCAAGACAACATTCGGCATTGACAAATGCTTGTTTACTGTTCGGCTCTTGTTCTGCATCATTTTGGGGATTGTTTACATATTTCAAGATTCTCTCATTAGTATGTCAGAGAGACCTTGTTGGCCATCAAAAAATTGGACAAATTGTTTTCAGCTCTTGGCAAGGGCAAACTGGCATGTGCCTTGTTTAAAGTGCTTGGGTCCACAACATGACCTTATAAAGTTTAAGTCCTGTCATATATTTTTTGTCCCAAAACCTCATTTAAAGCATAAAAATTGTAAAAAGAAGCCTGCCTTCTAAGTCTGCCTTTGTGTCACCTAGGAGTAATAAAAAAGGCTCTGAGGGTGGTCCCAGCGGTGGTGGGAAAGCACACATCAGAAAGGTCCATCAACTCACATACAGCAGCAAATGTTGTGAAAGTGACAAGAAAAAAGATAAAGTTGCTCATCCATCAGAAAGGCTTGGTAAAGATGGCGTAGTTATCAGGGTGTCCAAAAGGGGGAACCCTGAATCCAGTGATGGCAGAAATAAAAATAAAAGAACCTTAAGAGTAGGCACTAGAAACAGTGTCTGCCAAAAGGAAGTTGAAAGAAAATGTCAGTGCCACTTCACCTGCAAGAAGATAGGCAGTGGCGGAGCTGGAGGGGGTGCGGTTGCCCCTCCTGGCTGCCCCAGTGTGAGTAGTGGTGCCGTGCCACCAACTTTATTCAATGTTTAGTGCCAATTGTGGAGCCCGTGATTGACTGAATGGCACCCCCCACGGCTCCCAAAGTCCCCTAAACCTGGCTCTGCCACTTGAGAAAGGAACATGCAGGTGGCAGTAAAATGCCATCATCAGAGGACATATCAAAAATGTAGCAATTTTTCCAGGTGGACCAGGCCATGGGAAGTTTGAATAAAATATCTGCCACCACCGCCCCTCCCCAGCTCAGGCTTCAAACTATCTGCCTGCAGTGGAGGCAGAAGAATATTATGTGCATATAGAAAGGTGACCCCATGGAGTTATAGGGCACACCTGAGCAAGATTTTGAACCTCCTCCAAGGCAAACTGAAGACTACTCATCATTTTCCTCATTTGTCAGACAAATGGTTAATACCCTCGACATCTCCCCTACTGGAGACCGAGGAGGAGGATGAAGTGGATGCTGATTTTTATGGACATGTTGGAAGTAACTTTACCAAGGATATTTTATTTCCCATACATAAAACTCCCAAAAAGGCCATAGCAAAAATCACGGCTGCACCCACTTCAGCCACAGCCATTGACAGACTGAGAGAAATGATCAGATGCACAAGCAGGGAGTGGTGTAGCTGTATGCCTATCCTGGTCATGATGGGTGAAACCCGGACCCTACAAACAGTGAGAGATTGCATCTGACCTTTGCTATCATGCTTGAGTGCACTTCTTAAATGGATAAAAGCAGAACTTCACTAAAAACAAGGTTTAAAAGCAGCCATAGTTGAATGTTGCCAACTCTTAACATGTCTTGCCACAGCTGCAATGAAGGATAAAAGATTGGGTTTGTTGCTGGTCCTCATCAGCTTCTTGACACAGCCACATGAATGCAGAACAGGCCTCAAGAAATGAGGGATTGTCAACGACTTCGTCAAACCCGTACTGATTACATGGAGCAGATCATTATAAAATAAACATGTATAAACTGAAAGTATCCCATATAAAAATTTAAGCTTCAGGAATACATATCTGTTAACAAAAAGGCATGATTAATGCTTTGATGGAGCCTAGTTAACTGTCCAGCACTACTGCATCAGCCATGCCTGGAAGTACACTATCGGCCTTCAGGTTTCATTGTGACAAAAAGCAACATGGGAATAAATTAACAGTGATTTATTAAAAAAAGGTCTCAGAAATACTGCAATCTGATTGGCTGTCCAGTTCCAAAACACTAGTATTAATCTGCTACATTGTCATGTACATCCTGATCACCATGGGGCATACATTTATCCTAGCAGCATTCCATACTTTGATTTTGAACCAGCCTTCTTAAACAGCTGGTGGATGAACTATTTTTATTAAGAAAATCTCCCTCTCAGTGAGTAAAACATTCAAAAGATACACTTCTAATACTTTTTTTCTTGTGGAATACTTTTTATAATAGCAATAAGGCACTCCCAGGGTTAGATGAACAGTCTTGTCCTTCAGGGTAATATGGCATTGGCTGTGCCTGTGCCACATTATGCCACTAGGGCTAACAGACTGATAATCTAACCCCGTAGTCATAGGTTCTCCTTTCTAAAGGGAGGCGGAATGCAGCTGTCCAGCAGCAGGGATATTATACCACTAGAATTTCGGGGGGGGGGATTCAGAATTTATCCCAAGGGGAACCCAAATTTCACTGTTACAGGCTTCCTGAGCTCAAAAGGCATTACTGTATTTGGTTGTAAATTGGGTGTTTGCACATGCTTCCAACTCTGTTGTCATGACAGCCGTGCTCAGGGGTGGCAGTACAGTTGGAGGCCCTCATAAGGTCCTTGTAGTGCTTATGAACCCCTGAAACAGCGTTGCTCCAGAACTTACTTAGATATAATTTGGTGAGTGGGTGAGCTTGCAGCCTCTGTGATTCTGCTAAAATAGGGCTTTGCAGTCTCCATGATTATATTGCAGTGCCAGTAAGTGTAGGGCTTCTCTTTTTTTGTTTTTGTTTGTTCTGCTTAATCAAGACAGCTGGTTACATCCTTACATCACCCTGAATTATGCCACATTATCATGTGTTTGATACACCATTAGACTACTGTAATGTGCTATATTTAGGGTTTCTAGAGCATTCACCAAGCCGCTTGCATCTAGTTAAAAAGTGACTGCAAGAACTATAATGGAAACATGACTCACCCCAGTTTTCAGAGTTCAAGGTGGTGTGTGACTTCAGGGTGATTTTAAAATACACTGTATGTATGGCATACAGGACCCATCATGACGATACACTGCAGTTTTAGTTTACTTAGCATTAGATGATCACCGAATTCTTTACTTCCATTTCCTTTACCATATTCTACTATTAGTTTCAGAAACCAACTGTCAGGCATCAGGGTTAAAGCACAAAACCACAGAAGCAGGGAAATACAGTGCTAGAGTATAAAGGTCCCTATAATTTTGAAATTGTTTGGTAGTGTTCCGCAGGATTTGGATGATGCTCTAAGCAGTTATCCTAACTTTGGCATGTTTTTCTTCTTTTTTTCCCTCTCCAATCATGTCTTGAGCCACCTTTCTGTCCTCTGCTGACCCCTTTCAGTTGACTACACCCAACACCATCCCCCACACACTTGAGACCTACCTTCACCTCTTTAAACATCATGGGTGGGTGGTTGCCTTGGGAGATGGTACAGAGCCTACAGGGTGTCGCCATCATTCGCTGCGCGTGTGCATGTGTGTGTATGTGTTTTCTTCCAGTTTTCTCCCCTCACCCAGACTGAGGTGTGCTCTGGCGCTCATCCACTGTGTAAAGATGCAGTAATGCTGCTGTGCACCCAGCCTCTGCTAGGTGATGACCAAGCAGTGATGTGCTATTTTATTTCCCCTTCCCGAGGGAGGAGAGGAACCCCTGGACACTCATTACTACTTCCCCAAGCTGGCCCTTGCGTCACCCTGCTTCTTTCTAAGCCTGGGTTGCTGGTGTGGCAGCACGTGAGGCACTGAGCACCTCAGCCCTTCATGCCACTGGGCCAGCTTCACTTTGGAATGCTTTTCAATAGGTATGGAAATGTTCTCACAAGCCCGTGCTTTGCTAGAGGGTTCTGATGTTAGGGTAATGCCAGCAATGTTTTGACCGACTGTCCAAACCCTGAGCAACACCACACCACACCAAATGATCTAAGACTCTTTGTATCATCCTACTTTTGTAGGAAGGCTCCAGTGGACACATTTCTTTAGACTTCTGACACTGAGAATAACCTCCTGTGTAGCGGTTTGGAGGAGCTGTCTGCTGACGCTGGTGGGGGTGGGGATACGGGAGGGCTCCCAGTTTTGGCATATTTGCACCCATGATAATGTTGGTAACGTGGTTGCATGCGTGACATCTTATGAAAAATCCTTGTAAAAAAAACTGCTGCTGGGCACGTGTGGCTAGTGTCTATTAATTCATTAAAATTTCTCTTGTGTACAGATTTTGTTATAAAAACTGCAAAAGTACCACCTTTGTGACAGGATGTAACACACCTTAATGTCTGATGTTTTGAATTTTTGCTGCCCCCCCCCCCAAAAAAAAAGTCTGAAAAGGATACCTGACTCCCCTATGTCACTCTGCCACTGTTGCAGAAATCCTCCTGTACAGGTTTAGAGAAATGGGAGTACTGTGCAGTAGTAGTAATGTTCGCTTCTATATACATAATTCTGTTTTTTCCTAGCATTTTAATGTATGTGCAATGAGGAAACGTTTTCAAAACACTCACTTTGATTGGACTAGAACAGAACTGTGGACGTGCAGTGGGATGATGTCATCATAGCGAAGCAGTGGCAGGTATAATATGTGATGTATTTTTGTTTTAAACTTTTATTTAAAAATAAATTCAGTCAATACAGGCATTTCCCGTGGGACAGTGCTTGGAATATGCAACATCAGCATTTTGACAGTACTACACTGTTTGCACTCCTACCTTTGGTACATCACTTGAGGGTTACCTTTAGTCATTTTATTACATAAACAGAAAACAGTTCATTCATAGACTGTTGGCTGCCATGAGTGGGGAATTATCAGGATAGGTAAATAGTTCCATAATAGCACCCACTTAATAGGTTTATCTTCCCTATTACCCTTACTAATAGATACTGTAGTAATGTTTAGAGCATTTAAACAGCAATGCAGTGTCCCTCAGTCAGCTAGTTTCAGGCACAAAAAGAATAAACATCCACCCACCCTCTCTTCATCGAGCGTGCGTCTTTATTCTAGACCAGAAATACATGTACTTTTATAAAAGGACGCACTTAGCTGTACATTCAAACTTGTGATTTTAAGCTTTAAACTTTGTTAGATTACTTTCCTTGATCATTTAAGTAACCCTTAGTAAGGTAAAGCAAACCAAGCTTTACTACTACTTTTAGAAGCACCATATCAAGCAACCACAAAGCCAGGGAAGGAAAAGTAGAGTTGTGTCATGTACGCTTACTCCAAAAGCCTCAGCTTTACTCGGTCATCCCCCACCCCCCGAGGTTTAAAATCTCCTATAACACTTACAGCTTAACTGTGCAGTATCATATGATCCCGAATAGGAACTGTCCATAGGCAAAGTGAGGTAAATAGTAAAAGAAAACTTAAAGTTTACAAAAACGCGCTCTGCCATCTCCTTCTCATTTCTTCAGCCTGCAATAGCATGACCTTCCATACCTCACGGGTTTTCCTCTGCTTCCAACGCCGGTTCTGGCTCCTGGCCTGAACAGTCCTGCTCGATTTTGGTCATCAATTTCCCAGTTTCAGCCGGGTCAGAAAAATGAAATGTTTTGTTGCCGTAGACAATTTTCAAAGTAGCTGGCATCAGTAGGACATGATGCACTCCAAGGTGTCAGAGCCATGAACATACCGCATCGTATCCTTTTTGCTGTTGGTGGGTAACGAAGCTAAGATCCGGAAATATGTGGATACCTGAGTCTAGCCATCAGAGTAGGCTTTGTTTTTTGGCTTCCTGCAGCACAATGTCTAGTTGATGGACAGAGCCCAGAACTACGAAGATCATGTTGGTTGGAGGATTTGCTGCTTTGGTCTGGAGTCTGACGTTACATGGAGACGCTGTCTGTAGGCTCTTTGAACCATGAGCAGGTGATCCTTCTGCAAAAGATCTGGAAGCCACTGTTGTAGAAAGGGACAAATATCTTCTCCTTCTACAGCCTCAGGTAATCCAGTAATTCTGATGTGGGAAGCCTGCGCCCATTTTCTAAGTTTTTGAGTCAGCGTCTCATGAAGGTATTCTCCTCCTTAACGAGACCTGCTGTTGCTGCCGTTGTCTTCTCTACCGTCTTGGTGGCACCTTTAGCCTCACCTTCCACAGCCAACAGTTTGGTGTGAACCACCAACATTGTGGTGGTGAAGTCCTCCATTGTTTGTTTGTATCTGTTGCCTGAATGGCCTTTAGTAATGCCATGTTTTGTCTGTTGGTTCAGGCTCGTCACCGGAGGAACTCAGTCTTTGCTTGGGCCCGGTCGTGTCTCCTTTTTGCTTAGTGCTTTCACCTCCTACTACCGCTTTCAGATGCCCCATTTCAAGTGGTGCTCTAATACTTCATATCTGGATAATCAGTAAATTATGTAGAAGCCAGCTATAGCCTTCTTGGGTAAGTTTGAAGTTTTCCTCTGCGAATTATTGCCTTTTAAAATTAGGATTCACAGAGCTGCAAAGTTATGCTGCACACTGTTCGGATGCTGGCCATCCCACCCCCAGTATGTGATGTTTATGGAGTTTTGTCTTTAATCAACTCAACTTATACTACATGTTTAACTTAATGGTGCCTAACAATATTTAACTTGTGCATTACATTATAATTCGATTTAAATATCGTTAAGCACTTTTAATTAAACGGGCAAATCAAGTGCATTAAAGACAAGGATGCATAGGCATCACATATTACATGTGGATCTGTCTCACTATGAGGTCACCATCACACTGCGTATCCGTGGCTATATCCTGGTCTGATCAGAACGCTCATTTGAAAACACTTCATCTTCCTAGATTAATTTACAACCCTATGAAAAAAAACTTGACTCATGAAAACAAAGGTAGACGTTACTGTTACTGCACAGTACTCTTATTTCACTAAGACATCACGAGAATTTGTGAAATGGTGACGCGGGCCAACCTTGGTATGCTGCGTCCGGAAGTGCCTTTTTTGGGGCAGTGTATTTTCAGCATTCCCTATTGCTGGCGCCTAGGTGATCGCCTAGTTCGGTATCCTTAAGGCCAGCCCTGATGGTGACCAAAGTAGGGTGATTTGTATGTTTTATGAATCTGTGATAATATAGCTTAAATGCTAGCTGAACAATTTTTAGCAGATTTGCAGGGTTTGTGGATTGTGCCACAAAGGGTGTACATGCCAGTTTTTAGGTCCTTAGGCCAGAAAACAGGTGAGCTGTAAGTGCCAGAAATGGGGTTTAACAGACGTGCCAACTCAACCCTAACTACTGTATATTTTCTTTCCGGTTTCCCCAGCTGTACTTTGATCTTAAAATTCTGACAACCTCTCCCTCTACTACCAGACTTTTGACTTTACCTAGCAGATCTATCAGTTTCTTTGCTTCCACTGTCTAGCTAGTGTACTGCCTCTCTTAAGTTAATCCTCTAACCCTCCACTTTCCTACTTTATTTGCCTTGTTGGTACCTTTTTAAAGGTGTTTTAACATACTTATGAAAGATGCTATGCAAAATAAAATTCAGTTGAATTGCTGAGGAAGAAAATCTACAGTATTCAGACAGAATAAAAGCAAAGAAAGTACAGCAGGAAGAAAACCAGATACAATTGGGAGGAGGCCGAAGTGTGTTTGAAAACTCTAATACTGAAATATCCTCCAATAAATAGCCAAAGATTGGTCAGCAGTAGTTGCAAGAGTTCAGACAGTTGAAGTGGGTAGAAAGGTCCATTAAGAGTAATAGTGAGATTGCCTGGCTCGGTGGCGAGGCTGAGAGTGTTTTGCAGCTTAGCTTTTCTGTTGCGCCTCTGCTGTAGGGTAAAACTACTGAGAATTAACTTCACTAAGTAAGCAATAAGACATGATAGGGTGTGTGTTGAACAGATATTACGGCACGCCCAGGGGTGTAGTAAGGCACAAGGCCACCGGCCGAGTGTCTTCAGCCCCTGGAAGTACAGTAATATCTGTTCAACACACACTCTAGAGTGTCTTATTGCGCCTATAAAATGGGCACCTTTTTTATCTTATAAAAGTTTAGACAAAAAATATGTTTATACGTAGAAAAAAAGATGATTTAATTATTAATAGATGACAAAATAGTCTTTCCGCCTATTTAAAAGTGATGTCGTTATGTAGTTGCGAGTGGTACTACTGATTTAATTTTGTTGCACTACCCCAGTGCTCTTGTGTACTCATTACAATTTTGTTTTTCTGGTTGTATTTTATTTATTTTTTTAATAGGAACGAGCTCAGACTGGGGAACTGAATCTGAGGGATGCTGAGCGGGGTAAAATCCGACTGGTGCCGTGCCCTACTGTTTGAATCCCGGTCCGTTGACTGTTCCTGTGGGCACTTGAAACTCCCAGCCCGTATGGCGCTCAGGCTGCAGGCTGCGGCCTGCTCCTTGTGGGTGGGAGTATTCGTGAAAGACAGCTGGTGTGGTGTGGGAGGTACTGATTGAAGCTCCCTGCTCTTTTAGTAGTTGCAGTGTTTGCACGCCCGTGTTTTTTTTTTTTTTTTTTTTGTGTGTGTGAGGGTTCCAAAGCTTTGGTGAACTGCTGTGCTGCTAAAACAATGGCTGCTTTTAAAAAACTAATATTCCATGCCTAGCTCTGAACATTCCATTTAGGGGCATTGATTTCTTTCCCTGTACTTTTTTTTTTATTCTGTGTGTAATACATATATTACACTGGTTTTCTAACCAATCACCGAGCTTATTTTTTCATTCCCATTTTATAAAGAACAAGCATTTGTCAATGCCGAATGTTTCCTTGCATGGTTTATGTGGCAGGTGTGTATTGTGTTAGTTGAACTTCTGGTGGGAGGAAAAGCCTGCCTGAACTATTTTGACGAGCTGTCATATTTTGGACAGCATTTGAATACAGAAGCTTGGGTAATAATAAGGCTATGTTAAAAATGTTGGTTGCAGATATTTTAAGATTTTTGTAGTTATGAGCATGCATACCGAAATTGTAACGAATGGGCATAACTTTGTAATTTTTTTATATTTTGACCCCAAATGTTGAACTTGGTCTTCTTATCACCCCCAAATTTCAGATGTTTCCTAGTCCAGAGGTAAGTACGGGGGAGGGGGACGGGAGACTAAGAGGGACCGTTTTCTTTTTTATAGGCAAAAAAAAAAAAAAAGACATTATGGACAGTTTTTTTTTTTTTTTTTTCTTTTTTTATACCCTGTTTTAAAAAATAAAAAAAAAAATTTTGGGACACGGGGAGTGAGCTCCCCAGTGTCCCGGGGTAGATAATGCCAATACAGGGATTGGGCACCCCTGATGTCTGTCTGCACGGGGATGGGGAATGGAGGGTGCGGGGTAGACAGCATGTAGAGGGAAGGAGGGAGTGGGAGGGCTTAATTTTGATGCCGGGACAGGGAACCGAGGGTGTGGGATGGACAGCACACAGAGGGAGGGAGCAGGAGGGTTTTATTGGATGCCAGGACGAGAACAGAGGGTGCAGGGTGGACAGCATGCAAAGAGAGGGAGCGGTGGTAGGGCTTAATTTTGATACCAGGATGAACAGGGAACTAAGGGTGTGGGGCGGACAGCACGCAGAGGGAGGGAATGCAGCTGGTTATAAGGCAGAGGATGCCCTGGGGCATCGTCACTAATAAAGCACTGCAGTGTGTGAATGGCGGTGAAGAATGGGATAGAGCTGTCTGCTTACCAGCTGACATTATGCAAATGAAAGGAGTGAAGCTCTCTCATTGGAGCGCTTCATTTCTTTCAACTAGAGAATGGCTTCCAGCTGTGAAACTCTGACTAGTGTCACAGTCTGGTTGCATGCTCATTGTTCTATCAGGGATGAGCCAACTGTAGATTGCTCTGCATTGGTCTCGTCCCTGACACACCTCTCAAATGTTGTTCTAGGGACATGGATATGTTGTTCATCCACACTTATTGGCAGGTATCCTTGCCGCTTTAATTCTTGCCGGAAGGTCTTCAAGCTGGCTCCTCCCACCCACCCGGGTGGTAAAACTCTCGGCTCCGCCCCATGACGCCAGATCTTCCTTACCGCTTGGAAGCTCAGGTTCCCTCCTTAGCGCTCTGGGTTTTCGACTGGTTCCTGGAAATTTCGGTCTTCAAAATCAATTGGAAGTTTTTCTGAAACTTTGATCTTTTCTTCTTCGCTGCGGCGATGGCGCATTCTTTTTCCGGCCCCGGGAGGCACCCGGTTAATTCCTCCAGGAGAGACCCGCACTCCACGTGCGTTTACTGCCTTGACCTGGATCATGATCCACAGCTATGCGAGTTTTGTTGTGCCCTTTCGGCCAGCTCTCTGGAGGATCGCGCGGCCTATTCGGGGCTTGGGCGCCCGGTAAATTTTCCCGCTCCGGAAAATTCCTCGGAGGCTCGGGCAGAGTCCGCATCGGCTGTTTCTGAGCAGCTCGATCTTCTTCCCTCCGGGGAGGGGGTGACTGCCCCTCCCTCTTCCTCGGTCGCGGCGCTTATCCCACTCTCCTTGGGTTCTCCTCATGCAGCTTCATTCAAGGAGCTTCGCCAGTCTCTTTCCTTGAAGGGAGAGGGACCTTTGGGACCTGCCTCTTGGCCCAAGTCCAAGGAGCCACAGGCTAAGTCCCTTCGTCGGCTCCGGAGGGAGCGGGAGAGTTCCCCCTCCCCTGCCGGCCGACGCTCGACTTCGGTCGAGGATGCAGCTTCGGCCGCTGGCCTCACGGTGTCCCCATCAGGTCAGCCTGCCAGGACCCCTGTCGACGTTGTTGAGCCTCTCGACCCGTCATCTGGGCTGTCTTCTGCTAGTGCTGCCATCCCTTCGCCGGTCCCCGGCGGAGGCTGAGGTTCTTCCGGTACCTTCGGGTCGACAGTCCTCGGCCATTTCTTCCGAGCCGAAGGAGGATCGGGTGCGCCCCGCTCCTTCCCAGGACCCACCTCGGTTCCCCCGAGGATTCGGGTCTCAGTCCTCCTCTCGGCCTAGCCGCTCATGCCGACCTCGGCATTCTCGGTCGGGGCACCGAGTCAAGTGGCAGTGCCGTTCTTCCTCGTCCCCCTCCTCGGATGAGGAGTGGCTTCGATGCCGTTGGCGTCGACGTTACGAGGAGTTTATGTGGCAGCAGCTGTTGTTGTCCGGGAATCAGTCGACCCCGATTCATTCTCCGGCTAGTAAGCAGCTGCCGCCCGGTCGGCCGACGCAGCCACTCGAGGCAGTCGAGGTGCCCTCTCCGGGGCCGGTTGCTCGTCCGATCCCTGCTGCCCCACTGTCCTCGGTGGAACCCAGGCCGGGCCATGACCTGTCTCACAGGTTCTGTTCCCCTCACTCCCACCTGCCCTCGGCGGACGAAGAGTAACTCAGGCCTGTGGCAGCTTTTTGCAGACCCCCGGAGCCCGAAATCGACTCCTCTGTTTCCCAGCAGGGAGGACCCATGGTCTTCTCCGGAACATTCCATGGACGACAGCCCATCGTCCTTTATGGGTCTGCTCCACCTCATCTCGGTTTTCACCGGGATGCAGCTCAAGCCCGTTTCCAAATGGGCCTCGTACCCCCTTATGGAGATTCTAGACTGAGGGGTTCACCCTCGGAGGCCTTCCCGGTGGCTGAGGCAATCGTGGGCCCAGCCTTGGAGCTCTGGCGGCGGCCTCCTTCCTGCCCTGCGCCTTCGGCCAGGATGGCCAGGAAGTACTCTGTCCCTGTCGGTTCTCTGCCCGGTTTCTCGGAACACCCCTCGGCTGAGGGGGTAGTTACCGACAATGTTTTCCAATGTTTTGGAAACGGTAGGGATGTGGATAGGCCCCCTGACAAGAAGTCCCAAAGGATGGACTATGTCGGGCGCAAGGTTTACGCTGCGTCCTCCCTAGGCCTCTGTCAGGCCAGCTCGGCGGCACTGATGGCACACTTCTTCCACGCCCTTTTGGGCTCCCTGGATGAGGTCCTCCCTTATCTCCCGGCCGACCTGCGGACCACGGTCCGGCGGGTGCGGGACCAGAGTAGGGCGGTGGCGAAACAACAGCTAAAGAGCGGCTCTGGATCTGGGCGACTCCTGTGCCAGATCGGTGCGTGACCGCAGTGCCTTCATGCGCCATGAGGCGTGGCTGAGGGATTCTCCTTTTCGTTGGAAACCCAGCACGAGTTGGCGGACATCCCCTTCTTGAGGACTGACCTTTTCGCGCCCCTGGAGTGGAGGACACCTCCAAGGGTCGAGAAGTCTGATGCCACTCGGACTCAGTCATTCCGCCCGGGAGGGACAAGGGCAACCGACAGCCTGCGTAAGCCCTTTGCCCCCCGGCCCCTGTCTCGACCGGCCCAGCCACGAGGCCAGCAGGCATGCGCTGGCGGCCTGGCGCCAAACCAGCGTCTTCCTCAAAAACAGGGAGGTAAGGTCCGAGAGCTCCCTCGGCCTCTTCCTTCCCCAAGCCTGCTCAGTGACGGGCTAAGGGGTGCTGTCCCCGGCCCCGTCATCCCTACCAGGTTTCCCGATGAGAGGCGGCTCCGCATCTCTTCCTCTTGGTCCGTTCCCGGACCTCTAGAGTCGGGGGTACTAAAGGTAGGTCCTGTCGTGGGTTGCGAGCAGGTTCCACCCTTTTTTGAGCCGTCGCCCCACGGGGATCTTGGGATCCACAGCCTCTTCGTGGCCCGCTGAGCCGACTTGCCTGGCCCTCTAATTAGAGGTGATCAGGAAGATTGTGGATCCTCCTTCTGACCCCGGGTTCGTGTCCAGGTATCCCTGGTCTCAAACGGATAGGGGGCTAGCGCCCCATTCTTCAGCACGCCTGGATGGTCTCTCTGACTTAGATATCCCATCCTCAGAACGGGCGTGGGGCTTCTCTCCTGGGCCCCCAGGACGTACTTCCTCCTCGTTCCATACGTTTCCTTGGAGACTCCTCCCTTTCCTAATGGGGGATCTCCTCACGAGTTCCAGGCCAGGCCCTTCGGTCTCTGCCCACAGCTTTCTGCGGCATCAAGAGGCCCAGGCGTAACCCCACCCGGATGGCTGCCTGACTACAACCCTTCCAGGTGGAAGGGGTCGATCCAGAGTTCTGGATCTCAGGCTGGTCTCCTGTTATCGGAGCCACGCTGGAACTTGTGCCTTAGCGGGTGATCCTTCTTCGGGACCAGGCTCGACTATTGAGTCCCAGCTCGGCTCCCAGCGGACAGGGCTGAGGTTCTTCCTCCCTTACCTGGTCAGGTCTGACTGGGAAATTGCGCCCTGCCGGGACCTCCTGCTCCTCCTGGGCCTCACGGCGGCCGTCTTCAGCGTGGTCTGTCGGATCCGCTGGTTCATGCGTTCCCCTCATGGGGACTGGCCAGCCAGCGGTCTCAGTGCTGTGTGCCTTCGGACCAGTTCGTGACTACAGCCCAGGAGTTAGGGAACGCTCTCCTTCGGACCGTTCCAGCTCTTGCAGGAGAACATCGTGTTCGTCCACCCTGAGTAGGCGGTCTTCTCCGACCGATGCTTTTCGGATGGGTGGGGGTGCCCATCTAGGGGAATACAGAGTGCTTCGCCTCTGGTCCTCTCGGGAGTCCCGATGTCTTTCCTACCCGCTGGAGCTCCAGGCGGTCCGCTCAACTTGCACCGCTCGCTCCATTTGTGCTGGGTCTAGTGGTTTAAGTCCAAGCGGACAACACCACGACCATGTGCTACCTACCTCGCCAGGTTCGGTCGAGCCCCTTACCTCGGCGTAAGGAGGTTCCCCGCATTGGGTCTTTAACTCAGCTGGAGGCGGTTCCCAGCCATTTGATGGCAGGAGCCTCCAGCACCCTGGCCGGGCATAGGCTGCGCCTCACGAGTGGTCTCCCCTGCCGGAGGTAGCACAGGATCTTCTTCCTCCTTCCCTCCAGGGAGAATATGAGGCCAAGACTGTCTCTTGCCCGCCCCCCTCAGCAAGGTTTGCTGTAGGGGATGCCATCAAGGCCGCGGACCCCGGGCCTTTCTATGCCTCTCCCCCATTCCCTTGACCCACGGGCAAGGCGAGGAGGGTCTAGGCGCAGGCGATGCTGGTAGCCCCAGACTGGGGTTCCAGCTCTGGTATCCAGCTCTCCTCAGTCTCAGTCCCAGGCTCCCGATGCGGCTTCCAGCCCGCCCGGTCCTGATCTCTCTTTCAGGGGAAGGTCTTTTCATTGGACCTTCAATCCCTGCACCGGCAGGCCTGGTCCCTGTGAGGCTAGGGGCCAGGCCTTGGGTCATTCGGCAAGGTCCTCGACGTTTCGAGGTGTCCTGCTAGAAGTCGGCCAAACATGCTCGCCTTCAATTGGAAGAGTTCTCCATTGGTGATGGGATAGGGCCTGGGCCCCTCTCCCGTCCCTCGGTGAGCATTCTGGACCATCTGCAGTCCATTCTTTTGAACTAGGGCTTCAGCTGACGACCCTCTAGGTGCTTCTGTTGGTCACCCCTGTCTTCCGGGCACGGGCCGGAAGGCAGTCGGTGGCACAGAAAAGGTGGTCTGGCACTTTTCTAGGCCTCGATCACACCTCCCCTTTGAGGAGAGTATCCCCATTTCTGTGGGATCTTAGCTGGTATAGAGCTTAGCTCACGGGCAAGCCGTTCGAACCTTTGCGAGTTCCCCCACCTGTTGTGGAAGAACACCTTCTTGGGGCTACTCTGCCATCCAGAAGGAGGGAGAGTTCAGCGCTCCTTTGAATCTCCCTATCTGGTCTTCCACAGGGACTAGGTTGTCCTGCGCCCCACCCGAAGTTCCTTCCGAAGGCGGCGGCGGAGTCTTCCCTAACCGGGTATTGTCTCTGCCGGGTTTCATCCCCATTCACACCTCGGAGGCCGTATATAGGTTCCGTGGGACCCTATTTAGCGCTCACCTACCCAGGGGCGTGGGGCTGAGATTGGGAGGGTTAGCCAGCTGTTTGTCATCTACGCTGAAGCACATGGCAGACCTGCAGCCAAGCGGGGACCAAGCAGCGGGTGGGTCACCTCCTGCATAGGTCTCCGCTATAGGTGGGTGGGCATGGAGCCTCCCAGAGGGATAAGTGCTCATTTTACCCGCCCTTCTGCTGCATCGATGGCTGCTTCCGAGGATACTCCAGTCCAGGATATCCGAAGGGCTTCTACCTGGAAGCAGGCTTTACTGTTTCCCCTTCCACATCGACCTTGGGTCACGCCGGGATGCTGGTCGGGGCCTTGGTTCTCCAGTCTTTCTACCTAAGTAGGGGGTGTGCGCCTTGTCTCCCTCCTCCCGGAGAACTGCTAGGAGTCTGCCAATAAGTGTGGATGAACAACATATCCATGTCCCTAGAAATACAGGTTACTCACCTGTAACAGGAGTTCTAGGAATGGTATATGTTGTTCATCCACACGACCCACCCGACCTCCCCGGCTTCGACGCACAACCTGGCTTCCAGCGGGTTAGATCTGGCGTCATGGGGCGGAGCCAAGAGTTTTACCACCTGGGTGGGTGGGAGGAGCCAGCTTGAAGACCTTCCGGCAAGAATTAAAGCGGCAAGGATACCTGCCAATAAGTGTGAATGAACAACATATACCATTCCTAGAACTCCTGTTACAGGTGAGTAACCTGTATTTCTACCACAAGATGTTTCTTGCGCATGCGCAAGGAAACACAAAAAATGATACCTCCACTCTTGCATTGATGCCCAATCCCAGTATCCATGCTGGACTGGCAGGAATGTATGTTGTATCCTGGCTTCAGAGTATTTGAGCTCTGGTCCAGTACACGTGCTTGTGCACTGATTTCATTGTCATTGGGTTGAGGAGTGGCATGACCTCTCGAGGGGCAGAAAAGTTTGGGAGAAGAAAATGGGAGGGGATCTCTGTCCTCTGGGCTCGGGAGTGGTTTGAATAGTGATGCCCACTCTCAAGCCACAGTGACTCAGCCCTGATCCGAGACACAGTCTCCTTCTCAGAAAGAATGGGAGCATCTTCCTCTAAGAGGAGGTGAGGGCGCCCCCCCCCACCCGTGAGTTACGCACCTCTGTGCTCACCTCTGAGGCTAAAGTGGCAACCAGAAAGTATAAGGAAATCGTAGGTGGGCAGTGATGTAGCAAGGGAAATAAAATGTGCACACTATGACCCATGACCCTCTCTGTTGCTCCACAGTTCTACATCAGAGTGTCATGCTAAGTACAGAAGTAAACTCTGGAGCAGTACTTGACTATACATTGCATTGAGCTTTGCTCAAGTAAAGCACAAACCACCTATATCCAAAACCCCTGGAATTCTGTGATTCCATGGCCTCGTAATTTTCTGCTGAATTTGCATCATGCTGTAGAATATACATAGTGCCACAGAATTCATTGTTCTTGGTGAATTTTCATTCAGATATACAGTTTTTCCATATCACCTGGCTGTCTTCTCCATTTCATTTATCTTGAAGCCCCTCCTCTCTGCTTGGCATGTGATGTCAAATTACATCATATTTTAGCCAGTGGCAGGACGGCATTCTGCCACAGAAATGAATAAATCATGCTACCGAAGTAGCCTAGGAGCCCTGCTGCAGAAATCCGGATAGTATGTGTCAGAGCACTAGGGTCCCTTCTCTACTCATGTAGGTAAGGGAGAACAGGTGAGTTTAAGATGGAATTTGATGAGCGAGGGAGAATCGGTGCGGTGGACAGAAATAAGGGAGATCTTCTTGACACAGCAGTAGGGAAGAGCGAGGATCTGCTGACAGCCATAGCAAGATTGCAGTCAAGTGTGATTCATTTTGTCTGTGGGAGCTGTTTACGTATTTTAACCAGAATGGAGCCATTGTGTGCTAAAACTGGGATCATGGTAGTGCGCGTAAAGGAGGAAGGAGACCTGGGGTGACAAATAATTAGTTTAAAAGCTTCTTCCCAATACAGTAGGGCATATGGGAAAGTCAATCAATCAGTATCTTTATTTCTCCAGGTAGAACACCATTGAGACAAGCTCATTTACAAGATGGACCTGGGGCAGTACACTTGCCAGCAGCGCTATAAAAATAAGCATGTGATAACATTTACAAGGATAACATAATAATCCTTTTAAACATATACAAGGCAAAGGGAAGAAAATGGATATGAAGCAGGTGAAGAGCCAGCAACAAGCTATAGAGCATACCAATAGGCAGTCATACATCACTAGTCACAACAAAGAGATGATGTTGCCACTGTAGAAGTCAATGGTTAGACCACACCCATAGTATTGTGTGATATTTTGGAACCCACATCTAACGGAGGATAGGAAGAAGTTAGACTTTCCAGCAGAGGACTACAAAAATGATCAAGGGGTAGCAAGGTAAAACCTATGTGGAAAGATTGGACAGTCTAAATTTGTTGAGCGGTGGCCTTCCTTTCTCAAAATCAACACTTAAAAGTATTAGCAAAAAAAATTTAAAAATTGCCTCCATTGTAGTCTGTGGAGTGCGCCCCCTCACCATTTTTGTACTGACATCACAAGACGTGCAGGCATGAGGGCGCGGCTCCAAGTAAGGAGATGCCAGTGTTTTTAATACCAAGTCCATGGAGCTGTTTCATGAGGGATACTACTAAAAATACACTAAGTAAAAAAATTGAACTTTATAGATGCATCGCTCAAACGGAGGGTAAACTGCCCTATATGTTGGAAAGGGGGAGAACACTGGTTACTAAGAACCTACTCTTTAAAGGCACACTGTCAACTGTTTACTTACTTTTAGTGGCAGTATCCCTAAAAGTGCCTTCATTTCCAGCAGCAGTCCCTGAAGCCATGCAGTATGCATAGCAGCATTATTCTGTCTCCTTACTCATGGGCTGTACCTCCTGATGCTGATAGAAAGGCAGGAATCAGACCTCTACAGCAGGGGACATTCCGCCCTCCACTTCCTGTCTCCCTCAGTTTACTTCCTGCCTTCAGACTGGCAGGTACTCTGCAAGCAGAGCTGTGTCACCATGTGGCAGAGCTAAAGACAGCAGACTGTAAGTCAAACAGTTTCATCTATTATTTGGATTTCTGAGGAATCGCAGTTGTGTTTCAGCACTCCAGTGTGGGTTCCAGTCTCAGTCTTGCAAGCTGCACAGACTGGCCTCACTTCTCCGTGGTGTTTTTTTTTCTGCAATTTTGGGCTCAACCCAGCAAACCCTGGAATTATGCTATAGGGATTAGGGAAACGAAAAACTGCCCCGGAGTGCTCACTTAGGATCTTTTTTTCCCCTCTGTCAGCCCTGTGCATTTCCTGTTGACAGCCGGCATTCCGATTGCCTCAGCTGCTCGTCGACTGGGGGCCTGCAGCACTGCAAGAGCAGCTTGTTGATGAACAGGGAACTCTCGTCGACAGCTGTGGGGCATGAGGAGCTCTAAAATGGATGATCTCATTGATGGCTGGCATTATGACTGCCTCAGCCACTTGTCGACAGTGGGCCTTAAACGCTAGTATAACGGCTCATCGACGTTCAGGGAGTTCTCGTCGACAAGTGCTATGGGGCATGAGGAACACAAATACGGAGTATCTCATTGATGGCTGTCATTCTGACTGTCTCAGCCACTCGTCAGCGGTGGGCCTGCAGCACTAGTATAGCAGCTCATCGATGCTTAGGGAATTCTCGTTGATGAACACTATGGGGCATGAGGAGCGTTATTTTAGAGCTTTGGCTCAGTGCTGTGCAGGCTCCTCCCCCAACCCCCAACCAGCAGGAAGCAGTGCACAGAGGAATTACAGGATAGTCTAAACAAAGCTTAGTGTTTGCCCTTAAAGGACCAGCACAATTCATCGTAGCTTCAGCAGCATAAAGCTCAGTATTTTGCCCTTAAAGGGCCAGTGCAATTCATCGCAGCTTTAACAGCAAAACATCAGGAAACCTCTGGTGGGGGGGTGTATGCTACTAATCACCTTCGATGGGCTGCTTTACCTAAAATGTGAGGGAGCCATGCTTCTAATCTCTTATGCTGGATCGCTTGCCTAATATGTTCGAAGGCAGCGTCTGCTAATGTCAAGGACTCCAAGGAGGCAACCGCTTCCTCGACTCAGAATATTAGCCAACAGACAGACAGGCCTGAGCGAGTGGCAATCACCAGGTCTGAGAGAGCAGCGGCCCATTGAGACCCAGCAGTCCGCAGCCCCCTCTCTGGTTCCAGGCCTCATCGACAGGTAAAATAGGTCCGTTGCTCCGGACAGTGCATGCTTCATGGGCAACCTCAGGGGTCACCAGATGGGAGACCTCACAAGAAGGCAAAAGAAAAAGAATCCCATCCGCAGAGGAGCAATAGTCCTCACGTTACTCTGATAAAATTCCATACTCCACAGGAGAAAGAAAAGATCTCTGTCTCAAAGTAGATCTAGCCAGAGGGAGAGCTCTGGGACTTATCACCAGACTCTGTCGACCTGGAGGGCCTAGTCTTTTTCATAAAAGAGGTCTAGCCGAGGTTCACCTCGGTTCTTCCCCGGACACCCCACCCAACCAACGCAAGTTTTTCGTCCAGTGGCTGCTGCCAAACTGGCCTCAGTCTTCCCTATTTCTCCAGACATAGGGGATGTCTAGAGGAGGAATGGCAAGGTCCAGAACGCACTGATCCACTGGCCTGGCAGCTCTCCAAGCCTCTCAAGTTCACAAGAGACAGTCGGAAAAGTGGTCAGACTGACCCAGAATCGACCCTCTGATCTCGGACCTGACCAAGAAGCTGGTCATCCCAGCAAAAGGGGGGGCTTCTCTCTGGGACCCAGTGCATAGGAAAGTGGATACCTCACTCAACTAGGCCTTCCAAGCATCAGCAATGTCTCAAGGTTGCTCCACCAATCCTATTTCGGTCTAAGCCACTCTGTCCAGCGCCCCAATTTTAGCCTTTTAATTTCCTGTGGACCCAGAGAAGAACAGCCTATCTTTCATCAGCTGCAGTTCATGGGTTTGGCTTTGGCTTATGCAGCAGACGTGTAGGAGGAGGTGGTCAGGTGTGCCGTCTGGGCCATGTTTTATCTATCCTTGGCTTGCTGCAACCTCTGGCTTTGGGTCTGGCAAGCAGTCGCCTCTGCGAAGAGCCAGTTGGTTAATGCACCCAGTGATGGTAATCTCCTGTTTGTCTAAGCCCTGAAGGAGGCAGTGAAGGAATCTGGGGAGATGGCGAAGGTGCTCATGCCACATCGAGAGGCAGGGACAAATTCCTGCCCTCAGGCCCTAGACGCCTTTTTCGTGAAAGAAGGGCAAAACCACTAATCTCTCAGAGAAAAATAAACATGCTATGCGGGCCCATCCTTGAGTAGGGGGCAGACTTTTAAAATCTTCAGGAGGAATGGGTCCAAACCAAGCCGGACAGAGGGGGCCTAGACATCACCAGCAAGCCCCACTACCTCGGGTAGTGCCCTCCTCCATCTCTGACAGTCCATCTGAAAGACAGGCGATGTTTCAGGCTGTTACAGACTTTCTGCAAGAAGGGGCCATTGAGCAAGTTTCCCTACAAAGATCTATTGGGGGTTTCTCCCCATTCTTCATCGGACCAAAACGTACAGGAGGATTCAGGCCAGTCCTAGATCTCAAATCCCTGAATAGTTTTGTCTGCAGCAGTCCCTTCATGGTGGAAACCTTGTTATCACTCATCAGGGAGTCGCAAAAAGGAGTTTTCCGGCATCCATCGATATGCAAGATGCCTAGTTGCATATTCCCATTCAGGAACTACACAGGTGCTATCTCAGCTTCAAGGTGGGGGGAGCAGTACTTCCGATTTGAAACTCTGCCTTTCGGGTTTTCATCTGACCCATGGTCAAAGAGGCTAGTAGCGGTCATAATCCACATATAGGACCCACAGCTCAGCCAAGCAGTACGAGCAGGGGCAGAGGTAGTCTGGAGCCTGTTGGCACATGGATTTCTCACCAACTGGAGAAAGAGTTCCTTAACTCCTAGCCACACTCTGATCCTCCTGGGGGCAGACATCATGACACAAGACAACAAGGTTTTTCCCCCTGGAAACTAAATTTAGGGATCTGCTAAGGCTCAAGGAATTGCACTTAACTCCTTAGCTGCCTGCTTATTTTTTTTCATGCAGTTAATCTGGGCAGATTAAACCCTCCCTCCAGTGATGGTCTTGGAGTAGAGCAGTCATGAAGGGTCGTAAGTTGGGCCATCCACACCAAATCCGAATTACGACCGATGCAAGCCTAGAACTAGGGGGCTCACCTGCATCATCTGTTGGCACAAGGCAGGTTGTCGCGGTTAGAAACAAGATACAGCATAAACGTTCTCGAGATGAGAGCAGTATGCCTGGCCCTGAGGCACCCTGAACAGCAATTTCTCAATCAGGAGGGACTGATTCCAACTGACAATCTGACAGTCTTAACAATATTGGCATACATCAACCATCAGGGTGGCACAAGAAGCTTGAAAATGCAAGTCACTTTTTTCTCTTCCAGTGGGCTGAGCATGACCGAGTTGTGTATATTACAGGACAGGAAAATGTCACAGCAGACAGGCTCAGTTGCAAGGTTGTTCTACCAGGGGAATGGGAGCTCAAGGAAAGTGCCTTCCACAAACTAAGAAGTGGGGCCATCCTCAGCTAGATCTTCTCGCCTGCTGACGGAACTCCAAGGTAAAGCAGTTCTGCTCCCTGGCCAGGGACGACCCAGCAGTGACTCAGGACACCTTTTCCCTAGACTGAGGTCAGTTCAGTCTCCTGTATGCCTCTCTGCCAATACCACTTCTTTCAAGAGCCCTCCACAAAGTGGTTCTGGACAGGGCACACATGATTCTAGTCTGTCCCTTTATAGCTTTTCCGCCTGTGGTTCCCGCTTCTCATTCATCTGTCAAGGTGACCACCTCTAACCTTCTTCAAGTTCAGCCCGGACCTTCTCCATTAAGGTCCCGTTCTGCATCCCAGTTGAACAACCCGTCTCTCTAGTCCGGGAGATTGAGCGGGAAAACTTTCAAGGAGCTTAGCTATACAGCTCCTGTTATTGAAATTATGGGGAAACTTATGTCGGCCTTCCTCCGTTAAAACTGTATAATAGACTCTGGAGGAAATTCCAGTTCTGGCTTCATTCCAACACATTCGGAACTATCCAGTATAATCACCTGTACTGATACAGTTCCTTTTAGATGGGTTGGACAAAGGACTGCAACCAGCCACCCTAGGAGTCCAGGTTTCCCCGCTGGGGGCACTCTTGTTGATGGATTCAGGGGAATCATTAGGCTTAGATTCCCATATCTGGAGGTTTCAAAAGGCAGCAAAACTAAAACACCCTCCAGTCAACCAACGGTACCACCTTGGAGTCTTAATCTGGTTCTCAAGGGTGGGACCAAGGCTCCTTTAGAGACCCTCAAGGAGACATCCCTTATGCATTTCAAAATGAAGGCTGCCTTTTTTTCTCATAGCTATTACGTCATCCAGGAGAATCGGCGAATTAGGTACATTATTCACCTAGAGCTATATACTGTTTTTCGTCAGACTCTGTGGTACTCCAAACTTATCCAGGTTTTTTGCCAAAAGTCATGTCTCCCTTCCATTACAACCAAGGGTTTATTCTTCCTTCCTTCTGCCCTCTCCCTAAAAGCTATAAGGAAAGGGAATTTTATCCACTAGACTCGAAGAGTGATGAAAATGTATATTAAGTGAAAAGAGGCTATTAGCAAAACTTAGTTTGTTCATTTCATCTACGGGCCAACATTATGGGTAACAAGGATTCAAAAGGCTCCATAGCCAGATGGATTCTATCCATCACTTCCAAGGCTTATGATCAGGCCGGAGTAACTTTGCCTGGCCCATTGACAACTGATTCCACCAGAGTGTTGGGCCATTTGTGGGCGTACTTCAGAGAAGCATCTCCAGCATATTTATGCAGAGCAGTCACCTAGTTATCCATTCTCACATTTGCAAAATTTTTTTCAGCTGGATGTGATGTCTTCGACGGAGCCATCCTTTGGCTGCCAAGTGCTTCAGGCGGTGGTGGACCCTTAAGAGCATTTGACATTCTTCCCACACGGGACATCAGGGATGTACTGCTTTTGTATATCCCATGAGTAAGGAAGCCTGGAGCCCAGCTTAAGAGAGAGAAATCTAAATTTAAATACCTGTAAATTTTCTTTCTCTGACGGCTGATTTCTGGGCTTCAGATTCCCTTCCAGAATGTATATAGTTGGCTTGCCTCTCGGGCATATATGCCTTAAAATTCTTGTTTTTTGTTTCCAAGTTCTCATAGTATTGCCACATTGGACTGCTTTAGGAAGAACTGAGGGAGACGGGAAGTGGAGGGGTGGATGTCCCCTGCTGCAGAGGTCTGATTCCTGCCTTCCTATCAGCATCAGGAGGTACAGCTCATGAGTAAGGAAGCCTGGAGACCAGCTATCGGAGAAAGAAAACTTACAGGTATTTAAATTTCGATTTTTCCACCAAAAGTAGTTAGTTGTAAATAATTTTACACCAAAGTGAAACCCTCTTGGTCTGCATGTAGTTACTGTGTCCCAAAGCGCGGTTGAATTTCTAAGTGGCACTGAAGCACCAGAAGGCTCGTGCACCCTTCAATATGCCAGAGTTCTGCTAAACACATTTTTTATCAGTATAAAGAAAGCTGAACTTGGGATAGGGCCAATTGATATGAAACAAGCATTTAAAGTTAGAAAAATCAGTCTTAGACTCGAGCTGCGACACTGGGCATGTGCGAATTACTGCCAGTAAAAGTAAGTAAACAGCTGACAACAGAGGAAGATAAAAAACTAGTACTGTATGTATCTCTAGAACTTCTGAGACTGATGCCACACAAAATGAAAATCTATGATATAATTGACCTGTCATGTTTTAAACATTGTTAATGCTGCTGCTTTCAGTTAAAAGTGAAGTACTCTTTTCTGTTTTCCTATCATGCAGCCACTTGTGGATGAGATGGATCCATGGAGTCCTGGGCAAGAACAGTTGGTGAAGAGCCCCATGGTGTGCAAGTGGGATCTAGCAGACGCACAGCAAAAACTCTGTTGCTTGGAACTGCATAGCTCAGAGTCCCTGGAGCAGGAACATGCCAAAGCACGGATGGAATGTTTAGAACTGAAGCAGGAGGAGGAAGAGTGGCGACACAAAGAAGAAATTCTGAAACATGGAGAGACAACTCCAGAAGAAACTGACGGTTTAAACAAAGATGTATTTAATAAGGTATGAGTTCGCTGTGAGTTCACTCTGGTGGTGTTGGTGATCATGGAGTTCTTAATATTCAAAACTTTGTCATGATGACTGACGAGTTTGTTGATAGTTGTAACTGTAACATCAGCGGTGCTTGGAGATGTACCCAGGCTTCAGTCAGCTTAAGTTTTTGTTTATTGGAAATTTTGTAGCACTTCATGGACTATTTTTTTATTTTTTATTTTCTTTATTATTAATCAAAAGCTACTATTAGGCTATAGAATGCATTTTGTGACATGCACTTTTTCATCTGCTTATCGTAGAAGAAATTATTTAACATCATATTTACTGATTATACAACTACAATTATGTGTTTACAGCTAACACAGACTGAAAGAAAAGTAAAAGAAAGAAGTGTAAAGCACAGAGTTTCTTCTTAAAGGGCATCTGTCAGCATTCCCCAATTAAAAACACAGGACCTACTGGTCCCGATTTTCTAAAACGTACTAGCTGTTATTGTTTGAAATACCAGAGACAGCTGAAATCTTACATTCATCTGGTTGATACTGCAATGCTTCGATCGCCATTATTGTGCCACGGTCCCCCGCGGCCAGCCCTCTGATGACGTGACTGACAGGCTAAGCCACTGGGGACTCCTGTGTGACAGTATAGTTGCTGTAAAAGCGTAACAGATAAGAAGCACATATTTACGCTTCTAAGGCTAGTACCGATCAACTGAAGAAAGCGCTTTCCTCGGTTGATCAGTACCAGCCTTAGAATTGTAAATACGCAGTTCTTGCCTGTTAATATTTTACAGCAACTGTACTGTCACATAGGAGTCCCCGGTTGCTTAGCCTGTTAGTTGTGTCATTAGAGAGCTGGCCGTGGGGGACTCTGGCACAGTAATGGCAGGTGGAGGGTCGTAAGATCAACCAGACAAATGCCATCTGAGGTATTTCAGACAATTACAGCTAGTGCGTTATAGAAAATTGGGACCTGTAGGTCCCATGTTTTTAATTGGGGAATGTTGATAGTTCCCCTTTAAGTTCTGTTTCTTTGATTTGTCAAATTGACCTAAATCATGCATATTTGGAGTTTTTTAATTCTGACATTAAGTAGATATTTAAACTACAGTATCTGTGATCTCGTTTTTCTGCATCAGTAAAAGATGTTGAGTGCCTGCTGCCCGCCTATAAAAACTGTTTTGATGACACTAAGTAGGGAAAGAGCTGCAGGGCTACTAGTGGCTATAGATGGTTATCGGGAGCAGCGACTCTTCTCTAGCAGCTAGTTTATTTTAGAGACATTACACATATTAAGGGATAAATGTACATACTCCTTAACATGTGTAATGTGCCTACAAAATAAACTATTTGCATTAGAAGGCATCACTGCTCCCAATAACTATCCATGACCATTAGTAGTCCTGCAGTCCCTTCCCCGTTTGGCATTATCCAAATGCTGTTTCTGGGGCAGGGCTACAGCAGGCACTCGGCAGCTTTCACTGATGTGGAAACAAGACAGGGTGGAGGCAGTTCTAAGAGGGGCAACAGAGATGGTGCAGAGCCTGCACCAAAAGTCATATGAGGAGAGACCTCAAAATGTGTTTGTTTGTTTGTTTATTGAAAAGTTTCACCAGGTAAGGTACACTGAACAACAAGTTGCTCGTCTCCCGGTATGACCTGGGGGAGCGGGTAAGGGGAGTTAACATTGTAGTATAAAGTATAAGCAATTTACACAAAGCGCATAATGCATAGTTTACAAGGTAGATAGTTTAAACGTATAAGGTGACCTTATGGATGACCAATAGTGGCTAAACAGTACAAATGCTCCTATAGCCTATATTCATGGACTATTAGTAAAAAAAAAAAAAAAAAAACCCCATGTAGGGAAAATAGCAATGTAACAGAGTCAAGCTAGTAGGCCATGGCGAATCCCACAGGCTTCGAGGAGATAGACAATGGAAAAACAGTTGCAACAACTTATAACTAGGAGCAAAACTAAGTGCTTTATAAATAAGTGCTCCAAGTAGGTTATGCTTAGACATGTGGGGCAACAGTCAGGGTGTTAGCCCAGGAGGGGTGGAGAGTTAGGGGCAGGTGCAGTTAACAGAGAGGAAATTGTGTAGTGCTTTATTTATTGAGCCAGGTGAGGAGGAAAATCGGATTTGAGTAGGAAGTGAGTTCCACAATTTTGGGAGACGATAGGAAAAAGAAGACTGGCCAATTGAGGTGGATCTCCGGGGAACTGACAGAGCTCTGTGGTCGTGGGATCTGAGGAGGCGAGAGGGTGTGGGTGGTGGGGAGGAGGTAAGATAAGGAGGCAGTGTACCAAGCCAGTAAATAGAGACGAACTTTGCACAGTGATGCCGCCGCCTGTTAGCTAGAGATGGGAAGGCTGAGGCGCGGTAAATGTGACAGTGATGGGTTAGGGGAGGTGCATCAAGGGCAGAGCGGCAGAAGGAGTTCAAAAGTGTGTCCAAGTTAGCTAAGGAGGTGGCAGGAGCAGCGTAGTAGACAACATCTGAGTAGTCGATGATCGAGAGAATCATCTTTTGGACCAGTTCGCGCCTTGCCTGGGGCGGGAGGCAGGAGCGGTTTCTATACAAGACGCTGAGTTTAGGGTGAAGTTTTTTCATTATGGCATCTATATGGTCCGAGAAAGTGAGATGTTGACCCAGCCAAATGCCCAGATATCTAAAGGATGCCGTGGCATCTATAGTTGCCCCATCGAGAGTAGTGAAGGCGGGGAATGATGGGAGCCTTGACAGTCTCTGTCTAGTGCTGAACGTCATGGCCACTGTTTTTCTTGCCATTTAGGAAGAGTTGGTGAGATTGAAACCAACCCTGGACGTTATTGAAATCTCGTTGAAGCCTGGAGGCAACATCCAAGGGCAATGGCCCTGAGGAGAAAAGAACCATATCCTCAGCATACTTATGTATAGGAGATGATGTACAGATGGATGAAAGATCGTTCAGAAAAATGGAGAAAAGGATCGGAACTAGTGTGGACCCCTGGGGGACACCAGTGCATATGGGTAGAGGAGGGGAGATGGAGTTGGATATTTTTACCGATTGTGAGCGGCCGTTTAAGTATGTGCTGAACCATTTTATGGCGTGTTCAGACAGATCAGCGGATGACGGGGAGCAGAGTAGGAGGGAGTGGGAAACAGTGTCAGATGCTTTAGCAAGATCAATAAAGATGGCAGTAGTGATGTGTCCGCAATCCATACCAGACAGGAGTGAATCAGTGATCCGAAGCAGTGAGGTGGTAGTAGAGTGGTTGCGGAATCCAGATTGATATTGGGTGAAAAAGTTTGTGTCTGAGAGGTACAAAGACAGATGGGCTAGGACTAGGTGTTCTTGCAGTTTGGCTAATGTTGGAAGGAGTGAGATGGGGCAGTAGTTCCCAGGGGAGGCGGTGTCGCCACTCTTTGGGAGTGGGAAAACGATTGCATGTTTCCTTGGGGTATTTTGGCTAGTTGAAACGAGAGATTGAGAAGAGCAGTCAGTGGAGGAGCAATGGCTGCGGTGGACAGGTTTAGCAGCTTCGGGTCCAGTTCATCAGGGGAGCTACCTTTGCTCGGGTTAAGGGCTTCTAAGGCAGCCAGCATATCTGGTGTCTGGATTTTAGAGAAGAAAAAACTGTATGGTGGAGCAGGTGGGCTCCTAGTAGAGGCAGTAGTCGACTGATTGATGGTTGGAAGGGAGCCTAGTAGTGCAGAAGCGCATGAGGTGAAGAGCGAGTTGAACGCTGCCGCAACACTTGGGTGGTCAGAGATGACGGTATTGTTTATTTTGAGGAGGGGGGAGGGAGGAGGAGGAGCCTGCGGGGAGAAAAGTGAGTGAATTACTTTCCAGAATATGGATGGGTTATTTATATTGGAGTTAAAAGTAGAGCTGAAGTACTCAGCCTTAGCCAAGCGAGTGGCTTTCGTGCATTTGTTTCTGAGGGCCTGGTATGCGTCATAGTCTTTATGAAGCTCTGTACTTTTATGGAGCTTCCAGGTTAAATTGTGCGCTCTTTGGCAAGCAGTGAGTTCTGGAGATCCAGGGGAGGTGGTTACCTCTGACTCTAGCACGGTGTAAACGTGCATATTGATTCCAAACTTCAAGGAATCTGTCTCTGAAGTAGTTAGCCGCAACATCCGGGTTGCTGGCTTCGGATATAGGTGCCCAGTTCATGTAGGTCAAATCACGTAGAAGAGGGACAATGTTCAGGGATTTGTACAATCGGATTTGTAGTGTTTTGTAGGGGGCTTTGACTTTTTTGAACTCTACGCACCAAGAATGCCATGCAATGGTTACTGAAGGCGTCTGCTAGAGTGCTGGATTTAACGACTCTGAGTGTGTGAGGTGAGGGCCCAGTCACTGAGGGAGTGGTTGCCCGTCTTGTGGTTCAGCCAAGTTAGGTCGTGGATAAGTTGGGTTAAATTGAGCACATGCATAGCATTATGTACTTTGTTGGGTATGGAGGTCATCCAGTTTATGTTGAAATCACCGGTGATATATAATTCGCTGGCTGAAGAGTGGGTAGCTAGGGTGGCTATGAGGTCAGTAGCGATTTTGGGCTGTAAACCAGGGTGGCAGTAGGCACCTGCTACGAAGATAGGTTTGGAGAAGGGGAGAGAGATTTGCAACATCAGGGCCTCATATGCTTTTGGTACAGAGCTGGAAAAGACAGAGGTGAACTGGATGGATGAGAAGACATAGATTGCTACCCCTCCACCTCTCCCTAGATGGTCCTGGTGCGATATTGTAAAGCCAGGGAGAATAAGAGACGAGTTGCAAATCTTATTATTTAGCCAAGATTCGGATAGTATAATTATATCAGGGGTGAGCGTAGCCACCAGGGGCTGGAGCAAGTCCACTTTGGGGAGGAGACTGCATATATTGATATGTAGGCTTTCTAGGCCATGAGGGAGAACTGAGTGTTGTGACTCAGGACTAGCAACTGGAGGTGGTTAGGGGACCATTTCTGTTTGAGCTGGGCCAGTGGCACTGGGGGTTGAGGCTCTGGATGCCATACCTCGCACCACGCTGGCGACCCGGGTTCGGACGCGAGCCCGAGGTGCCAGGGGTTGGCGGGGGGGGGGATGGGATTGAGCATCTGAGGACTGCTCTCCCATCCCTGGGGAGGGGTCCAGGGGAACCATCGCTATGTAGCGGCCCCTGATGATGACCAGGGGCACTACTGGAGCGGGATTAAGCATGAAGGGCGGAGTGCGGCAGACGTCGGCGTTGTGCCCGATGTCACTGCATGCTCGCACTCCGGGGGGACAGAAACTCAGAGTGAAAAATGGCAGCACAGGTCCGTAGCAGCATGATGGCCATAGCTTCACCAGCCGACAAATGCCTGAATCGGAGAGGCGTGTGCTGGTATTGGTTCCTTGCCGGGCACGGGGACATAGGAGGGAGTCCCTCTCGACAGTATAGCTGCATATGCCAGCTGGGCATGTCCAACTTCGGGGTCAGAGGTGAAGGAGGAGCAGTGGCTGGAGGTAAGCAGGGGCTGTGGCTGCAAGGAGGATAAAATATGATATGATAAAAATATATACACCCTGGAGGAGAAGTGAGACAGGAGAGATATTTATTTATTTATTTATTCGTTTATTCAATTTTGGTAACTGGGTAGGCCCGCTGAGCCCCAACGGTCCCTTTTTCAGGGGCGACCCAGATTTAGTTACAAAGTAAAAGCATTTCATATACAGATCTATTAGGTGTATGTGTAGACCATTTTTGGTTACTATCTGGCCAGTACACCGTTGGGTACCAGTCTTAGTGCTCATTACAATTTAGACATTCATGCATTAGCAATCAACAGAACTTGTACATGGAATGGAATTAGTGCACAAACAAACAATAGACAATGTAGTTGATTCTCCCATGTTGGAGTCTGTTCGGGACTGGACCGAGCCAGTGTAGGCTGAGAACCAATCATTATGATCAAGAGCTCTTGCGCAAGTACCTGTGCTTTTAGTTAGGTGATGTGCCTGGAGCCCATTTTGGAAATTTCTCAAGGAGGACGCATCTTGAAGCTGTGGTGGAAGCTTATTCCATAACACCAGTGCTGTGTGGGCAAAGGACATTGTACCTGCTGTGGTGCATACTCTAGGTTCCTCCATTAGATTTATCCCTGTGATATGGAGCAGCTCGACTGCTCTCTTTGGGACCAGCAGCCCAGCCAGGCTGTCAGGTGAGCTGCTGATGAGCTTTTGCGCATTGCATAGCAATGAATGCTGCAGGTGGTTAGTGAGTGATGGCCAGTTAAGGGAGGCCAGTGCTTTACAGTGATGCCTCCTCTTGTGAGACAAAGTGGCGAAGTGGGCAACCTTGTTGTATAACACTTGCATCCTGTTGTACTGCTGCTTTGCCATGCCCTGCATTACTGGGGCAGCATAGGTCAAGGTTGGGAGGAGGATGCTGCTTGCAATGGTAATTCTGGATTCGGGGATCAGCTGGTCGTTCAAGCGGTATCGAAGATCAAGTTTTTGGTGCAGCATTTTAGTAATGTGATCGACTTGAGGCTTCAATGAGAGATTTTGGTCCAAAGTAAGGCCCAGGTATTTTAAGGATTTCACCACCTCTGTTGTGCTGCCCGTTAAGGAGACTATAGGGAGTAGGGAGTTTCTGTCCAGCCTGAAAGTTCTTGGGCCGAATACCATAGCCTTTGTTTTTGGTGGCATTTAGGACTAGTCTGTTTTCTGCGAGCCAGGATTCCAGTGTTTCAAACTCAGCTTGTGGGTGAGCCCCAGGTCTGCAGTGTTACTTGAGGATCGGTAAATGACTGCATCATCCACGTACCGGACCAACGAGCAGCCTCCGCAGTATTTATTCAGATCATTGACAAATAGCATGAATAGGAGGGAGCCCAGTATAGATCCCTGGGGTACCCTTTCCTTGAGGGTGAGTGGCTCAGATACTGCACCTCTCCACTTGACCTGTTGGGAGCATTTGGTCAGGTTACTATTGAACCAGGTTAGGGAGTGTTGGTCAAGGCCAAGATTACCCAGTTTGTTCATTAGGAGGTTGTGGTCTAGTAAATCTTAAAGGCCTTGGTCAGGTCTATAAAGACCGCCCCAGCGGGGGTGCCCTTGTCCATGGCCATAAGGACGTCAGCTGTAAGCCTGATGAAGGCTGTACCCGTTCCATGTTTTCACCTAAATCCATGCTGTGTATGAACTAGCAGTTTGTTGGGCTCCAGGTAGTCTCTAAGCTGGCAGTAGACTAACCTTTTCTGGATTTTGGCTAGGCTGCATAGGAGAGAGATGGGCCTGTAATTGCCTGTGGGCTCTCTCTGACTCTCCCTTATGTATGGGGACCATGTGTGCCTGCTTCCATCTGTTGGGCACAAACCCTTCCAGTAGGGACCTATTAATGAGCCATGTGACTGGTAAAGTTATGGCTGGTGCTGCTGCTCTGAGCAACCTTGGGTCAAGACCAGACCTGAGTTTGATTCTCACAACCTCCACCTGCATATTGTGTGACTCTAAGCAAGTTACTTAACCGCCCAGTGCTCCCAAGTTGCCCCTGAAAACAGGCACTTGTGCCTAGTGGGCCTTACCCGGTTACCAAAGACTAAAAAAAAAAAAAAAGTGTCTGGCCTGCTGAGCTCTTTGCTTTGCTTTGATGGACTTTTAGAAGGAAGAGAACTTCCTTTGTCCTTACCAACCGTGGGTGAAAGTGTGGTCTATCAGGACTCTGCCTTTCAGAACATTGTTGCCCTGTGGTCGGGGTGGGGGGGCTAATTTTGTATTTTTTCTGAGTTGGTGAATAGCCTGTTAAAGTCTGAGGCAGTCTCCAGGCCCTCGTTAAGTGTGTGGCCATTGTGCTGTATTGGGCCTTGGGATGGTCTACCGCTATCTTTTATCAGAGCATTGATGTGGGACCAGAAGGACTTTGGATCAGCAAGGTTGGTCTGTTGGAGACACTTGACATAGTCTCGTTTCGCAGCCTTCGCTGCTAGCTTGCACTGGTTCCTTAGGGTCCTATAAGTCACCAGGTCCTCCGGGAGCTGTGGATTTGTATTTCCTTCAGGCCTTCTCCCATCACATCATCATGGCTTTCAACTCAGTGGTGATCCACTTGTAGCAGCGACCTTTCATTCTCGGTCTCCTTAATGGAGCAATTTTTTTATTTTATTTTTGTTGACCGGGTAAGTGCACTATACAGATTCTGCCTAGTTTTCAGGCACGACCCGGGGGAGGAGGAATACAGATGAATGCCAACTGACTTTGAACCAGATAAAGCTGTTGGTGGTATTTTAGTGAATGGGGAATTTGGCCAGGGCACTGGGGAAATTCCTACTCTTTTCGAGAAGTGCCATGGGACCTTTAACATCCACCTGAACTACCACCAGTACAGGCAGATGGGACCTCGGTTTAACATCTCATCCAAGAGACGGCACCTCAGGAGTGCAGCACCCCCCTCGTGCTGTACTGCCAGTATTGGGATATCAACCCAAGTGCCTGGTGTGGGGCTAGAACCTACAGCCTTCTGATCTACCGGCCTCAGAGGCGAGTGTGCTACATGCTGAGCCACTGACACTGTTAGGTTGACACTGTTGACATGAATAGGTTGGCTGCTGAGGTGGAGTTCTGGAAGTACTCCAGTGCTTCATCTAGACTTGGGAGTAAGCGAATGGGACTCCAGTCAAAATTATTAAGGTACTTGTGGAAGGTGTCCACAGAGAATTTGGAAAAATCTCTGGCTGTGAGGAGCCGGGGGGGGGCTTAGGTGCTCTGTTCTTCCATATGCAGAATATTGATCACTCAGGGCATCCGCCAGAGTGCCAGCCTTCTGGATGTTAAGAGGATTGGAAGCCAGCACCCAATCCAGTGTGGTATGGTTTCCATTTTTGGCATTGTGCCTTGTTTTGGTGATGACCTATTCCAGGTTCGCTTCCAGGAGTGAGGCTCTGAGAACCTGCTCAGTTTCAGGGGCCCAGTTAAGATTGAAGTCCCTTAGTATTAGCAGTTCAGATGTGCCATTTTCTGCCAGAGCCTTGGTTTGGTGCCTCAAAGGCTTGGAGGGTGGCCTTGGAAGGGTTGTATAGGCAACAAGCAATTGTTAGGTGTTTGGTAAGGCCAAGGGTAACTCATGTGAATGTGGACTCACTTCCGCTACAGTCAGTATGCGGGGGGGAGGCTAGCACCGGGTCTAGTGACTCACTGACATATATATATATATAAGTACTCCGCCCCCTCTTTTGTTAACTCTGTCCTTTTGGAAGGGGTTGTATCCGGTGGCTCCAATCTCATGTATTAATATGTGCGGCTTTAGCCAAGTGTCAGATACAGCCAGAATGTCTGGTTTGTATAGCTCTAGGCAGCCTTGGACTTAGTGTATTTTGGGGCGCAAACTACAGATATTCATATGGATTATTTTTAAGCCTTTTGGGAAGGTCCAGTTCAGGTCTTGTGGGGAACCAATATTAAAGTTCGCCACAGAGGGTCCAGGGTTGGGCTGAATATCTCCTGCTAGGAGCAGCAGGGCTGTGATTAAACTTCTTACTTTAGGTATCGCGGTGAGTACTCCCCTTGGTCCTTGGCCGCTTGAACTGCAGATCATTAGATAACAGGCCCCCTTTTTAACCAACCCGTGTGTCACAAGTAGGGAATCCACCCCTTTTGTAGCAGGAAGGTACTGTAGGTGAGGTAAGCAGTAGTCCTGCTGACCCCAGTGTGGGTTCCACGAGCGGTTCATGCCCAAAAGGTTATCTACCCATATAGTTATACAGATATACGCAACTATCAGCATAATTCCCCTACAGTATTTGGTGTGCTTTTAAGGATCATGTTCTTGTTCAAGCGGGGATGGGCAGAGGGTGTCTGGAGATTCTCAGGCACAGGGGTGCTCATTTTTTGGGCATTGCTGGCATTAGGCATCGACATGGTTTCCGTTAACATTTTACACATTCTAAGCATTATAACGGCTGCTTTGCTCATTTCAGCAGACTACCAGAACTGATTGCACCCTTTTAGTTTTGACTACTCTTCAACGACTACTTGTGGCAGACACGATTCTTCAGATGTTCCCATGTATTGCGTAGTGTCTTTTAAGGACAGGATTGGTCCAGAGTCCCTGGAGGGAAAAAAACTCCTGATTGGCTAAGACAGTTAGGTGGGACTTGGATAGAGCATTTAACGTGGAGGAGGGACGTGGAGGGTGGGAAAAACAAACAAGCTCTCCAGCAGTCGGTAGCTCAGTTTATCTCGGGGGAGGACCACCGTGCTGCGATTCAGCAGCGGCGTACCTCGGGCCCCGGCAGAATCTCCAACCCGTCGCTCTGGTGCAGGGGGAAGGGACCAGCGGCAAGAGGTCTTCCCCTCGACCCCCGTAGTATCTCCATCCTTCTCCGGCTTACAGATATCTAAAAGGCATAAATTGGGTCCTGGAGGGTAACATCTTTCAGAAAAGGAGATGTCCAGGAATGAGGGTGCATGACATGAGTTTGGAAGGGGTAGACTAAGGGGGTAGCATGAGGAAGTACTTCTTCACGGAAAGGGTGATGGATGCATGGAATAGACTCCCAGCAGAGGTGGTGGGGACAGACACAGTGGGGGGGGGGAATTCAAGCATGCATAGGACAGGCATAGGGGAACCCTAGCAATAGGAACAAGGAGGTAAAGCCGGAGATCAAGTAGCATCTGCAACATTTACAGTAGGCAGGGAAAACGGGCAGACTAGATGGGCCATGCAGTTCCTATCTGCCATCAATTTATGTGTTTCTAAAATCGCAGGTATTTTAGTTTAAATATCAACTTAATGCTTGAATGAAAAAAAATTAAAAATATGCACAATTTTGGTCCTCGGACAGGCAACTCCTTGCCAAGAGTTGCTTTACCCAAGGGCAAAAAGGTGTCACCTCTCTTTATTTATTCATTCTTGGATTAAAATACCTTTGAGCACATAACAGCTCTTTTACAAAGGTTCCATGTCAGTGGGAAGGGTGACAGACATACAACAGATGGTATTACATAACATTTTGACAATGTATTTAAAATGACAATATGACATTAACATTGTAACTAAAATTAAAACTGAGTCAGTAGGAAATCAGAAATAACCTAATAAAAGGAGGCAGCCCAAGGTGCTTTGTCAAATAGGTATAGGTAGATTTGGGTGAACAAAAGTTCAGGTAAGTGAAGATAAACAGTGGAAAGAAGGTGGAGGGTGAGAGGGGTGAGGTGAAAGAAGGATCGGGGAAGGAGGCAGGAAATGGGGCAGAGTGGTTAGGATGAAAGTGGTCATTCGCAGAGACAGGGGAAGAAGTAGGTACACAAGGATGTGTCAGTACTGCTGAGGTAGTGCCATGTCAGTTGAAGCAGTCACAGGAACTGTTAGCTGTAAGATGCGGACGAAGAGTGCCTTTAAATGGTCCCAATTTTGGTAAGGAAGAGAGATCACTGGACAGCGCATTAAACCATAGTGATGTTCTATATGCAAACGATCTTTGCCTTTGTGTAGTCTGGCATCTTAGGACAGAGAAGAGTTGGTTGACTGAGGTACGTGTGTGCTGGGAGCTGGAAGAGGGGTTGAGTAAGTTTGTAACACCAGAAGGCAGGAGCCCGAGAAGTGCCTTTTTAGTTAGCAAGCAGGTTTGATAGTGAATCCTCCCATTTAGCTGAAGCCAACCTGTTTGCGCATACAGTTCACATGTGTGGGTAAGGCATGCTGCTTCAGCAAGAAGTCGGCATGTTTTATTGAGTGCCACTGATATTCTACGGAGGGTAGTGGTGGAAGCTGAGCCATAGATAACCAGACCATAGTCAACAATGGATACTATGGAGCTATAGATAGCTAGTATAAGGGCTTCAGGCATTAGATTGTTTGTGTCTATGGAGTAACCCTATCTTGATACTGGCACACCTGGCAACATTCTCAATATGATGGGCATATGATAGTGAGACAGCCACGGTTACCCCTAGATACTTGAAATGTTGAACTTGTTCTAGCGGGACGCCAGAGGAGTTCCTGCTGGTTAGGGCACTGGATCTGTGTTTGCTGAGAACACTGCTGGACAACATGACTTTTTTTTTTTTTTTTTTTTTTTTGTAGTTCAGAATGAGCTTGTGTTTCCTGAACCAGTTCTCCACTTCCTCAAAGCTGAGTTGAAGTTGGTGTTCCAGTGGTTCAGGATCAGTCTGTCTTTCCAGTCAATTTTAAAATGGCCAGGGTTTCTCCTCTTTTGCAGCGGCCCTTCCATGACTGCACAGTTTATTGGAGTTTTGAGCCCATTTCTCTCTAAGATCTTGGAGCAAGCTGTCACCACCTATTTTCTTGAATTTTATTTATTTATTTATTTATTGAAACGTTTCATCAGGAAAGGTAAACTGAGCAAATTAATGCTCTTCTCACAGCACGTCCTGGGGGAAGGGGGAGTGGGATATACAGCATATTTAAATGTTACAGAACAGTACAGAGACAGGAACATGATACATGATAATCAATGCATACAATAGTATTACAGTGTAATCGTACAGGGGATTCATGATGACTCAATAACAGCAAGGGAGGGTAGCATGAGTAACAACACAGACATAGTAAGTGCTAGGTAATTAAGAGCAATAGGTGAAAGGAGGAAGTAGAGGTGTGGAGAGGGGAGAACAAGTAGGCAAGGAGGGAGTCAAGAGCATGAACAGTTTGTGGTCAGGTAGTTGAGTATAGCCGAAGTGAGGGAGCTCAGGGAGGAGGAGTGGCGAATTTGTGGAGGGAGAGCATTCCACAGTTTTGACAGATGGTGCACAAAAGCTTTGTGGCCAGAGGACGTAGATCTGTTGAGGATAAAGAAGGTGCGTAGGTCGTCAGATCTCAGAGAGTAATGGGTGGGTGGAGATACTAAGGGAGGAGGAGAGGTAGGAGGGGAGAGAACCAAGCCAGAATTTAGAGATGAACCTGGTACCATGTAGCGTACTCCAGTTGTGGAGCGTGAGGAAGTTTAGAGACCAGTAGAGGCCACAGTGATGGGTGAGGTAGGGGGCATCTAGAGTAAAGCGATGGAAGGAATTGTAGAGAGTCCAATTTGGCTAGGGAGGACTTCGGGGCAGCACCATAGACTGTAGCAGTAATCGAATATAGGCAAGATCATTTTCAATACTAACTCGCACCTGGCAGCGAGTGGGATGCAGCTACGATTTCTGTATAGGGCACCTTTTGGGCTTAAGTTTTTTCAGAATGGCCTCAATGTGTATTGAGAAGTTTAGGTGTCTATCCAGCCAGACACCGAGATACCTGAATGAGGAGGAATCATCGAGTACAGTGCCATCCAGGGTGTGGAATGTGGGTAGGGAACTTAGCCTAGCGAGTCTCTGCCTTGTTCCAAATGACATTGAGAGGGTTTTCTTGGCATTTAGAAAGAGTTGATGAGAATTAAACCAGTGTTGGACTTTAGTGAAGTCAGACTGGAGCCTGATAGTAACATCGGAGACAGATTTGCCAGATGTAAATAGAACCGTGTTATCAGCATACATGTGGACGCTGGAAGAGGAGCAGACCTGAGGGAGATCGTTTAAAAAGATGGAAAACTAAATGGGACCAAGCACCGAACCCTCGGGAACACCGGTGATTATAGGCGTGGGGGAAGAGGTGACATCGGCAATTTTGACTGATTGTGACCTGCCGGACAGATAGGCACTGAACCAACCTGTGGCAAAAGGGGAGAGACCAGCAGCTGAGAGGCAGTGCAGGAGGAGAGGGTGTGAGACAGTGTCAGAGGCTTTTGCCAGATCAACAAAGATGGCTGAGGTAATGTGACCTTTGTCAAAGCCAGTGTAGATGGTCTCTGTTAGTCTCAGCAGAGAAGAGGTAGTAGAATGTGATTTCCGAAATCCAGACTGGAATGGTGTGGAGAACCCAGAGTCAGATAGGAAGGAGGAGAGCTGGTTGAGGACTATGTGTTCTTGTAGTTTAGCTAGGTGGGTAGGTAGAGAGAGAGGTCGAGCACTGCCAGGAGGAGTTGCCCCCCTTTGGGAGTGGGAGCACCACTGCATGTTTCCATACTGAGGGAACAGTAGCTGTCAGGAAAGAGAGGTTTAGTATGAGAGAGAGCAGGTAGGCAATAGCGAGAGCAGAGAGGGAGAGGAGTCTAGGATCCAGGCCATCCAGAGAGGAGCCTTTAGAGGGGTTGAGAGCAAGGAATGCCTGGAGGGTGGTATCAGGGGAGACAGGAGAAAAGGAGAACTGGGAGGGGGCTGGAAGAGGGAGGGAGGGAGGAGCGCAGCAATGGGGGGGGTAGGTTGAATGGACTGAGTGGAGGTGTGAGGGGCATAAGAGAGGAGAGGGGCCGGTGGGGAGAAGATGACACCAGACCATTGGAGGAGCCTGGTAGGGAACTCGGCAGAGAAGAGGCACAGGTAGAAAATTGGGAGTTAAAGCATTCAGCAATAGCCATAGGGTCCGAATAGACAGATTGGTTGACCTTGAGGGTAGGGGGCGGAGGGTTTGTGGCTGGAGAGAAGAGGGAGTGTACGACCTTCCAGAATTTGGCCGGATTGTTAGTATTAGATGGGAAGTTTGATTTGAAGTGTTCAGCTTTTGCTAGGCAGATTGCTTTAGTGCAGCCATTCCAAAGTTCACAGTAGCGTTGGAGATCACGATGGCAGCAGGAGACTTTAGACTGTCACCATGCAAGGTCACAAACATGTTGTCAAGCCAGAAGTTCAGGTGTAACTCAGGGAGATGCCCACCTCTGACCCTTGTTTTGCGGAGCGAGGCACGGGAATTCCAAATGTAGAGGAACTTGGTGTTGAAAGAGGCAAGGGCTATGTCGGCTGAGGCAGCTGAGGTGAGAGGGGACCAGTCAGTAGAAGTGAGGTCGTAGAGCAGAGATTGTAGGTCGAGAGTTGTGTAGCGTCTAGTGAGAATTATTTTAGGCGGGTGTTTAGTCCTGTGGATCTTACGCACCATGAAGGTCATGTGAAGGTCACTGATAGAATCCGGTAGGAGACCACAGGATACTATTCTATGCGGGTGGGAGGTGAGAACAAGGTCGAGCAGGGAATGGTTTAATGTTTTGTTGTTTAGGCGAGTGGGTTCTTGGATAGGTTGACTGAGATTTAAGGCTTCAGTAGTGGCACGGGCAGAAGCCAGTGATGGGGCCAGCCAGTTCAGGTTAAAGTCACCCAGGATATAAAGTTCACCCCCGATGGCCAGGGTAGTGAGCTTCTTTAGGAGGGTAGTGACATTTGTATGAGGCTGGCCTCCGCGGCAATAAACCCCAGCTACAAGAATAGGAGCAGTTTAGGGAAACGAGATTTTAATAAGAAGGGACTCATGAGAAGCATGGGTAGTGGCAGTAAAGGTAGGGGTGAACTGGAGAGAAGAGAAGAGAAGGTATAAATAGCCACTCTACCACCTCTCCCATTCCGATCCTGTCTAGTGATAGTGAAGCCTGGGACAGAGACAGTGTGATCAGGGATATTATTTGACAGCCAGGTTTCAGAGATCATGATGATATCAGGAGTATATGAATGCACCATGGTTTGTAGTAGGTAGATTTTGGGAGCAAGGCTTCTTATGTTTAGGTGGATTATTTTAAGGCCATGTGGGAGTGTAAGCGGAGTGGTGCTGGTTGGCTGCATAGCGTTTCGAGGGCCAGGATTTGGGTGACTATCATCAGAAACTAGGAGGAGCAGCAATAGAAGAAGATGGTGGTGCTTGTTTGCTTTGTGTGGGCCATGAGAAAGTCTTTTGGAGGTTTGAGATGGGGGCGAGAGGAACATGGGAGAAGCTACTGTTTTTTTGGAGGGTAGGGAGCCGGTCGGGCACGGTGGCAACTGTCGCACAGGGGATCTTGGGGTAGTGAGGGAGGAGCCCAGCGTCAGGGAAGTGATAAGTTCCAGAGAAACTAGCCATGTTGTTTACCAACGTCACTATAAAAGTAAGGGTAAGGGAACCCCTGGGTGGTTGAGTGAGTAGAGTTGGCAGTATTAATAGGGACAGTGCCAGGAGTAGGTACCTTTGTTTGACAGCCTGCCAGAACTCCATGATAGCAGGCAAGGAAGGGTAGTGAGTAGACAAAGGCACGGTTTTCAATAATTGATTAGCAGTTTTTTCTTGGGACAATACTAACTGTACAGAAAGTATTTATATAGGTTTTCTAGAAGTGTTATGTTTGTTAAACACAGTGAGGCAAGTGCTATGCATTTTCACAATGTTTTAGCACTTTTATGAGCAAAATGCTAATCAATTTTTAGAGTTAAATAAAACCCTGAAAGGAATAGCGTGAACCTAGCGATCTATGGCCAGTAGTTGAAACTGAAGCTAGCAGCTGCCTCTAGTGGCAGAATAGTATAAGCGGCCAATGGGGATCAGGGCTGATAGAAAAAAATCGGGGCGGAGAGTAGCTATCTAAAGAACTGCTGAGCTAGGGAGGCAGGGTGGGTGGGGAGCCGGTGCAGTGTGCTGGCGGGGAAAGGTCCAAGTAGGACCATATCTACAGAGCTGGGCAGCGGACCATGGGTGGCGGCTGAGAGGTTGCCGTCCGTCTGGGGGAGCCTCTTCTTGCCCTGCAGCAGCGGTACAAGCCCTGATCAGGGCTGAGTGTCTGGGGAGAGAGGAGACAAAGGACAGTTTAAGTACAGTGCAAATGAGGAGGGATAAGGCAGCGGGGGTAAAGATTAAGTGGTTTAGATTTTGGTAAGACAAAAGGGAGGGGTCGAGGCACCCGAAAGTCTGAGCACAAGCACTTAATTACACAGAAACTTTACAATTTGCCTGCTAAAGAGCTGTAACACTTAATAAACATAACAATTTGCAGGCATGTCACACAGTCAGTAGAGAATTTTACACAGGTTCAAGTTTAGTTTTAGGGAAAAAAGCTCCAAAGAGTGCAGACAGAAATAAAGGTAGCACAGCCAATCGGTGAGGAGCCCAGAAGAGCTCTCGCTATCCGATTGGTCCAAGTAGGATCTTACCTTCAGAGAGAGGTTGCCGTCTGTCCGAGGGAGCCGCTTCTTGTGCTGCGGCAGCGGTTCAAGCCCTGATCAGGGGCTCAGTGTCTTCAGACCCGGAGAGCCGGGCAACAGACCGCGGGTGGCAGCTGAGAGGTTGCTTTCGGTCCAGGGGAGCCACTTCTTGCGCCACGGCAGCGGTACAAGCCCTGATCAGGAGCTGAGTGTCTTCAGAGCTGGAGAGCTGGGCAGCGGACTGCGGGCGGCAGCTGAGCAGTTGCCGTCCGGGGGAGCCGCTTCTTGCGCCGTGGCAGCGGTACAAGCCCTGAATATTTATCTTAGTCCGTCTTGAACCCTTGGTGCCTGGATTCAAGAAAGCTCATTCAACTGAAATTACTATTTTGAAAATTGATGATGATAATGAGCCCCCCTTTTTTTTTTTTTTTACTGTTTTGTTTTTGCTGGACTTTACGTTTGCATTTGTTACTCTTAGTCATCTGTTTCAGTGTGAAATATTATTTGCAGAGATTCACGTTTCTGACGTAGCTTTATTTTGGTTCAAATAATGTCTCTTTAGTTGGTGTGTTCAAGTTTCCTTTGGTTTATCTGGGTCTTGTCTGCTATCCTCTGGTATTCTCCAGGGATCCGGTTGGGGGCCCTATCTCTTTGTCTGTTACCGCCTTAAGGAAATAATTAAATCTTAATCTTTTCTCCCAGCCTCATGTGGATGACGCACACCTATAATGGGCTTCAGGCAGTATAACCTAGAGGTTAAAGTAACAAGCTGTGAATGAGCTTGGTACATCCAACAGACCTGGGTTGGATTCCTACAACCTCCACTTGCATACTGTGTGACTCTGAGCGACTCATTTAACCTCCCTAGTATTCCTGAGTCGCCCCTGAAAACAGGCACCTTTGCCTAGTGGGCCTTATGCAGTTATCAAAGATTAAATAAAAATAAAATAAAATATTTTTCCTTTCAGAATTCTGTTGAAAGTAATGAAGATAAGCTGAAATGCTGTTAATTCCTCAACTTAATTCCTCCAGTATCAGCCATGCCAAGCTGTTACTTGGCTACTGTACGTGCATGGACCTTAAAGAGATTATTCAGTTTCCAGCAAAAAATTAAAAGTTGTCATCAGTAAACCTTGACTACACAAAAGTACCAAATTTAATTTTCAGGCCCTTCTGTTTTTGTTACTTTAGGCATTTTCAGTAAAAGAGGATCTTTTCCTCTTTAGACATTATCTGCTTCAGGTACTGCTGCTTCCTGTGAAGTCATAATCCTCTGCTTGTGACATCACAACCTGTTTCTGTGGAGATTATTCCGTTGTCCCAAGCAGAGGATTATGATTTCAAAACAAGGAAAGCAGTAGGGGCAGATTAAGTCCATACATCTAATAGTTTGTTTCTGTATCACTCCACATTTTCAGTGGGGAATCATTACATTGGGATGATGGGCTCCTATGGGGTAGTGGTACAGCCCATAGCCAGTCACCTGAGCATAGAACTCCAGAACATAGAACATTCCGGATACATCAGTATTCAGTTCATGTTGTGCCACTGAGTGGGTAGGAAGCCTATAAAGAACTCTGAAAGATTCAGAGTTTTCACTTATGTTAGTTATGGTTACCTTTTTTTTTTTTTTTTTATTTGTTTGTTTAGATTTGTGTGTGTCTGATGCAGGTTGGAGCTACTTGGAGACAGGGAGAACCCCTAAATTTAGAAATTAGTGCCTGTTCAGCTGAGGCCGTCAATTTTACTAACTTGCTAATTGCAGCTCTCATCAGTGCCCACAGTGCTGAATGGGGACCACTTGCCGGGTGTTCTTCTGTTTTAGATCTGCCAGACCATGTCTGCCATCCTGGTGCCTCTGGCAAGTATAAGTTTCGGTGTCAGTTTTTTTGTGGGGGACTTAGGCAGTTGGACAGTATATGTATGTAGAATGTTTACCCTCACCTTTTTTCCTCTCCCTCTCAGCATCTTGTAAAGCAGTTCTGGTCCCCAAAAAAATCCATCCCCTTCTAGTGTGAATTGGGCCATCAGTGTGGATTTCTGTAGGATGCTGTGAGGACGAGCAGTGCATAGATTCACTGCAAATGCGCTAGTGGCACAGCGTCATGTGCGTTCCTTCAAGATGGTGGCTAAGCGGAGCATATGGGTTTATGGAGTGTGGCGGCATGGCTGGTGGTGGATGGCAAAGATGTGGCACTGGTGCTCCTAGGCACGGTCGCGATGCGATCCAGGTCAGTCTCCATGTGTTTCTTTTCTCAGAGGAGCCCAGCAGATAAGCTCAGTCAGGTGCAGCCTCTTGGTAATTTATTTGGTGTTTGACTGGGAAAAGTTAATGGATGGCTCGGCTAGGTTGGTCCGGGGATCGGGGGCTGGATTTTGGTGGAGGTGTGGGGCTTGATAGTTGGAAGAGGTCTGTGTGTGTGGGGGGGAGGGTCCTTCAGGGGCCCCAGTTTTGGATTGCAGATCCTTGTTTTTCTTCTTAGTCCCCATCTTGGCACCATGGTATAACAGATCTTCTTTAAGAAAATCTTTTTCAAAAGGTCACACCTTTGGAACTATAACTGTGCCAATGCTAGGACCACATGGAAACTTTTGCAAGCAGTCAACCGGGGCCATCCATGACTACGTCAGGTGTCAGCTTATACATAAATGTGGGCACAGGGTTTTAAATAATTGATTAGCAGTTTTTTTCCTTAGGTCAATGCTAACTCTACAGAAAATAATTATATAGGTTTTCTAGAAGTGTTATGTTAAACACAGTGAGGCAAGTGCTATGCATTTTCACAATGTTTTAGCACTTTTATGAGCAAAACGCTAATCAATTTTTGGAGTTAAATAAAACCCTGGGGCAGCTCCTCCTCTCCTCAGTTCTTTTCCCATCATTGATCAGAAATGTCAGACCCACCATCTGAAACATCGCTGCACATAGCCGCCATTTTATTTTTTCTCAAAGTAATCACTTGTAGAGTGACTTTCAGTAACCTGTATTCCGAGGAAGGAATAGTCTAAACTCCTCTAGTACTGCAAGTATGGAGTGATCTACACAGGAGACTCCCACGATATCTGTCTGCTGCTTAGGCCTGTGTCACAACATGAAAACTTCTGAGATCTGCCGGGGGTTTAACTCTGCAACCAGGCAACACAGGAAGGATTTTGGAGAAATTTCTCCTCCAAAAGACCATTGAAAGAATGGAGAAGCAGCTTCAGGCAACACGCATGTCACCAATCCCGTTGACCGTATCGCGGTCATTGAAGTCCCAGGAAAAATAGTCTGGGAGTCACAGACACAAGCACCGGGACAAGACCTTCCCCGCCAGATTGGGATCATCTCAATGGACTACAGGTATGACCTCTACTTCGATGTTGATCACTCTGGCGGTGATGCCGACAGTCGACCAGACACCAAGGTCAGGACTTGGCTTGGGCGCTTTCGGACCTATTATAGCAGATACATTGCCGTCGTCCATGGAGATCTAACCTCTAGCGTTTACCAGTTCAGTTGTGCCTACCAACTAGAGCAGGGCCGACACTCAGGCGGTACTCCTTACATTTGCAGACACAAAAGGTGTACTGCCTGGCCTCCCTGTTCCAGGGGGCCTGTCAGTGGGGACTAAAAGAAATACCCCATCGACACTGTAAGATACTCTCTTGCACAATAGACCCCTTCAGTCACCACTAACGTCCCCAGCGAGTTCCTTCATTCCCATCGATGATAGAGATGATGAATATAATCCTGATCTTATGATGCAGGAAGATGAGGAAGACTGAGAGCCATTGTGGTCCGGGCACCAGCTCCACAATCTCCTCCTGTAGTGAGGACTCTATTTTGAATACCCCAAGAGCACCTCCAGAGGATCCCTCATTTTTTAGAATGATGCAGCAAATGCCGACTGCCATGGGCTTCGACTTGGAGGAGCAGGATTCTACCAAAAAGAATCTACTTTAGTTCCTGGAGATGCCAGAATCTCCCTCTACTGTGATTCTGCCCCCGTTTCCAACCATGGAGGATGTCCCTTATGTAGCCTGGTATTGGCCAAACACTATATCAGCTGTGCCGAGAAAGGCAGAAAAAATGTATTCTGCCCCTTCTGGAAAGACCTTTTTCACTAACGAGCCTGAGACTGACTCAGTAGTGATCACAGCTACCCATAATAGGCAGGGCCCCTAAGCACCTGCGTTCCCTTGCTCGTGACAGAGAATCCAGGAAGCTGGATGTCCTAGCACGCATACCTATGCTTCTGCCTTCTTAGGCCTACCTATTGCTAATTACCAGGTCCATATGATAAAATACCAGAACACCTTATGGAGGAAGGCTAAGGCTACTGCACGGGCCTTACCTGAGGGTTCTGCTAAACGAGTTAATAAAAATCCTTACTGCGGGTGTGGGGAAACTTTGCTCTGCACAGCATATGACCTTTCTGATGCCTCTGCCAGGGCTGCAACTACTGGCATTTGTCGCAGGCTCTACTCTTGTCTCAGAGTAGCAGGGTTTGCCACTTATGTGCAACAAACCATTCTCAGTGCCCCATTTACAGGTCAGAAACTGTTCGGTCATGATGTACAAGAAACTTTGAAAACTCTTCAAGATTCTGGTAAGACTTTGAAATCCATGCACTCCCTGTACCATACCCAAATCAAAGGCAGAATCAGGGCTTTCTTTCACCAACCCGCTGCCAGAAGACACTGGCAGGCCTATATACAGCAGGACAAGGTAAAGGTGCAGGGGCCTTACCAGTCCCCATCACCACCCCAGGTGCCTATGCAAAAGCGCCTAGAGGTAGTGGTGCAGGTAGCTCTGCTCCCTCCAGCTCAGCCTGACTCCTTTATACACCTCCCCAAAACACCTTTACCACCAGGGGTGGTTGGCCCTCCATTTGGATCAGTGAAGGGCAGTGACAAGACGATTGGGTTCTGGAGATCCTAGAGAAGGGTCACGCTATGGAACTTCTGGACAACCCTCCAGATTATCCGCCAGTTGTGACAGCATACCCACCAGTGCACCTGCTCCTGTTGCTAGAGGAAATACAGACTCTGCTTCTAAGACAGGTCATAGAACCTGTCCGTCCAGAACAGAGACACAAAGGTTTTTATTCCACATACTTCCTTATCCTAAAGTAGACAGGGTATCTGAGGCCTATTCTGGATCGAAGGGACCTGAACATTTTCATAGAATACAAGAAGTTTCAGATGGTCCCTCTCCAGGGTCTCCTTCCATTATTGCAAATGGGGGATTGGCTTTGCTCCCTGGCTGTGAAGGATGCGAACTTCCATATTAAAATCTAGAACCTTCACAGAAAATATCTGAGGATCTTCGAGGATATCTCTTACAACATGTCGCACATATAGGAACTTTCCTGCTGGAGGATTTTACCAGCAGTCGACCTGGAACTGCACAAGATGACATCACGTGACGTGCCCTATGTTATATAAGTGTGGGCGGTCCCTGATGCTCTTCAGTTCTTTTCTTGCAGCAGACCTGCATGCTACACGTCCAGTTCGGAGTCTAGCTGCAGTCAACGAAGAAGAAAAGAACACTCTTATACAGACTTAAGCGCATCGTTTCCAGTATTGTTGCACCTTTCTCCATGTCTTCCTCAGATCCTTTATTTAGAAAGTGTACCTGTGGCCAGAAGATCGCTACAGACAACTTTCGTGAACTTTGTGTATGGTGCTTGTGCCCTACACACGACGCTCAAGCCTGTTCTCTTTGCCAACGCTTTAATAAAGCCACCGAAAGAAGACTACAGCAGTTGAGGGAGCATCTTGTGGAACAAAAAATTGCCCTCCTAGAGTGGGAGCAATCTAAAACACTCCGCACATCTTCGTTATCGTCCTTCGGTTCCCACCATTCTGGCCAGGACCGCTTGTCGTCCGAGAAGGCTGACAACTAGGAGAAACTTAAACACTCCCATGAAAGGAATAAACATTCCCCACATGTCTCCTCCATTGATGTTCAACCTACCTACTTGGGTTTCTCAGGCAGCTCTTGATACCAGAGCAGTTTTATCTGCTCTGTCAGAGGGCCTTGCACAGTCATCTTCTGCTCTGTCGACAACTCTAGGCCCTTCAGCTTCTACCCACTCATCAATGGTAACCTTGTCAACGAGCTCCCAGGGTGTAATAAAGTTGCAGCTACCTCCACTGCATTCACCTTCGAGGGAGTCTTTGTATAATCCCGAGCTGGATTCCACCTGGACATCGACAAGTCTGACTCCAGGTGAAGGACATTATGTCATAGGTTCCCGTGGATCGTCCTCGTCGATGACTTTCTTTTCATCAACAACCCTGGACGCGGAATTGCAAGACTTGTCCATTCCCTCGTCGACGAGCTGCTTGGTGTCACAACCAGCACGGATACCTTTTATTATTCCTATAGGGCCTACACATAGTACCCTTGTAACTACGGGAACCCCTCAGTTGGCTATGGTGGAGGTACATGACCTAGTCGGTACTATTTTGAACTTGACACAGCAAAACACTCCGTCTACCACGGGAGTTTGTTCTGCTCCTGTCTCTGTGCCCTCCTGGTTCCTCCAGAACTGCAAGTGCTTCCCCAGTATCTCCAGTCACCTCTCAGGACATTGAAATGGAGGATGATCAATATTTACATGATTGGGAACAGGAGTGCCAAGAGGAGGAGGTTGATCAAGAGGATTTGTCTCCTTCCTCGGGCTCTTCTACATCCTCACAAACAGAAGCGACTACACCATACCTCCCATGTTCTCCGGATGATCCAAGTTTCTTGGAGATAATGCAGCATATCCAAAAGGCATTTGGATTTCAGGAGACTGAGCAAGATAAGATGCCTCTTGGCGCAAACTTGTCAGCTGTTTAGGCCTACTGGAAAGTCTTTCATTAGTCATTCCACTTTTACTAAAAGCATACGAGGATGCTATTTTAGCAGCGTGGCAACAACCCTTCAGTATACCTTCGACATCTCGAAAGGCTGATAGGACCTATCAGGTGCTGGCAGAACATCCTTATTCACCACTCCCCCACAGGCTGAATCAGTGGTGATCAAAGCCGCACACGACAGGGCAGTTAGACCAAAACACCTTAGCACCTTTACTCCATATAAAGAATCCCAGAAGCTTGACGCTATGGGAAAATAACATAGAAACATAGAATTTGACGGCAGATAAGGACCCTGGCCCACCCAGTCTGCCCATTTCCCTACCTAATGGATAAGCTGCAGATCCTAGTTAACCAGCAGCCTACTTCTATCTACCCACACCCCCCTAGAATTGCCTTCTGACTGTCCCATGCATGCTTGAATTCCACCACTGTTTTTGACTCCACAACCTCCTCTGGAAGGCCGTTCCATGCATCCACAACCGTCTCTGTGAAAAAATACTTCCTTGCATTACCTCTGAGCCGCACCCCCTCTATCTTCAAATTTTGCCCCCTTGTTCTTGCACACCTCTTTTTTTGAAAGATGCTACCCTCTTGGACTTTGTTGATTCCCTTGAGGTACTTGAAAGTTTCTATCATGTCCCCCCTCTCCCTCCTTTCCTCGAGGCTATACATATTAAGCTCCTTTAGTCTCTCTTCATATTTCTTCTGGTGCAGACCCTACACCATTTTAGTTGCCCTCCTCTGGACAGCTTCCATCTTGTCTATGTCCTTGTGGAGATTAGCTCTCCAGAACTGCACACTGTACTCCAGATGGGGTCTCACCAGCTGTCTGTACAGAGGGATAACAACTTCCTGTTTTCTACTGGTGATGCCTCTCCCTATGCATCCCAGTATCCCCCAGCCTCCCTACTGCCCTCTCACATTGCTTGCCCACCTTAAGTCATCTGATATGACTACCCCAGGTCCCTTCCATTTTTGTTGTTGTTAGTAGCTCACCCCCCATTGTGTACTCTTCCCCTGGGTTTTTGTTTCCCAGGTGCATTACCTTTCCCTCCTTAGCATTGAATCTAAGCTGCCATACATTTGACCATTCCTCTAACCTTGCCATGTCCCTTCTCATCCTTTCCACCCCACCCTGTGCATCAACTCTGTTGCAGATCTTTGTGTCATCTGCAAAGAGACATACTTTTCCTTCCAGTCCTTCTGCAATGTCGCTTATAAAGACATTGAAGAGGACTGGTCCTAATACTGAACCCTGCGGTACCCCACTAGTAACACCCCTTTCTTCAGAGTGGACTCCATTTACTATTACCCTCTGTGTCCTGTTCTCCAGCCAATTCTCTACCCAGGCTATCATCTTGGGACCCACTCCCAGGCTGGCTAACTTGTATATTAATCTTTTGTGTGGGACTGTGTCAAATGCCTTGCTAAAGTCTAGGTAGGCCATGTCCACAGCCCCTCCCTGATCTACTGCTTTGGTCACCCAGTCTAAGAAATATATTAGATTTGTCTGGCATGACCTTCCTACTGTGAATCCATGCTGCCTTGGGTCCTGTGCCCCTCTGGCCTCTAGGTATTCGACAGTTCTTTCCTTCAGAAGTGATTCCATCATTTTTCCTATCACTGAGGTTAAACTAACAGGTCTATAGTTTCCTGGTTCTGCCCTGCTCCCACTTTTGTGAAGGGGAATCACATCTGCCCTCCTCCAGTCCTCGGGTACCACCCCATCCTCTCATGATTTGTTAAAAAGGGTAGTCAGTGGTGTCACTAGTTCTACCCTTAGTTCTTTAGAATTCTGGGATGAATCCATCAGGCCCCATTGCTTTGTCCACCTTCAGTTTTAAGAGTTCTTTCAGAACCCTTTCTTCTGTAAATGAGCTGGTATCAACTTCTGTATCCAGAGTGTTTCTGTTGTTTGTTTTATGTACCTCCCCTCTCATTTGTAAATACTGAGCAAAAATATTTGTTTAGTATCTCTGCCTTTTCACCATCACCCTCTCCCACCCCTCTCCCTTTATTAAGCCTCACTATCCCTCCCTTAGTCTTCCTTCGTGCCCTGATGTACCTAAAAAAAGGTTTTATCCCCCTTCTTAACTGAGCTGGCTATCTTTTCCTCGGTTCAGGCCTTTGCTTTTCTGACTGCCTTCCCAGCTTCTTTTTGCTTTAACTGATGCAATTCTCTGTCCTGTTCCTTCTGTGATTCCTTGTACTTTATGAATGCTTTCTTTTTCTCTTGAACCTTCACTGCCACCTCCTTTGAGAACCATAGTGGTTTCCTACATCGTTTTGTTTTGTTTATTTGCTTCACGCAAAGGCTTGTTACCTCTGTGATGGCAGTTTTTATTATTCCCCATTGTTCTTCCACCCCTCCTTCCTGCTCATTTGCTAGTGCATTCCTTAGGCACTCACCCATTTTGGCAGTCAACTCTCCTGAAGTCTAATACTTTTGCCTTTGTATGGCTTGACTCTATTGCTGTGTTTATTGTGAACCATACTGTTCGATGGTCGCTAGTTCCCAGATGGCTACCCACTTCTGCATCTGTGATCCTCTCTCCTTCTCCATTTGAGAGAACCAGGTCTAAGATTGCTCCCTCTCGAGTGGGTTCCAGTACTAGTTGTCTAAGGCATGCCCCCTGTAGGGCATCTAGAATAACCCCACTCTTAGAAGTGGCTGCTGCAACTGCACTCCAGTTAACATCTGGCATATTCAGATCACCCATCAGCAATATCTCCCCTTTATCTGCCATTCTAAGTATACTTTATCATTTCCTTGTCCATTTCCTCCCCCTGAGAGGGGGTCTGTATACAACCCCTGTGCGGATTGTGGTGCCATTGCCTGCCTCCAAATTGACCCACAGTGCTTCTTCTCCTCCCTGTTTACCCTTTTGTTCTGTTGCTTTGATTCCTTCCCTTACGTAGAGAGCTACTCCTCCTCCTCTTTTACCCTCCCTGTCCCTCCTGTAGATAGTGTATCCTGGTATGTTTACGTCCAAGTCATGGTTCTGTGTGTACCATGTTTCTGTGACTGCCACGATATCCAGATGTTTCCTGAGGAAACACTAGCACGAACAGTAAAAGAAGGTGACAAGACTTTCTATAGATACATTAGTGAAAGGAGAAAGTCCAGAGGGGGTATTGCTAAGCTTAATGGAGAAAAGGGAGCATGTGAGGAGGAGGACCCTGTAAAGGCATCTATCCTAAATAGATACTTTTGCTCAGTATTTACTGAAGAGAAGGTAGGGCAGGGCCCACAGCTCAGCATCATGGACACAGGGGGGAGGGAGGTGAGCACTACTCCCTTCACAAAAGAAAGGGTCCTACAGGAGCTTGCTAAGCTCAGGGTGGATAAGGCAATGGGACCTGATGGCATACATCCCAGGGTACTTAAGGAGCTAAAGGATGAACTAGCAGAGCCATTAGCAGAATTGTTTAGTGAGTCTCTGAGCACAGGAGAGGTCCCAGAAGACTGGAGAAGGGCTCTATGTGATCCCGCTCCACAAGAGTGGTAGCAGGGAGGAGGCGGGAACTACAGACCGGTCAGTCTTACCTCAGTAGTGGGCAAGATTATGGAGGCACTCCTTAAGGAAAGGATAATGCAACACCTGGAATCCATAGGGGCACAGGATCCAAGACAGCATGGGTTTACAAAGGAAGGTCCTGTCAAACTAATCTCATAGATTTCTTTGACTGGGTAACCAGAGTGGTGGACCAAGGGGAGCAGTTGATGTCGCTTACCTTGACTTCAGCAAAGCTTTTGACACTGTTCCACATAGAAGATTGATAAATAAGCTGGGTAGGCTCGGGTGGGTCGAAGTTGGTCAGCTGGGTGGCAAACTGGTTGACTGGCAGAAAACAGAGAGTGGTGGTAAATGGTATACAGTCAGAAGAGATGCAAGTCACAAGTGGGGTACCTCAGGATCAGTCCTGGGGCCAGTCCTATTCAACATCTTCATTAGTGACCTTGCAGATGGACTAGAGGGTAAGGCTTGTCTGTTTGCAGATGACACCAAGATCTGCAACAGAGTAGATGAGCCAGATGGGGTGGGCAGAATGAGAAGAGATCTGGATAAACTAGCAGAATGGTCAGAAGAGTGGCAACTGGGATTTAATGCAAAGAAGTGCAAAATCATCACATAGGGAAGAGAAACCCTGAAGCCACTTATAGGCTGGGAGGGAGTTGCTAGCAGTCACAAAGGAAGAAAGAGACTTGGGCATCATCATCACTGATGACCTAAAATCATCCAAGCAGACCTCTAAAGCAGTAGGTAAGGCTAGGGGGTGTTAGGTGTATTAGTAGGGTATCACAAGTCGTAAGAGGGAGGTAATAATCCCTCTGTACAAGACATTGGTTAGGCCCCATCTGAGTACTGCGTGCAGTATTGGAGGCCACACCTTCACAAGGACATTAACCAAATTGAGGCAGTCCAGAGAAGGGCAACCAAAATGGTGCAGGGACTGCATCAGAAGACATATGAGGACAGATTAACGGAGCTCAATATGTATACCCTTGAGCAAAGGGGGGAGAGAGGTGATATGATCGAGGCATTCAAACACCTTAAGGGCATAAACAAGGTGAAAGAGTCTAACATGTTTAAATATAAGAAAAATAGCAGGACAAGAGGACACAGCATGAGATTAGAGGGAGGCCGATTAAGGGGGAATGTGAGGAAATTCTTTTTCACAGAAAGGGTGGTGGATGCATGGAATGGCTTACCACAAGAAGTGGTGGCTATGAATACAGTGCAGGGCTTCAAACAGGCATGGGATAGGCATAAGGGAGCAATACAAATGACTATGAATAGATAGGTCACTGACAGAGCAAAGGCCGATGGCACATTTATAAGGTAGAAAAAGAAATGGGCAGACTGGATGGGCCTTGCGGTCCTTATCTGCCGTCAACTTCTATGTTTCTATGTTTCCTCCATCAAGGCCACTAATTCAGGAAGCTTGTTACCCAGACTACGGGCATTGGTACTCATTGCTCTCCATTTTTTGATGGCTTTACCTTCTGTAGCAGTATCCCCCACTGACCTTTCTACCTTGGTCTTTTTCTCATTTAGTACCCTGTTTTGTAGGGGAAGGCTGGGATTTACCTGCTGCTTACCAGTGCCTCCCCCCCCCCCTTGACTAGTTTAAAAGCTTGCCAATGAAGCATTTAAACCGATTGCCCAAAAGACTTGTTCCCTTCCTGGATAGATGCAGACCATTTTGCCAGTATAGGCTGGTGTCCCTCCAGGTGGAACCCCAGTCCCCAATGAAGCCAAACCCCTGTGCTCCACACCATTTTTTCAACCATTCGTTAAACTGCATGGTGCAGAGTACCCTCGCCTCCTCCATGCCACTGACAGGCAGCACCTCTGAGAAGGATACTCTGTTTGCTACTTGTCCTAGGCCACTCCCCAACTCTACAAAGTCCTTCTGCACTGCTCTAATCTCATGATGAGCCAAGTCATTTGTCCCTAGGTGGACAATGACGTCCAACTCAGACTCCCGTGCAACTGTTCTCGTGATCCTAAGGATGCGCTTCCTGTCCCTCCAAGCCATGGCACCAGGCAGGCACCTTACTTCAGATTTCCCTGCTCTTCCCAGTTCTATCCCCCTAATAAATGTTTTCATTCTTTACAGTGACACTCTGGATTCTTAATTACATAGGGCACCTCTTCAGGTATCAAGAGGAGTTGAGGAAAGCCGATCAGGCTCCCATCCAGACCCTACCAGACGCAGTTCCTAAAGAGGAACTCTCAGATACTGTAAAGACTGCATCTGCAGTTGTTTGACATCTTTTGCGAGCAGTCTCTGACATCATTGACTCTGCAGTTCGAGCGTCTACCGCCAGCATTGGTCTCAGAAGGCATTCGTGGCTCAGAGTCTCTGGCTTTGCTCCTGATGTCCAGCATTCTATTTTGAATGTGCCCTTCAGGGGCCATAAACTCTTTGGGCCCCAGACCCAGGACATCTTACAACATCTGTCTAAACCTCAGGGCATTCACTGAAGTCGGTGCACTTTGTTTACCACACTTAACCAAAACCCTACTATAAAGGGAATTTTCATCAGCCTTCCAATAGACAAAGACCTGCCACCAAGCAACCCGCAACGCGTACGGCCACAGTCTCTTTACCAGGATCTACCCCAGCCTCAAAAGCCACTCTTCCAGCCCCACCTGTCCCTCACCAGGGACATTCCGCAGTCTGAGGATTCCCCCGAGCCCGAGGTTTAGGGCCCCAGCCCATGAAGGTAAGGGGGTTGGCAAAACATGACGACAGATGCATGGGTACTTCAGCTGATTCAGTCAGGCCACACTTTGGACTTAATGGCCTTTCCTCCCAGTATGCCTCCAAGGATCTCTTCCTATCCTCCCAAACATAAGCAGTGCTGGCAACAGAGGTTCGAGCTTATTTACTCAAAAAAAGCAGTAGAGCCAGTTCCCCTTCATCAGCAAGGCCGAGGGTTTTACTCCCACTTCTTTCTACTACCAAAAGTCACAGAAGATCTGAGACCCATTCTAGATCTCAGAAAACTAAACCTCTTCACAAAGTACAAAAAATTCAGAATAGTCACTCTTCCAACTCTCATGCCCCTGCTGAGCAAGGGAGACTGGCTTTGCTCACTAGACATGAAAGATGTATACCTGTATATAAGATCCACCCAGCTCACAGAAGGTACCTCCGCTTCTGTCAGTCAGTCTTTATTGCATCAGGTGAAGCACCATTGAGTGAAACTCGTTTGCAAAGTGGACATGGACAGAAACATATAGTACATACAGCAGTAGATGCATCTTGGAAATTATACAATAGTACATATTGGATAGAAGTCCTACAACAATGGTTACATCTTGGAGTTCATACAGAAATTATATATTGGACACAAGTCACAAAATACATTGGAGTTTAGTGCAAAACGGCATACGTCAATCCATAATAGTTGTGCAATCAAGTAGTGCTGGAGGCTCCACTACAGAAGAGAGCCTAGGGGATAAGGAGGAAAGGAAAGGTCAGTTGGGAAAGATAAATGAGGCAGCTGGAGGTAGAATAATGACACAGCCCTGTGGTCTGGGGTAGATAAAGGCACAGCCGAACATCAGTACAGATTGGGAGGTAATAGTTAAAGAGGCACGATACAGTGAATGCTAAGAGCGATGGGAGGCGCAAGTGTGGCGGTATAGGCTTAGACGCAGCAATTACAAGTGTCCTGTAGTGACTGCCTGAGTAGGGTTTTGAAGGATGCCAAACTAATAAGGTTAGAAAGTTTCAGGGTCTTCTGGAGATTGTTCCATAAAGTGGAGAGAGTGTGGCTTAAGGAGGAATTGCCATGACTGGTTCTGATTCTGGGAATGTCTAATAAAAATGTAGGAATATCTCCTGAGTGAATAGTTCCCATATGTACTGGCTAGGAAATCTGAAATGTATTTGGGGAGTTTATTGATAAGGGCTCTGTAGGTTCAGATAGCTGCATTTTTTAACCTTCTGGTTTTTAGTGAGTGCCAGCCCAGCTGCGAATAGAGGGTGCAATGGTGTGTGTTATAAGGAGCGCAGTTGATAAATCTTATAGCCCTGTGGTACAAGGTGTCCATTTTGGCTAGTGCAGTGCTGGGCCCATGGCTATAGATAAGGTCAGCATAGTCCAGAAGCGGGAGAAAAGCAGTTTGTACCAGCCAAACTTTAGCATCATGGGTGAGTAGGTGCTTGATTCTAAAGAAGAGTCCTAATCTTTGTTTTAGCTTTTTGGATAGTTTCTCAGTGTGTACAGTGAAGATGAGTTTACAGTCAATCCCGAAACTCAAATATTTAAACTATCTACTAGCTCCAAAGATTCCCTCAGAAGTGTAGTAATCTGTGGTTTAGTTCTCGTAGGATGTGGAGTAACTGAGTATATTTGCGGGGATAGAAACAAGACTTTATTTTTATTTTATTTTATTTTTTTTACATTTTGCAACAATTTCCGCTGCAAGAGGTTGTGCTGCAATAAGTTGAAATCTTGTTGCAATGTGGAGCGGGCTAGGGCGAGAGTGGGCCTGGCAAAATAAAGCACAGTATCATCTGCAAAGAGATGAACATTTGCAGTCTTTATTCTAGTATCAGTGTCATTAATGTATATTGCAAAAAGCAGTAGCCCCAGAATTGACCCTTGCGGAACTCCTCTCAGAAGTATTTTGAGAGGAGAGAAGTCACTAAGTACCTTTACTTGCAGTTGCTGATCAGTCAGGTAGCACTGGAACCATTTCAAGGCAGTATCATCAAGACCAGTGTTCCTCAGTTTAGTGAGTAACAGTTAGTGGTCTACTGTATCGAAGGCCTTGCTCAGGTCAAGGAATACAGCACCCACATAGTTTTTAGAATCCAGCACCAATTGCCAGTCATTGGACACCTTGGCTAGAGCCCTTGCCATACTGTTTGGGCCAAAAACCAGACTGAACGGGGTTGAGCATATTGAGAGACTCTAGATAATTTCGTAATTGTGAGTGGACTATTTTTTCAAGAAGTTTTGAGAGTATGGGTAATGGGGAAATGGGTCTATAATTATTGAGGTCACTAGGGCCACCTGACTTAAATAGTGGGACTACATGAGCTATATTCCATAAGGTGGGGAGGGTGCCTTGTGAGAGTGACATGTTGAACCAAATGGGTGATGGGTGCTGTCAGCACGTGGTAACCCAATTTTAAGAAGAAAGGTTCAAGTTGATCTGCTCTGGCGCCTTTTTTGGTATGTAGGGACAGCAATACATCTTCGACTTCTTTAAAGGATACTGGACTGAAGCTGAACTTGGCTTCATGGGTTGTGGTCTTGGAAGCCTGGCCTCCCATATCTGAATTACTGCACTAGGGGAGTAATTTGCTAGCGGGGAAGGAATCGAATGGTAGACCGGCTGTGGCAAAATGATTGTTAAGGAGGTCCAGTATACAAGTGTTTACCAGAAGGGGTTATATCACCAGTGGTGATCTTGGCAGGGAGAGAGGTAGAAGGACAGTGCCTTCAGTATCCCGCAAGGTTTTCCAGAACCGAGCAGGATTATTTGAAGATGCGTCCAGTTTAGATTTCAAGAAATTGGATTTCTAGGGACGTGGATATGTTGCTCTAGCCACACTTTCTGGCAGTTGCCTTTCCCTTTAAGACTTGCCGGAAACGTCTTCAAGATGGCTCCTCCCACCCACCCGGGTGGTAACTCCCTTGGCTCTGCCCCATGATGCCAGATCTTCCTTTCCGCTGGAAGAAGCAGGTTCCATCCTTACTGCTCCCATGTTAAGTAGGCTCTGGTGCTTAAATCTTCGGATTTACTTCCAAAACTTACACTATAATTCATTCGAGTTTCGTCTTCAACTTGATTTTAGATCGCAACCGCAATGGAGGATAAATCCTTGCCCGGATTTTGCCGGTGCCTATGCGACCAAAAGATGTCGCATACAGACCCCCACGCCTTGTGCGTCTACTGTCTGGGCCATGATCATGATCTGCAGGCCTGCGACATTTATCGGTCGTTCCACGCAAATGTCCTCGAGGACTGCACTGCCTGCCTGAAGTTGGGTCGTCCGGAGAAATGTTATCTGCCAGTCAAATCCAAGGATGCCTGTTGGGTGGTCTCCGTGGCTGCGGGGTCCGCCAAGCAGTTAGAGCAACTCAAGGCCTTCGAGGAGGAGGCGGCCCAGGCTGCCGCTCAATCATCATCTGCCTCAGCCTTCATTCCGCTCTAGTTGGGCTCCACTTATTCAGCCTCCTTCAGTGAGCTGTGCCAGTCCCTCCCGACCAAGGGGCAGGGCCCTTCCGATTCACACAGTTCCCACTCACACAAGAAGGACAAAGGGAAGACTCTTTGTCGATGATCCTGGGACCGGAATCTTCAGTTTTGACTACGGTCGACGCTGTGGCCACTGGCTTCATGGAAACCCCGTTGGGCCAGTCGGCTGAGACGCGGGCCAATAATGCAGCTGAGATTTTTCTCGACCCTGTCAACCGGTTGTCGTCTGAAGAGACTGGCAACTCTCTTTTCAGGACTCCAGTCCTGCCAGTGACCACTGAAGGGGCGACCCAGTCAGCTGAGCCAGCCCCTCCGGTCACCGACTCAGACCAGGAGGAGCCGTGGACCTCCCCGACTCCCTCTGAGGCCCCCTGTCTGCACCACCGAGGTCAAGGTCTTGGTCATCATCTTCTTCTGGGTCGAGCAGGTCCCGGCAGTCTTTCAGCACCATGGGAATCGGTGGTGCCGCTACTCGTCTTCGTCCTTCTCGGGTGAGGAGAGGTTTCAGCACATACTGCGTCAGCGCTACAAAGACCTCATGGTAGCAACAGTTAGTGTTGACCAGGCAGAAGTCGACGCCTGCTACCACCCCGGCCATCACGGATGTCCACACCAGAGCCGGTCGACACCATTCCTCCCCAGCGGACTGGTTCAGACTGTTTCGCCTCTGCCGAAGCTGGCTTCTGCACCAATCATGGTGGAGCCTCCACCCAAGCAGCCATCGACCGGGGCTCTGACCAAGGAGTCTCGGTCAGCTAAGGGGCTTCCCCATCGGCTGTCAGTCACCCTCACGCCTGACTGCCCATGGTGAGTCGAGAGTGACTTGGGTGGTTGCTCACTTTATGCGGACTCCTTGGAGTCTGAGGATTCCTCTCTGCACTCCCGTCCACTGGATACTGAATCGATTGGGGATCTGTTGACGGAAGAAGGCTTCACTTCATTCATGGGCATTCTCCACCTCGTCTCAAGGTCCACAGGGATGAAACTGGAGCCCATTCAAAACTGGGCTCAGTACGCCCTTACAGAAATTCTGGTTAAAGGGGACTCGCTGATGGAGGCTTTCCCAGTGGCCGAGGCCATCGTCAGCCCTGCCCTGAAGCTCTGGCAGTGCTCTGCCTCTTGCCCTGCACCCTCGGCACAGATGGCCTGTAGATATGTGATGCCCACCGGTAGGTACCCTTTCAGGGTTCACAAAACATCCCTTGGCTGAGGGTTGGTGGCAGATTCCGTGTTCAGGCACACGGGCAATACTGGGATGTTGATAGACTGCCGGATAAAGAGTCCAAGAAATTGGACCACTCTGCTAGAAAGGTCTGTGCTGCCTCCTCGCTCAGCCTCCGCCACACTTGATGGCACACTTCTCTCATGGTCTTCTGGGCTCTCTGTTTAAGGTGATTCCTCATCTTCCTGTGGACCTCCAGACTACAGTCAAGCAGGTCGGGGACCAGGGTCGTGCTGTGGCTAAACAGCAACTTCAGGCAGCCCTGGAGTTCAGACGGCCCTGGACATCTGAGATTCCTGTGCCCGCTCAGTGACAGCTGCAGGTTGCCATGTGCCGTAGGGCTTGGCTGCGGATCTTGACCTTCGCGGCAGACACCCAGCACAAGCTGGTGGATGTACCTTTCTTAGGCACCGACCTGTTTGGGCCCGGTGTGGAGGGTCACCTCCAGTGGATTGAAAAGTCCAGTGCCAGCCTGGACTCTGTCACATCCGCCCAGAAGGACACTGAGGGCTCTAAGCAGCAGAGGCGCAAGCCGTTTTGGGCCTCCACTCCTGTGGCAAAACTAGACCAGCATTAGTCTGGCCAGCAAGCTCAGCCCTAGTGACCTCCAGCCAAGTCCGTGGTCTCAGTGGTCCGAAAGCCCGGAGGGAAGGGACCTGGTGACTCCTCAGCTGGATCCTCCTCCTCCAAGCCTGCTCAGTGACAGGATGGGGTTGCCACTCTCATGCCCGCCATGCCTCCCTTGGGTCCTCCTGTGGAGGGCTGGCTCTGTCACTTCCTTTCCACCTGGTCCACTGTTACCTCGAACAGGTGGGTTCTGGAAGTGGTCGGTCAGGGTCTGCCTCTGGAATTAGAGCAGTACCCTCCAAGCCGAGCCTGCACCCCACGGGAGGACTTGATATCCGCACACACTCAGTCAGCTCTCTGAGACGACATAGCCCAGCTCCTCCACCAGGAGGTCATGGTCAGAGTTGTGGATTCTCCGGAACATCTGGCGTTTGTCTCCAGGTACTTCCTTGTGCCAAAGCAGATGGGGGGCTGGCGCCCTATTCTAGATCTGCATGACCTGAATAAATTCCTCAGGTCCCACACCTTCAGGATGGTAACCCTGTCCCAGATCATACCATCTCTGGAGCAAGACATGTGGTTTTGCTCTCCAGATCTTTAGGATGCATTCTTTCACGCCCTGATCTGTCTATCCCACCGAAGGTTCCTCCACTTCAGAGCACAGGGAACCCTTTATGAGTTCCAAGCCATGCCTTTCGGCCTCTCTGTGGCCCCCAGGGATCTTCACCAAATGCATAGCAGTGGTGGCAGCTTACCTGAGGCGCCAAGGGGTCCGGGTGTACCCCTACCTAGAAAGGGAGGTTTCTGTGTTCCTTTCTTCCGTTCCCACTAATTCAGCGACTCTTACTTAAGCTGAAGATGAAGGGGGTAGCTCTAGTACTCGTTGCTCCCTTATGGTCTTGGCAGATGTGGTATCCCCTGCTGCAACAGCTGGTGGTGGAACCCCCAGTACTTCTTCCCCTGTGCATGGGTTTTTGTCATGGGAACTGGGAATCTTAGTTCCTCTGGACGTGAAGTCCCTATATCTGCACGCATGGCTCCTGAAGGCACAGCCATATCTCACGTTGGGGTATGACAGAAAGTAGCAGATGTTCTGGTGGCTGCTAGAAAACCGTCCACCAGACACACTTACTGTATGAAATGGAAGTGGTGTGCTTTATGTGCGGTTTCCCTTAACCTGGCTCTGTTTACCTGTCCAGTCAGTCAAGTTCTAGAGTACCTGCTGCCCTTATCCGATTCAGGCCTGCAGCATTCCTCCATTAAAGTGCACTTAGCTGCTATATTAGCTTTCCGTGGGCCTATGGCTAGCCATACGGTTGCTCAGCTGGAGGTAGCCCATACGTTCTTGAGAGGCATTTCACACTTAAAGCCTACTATTCAAAATTCAGTCCTGGCTTGGGACCTGAATTTTATTTTGGAAAAGCTCCCTTTGGCTCCTTTTGAGCCAGCCGTGACTTGTGGCCTATGTTTTCTTCCTTGGAAAGCGTTATCTTTAGTTGCAGTCACTTCTGCGCGAAGGATTTCGGAGTTGCAGGTTCTGTGTGAGCCTCCTTGTTTGATTGTCCACAAAAACGGTGTCTTTGCATACTAATCCTAAGTTTCTACCAAAGGTGGTGTCTTGAGTTTACTTTAAATCAAACCATTCACCTGCCAGTGTATTTTCCAGAGCATGCCAATCCAGGGGAAGCATTGCTCCATATGTTAGATGTGCATAGAATGCTCAGGTACTGTACACACCATTGGGAAAGAGGATTCCTCTGTTTCTAAATAGTGCTTGTCCATATGGCTAGCACATTACGTTCTGTTACAGAAGTATGGTAAGGAACTTTTGGTGTGGTTTGTGGTCACCCCACAAGGGGCACAGACACTTCTGTAGCATGTTTTCGGAATGTTGCCACTGCAGACATCTGTGCAGCTGCCACATGCAGTACTGTCCACATCTTCACTAAGCACTACAGTCTGGACACACACTCTCGTTGACAAGCTGGGTTTGGCCTACCTGTGCTACAAGGCCTCGTGTCATAAGACTGTAGGCTCCAACTGCCAGGACTTTTTGGCTTTTGGTACAGCTTGGGAGACTCATTTCAAAGGTTGTGGCCTGATGAGATACCCTCGAAAAAGCTGAAACGGTTACATGAAAACTTACCATAAGTAGATCTTCGAGAGAATCTCTTTTTCATCAGGCCATTCCATCCCACCCTTCTTCCCCCTTGGGACTACGGCATCAAATTATTGTTTTGCTGCTTCCATTGCTGTCTTTTCCAGAACTTGGTCTCACCTGGTATGCAGAGTGCTGCAGTCTCTCCTGGTTCCCTACAGGGAGGTCCTGCGAGCATGAACTCCAGCGAGGAACTGAGTAGAGGAGGGGCCACCCACATTTATGTATACACTGACGCCTGATGTCATTATGGGCAGCCCCTTGCTGACTGCTTGCAAAAGTTTCAATGTGGCCCAAGCGCTGGCGTTGTTGTAGTTCCAAAGTTGTGGCCTGATGAAAGAGATTCTCTCAAAGATCTGCTGTTACGGTAAGTTGTTACGTAACTGTGTTTTTTTTTGGTTTTTTTTTCTCTTCCCTTTTGGCACCATGGTTTATAGTGGATCATGATACTTCGAACATAAAACTTGCTGCAGGACTGTGAGACCTTGCCAATGTGATCCTGCTGTCCTTGTTTGTATTATAGTCAGCTTGGCTATCTCGGGTCCCCCAGTAGGGCCCTCGAACTTGGGGGGAGGGTGCACCTGTGGTACTGTTTGGTAGTGTTAAACCGAGTCACAAATCTGTTGCACGTGCATGGAGGGGCTCCTTGCTGGTGCATTGCATGGGCTACCTGGGAGCCATCCGTCCCAAAGGCATACCCCTTCAGGTCAGGAAAGGGGATCCATACAGCCATGTCCAGTTGTACCAGAGCAGAGTGACCCTGCTCATACAGATTTGCAGGCAACCCCTGATTTTGATAAAATGGAAGGTCAAGTGGAGGAAGCAGGGTTTTTTGGGGGAAGAATCCTGATCAGGTGGGCTCCAGTCTGTCGAAAGAAGAGGAGTGTCTCTTTAAGGAGGAGGGGAGTGGACAGAACCTCCACAGAGGATTCCAGTTCACCTCTTGTTTGATTGGAAATGCTGTGTTCTAGGGAAGTGAGTATGGTTCATGTATCCACACATTGGCAGTTCTTCCTTAAGCGCTGTCTTACTGGAATGTTCTTAAGTAAAACTCCTCCCACCACCCAGGTGGTATTTTCCTTTGGCTTCACCATCTGATGCAGAGCTTCCTTTCCACAGGAAGAGTGTGGTCTTCTACTTCACAGCCTCACGCATTGTAGGGCATTGTAAGTGTGCCATTTGGCAAGCTTAGTAACCTTTCTCCTTGTAAAACCACTTTTGTATATTCCTCGGTTCCGCTCTCAGCCTCCGATCATGAACACAAAACATGAGGAAGGGAAGTCCGTGCCTGGCTTAAAATAGTGTGTCACGTGCCTCAGCGCTGCTCTTGGCTGGAGTCAGCATCTGAGCATCCTTCACAGGTAAATACTGTGATGTGTGTCAGGTGCACAAGACCTTCAGGGAGGGCCTTGCTTGCCATAGTAAGAAACATAAGAGTAAGAAGAGTCAGTTGGTTGTGGGACTGGGAGAGGGCATGCTCTTCCCGCTCCCTTGACTCCCCCGGCTGCTTGACTGTTGTCGAACGCTCTGCTTCGGCTGAGACCCTTTTGGCCTTGGGATGGGTTACTAGCTCCACAGTACCCCCATCGGGCTTGCCAACTTCGACACCGGTCATTCAGGTGGTCAAGATTTTTCTCCACCCTGTTGTTGGAAGGGGTTGATAACTACTTGATCTCAAAGACTCTGGTCCTCTCCCAAGAGGATGTGGAGTGGTTGGTATCCCTGGCTGTGCCTGCTCAGAATCCGCCTCCACTGTGGTCACTCAGCCAGACTGTATGCCCGTGTAGCCCCGGTTGCATCTCCTTGACTCTGGCTTCTGGGACGATGGTCAAGGTCGAGGTTGAGTGACTTCTTGATCCTGCTCAGCCAGGAGGCATCTGTCAACATTTCTTGTCCTCTTCATCTTTGCATATGGAGATGCTCCACTGGCAGATGCAGCGGCGCTATGAGGAGCTTCTTTGGCAGCAGTGGGCCTTGGCAAGGTTGGGTAGGGCTCTACACCGACCTCTGTGGTTGACTGGCCAGTGTTAGTCAAGCCTATGCCGATCCATCTGAGGCAGTTGTCCATGACACATCTCTCTACCTTTGTTGGTGGAACTGCCTCCACAGCAGCCCACATGGGAGGCTCCTGTGAAGGACTCCCATCCAGTAACCAGCTTCCAGGGCTGGTTGTCAGTGGAAATTACCCACTCTGATGATTCCAGGGTGGTCCGTGGTAGTAAGCGGCTGTGGGTCTTCTTTGAAGAGCCTTCAGACAACTCCGATGCCTCCTCCATGCAGTCTTCAAGGATACATCTGTTTGATTGGAAGTTGGTCAAGGAACTGGCCATTGACTGTGGGATGATGTCTTTTGGGGCACTCCTCCAACTGATGTTGGAGTCCATAGTAGTTCCTTTGGGGCCATTTCGGAAGATGGCTAAGTACCCCCTTCACTGACATCCTGGATAAGGGCGAGTTCCCGGGATGCCTTTTGCATGGCTGAGGCCATTTTGGGACTGGTTCTGGAGCTTTGGCAACATCCAGTTTCCTACCCAACAGCTTCTGCCCATATCGTCTGCAGGTGGTCTCCATCAGGCAAGGTACGCCTTGCTGATGGCCCGCTTCGGTCCCCCCATTGGGTGTGTGCGATGCCATCCTTTCTTCCCTGCCTGCAGACAAGCAGCTTCCAGTAATGTTCATCAAGAGACCAGGATCCATTGCTGGCCAAGCACCAGCTCCAGATGACTTTGGACATTGGTGACTTTTGAGCTTTTGTGCCATGACAGCAGCCATCACGATGTGCTGCAGGGCCTGGCTGAGGATCTCCACCTTCACAGCGGACACCGCACAGGTTGGCGGATGTCCCATTCTTGTGCACTAACCTCTTTGGCCTAGATGTGGATGGGCATCTCACAAGGACTGAGAAGTTCAGTGCCAACCTAGATTCAGCTTAGAAGGACCAGAAGTGTCAGAAACAAAAGAAGGCAGCCTTTCAGTTTTGGCCCTTTCAGACACAGCAGTCTTGGCAGTAACAGCCCCAGCAGGGGCAGTTCCAAGCCTTGTGCCCCAAGGCCAAGTTGTCTGGCCAGGGGCCCCAAAAAAGGTGGGAGGAGGAAAAATGGTGTCACTTCAGCCACAGTGGCCAGTGCCCCCTCCAAAGCTGCCCAATGACAGGATGGGGGGGGGTTGACCTGACTCAGTTTCCAGAGAGTTGTAGGCTTCACCAATTCTGGCCTCACTGGTCCGTGGGTTCTTGAGGTTCTGAGAGATGTTTTCCTCACTTTTAAAGTGGTATTGCTTTGTGTTTATTTTAGTTTTTAATTCAGGAAGGGTTTTTTTTAAAACTGCTTATCTTGTCAGCATCCTCAGAAGGGCTGAAATAACTGCATATTTGATTTTCCTTTGTGGCTAACTGGACTGATTACTAGAATTCTGTGAGAATCTGCATCAGTATATTTTGCAACTTTTGGTGAGGTTGTGTGATTTTAAAATAGCAAAAGCTGCAGTTTGTAATTGGATGCCAGACATAGCCTGAGGTGGGGGAAATTGTCTTCACAAGTCAGAGGTCTGCATCACAGGCAATTGTCTAGCTAGACCATTTCAGCATTGTTCAATTACTATAAACTAGTGGTGTGATCCTGTTTGAGACAGAAGTCCATCTTCTTCCAAGTTGTGTACAGGGTGTGCTTTTGAAACAACTGAGTAGCTGCGTGATATACTATTTTGGACTAAATATCTGTAACTAATCTCTCTCTGCTTACATCTGAGAGAAGTTTTCCTCACTTTTAAAGTGGTATTGCTTTGTGTTTATTTTAGTTTTAATTCAGAAAGGGTTTTTTAAAACTGCTTATCTTGTCAGCATCCTCAGAAGGGCTGAAATAACTGCATATTTGATTTTCCTTTGTGGCTAACAAACCACCAGGCTGTTTTGGGGCTGGAGAGGTTTACCTGTGTCTGACTTGGATGTCTGGGTTTTTCTCTGTTTGATTAGCAGGGTAGTTTCTCTGTCAGATTGTTGTGTAGGGTATCTTGCTGACAGGAAAGCTCTCATCGCAGTGGTGGGTGAGAGCTTTTAGCTGATTGTTTTGTGAGGGCACAGTTTAGGCCCAACCCCTTCCACCCCTCACCCCACCCACCCCTGGAAATAGTTCCTTTATACCTGAGGTTCTGACATCATTTCCTCTAGTGCAAGGTGCATTTCACTGTCATATCCCTCTAGCACACTGCACTGACAATATAAGCATACACATTGTATAATATATATTTCTATATAACAAATCACACACGCACAGCACACACACACAAATACAAACAAACAAACAAAAAAAAGGTAGATAAACATGTGGGGAGTAGTGCAATGTAATGGCTGTGGGGCAGCAGTCTTCCGGGAGTCTTTCTGGAGGCTGAGATGCTGCCCTATTTGCAGACAACTATCTGCCCTGAGGGAGGAAGTTGCCTGTCTTCAGCCGCACTGGACAGTAGTAAGGAAACCTTCCCCAGGCCACACTGGACAGTAGGAAGGAACCTCCCCATCCAGAGAGCACTAGTGCCACCACCACTACCTCAGAGGTTGCTGGAAAGCACAGCAGTTGGACCACAGTGGGCTCAGGAGGGTGAGGATGGTGGAACAGAGGCACACCCAGTCAATTGTTCCACTCCACAATCCATATACCATTCTGGGGAGCATAGCCCCTGTGGATGCACCCTGAGAGAAGACTGATGACAACTGTCACAAGGGAGGCCCACAGGAAGGAGGCAGAGGGACACCACAGGGAAAGGAAGCAGCCCTGGTGGGGACCCAATTATTAGGGGTATAGAACTGGGGGAGCTGGGAAAACTGAAGTAAGGTGCCTGCCTGGTGCCATGGCTTGGAGGGACAGGAAGCGCATCCTCAGGATCACGAGAACAGCTGCAAGGGATTCTGAGCTGGACGTAATTGTCCACCTAGGGACAAATGACTTGGCTCATCATGAGATTAGAGCAGTGCAGGAGGACATTGCAGAGTTGGGGAGGGGCCTAAGACAAGTAGCACACACAGTATCCTTCTCAGAGGTGCTGCCTGTCAAAGGCATGGGGGAGGCGAGGGTAATTGGCACCATGCAGTTTAATGAATGGTTGAAAAAATGGTGCGGAGCACAAGGGTTTGGCTTCATTGGGGACTGGGGTTCCACCTGGAGGGACACCAGCCTATACTGGCAGGATGGTCTGCATCTGTCCAGGAAGGGAACAAGTCTTTTGAGCAATCGGTTTAAATGCTTCATTGGCAAGCTTTTAAACTAGTCAAAGGGGGAGGTACTGACAAGCAGCAGGAAAATCCCAGTCTCTCCCTACAAAACAGGGTACTAAATGAGAAAAAGACCGAGGTAGAACGGTCAGTGGGGATGCTGCAACAGAAGGTAAAGCCATCAAAAATGGAGAGCAATGAGTACCAATGCCCATAGTCTAGGTAACAAGCTTCCTGAATTAGTGGCCTTGATGGAGGAGGAACATCTGGATATCGTGGCAGTCACAGAAACATGGTACACACAAAACCATGACTGGGACATAAACATACCAGGATGCACTATCTACAGGAGGGACAGGAAGGGTAAAAGAGGAGGAGGAGGAGTTCTTTACATAAGGGAAGGAATAAAAGCAACAGAACAAAAGGGTAAACAGGGAGGAGGAGGAGATGAAGCACTGTGGGTAAATTTGGAGACCGGTAATGGCACCACAATCTGCACAGGGGTTGTATACAGACCCCCTTTTAGGGGGAGGAAATGGACAAGGAAATGATAGAAAGTATACTTAGAATGGCAGAAAAAGGGGAGATATTGCTGATGGGTGATCTGAATATGCCAGATATTAACTGGAGCGCAGTTGCAGCTGCCACTCAAGAGTGCAGTTATTCTAGATGCCCTAGAGGGGCATGCCTTGGACAACTAGTACTGGAGCCCACTCGAGAGGGAGCAATATTAGACTTGATTCTCAAATGGAGATGGAGGATCACAGATGTGAAGTGGGTAGCCATCTGGGAACTAGCGACCATCGAACAGTATGGTTCACAATAAACACAGCAATAGAGTCAAGCTTACAAAGACAAAAGTACTGGACTTTAGGAGGGCTGACTTTGCCAAATGTGAGAGCCTAAGGAATGCACTAGCAAATGGGCAGGAAGGAGGGGTGGAAGAACAATGGGAATAATAAAACTGCCATCACAGAGGTAACGAGCCTTTGTGTGAAGCAAATAAACAAAACAAGACGATGTAAGAAACCACTATGGTTCTCAAAGGAAGTGGCAGTGAAGGTTCAAGAGAAAAAGAAAGCATTCAGGAAGTACAAGGAATCTCAGAAGGAGCAGGATAGAGAACTGCATCGGTTAAAGCAAAAGGAGGCTGGGAAGGCAGTCAGAACAGCAAAGGCCCAAACCGAGGAAAAGATAGCCAGCTCAGTTAAGAAGGGGGATAAAACCTTTATAGGTACATCAAGGAGCAAAGGAAGACCAAGGAGGGATAGTGAGGCTTAATAAAGAGGAGGAGGGTGGGCAGAGGGAGACTGTGAAAAGGCAGAGATACTAAACAAATATTTTTGCTCAGTATTTACAAATGAAGAGGGGGAGGTACATAAAACAAACAGTAGTAACACTCTGGATACAGAAGTTGATACCAGCCCATTTACAGAAGAAAGGGTTCTGAAAGAACTCTTAAAACTGAAGGTGGACAAAGCAATGGGCCTGATGGGATTCATCCCAGAATTCTAAAAGAGCTAAGGGTAGAACTAGTGACACCACTGACTACCCTTTTAACAAATCATGGGAGGATGGGTGGTACCGAGGACTGGAGGAGGGCAGATGTGATTCCCTTCACAAAAGTGGGAGCAAGGCAGAAGCAGGAAACTACAGACCTGTTAGTTTAACCTCAGTGATAGGGAAAATGATGGAATCACTTCTGAAGGAAAGAATTGTCGAGTATCTAGAGGCCAGAGGGGCACAGGACCCTAGGCAGCATGGAGTCACAGCGGGAAGGTCATGCCAGACGAATCTGATAGATTTCTTTGACTGGGTGACCAAAGTAGTAGATCAGGGAGGGGCTGTGGACATGGCCTACCTAGACTTTAGCAAGGCATTTGACACAGTACTACACAAAAGATTAATATACAAGTTAGCCAGCCTGGGAGTGGGTCCCAAGATGACAGCCTGCAAAAGAATTGGCTGGAGAATAGGACACAGAGGGTAATAGTAAAATGGGAGTCCACCTGAAGAAAGGAGGGTTACTAGTGGGGTACCGCAGGGTTCAGTATTAGACTAGTCCTCTTCAATGTCTTTATATGACATTGCAGAAGGACTGGAAGGAAAAGTATGTCTCTTTGCAGATGACACTAAGATCTGCAACAGAGTTGATGCACAGGGTGGGGTGGAAAGGATGAGAAGGGACTTGGCAAGGTTAGAGGAATGGTCAAATGTTGGCAGCTTAGATTCAGTGCTAAGAAGTGCAAGGTAATGCACCTGGGAAACAAAACCCAGGGAAGAGTACACAATGGGGGTGAGATACTAACAACAACAAAATGGAAAGGGACCTGGGGTAGTCATATCAGATGACCTAAAGGTGGGCAAGCAATGTGAGAGGGCAGCAAGGAGGGCTGGGGGGATACTGGGATGCATAGGGAGAGGCATCACCAGTAGAAAACAGGAAGTTATTATCCCTCTGTACAGACAGCTGGTGAGACCCCATCTGGAGTACTGTGTGCAGTTCTGGAGACCCAATCTCCAAAAGACATAGACAGGATGGAAGCTGTCCAGAGGAGGGCAACTAAAATGGTGTAGGGTCTGCACCGGAAGACATATGAAGAGAGACTTAAGGAGCTTAATATGTAGCCTCGAGGAAAGGAGGGAGGGGGACATGATAGAAACTTTCAAGTACCTCAAGGAATCAAAGTCCAAGAGGGTAGCATCTTTCAAAAAGAGGTGTGCAAGAACAAGAGGGCCAATTTGAAGATGGGGGGAGCTCAGAGGTAATTTAAGGAAGTATTTTTTCACAGAGAGGGTTGTGGATGCATGGAACAGCCTTCTGGAGGAGGTTGTGGAGTCAAAATCAGTGGTGGAATTCAAGCATGCATGGGATAGTCATAAGGCAATTTGGGGGGTAGGAAGAAGTAGGCTGCTGGTTATCTAGGATCTGCAGCTTATCCAGTAGGTAGGGAAATGGGCAGACTGGGTGGGCCAAGCGGTCCTTATCTGCCGTCAAATTCTATGTTTCTATGGTTGGCAGAGAATTGTGTCTCGATTTTGAGACCTTTCTGCTCTACCGATCCCATGCTCTAGGGGAGTCCTCTGTGTTGCAGGACACACTGTCCGACCTCAAGGAAGATGTTGCTCAGCTCCTCACAAAAGGAGCATAAGCTTGTGCCCTAGATGCCCTGGCAAGTCAGATGCATATGTCCAGGTACTTCCTGGTTCTGAATAGTGGATAGGGGAGCTGGCACCCCATACTGGATCTTCACTATCTGAATCAGTTTCTAAGGAAGCGCAAATTCTGGGTGGTTACGCTGAACCGGATTATACCGTCCCTGGAGCAGGGCATGTGATTCTACTCCCTGGACATCCAAGATGTGTCATTCCACATTCCAGTCCATCCATCCCTGTTGTGGTACCTCTGGTTCCATGCCGAAGGGTGCTGTAGCAGTTCCAGGTCATGCCATTTCAGCCTTTCCTCGATACCCAAGGTCTTCATGTGCATCGCATTGGTGTTGGTCTTCTGGCAGTGCCAGGGCGTCAGGGTTTACTCCTGCCTGGATGACTGGCTGAGAGCCCAGCCACCCAAAGAGGCAGTGGAGCTGTCCAGGGACCTGGTCCTCCAGAACTGCACGGACTTGGGGTCCCTTGATCAACCCAGCCATGTCCAAAGTGATCCCCTCACAGGTGATTCATTTAATCGGGGCAGAGCTAGACTTCCCTACAGGCTAATGCCTGCCTCCCTGTGGACCATGCTTTGGATTTTACCTCCTTTGCCCAATGGCATCTTGTACCAGTGTCTGGTGGGCTCACTGGTGGATGGTGCACCTGCAGTGGGAATTGGGCTGTCAGTGTTCCCAACGCATAGGACACCTGCACCAGACAGTCAGTGTCCCAGCCAATGTGGGATGCCATTCAGTGGTGGCTGATCCCAGAACATCTGGAGGAAGGAGTCCAGTTTTGTCTGCCCAGAGCTGACCATCACCCTAATGATGAACGTGTCTCTGATCTCTGGAAGGATGGGGAGCGCACCTGGGAGACCACAGGATCACAAGGGGTGCCCCATCACCACATCAACCTGCTGGAGATCTGTGCAGTATGGCTAGCTCTAATTGAATTTGCTCCTCTAGTTGGGTCAAGTTGTGGAAATCCAGACAGACAGCACCATGACCATGTTTTGCCCGAACAGGTAGGGTGGAACGCTTTCCCTTCCATTGTGTTGGGTGGGCCCCCTGCACTTGGACCATCGTGAGCAGGCTGGGTGCAGATTTCCTGGCAGTTCATATCGCAGGAGCAGACTGTCGGCTGGCAGACGCTCTCAGCTGGGTGGGCGAGATGTCTCATGAGTGGTCTCTGCATCAGGAGGTGGCGAACCACTGTTTTCCCTGTGGGGCAACCCTCTGTTGGACCACTTTGCCTCCTGGGAGTACACAACTAAGGGTGTTCTGTGCCCCCCCCCCCCACAGTCCGGGACACCGGTGGAGGATGCCTTCACGAGGCCCTGGTCCCCAGGCCTCCTGTGCACCTTTTGTCCCTTTTCCCTGATCCACAAGGTGGGGGTCATGGTATGGAGGGACAAGGTGCTAATGATCCTCATAGTTATAGACTGACCTTGCCAGTTCTTGTATACGTATCTCCTCTGCCTAAGCAGCAGGCCTCCACTGCAGTTCCCATCTTCACCCGAACCTAGTGACCCGACAACAGGAGAAGGTACTGCATCTGGACCATCAGTCCTTGCACCTCACAACCTGGTTGCTGAGTGGCTAGAGTTCCAGGCTCTGGGTCTTTCAGAGAATGTTCTCCACATTGTAGAGGCTTCTTGAAGAGTTGACTAGCCAATGTTATGCCTTTAAATGGAAGCGGTTTCCCATTTGGTGTCAGGGCCAGGAGCTTGATCCCCTGGCCTGTCCTGCGGCTAGCATCGTGGAATACCTCTAGCACTCATCCCAGCAGTGACTGCGTTCAGTGACCCTTAAGGTGCACCTGGCAGCCATCTCTGCATACTGGGTGTGGGCCAGTATGACAATGGTGGCGCAGGAGAAGGTGGTTGGCCACTTCTTTAAGGGCCTTGACCACTTGTCCCTGCTGGTGCGTGAGCCACCACCACCTTGGACGTGCTACTGGTACCGGGAAAGCTCGTGGGCAAGCTTTTTGAGCCTGTGCACAGGTGTGAGATGTCACACCTGTCGTGGAAGACTGCCTCCTTGGTGGCTGTCGCATCAGCCAGAAGGATTAGTGAGTTACAGGTGCTTTCGGTGGAGTTTTCTTACCTGATTTTCCACAAGCACATGGACGTCCTTCACTCCTACCCAGAGTCCCTCCCAAAAATTGTATCAGAGTTCCACTTATTTTTTTTTTTTTCTTTTTCAATTCTGTTTCTTCACCTCCACACCCGGGCATCCTTCTGGGGTGTCCTCTCGAAACCAGGCTCTACTCCTGGCCTGAACCCTGCATCCCCTCGGAGGGACTCCCCTGACCACCCAGGCAGACAGCCCCCGATCACCCCCAGGACGGGCCCGTCCTCCCGCTACTGCCTTTCTTGGATTAGAGAGGCCTTACTTGGATGGCGGGTCAGCCGTGGAGTCCCCTGAGCACAGGGCCGGCGTTGGGATGTGGGCTGTGTCCCTGGAACCCCCATCATCTCCACGGATGTGGTAGAGGTTTTTCTGCTTGTTGGTCCCAAAGGAGCTTGGACGTGCAATGGCGGCTGAGCACAGCGTGCCGCTGCCTGCCAAGCTCTGCCCCGCTGCACGTGCCACCACTGCACCTGACCATCACCAGGTGCCGCTGCAGGCGGCGGCACCCCAGAACCCTCCCCAGGGAAGGGAGCAGCCCTCTGGTGCTCGATCCCTTCCCCTGTCAATTCCCAGCTCTGGCTATTCCCGAACCTGGGTCGCCGGCGTGGCGCAAGGAGTGGTGTCCAGTGCCTCAGCCCTCAGCGCCACCAGGCCTGCCCATCAGAGTTCTACCTTAACCAGGTGATGAACCTTCCACTTTACCAACCCATCTTTGGAGGCCGAACGTATGCTCCATTCTTTGGATCTGCAGCAGGCGCTTTCCTACTATGTGGAGTACACGGCTGGCGTTCAGGGTGAGTCTTACCAGCTGTTTTTAACTTAGCAGAATCTGCACCTGGCAGACCGATAGCTGAGCGGATGATTGCAGGTAGATTACATCCTGCATTGTCCTGTGTTATAGGTTGGCTGGTAGGAGGCCTCCCGTAGTGCTTAGGGCTCATTCCACCAGACATATGGCTGCCTTGGTGGCTGCTTTCAGAGACATCCCTATTTAGGAAATTTGCAGGGCTGCCACCCTGAAGTCCGTACGCACCTTCATTTCCCATTACAGCATCGGCCTTGAGTCTTGCTGGGATTACCTCGTTTCTCCAGTCTCTGTTTGCTGACTAGGGGTGTGTGCCTTGCCCCAGTCTCCCAGAGAACTGCTGGAAGTCTGCCACTGTGGATACATGAACCATATCCATGTCCCTGGAAAATAGGTTAACTTACTTGTAGCTAGTTCAGTGAGTGGTACATGGTTCACATCCACACCACCTGCCTGGCCTCCCCTGGTAAGTAGCACATTGATCCCTGCTTCCAGCATGCAATATCTGATGTCTCAGGGTGGAGCGGAGGGATATACCACCCGGGTGAACCGCCAGTGTGTGTGTGTGAACCATATACCACTCCTAGAACTACAGTTACAGGTGAGTAACCTATTTTTTTTTTTTTGACGATGTTGTCAGGCTGGAAATGGGCCAGAGTGGACAAGCAAAAAACAGCTACCTAGTTCCAGGATTCAGTGGTGTCCCCTTCATGGGAAGGTAAGGAGGTGAAAAATTCTCCATTAATGAACAAGGTTGCATGCAGTGCTGTGAAGCTCACCACCATCATTTTGTCAGATGTTCATGAATGGGGAGGAGTGGAAGCAACGTGCAGACAAGCCTGCTTGATGAATGACATTAATCTGTGAACAGTGCATGCCAGGGACTTATGTTCTTGGGTTTGTCTGGCTAAATAGGTTTATTCCATCAGATTTAGAAGACATGAATTCCTTGTGTCTTATTCCAGTGGCCCTTTCCTCCTGGAAGATGAGGATGTAGGCAGTTGTGTGTATCAGCTCGCGCACCTACTGTGTAGTGTCGACCACATCAGTGGGCTGTGGATGCGGTATCTAAGATGAGAAACTACAGTGTACTTGTTGCTGAAGAATTGTTCTCCAGCTTGGAGCCGGATAAGGTTTGAATGACATCCAGAATGAGGATGGGCAGTTGCCAGCTTCTCATCAGTAACTGTAGCAGAAAGCCAACTTAATGTTGATGGGGTGGGAGCTCATCTGCCTCAGACAGTTGAATCAGCCATCTGTAATCTGAGAAGCAGAGGGCTTCTACTGTATTTATAGGCTAGCAGAACAGAGGTGCTGGTAGATTGGTGAGAATGCAGTCAGTAAAACAGACTTTGGACCTTCGGATCCGAATGGACCTATTAGCCCTGTTGATTGGATTTGTCAAACATACAGTATGTCGTTCATGAACAACATGATCATGTTGTTCATGATCATTCACCCCAGCCCCTTTCTATGAGATTGGTCAACAGTTTTACCCCACCTGTTCTTAGCCTGGGGGGGGGGCTTCTGGCCGACCCTGGACTGGAAACAGTTGAACAGATTTGTAAAACGTAATGACATTCAAGAAGATCTCTGCAGTCTATCATTCCAGCTGTCCATCTGGGGGATTCCCTGGCTTCTAACCCAAGGAATTCTTCAGTGTGATTATCTGTAGCTGTTGGCCTCTGGTGTTGAACTGCCTCGGAGAAATTTGGAACACATACAAATGATTGGAACATCTGTTGGCTCGTGCCACCATTCAAACTGCTGCTCTTACCAACTGCTGCATTCTGTAACGTTCAGATTTCTTTCTCAGCCTACCTGTTAGGAAGCCTCGGAGGCTGCTCCTCAGCGCTTTTGAAGAATCCTTTATTTTCGTGAAAAAATAAGTTTTTAATCTACTGTTAGAATTGCTGCCTTTACTTTCTAGTTTAGTTTAATGCTATTTTTATATTAGTTTTTACCTCGGTTCACGGTTCTTCAGTGGTTCATTGAACCATCATGGAACCAAGCCTTTTCTGGCTTTTTTTCTACTTTTATTATTTCATTTGGTATAAGAACTTGACTGGAGCCTTTACTGGGAATTTTTCAGTAAATCCTGAAGTTTTGCTGTTTTACTCCGGTTTGAGAACCAACCACTTCACTATGGACAGTTATCTTCCTTAATATATTTTCTTATATGTTGTATTGTCAGTAGGCACTAGTCTAGTTCTGGTTATTGTTTTTGGGTATATCTTTGGTTAAGTCCGGATAAGCCTAAAAAGAAAACGGGGCCTACAGGTTTTAAAAACGCGGGACGTTTTTGCAAAGGCAGACAAGCACGATCTGTGTGTTATCTGCCTAGGTTCCTCACACCTTCAGGCTGACTGTGATATTTGTAGGACTTTCCCAGCTAAAACCGTGGAAAAGTGTCTGAAACGCCTTAAAAAGCATAGGGCTTCTACTTGGGTACCGAACAAATTGGTTCCGGATCAACTGTCTGCTCCTCCTAAAAATGATTAAAAAAAAAAAATGCTGAACCTAACGCCTCTGACAAAGGCAAGAGTTCCGAAACAAAACGAACCGGGGAACTGGTTACCGAACTGGCTCCAGCTAAGAAAACAGCAAAGAAAAAACACATTGAATCTCCAGGTGAAAAAACAGAGGAGCCCTCCATGCAAAAGGCGAATATACCTTCAGCTGAAGTTATAGCTCAAGCCTTACAAATTTTACAGGTTTTACAAGGCCTGGTTCCGGTTCCGACACCAGTTCAGACAACGGTCCAAGGATCAGTTCCTGTGTCTCGAGACCTCCCATACGAGGAGTAGGATGATGAGGAACCAATTGAACTGGAGGTTTCTCCGGATCAAGAGTTTGTCATCTCCCAGACTACCAGAGGACTATTCCTCACACCTTACTTTTGTAAAGCAGATGGGGGAGGCACTTGATTTAACCACCAATGCACTGGTGGAGGAGGAAGAGGAGGCGGGTGTTTTAGACATGATGGGTCTAGCTCTGACCAATCAGCTTCTCCTACCCATTCAAAAATCTTTAAAGAAGCACATAATGAAGGTGCTGCAGACACCCAGTTCAATTCCCCCAGTTGATAAGAAGGCTGATAAGAGATATCAGTTGGACAGATCGGGGCAGAATTTTTTTTTACACCCTGACCATGAGGGAGTGGTGCAGGCAGCTGCATGTGACAGGGCAAAGGTGCCACTGTCATCTCACCCACCTGAAAATTACTCAAAGATGGACAGTATGGCAAAGTAGGTTACTTGGCTGATTCTTTGGCCATAAGGCAAGCTAATTACATGGCATATGCTGCCGGGTATCGGAAAACCCTTTGGAATTCCATACTGGCCATGGCTGAGAAAGCACCACTTGCTATGGCTTCTGACATGGTCGAGACAGCCAGGTTGGGGTTGGAGGTTATAAAATACTAGTTCCATATGGCTGTGGACTCTGACACTGCAGCCAGATGGATGGCCCTGATGGTAGCACTAAGGGGGTTTGCTTAGGTCAGAACCACAAACCCTAACCCAGGATACCCAGATTAAGGCCATAGACTTCCCTTGCGAAAACAGTTCCCTGTTTGGGGATAAGACTGAAGCTTACTTGAAAAAAGTTGATGAGTATAAAACCACTTATAAGAGCAATGCTGCCAAAGAAAAGGCTTCAGCCTCTTACAGTGTGCAGGGATGGGGAGGTAGAGGAAGGTCATGGTATGGTAGACCTTCTTTCCAGGCTCAGGCCACCCCGTATATCAGCAACAGAGGGGATATTTCAAGGGCAAGGGTAGAAGGGACTCCAGACATGGTGACCAGGCCACTCAGGCTACAGCCCAGGCAAAGCAGACTCCCTGATCCATCGGTCAGGGTCGCCTTCCCACTACCAGTAGGGGGCAGGCTGGCTCACTACCTCCCTGTTTGGAAAACCATCACCACAGACAAGTGGGTCTTGGAAGTAGTGAGCCAGGTCTAGCCCTCAGCTTCAAATTCTTCCCCAAGCTAAGGTCAAGGCCATTCAGACCAGTATCTGTCACAGAAAGGGCACTCTTGGAAAAGGTGGTGGCAAACTTGCTGGTAGCAAGGGCAGTGGAACCTGTTAAACCCTCGCAGAGGGGAAAAAGATTCTACTCAAGTTACTTCCTCACATTAAAACAGAATGGGGAGTAGTGACCCATTTTAGACGTAAGAGCACAGAACAAGCACTTGGCAAAGCCAAAGTTCCAGATGGTAACTTTGACAGTGATTCTTCCTACTCTTCGGGAAGGAGACTGGCTGGCATCATTGGATCTCAAGGTAGCCTACTTCCACATCCCAATCGGAGAATCTCACAGAAAATACCTTGTGTTCAGACTTCACTCAGGACATTATCAATCTGCTGCTCTGCCATTCAGTCCTAACCTTTGCTCCCAGGGCTTTCACAAAGTGCTAGGCAGTGGTAGTGGCATACCGGAGAAGGCAGGATATTATAGTATTCCCTTACCTGGACGACTGGCTAGTTGTAGGTCAGTCACCACAGCAGGAACAAGATGCCCTCAAGTTCACCAGGAAACCCTAGAGTCACGGGGTTCCTCATCAGTATCCAAAAATCTGTCCTGCACCCCACTCGGGTGCTGACTTTCATAGGAGCAGAGCTGTGTACTCACCAGGGGAGTGCTTTCCTTCCCCAGGACTGAGTAGACAGTATTCTGCAGATTACAGGCTCTTTCAGCCTCAACAAGCCACAGCCAGCGAGACATTTCCTGAAGTTGCTAAGGCATATAGTGGCAGTAACAGGAACGGTTCAGGATTGTAGATTCCAGATGAGACATCCAGTTCCATCTCTGAGTACACTGATGCCAAAGAAGGGACATGCTGGCAAAACTGGTCCCAGTACCAAACACACTACTGTCGGCTTTGCAATGGTGAAAAGACCGAAGCAATCTCAGACTGGGGGTCCCATTCAAGTCAGAGTCCCCCACTCTGGTGCTTACAACAGATGCCTCCTAGGATGGGAGGGCATCTGGATCAGCATACGGTGTACAGCACATGGTCCTCAGCAGAGTCACTACTGCACATAAATCTGCTTGAGCTCAAAGCAGTGCTTCTGGCACTTCAATCCTTCACTACCCTGCTAAGGGACAAGGTGGTGCAAGTCAGGACAGACAACACCACCATTATGTACTACATCAGCAAGTAAGGAGGGACAACATCCAGCCTGTTCTGCACAGAAACAATGAAGATATGGAGTCTGGCCTACTCCCTGCAGGTATCCCTAGTGGCCATCCACCTCCCAGGGAAGGGCAACACCCTGGCGGATGCCCTCAGCAGAATCGGCCAAAACCACCTTGAGTGATCCCTCAATAGACAAGTACCAGAAGTAGTGTTTCGAAGATGGGGAACTCCAGAGATGGATCTCTTCACCTCAGAGAATCACCAGTTGCCCAAATTCTGCTGCAGGCCCCCAGCAAGGGGCACAGTGCAGTGCCTGTGGATGCACTGGTGTTGGACTGGTCAGGGATGCACCTATATGCATTCTTTCCATTTCCAGTACTACTCTGAGTCCTGATAAAACTCCGGTCTCAACCAGCGACCATGATCCTGATAGCCCCAGATTGGGCCAGGCAGCCATAGTACTTCCTACTGCTTTCCCTGTCAGTAGCCCAACCCATACACCTCCCTCAGAGGCGCAATCTCCTGACCTCCTCACAGGGGAGGATCCTGTACTCAAACCTCAGGTCACTCAGGCTCAGGGCTTGACTCTTGAAGACCTAGAGTATGCCAACTTACAACTCGCTGAGTGTGTACTTCAGGTGGTTAGGGGCTCCAGGAAGCCCTCTACCAAGAAAACCTGTGCTGCAAAATGGGAAAGGTTTTCTAGCTGGTGTGGCATTAATGATTTAGTACCTCACAGTCAGGGTTACCAGTCCTGCTGGACTATCTTACCCATCTTCACTCTCTGGGCCTACATCCTACAACCCTTAGGGTCCATGTAGCATCAGTTCCAGCCTATCTTTCAGCTGGTAAGGGCACTTCTTTAGCTGCCCATCCTATTTTCAAGAAGTTCAATGGGCTGGCCCATCTGCACCCCCCACACAGGGAACCGGTGCCTACTTGGGACCTTAATGTCTGCATTGCCAAGCTCATGTGACCCCCTTTCGAACCCATGGCTACAGCACATCTCAAATTCGTCACTTGGAAAACCATATTCCTAGTAGCCATCACCTCAGCCAGATGGATAAGTGAGCTGCAAGCCTTGTGTGTGTGCAGCAAGACTACGTCTCCTTCCACAGAGACAAGGTGGTCCTCAGGACCTATAGGAAATTCCTTACTAAAGTTGTCTCTGATTTTCACCTGAACCAGACTATTACTTTGCCAGTCTCCTTTACTGTACATTCTACTTTGGGGGAGCAGAGGCTTCACAGCCTGGATGTTAAGAGAGCTCTTAGATACTACCTTGACCAAACCAGGGCCTATAGGCAGGCCAGGCAGCAGCTGTTCTTGACTTCTGGGGATGTGGGAAAAGGGAAGCCAGCTACTAAAAGATCCATTTCATGGTAGATAGTAGCATGTATCCAGTTCTGCTACAGAAAAGCTGGTAGGGAACCCCCAGTAGGCCTAAGGGCACATTCCACAAGGGGTACAGCTGCTATGATAGCAGCCGCCAGGGATATTCCCCTGTTGGAAATCTGTAAAGCAGCTACATGGAGAACAGTACACACTTTTACAAAGCATTACAGTTTGTACATTCAGTCCAGGAGTGATGCCAGGTTTGGCACAGCAGTGCTGCAGAGCTTATTTATCCTAAGCAAGGTTTTGTGCCCACCTCCAAAGGTACTGCTTCGTAGTCTGCTACAGTTAATCATATTGAAGAATTTCTGGAGTTAGAAGAAGAAAAAAAAAATGACCTTAGTAATCTTGTTTTTTCCAAGGTATTCTTCAGTATGATTAACTCTCCCTTCCTACCTCCCCTTCCAGAACCAGTTGACCTCTGCATCATAGCTGGTTTTGCACACTGTTAGTCATTTCTGGTTTCATTAGTTTTAAAACCGGATGGCTCTTGTTTTCCTGTAGTTAGTCCTATCTGACATTGCCAGGGGACAGGAAAAAGGGGAATTATTAATCTCATTAGGATAAGTTAGTTTAGGGGTCTCTCCAAGCTGACTCCAAGGAAATCAGAGCATTATAGAACACAGCAGTTGGTAAGGGCAGCAGTTTGAATGGTGGCACGAGCCAATAGATGTTCCATCATTTGCATAAATTCCAAACTTCTCTGACGCAGTTCAATGCTGGAGGCTAACTTCTGCAGTTAATCATATTGAATACTACATTGGAAGAAACAGAATTACTAAGGTGAGTAATTTTTTTCTTTCATTGCATTGAAGGATGCCTATTCTTTTTTCTGGTACACCAGTCCCCACAGACTGTTGAAGAACCAAGTAATCCATGTGGGCGAGCATATTTTGCTGAGAGTGTTCTTGAGCATCCCGATTGTGCTGGTAGTACAGCTGGAGCAGGAGGGACATCTTGTATTCTCTTGCCTGGGCTCTATTCTGCTCAGGGCTTCAGTGGCACCCATGGTGAAGTGATCGGTGGCAAGGACTCTGGAAGTCCTGGAGATGCATGACTGTTTAATCAACAGAGAGAAGAATTCCCCATCACTATCATGGAGGTTGGAGCACCTGGGTGCAGTATTTTTTTTTTTTGTTTGTTTTTTTTATCAGACATGCTAAAGGTCTGCTTGTGTGTGTTAATGTAAGAAATAGCCACCATTACACACTCAGTCTCATCTCTCATCTCTCATACCCTCTTGTTGATTTTGTAAGAATACAACTGTATAAAAAGTACTATATAAATGCTAATTATTATGCTGGCATTGCCCCACTATCCAACAGTTCTGGGGACAGTTGTCGATAGCTTTATGTGCTGTTTTTTGGGGACAGTTTCATCTTTACAGAACCAACCTTGCTGTTTCTAGATCTGCCCCCTGGTTATCTGGGACCTAACACTAAAAAGACGATGCTTATTTATTTGAATGGTGTCAGCTAAGAAAGTACTCATTAGACTGTGACCCACCCTCTGCTGTTGCAACCCTTCACCACTGGCAGGATAACATGCTACAGATCTGTGAGATGGAGAAATTAACAGCCAAATGTAATAACTTAACTAATCGTTTTGAAACTATATGGCAAAGATGGGATCTGTATATGATTTAACAAAGACCAGATTTTATACCATGATTACTACTGCCTTAGACAGTACATTCTCTGTATTGAATAGTACAAACATAAATAATTTATTTTCCCGTGTAACTGGAAAAATGCTTTTGTATTGTCTATGTTTTGTGATATTGTGTAGTGTTCTGTTGTATAAACTTTAAAAAAAAAAAAGCTATTTATCTTATTTCCACAGCCAGATAAGAAAATCTGTTCCTGGGATCCATTAATTGGGATCCCAGCCAGTTGTCCCTTGCTTCCAGACTGCACCAACTCCTGTGTCTGATAGCAATAGGGCTTTATACTCCAAGCCTCTCCAGAACAGGATAGTGTTAGTGTGGTTCCCAGCCCTGGAGGAACTGATCATGTTGTTCAGGCCGGTGTCACAATAACATGTATGGTGAGAGAACTCTGAAAATTATTCGGTTGTTCCCCTGAAGCTCCTTCAGATCTGTTTGTGGCCCTCAGTGCCTGCCTGCCTACCAGGCTGGGAGGGCAGTTCTACACCAGCTTCTGGCGCACAAAACTGTGAATCCTCAAAAACAGTGCCTCCAGACCACTGCCTGGAGATGACTACAGTGTATCTTATTTATTTTGTTATTGATTCGGATTGCAAGTACCTTTGAGCTGAGAGCTCTTTCACAAAGGTTCCACATCAGATGGTAATGAAGACAAATCCAGACAAAGTTAAAACTAGGAAAGGGCAGAAATTACAGTAGGATGGAATTACATCATTTTGAATTACAGTAGGAAGGAACTACATCATTTAGACTACACGTAGTACAAGAAGACATAGTATATATAAATTGAAGCAAAATCACGGAGAGCAATATACAATCCACTGGGAGTCCGAAAGGCAAGTAAGTTTTAAGGTGTACAAGATACTCGGCATGAAGTCTGTGGGTAGGACAGTTCAGCCAAAGGAGGTATCAAGTGAAGGGGGCTAAGGAGGGTGGTAGGGCCAGAAAGGGATGAGAATACTGGGAAGCAGAGGAGAGGAAGGCAGGTTCTGGGAGGTAGAGATAGACTTGATCTAGCCTTGATATCTTTTTTTTTTTTTTGTAGGACTTGGTTTGACCCCAGTGAGTTAAGCTTGGATTGGCCAACGCCATCTCGGTGGCATACTGAAATGGTCAAGGAGGCACACATATTGAGAACTTGATTACAGAAGCAACCAGGATCCTTCAGTAAGTGGAGGACAATTTGTCATTGGTAGCAGTTCTCTTAGCGGGGAATTGCACATAAACATAGAATTTGATGGCAGATAAGGACCGCTTGGCCCACCTAGTCTGCCCATTTCCCTACCTAATGGATAAGCTGCAGATCCTAGTTAACCAGCATCCTACTTCCTCTGGCCCCCTACTAGAATTGCCTTATGTCTGTCCCATGGATTCTTGAATTCCCCCACTGTTTTTGACTCCACTACCTCCTCAGGAAGGCCGTTCCATGCATCCACAGCCCTCTCCGTGAAAAAATTCTTCCTCACATTACCTCTGAGCTGTCCCCACCTCTATCTTCAAATTGTGCCCTCTTGTTCTTGCACATCTTTTTCTAAAAGATGATGCCCTCTTGCACTTTGTTGATTCCCTTGAGGTACTTGAAAGATCTTACTTCGAGAGACAGCTCTTGCAGCAGGTTACACCATTAGGATTGAAGTCGGCAGGCACCAGGACCCCACGAAAATTTTCTAGCTAGCAGTATCCAGCGGGGACTGCCCCCAACGTTGGTCCCGTCCCCGACGTCAGGCATCATATAAAAGGGGGCAGTCCCCCAGAATCCCCAGTTCTTTTCCTGCCATCGACTCGCCAGCATCGGCTTCACGGTTCTACTCTAGCATACGATGACTAGAACTTCCAGTTTACCACTAAATGTCGGCATCTCCAACTCCTTCTTCAGAAGGACATCCTTCCAAGTGTGCCTGCGACAAATGGATCCCTTTCAAGGATCCTCATTCATCCTGCCTGCGGTGCTTAGGCCCGGAACACGACACAAAGGCCTGCTCCTTTTGTCAGGGGTTCAATAGTCGCACCAGGATCCTCTGCCAGAAGGCACTTCAGGGGTGCCTCTTGGAAGACAAGTTAAGAAGCATGGGCAAAGACCCTGCCTCCAGAGGTGAGTCTACCTCTAAGTCCCACAAACACCGGGACAAGCACCGGGAGAAGGCCAGGTCCAGATCCCCTAACCGGGCCTCGGACTCGCGCACCAGCTCAGGCTCCATGTGCTCAGACCGCTCTCCCTCCAGGGCTCGCTCTCAGCCCCTTCCAGTAAAGGTCAAGTCTTCAGGCAGCACTTTGGCTTCTCTGCATCCCATCAAGGCTTCCAGGCCTTCGGCTTCATCAGCAGCCTCCTGGGCCTCATCAAAGTCTTCAGACCATCACCAGTCCAAGTCTTTTTCCAAAGCTTTTTCAGAGAGACGCTGGGACCCTGACACCAGATCGGTCTCCCAGCCTCCCAGGTGTCCGGATCCCCCTCTCAGGAAGACTAAGGACCTGACATCCCTAAAACGGACGTCTGATAAGCACCCGATGTCGGATAAGCACCCAACAGTGAGACGTTCACCGGATCCGAAGACTGCCTTCCCATCGGACCAGACGTCGGCTAAGCACCCGACATTGGTGAGACGTTCACTGGAGCCGAAGACTGCCTCCCCCCCGTCACTGGTGGACACCGGTCGCTGGGACTCTACAGAGGAGGACCTGATGTTGCCTGATGACCAGGCAGGCGACAGTGAGGACGTCGGGCTTCCACAGGAGCCTTCGCCAACCCCGGAGACTCCCTCGGACCCGACGCTCGATACTGGCGTCAGACCACCGGCGTCAGGTCCATCATCTGGTATGAATATTCAAGAGGTCAAAGATCTCTTTACCTTTTGGTGGGACACAATAAAGAAGGATGTGATCCCAGTCAAACCTCCTCCTGCTCCCCCTCCTCCACCGCAGGGGCCAGCAGGAAGACCACCGACCCCCAAGGAGCACACTCCACCTCCTAGGGGAAGATCCAAAGAACGGAGAAGACCCCCTTCAAGATCTCCCTCAGGGTCTCCCAGTCCTAAGCGACCGAGGCATCGACGGTCCACTCCGCAAGGGGGGGATTCTAGACCTGACACTTCAGATACCTCCAGGTCTCCTTCTCCAATCAGCATCCCATCACCTGACTCACAAGACCTGCCCAGGTCACCTCCGGATGATCCCTCCTTTTCTGAGATCATGAGGCACATCCAGGAGAACATGGGATGGGATTCGGAAGATCTCGACCTCGAGAGACAACGCCTAGCTCATTACCTTTGGCAGAAGGACCCTAAGCCTGTGTTGGTGCCACCCTTGGTGGACACTTTTGTGGACATCATCAAGGCTGCGTGGAAGCGTCCGCACTCCACCCCTGCGGTGCCGAAGAAAGCTGACCACCTGTACAGGGCCCCGACAGAGGACCAGTACTTGGCGCAACAACCTCTGGCTGATTCCCTGGTCATTACGGCCTCTCATGACAGGTCCCAATGACCACAGCATCTGAGCACACAGCCACCGGACCAGGAATCCAAGCAGTTGGATGCCCTGGGGAGGCGCTTGTATATGGCTGCTACATGCTCCATCAGGTCCCTGAACTATCTGTCTCATATGGTTCAGTTTCAGAATGCCCTGTGGGAACAGGGTCAGGACCTAGTTGATAAACTACCGGATGGCAAGCAGAAGGTGGAGCTCTTGACCCACCTCCGCACAGGGTCAGATGTGGGGACCCAAGTGTTACGAGCCGCATATGATTCTGCGGACTTGTCCGCCAGGGGCGCAGCTTCAGGCGTCTGTCTCCAGAGACACTCCTAGCTCCGTGTCTCCGGCTTTACCCCAGACGTACAGAAGAGTATCCTCGATGTCCCTTACAATGGAGAGGTCCTGTTTGGTGAACTCTCTGAAAAGGTCATCACCAAGCTTCAGGACGCCAGGAAGGCAGTAAGGTCTGTACAGGCCATGTACAGATCCAAATCTGGTTCCTTTCGTAGGAACCAGAACCATTTTTGCAGCCGGCAACGACAGCAGCCACGTTCTGGCCAGCAACAAAGGGGCACCTTCCACCGTAAGGCCCGACCTAAATCTTCCCTAGGCAGAGGTCAGCGGTATATCAAACTGGCCCAGCCTGCAGGAACCAACGCTGCCACAGCATGACTTCTTCCCGGGCCCCCACCCCTCCTCTGGATCAGCGGGCAGAGAAGGTCGGGGGTCGTATCGCTCTCCACTTTTCAGGGTGGCAGTCGATTACCGTCGACCGGTGGCTACTTCAAATGGTCAAGAGAGGTCACTTTATAGAATTCCTCGACCACCCACCGTCAAGACCTCCCCTTCTTTCCCGTTATTCGGGTCAGCACGCACTGCTCATACAGCAGGAGGTGCTCGCACTCCTAGGAAAGGAAGCTATAGAGCACGTACCGAGGAACCAGAGAGGTGCAGGTTACTATTCCCACTTCTTTCTGGTTCCCGAAAAGACAGGGGACCTCCGTCCGATACTAGATCTCAGCGATTTCAACGCTTCGGTCCTCTACAAACGCTTCCTCATGGTGACCCTTCCTGGTCTGATGCCCATGCTCAAGCAGGGCGCCTTCCTAGCGTCCTTGGACATGCAGGATGCTTACCTGCAGATACCCATTGCTCGAGCGCACAGGAAGTTCTTGTGCTTCGACTTTCTAGGTTGCTATTATCAGTTCCGAGCCCTCCCTTTTGGACTGTCTTCGGGACCTCTGGTGTTGACGAAGTGCATGGCAGTCGTCGCGGCGGCTCTAAGGAGACAAGGCCACTACGTGTTCCTGTACCTGGACGACTGGCTCCTCATAGCACCCTCTCGGGAGGCTCTGATGTCTGCAATTCACTGTACTCGGTCTCTGTTCGGGACGTTGGGCATCATTATCAATCAGGAGAAGTCACGCCTGGTTCCGTCACAGAATCTGCAGTTCATAGGCACAGTTCTGGACACCGTCCAGGAGAGAGCTTTTCTGCCCCAGGACTGAGCGGAACACATCAGATCCCTCATCAGGGACATCTTGGCAAAGAAGACTGTCCCAGCCAGACTGGTCCTTTCCGTGCTCGGACACATGGCTGCGGCCATTGCAACAGTCCCGCTAGCCCGTCTCCACATGCGAGTGACCCAGTGGATGTTACGGGTCCAGTGGGATCAGAAGCAAGACCATTTGTAGCTTCCAATTCAGATCACGAATGCTGTAATCTGGGATTGGCAATGGTGGCTAGATTCAAAGAACCTATTGGCAGGGGTCCCCTTCATTGCGCCGTCTCCGATTGTGACGCTCTCCATGGACGCCTCAGGGTTCGGTTGGGGAGCACACCTCAATGGGGTCAGGTCTCAGGGCTCCTGGACACCCCAGAAAGCTCATCTCCACATAAATATCTTGGAAATGAGAGCAGTTCTTTATGCCCTGCAGGCCTTCCAGTCGAAGATCCCACCGGGTACTCTGCTGTTACAAACAAACAATACCGCGGTGATGTATTACCTCAACAAACAAAGAGGCACCCATTCCTACCCACTTTGCAGGGAGGCCATGAGGGTATGGGATTGGGTCCTACAACACGGCGCAAACCTCATTGCTGTTCATGTTCCAGGAGTGGACAACGTCATTGCAGACAGCCTGAGCCCCCTCTCAGGCCAGAGTCCATGAGTGGCAACTACTCCAGGAGGTAGTAGAGGATCTTTTTCACAGATGGGGCATACCAGAGTTAGACCTTTTCGCGTCCCCATACAACACAAAACTGCCCAATTTCTGCTCGCTAGATCCCAGGCCTGGTGTTTTCTGGCGAGACGCGTTGTCCCTCTTCTGGACGGGCAGATTCCTCTACGCGTTTCCTCCCTTCCCGTTGATCCAGAGGGTCCTTTTGAAACTCCGCAGAGAGCAGGTGACGCTAATATTTAGCGCGCCTTTTTGGCCCAGACAGATTTGGTTCCCTCTGCTACACCATTTGTCCCGGGAACCTCCAGGGCCTCTGCCAATCCACTCTCACTTATTGTCCCAGGAGGCAGGTTCTTTGGTCCATCCGGACCTTTGCTCTCTGAACCTGTACGCCTGGCTTCTAGAGACATAGCTATCATGCAGTACGGGGTCTCGCAGGAGGTAGCAGATGTTCTAGTGGCTGCTAGAAAACCGGCCACTCACGCCACATACGCCATGAAATGGCGCAAATTTTGCCTCTAGGCTCAAGCACGAGGATTTTCCCCGATGGATTGTCCAGAAAGGTCGGTCCTGGACTACCTCCTGTCTCTCTTCCAGGCAGGCTTGGCCTACTCCTCTATTAAAGTACACCTTTGTGCCATCTCAGCCTATCATACACCTATAGGCCGATGTCCTATAACTCAGTTGGACACAGCATGAGCCTTTCTGAGAGGTGTTCTCCACCTTAGACCTCCGATTAAGGATCCTATTCCTCCATGGGATTTACCCTTTGTCCTGGAGCAGCTCACGCTGCTGCCTTTTGAATCAGCTGCAGATTGTAAGCTACGTCTCCTAACATGGAAAACGTTATTTTTAGTTGCCGTTACTTCAGCCAGAAAGATTTCTGAACTTCACGTACTGATGTGCAAAGAACCTTATTTGGTTTTTCACCAGGACAGAGTGTCCCTAAGGACAAATCCAAAGTTTCTACCTACGGTGGTCTCAGCCCTCACCCTCAATCAGGACATCGACTTACCAGTGTACTTTTCTAAATACTCTATTAATAGAGGAGAGGCCCTGTTGCACACTCTAGATGTGCATAGGTGTCTAAGATACTACCTGACCAGAACCAGGCACCACCATAAATCTGATCAGCTTTTCGTTTCCTTCGCCCATAGGATGATGGGAGCTCCGGTTTCTAAACAATCGCTGTCCAGGTGGCTCATCCATTGTATCACATTCTGTTACCAGAAACACAATAAACCTTTACCGGGCGCGGTTAAGGGTCATTCCACAAGGGGGGTGGCTACCCCCTTTGCGGCCATGAAGAACGTGTCCACTTCAGCCATCTGCGCAGCAGCTACTTGGAGCACTGTGCACACCTTTATCAGGCATTATAGCCTGGATGTTGCATCACTGCGAAGAGCTGGTTTTGGTCTAGCAGTCCTTCAGGGACTCCTGTCCTAGGCTTCGGTCCAACTCGCAATGTCTACCTAGCCTTCTCCCACTTGTGAGGGATTTCCAGTATTGCTTGGGAATCAGTTCTAATGGTGTAACCTGCTGCAAGAGCTGTTTCTCGAAGTAAGATAGTACAGTTACGTAAGAACTTACCGTAACAATAGATCTTCGAGAACAGCTCTTTCCTTCAAATCATTCCACCATCCCCTCTGGAGGTAGAGTTGTTCCGATACCTCTTTTCTAGGATTAGGTGTTTCTAACACCGTTCTGAATACCTTTTGATGGCGGATCCTCAGTCTCCACTTCTGATGTCATTGAACGGCCGGGAGTCTCTGGCCGGAGAACTGGGGATTCTGGGGGACCGCCCCCTTTTTATATGATGCCTGACATCGGGTGTGGTCCCCGCTGGATACTGCTAGCTAGAACATTTCCGTGGGGTCCTGGTGCCTGCCGGCTTCAGTCCTAATGGTGTAACCTGCTGCAAGAGCTGTTCTCAAAGATCTACTGTTACGGTAAGTTCTTATGTAACTGTACTTTCCCTGTCATCTCATCCTGTTTTCAGAAAGTTTTTCAAAGGTCTGGTTCACATTAACCCTCCCTTTAGGGAGCCCACTCCGCCTTGGGATCTTAATGTCTGCATAGCTCAGCTAATGCAGCCACCCTTTGAACCTCTGGCTTCGGCCGAATTAAAGTACCTGACCTGGAAAACTGTGTTCCTGGTAGCTATTACTTCTGCCAGGTGGATTAGTGAGTTACAGGCTCTGTCAGGTGAACCTGACTTCATCTCCTTCCATAGGGACAAAGTGGTCCTAAGAACCAATAGGAGGTTCTTGCCCAGAGTGGTATCAGATTTTCATCTGAACCAGTCTATATCTCTCCCTGTGTTTTTCACTGACCATTCTTCTTCAGGTGAAAGAAGGTTACACAGTCTGGATGTTAAGAGGGCCCTTAGCTACTACATTGAGCATACTAAGGCACATCGAAATGACTGTCTTCAATTGTTTCTCACTTATGGTGAAGTGGGGAAAGGTAAGCCTGCCACTAAAAGTACTGTTGCCAGGTGGATTGTTTCTTGTATACAATTCTGTTATGACAAGTTGGGTAGGACGCCCTCTTCAGGCCTGAAGGCTCACTCGACTAGGGGTACAGCTGCTTCTCTAGCTGCGGCCAGAGATATACCTTTGTTAGGGATCTGTAAAGCAGCCACCTGGAAAACAGTACATACTTTCACCAAGTATTACTCCCTGGACATCCAGGCTAGGAGTGATGCTAGGTTTGGTACAGCAGTATTGCAGAGCTTCTTCCCAAAGTAGGTTCTGCATTCCCTCCTCCATAGGGAACTGCTTGGTAGTCTGCATTATGTCTGAATACAGCAAGACTTCATGTTGTTTGAAGAAAAAAATTACTCACCATAGTAATGGTTTTTCTAATGGAGTCTTGCTGTATTCAAACCCCACCTCCCTTCTCAGAACCTGGTTTTGGGAAGTGGGCTGGCAGGTACAGTGTTGCACCTCAGGGATGTACCTTGTACCCTCCCTCTTGGGTGGGGTAGATGTTATTATTTTTCTGGTGTTTTTTACTTAAATATTGTCACTACCTTTCCTTCTTGGGTTCTCGACTTGAGTCTTTTGGGCCCAAAAGGAATCTTTTGCCCTTTGGCTATATTTTGAACAATTTCCATACTATAGTATATTAGTTAGTTTGCTCGTAAGAATCTGACGGTTACACTGGGAAGTACCACAGACAGAGGTTTGAAAACCGAGCTCGAGCTCAACGTTCTATGCTTCTGAATAGAGTTAACTCTTTCCTCTCCGGGGCAGTTCAAGTGCTGGGGCTAACTGCATTATGTCTGAATACAGCAAGACTCCATTAGAAGAAACAACATTACTATGGTGAGCAATTTTTTCTTCTGTCATCAAACACCTAGACAGAACAATTTGCAATCCTGATAAGGCGTCTAGAACTGGCTCCAGCTTCAGAGGAGCCAAAATATTGGATATTACAGCCATGATTAAAAATATTCTAAAAGATGCAGGCCAAAAGCCCTTGGTAATTATACACACAGGCACAAATGACATCAATATCTCGGATATTGAGGAACTTAAACATGATTTTGTGGCACTAAATATTCTAGTAGACTTAGGGTGCACTACATGTTTTTCCAAAATCTTGTCTGTACCTAGGGCATCTGCTTCCAAAACTCTTAAGATAAAAACAATGAATGAATGGCTCAGGAAATGGTGCTGTAAACAGGACATCACATGCATTACGCATTGGGAAAACTTCGTAGATAGAAATACCTTCTTCTGCTGGGATGGCATGCACATGAGCAGGAGGGGCAGTACCCTACTGGGTAAATCTTTTGAGCAAGCTGTAAATCATCATTTAAACTAATTACCAAGGGGGAGAAGGGGAATGATCCCACTTCTCTAATTACTATAAATACAAAATACTCAACTAATGTGTACTGTTCGAATGCTCAATGCCAGAAGTCTTAATTATATTAAAGTGGCAGAACTTGAAGCTAGAACACTATCACACGATTTGGGTATTATTGCTGTGACTGAAACTTGGTGGGATACTTCAGCTGACTGGATAAAGAACTCCCCAGTTACAAACTGTATCAAAAGAACAGGTTAAAACTGGGGGCGTTGTCTGTTCATTTATCAGAGATAACATACCTTCTCATGAAATCAATACAACAAATGACCTAGAAAGTATATGGGCACATATCCAAATAAAAGGTCACCCTAAACTCATAATAATAAATTGCTACAGACCTCCCTCTGCGGGTATGAACTATATTAAGGCTATATTACAAGAAATTACAGATGCGTCTGATAAGGGAGATGTTCTGGTCATGGGAGACTTTAACCTCCCTAAAGTGGACTAGAACAGCATGAAAGGAGGTAGTGACCTTGAAAATACCTTCGCCACTACCCTGTTAAATCGTGGCTTTGAACAAATGGTAGACGAAGCAACCAGAGGCGATAATAGTCTGGACCTCATTTTAACCAACATTGAAGACAACATTCAGGAGGTAGAAGTAAAAGAACCACTAGGCACCAGCGGTCACAGTTTTGTTCAGTTTAATGTCACAATCGAGAAGAGTAATGATACTAATCATTTGTTATTTAAACATTATGATAAAGCTAACTTTCCAGACATAATTAAAACTATCCATGCCCTTGACTGGAAAAACATACTTTCCGACCTTACTACAGATCAAGCTTGGGAAAAATTCAAATAAAAAATTCTACAACTTGAAACCTCTCATGTTCTAAATAAAAAAAAAAAAAAAAAAAGATACAACAAAAAGGTAAATCCCCTTATGGTTAAATAATTCAATAAAAAGGCAAATCAAAGTTAATGAAAAACTGTTTAAAAAAATTAAGACCACATCTAGTAATGAGACTAATATGCAATATAAAAATGCATTATCTACATTAAAAAATATGATGAAAAAATCCAAACAAAAGATTGAGTTCAAGCTTGCCCACTCTCGCTATAGAAAAATACACTATTCTCCTATATAAATGGGGAAAAGGGCACTCATAGTTGTAAAGTTAGGTCCTTTGGTTCACGTGGGGAACGTTCTGGAGTCGGATGTTGAAACAGCTAATCATTTAAATAACTCTTTCTGCTCCATCTTCTCAGAAAAATTATTAAACATACGCCCTATAGTAGCTCAGTCATCATCTACTCCTTATATCATTTCTGAAGAGGATGTCTTACATTTATTAAGTACTTAAAAAAAAAAAAAACAGCCCAAGACCAAACAAAATTCATCCCAGGCTATGTAAATGAATGGAATGCCTCATCAAATCATATTTTGAAAAATAGATTATTGCCTTAGAACTTATGATTTAACTCAAAATGGCTTTAAAAGTGGGTACTCCTGTACCGCTAACTTAATATCATTTTATAAACACAGAAGCGAAGGACTTGATGAGGGCACCCGCATGGAGGTTATCCTACTGGACTATAGCCGAGCCTTCGACATGGTATCACATAACAAGTTAATAAACTAAGCTAGGATTCTCATCCTGGCTGGTGAACTGGATTAATATGTGGCTAACAGACAGGACCCATAGGGTCGTCTATCTCAGGAATTGTGAGTAGTGATGTCCCACAGGGGTCTGTACTGGGACCATTATTATTTAATATTTTCATCGGTGATATGGTTATCGGTGATAACATTCTCTCCAGTTTTGCCGATGACACCAAACTTGGGGGCCAGGTTAACAATATTAAAGGTGTCTTATCTCTATCACAAGACCTTAAACAAATAGAACTGTGGACATTGAAGAATGAGATGAGGTTCAATGTAGAAAGGTGTTCTATCATGCACTTTGGAAAGAAAAATCCCAACACAAATTATTTTCTAAACAATACCTCAATCATGAGCTCAACTTGTGAGCAGGACTTTGGTATTCTTGTGAGTAATAAACAAACACCTTCCTGCCATTGTATTAAAACCTCTTGATTGACGAATGGCCTACTTAAACAAATAAGGCACACTTTTGTATCTAGAACTGAACAGTGCTTGGTCCCAATCTACAGAGCATACGTTAGGCCATACCTGGACTATGGCTCTCCATTTTGGAGCCCCCACCTTAAGGGAGACATAGTAGTGATTGAGAAAGTCCAGAGGCGAGCCACAAAAATGATTCCTAGACTCTCCCACAAAGATTATCCAACCAGACTAAGAGAAACTGGTCTGTTCTCTCCCCACAACAGGAAACGTAGAAGAGATCGCCTTTTCACATACAAAATTCTTTAGTCCCCTAATACGATGGATCAGTGTGGCTTAAAATTATCCAATAGGCGGACAGTAGCGAGACTCAATTATAAACAACTTGTTGATTGGGCCAATTTTGCTAAAAGGGACAACTTTTTCAGTATTAGAGCTCCCAAAGCATGGAATCTTCTCCCACAAGATATTATTGATTCTAACAACTTCAGTCTATTTAAAAATAGATTAGATAAATGGTTTAGTTCCCTTCCACCATAGGTAAATTTCCCACTTAGTGTGGGGAACAATCTTGATGGGCTTCCAGCCTTCCTTTGTCCTATACAGCTAAGAAAACCAAGTAGTGCTTTATATCGTCTCCAAGAATGTTTAGAAGTTAGGATGTACAGTTTATTTTTGTCAGGGCCTGTGGGGGAGCAGGCCGAATCCCATTAAAAGGGAATGGACCTATAGGAATAGACAAGATGATGGAGTACAGATGGTTAACACCATTTTATTATTATTTTTTTTTTATGTGCACATTCCTTTTCTTCAGCGCCGCCCCCCCCCATATGACAGGGTGGTCATCTTTGATAGAGGAATGGGTGGCTCCATGCTCTGGTAGTTGGGAATAAAAAAACTTTGACTCTAAATAGATCATTATTGTCCATGGTACCCAAGTGTGTTTTATCAGGCTATCTTAAAAATAAAAAAATGGAAATGTTGGTAGAAATAGTATGTCAATATTCAAGAAAACCGCTCTATGTGTATGTAATGGCTTCCTATTTTTTGGTGAATATAGAACTCACCCGAAGAAGCAGCCATAGAGCAGCTCACTAATAAGAGTATCCCTCTGCAGTTATGGGACATTTGCTTTCTTGGGGTCCATGGCAGAGTGGTAGTTAATGCTTTAGATCAACATAAAAAAGTGGAAGAATGTATGTGCCCAAGAGCTTCTTTTATTGATGTATTTGCAACTTAACAGCATTTTTTTACTTTTTGCCCTTTGGCAATCTCATTTTGGGAGGCTCTGGCTAGAATATGGTGAGAACCTTTATTTTCTCATATTACTTATCAAGAATAGTATTATGTCTTTTTATGAACTCTTGGTATAAATATAGTAATAGTACGCTGCAGGTCTCTATGGCATGTTGCAAGTTTTATTTATGGCGGGCGCAGTGTGCCTTAACTATGCAGCAGAAACTGGTAGTGCTTCAGTGTGGTTGCTGAATCTGTTCGCAAAGCTGTAACAAGAAAAAAAAAAAGATTTCACTAAAATGTCTTCACCCAGTAGGACTTGATATATTTTGGAAGAATTGCACATGGATATTGTAAACATGGAGATTATTGCACATGTTTTGTAACATTTGATATTTTTGTATTCATTATGAAATGTGTCTGTTTGCTTTGTGGTGATTTCCTTTTCTTTATATATTTTCTGTAAGCACTATATTATTTCTTTTAATAAAAATTCCTCTACTCTTGCTAGGGGTGCCATGGGTTATTTTACTTCCACATGAACAACCACCAGGACAGCACCAAAGATGGGTAGAAGGGACCTGGGTTTAATGTCTCAGAGCAGATGACAGCACCCCAGTGTTGCACTTGGGTGCCAGTGGTTGTGGTATGAGCCCTGTCTTGGTGTGGGACAAGAACCATGATCTTCTGAACCAGAGTAGGATGTGCTACCTACTGAGCCACACTAACTCCTGACAGCAGGACTTGTCAGAGTGCCTTTGTTCCCACCATTCTCTCAGTTGCTCAGAGTACTATGAAAGATTCAGCAGTTAAGAGTATGTTTTCTTCTGATAGCCCCGGAGTGTTCGAGTAGGCCATGGTTTTTTGGATGTGGCGAGTCCTGACAGCACAGTCACCCTTTAGGTTTTCTCTTTACAGGGACCATAAGTGGTCAAGGATTGATCCAGTCCAAAGATTATGCTGGTGGTGGTTTGGCTTCTGTCTGAGCTGAGGCTTCGATACCACAAAACATGGGTCTGTTACAGGTGTGAGCAGGCAAAGTCTTTGTTTAGCAGTCAGCGGGGGCCGCTGCCCACTCTGGGTGCAGTGTTGGGGCCATCTCTTCGGGACCAACACAGATGTCATGAGAGTTCTCTGAACAGTAAGAGCTGGCCATCTTTTGTGTCACAGCTCCACCGTGGGACTTGAAATTAGTATGTTGCTCCCAGTGTGGTGTTCCCTTTTTGAACCCTTTTTTTCATCTGTGCCATTAGACATTTTGTCATTTAAAGTGTGTTCTTTTATGGCAGTTTGCTCAACCATGTGTATTGGTGAGCACCTTGTTTCTTTGCATAAGGAACTTTACCTTATTTTGCATGAAGACAAGGCAGTGCTGAGGACAGTATGGCTTTTGCGTGCAAGACTCCAGCAGATTTCCATGTAAATCAGAAAGTTTTCCTCCTGGCTGTCTGTATGAAGCCAGCAAAGGAGTAAGAGTTTTCATGGACTGGATTTGCAGAGGGCAGTCCAGATGTATTTCAGAAGTTGCTTAATTCAGTTCAGCATGGTCAGGAGAGACCAAAGATGTTAAAGGGGACTATAGCCAAGTAGGTGTGCTCCTGCATCACAAAGGCATGCATGATAGAAAGGAGAAAGCTTCTGCTTTGATCAGAGCACATTCTGTCAGGGCATTTGCTGCATCCTGGGCAGAGCGGGCAGAGGCCCTGGTGTCAGGACTTTGCGATCAGCAGTGTAGCCTGCCATTCATACTTTCCGGAAGCATTACAGGCCCAATGTCCAGAGTGCTACTGATATTGCCTTTGGACTTAAAGTTTAACAGGCAGTGGTTAACAGATGATTACCACAGCTACCCTTATGGGGCATATATAGGACAGTATTCTCCCTTGCCCTAGTTAGGATGGGTATTGCTTCTTAAACCCCGTATGTAATGATTCCCTATTGACAACATGGAGCTATACAGAAAGGAGAAATTCCGTTACACTTGAGAAGCTTCCTTTTCTGGTAACTTCAGAATAGCATTGTCAGTGGGGGCTCTTCCTGGAGCTTCTGACTCCTCTTGGGTAGTATTGTCCAATATATGTGTGAATATGTATTTGTTCAGACAGGATGATTACCACAGCTGTGCAGGTTCTGGGATTCATTGATTGCCTGGGGGCATCCCAGTATAAAACAGCCAATTGGCATAATGGGACAGTAGGCTGGCTGATTGCAGTGTCTTCGATTGTGAAAATGCAGAACTTGTTCAGGTTAGTATTTACTTGTAATTAGTCAGGGGCAGTGTTGGTCATGTTAAAATATTGTATGTTGCAGTATTGGTAGAAGTTTATCCACAGAGTTAGTGGAAGTAGACATGGACTTGATCCTGAGTGAGTGTGATGAGCAAATCGGCCAGCTTGACTATTGAAGTCTTGTCCAAGATGAGTTACACCAATGTTACTTTTCACTTTGAGTCATGTTAGAACAGGAGATGTTTTGCTGAAGAGGGTCGCGTTGGGACATGGATGTCTGTTTATGTGTGTCACTTGGAAGTACTGCATAGTCAAAAGTAAACTGAGTTTCTGTATCTGGAATGTTCCATGTTCCATGTTCCCAGGGTTCTGTGCAGAGGGCACAGCCTTTGTACTGTACCACTACCCCACTGGGGAAAGAACATTGCCCACATGTAGTGATTCCCTGATGACAACAGAAAAGGAAATTACAGTAAGTATAAAGGAGTTTCTAGGATTGTGGATATGTTGTTCGGTCCACACTGTTTGGCATGTCCTTTCCCTTTAAGAATCTTGCTGGAAGGTCTTTAAGCTGGCTCCTCCCACCCACCTGGGTGGTATATGCCTCGGCTCCGCCCCTTGATGCCAAATCTTCCTTTCTGCTGGAAGATTCAGGTTCTCTCCTTACCGCTCACATGTTTTGTAGGCCCTGGCTTTCAAATCCACGGATTTACCTAAACTTAGACTCATTAGAGTTGCAGCAAATCGCTTTGCAATATCGACTGCGATGGAGGATGAATCCTCACCCAGTTTCCGCCACTGCCCTTGTGGGCAAAAGGTCTCGAACCAACCCACACGCCTTGTGCGTGTACTGCTTGGGTGTTGGCCATGACACTCAGGCCTGTGAGATGTGCCGTGCATTTCACCTGAACGTCTTAGACGATCGTCTCGCACTGCTTCAGCTGGGCAGACCATAGAAACGGAATCAGACGGTCAAATCTAAGGAAGCCCGATGGGTGGGCTCCGCGGCTGCGGGGTCCGCTGAGCAGCTCGAACAAATGAAGACTTCTGAGCAAGAGGCGGCTTTGGCCACGGATCAGTCCTCTATGTCCTTCTTTGTACCACTCAACTTGGGCTCCACTTTCTCCGGTTCCTTTCGAGAGATGTGTCAATCCCTTCCCACCAAGGGCGAGGAGCCCTTGGGTGCACATGTTTCTCGGTCCTGTAAAAAGGACAAGAAACTGAGAGAAACTTTGTCTCACCGACGACGTTCCTGGGATTGTGAGAGATCTCCATCCCAGGAATCACCTGTCTTGACTTCGGTCGAGGTTGCTGGCTTCACGGTTCCCCCATCATGCCAGCTGGCTCAGACGTTGGACGACGATCCGGTTGAGATCATTCTCGACCCAGTTGACCCGTTGTCACTTGATGAGGCCGACAACTCCTTATTCAGGACTCCGGTCCTGCCTGTCACTGAGGTGGAGACCCAGCCTGCTGGGATTCCCAACGGAGACCTGGTCCCTGACCTGGAGGAACTGCGGTCCTCCCCTGCACCTTCCAACCGACCCCATCTGTCCCCCCAATGATCTAGGTCAAGGTCTCTGATCCATTCCACTAATAGGCTGAAGAAGGCGCACAAGCGCTCAAAGAAGTGGCACCACCGCTATTCTTCTTCATCCTCCTTGGATGAAGAGAGGCTTCGGAAACTCAGTCGATGCTACGAAGACTTAATGTAGCAGCAGCTGATGTATGTCCAGCCAGAAGTCTGTCCCAGCTTCTACCTTGGCCATTACTTGGCTGTTGCCCCCTAGGCCAACGCCGACTCCTCGGGAGCCGGCCCGCACAGTTCTTCCACCTTCGGAGCCGGTCAAGACCATTCCGGTTCAGCCAAAATCGACCTCTCCACCAATCCTGGTGGAGCTGCCACCCAAACAGCCCCCTTTGGGGGTTCGTGCCAAAGAGTCTCGGCCTGTTCCGGGCCTCCCATGTAGGCTTTCAGTCACCCTCGCTCCAGACCATCCTAGGTGGGTGGAGGGAGACTCCGGTGGCCGGCCGATTTTATCCGGATTCATCGGAGTCCAAGGAATCTGTTGGTAGTCTCTCGATGGAGGAAAGTCCCTCTTCCTTTGTGGGCATTCTCCATCTCATCTCCGAATCTACGGGGTTGCTCTTTGAGCCCGTCCAGAAATAGGCCGAATATTCCCTCACTGATATTCTCAAATGAGGGGATTCCTCGACAGAGGCCTTCCCAGTGGCTGAGGCCATTGTTGGTCTGGTCTTGGAGTTATGGCAGCACCCTGCTTCCTGCCCTGCGCCTTTTGCCTGTATGACCCGCAAATATGCAGTGCCCATCAGGTCCCTTTCAGGATTCAGAGCACCCCTCTGCAGAGGGTTTGGTGACCGAATCTGTGTTCAGGCGCTTGGGTCATTCGGGAGACACCGATAGACCCCACAGACAGAGTCCAAAAAACTGGACCATTCTGCCCAGAAAGTCTGTGCTGCCTCTTTGCTGGGCCTTCATCAGGCAAACTTGGTTGTCGTCATGGCGCACTTCTCTCATGCCCTCGTGGGCTCTCTTGATGAGGTTCTGTCTCACCTCCCTGCAGACCTCCAGACCACGATCAAGCAGGTCCGTGACCAGGGTCAGGCTTTTGCAGAGCAGCAACTCCAGACAGCTTTGTATCTCGGGGACTCTTGCGCCCGCTTGGTGGTGGCCGCAGTTGCCATGCACCACAGGGCTTGGTTAAGGGTCTCCACCTTCACGGCGACACCCAACACAAGCTCCCTTTCCTGGGTACCGATCTCTTCGGCCCAGGTGTGGACGGTCACCTTCAGTGCATGGAGAAGTCCATTTCCACCTTGGACTCCATGACCTCTGCGCAGAAGGAATCCCAGGGTTCCAAAAAGCAAAAGAAACCCTTTCAGTATTCTGCCCCTGCAGCCAAGCAGCCCCATTTCCAACCGGGGCAGCAATGGCAGGTACGACCTTGGCGCCTTCAGCCCAAGTCCGGGCCCCTGGCAGCCTATAAACCTGGAGGATGGGGCTCAGGCAGTCCCCAATCCAGATCCTTTTCCTCCAGGCCTGCTCAGTGATGGGATGGGGGTGGCCACCCTCATACCTGTCACGCAAGCTCTGGGTCCTCCCGTAGGGGGCCGGCTCAGTCATTTCCTTTCTGCCTGGTCTGGTGTCACCATGGACAGGTGTGTTCTAGAAGTGGTCAGCCAGGGACTGCCTCTGGAATTCGAGCAGTACCCACCAAGCTGAGCCCACGCCTCACGGGAGGAAATGGTGTCTGTACACACTCAGTCAGCTCTTCGAGACGACATTGCCCAGCTCCTCCACAAGGAGGTGGTGGCCAGAGTCGCGGCCCCACCGTCAACCCAGGGTTTGTTTCCAGGTACTTCTGGTCCCGAAGCGGATGGGGAGCTGGCGCCCCATTTTACATCTGCATGACCTGAACCAGTTTCTCAGGCCACGCACATTCAGGATGGGAACTCTGTCCCAGCTCATACCATCTCTTGAGCAGAACGTGTGGTTTTGCTCTGTGGATCTCCAGGATGCATTCTGTCATGTCCCGATCCGACTGTCTCACCAAAGGTTCCTTCACTTCCGAGCAGAAGGAGCCCTATTAGAGTTCTGAGTCATGCTGTTCGGCCTGTCATCAGCCCTACGGGTTTTCACCAAATGCGTTGCAGTGGTGACGGCCCATCTTCAGCATTGAGGGGTCAGAGTTTACCCCTATCTCGACGATTGGCTCTTAGCAGGTTCCTCCAAACAAGAGGCGGAGAGATCCAGGGATCTGGCCCTCTATACCTGCACCGACCTTGGTCTCCTGATCAACGAGGCCAAGTCGGAACTCGTACCTTCGCAGGTGATGTGCTTCATTGGGGCAGAGCTCAACTCTTGCTGAGCCAGAGCCTGGCTCCCGACGGACAGGGCGGAGGTTCTCTCCTCCTTTGCCCAGTCATTTCTGGTTGGGCACTTGTGCCCTACCGGGACTTTCTGCACCTTCTGGGGTACATGGTGGCCTTCTGGGGTCCGATGGGCCCAGTGGTATATGCGCCCCTTCAATGGGAGCTGGCCAGCTAGTGGACCCAGCATCTGGTCAATTCGACCAGCTGGTCACAGTGACCCAGAAGATGTGGGACGCTCTCCAATGCTGGATCATCCTAGCACACTTGCAGGAAGGGATCCTGTTTGTCCATCCCAAGCCGACAGTCGTTCTCACGACCGATGCCTCTCACGGGCTGGGGTGCCTATATGGGGAATCACAGAACCCACGGGTTCTGGACCCCTGAGGAATCCCGATATCATATCAACTTGCTGGAGCTCAGAGCAGTCAGACTGGCACTGTCAGCATTCGCTCTGCTCCTTTGGGGTCAAGTGGTGCAAGTCCGGACGGACAATACCATGACCATGTACTACCTCAACAAACAGGGTGGCATGCATTCCCACCTGCTGTGCAAGGAAGTGCTCCACATCTGGACCCTCGTGAGCCGACTGGAGGCAGATCTCCTAGTCATCCATGTGGCAGGAGTCTCAAACCAACTGGCGGACGCTCCCAGCCGTGTGGGCGAGATGTCCTGTGAGTGGTCTCTCCATCCAGAGGTAGTACACAGTCTGTTCTCCCACTGGGGCGAACCTCAGGTGGATCTGTTTGCCTCCAGTGAGAGCGCAAAGCTGAGGCTGTTTCATGCCCGCCTCCCTCAGCAGGGCTCATTGCAGGGGGATGCCTTCTTGAGGCCGTGGACCCCAGGCCTCTTCTGTGCCTTTCCTCCACTTCCCTTGGTTCACAAGGTGATCCTCAAGGTCAGAAGGGGACAAGGCACAGGTGATCCTGGTAGCCCCAGACTGGGCTCACCAGTTCTGATATCCAGATCTCCTCAGCCTCAACTCCAGGCCTCCGAGCTGTCTTTCAGTATGCCTGGACCTGTTATCAGTCAATTAGGGGAAGGTATTCCATCTGGACCTTCAATCCCTGTACATGGCAGCCTGGTTCCTGAGCGGCTAGTACTCACAGTAGTGGAAGCATCCAGGAAGGAGTCGACCAGGAGGTGCTGTTCCTTCAGGTGGAAAAGGTTTTCCATTTGTTGTCAGGGCATGGGCTTGGACCCTTTGTCCTGTCCAGTATCCTCGACTACCTTTGGTCCTTGTCCAAAGGCGGTCTTCGGTCCACGACCCTTAAGGTGCTCCTGACAGCCATCTCTGCTTACCGGGCGTGGGTCGGTCAGCAGACGGTGGCTCAGGAGAAGGTGGTCTGGTGTTTCTTTAAAGGCTTCGACCACATAGCCCCTTTGGTGCGTGAATCTCCACCTCTGTGGGATCTACTGCTGGTACTGGCAAAGCTCATGGGCAAGCCATTTGAACCTATGCACAGGTGTGAGATGTCACATTTGTCGTGGAAGACCACCTTCTTGGTGGCTATCACATCAGCCAGAAGGACTGGGAAACTACAGGCGCTCCCTGTCGGGTCTCCCTATCTGGTCTTCCACAGGGACAAGGTTGTCTTGTGCCCCCACCTAAAGTTCCTTCCGAAGGTGGTCTTGGAGTTTCACCTCAGCCAGGTGTTAACTCTACCGGTGTTCTGTCCGAACTACACCTCAGAGGCCGAGTACAGGCTCCATACTCTGGATCTGAGTCAAGCGCTCTCTTATTCTAAGGAGCGAATGACTGAAGTTTGGGGAGAGGTTCGCCAGCTGCTTGTCACCTACGCTAAAGCCACACCTTGCAGACCTGCAGCAAAGCGGGCGATTGGCAGATAGATTACATCCTGCATTGATCTCTGCTACCGGTTGGCGGGCAAGGAGCCTCCCATAGGGATAAGAGCTCACTCCACCCGCCATACTGCTGCGTCTGAGGCTGCTTCCAGGGACATCCCTATCCATGAAATCTGCATGGCTGCTACCTGGAAGACAGCAAACGCCTTCATTACTCACTACTACATCAACCTAGAGTCATGCCGGAATGCTGGTTCTGGGGCCTCAGTTCTCCAATCTCTGTTCCCCAAGCAAGTATAGAGGGAGGGTGCACTTTGCCTCCCTCCTCCCCGCGAACTGCTTGGAGTGTGCCAAACAGCGTGGCTAGAACAACATATCCACGATCCTAGAAAAACAGGTTACCCACCTGCAACAGTAGTTATAGGAGTGGTATATGTTGTTCACATGAACCCACCTGACCTTCTCGGCTTAGATGCACAACCTACGCTTCTAGTGGGCAAGATCTGGCGTCAAGGGGCGGAGCCGAGGCATATACCACCCGGGTGGATGGGAGGAGCCAGCTTAAAGACCTTCCGGCAAGATTCTTAAAGGGAAAGTACATACCTTACAGTGTGGATGAACAACATATACCACTCCTAGAACTACTGTCACAGGTGAGTAAGCTATCTTTCTCTTCTTTGTGTGAATTTCTTCAGTAATAAAGAATGGAGTGTCTAGAAATTCAGATTGTTCTGGAATCTTATGAATCTTTAATCATAGGAATGCCAGAGGTCATCTTTTTGTAGAAACCTGGAAAATCACATTACGCAAAAGTGAGATTCTTTTCAACTTTCCCAGTGGGATACCTGGGACACAAAAACCTGTGATTGCAGCTAATGTATAATATTCCTAGACATACAGTCTCCACCACTCATTCACACTGATGAGAACTACGCCAGAGGCACTAGGACCCAGTGGGAGCCAAACTTTTTCAGAAATGCCGGCGCCAAGGTAGGAGCTGCGAGGAAGTGGCACCGCAAGCTAGGCTCATGCTGTATAGACTACCTTAGCATTGACCCTCCAGCCATCTCCATTCCTTTTTTCCTGCTGTCAAGTGCGCTTCAGTGATGATGTCGCTCACGTGCTGGGAGTTGGAACTTCTCTTCTATTTGACAGCGGCTATAGTTTTGTTTTAGTTTCTAATAGTTTATTGTTTTCTAGAGAGAAATAAAGTAAACAATTTCATTTAAATACATTCGCCAGAAGAAGTCTTCAGCCCTCCATTGACTGAGTCGACCATGAGTGGGGCCGGTGATAGTAGAGCCGCATGGCTGTTCAGTCAGCTGGGCTGGGTCTGGTCCGCCACCCTCTACAGAGGGGGTATGCCTGAGCAGTCCAGTGCTTTCGTGGGGATGGGCGGTCTCCTCGAAAGCACAAAACGAAGGGGTCGCATTCCTGGCATCGCTCGACCTCGAACTCTTCTTCGGCCTCTCAGTTGAAAAAGAAACCCCACTGCTCAAGGTCACCTTCTGGTACGTCTGCACGTCGGTTATCGGGGATAGGGGCCACTCTCCGACTTCTGTTCCTGATGCTCTACATCCTTGACTCCAGAGCTCCTCCCCCGCCTGATGAAGGGTCTTCCAGAGAGCAGTTTTACCATTGGGCCACCCTAATGGAGCAGTGGGTGCACAGGTTGTCCCAGCTACTTGGGCTGGCTAGTCCCTCGCTGGGGCCTTTGGACCTCTCGGCCTCGGGCTGGGCAGTTGGGACCCCCTAGTCACGCGGCACCTTCTTCGGTGCCATCGACACCATGTCCTGGTGTCTATCCCCTTCAAATGGCTGTGGAGCAGGGATCCACACCGGTGCCTTTATCTCCTATGGAATTTATTCTCCTTTCTTCTAGATTGGAAACTTTTACTGCGCCGCCACTGCCTGCGGTGCTGGCCACCCCGGTGTTGCGCTCAGTGCCAGCTGCCTCGGCATCGGCTCCTCGCTCAGTACCAGCTTCTCCGGCGCCATCTGCGACGCTGTGTCCCTTGATGGCGCCACATCCTGTGTCGGCGCTGTGCTCAGTACTGCTTCAGATGCCAGTGCCGCCTGTGTTCTTGGCACTGCCTCTCAGGGTGGCGCCGGGAGATTTTGAGGTGCCGCATGGGGGTCAGAGGTTTTTCGATGCAGATTCTCTCTGGTCCTCCTCCTTCTTCTTTTCATCACTTTTCTATCTATTCATTCCCTCGTGGACTGGCAGGGGATGATGTTGAACCTGACCTTCGATTGGGGGGATGACGGAGATGATGACTCCACCCTTGGGGCAGGGAATAAACCCCTTTCTCTTTTTTTTCTTTTTTGAATTTCTTTATCCTCCTGTGGCAGGTCCCCATCGCTGTCCACGGTCTCTGGGTCCTTAGGGGCTTAGTGGCATGTGCACGTCCGGCGGATCCCCAGAGCAGTCCGGGCATCATCCTTGGCAGGCCCCACTTTTCCTCCATTTCTCCCGGGAGCGTAGTAGTTACTCCTGAGACCCCAAGTGATAGCACATGGGCGTGGAGGCGGCGCATGCAAAAGCGCAGATGGGGTCTTCTCCTCCCTCCGCGGTCGACTAACGCCGAGGTCCTGGAGTGATGCTGCTTCTCCGCCTCCACCGGGGCAGCCGAAGCTCTGAGGGCACCTGCATCCCCTAACCCAAGTAGAGGGCCAGCAGCCTGCTCTAGTCCTCACCCCCCCAATCCAACCTCCGACGCAGGCTCGCTCCTGAACCCGGTCACCGGCATGGCGTGAGGTGTGGCATCCAGCGGCTCAACCCTCAGCGCCACCGGGCTGGCTTAAACCCCTTTCTACAGAGCTTTTGGTCAAGACCTTCCTTCAAGTCTCTGCTCAGAAATTTTAACTCCCCAAAGACTTCGGAGATTGATCCTGGGAAATTGCTGCATCTGCACTTTCTGGACATTCCTGTGGAACTAACCCCTCTGGTGCAGCCATTTTTCGAGACTCTCTCACAGATGATGTGGGATAATCCGGCACATATTCCTTCTGTGGCCAAGTCCATAGATAAGAAATATGCCCCTCCTAAGGAGTGACCTAGTCTGGCCTCTCAAGCCTTTGCTGATGCCATTGTGGTTCTGGAAGAGAATGAAAAGGCTATTATTCCACAAGAATCAACAGCATGTCCCATTAACCAAGAATCTCGCAAGATCGACACCTTAGGTAAGCGAGTCTTTGCTGCTTCCACCTTATGCATGAGCATTGCTAGTTACCAGGGCTGTTTCTCTCAGTATGAGTATACACGCTGGCATTCGCTCAAGACTATGGTAGAAGCTGTTCCTGACTGGAAGGTTAATTCGGAGCTCCTCCAAACCATAACTAGAGGCATTGAATCCAATAATCAACAGATTAAGGCTGCTATGGATGCTTTTGACACTGCCTCCAGAGCAACAGCGTCTGGTTTCTATACCTGTCGCCACTCTTGGTTACGTACCTCGGGTTTCACCAGTGATGCCCAACAGAGAGTTATGGCCTTGCCCTTTGACGGTGTGCATCTGTTTGGCCCCCAATTTGAGCAAGTGCTAGAGGTCACTCAGAAAACTAGCTCGTCCATTAAAACTGCTAGACCCCCTCCCACAGCTCCTCAAACGGGTGGGAGCAGACGTCAGTTTCAGAACCATCAGTCTTTAATGGTAAGGGCAGAGGAGGCTTTAACAGAAACCAAACTCCTCAGCCGCAAAAGAAAATGCAGCAGAAGGCACAGGGCCCTAAAGCCCCCAATGCCACCCTGTGAGATTCCAGCCCAGGTCCCAGCCTCAGCTGTCCGGGGGGGGGGGCCTTCCTCAGCAGTAGGACGACGTTTGACACTGTTCTTCAACCAGTGGAAATCGACCACTTCAGACAAATGGGTGCTGAGGATTATCCGCGAGGGGTACACCTGTCGGAAACCCTTCCGGATCATCCACCCAAATGACAGCCCAAGGTAAAGGTTACATATGGATAAAACCCTTATATAGTTAAATAATTAAACAATTATTCAATTAATCCACATATAATTTCAACACTTTGTCTGTGTACCATGTAATACCTAAAATATGTCACTAGATGGTGCTATTATAATGCAGCACATACATCTTATAGTTAAAACACCAATATATATCAGTTTTAAAGGACACAGTCAAAAAATGATGACAAAATAAAATAAAAAATGATGAACTGGATGAAAATGAAACCAAACCTCCAGCAAATCCTGGTTAGAGGCAAAAGAGACTGCAAGGCAACCAAAACACAGGACCTCATAGTAAATAAGGACTAGGTAGCTGGTGGGCAGCCAGATGAGATGAAAATTAGCCTATAAAAAAGAAAGACATTATTTCACAGATGCAACAATTAATCTTAAATCTCTACATTAAACACATATGAAGAGCATAAATTCATCCTCATGTCACGTCAGAATCTTAAATAACTTAGTTTTCAAATTATTTTAAAAAAGGTTTCAAGTCCCATTTGTCATTAAGGGTTGGCTACCCTTTCGTCTAAGCACCACCCCACTGTGTCTTTGATTACAGCACGTCTGTTTGGATTTTTATTTTTGGTTTCAAGGAAAACTGGCAGTATGCACCCTATTCTCGACCTCAGAAAGTTAAACAAGTTTCTTTACAAGGAAAAGTTCAAGATGATTTCACTCGGCACTCTGTTGCCTCTGACTCATCGATTCGATTGGCTAGCCTCCCTACACATGCAGGATGCTTATCAACACATTCTAGTATGCCCAAATCACCACAAATACCTCAGATTTGTGGCATTGGGTCAACACTACCAGTTTCGAGTCCTGCCCTTTGGGCTATCCTCTGTGCCTCTAGTTTTTACAAAGTGCTTTGCAGTTCTCACAGCTCACCGAAGAAAACTCGGGATTCAAGTATTTCCGTATCTGGATGACTGGCTTCTTGCCAGCCCCTTCAGACAACAGACTCTGGAAGCCGTATCCACGACTTCAAGTTTGCTCACATCCATGGGAGTCCTGCTAAACTTGGGGCGGTCACAGCTACAGCCCTCCCAGAAGCTCCTTTTTTATAGGAGCCCTTCTGGATACCTCCAGTGCGAAAGCCTTCCTTCCGGAGGACAGAAGGAGCAACATCCTTCTGATGGCCCGCTCAATCAGAGAATATCGATCAGTTTGGGTGCTCTCTATGCCGCGGGTGCTGGGTCTCATGGCAGCCTCAGTGTTTACTGTTCTTCTGGCTCTGCTTCACATGCGAACTACCCAGTGGATGCTCCGTGCTCAGTGGTCGCCAACCACGCATCTTCAGTCCTTTCGCATACGGGTGATGGAACTGTTGAAACGGTCACTCACCTAGTGGTCTTAGGAGGACAACCTTTGGGTAGGCTATCCCTTCGCCCCTCCAGATCCCTAGATCTCCATCACCACAGATGCATCCTTGTTGGGATGGGGAGCTCATTGCAACTGTTTCCACACGCAAGGTCGTTGGAGTCGGGACGAATCTCTGCTTCACATAAATGTTCTGGAAATGAGAGCCATCCTTTATGCTGTTCGGACTCTGAAATGCATACTTTGTCACAGGATCATTCTCCTTCAAACGTACAACAAAGCTCTGATGTACTACATCAACAAGCAGGGTGGAACACACTCTTACCCCTTGTGCAGGGAAGCGATGAGAGTGTGGGAATGGTTCCTGGAGCACGAGGCCCTGATCCAAGCGATTTACCTGCCGGGAGTTCAGAACGACTTGGCAGACTGTCTCAGCAGAGTGAAGGCAGATCCTCCGAGTGGCCCTCGACACAATCATCACGCAATCACTCTTCGAGTGGGGAACTCCAGACCTGGACCTTTTTGCGTCCCCACTCAATGCAAAACTGCCTCTCTTCTGCTCCAGAAATCCAGGACCTGGTGTTTTTTGTCAGGATGCATTCAAACTGCGGTGGACAAAATGCTTTCTGTCCACATTTCTGCCTCTTCCCTTAGTTCAGAGGGTGCTACTCAAACTAGAGGCACAGGGGGGCACAATGATTTTCATTGCCCTGTTCTGGCCTCGTCAGATCTGGTTTCCACTGATCAACAGATTGTCAGAAACATCACCGAAACCGCTTCCACTTCAGACAAACTTGCTGACCCAGGGTCCAGTAGTCCATCCCAACCTGAAGTCTTTTCACCTCCATGCCTGGCTCCTGAGGAGATAGAGGTGAACAGGTTTAATGTATCCCGCTGGTTTCTGATATACTCTTGGCGGCACGTAAGCCGGCTACTCAGCAGACCTACACAGCTAAAATGAAGCGTTTCTCTGTCTGGTGTGCAAAATCCTCTTGGAACCCCTTTTCCTTCCCACCTAGCAAGGTGCTGGAGTATCTTCTAGACCTGTCAAACACAGGTCTCCAATACTCCACCATTAAGGTTCACCTTTGCGCAATTTCAGCTTACCATGAGCCTGTACACTCCATGTCCCTGACTGAACTTCCTGTAGTCAAGAGATTTCTTAAGGGCATTCTGCATACCAGGCCACCAGTCAGACGACTGGTAGCAGCTTGGGACATTAACCTTGTGTTTAACATGCTCACCTGTAAACCTTTTGAGCCCTTGGCTATGTGTGATCTTAAATTTCTGACTTGGAAGACTGCCTTTCTTGTGGCCATCACTTTCGCCTGCAGAGTGTCAGAAATACACGCTTTGGTCATGGACCCTCCGTATATGGCATTTCACAAAGACAAGGTGGTTCTCAGAACCCACCCTAAATTTCTCCCCAAGGTTGTCTCAGAATTTCATCGGACTCAGCCATTGGTCCTTCCTACTTATTTTGCGAACTTCCAGAATGAGGGAGAGCGTACCCTGCATTCACTGGATGTGAAAAGAGCCATGCGATTCTACTTAGGACAAAGGAAATCCGCAAGTCTAAACAACTGTTTGTCTCCTTTAGCGTGGCACGGCTGGGCCAGCCTGTAGCCATCCGGTGCATTTCTGCAAGGATAGTAGCTTGCCTTCGCCACTGCTACTCCATGGCACAGGTCAAGCTAGAAGGCAGAGTATATACGCTAATTGTACCAGAGCAGTCTCAGCCTCTCTGGCAGAACTCCGTAACATCCCCATCATAGACATTTGTAATGCGGCTACCTGGAGCTCCGTGCACACTTTTGTCGAGCACTACGCCTTGGATGTCCATGCCAGACAGCATCAGTTCTTTGGCAAGGGGAGATTATTTAGCTCGGGATTCTCCTATTAGTGTGAATGAGTGGTGGAGACTTTATGTCCAGGAAGATAAATTACGTACCTACCATAATTCTTGATCTTCTTGGACGAAGTCTCCACCACTCATTCACACACCCAACCATCCCCCGAGCTCACTTAGCTGTGTCTTGGTCTTCACTCCCTCGATGCCTGGACTGTGAAGACTGTTGTGTTGATCCTTCTTACATGGGTCATTTGGACTATCTTGTGTCCAACATAGGTTAGTTTTTACTAGGTTCGTTTGCGCTGCACCTCCTCGGAAATAAAAGGTACTGAGGTGGTTGGAGGGCTGACGCCAAGGTAGTCTATACAGCACGAGCCTAGTCAGATGTTGCCGCAGCTCCACTTCCCCGCGCTGGCCTTCTGAAAATGTTGGTTCTTACTGGGTCCTAGCGCCTGGCCTAGATCCCATCAGTGTGAATGAGTGGTGGAGACTTCGTCCAAGAAGATCAAAATTCACGATAGGTCGTAATTTACATTTCAAGTCTTTGTTGGTTTTGTAGTAATAAGCACAACAGGGTGTGCATTAAAGATTTTAATGCGCCCCAGAAAGGTGTCTAAGGCAGAGTGTCCTTTACTAATTCTGGAAGTGCATTAAAATCCTTTAATGCACACCCTGGAGTGGCTTGTCACATTTATCAAATGGGCCACCATCATAAAAGAATTAGTTTGATTTACTCTGATAGGGATTAAAACATATTTACTATTTTCAAGGGTGTACAATACATTACCTCTAAAACATCTAAAAATGGAAAAATTAGTCTCTATTAATGCATAAAATAGCATATCTCAGCAATAGGTTAACTAGTGCAGTACTTTGCAGTTAAAATATTTATTAGTAGAGTTGGTTGAAAATAAATATTTTCTCTAACGTGTAAATTTTATCATAAATGCACTGTAATACGTGTAAATGTGTAAAACATAAGCAGTGTTTAAAACTTAATTTTCATTACACTGTAGTTATATAGTTTCATTGAAGGCAATCTTCTCTTTATTTTTGTTTTTTACTGATGTGTTGTGGTCTAGTACATAAAAGGAAAACTGCTATAGGATTGAGGTGAAAGGTTAGTAAGTAAAAAAAAACTTTAAACCCGCCAAGTTGCTTTTTTTGTTTGGCGGGGAAAGGGGTACATTTCACCTGAACATACCTCTGTATGATTCAAATGTATGTGCTTTTATAAACATCAACAATGTATTTGAGCAGTTTGAGTCTGCCTATGTACAGTGTGTTTTCCCACCTTTTCTCTTTGTTTTTATAAAGTATTACTGTATTGCCTATTTTCTTCATCCTGTTTTTTTTTTCTCTGTATTTCCCCACATTCAAGACATAGAATGTTTTTCATGGAATGTTTGCCACGGAATACAGGGATTCAAAATTCTGCTCTGTTCCACTGGTAGAACGTTACTCTCCTAACATACTATACACACAGACAACAAAGGCCTGTTTTGGAGCCAGAGACTCAATTATCTCACTGTCTGGGCAAGCAGAAGAGATTTCTTTGATGAGCAGGTAAAGACAGAAGGGGGATTTTTCACTGTTAGTAAAGAAACAGTTGTAATGAAAACTATAAACAATACTTAATGTTTCTAATTTGTTTAAGGAGAGTGTGATGATCAGGGAAACAACATTTAATTATTTTGTTTTATTTTTTTATTTAAGGTAGTTTTATTTTTAGGACCCAGTTGAAGGTTTTTACAGTGTAAAGGTAGCTGCCATGTTTGTGATGGAAGACCGATTCTGGTTGCAGGGGGACTGATGGAAGATAGTTCTGGCTGTAGGAGGACTGATTTGCTCATTGTGTGATGTGGTTTAGGACCAGGATGACTGTGCGTATAAAGAGATTTAATGTACTGTCAGCTGATGTCTCTTGGCCAGTGAGATTTCTAAATTTTTTTCTTGCCATTTTATAAATTTAAGTTATATATATATATTAGGACAAATGTAACTAAACTGATTGTTCATAGCATGATCGTTCCCGATTTGACAGTTTTAATCGTCTCCTAATTGGTCTACCGTCCACAAAAGTAGCTGTTCTGTGGTGTATTCATAATGCAGCTGCCTGTGTGATTACTGGTGCCTCTCGTTATCAGGTCACTCTCCTTTTCAAAACCTTACAATGGCTTCCACTCAACCTTAGAGGCCAATTTTGTTTTTTATTATAAGCCCTTCTTTCCAGTCAGCCTGCTTATCATGCCTGCAGTCTCCAGTGTACACCCCGTTTTTCCACACCGCTCTTCTGAGACTGGATTATTAATTGTCCCAAAATACAGATTTGTGTTGTCTTAAGTAGCAGTCCTTTTCTTTTATCGCCCAACCCTTTGGAATTCAATCCAATCTAATGTCTGAAAATCACAGATGGTTCTGAGTTTCTGTAGGGCCCTCAATACTTTGGGCTGGCAGTATAGCCTAGAGGTTAGAGGAACAAGGTGTGAACGAGCTTGGTACATCCAGCAGACTAGACCTGAGTTTGATTCTCACAACCTCCACTTACATACTGTGTGACTCTGAGCAAGTCACTTAACCGCCCAGTGCTCCCAGATCACCCCTGAAAACGGGCACTTATGCCTAGTGGGCCTTACCCGGTTACCAAAGACTAAAACAAAAAAAAACCAAAAAATACTTGTTTGTATCTATTTTTTACCTCGGGTTTCATAACTTGTATTTTTTTTATGATTCACTTTATGATATACAGCCCTTTGATCATTTGTGAATTGTGCTTAGTAGTAGTAATAATTGTATAAACAAAGTCACAGTGAGGTCAGTTGGGACGGGCAAATGGTTTTTGTAAAGATCTTTTGGATTGACCCCCACTGACTATTAAAACGATGTTCTCTAGTGAACGGTAATGGCTGAAATATCATGCGTATGAAAGTACACGCTGAAGTGCAGAGTTGCTCTTTACTGACCTCCTTAATGTACGGGCCTCTATTCATATAAATGCAGATGACATAGTGCTCTTTGCCTATGAGTCCTCACCCTTTTGAGCTGGTTGCGCAGCTTCAGTAGGATTTCAGTAATGTCCAATGCTGATTCTCCACTAACTAGCTTACTCTCAGTGTCAAGAAAGCAGGCTCTTTAGCATTTGATACTAGGCAGCAGCTGGCCAGAATTCAGTGGTGTCTAGTCTTAATGACCCTGGATGGTTCCTAGATTTTCAAACACTTGATGCGTGGCTGGACAGTCATCTTGACTTTTCCTGTCACATTAATGCCATCTATAAGAAGCTCTTCCCCAAACTTGGAGTGCTTTACAGGAACAAAGCCTGTATTTCTTCTCTGCTCACTTTGAGATTGTCATGATGATGGTGACCCTTACTATGGAGATGTGGCCTGCTTTCTTTATACTCCACAGTCACACTTGCCTTTCTTGAGAGCAAATACATCTCTCATTATGCCTTATTCCTTTCCAAATTCTAGTTAGGGTCCCTTCCTAGCTGTCTTGGCTCTCTTCTGTTCTACCCTTTCCCTGTTCTGCCCCTTACCTCCTTCTAGCACTTCAGAAAACTGATTCCCACACCTTTTTCCTGCACTGTCTCCCTGCCTCAAATCAAGATCTCAGTGGGGTAGGCTACCTTTTCCTGTAGATTTCACACACAAGGCCACCGCACTTGTATGGATTGCAGGTACCATGTGAAATTTATGTGTGCCCAGAACAGGAAACCGACACTCCAGCAACTCTGTGATTGGTTGGGAGAACCAAGTGAGCAGCAGAACTGTGCAGTTTAATTTTAGATGGCAGTCTGCTGCCTGTATTTGTTTACATATTGAGGCATCAGAAATAATTATAATAAGGCTAATAGGTAAGTGCAAAATGTTTCATGTGAAAAGGCTAAACAGGGGTTAGCCTTTTTGGTGGGATGGGTTATGGCACTAATAGTTCTCCTTTAAGAGCCCTCTCACTATTGACTAGCTCCCGCTGACTTTCTTTCTCCTTGGTCTGAGCGTATATGATTTGGCAGACTTGTTAGGATGAATAAATGTTTACTCAAATGTATGTGTATATATTTTTTTTTTAACAGAGCTTTATCAACCATTTCGCAAGAAACAATATGGAAGATGAAGATGAAAACAAAACATTTATTCAGAAATTTGAACAACAGATGCGGCATTTTGGTACGTTGACTATAGTGGGATTGAGGAGCTATGTACTTTATCATGGAACACTTAAATATGCACATTAATCCAGGTAAAGAACATACAACACCATAAGGATATGGAATGTATATACATTACCAACTTGGGCTAAAGTTCCTGAAACTTATAAACATCTTATTTAGTAGCAAAAAATATATCATACGCTTTTTTAGTCCCCAAGGAGTTTGAAATTACAGGCCTTAAAGAGCAGGCAACACCAGCAAGAGGATGTAATATATGGACACAGTTCAGCTTACAGTTCACCTTTCTTCTCCCCATTATTTATAAATGAGATCAAATGTATGAAAACAGGATCTTTGATCTTCCAGAAATCGGTCTTCACCATTTATCATTGGTGTGTTCAAGCTGGAGGTGCCAGGATCCCGCAGGAGTGTATGCCTTAAAGAGCTTTTTGGAGGAAGGGAACTGATGGGAACGGCGCTGCCCATGAGGCAGATGTATGACATGGCACTTGTGGGCTGGCCAGTAACAGACGCTGGCTCCCTCCTCTCCCCCTCAGTTCTGTTTTTCCCACCGTAGAGGAAGGATCTCTCTGTAGGAGCGTCCTGCCATCTTTGCTGCCCAACAGATTCTGTCCCCTGCCGTGTTCTCAATGCTGCCTAGTGAAAGATGGTCTATTCGATGCCACTGTCATGGCTATTTGTTCTTCAAACTCCTAGTATGGCATCAGGTGCTATTTTTGCTTCTTTTTCTTATTTTCCGACTGAAGTGCGGTCATGTCTGGACTGGGGCCTAAGAAGACTGTGAAGAGAATGGAGCCTCCCGCTATGTGTCTGTTCCCCTGTGGGAGGAATGTGTCCGTTCAGGATCGTTATGACCATTGTTGGATCTGCCTAGGATCGGCCCATGATATGGATCGCTGCAGTGCCTGCTTCAGTATGACTTCCGCACTCTTGAGTTGCGCGTGAGAAGGTGGGGGCACACCTGGGACTCCAAGATTAGGTCTTTGGGCTCCTCTCCTGAGCCCCTCCCTGGTACCGTACATACCAAGGGAGACCAGGCCTCTGCTAGTCCTTGTCTTGCCAAGATGTGAGGCCTGGGGTAGGGGTTTGTGGAACAACCGGCCCCCTCCGGGGCTATGTTTGTGTACTCCTCCCACTCTAGTACCTCTTCGGAGGTTCGGACACCCTCGGTGGCGGCGTCACAGCTACCTGCACCAGCAGCACCTTTGTGGCAGGGTCCAGTGCTGCCTTGGCTCCTGGCGCTAAGACTAGTACCGGTGAGCTGGACAGTGCCGGCCTCGCGGCTGGGCCCCTCATGCTGCCGTCCACAGCACCAAGAGAGGATGAGTCTGGAGGATCTGACTGGAGATCTCTCTGATCTCTTCCTGCGACTCGGAGGATGAGGATCGGAATGATCCCAACTGGCTCTCCGATCCCTCTGGGGATAGGGTCCCTTCTGGACCTAGTCCTAGGCCCTTGGTAGTTTCGGGGGTTGGAAGTCCCCCTCCTGATTCTGGGCACTGTGCCGCTGCCCCTGCATCTTATGGTGCCGCTTTTGGCACCGGGGATGCATCCACTGCCCATCCTGGTGCCGGAGGGGATGGCGGTACTAGGCCCGACACCAGATCGGAGTCTGGTGCTGAGTCAGACCCTCTGGTGCAGATCTGATTCCGGTGCCATTTGTGGTGCTGAGGGTGGTGCCAGTGCCACTCATGGTACAGAGTCCCTCTTGCTTCCTGCTTCTGTTTTCTAGGCCCACTCCAAGGGGCAGAACCCTCTCGGGTAAAGCGGGGGTTGGGAGGTCTAGGTTGGCGCAGCGTTCCATGTCCAGAGTGGCTGGGGCTCTGGAAGGAGTCATAGCATCGACTCTGGCATTCTGTTTTCCCCCCAGAACAGTCGGGGCCTGTGGTAGGTGGGGAAAGGCATATGGATGGACGCAGAGATACAGTCAGAGGGGAGGCTATTTAGGAAAATCAAGAAGAGAATATGGCCAAGCACAGATCCTTGGGGGACGCCAGTGCTGATGGGGAGAGGGGGGACAGGGAGTTGCCAATTTTAACTGATTGAATTTTGCCCATAAGGTATGAACAGAACCATCAGTAGCTTGGATGGAAAGTAGCACAGCAGAGAGCTTAGCAAGGAGAAGGGGGTAGGCTATGGTGTAGAAGACTTTGGCCAGGTCAGCAAAAATCGCAGAGGTGATTGGGACCTGTTCCATGCCAGAGAGGATGGAGTCAGTTCGCCTGAGAAGGGAGAAGGAAGTGGAAAAGAATTTGCAAAAGCCAGACTGGAATGGGGTGAGGAATGAGAATGAGTGAAGAAAAGGTGAAAGTTGAGAAAGCACAATGTGTTCTTGGAGTTGAGCAAGGGTAGGAAGTAGGGAGATAGGACAGTAGTTTCCTGGAGTGGAGGAGTCGCCATCTTTAGGGAGGGGGATGACTGTGGCATGCTTCCAAGAAGCAGGGACGGAGATGAGGGAGAAGGAGAGGTTAAGAGGAAGACAGATGGCCGGGGCAGAGAGATGCAGCAGTTTAGGGTCCAGCCCATCTGGACTCTTGCCCTTGAGGGGGTTTAGAGCTAGCAGGACCTTGAGGGTGACAGCTGGTATGACAGGGAGAAGGAGAAAGGGAAAGACGGGGAGGAGGGATGTGGGGGTCAGTGAGAGTTGGGGGTAAGGAGGAGGAAGGAAGAGGTGCAGAAGGTGAAGAAGTCGTTTAATTCAGTGGTGACAGAAGAGGGGTCAAAGATGGTGGTACCCCTCACCTTGAGGACTGGGACAGAGGACTGGGTAGGTGGTGAGAAGAGGGAGTGGATGACCTTCCAAAACTTTGAGGCATGGTTAATATTGATCTTACTTCGAGAGGGTTCCTGCAGTAGGTCATAACATATAGGACTGTGCCTCCTAGCGTCAGGACCGCAAGGCAAACTTTTGCTAGCAGTGCCTGGCGGGTGACCGACCACTGTCACATGACCCTATATAGTGGGCGGTCCCTGTGCCCCCCTCCAGTTCTTTCCCGCCGTCGACCTGTACAAAGAACTTTGCGGTAAATGTTACTCAGTCGATCGCTATTTATTGCCTTTATTTCTCGAATTTTTGTTTTTCGATTCATTTGTCTTCACCTCCGACGTCGAAGACAAAGAAGTGCGGCACTCAGATCCCTCATAAAGACAGCCACCGTCGTTGCCTTTTCTGCTTAGGCCCCAACCAAGACACCGTGGCCTGCCCTGATCGCAAGCCTTTCAGTCAGGCCACACGCAAACGTAGGCAGCAGGCTTTGGGGGCCCACTTATTAAAGTCCAGAATGGCCACTCTCGAAAAGGAGATGCAAAAATTGAGGAACACTGCTTCTTCTCCTTCTTCTGAGTCTAGAAAGAAAAAGGACAAAGAAAAGCACAGGGAACGGGAGTGTCTGGAGGACCAGGACCGTGTGAGCTCTAGCAAGTCTTTGATCACCAAGGCCGTTTCCCGCCGGCTGCCCTCGTGGTTGTCCAGGCCCCATCGGGATCTATGCCAGGTTCCTCTGCTGCTTTTCAACCCATCTCTACTGGTAAGTTGTCTGCTGGCTTCTCCGGTGAATGCTCCATCTCTGCTGATAAGTTGGCCCCCGGCTCTTCCGGGGGCCAGCAGCTAATAAATAAATTGGTCCCAAAACCCAAACGGGGAACCGCACAACTCTGACCGATAAGCCAGTCGAGGGCCCTATCCTCCTCCGCCCAGTCCTCTTCTGTCTGATAAGTCAGTCGCCTCTGTGCCAGACGACCACCCGGACGTTGCTCACCCATCACAGGCTGACGCCACCTTACCCAACGTCTGGTCAAGCCTGCTGGCCTCTCTTGACCAGCCCTCCCCCCAGGCCCTACCTGGGTGGGAGCCTTCCTCTCCACCTCTCCTGGTGGATCCTCCTGCCCCAGATGTCACGACTGGGATGGAGGTGGAAGTGGGACCCCTGGATGTGGTCCTTTCTTCTCCCACTATAATGATCGGATCCCAGGTCTCTTCCCCCCCCCCCCTTTGTGGACACCCTTCCTGGGGTACCGACGCCAGACCCGATCCTTACGAGGGCTCCTGACCTCTTTACTAATCCATCTTACCTTCTGACGGCACCGCCGTCGGGACCTTCTGCGCCGGGTGCACCCTCTCTGATGCAAGGAGCACCGTCAGGCATGTTGCCCAATCTTTTTCCATCAGGGTCTTTTCGTCTGACCCCAGTACAAGCTGTGGTAATGTTTGGCCCGATCCGGACGTTGACTGACCTGATGTCAGCCCCTCTGACGTTGGTCAACCCGACGCCAGATACCTTTCCAGGCCCGTTGAGACCCCCAACGGACCAAGGCCTTCCGCAGGGGTTCCTTCCCTATCCAGAGCCCCAGACACCAGCTTACCCTCCGTCCAGCCCAACGTCGGGTTCTCTACCCCATTCATTTTACTCTGGGTATCAGACCCCCGGTTACCCCTATTACCAGAGTTATTCTCCTCATCAATATCGGGCTGGGTGCACCCTTTTGTCATCTGCCCACCCACATTCCTCCTCCTCCTCCCCAGCAAGACTTCCAATTCTTGATCCAGTCCTGGTGGAAGGACGCCAGGTCCGAACTAGTCTCTGACTTAGAATGGCGTTTGCCGGCCCCAATAGTCCCCCCCCCCCCCCGTTCCACATTTCCAGTCAGTTCACTTTGTTTGGCCACAGTGCATATTTCGGGGGCAACACCTCAGGCGGTAACCCTACCAGAGATCGGGACCATTGAGGAGCACAATTCTTTTGACTCCGAGGAGGATTCCTCGGATGAGTCAGCTGGTGAGCAGTCCTCTGCAGCTAAGGGTAAAGAATCGCCTAAATCCCCTCCAGAGGATCCATCTTTCACTTAACTCCTACGTGTTATCCAGCACACCAGTGACTGGAATGCCGAGGAACGGGATCTGAAGAGGAAGTGTCTTGCAGAACATCCGGACTTAGAGGCCGCCTCCCCTATTTCTTTTCCCCCTTGGACAGTACCTCATGACGACCTCCCCACCACCATTTGGCAGCTGCCACACTCTATTCCGGCCATACCTGAGAAGGCAGACCGAATATACCAAGCACCTGAGGGTATTCCCTTTCTGATTCTCACCCCAAGGCAGATTCTGTTGTCATGCGCTGCTCATGACCGTTCAGCTACCCGAGCGCATGAGCACTCCCCAAAACAAAGAATCTAGGCAGCTCGACCAATTTGGCCAAAAGGTTTATTCCTCCTCTACCTGCACCCTCCACTCCCTCAATTACGTGGCGCACATGGTCTCCTTCCAAAAAGCGACTATGGCCAAGCTCGAGGCCCGTATTCAGTCTATGGAGGCCTCGGATTTTAAGGAGGAACTAACTAAAGATTTGCACCTGTCAAAACTCTCCTGCAGGCAAGTGCTCAGGGCCACGTATGACTCGTTGGACGTGGTGACCCATTCCTCCGACACAGCCGTTTCCCTTAGAAGACATGCTTGGCTGCGCATTTCTGGACTCTCCAACGATGTTCAAGTGGCGATCCAGGATGCCCCTTCAGAGGTGCGGTCCTTTTTGGGGGAGACACTAAGGACATTATCACGGGTCTCCAGGACAACGGTCAGGCCCTGAGATCTGTGAAGTCCATGTACTGTTCGAGCTTCCAAAAGAACCTGCCCTTTTGGCGCCAAAACGAGGCAGGGTTAACGGCCCTTTAACAAGTGCCAGAACAAAAGAAAGGCTATGGGTTCCTCTTTCACCCCCCTCCCACCTCAAAATCACAGAGAGCGGCCGGGTAACACCATCACCCCTACACTTCCTGTCTCGCCACCACCTCCTCCCCCTCTGTCCAGCGAGGAGCCAGTTGGAGAAAGATTCGCCCTCCACGTGTAGGAGTGGAAGGGCATCACCTCAGGTGTATGGGTCCTGCAACTCATTGCAAGAGGGAACACCTTCGAATTTCATGAGTTCGCTCCAAACTCACCCCCAGGTCGATCCCGGTACTCTCTGAACCAGGCAACCCTGGTCCAGGAGGAAATTCTGGCTCTCGGACAAATGTCAGCCATGGAGCCAGTTCCTCCATCCCAGAGAGGAAAAGGGTTTTACTCCCATTTCTTCCTGGTCCCGAAAATGATGGGCGACCTCTTTCCCATCCTGGACCTCAACCGGCTCAACCTTTTCGTGGAGTACAAAAGGTTCCACATGCTGACTGTACAGGGTCTTCTGCTCCTTCTGCAGAAAGACCACTAGCTTTGTGCGCTGGATATGCAGGATGCCTACCTCCATATTCCAGTGTTCCCGGGCCACCGCTGTTTTCTGCATTTCCTTTCCAGGGGAGCACTTCCAGTTCACAGCCTTCCCCTTGGCCTTTCCTGGCACCCAGGGTCTTTACCAAGTGCCTAGTGGTGGTGGCAGCAGCAATATGCCGCCGGGGTTTTGCGGTGTTCCCTTATCTGGATGACTGGCTCTTAGGGGCCCCTTCCAGGGCCAGCCTTGAGGAGGCTCTTTCCTCCACACTGGACCTATTTTCCCAACTGGGGATTACTGTCAAGTTACCCCAAGTCGTCCCTGGTTCCCTTCCAGAGACTCCCAATTAATCGGAGTGATCTTGGACACAGTCCAGTGCAGAGCCTTTCTGCCCCCAGACAGAGCAGTCACTCTATGGGAGCAGGTCAGTCTAGTTCTTTCATCCAGGCATATTCCGCAAGGGTGTTCCCATGCCTCCTTGGCCTTATGGCGATGTCCATCTCCATGGTTCCCTTCGCCAGGTTACACATGAGGATCTCCTAGTGGACACTTCATGTCTGATGGGATCAGCGCTTGGACTAGTTGGACCAACCTATCCTGGTGTCCAGCACCCTCAAGAAGGACTGGTCGCTGGATCCTCAGAATTTGTCTGGGGATTTACCTTTCAGAAACTCCCCCCTCCTTCGTGGACCATCACCATAGACGCTTAAGGTCTGGGCTGGGGAGCCCACCTGGGGACTCGCAGAACATAGGGATTGTGGTCTCAGCTGGAGAAGTATCTCCATATAAACATATTGGAGATGAGAGCCGTTCTGTATGCCCCTCGAGCGTTCCAGCATTTTCTGTCCACGGGAACACTGTTAATCCAGACAGACAACATGTCAGTGGTCTGGTACAACAACAGGTAGGGAGGCACCCGATCGTACCCCGCAGGGATGTGTGGTTCTGGGTGATCCAGCACAGCCTGTTCTTTATGACTGTGCATGTTTCAAGTGTGCAAAACGTTCTGGCGGACAGCCTCAGTCAGACATCGTCTCAAGCTCACGAATGGGAACTAAGTCAGGAAGTGGCAGATTCACTGTTCCATCGATGGGGATGTCCAGAGATAGATATCTTTGCCTCCCATCCAACGCAAAACTTCCCAGGTATTGTACGATCGTTCCAGAGCCTTGTTCTTTCTGACACAACACATTGCCTCTATGCTGGACAAGGAAATACTTGTACATCTTCCTTCCTTTTCCCATTCTACAGCACGTCCTCCTAAACCTTCAGGCAGAGGGGGCTCAGATGCTCCTTATAGCCCCTCTTTGGCCGAGGCAGATCTGGTTCCCGCTCCTGCAGCAGTTGGCTGTGGAACCCCCGGTTTCCCTCCCTCTTCAACACGATCTTTTGATGCAGGATCAGGGCAGGCTTGTGCATCCGGGACTCAGGACCCTGCATCTGCATGCGTGGCTCCTTCAGACATAATCGTGTCTTGCTTTGGAGTTTCCCAGAGGGTAGCTCAGGTCCTGGTGGAGGTAGGAAACCCTCCACCAGGTCCACCTACACTATGAAATGGAAGCATTTCTCCATCTGGGCCGCATCTAAGGGCTGGGACCCCTTCACTTGCTGAGCTCCTCAGATCATGGAGTACCTGTTACACTTGTCTGACTCTGGTCTAAGCTATTCTTCCCTTAAAGTACACCTTTCGGCTATTTCCGCCTACCACTCTTTGGTGGAGGGGAAACCCGTAATGCAGCTGGAGATCTCTCAAACCTTTCTGAAAGGGATCCTCCATTTGAAACCCCCTATCCTCAACCCTACTGCACTTTGGGACCTTAATTTCATTTTAGAGAAGCTTCCCCTTCCCCTTTTGAACCAGCGGTAAGCTGCGACACACGCTACCTTTCCTGGAAAGGGCTGTTTTTTGGTTGTTGTTACTCCAGGCTTTGATGCATAAGGAGCCTTATTTGATTTTTGACAAGGACTGGGCGGTCCTGCACACTAATCCTAAGTTTCTTCCCAAGGTGGTTTCCGAGTTCAGCCTGAAACAGTTGGTTGAGCTCCCGGTGTATTATCTGGCTCATTCAAATAGGGGTGAGGCACGTCTCCCCACGTTAGATATGCACAGAAACTTGAGGTGCTATGTCCAGCAGACCAAAGAATCCCGTAAGTCTGACCAACTTTTTGTCTTTTGCCCCCAAATCCTTGGGGTCTGCAGTTTCTAAGCAGTCTCTCTCCAAATGGCTGGCTAATTGCATACGCTTCTGTTACCAGAAGTACAACAAACCTCTTCCGGGGGAGGTCAGAGGTCATTCTTCCAGAGGCATGGCTGCATCCACTGCCTTTCTCAGGAACGTTTCTGCAGCAGAGATTTGCGCTGCAGCAACCTGAAGTTCGGTCCATACCTTCACGAGGCATTACAGTCTGGACATTGCCTCTAGGCGTAGGGCCGGGTTCGGTCTAGCCGTCCTGTAGGGCCTACTGTCTTAGGCCGGTCCTGGTCTGGTTTCAGTTGTTTCCTCCTCCCTGTTTTTTTTTTTTTGTTTTTTTTTCTGGGTCTCTAGGAGACTGACTGCTTGGGATTCAGTCTTGTATGTTATGACCTACTGCAGGAACCCTCTCAAAGTAAGATAGTACAGTTACGTAAGAACTTACCGTAACGGTAGCTCTTCGAGACAGGCTCCTGCAGTAGGTCACACTTTCCCTCCCTCCTTCCCCCAGTTTCTGTATCTTCCTTACAGGTTATTCTGAACTGGCTCCAAGATTTCCATCCTTTTTCCTGTCTCATCCTCCTTGGATCTCCTGCGGGAGAACTGGAAGGCGGGCACAGGGTCACGCTGATGTCCGTCACGTGACATCGGGTTGGCGGTCCCCTGCCAGGCATTGCTAGCAAATGTTTGCCATGCAGTCCTGATGCAAGGGGGGCGCAGTTCTATATGTTATGACCTACTGCTGGGACCTCTTTCAAAGATCTACTGTTATGGTAAGTTCTTAAGTAACTGTACTTTTTGGATGGTGGCGAAAAAGTACTCTTCCTTGGCATGTTAGGTAACTCTGGTTGAAGCATTATGTAAGGCTCGATATTTGATAGTCTGCAGGGGAGCCTGAGGACTTGCAAGCCTTCCATGCTAAATCCGATGTTCGCAGGCAGGCCAGCAGTTCAGCAGAGACCCAGGGGAGTACCCTGGTTTTCCTGAGGGGAAGGGGGCATGTGACGATCCCATATAGACAGGCTGTGAGACTTGAAGAAATTTAGGGCTGTGTCAGTGGAGCTGGCAGCAGAGATGGGTGACCAGTCAGTTGCTGCTAAATCTTCATGGAGGGGAGGACAGGTCCAGAATGACCGGAATGATTGAATTAGGAGGAGTTTGGGTGGGGCTTTGTGTCTGAACTTTGCGTACACAGTAGACCATGTGGTGGTCATTGAGTGCATCTGGGAGGGTGCCCGACTCAGTAATACGGTGTGGGTGGGAGGCAAGAGCCCAGTTCAAGAGGGTGTCATTCTGGGATTTGTGGTTAGGTTGGGTGGAATCTGAGACTAGTTGGGTTAGGTTGAGGGACTTGGATGTTATCACAGAATTTGGATAGCAAGGGAGAGAACCAGATTTTGTTAAAGTCCCCAAGGATGAGAAGTTAACCAGTAGAAGCATGAGAGGAGATGGTGTAGAGGAGTTCAGTGATTGTAGAGGAAGGCAGGCCAGGGCAGTAATAGACACTGGCCATGAAGATGGGGAGAGAGTTTGATGAGAAGTTCGTAGGCAGAGGGGGAGGAGAGTATTGGGATGAATTGAATGGCAGAGGTGAGATAAATGGCAACTGAGCCATCCCTAGTGGCTCGATCCTGTCGGGTGAGTAACCAGGGATGGTGCCTGCAGAGTCCGGAATCTTGTGGGAAAGCCAGGACTCTGAGATAACCAGAATGTCTGGTTTAAGATTTTGACCATGAGGGGTTGCAGCAAGTCAGTTTTGGGGAGGTGGCTACGGGCATTGACATGTCACACTCAGTCCTTTGGGGAGGTAGGTGGTGGGGGTGGGCAGGGCCAGGACTAGTCTCTATATCGCCTGCATGCTGCAACAGCTGGTAGATAAGGAACTTACTGGGTGAAAAAGGGTGTTTACGCACACCAGGCACATCATGCTACCCATAGTAGACACCTGTGGGTGATGCTGAGACAGCTGCTAGCATCCATGCCTGACAGTGAGACAACTAGGCAGGCCATTTGCCTTTCCACACAGGGTCTGGAGCTGGTGAGACACCAGGTGAGGGCATCCTACAGTGCCAGTGAAGTAGCTTCCAGATTGGTGGGAACTGTGGTCTGCATTAGGCGGATGGTGTGACTTTGTTTATCCAGGTTGTCACTTTTGGCCCGGTATAGGGTGATCACCTCACGATTTCACGGGGCCATTTCTTTTCCCACAGGGTCAGGCACTAGCTTGTGGGGCGTCTTCCTGCTCCCAGTCTGTGGGAGCCGATGCTTGACCCTGACCAGTCTCTGGCCTCGCCATACTCGTGAGGGGCCCCCCTCCCACCTCTTTTTGTGTCTCCCCCACAAGAGGCTGAGGGAACAGCCATTTCCCTCAGGGTTTGCCAGCGCCACCTCTGGTGGCTGCTTGGTACTCGGACCCACCAGTGTTGAATGGTGAAGATTAATTCCTGCAAGATGCAAAAATTACGTACTCACCGTAATTGTTGATCTTCCAGAATATCTTCATCATTCATCACTGCTGCCCACCCACCTTCCCCCACAGTGGTCAGGCTTCTGGGCAGTGTCTCTCCCTCTTCCGCCTTCCCCCTTTTGTCATCTTTCCAAAAAAGGGGTGGGGGCTAGTCTAACCAGGAAAACTCCTAAGGGGGTTTGTTCCCCTAAACAAACAAACAAAAAAATAGTAAGTAGACACAGTTTTCTTTTCTGAGAGACAAAAGACACCCCTCCTGTTCAGGCTGTGGTAGCCCTTACCCGCCACCCTCCTAGTAAAAGGGGGGAAGGGGAATCTATGTTTTTGCTCTGATTGTCTCCTCTGATCCTTCGTGGGACAGAGCTTGCTGTGAGACTTCACTTCTGTGGACCAACTAATTTTCAACAGTAGCCCACTTCCCTTCAGTTTTACCTCCTTGTACAGCCACCGCCTTTTATTATGGCCTGCTGTACTTTTCTCTCTTAACTTGCCTTAGGATTCCAGTTAAGAAAATGGAATTTCCTTGCAATCCCTATTCCAGCCCTGTTCGTTGTGAGGGCCTCTGTCCTCTTCCTGGTTTTTATGAGTACCTTCTCTTCCTGATTCTAATTCTTTCAAATTGAGTTTGTTTCAACGGCCTGAGCCCTCGCTTAGCCTTCAGACCTTTGCAGCAGAAGTCTGGTCTTTCTTCCATGTTACATCTTGGTCATATGGGACTTTAAAACCAGAGTCCAATGTGTCGTCCTTCCTTGAATGGTCATCTAGACTTGGCTTTGTTTTTCTCCAGGGTTTTTAGGTCTCCGTGTTGCATACCAGAGAAGTACTCCTTTCCTTGGAACCCTTTCTAGGCTGGTCCCTCAGTTTTCTGGAGTAGCTCTTTTCTGGGTTATTAGCTCTACGAAAGCCAGACATATCTCTGATTGTAATGAGAGCAAGCCAGCTCTTGTGACACACTTCTTTTGACTGAGTACATGGGTTCCTCACATCTCTCTCTCTCTCTCTCTCTCTCTCTCTCTCTCTCTCTCACTCTCTCTCTCTCTCTCTCTCTCCTCTCCCTGCCTAGTTGTCCTGGGAATTTCTTTTATTCTCTCTCTTTTGGTCTTTTTTTTTTTTTTTTTTTTATTTATATCCTATATCTTTTTCTCCATCCCTTGGGCTCCCTTGTCCCACCCAGTCTATCTTCTTTCCCTTTCTTTCTCTACTAGGCAGACAGAACTGAGGGGGCGAGGGAGCAGGTGTCTGGTCCTGGTCAGTCTCTGAGTGCCACGTCATACATCTGCCTCGTGGGCAGCACCGTCCCCGTCTGCTTCCTTCCTCCAAAGAGCATTTAAAGGCATATGCTTCTGCGGGGTCCTGGCAGCTCCTGCTTTAACCCACTAGTGAAGAATAGTGAAGATATTCTGGAAGATCAACAATTACTGTGAGTACGTCATTTTAATTTCCTTGAGAGTTCATCAGCTCCTATTGCTCATTCCCCACTGGATGTCCTAGTACTCTGCTTGTGACATTAAAAATACTACTATGGCAAGAGACTGTGGCATCACAACAGAGAATTATGATTTTAAGTGAAGAATAAGCCGTAGGTGTAGATGAACACCAAAGGATAAAGATTCTGTTTTTATGCAGATTTCCTCAGTAATAATTGGGAGGAGAAATCTATAGAGGATATAAGAAATATAAGCTGATTTGTGTCTAAATGTTATGTGTGCCAAAGTTTCCTCTGCGGCATAAACATCTCTGTAAATATGAAAATGGTAGCTGTCCCAGTGGCTTTACAGCATCACAGCAGACCTGGTTCGGGGGCAGTTCAGCGTCTCTTACTCCCTGAGTAACTGGGATGCAGAGATGATGTGCCTGTTGTCAGAAGAGGGCAGGTCTTGTGCCCATTACTAAATGACACCACTTGTGGCTGGCTTACAAAGTCCCTCGTGGCCAAATATATAGCTAGTAATGTATCAGGAAGAGAGTCTGTCGATGATGGGGAGGGTTGTGAAAAGTAAATTAAATACAGTCTATGGTCCTGGCTATACAGGCATTTATCATTTTGTTTTTTCTCAAACTGTACAATCAGTTGCACTTCCCCTACCATGATATAACAGAGAGAGATAAGAAACATCCTGATTTATTGTGACTGTGCTTGTATCACTTTTTATGCCTTGGAACCCATTATCTATCTCCAAGTCTTTGATATACTGATTAAAAATTACGTGCGTGTGTGTGTGTGTGTATGTATATACATGTATACACATACACACAAATATATATATATATATATATATATATATATATATATATATATATACGTGTGTGTATATATAGATATATATATATATATATACAGTGTGTGTGTGTGTGTATATATATATATATATATATATATATATATATATATATATATATATATATATACACACACACACACACACGTATATAGATACACATATATACATGAATATAAACACACATACATATATGTATGTGTGTGTATATATACTGTATATACGTATGTGTATGTGTATGTGTGTATATGTATCTATATAAAAATAATACTGGTGCAGTAGGCCAGTATAGTTAGGGTTGAGTGCACATTTGTATGTTAAAGCCAAATTTTTGAACCTTAATAACTTTGCAGCCATTCAACAGAATTGCATGAAATTTGGAATGCGTAATCTAACATACTAACATACTATTTGCCAGCAGATTAGGCCTTACGGTCTATCGAGTCTGCTCGAACCTAGATTCTTAGTTGGGTGCCGAGATCCTCCCATCCCTTGTTCTCTAGAAACCCCTATCATCCATCCCCACCCCCCCGGGACAGGCCATCATCTGATACATCCACTTTCTGTGTCTGTCCCACCCTCTTGAAGCCCTCCACTGTGGATCTCTGAACCAGCTCACCAGGCAGTGCATTCCAAGGGTCCACCACCCTCTCAGTGAAAAACCTCCTCCTCTTTTTCCCCCCTCACCCTTCCACCTTCCAACTTCAAACCATGCCCTCTGGTGATACCTCCCTGCTTTAGTCTAAAGATCCCCTCCATGTTTACCCTAATCTCTAGGAGTATTTCTCTTGACTTCGCAAATTTCGTGTGAATCCGTTGTGTGGTTTCTGAGATAGTGTCAAAAATCCCTAAATTTATGTGTTTTTTGCTTTTTCTTTGTCCACCTGTATCTCAGAAACTGTTTTAGGTTGTGGTCTGAAAATTTCAGGGTAGAAAGCCTTTGCCTTTCAGATGTGCCTTTTGAGGTTTGGTGAAAAATTATTAATCCATTTAAAAGGTATTAAATTTTAAAGTTTCCCATTATTTCCTATGTGAAAAGTTAGATGTTCTGCACGAAAATACCTTTGTTTTCGCAGGAACTCACATATTTTCACAGAGGGCTCCTGTGTCCGCCATTTTGTTTTTCAGTTAACGAGAGAAAGAAATAAAACACATAAAAAGTGAACGGATTTAAAGAAACAGACATCAGAACCTAGCTAAACAGGACCTGTTTAGCTACATTCTGATGTTTAATTTTGGCTTAGTGAGAGGACTGCTTCTCCTGCATTCTCTGTATGAGAACAGCAGGATTTTCTTGACTTCTGCAGCCGCAGCTGGAATTTATGCTGCTGGCTGCAGGTTCAGCTTTGACCTGCTCTTTTCCATTGTGTCTAGTGGCACCCCCACCCTCCGATTGCCATACTTTAGCTATTTATTTATATAATCTGACACCGGGATCCCCCCTAGTGTCAGATATCCCTCACCTCGGTCCGTTGTATTATTTGCCGACACTGGGGTGCCCAGTCCCTGTGTCGGCATTACAAGCCCCCCACCAGCACTGTGGGACACTAGGGAGCCCACTCCGTTTTCCCAAATATGCACTTATTTATTTATAAGATCTGACACCGGGATGCCCCCGGCAATCAGCTATGTTTATATTTGCCAAGATCGGGGACCCCAGTCCCCATGCCGGGGGAGCCCCCTCCCAGTGTTCCCAAATATGTATTTAGTTGTACCTGTGAAAAAGAAAACAGCCCCCCGATGTGTTTTTTGTTTTGTTTTAACCTGAAAAAAAGACAACGGTCCCTCGTCATCCCCACCATCCCCCTCCCCATCCCGATCCTCCCACTGAGCACCCACCACCCCAGATCCCCCCATAACCTATACTTACCCCTGGAGGTCATGTGCTGTCATCTTCTGTGAACTGAGACACGTCTGCACTCTTCAAAGCCGAACCACAAACCAAGGAATCAAGGTGGTAAGTGCCGTATAATGTATTTCAATGGCATTTTGAACTTCTTTTTATAACTTTGCCATTTTTTGGAATTTTTTTTAGCAAATTTTCAACATGGCCTTTTTGGGACACCACCTCTTGAACACTGCCACTGTTGTTTCGTTACTCTGGCCGGAAGGTGATTTTGCAGTCGCTGTGCAAAATCACCTTTCGCGACCGAATAACAAAATTTCATCACCAGTGTTCATGAGGTGGGGTCCCAAAAAGGCCACGTTGAAAGTTTGGTGAAAAAATTCATAAAAATGGCCGAGTTGAGCGTGTTTGTTGAAATTTTTCTGCACACGTGCATAACGTTGGTAGTTTTCAGTATTTTGACTCCAAATTTTCAACATGGCCATTTTTTTGCACCAGTGGAGTAGAATGACATTTCAGCACGGATTTGAAATTTTCACAAACTGGGTTTGAGGCGGGGTCATAAGAAGACTGTGTTGAAAATTTGGGGTCAGAATATGAAAAAATGACAAAGTTGTGACCATTCGTTGCTATTTTGCTACGCCCGTTCGTAACTTCGGAAATGTTAAATATTTTTACCTCAGATTTTCAACAGTCTTTTTTTTTTTTGTATTGTCTGTTTCTGCACCATTTGACGATGAACTCAGGCATCCACCATTTCCCCAACCTCTACCTCCTTGCCTGAGACATCTTCGCTTCCTGCACCAGCCCGCGATCCCCTGCTCCGAGCCCCAGTGGGGCGCCTTCCCACCCAAGGCACTCTATCTAGAATTAGGCATGCCAGTCTGGGCTCTGCCCAGGAGAGGAGGATGACCAGCAGTTGGAGTGTTGCTATGGTGGTAGTGGTGCCGTCGCCTATCCCTGTGGATGGGGATTTTCTGTGTGGTGTTTGCCGTTGGGAGTGCAGCATGCAGTGACGTCTGCGCATGGCTATCCTGCTGACGTCTGCCGCACTCCTGCCCCTTCTGATCTGGCTGGTGATCCTGCAGTACCTCCAATCTCCATCGGGGTTGCCAGGACACTGAGCAGCTCCTGGATCCCTCCCAGGGAGAGGAGAGCAATCCTCCGGATGCTCCATCCTCTCCCTTCCCTGCCAACCCCCAGTTCCCGAGTCCGTCCCCAAACCGCCAGCATGGCGCGAGGTGTGGCGTCCAGCGCCTCAACCCTTAGTGCCACCGGTCCGGCCCAACATATTCTTCTTATTACCCAGCTTTCTTATTACCCCACCTCATGTATGTCACAGCTGACATTTTTCAAATCCTGGCCAAAATGGGTTTTCGCACCTGTGGCGTAGAATGGCATTGCAGTTGCGTAGAATTTCATTTTGGTGGGGATTCAAACATTTTCTGTACCAGATGCAGGAGGTGTGGTAATAAGATGGCTATGCTGACAATTTGGTAACTGTTGTCCTATAAATGGAAGCGCAGGGCCCTGAGGGTCCTGTGCTTCCACAGCAACGTAAATATACGCATCTTTGGAGGGATGGGAGGGTAGGGCCCTGCGCTCCCTCAGACAAATAAGGTTATGATTATACTATCTGAAAAAGTAAGGACATTTATTGCAAAAAGCTTTGATGCATCAGTTAGGGTTGCTACTAAAGGTGATAGGCAAATGTGGCATTAGGTTTCAACCTGACACCTACCTACAAACACTGACAGGCATCTGGGGTGTGCCTTGGGTTCGACAGCCCTAACGCTCACCCCAGTCTCCTCTACTGTACCCATCTCAACTTATTTACTTATGGAATGGGGTGAGAGTTGGGGTTGACGATCCCAAGGCACAGCCCCAACACCTGTCAGTGTTTGCAGGGTGGTGGTGGGGTTTTAGGGTAGGAAACCCTAACGCCACATTTCCCTACTTTTGTTATTTTAGTAACAACCCAAACTGATGCATTAATGAAGTTTTTTTGCAATGGAAAAAAAACAATAATATATATGGCACGGTAGTGCTCTATAGTTTGAGTTGCACGGCCACTTCTATGTTAAACCCAACAATCTGACTTCGAGGGGGAGCTCTTGCAGCAGGTATTACCAATAGGACTAATGCTGCCAGGCATTAGGAATTCATGGAAAAATCTTGTAGCTAGCAGTCTGAGTCGGAGGACTGCCCCGACATTGGCTCTGCCCAGCGTCCGACGTGGTATAAAGGGGGCCATCCTAGTTCTTTTCGCAGTTGAATCTCACTTTTTTGCCGTTTTTCTAATAGTTTAAAATTTTGATAGTCCTTTTCTTGCGTGTCTTCACCCTCTCCACTGCGGCGCAAGTCCAAGAGTGCGTGCGGGAAGCAGATACTAGCCAAGGATGGCCATATGGCCCACCTCATCTGCCTAGGTCCCGACCATCAGCCTGACGACTGCCCACATTGCAAGAAGTTCAGCAATAAGACGACTCTGAGAGCCAACACCCTTAAAGCTTATCTCCTCGAGCAGAAGGTGGCAGCTATGCAGAGGACCTCGTCGCACAGCTCTTCCTCTCCCGCCAAGGACCGTCCCCCCAAAGAGAGAAGGCTTTCAGAGGGGAAACACCATAAGGAAAAGGACAGGGCCAGGTCTGAGTCCCGCCAGTAGTCTCCTTTCAGGGCGTCTTCGGCCTCTGGCGGGAGATCAGGTTCAGTCCCTCTGACTCCTGCAGGGACATCTGCGAAGTCGGCTCCCTCCTCTCCTGAAGGTAAGCATGGGGATTCGTCTTCCTCTTCCTCCAGGTGTTCGTCTTCCCAGCCTTCCCTGGCCCACCGACCCCATAAATGCTCAGCTAGGTTGACCCAGAAAGGGCAGTCGCCTTCTGGCAGGCCTAAGGACTCCGGCCATAAGCCCGGCAGGTCGTCCAAGAAATGCAAACAACCGGATGACTCGGACAGGCGACAGGAGGCCGTTCGCTATCAGACGCCTCCTTCTCCTCCAGCCAAGGAACGCCCACTCCCAGCCGACAAGCGCCTCTTGAGCCGGTTGCCTTCTCCTGCGACTCAGGCCCCGACGCCAGATCAAAGGCCATCGCCTGATGACATACGGACGCCCGACTCACCTTCGGAAGGTCGGTTGCCTGAGGGTCCCCCTCCCACTCTGGACGCCGGGTCCCCCAAGGACATGAAAGTTGAACAGCAGCTGGACATGGCAAAAGGGGGTTCCCCTGACCAGGTGCCACGTCCTCAAGATCTGCAGACGCCCAGTCCCGCGAATCAGACACCCCCCCCCCCGCCTGTTGTCCCCTTGGCGGACATTGGATCTTTTTTCGACCTGGTGGAATACAGTCAAAGGGGACCTGCTGTACAGACCCCCTGACCCTCCTCCTAGGGAGCATCCAGTGACACCTCCACCTCCTGAGAACCCTGATGAGGGTGACCACCCACAACAGATCCAGAAGGCAAACGGAGGAGAAGACACTCGTCCCTGGTCCCCTCCTCCAGCGGGTGCCCAACCTCCTCGGATGATGGTGGTGTTGCAAGCCCTTCTTCCTCGGATTTCTCAAACGAGGAAGGGTTTCCTCCCTCATCCCAAGGCCCCAGGAACTCGCCCAGGTACTCCCCAGACGACCTCACGTTCCTGGACATTATGCCCCATATATGGTCCATTTATGAGTGGGATACTGAGGAGCTGGACCCAGAACGGAAGTGGCTAGCTAAGTTTCTGGGGCCCAAAGAACCCAAACCTCTAGTTATCCCACTGCTGGTGGAACCCTTCCAGGATGTCACCAGACTTAAGTGGCAGAAACCATCGTCCACCTCGGCTATACCTAGAACGGTGGACAGACTCTATAAAGTCCCCAAAGAGGAACCTTTCTTGGGGGAGCAACCTAAGGCAGACTCTTTGGTGCTGGCAGCTGCTCACGGCCGTGTCAGCCAGCACAAGCACCTGAGTGCTCAGCCCCCCTGATCCAGAGTCCCCAAAAAATTGGGGCAGAAAGGTATATTCTTCAGCCACGGGTTCTATCCGCTCGCTGAACTTTATGGCCCACATGGTCACCTACCAACAGTCTTTGTGGGAAAAGACCATGGAACTGGTTAAAAGTCTGCCTGACTCAGACAGTAAGAATGAAATCCTAGCTTACGTCCAATCTGGAATAGATGTGGACAAGAGCGTCCTTCGTTGCTCTTGTGACTCGGTGGACATGGCTTCCCGTGCGGCCGCAATGGGAATCTGTCTGAGGAGGCACTCCTGGCTTAGGGTGTCTGGTTTTCGCCCTGACCTTCAGGACTCCATACTGGATGCTTCCTTCCAGGGCCCAGTATTGTTCAACCAGGAAGTAGAGTCACTCATCAAAAGCCTACGAGATTCAGGCAAGGCTGTTGCTGACATTCATAGGATGTGTAAGTTGGAGCCTCAAGGTTCCTGTCATCATCCCTTTTGTAAAGGTCAGGGACAGCAAGGGAGCAAGCAGCCAACCCCAAGGAAAGGGGTTCAAGAGGTGCGGCCACCCTGTCCCTCAAGGTGCCCAGGGCCCCAAGTAACCCAAAGCTCCTAGGGCCCCAGGCCCACCCCCACCCCATCCACAGCCTGACTTGCAGTGAACCCCTCCTCATCCTCGGGTCATGCAGAATGAGACAGTAAGAGGGAGGTTTTCCTTATACCTCACAGAATGGTCCAGTATCACCCCGACCAATGGATGTTAGAAACCATTCAGAGGGTTACTCACTCGAGTTTCTCAGCATCCCCCGCTTAATCCACCCCCAATTGTTCACCCGACCATGCCCGGCTTCTGGCAGACGAGATACAGTCCCTCCTTCAAAAGAAGGCTATTCAACCAGTTCCCTCACCCAGTGGGGCACAGGCTTCTACTCCCATTTTTTTTCCTGGTTCCCAAGAAAACGGAAGATCTTCGTCCCATACTGGATCTCGGCCAACTCGATCTGTTTATCAGATACCAAAGATTCTGGATGGTGACATTGGCAAGCCTGTTACCCCTCCTTCATCAGGGAGACTGGTTATACTCCCTCGATATGCAGGACGCCTACATACATATCAAGGTACTGCCCTCACACAGGAGGTTTCCACGCTTCCGCTTTCAAGACCAACACTATCAGTTCAGGGTCTTGCCCTTTGGCCTTTCGTCGGCACCCAGTGTTTTCACCAGCTGCCTGGCGGTGGTCGCAGCGGTCTTGAGGAGGAAAGGCCACTTTGTATACCCTTACCGGGATGACTGGCTTATTTCAGCCCAGTCAGCAAACCAGTTGGCTTTGGCCCTGGAGGAAACGAAGGACCTATTTCTCTCCCTTCGTGTCACTGTAAACTGGCCGAAATCGCAACCCTGGCCCTCCCAGCGGCTTCAGTACATCGGAGCTGTCCTAGACACTACCCAGGGCAAAGCCTTCCTGCCATCAGACAGGCCGTCTGATGGACCTAGCCCACAGGGTTCAGGCAGCAAATTTCTCTTCCAGCAAGGGTAATCCTGCAGTTACTAGGCCACATGGCGGTGGTCATAGCTACGGTCCCTCTTGCCAGGCTGAACATGAGGATTCTGCAGTGGCACCTCAAGGTCCAGTGGGACCAAGCGGTGGACGACTTTGATCACCCGATTTCGGTCTCAGCGACGATCTGTCGCTCTTACTTTGAGAGGGTTCTTGCAGTAGGTCTTCACATATAGGACTGCACCCCCTGGAGTCAGGTCCGCACGGCAAACTTGAATAGCAGTCATCAGCGGGACTGCCCCCATTTATCAGAGCGGGGTGGCGTCGATCCGACTATAAAGGCGGTCCAGCGCCCGCTCTCAGTTCTTTCCCGCCATCGCTCAGTACTGCTCAGCTTGTGTTTGAACAGCAATCCAATGTCCGCTGATTTTTATCAAGTTTTTCCTCTTACTAGTATTTCTCAAAAGGTTTTCTTCAATTTGATGTCTTCTAGACAGAAGAAAAAGTGCTCTAAGTGCGGTGCCCAAATTCCGGACGGGGACGACCATTCCCACTGCTTCCTTTGCCTTGATTCTAAACACGCGTCCAGGAGTGTTCCATCTGCCAGGCCTTCAACCAGGTGACCAGAACCAGGCGTAAACGGTCTCTCGAGGCCCATCTTCTGACCCGACGCTTGGCATCTGTGGAAAAGGAGCTCCAAAAACTGAGGGAAAGGTTGTCATCGTCGCCGGCCCAAAAAAAGAAGAAAAGCAAAGAGAAAGCGCCGGGACTGGAGTCCGTCGCCACACGAGAGGCCTGTAACTGTGAGTACTTTCGGCGCCGTCCATACTTCTTTGGCCGGCTCCCTTCTCCCTCCTACTGAGGGTGAGCAGGCAGCCGGGGTAGCCTCTTTGAGGTTGCAATCTCTTCGCCTTGTCCTGCCGGTAAGACACCCCTCGCCTCTAGCGAAGGGCGCACGGCTCCCGCTGATCAGTCTAGCGGTGGCCTTCCAGCCATCTCTAGCCCGGCCGGATCTGCTGTGTCGGACGCCGGCTCCTCCGACGTCCGCCTGGATCCATCCACTCTCCCGTCAGGCTCCAGTTTGGCCACCGACGCCAAACAGATTGAGGGACAAGTCGACCCATCGTCTCCTAGGGTTCTTCATCCCAGGGACTCGCCACCCGATCCTCTGCTTTTTTGCACTAGCCAGATCGCATTCGGACCTGCCGTCGGGGGGGCCCCTCGGGTTACCAGACGCCGTCATATCCAACGCCGGGGTATCCCACCCCAGGACACACCACGCCGGGTTATCCCGGGCACTCCTTTTATTATCCATCCTGGCAGTACCCTCAGTATCCGGGGTATACGAGCTTCCAGCCCCCTCCTCCGGTACCAGACCGCGAGTCCATTCCCCTTTGGTGGAAGGATGCCAGAACGCAACTTCTGTCAGAGATAAGACAGTTGGTGGGAGAGGCACCCACTCCCAGGGTCACCTCTCCACCGCCTTCTCAGACCAGAACTTCGGGGCTTCTTAACTGTTGGCACCATGGAAGCAGACTCATCAGTTCCTAGTGGTTCTGAGCCCTCTGTAACTGAGTCCGACGCGGACCCGTCGGACCCCAGGTCTCCCATAGAGGTTCCCCCTAAAGAGACTCCCAAATCTGCACCAGAGGACCCCTCTTTCGGAGACTTACTGCATTCCATTCAGGTGGCTGGTCGACCAAAGAGGTAGACCCACAAAGAAAACGCCTTGCGAATCACCTGGATCTGGCCACTTCTGACCCTGTCCCCATTCCCCGTGGATGGGGCCCCATGAGGACCTAGTGACCACGATTTGGCAACAACCGTCCTCTATACCAGCGGTCTCTCACAAAGCAGACCGCACCTGTTACCCCCCGGAAGGGATCTCTCATCTTAACTCCCATCCTAAGACTGACTCTGTGGTCATCGCGGCAGCTCACGACCATTCAGCCCAGCCCAAACACTTGAGCGCTTCGCTTCCTGACAAGGACTCGCGTCCGCTAGATCAGTTTGGGCATAAAATCTATTCTTCTTCCTCATGTGCGATACGATCCCTTAATTACGTCTCACATATGGTCGCCTTCCAAAACGCCTCTCTTTTGGATCTAGAAAGAGACCTCCAAGAGGTTCAGGATGAAACCCTAAGAAAGAAATTATTGGATAAAGTTAGGATGGGGAAGTCATCATGTCGTCACTCACTACGGGCGACTTACGACTCTATGGACTCGGAGGCTAGAGCAGCAGCCTCAGCGATCTGTCTCCGCCGCCTCTCCTGGCTTTGTATAGCAGGCCTGGCGCAGGATGTACAGCCCTCCCTTTTGGACACCCCCATTAGGGGTTCCGTCCTTTTTGGCGGCGTTGCCAAGGATATCATTACAGGGCTGCAGGAGAGCGGACGCTCCTTGCGGGACGTCCGTTCCTTGTATAAGAAGGGCCAGAAAAAGCAACCTTTTTGCCGCCAAAGAAGGTGGAACAAATCCCTGGCTAAGCACCAAGCAAAGAAACGCGTCCCTGGATCTGGAGCTCAAACCCCACAGGACAAATTTCCTAAACAGGGCTCTGGGGCAAAAGCTCCCCTCTGCGTCTTGACTCCTTTCCCCTCCTTCCGCTTCCTCCAGTACTACAGGAGGAACCGGTCGGAGGGAGGTTCGACCTTCACCTGGACGATTGGAGGTACATCACCGTAGATGCTTGGATGCTTCAGCTCATCCATCGAGGTCACTCGATAGAATTCAGCGAGATTCCAGCCCCTCTACTGCCGGGACGGTCCTTCTATCCTTGGGATCAGGTTCCCATTGTCTCTCAGGAAATTCAGGCTCTTCTTTTAAAGAGGGCCGTAGAACCCATCCCATTGAACCAAATAGGAAGGGGATTCTACTCCCACTTCTTCCTGGTACCGAAGAAAACGGGCGATCTGAGACTAATCCTGGACCTCGGCACACTAAACTTCTTTGTCGAGTACAAAAAGTGTTGTATGTTGACTCTTCAGGGGCTTCTTCCCCTGCTCCACCCGAACTCGTGGCTGTGCTCCCTGGACATGCAGGATGCTTACCTGCATATTCCTATCCTCCCGGCCCACCGCTGCTTTCTCCATTTTGTTTTAATGAAGAACCATTTTCAATTCAGAGCACTCCCTTTTGGCCTCTCTTCCGCCCCCAGAGTGTTCACTAAATGCCTAGTGGTAGTGGCGGCATTTTTACGCCGTCAGGGCATTTGTCTTCCGCACCTGGACGACTGGCTCCTCGCAGCACCCTCTCCTACCAACCTGAAAGAATGTCTCTCTTTCACTCTGAACTCGTTTGCTTTCCTGGGCATAAAGTCAATTTTCCCAAATCCCAGCTAGTACCATCCCAGAGACTCCAGTTCATTGGAGCTGTACTAGACACAGTTCAGGGCAAGGCTTTTCTGCCATTGGATCGGGCCGAGACCTTAGTTTCTCAGGCCACTCTCTTGGCCCAAGCCCACTGGATCCCAGCACACTCTGTGCTCCGTCTCTTGGGATTGATGGCGGCCGCCATTTCGACAGTTCCCATGGCCAGGCTTCACATGAGGGTCACCCAATGGTCTCTTCGAATCCAGTGGGACCAGAGGATGGACGACATGAACCAAAAGGTCATGATCTCCAACAGTCAACAGAGAGATCTTCGCTGGTGGCAAGATCTCTCAAACCTATCGAAAGGAATTTTTTTTCATCCTTTGGTTCAATCCCCAATCCTCACCACGGGCACCTCAGATTTGGGCTGGGGAGCCCATCTGGGGACTCACAAGACACAGGGGTCTTGGTCCAACTAGGAGCTTATGCTTCACATCAATGTTCTGGAGACCAGGGAGGTTGTTTATGCACTCCAGGCATTCCAGTCTCTCCTGGTTCCGGGATCACTTCTAGTCCAGACAGACATGCCCACAGTCTGGTACCTAAACAGGGAGGAACCCGATCATATCCTCTTTGCAGAGAAGCAATAAGGGTATGGTACTGGGCGATTCAGCACAGCCTTTACTTGACAGCAGTCCACGTTCCGGGATAAGCAACGTCCTGGCGGACAGTCTGAGTCGATCAGTGGCCAGGGCCCATGAGTGGGAGCTAAAGTCAGAGGTGGTCGAAGAACTCTTTCTTCGATGGGGTCGGCCAGAGATAGATCTGTTCGCCTCACCATACAACACAAAACTACCCATCTTTTGCTCACTCGTTCCCGGGCATGGTGTTTTTTGGCGAGACGCGCTGTCTCTTTCATGGACAGGGAGGTTTCTGTACGTCTTTCCTCCCTTTCCTCTCATTCAGAAGGTCTTGGTGAAACTACAACAGGAGGGAGCTCACACCATTCTTATTACTCCACTTTGGCCGTGCCAAATTTGGTATCCTGTGCTACGACAATTGGCACTGGAACCTCCTATTCTTTTGCCCATTTCCCACGACCTTCTGACTCGGGAGCAGGGCACCCTGGTGCATCCAAGCCTCCAGTCTCCATCTTCATGCGTGGCACCTGTGGACATAGCGATTTCTCATTATGGGGTGTCTTTGCAGGTTGCGCAAATTCTAGTGGAGGCTAGAAAACCCTCCACCAGATCAACTTACGACATGAGGTGGAAGAGATTCACATTTTCAGCCCAAGCAAGGCGCTGGGACCCACGCACATCTGTCTGAGGCAGGCCTTAGCTACTCCTCCATTAAGGTCCACCTATCTGCAGTGTCAGCCTACCACCTCCCGGTGGAGGGCAAAACCTTGGCTCAACTGGAGGTTGCCAAAACCTTCCTGAAAGGCATCCTTCATTTGAAACCTCCGATCCGGAATCCTTATCCCCCCCGGGACCTGAATTTCATGCTTGAGAAGCTGACCTTACCCCCGTTCGAACCAGCTTCTTCCTGCAACTTACGCTTCCTCTCCTGGAAGACCTTATTTTTAGTTGCAGTTACTTCGGCCAGAGGGGTCTCTGAATTACAGGCTTTCGTCTGTAAGGAGCCTTATTTGATTTTTCATAAGGACCGAGTAGTCCTTAGGACTAACCCTTCTTTCCTACCCCAAGTGGTTTCGGAAACTACTTTGAACCAGAGCATGGAATTACCAGTATACTATCCACAGTATTCCAACAGGGGGAATACCTTCTGCACACCCTTGATGTGCACAGGATCCTGAGGTACTACACGAACCGTACTAAAGAGGTTCATAAATCCAACCAACTGTTCGTAGCTTTTGCTCCACAGTGCCAGGGCAAGGCTATATCCAAGCAAACCATCTCTCGATGGCTAGCTAACTGCATCCATTTTTTGTACATGAAATATGGGAAGTCCCTTTCGGGGGCAGTTAAAGGCCACTCCACCCGCAGTGTGGCGACCTCTACTGCCTTTTTTAGGAATGTGTCCACGGCAGAGATCTGTGTAGCGGCCACGTGGTCGTCTGTTTAGACCTTCACTAAACATTACAGTCTGGACATTGCCTCTCAACGCAGAACTGGCTTTGGTCTTGCAGTCTTGCAAGGCCTCCTGTCGTGATTTCTTATGGCGACTTCTCCTCCTCCTGGATGCATGTATGTTTAGTTTTTCTCTGGGACTGCTTGATATTCAGTGCTATATGTGAAGATCTACTGCAGGAACTCTCTCGAAGTAAGATATTGCAGTTATGTAAGAACTTACCGTAACAGTAGATCTTCGAGAGAGGTTCCTGTAATAGGTCTAGTTTCCCACCCTCCTTCCCCCCATTTCTGGATGTTTTATCCTTATTTTCCATCCTGTCTAGTCTTTCGGGACTAGAGTGAAAGCAGTGTCTGAGTAGCTTTTACTCCAATCTTATTCTAACCTTTCTATAGGTCTCCATTGGAAAAGAACTGGAGAGCGGGCACGGGACCGCCCCTTTTATAGTCAGGCTGACGTCACGCCGTCTGACGTCGGGGGCAGTCCCCGCTGATGATTCCTATCTACAAGTTTGCTGTGCGGACCTGACGCCAGGGGGCGCAGTCCTATATGTGAAGACCTACTGCAGGAACCTCTCTCGAAGATCTACTGTTATGGTAAGTTCTTACGTAACTGCAGTTTCTCTTCAGTGGTGGCTCTGCCTTCTGCATCTCGAGAGAGGAGTCTCCTTCCAGAGACCATGCCCATTGCAAACTCTGACGATGGGGGGCCCATCTACGGAATCACAGGACCAGAGGAGCTTGGTCCCCCATAGAGTGGTCTCTTCATATCAGCATTCTCGAAATGAGAGCCGTTCTATATGCCCTCCGGGCTTTTCAGGACCAGGTATTCAAGGGTCCTCTCTTGGTGCAGTCATACAATAGCCCGGTTGTCTTCTACATCAACAAGCAAGGGGGCACTCAGTCATATCCCCTATGCAGGGAGGCCATGAGAGTTTGGGACTGGACAGTAGAACGCCATCTGGATCTCACGGCAGTGCATGTGCCCGGAAGCCAGAACATTCTCACTGACAGTCTAAGTCGCTCTTGGTCGCTGAACCATGAGTGGAAGTTGTTCCAGGAAGTCGCAGACGACCTCTTCGGTCGTTGGGGCTGACCAGAGCTGGACCTCTTTGCGACCCCGTCAATGGAAAACTGCCAAATTTTTGCTCGCTAGGTCCAGGGCCTGGTGTTTTCTGGCGAGATTCATTGTCCCTCTCCTGGTCAGGGAGGTTTCTGTATCCCTTCCCTCTCATTCAGAGAGTCCTGCTCAAGTTGCAGACAGAGGAGGCCAGAATGATTCTGGTAGCTCCTCTTTGGCCTCGACATGTCTGGTATCTGCTACTACAGCAACTGGTCACGGTGCCTCCCATGCAGTTGCTCCTCTTCACTCACTTGCTGTCTTAGGAGCAGGGGACGCTCGTCCATTCTGCTGTGCGGTCTTTTCATTTGCATACCTGGCTCCTGCAGTCCTAGCAGAAGAGAGGTTAGGGGTGTCAAGCAGGGTGGCTGAGGTCTTAGTAGCAGCGAGGAAGCCCTCCACAAGGGCAACCTATGCCATGAAGTGGAAGTGTTTCTGCCTCTGAGTAACAGCACGTTCCCTAGATCCTCTGGATTGTCCAGTCAAGCATGTGCTAGACTACCTTCTCCACCTTTTGGACCTGGGCTTGAGCTACTCGTCCATGAAGGTGCACCGTGTGCCTTATCAGCCTATCATGCACCATTCGGGGAGAAGACTCTGGCACAGCTTAATGTGTGCAAGACCTTTCTGTGAGGTGTCTTGCATATCAGACCCCTGAGGAGGGACCCTGTTCCGCCTTGGGATCTCCTTTTTGTTATTGAGAAGCTCACCCTGCCTCCCTTCGAACCAGCTGCAACTTGAGAGCTTCGCTTTCTCTCTTGGAAAGCGTTATTTTTAGTTACTATTACTTCTGCTCAGAGGGTTTCCGAGCTTTAGGCCCTTGTGTGCAAGGAGCCTTATGTTGTCTTTCATAGGGACAGGGTGACCCTGCGTACGAATCCCAAGTTTTTACCGAAGGTGGTGTCCGAATTGATGCTGAACCAGGACATCCAGCTTCCGGTTTACTTTTCAGAGTTCTCCAATAAAGGGGAAGCATTGTTGCATACGATGGATGTTCACAGAGTTCTTCGTTATTACATTCACCGAACCAGTTCTTTCAGGAAGACCGACCAGTTGTTCATCTCCTTTGCTCACAGGAAGACAGGGCTCCTGTCACCAAGCAGACACTAACCAGGTGGTTAGTCCACTGCATTTCCTTTTGTTACCAGCACCACGGTATGCCCTTGCTGGGCTTGGTCAAGGGCCACTCCACCAGACCTGTGGCTGCCTCTTTTGCCTCATTGAGGAATGTGTCCTCTGCAGCCCTCTGCACTGCCGTGACATGGAGCACAGTCCACACTTTCATTAGGCATTACAGCCTGGACATTGCCTCTCGGAGAAGTGCTGGTTTCGTACTAGCTGTCCTGCAGGGCCTACTCTCTTGAGGCTTCTCAGCTGTTTGTTTTTCTCCCTCACCTGTCAGACCTGGGCCTGTCTTTCGGTACTGCTTGGGACTCAGTCCTATTAGTAATACTTGCTGCAAGAGCTCCCCCTCGAAGTCAGATAGTACAGTTAAGTAAGAACTTGCTGTAACAGTAGATCTTCAAGAGGAGGTCTTGCAGCAGGTGGCTTTCCCACCCACCATCCCCCAGGAATTTCTGTTGTTACTCTTCTTTGGGGTAGGGGAGATCCTGCTCGGTTCTCCATATACTTCTGCTGGGTCTCTGGTGGGAGAACTGAGATGGCGCTGTAGGGCCGCCGCCTTTATACCACGTCAGACGTTGGGCAGAGCCAACGTCGGGGGGCATTCCCCCACCTCAGACTGCTAGCTACAAGATTTTTCCATGGGGTCCTAACGCCTGGCAGAATTAGTCCTATTGGTAGTACCTGTTGCAAGAGCTCCTCTCGAAGATCTACTGTTACGGTAAGTTCTTACGTAACTGTACTTTTTGCACTTTAATAACTTTGCAACCGTTTGTCCGATTTGCCTGAAATTTTGCATGCGCCATCTGGTACCATTGGTCCCTGGATCTGGCAAGTTTTGTTCTGGTTGGATGGGCGTTTTCTGGAGCTGCGGAGTGCCAAAAAATGGGAAATTCACCATTTATGTGCAAATTCTTTGCTTGTCTGTAAGTCCAAAATGGTTTGGGGGTGTGGTCTGAAATTGTTAGGGTATTTAGGGTCTGGGTCACTGTTGTGCCTTTTGAAGGTTTGGTGAAAAAACATTAATCCATTTAAAATTTATTAAAGTTTAAAGTTTCCCATTATAGCCGATAGGAAAAATTAGATGTCTGGTGCGAAAGCACTTCTGACTTTTGCAAATAGGTTATGTAGTGTTCCAAATCTGCCATCTTGTTTTCAGTTAGTGATGCAGAAAAAAAATGCTGTAATTCCAAAAATACTGCTCCTTGTTAAACACCAACAGTTGTGTTTACCTAAGTGGGGCCAGAGGAACACGATCCTAATATTAGTTTTAAAAAATAATGCTCAGAAATATATTTTTTCAATTTTTCCGTTGCGTGTGTCGCAGATTTGTGAAAGTACCTGTAAAAAATTGTTGTTTCATTGCCACTTCATTGCAAATAAACGGTTGGGACCTTTGGGCTAAAATTTCCAGAGTAGAAAGGGCTTACTCCACAGATGTGCCTTTTGCTGGTTTGGTGATAAAATTTACATTGGTTCCATAGTTACAAAATTCCGAAGTTTAGAAATTTCCCATAGGATAACGTTGTGGTGGCCGCAGTACCTTTCGGCGCCTACATCTTGAAAATGGTTCGAAATATGGATTTTTTGCTAAACGCAGCTTAGTACACCTTTAGCTGTTTAATACACCTTTAGGTGTACTAAGCATGCGTGCAGGTTGCCATGCCATGATTACAACTGAATGTTTTCCAGTGTTCTTATTGTTACTGAGGTATTGTGCCATTTGCAGCACAAGGGTTACTTGGAATGTCTCTAGGCCTACACTGTTTCTGTACTTATGGGTAGATGGGCCCTGCGCTCCCACAGGGAGAGCGGTCCCTGCACTCCTACAAATGGATACCTTTATGGAGTGATGGGGGCCCAGTACTCCCACAGGGAGAGCAGGGTTAATTACAGTGTTTCTACAGTTATGGTTGCATAGGAGCACAGGGCCCAGAGGGCCCTGCACTCCCACATGAAAATCTGAGATAGTTACAATATGCATGCATGGGAGCTGATTCCACAACACAATACAGACTGATGGGAGCACAGAGCCTGGAGGGCCCTGCACTCCCACAACCACATACGGGCAAGATTACACTTTCTCAAAAGAAGGGAAATGCATTGCAAAAACTGTTAATGCATCAGTTAGGTTTTCTGTTATAGCAACAAAAGTTTGGAAATTTGGTGTTAGGATTACTAACCCTCCACACACCAACAGGCGTTGGGGTGTGCCTTGGGTTCGTTGGACCCAACTCCGACCCCACTCTCCTACAATGTACCACCTCAGTTGCCTTACACATGTAATGGGGTGAGAGTTAGGTCTGACAAACCCAAGGCACACCTTGATGCCTTGTGGTATGTGGGGGTGGTAGGGTTGGTAACCTTAACACCAAATTTCCAAACTTTTGTTGCTGTAATAGAAACCCTAACTGATACATTAATGGAGTTTTTGCAATATATATACATATATATAAATACAATGGTTAATTTCAAAAGTGCAAAACTGCAGACTCTGTGGCTTTGTCCATCCCATCTTTTGACAATAAGGCCTAGATTCTGAAGACCTATGCACTGAACAGAAAACTGTCTTCCTCCTAGCTACAGTATAGTGCCATTGTCTATATATATTGTCAGTCTGTCTTTTATGAGATTTCTCCATGCAATGTGGTTTCAGGTTAAAAAGAAAACCAATGCACTGTTGTATTTTATAAGGGGGACACCCCAGCTCCCTCTGGGTCCTGAGTGAAAGAAAATGCATATTAGTTTAAGCTTGGAACTGGGAACAGGGTTGAAAAATTCCAGTGGTCTTAGGCGTGGAACCTGTTGATTTTTGTCCTGCACCACAAAATATACTTTTTTTTTCATCCTGTGGACCAGTGGACTCTGGGGCAATCACTGGAACTGGAATCTGAACTCTGGTCAGACATGAATTGTTGTCTGATCTTGCTTTTGTATACAACCATAACATTTACTAAACTATTTGCTTACCTGATTAGCCTTCTTTAATTCTAGCTTTCTGATGCTAACATTCTTAAACCTTTTTTCTAAATATCAGGGTACTATATACTAGTGAAAAAAATCTTCGACTCCGAGGAGCCACCTGATGACAAAACGGCAGCAGATTGTACTTCCAAGTGGGCCATCCATGTCCAGGAGTGAACTTGGGTTGCTTGTTCCCTGACCGTTTAACTGTAGAACCACTGCTGACAGTAGCATGTCCCAGCTTAGCAAGGGTGGTGCTGAGATTGACTGCCACAGGAACCCTCTGGAGTGGGCTGGGGAGCTGGCTTGCATCCTTTGCTTATATGTGGCTTACACAAGGATATGGGTGGTGCCAGCTGTAAGGTGGGGAGGAGGGAGTACAGCGGGAGAAAAATAGATTGAAAGCATCCAGCTACTGCCCAAGAAACAGTCGCTGGTACTCACAGACCTGGTGCTACGGATGCTGCATAGTGGCAGACTGGGTTGGGAGGTCACTGGTTTAGTTGGAGGAAGGCTTGATATGGGATGCCATTGGAGCTAGGTAGGTATGGGATAAATAGTGTAGGAAACAAAAAAAAAAGCGTTAAACCCAGAGTTGATACTCGATCATTTAAACTGTTAAGGCAGTTTTTATGGGGCATAGTTCTCAATTTTTGTTAATGATGGTGCAAAAATAAAATTACAGAAAAAAGTTAAAACGACCTTATGATTGGGACAGGACAAAATTCATTATTTTTCTTCTGAAATGTAAGAGGATTTAAAGGTAGTAAATCCCTTGATATTGTATGAGTTGAGACATGCCAATAAAGTACATTAGTTGTATAAAAAATGTCAGTGCAGACCCAGCATGTGCTTGCAAAACCTTGATAATCAGTAGGTTTTGAAGTTTGTTGTATCAGCCTCACTGAAAGTGTGATGGTTTCTTGACTTGTACATCACTCGTGCTTTTCAGGGCGAGCTCTGCTTGTAGCTGTTAGAGACTATAAGGCAAACAGACTTACAGGAGACCTGCATTTAAACTGCAAGCCTGTTTTCCTGTAGAAGCTGTTTTTTAAATACCAGTTCACATTCAAGTTTTTTGTTTGATCTTTACTATTGTGACAGGGAGCTCCTGCCACTCTTGAGGACCGACCTTTTCTTAAATCTGTTGCAACCATTCTTCTATTTCTTAGCCTAATCTATCCTTTACAATTTTTAGTCCGTAAGGTTGGCCACCTACGGGCCAACCTTACGGACTGTGTCATAAGGCAATTCTAGGGGGTTGGGGTAGGAAGAAGTAGGCTGCTGGTTAACTAGGATCTGCAGCTTATCCAGTAGGTAGGGAAATGGACAGACTGGGTGGGCCAAGCGGTCCTTATCTGCCGTCAAATTCTGTGTGTTTCTATGTTTCTATCCCCTTCCCTTTCTTGACTGTGCTAAAGTGTCCTCTTTAATTTTCCTTTTCCCTCTGTCGTACAGGGAGGTTATTGTGGTGACCTCCAAGCATACGTAAAACAGGTTGTGTTTATCGTTGTTTGATTTAGTATGTAATAGCACTATGTCATAAAATACCTTGATGTATATACCTTGTGTTTATGAAACCCGTAAATGTGGAAAATACCATGGCACTAGGTGTTTTGATAATGGTAAAAAGTACTAGGTGACTATCGTAGAAATTAAGTTAGTTGTGCTATTTAAAATGCATGTAAATTGCTGTAAACTAAACAAGTCTGAAATTTCATGGTGATTTGCATATATCCCATGATGCTTTGCATTATGGAAGTATGTATGATGATGTATTTCTTTGAAACTTGATTTATTGCCAGTGCCCTTTGGGGTAACCTTTTTTCAGTGATTCTGCATGGAGGTTCTTCGTCTATAGTTTTTCCTTTTGAGCCCCCACTACCCTAGCAAACAAGGCCCACATAGGGATGAAGGTTTTCACTAAAATGTTTAGATCAGTGTCAGTAGGTGCTGGCTAAGTGCAGAAAAAGGACATACATAGTCTATTGCTGCGAACTGATGTATTGAAGAAAAAATATGACATTGCAGAAGCTTGTTTCCTGTATTTTGAACAAATATCACACAGAGATTGTGTGTTGAACCTGAAGTTTGGTGTCTGGTCCATCTCTTATCCCACAACCCCTCCACTACCATTCATTAAATTCAGTGGGTGTTTCTCATACTTCAGTGCCAAAGACCATTGTAGAACTGTATGATGTAGTTTGTCCTTTTTACGTTGTTCAGTGGCTGGCACAGAGTATTTTTGTTCTACTGCTGTATAATTAGTTAATTGAAGGATCATAAACTGTGTTAAAGTTCTAAAATGGTTCTTATCACCACTGCATGCTGTAGATAAGAAACATCTAGAGTTTACTAATATTCTAGTAAAGACTGAAGAATAATAGAATTGGAACCAGTATTACAAATACAGCTTCTACGGGAAAAATGACATCAGTTTAGGGCAGTTGTCCTTCAAACAGAAGAGAGAAAGAATTAAGTGCCTCAGCTGGGACTTGAACCCAGGCTGCCTGGAATACCGTTCCAGTTGCATTACCAGCTGTGCTACCAAGGCAACTGAAAACTGGGCCGTCCCAGAGCACATTACTCTTTATCCAGTGCACAACCTGGTGCTGCACAGATAATTACATTTTCTGTCACAGGAGTGTGGTGTGCACATTTATGGAATGCATACAAATAGAAGAGAGAATGAGGCAAGTGCCTCAGCTGGGACTTGAACCCAGGCTGCTGGGAATATGTTTCTGGTTGCGCTGCCAGCTGCGCCACCAAGGCAACTGGAAACTAGGGTATCCTGGAGCACAGTACTCTTTCTCCAATACACAACCTGGTACTGCTCAGATAATTACATTTTCAGTCACAAGAGTGCAGTGTGCACATTTATCTCTCTCTCTCTCTCTCTCTCTCCTGTTTGTATGTGTTCCATAAATGTGCACACTGCACTCTTGTGATTGAAAATGTAATTATCTGTGTAGCACTAGTTTCCAGTTGCCTTGGAGGCTTAGCTCATAGTGCAACCAGAACAGTATTCTGGGCAGCCTTGGTTCAAGTTCCAGCTGAGACACTTGACTTCTTTCTCTTTTCTGTTTGTGTGCATTCCATAAAAGTGCACACCGCACTCTTGTGACTGAAGATGTTGTAATCTGTGCGGCACCAGGCTGTGCATTGGAGAAAGAGTAATGTGCTTCAGGATGGCCCAGTTTGCAGTTGCCTTGGTGGCGCAGCTGGTAGCACAACCGGAACGATATTCCAGGTAGCCTGGGTTCAAGTCCTAACTGAGGCACTCACTTCAGTTCTCCTTCAACTCAGTTTTTCCAAAAGCGCTTGTAAAAGTCCAAACATTCTGTTGCTTAAGCTTGATACAAAATGGCTGCCTCAGAGGGTATTAGTTGCAGCCTCAAAAACTTGCATATTTGAAATAATCGCCACAACTCAAAAAGTGTTTGAGTTTTAAAAATATTGATTATACCAAACAGATTTGCAAGGCTCGTGAACATGTGCTTACCCTGGGCATGGCACCAGTGTCGGTAAATTACAAAACAGAGTTCTTAATAGCTCATACTAATGGTATCTGCAATACATTCTCCTGCAGCTGATCCCTGGCTCTGATGTCTGCTGCAGGAGGTTCTGGGATGCGCCACTAAGAGGAGGGGTATACGCAGTGTCAGGTCGGGGGACGGCAGGATAAACCAGATAAATGTGAGCGTAAGAAACTGCAGGAGGGTAAAAATGATCCTTTTTTTGTTTTTGGAATTGTTTAATCGGAGACTGCCCCACACTAAAGTGTGGGGCAAGTCCTGATGAATGTTTCCTTAATAAAAGCTGCTGTACCGGGCCAGCCCAGTGGCGTGGAGGGCTGAGGCATCTTGCCACGCCAGTTACCCATGTTTGCGGTATGAGTGGGTCGCCGGGGGTCTGCCTGGGTGGGACAGAATCGAGTGTCTGGAGGACAGCTCTTCTCCCGGAGAGGGAGAGACACAGGGACTGGCGTCAGTCTGACACCTAGCGGTGGCTGGGTGCCAGCACGCAAGGCCCCTCAAACATGTGGGGGACGCGGAGCAGCTGGCCGGCGTGATGTGGGCGGATGCGCGCACAGCACGGCCATTGCCGACATGGCATGCTCCACCTATGGGGAAGCCAGAAAATCGTGGAAGACCAGCCGGGCATGTCGGATGACAGACGACCCTCGCAGGCCCTGCCCTCAGCAGGAGCAGCCCTCCTTGGACAATGGATCCTTACTTAGTGCGGATATGGGGGTCCCTGCCACAGAGGGCATAACCATGGGGGAAAAAGGGAGAGGTCCTGCTGTGGTCAAGGGATGGGGCTGGGAGTCTGCAGGAATGTGGGCCAACCGGACCGAAGAGGAGTAGAAAGAATGTAACGTTAAAGAAAAAAAAAAAGCTGCTATACCATGGTAGACCACAGTGGCACTCTGTGACCTTTCAGCTGTGGTACAACAGCTTTTTAGTTAGGATGGTAATCCATACTCAAAAAAGGGTAACCATAAGCCATGTAGTATTCATAGATCATGTTGCAGAACATGGAAAAACCGCCCTAAATGTCTGAATTTATAAGTGTTTTTTACTGGTTCTGATCTCTAAAATGTCTTTTTCTGTTCATATTGTATCCATATTATACCAGGTATGCTCAGTCGATGGGATGACAGTCTGAGGTTTCTGTCTGAGCTCCCACACCTTGTCTGTGAAGAAACCGCCAACTATCTTGCACAGTGGTGTTTCCACCTGGAGTTAGAACAGGTATATAAAAAAAAAAAACTATTTAAAATTGTTTTGAGTGTGAAACTGAATGCAGGGTCACATTCTGTTGGTCCAGTACTGTAGCTGTTAGTGTTCATTATCCTAAGCATTTTTATCTGGACTTCAGACTATGCTCCAGTTTTAGGTAAATAGAGGACCTCTTTTGATTGGCACTCCAGAAAATTGATCCGTGAAAAGTTGGGCCAGGAGTCATCAGCTTTACAAAGTGTTTGAAAAGTGATGTGGTGCTGTAGTATGGAAGCAGAGGCTATGGTTCAGTACGTGGTTAAAGGGAAGCAGATGTTAGAAACAATAACAGAGCTTGAATACACTTCCTTGTAATGTGCCATGTAGAAGTTTGGTTCTGCCATGCTTTGCAGGCTAATACTGTGCCTGTTGTCTGGTTGTCACAATATTTGTGTGATCTTGTAGCCCCACTAAACATTTTAGGTCAAGTACTATCTTCCCAGCTTCTACCAGGCTCCCTTCCCCTGGCTTGACACTTTGTACATTATGCGGAGGTGAGCAGTTTCAATTCAGTCATGTCAAACCGAAGTTAGGAAGACTGGGAATTTGAACTGTTAGTGCGATTCCAGTGGGTGGGAAGAACTAAAAAACACTCATATACAGGTACATGATTTTATCTTCATGATCCTGCTCATTTCTGCTGACAGGATGACCTGTTTATAAACTTGTAAAAGGGAATTTATTTGCCATAGACTCTTGATTGCTACTTTTTTCTCAATCACACAGTTGCTGTTTGTTAGCCTGTAACAGTAGCCCTGCAGATTGTTGATCAGTTTTTAATGACGTAGTCATGCAGAGCTTGGCATTCCTGTACTTTAGCTGTCCTGTTGCTGATTTCTTTTACTGTGGGCAGAAAAAGCCGCAGTGGGGCACCAGCCATCATACAGAAGCGTGGGTATGGCAGGGTACGGAGTGTGGATGGCAGTACAAATAAGGACAGTCTCCCCTTCCCCAGTGGTGTTGGTTGGGAGCAAGTTGGAAGGTAAGAGCACTGGACGAGTGATTGGTAGGGAGGTGTATTTAAAAAAAACAGCAGAGGGCCGATGAGATGAAGAGTGTGGAGCATATACGAGACAGGAGACCATAAACAAGAAAAAAACCAGCAGATCTTTGGTGAGGATTGCATTCTTTGTGGTGGTTGCGAGAGGGAGGGCAAGGAAGGGATGAGCTGCTACCTAAGTGGGGCTAGCTGGTATCTTGCTGTGAAGTTCATAGACTGTTGGTTGGTCTCGTGCCCTATAGATAGACAGTAAGGGATGAGAGCAGTGCAAAGAAAGGGTAAAGATGGGGACAGAAAAAGTATTCTCACTCAGCATATATGTGTGTGTCTGTGTTTGAGAGGGTGGGGTTAAAGCCTGCTTTCTGTTTGGCATGAAGTTTAGTCGGGCAGGCAGAGTTCCTGTATACCTCATCATGACTCAAGTTACCCGTTTGCTTGGTAGAGTGAGTCACAGTAACATACAGTGAATAACCAGCAAGGCTATCTGACCTTAGCCTTCTTTCTTAACAGTGAGAAATTTCAGACAGCCTGATTTCAGTTACTTGTGTTATTTTCCAGATCTTCCTGGACCTATCTTCACCATTGATTCATACTGATGGGTTCTGAGCCAGAGGTGCCCGGACTCTGCAGGAGCCAGAACTTTTCAGGAGGGCCAGAGGCAAGGTATGCTGTGTGCATGCATGGCACTGCGAGACTAAGCTCACGCTGCTTGACTTACCTCGGCACCGGCCCTCAACTGCCTCAGTTCCTTTTTTCCTCTCTGTCGAGTGCACTTCAGTGACAACTTCACTCTCCCTCTGGGAGTCGGATCTTTACGCCTATATGACAGCAGTGCTCAGTTTGTTCCATTATAGTTCTTTAAGCTAGTGTTTGTTATTTTTGTGTCAGTTTAGTTTTACAAAAAAAAAAAAAACTTTTCCTGTCGGCGTCTCTTCAGACCTACCAAAGTGCAGAATGCGGTGGCCAGGTTGTTGACCGATCTTTCGAGATAGTGCCATATTAGACCTGTGCTGCGCACTCTGCATTGGCTGCCAGTTAAGTGGCAAATCATCTTCAAGGTCGGTTTGCTGACCTACAAGGCCCTGCAGGGTCAGGGGCCCAGTTACCTGAAAGACGTCCTGTATCCCAACCGCTCAGTCTGTTCCCTCCACTCCATTGACAAGTGTTTCCGGGAGATTCCCAGGGTTTGCCTAAAGACATCTGGCACTCGTGATGTTTCCTTCAGTGCACCTACCCTGTGGAACTCCCTTCCTCATGTAAGAGAGAGTCAGTCTCTAGAAATCTTTAGGCGAGAGCTGAAAACTTCCTTGTTTATTCAGGCCTTCTTATCTGATTCGTTACCAGACCTATTAATTTTAATGATGTTTTATTGTATGTTTTTATTGTTTTTTGAATTTTTCTGTGTAAAGCGCCTTGAGTCACAACTGATAACGTGTGCTATATTTAAATAAAGAATGATTGATTGATGATTGAAACAATGACCTAAGACTATGGATGGCAACTGTGATGACAGTGAGCCTCTTTAATCATGCTGCTCCAGCAGGGGGAACGTGTCTGGTCCACTTCCCTTGCCGAGGGAGGGTTCTGATAACAAGCTGTCCTGTGTTCGGGAGGGAGGACAGCCCTCCCATAAACACAAAAAGAAGCGTGCCCGTTCCTGATCCCGGTCAGAGACTGGCACCCCTCAGCCTTGAGGTCACTCTGTAGTAGGTCTGCAGTGAGGTCTTCGAGGTCCGGGAGCAGGAGGCCTTCTCCAGCACTGCTGGGGACTCCTGCTCATGGTCATTCTAGGTCTCAGGCCTGGAGCCCCTCTCTGTCCTCTTGCGGAAATTCCACTAGGCAGATTCACCATTGGGCAGCTGTTATGGAGCAGTGGGTACGGTGTCTGGCTCGGTTGCCTCTTCCTGTGGAACCGTCACTGGGCCCCTCGGGGCTGGGGTCTCCGGTGACGTAGTTGGGACATTCTAGTCATGTAGAGCATTTGGCTGCACCAACAGATCCTGATCCCTTGTCTGTGGCCGCACCGCCGCTGCTGGTTCCACTAGTCATACCCCCTCACAGTGTCACTGTGCAGGGACCAACCCCGATACCTTCTCCATCCACTTTGGTGCCGATAGGACCTTCATCGCAGGATGTGCTGGGCTAGGCAACAGATTCAGGCCTTCTGGGGCCTGTCCTGGTACCATACCTGACGCCGCAGACAGATCCCTTGGCACTGTGCTTGGTCTGTGTTGCAGTGCTGGCTCCTTTGGTGCCAATGCCGGCTTCACTGGTGCCAGCTGTGGCTCCTCCTGGGCCGATGCCTGGCCTGACGCTAGCTCCTCTGCCGGTGCCGGTGTCACCAGTCTTTCTGACCCCCAGAGCTGGGCTAGTCCTTTCTAGGTCCACTCCTCTCCCAGCTCCTCTTTCTGGAGAGAGCTTGGAGAGGAACAAGTCTGACCCCAACCGATTTATCTCTGAGGGCAGTGACAGTGACTCCCTTTACAGCCTGGGTAACCCTACTCCAGGTGCTTCATCTGTTCCACAGGAGGAACTTTCTTTTCTGGCTTTGCTGCGCAATATGCACATAACCCTTGCCCTCGAAACTTCAGCCCTTGACCCAGGGAAGCGACTATGTCTAGAGTGGCTACATGTTCCTAATATACTGGTCAACCTTACACCTCTGATCCCACCTGTTTTTGAGACTCTCTGTGAGGCAGTGTGGGCCAGGCCTGCTTCTATCCCTTCTGTCTGTAAACAGATAGACCTTAAGTGTATTGCTCCTAAGGACAGACATATTCTGGCTTCCCAGCATATTGCTGATTGTCATTCTGGCTGAGAATGACAAAACTGTCGTCCTTCAAGAGGTTGCAGCACACCCCATCAATAAGAAGTCATGCAAGACTGATACGGTGGGGAAAAAGGCTTTTGCTGAAGCTGCCTTGGGTATGTGAATAACTAGTTACCAAGGGCATTTCTCCCAGTACGAGTATGTCCTTTGGACCTCCCTTAAGTTTCTTGCGGAGGCCTTGCCAGAATCGGACACCATGCAAAAGATCCTTCGGACTGTTACCCATGGTATAGAGTCCAACAGTCCTTAGTTAAGGGCATCTATGGACGCATATGACACTGCTTCCCGCTTAACTGCTGCCAGTATCTGCATAAGAAGACATTCTTAGCTCTAGATGTTGGGCTTTTCTAATGACGCCCAGCAGCAAGTCATGAATGTCCCCTTCAATGGCTCTTACTTGTTCGAATAAGTAGAACAATCCCTGGAAGCCTTTCAGAAGACGAGAACGGCAATTAAAACTGCTCGGCCTACCCCGACGAACCCTCAAAGAGGAAAGGGCTAAGTCTTCCACCACAGCAAACAGTCCTTTCATGGCAAATTCAGGAGTCTAAAACAAGTCCAGCCTCCTCGACTGAAAAAGAAAATGCAGCTGAAGGCACAGGGCCCGAAAGCGCCAAGTGCCACCCTCTGAAGCTTTGGCCCCGGTTCTGCCTCAGCTGCCCGAGGCAGGCCTCTCCTCTCCAGTGTTTTTTTTTTTGGGGGGCATCTGACTCAGTTTTACTGTCAGTGGAAATCCATCACCACAGACAAGTGGGTTTTAAGGGTTTTATCTGGGAGGGATACTTACTGAATTTCTCAAAAATCCTTCCAGACTATCTACCCAAGAAGCAGCACCCCCTGTCAGCTGCCATGTTGGACCTTCTCACTTCTGAGATACTGGGCCTCTTGAGAAACAGGGCAGTGGAAATAGTGCCAGAAATGGAATGCAACATGGGCTTCTACTCCCAATACTTCCTTGTTCCGCGGACTTGGCATGAACCCCCATTCTCTACCTCAGAAAACTGAACAAGTTTCTGCACCGAGAGTAGTTCAAGCTTGTCTCCCTAGGGACTGTGCTGACACTTCTCAAGTCTCAGGGCTGGTTGGCCTCCCTGAACATGCAGAACACCTACCAACATATTCTGGTCCATCCCAGCCACCACAGATTTCTTTGTTTTTGTGGCTTTGGGCCAGCTTTACCAATTTCGAGTCCTGCCCTTTGGGCCATCTTTGGTGCCTCAAGTCTTTACAAAGTGCTTTGCTGTTCTCGCAGCACACCTCCGAAAACTTGGCCTTCAAGTCTTTCCCTATCTGGACGACCGGCTGCTAGCTGGCCCATGCAGGCAAGGCACAGAACAAGCAGTCACCACAGCAGTTAAGTTCCTGTCTTCCATGGGGGTCCTGCTCAATCTGGAGAAATCGCTGCTTCAGTGCTCTGAGTAGCTCCTCTTTATTGGAGCACTCTTGGACACTTTTAAGGTGAGTGTCTTCCTACTGGAAGATGGAAGGAAAGCCATCCTTCAGATGGCACACTTCATTATGGAGAACAAGTCTGTCTGAGCTCACTCCAGGCAGAGGATGTTAGGCCTCATAGCCTTCTCTGTCTTCACAGTGCCTTTAGCGTACCTACACATGAGGACAACTCGGTGGATGCTCAGCACACAGTGGTCCCCAGTGACGCATCCTCAGTCCTGCCCTATCAAAGTGATGACACCACTACATTGATCACTTGCATGGTGGACACAGGAGGACAGCCTCCTCCAGGGGCTTCCCTTTTCACCCCCAGAGCCACAGATAACCCTTACCACAGATGCGTTTCTGCTGGCTGGGGAGCCCACTGCCAGGGCCACCACACTCGAGGAGTCTGGAGCACAATGGAGTCTCACCTCCACATCAGTGTTTTGGAGATGAGAGCTGTCTTATATGCCCTTCAGCCCCTGGTAGGCTTTATCCATCACAAGGTAATCCTTCTTCAGATGGACAAGTCTGTCATGTACTGCATAAACAACCAGGGAGGTGCACACTCTTTCTCCCTTCGCAGGGAAGCTGTGAGTGTGTGGGAGCAGTGTCTGGAACAGGGCGCTCTGATCCAGGCAATTTATCTGACAGGGGCTCAGAACAGTCTAGTGACCTCAGATTCCTAACATGGAAAACTGTGTTTTTGGTGGCCTTCACCATTGCTCACAGGGTCTCGGAGATACTTGCATTGGTCACAGATCCCCCGGATACTGTCTTTCATAGGAACAAGGTGGTTCTCTGCACACATTCCAGATTTCTGCCTAAGGTGGTGTTGGAGTTCCATTTAAACCAGCCTTTGGTGTTGCCCATTTACTTTCCCAACTTCCAGAATGAAGGAGAACGTACCCTCCACTCTCTGGATGTTAAAAGAGCCCTCAGGTTCTGCCTCAATAGAACTAAGGACTTCCGACAGTCCAAACAGCTCTTCGTTTCCTTCAACCCCAACTGGCTGGGTCAGCCAGTTATGATCGGGTACATTTCTGCATGGATAGTAGCCTGTCTCTGCCAGTGTTATTCTATGGTGTGAGTCAAGCTAGAAGGCCACAATCGTGCCCATTCCACCAGAGCGGTTGCTATACCCCTGGCAGAGGTTCACTCTGTTTCCATCGCTGATATTTGCAGAGCTGCCACTCAGAGCACAGTCCACACTTTCATCAAGCACTATGCCTTGGATGTCCATGCCAGGCAGCATGCCTCTTTGGCAGGACAGTCCTTATTGGATTCTTGTCCTGAGTGAGCTCAAGCTCCTACTGCCTTGCCCAGGGGACTTTCCTCTAAGCTTGGTACTCTATAACCCATCGGTATGAATCAATGGTGAAGATAGGTCCAGGAAGATATGAAAATTATGCATTCACCATAATTCCTGACCTTCTTGGACCATCTTCACCACTGATCTGCACACACACCCTCTATCCCTGGGCTCAGTCTTCTGTTTATTGGTGTTTTTTTTTTTTTTTGGTGGTCTGCGGACTTCCCCGATCATTTGCCCAACCTTGCTGCGCACATGAACACCCCCAGCCTCCTGCCCCTCACACCCTGGATACCCTTCAGGGCAGAATCGCTGGTCCCCTGGTGGAGTCCAGCAGGACTTGGTGGAGAAGGGTTTCCATACCCCGACTGTCTTCTTCCCGGGAGGGCCTATTGCAGATCCGGGCGGAGAGAGGATCAGATTGGCAACACGGACTGGCACTGATGTCATGTTGTTGGCGGACCTATTTCTTGAGTATTGGATGGGGCGGGGATGTGCAATGGCCGGCCAGCATCTGCGCCCTCCCCAAGGATATGGTGCAGTCACAGTGGGTGCCCCAGCCTCCGGCAGGGGTCCATGAGGTGCCAGACATTCTGCACCCCGAGAAGGAGAGCAGTTCCCAGGAGGCTTGATCCTTCTCCCCTGGCCGGTCTTCCGACTCCTGGGTCTGTTTCCGAACTCTGGTTGTAGGCGTTGCAAGCAGAAAACCAACTGCTGTGCTGGCGGGCCGGCCCTGTTCATTGGTCTTCACTTCCCCTTATTATGGTTTGGACTGTGAAGACACTACTTCTTGTTGTTGACCCTTCTTACATAGGTCACAAGGGCTATGTTATGCCCCTGTTAGATTAGGCGTTATACTTCGTTAAGTTACCCTGCACCTCCTCAGTAAAAAGGTAGTAAGGTGGCTGAGGGCTGGTGCTGAGGTAAGCCATGCAGCATGAGCTAGTCTCGTGTTGCTGTGCATGTGCGCAGCCTACCTTGGCGCTGGCTCTCCTGAAAAGCTCTGGCTCCCGCAGGGTTCCGGCACCTCCAGCTCAGAACCCATAAGTGTTAATCAATGGTGAAGATGGTCCAAGAAGATAAGGAATTAGGTGAGTACGTCATTTTCAATCTTACTTCAAGAGGGCTCTTGCAGTAGGTAATTACATATAGGACTGACGCCGGCAGGCGGCAGGACCCCACGGAGAAATTTCTAGCTAGCAGTCCCTGGCGAGGGACCGCCCCCATGTCAGGTGACCGGGCGCATGCGACGCCGGTATAAAGGGGTTGTCCGGACGGCCGCCTTCAGTTCTTTCCCCGTTAGCTTGTACAGCCTCGCTGAAAGTTCTCCTTTCGCCAGCCCTACCTTCATCGTTTTTTTTACCGAAAATCTAATTTTTTCGACAACGTCGGTACTAGCGCCGTGTATGTTGTCCCTACACCCTCCGAGCACAAGAACAATGCGATTCGCAAGGCCCCAACCATAAGACAAGGACAGCCACTCCCTGTGCCTGTTCTGCCTAGGCCCGGATCATCAAGTTGAGAAGTGCCAGCATTGCCTTAGCTTTAACGTGGCCACTCGAAAAAGACGGCAGCAATCTCTGGAGGCCCATATTCTTAAACAGAAAATGAGCTCTATGGAGAAGGAGCTTAAAAAGCTAAGGCAGGCGTCCACTTCCCCCGAAGGCCATCGAAAGAAGGACAAGGAGAGGCACCGGGACAAAGGCTCCTCCACTGTGTCTCCATCGGGAGTCGCGGGCATACAGGTAACATCCCCTCCAGGGGATCGCTCCTCGATGGCCGCCTCGGAGGTTTCTGAGGCGCGCCGGCCCACCCGCCTGGCTTCGCGCCGGCCTTGCGGGCGCTCAGGCAGCGGAGGCCTCCGCTTTGGGTTCAGCCGCAGGCTTGCTGCCTACCTTCACGGGCGACTCTGCAAGCCGGGCTGCCGGTTCTCTGACGCCTGCCCGGAGAGGGCTGGTAAGACGTCCGACCCTTCGAGCGACGACGGCTTCTTCCCCCAGACCAGGCTGACCTTCCCCGACCTGCCTCAGGGAAGGCTCTCATAAGTCGGACATCGGCTCCTCCGCACCCGCCGAGCTTGCCTCTACACCTCACGCCGGCTCTTCCGATGTCCAGCCGGCGAGGGAACCCACGACGGACCTCCTACATCCGTCATTCCTCGTTCACCGCAGCTTCGCTGCTGTCTGGGGAAACCAGAGTCCCCATCCTGACCCCGGGACTTTCTCCCCCGCCCCGGGCACAGTTGGGGATCTTTTGCCTCCGTTAGTCCCTCCTCCATCTGGAGCGATGGACCTGACGCCGGCTCCCTGGACGCTGCTCCGACACTCGGCCTCCAACGCTGGTACCTCCGGCGCCAGGGCCTCGCCCGCCAGCCCTGACGCCTGCCTTACCGACTCGGGAGTTCCTGCCCCATCGGGCCCTCCCTCCGGCTCTCCGTTATGGACCCGCCTGCGAGGTTCCCAGCCGGCCATTTGCGTAGGCAACCCCCGCTTCCGGTACCCGCCATCTTATTCGACACCGTGTAGCCGGGAATGCCGTACCGGACGCCAGTACTCAACGTCTCAATACCCGACGCCGGGCTACCCGCAGCCGGGTTTTAGATACGCTCCATATGGGTGTGGCCCATATTCTTATCCCCCGCCTCCTCCTCCTGCACCGCCCCCGGCGCGGTGGATCTGCAGGAGACTCTGGCCTCCTGGTGGGCTGAGGCCAAGGCTCAACTCACCAGAGAGGTCGAGAGCCGCCTTCCAGCGACAGTGCTGTCCCGGGTTCCTGTACGCCCTAGGCGGCACACTCCCTCACCACCTCCGGACTCCAGGGTTCTTCTGTCTGGGTCCAGAGAGGCAGGACACCGCCTCGGGACTACCTAAGGGACCTGCTCCTCTCCGGTAGGGAAAGGAGTCTTACTCTTCTTCTTCCTCTTCTTCACTCGGACTCTTCCGACGGCTGCTCTGAGAGAGACGACGAGCCTCGCCTCCGTCAGGCCCCGGCCGAGGACTCCTCCGGAGGATCCTTCTTTTACGGAGTTGCTCAGAAAAATCCAGGAGGTCCATCAGTGGCGCTCTTTGGAACCAGATCCTCAGCATCTGAAACTCGCTGAACATCTGGATCTGCCCGTGACAGCTCCTACACTAGTGCCACCCTGGATGGAGCCTCACGCCGGCCTTGTCACCACGATATGGAAACAGCCGTCGGCCTTAGCCCCACTTCCCAGGAAGTCGAACAGGCTATATCAGGCTCCAGAGGGTGTTGATTTCCTAGATTCTCACCCTTGTGCCGACTCGGTCGTGATCAGCACCGCGCAGAGCCGGTCGGCGAACCCAAAGCATCTTAGCTCGTCACCTCCTGATAAGGAATCTCGCCTTCTGGACCAGTACGGGAGAAAGGATTTACGCTTCCTCCACACTGGGGATTCGGGCCCTGAACTACGTCAGCCACATGGGGGACTACCAGAAGGCCATCCTTACTCAGGTGGAAGCCAAGCTGGACTCCTTGCCTGACTCCCAAGTCAAACAAGAGTTGGCGGATCTCGTCCACTCTGCTCGTTCGGCCAGTCGCCACATGCTACGTGCAACATACGATGCAGTGGACATGGCTGGGCAGAGCTCTGCTTTCGCCGTAAGCCTACGGTGTCATGCTTGGCTCCGCGTGTCAGGTTTGGTCCCTGAGGTGCAATCTGCTATCCAGGAAGTACCTTTCCAGGGGTCGGTGCTTTTCGGGGGTGATGTCAAAGACATCATTACCGATTTGCTAGAGAAGGGGACGGCTCTTAAATCAGTTGATTCTATGTACCGTCCCCATCAGCAGCAGCGCCGTCCCTTTCGCAGACGGAATCAGCCAAAGGCTAAACCCAGGGAAGGTGGGCCACAAAACGTCGGGCACTCGCGGCTGCTAAGCCCCCTCTGCCCAAAAAAGCAGTGGGTGCTTCAGCTGCGGCGCTGCCCCACACCACCTGACTCCTTTCCTCTCCCATTGCCTCTGGACTCCCCGGAGGAACCGGTAGGAGGGAGGTTTTCCCTCCACCTTCCGGGATGGGAGAGGATAACCACGGATTCTTGGGTGCTCCAGCTTATAGCAGAAGGACACTCCATAGAGTTTCTTCAGAAACCACCCCGGCACCCTCCTCTGAAGTTGTCGTATTCATGGGAACACCTTCTTTTGGTCCAGGAAGAGATCTGGGCTCTTCTGATGAAGCAAGCCATAGAGCCCATCCCCCTTCATCTTCAGGGGACGGGTTACTATTCCCATTTCTTCCTGGTCCCAAAGAAGACTGGAGATCTCAGACCAATTTTAGATCTCAGTTCCCCGAATCTTTATGTAGAGTACAAAAGGTTCAGGATACTCTCCTTGCAGAGTCTTCTGCCCCTCCACCGGCCGGGTCAATGGCTTTGTGCCCTGGATATACAGGATGCCTATCTGCACATTCCCATTCGCCCCTCCCATCGCAAATACCTTCGTTTTGCGTTCCAGGGGGACCACTACCAGTTCAGGGTGCTCCCATTTGGTCTATCCTCGGCCCCCCGAGTTTTTACCAAATGCCTGGCAGTGGTGGCGGCCCACCTGCGTACCAAGGGAGTACAGGTGTTCCCTTACCTGGACGACTGGCTCCTGGCGGCCTTGTCCAGGGAGGAACTCCTGCGTTTCCTCTCCCTCACCCAGCAAGTTTTTGCCTGCCTGGGTATTACCATCAACCATTCCAAGTCTCATCTGGACCCTTCCCAGAGGCTACAGTTCATCGGGGCGATCCTCGATATGACCATGGGCAAGGCCTTCCTGCCTCCGGACAGGGCGGCCTCCGTTCAGACCCAAATATGTCTGTTATCCGGCCGCAGGATGGTCTCGGCGAGGTCGGTCTTTCGCCTTCTCGGACTCATGGCGGCCGCCATACCGACGGTCCCCCGTGCTCGACTCCACATGAGGATCTCTCAGTGGACTCTACGCTCTCAGTGGGATCAACTAGTGAACGACCTAGATCATTCAGTTCTGATCTCATCGCCGATGATGCAAGACTTGCAACGGTGGATGGTTCGAGAGAACCTGTTTCGGGGGGTTCCTTTCTTTCATCCTCCCCCCTCCCAGACTCTAACCACAGACGCCTCAGGTGAGGGTTGGGGAGCCCATCTAGGCCCTCATCGGACCCAGGGCTCTTGGTCCAGGCTAGAACAGGCTCTTCACATCAATGTGCTCGAGCTTCGGGCAGTGTTGTAGCTCTCCAAGCCCTTCACCAATACATCCTTCCCGGCCACCAAGCCATCCAGACGGACAACATGTGCGTAGTGTGGTACATCAACAAACTGGGAGGAACCTGGTACTACCCTCTATGCAGGGAGGCAATGAGGGTTTGGGATTGGGCAACACAACACGACCTTCACCTCACGGCGATTCACGTTCCAGGAGTCGACAACACCCTAGCAGACAGGCTAAGTCGCTCTTCTGCTCTGACTCATGAGTGGGAACTGGACCAAGGGGTCCTAGACGATATCTTTCAACTTTGGGGAACACCACAGGTCGACCTGTTCGCTTCCCCCCAAAACGCAAAACTTCCCACCTTCTGCTCGCCTGTTCCAGAGCAAGGCACTTTCTGGAACGATGCTCTGTCTCGAGACTGGAAGGACAGATTCGTCTATGCCTTTCCCCCAATTCCTCTTATTCCACGAGTCTTGCAGAAACTAGCCTCAGAAGGAGCGAGAATGATTCTGATTGCTCCTTTCTGGCCCAGGCAAATCTGGTTCTCTCTTCTACAACAATATTCAGAGGATCCTCCTCTTCCTCTTACTCTATCTCGAGGTTTGTTGACCCAGGATCAGGGGACCCTGGTCCATCCAGGCCTCAAATCCCTTCAACTGCATGCGTGGCTCCTGCAGACCTAGCCCAATCCCGCTTTGGTGTGTCTCCCAAAGTGGCGGAGATTTTAATGGAGGCCAGAAAACCCTCCACAAGGTCCACTTATGCCATGAAGTGGAAAAGATTCACTATTTGGGCCACCTCCAAGAACGTGGAGCCTTTCTCCTGTTCAGCGGGGCTTCTGCTGGAGTATTTATGTCATCTGTTTGACCTGGGTCTCAGCCATTCCTCTTTGATGGTACACATGGCGGCCATCTTGGCCTATCATATTCCCTTCGCAGACAAAGCTTTCGCTCAATTGGAGGTCTCTAAGACCTTTCTTAGAGGGGTCCTCCATCTGAGGCCACACATCCGTACTCCTGCCCCCCCTTGGGACTTGAATTTTGTTCTCGAGAAACTTACCCTTCCCCCCTTCAAACCTGCAGCTTCTGCAGATTTGAAGTTTCTTTCGTGGAAGATGCTCTTCTTGGTGGCCATTACTTTGGCTCGAAGAATCTCCGAGCTCCAGGCCCTGATGTGTAAAATCTCCTACTTGATTTTTCACAAGGAACGAGTTGCTCTTCGCACGAATCCTAAGTTTCTACCCAGAGTAGTAGCAGAGTCTACCTTAAATCAGTCCATAGAGCTACCTGCCTTTTTCACGCAGTACTCTAACCAAGGGGAATATTTACTCCTTACTATGGATGTTCACCGGATTCTGAGATACTACACCAACAGGACGAAGGATCTCAGAAAGACTGATCAGTTGTTCGTCTCTTTTGCTCACAAAAGGGAAGGCAATGCTGTTTCCAAGCAATGCCTGTCTAAGTGGTTGGCTCATTGCATCACTTTCTGTTATGACAAATACCACAAGACCCTCCCGGGTTAAGTCAGAAGCCACTCCACAAGGGGAGTAGCTGCCTCTGCGGCTTGTTTCAAGAATGTGTCTGCGGCAGACACATGCGCTGCCGCCACCTGGACTTCCGTTCATACCTTTATGAAACACTACAGTT